>CM077675.1:528517965-530917965 GCA_039707655.1 Elymus sibiricus
ATACAGGCCAACTCCTCCTTCTGGAAGAAAAGATACACTGCCCCCTCCAAGAAGAAAACTAAGGCGGGTAAGACCCGTGCTTCGAGCCGTAAGAAGAAAGCATCCACCCAAGATCTACTCAGGCTTGATGACTCAGAGGTAAAACTTAACTCTCTTGGCCTTCTTTTCATGCAACTTATTGACACTGATTACTCTCAGGAGGAAGTGGAGACAAGCCACGCTGATGCTGCAGAGGTAATTATTGTCTCCTCCGACTCAGAACCTTTACAAGCAAAGAAAATACGGCGGACTGTTCGGAAGGTAAAACGTTCACGCCCTTTTGCTCACTTGGAACCCAACTTTATTTTGAAGAAATAGCAAGATGACAACAGACGTCACACCCGGAGCACCGGCTCTGAAGACCTTTCGGTCGGCTTATCAAATGCTCCAACCCCTCAGAAACGGCGCACTGAGGTATTCCATTGCAACATGGAAACCAAACTTGTCGGCATGATGAAGAGAAAATATGAGGTACTCCCCCTACCTTGCTTTCCATATATCCTTATGTAGCCCCTAAGATCCGGTTTAGTTTGAAAATAGTAGACCGGGTCTTCAACTCTTTGTATGTTGTCAGTAGCTCGGCTTGTAGCCCCCAAGGACCGGGTTATTATGTGAATAATGAGCCAGTACTTAATATAGAATAAGATCCAACTGTAGCCCCCAAGGGCCGGGTCATTATGCAAATGATAAGCCGGTACTTACTGTGTGAAGAAGCTCCAAGTGTAGCCCCCAAGGACCGGCTTATCTTCCTGAAGATGATCCAGGGCTTCCTAGATTTATAGTCATTGAAAGAACCGATATACATTAGCCCCCAAGTGTCAAGCATATTGCTTGCAATCTGCTTGGGACTTGTAATATTTTGCTTCATTGCCCCCGAGTGTTAATATGCTTTTTCTTGGCGGCTTAGAAATGAAAGTAATTTGTAGTGTACCCCTTGTACCATGCAGGAAGCTTTAAACATTGCCGAGTCTGACTTGACTAGCCTCAAAGAAAACATGGCTTCGCAACAGGACGCCCAAGCTGAGGCTGAGGAGAAATGGCGGCTCACTTGCATAGAGCCTGAGAAGGTCAAGGCGGATTTGGAAGACTTCAAACAATCCACCGAAACTGAACAAGCCGCCTTGGCCAAACGCGCCGAAGAAGCCGATGGGAAGTTGAAACCCGTGACGGAAGAGCTGAACACCCTAAAGCGCCATATATCTCAAGTGACTGCCGCCGTCTTTGGTAAGTGTTTGTCAACTATTAAAATTCCTTCCCGAGAGTCTATAGAAATTTCTCCAGGCGACTTACAAAATCTGACTTGCTTTACAGGCCGGCGAACTCGCCCACTTTCCAATGACAGTCGGCTGAAGCTGAAGGCTGTATATACTCTTACCGAGCAGCTCTATGCCAGAGCCCTTTGCACCATTAAAGTTGTGATGTCTGAGAAAGGCGTTCCCAAATTCATGAAGGATGTGCTAGAAATCCTCTCCACCATCCCAAGTCAGCTTGACGAGCTGAAGAGATCAGCCGCCCCCAAGGGTGCAATGGCCACGTTGAGCCGGTCACTTGCTTTCGCTCCTGAGCTTACGATGGAGGATATGATGGATGGCTACCCTCAATTGAAGGATGACGGATCAGAGTTCACCCAAGCAGATTACGCCAAGTGTATGAAGGCATTGATACGTCCATTTTACATCATGCTTTTATATTGATATTTATTGCATTATGGGCTGTTATTACACGTTATGGTACAATACTTATGCCTTTTCTCTCCTATTTTACAAGGTTTACATGAAGAGGGAGAATGCCGGCAGCTGGAATTCTCGACTAGAAAAGGAGCAAATATGATAGACCTATTCTGCACAACTCCAAAAGTCCTGAAAAGTTACGGAAAATTATTTTGGAATATATAATTTTTTTGGGAGAAACAAATACCAGAGGGGACCCACCAGGAGGCCACAAGCCTACCAGGCGCGGCCTACCCCCTGGCCGTGCCTTGGTGGCTTGTGGGCCCCCTGACAGGCCTCCGGTGCCCATCTTCTGCTATATGAAGGGTTTTGACCTGCAAAAAATCAAGAGAGAGCTTTCGGGATGAAGCGCCGCCATCTCGAGGCGGAACTTGGGCAGAACCAATCTAGGGCTCTGGCGGAGCTGTTCTGCTGGGGAAACTTCCCTCCCGGAGGGGGAAATCGAAGCGATCGTCATCACCAACGATCCTCTCATTGAGAGGGAGTCAATCTCCATCAACATCTTCACCAGCACCATCTCCTCTCCAAACCCTAGTTCATCTCTTGTATCCGATCTTTGTCTCAAAACCTCAGATTGGTACCTGTGGGTTGCTAGTAGTGTTGATTACTCCTTATAGTTGATGCTAGTTGGTGTATGATACGTCTCCAACGTATCTATAATTTTTGATTGTTCCATGCTATTATATTATCTGTCTTGGATGTTTTATATGCATTAATATGCTATTTTATATTAATTTTGGGACTAACCTATTAATCTAGAGCCTAGTGCCAGTTTCTGTTTTTTCCTTGTTTTTGAGAATTGAAGATAAGGAATATTAAACGGAGTCCAAACAGAATAAAACCTTCGGAATGATTTTTTCTGGACCGAAAGGAAACCACCAAGCTTGGAGACCAAGGCAGGAGAGCCACCGTGGGGCTACAAGCCCTAGGGGCGCGCCCAGGGGGTAGGGCGTGCCCTGCAGGCTTGTGGGCCCACGGCAGCCCTCCTAACCCTAATCTTTGGCCTATAAATTCCCAAATATTCCATTATTATCAGAACGAGCCACAAAAACACTTTTCCGCCGCCAGAAGCCTCCGTTCCCGATAGATCCAATCTTGGAGCCTTTTCCGGTAACCTGCCGGAGGGGGATTCGATCACGGAGGGCATCTACATCAAGTCCATTGCCCCTCCGATGATGCGTGAGTAGTTCACCACAGACCTTCGGGTCCATAGCTAGTAGCTAGATGGCTTCTTCTCTCTCTTTGCTCTTTAATACCATGTTCTTCATGATCTTCATGGAGATCTATCCGATGTAATACTCTTTTGCGGTGTGTTTGCCGAGATCTGATGAATTGTGGGTTTATGTGCAGATTATCCATGAATATTATTTGAGTCTTTTCTGAATTCTTATATGCATGATTTCATATCTTTGCAAGTCTCTTCGAGTTATTGGTTTGGTTTGGCCAACTAGATTGGTAATTCTTGCAATGGGAGAAGTGCTTAGTTTTGGGTTCAATCTTGCGGTGTCCTCACCCAGTGACAAAGTAGGGGTAGCGAGGCACGTATTGTATTGTTGCCATCAAGGATAACAAGATGGGGTTTTCATCATATTGCTTGAGTTTATCCCTCTACATCATGTCATCTTACCTAATGTGTTACTCTGTTCTTCATGAACTTAATACTCTAGATGCAGGCAGGAGTCGATCGATGTGTGGAGTAATAGTAGTAGATGCAGAATCGTTTCGGTCTACTTGACACGGACGTGATTCCTATATGCATAATCATTGCCTTGGATGTCTTCATAATTGTTCGCTTTTCTATCAATTGCTCGACAGTAATTTGTTCACCCACCGTAATACTTGCTATCATGAGAGAAGCCTCTAGTGAAACCTATGGCCCCCGGGTCTATTTTCCATCTTATACTTTCAGATCTAAAACCAAAAATACCAAAAATACTTTGCTGCATTATTTTTACCTTTTGTTTTACTTTCCGTTCAAGCAATCTATCTCTATCAGATCTCATCCTTGCAAGTAACCTTGAAGGGATTGACAGCCCCTTTATAGCATTGGGTGCAAGAGTTTGATTCTTTGTGTAGGTACATCTATTGGGGACTTTCTTGTATCTCCTACTGGATTGATAACTTGGTTATCAACAACTGAGGGAAATACTTATCTACTTTGCTGCATCAACCGTTCCTCTTCACGGAAACCAACGCATACTCGAGAAGCAGCAGTGTACTTGGTGGAAGATCATATGTTCAGATCCTTTATGATAATTAATACTCCTCTGATTATGAACATGAACATGTTTTGTGAGTAGTTACGTTTGTTCCTGAGGACATGGGATAAGTCTTGTTATAAGTAATCATTTGAATTTGGTATTCGTTTGATATTTTGATGAGATGTATGTTGTCTCTCCTCTAGTGGTGTTATTTGAACGTCAACTACATAACACTTCACCATTATTTTGGCCCAGGGGAAGGCATTGGGAAGTAATAAGTAGATGATGGGTTGCTAGAGTGACAGAAGCTTAAACCCTAGTTTATGCGTTGCTTCATAAGGGGCTGATTTGGATCCATATGTTTCATGCTATGGTTAGATTTATCTTAATTCTTCTTTCGTAGTTGCGGATGCTTGCGAGAGAGGTTAATCATAAGTGAGAGGTTTGTCCATGTAAGGGCAGCACCCAAGCACCGGTCCACCCACATATCAAACTATCAAAGTAACGAACGCGAATCAAATGAGCCCGATGAAAACTAGCTTGACAGAAATTCCCATGTGTCCTCGGGAGCGCTTCACTTTATATAAGAGTTTGTCCAGGCCTGTCCTTTGCTACAAAAAGGATTGGGCTACCTTGCTGCACCTTTGCTACACTTGTTACTTGTTACCCATTACAAATTACCTTATCACAAAACTATCTGTTACCGATAATTTCAGTGCTTGCAGAGAATACCTGACTGAAAACCGCTTGTCATTTCCTTCTGCTCCTCGTTGGGTTCGACACTCTTACTTATCGAAAGGACTACGATAGATCCCCTATACTTGTGGGTCATCAAGACTCTTTTGTGGCGCTGTTGCCAGGGAGTGAAGCGCCTTTGGTGAGTGGAATTTGGTAAGGAAAAATTTATATAGTGTGCTAAAATTTACTGTCACGTGTTACTATGGAAAATAATCCTTTGAGGGGCCTGTTCGGGGTATCTTCACCTCAACCGGAAGCACAAAGAGTTGCTCCTCAACCTAATGAACCTACTGAATATATTTATTATGAAATTCCTTCGGGTATGATAGAGAAACTACTGGCTAATCCTTATGCAGGAGATGGAACACTACATCCTGATTTGCATCTAATCTATGTGGATGAAGTTTGTGGATTATTTAAGCTTGCAGGTCTGCCCGAGGATCATGTCAAGAAGAAGGTCTTTCCTTTATCTTTGAAGGAGAAGGCATTGACATGTTATAGGCTATGTGATGATATTGGATCATGGAGCTACAACCAATTGAAAATGGAATTTCATCAGAAGTTTTACCCTATGCATATGGTTCATCATGATCAGAATTATATCTATAATTCTTGGCCTCGTGAAGGAGAAAGTATCACTCAAGCTTGGGGGAGGCTTAAGTCAATGTTATATTCATGCCCCAATCATGAGCTCTCAAGAGAAATTATTATTCAGAATTTTTATGCTCGGCTTTCTCATAATGATCAATCCATGCTCGATACTTCTTGTACTGGTTCCTTTATGAAGAAAGATATTGAATTCAAATGGGATTTATTAGAAAGAATTAAACGCAACTCTGAAGATTGGGAACTCGACGAAGGTAAGGAGTCAGGTATAAACCTTAAGTTTGATTGTGTTAAATCCTTTATAGACACCGATGCTTTTCGTGAATTTAGCACTAAATGTGGACTTGACTCTGAGATAGTAGCTTCTTTCTGTGAATTTTTTGCTGCTCATGTTGATCTCCCTAAGGAGAAGTGGTTTAAATATCATCCTCCCATTGAAGTGAAAGTAGTTGAACCTATTAAAGTTGAAGAAGAAACTATTATTTATAATGTTGATCCTGTTATTCCTACTGCTTATATTGAGAAACCACCTTTCCCTATTAGAATAAAGGAACATGCTAAAGCTTCAACTGTGGTTCGTAATAGTTATACTAGAACACCTACACCTCCTGAACAAATAAGAGTTGAACCTAGTGTTGCTATGGTTAAAGATCTCTTGGTCGATAATATTGATGGGCATGTTATTCATTTCTGTGATGAAACTGCTAGAATTGCTAGACCTGATTCAAAAAATAAACATAGACCTATTGTTGGCATGCCTGTTGTTTCTGTTAAAATAGGAGATCATTGTTATCATGGCTTATGTGATGTGGGTGCTAGTGTGAGTGCAATTCCCTTTACCTTATATAAAGAAATTATGAATGATATTGCACCAGCTGAGTTAGAGGAGATTGATGTTACCATTAAGCTTGCTAATAGAGATACTATAGCACCAGTTGGGATTGTTAGAGATGTTGAAGTCTTGTGTGGGAAAATATCCTACCGATTTTCTTGTCCTTGGTTCCCCACAAGATGATTTTTGTCCCATATATTTGGTAGACCTTTCTTGAATACTGTTAATGCCAAGATAGATTGTGAGAAAGAAACTATTACTGTAAGTTTTGGGGATGTGTACCATGAGTTTAATTTCTCTAAATTTCGTAGACAACCCCATGCTAAAGAATTGCCTAGTAAGGATGAAATTATTGGTCTTGCTTTTATTGTTGTGCCTCCTACTGATCCCTTAGAACAATATTTGCTAGACCATGAAAACGGTATGCATATGAATGAAAGGAATGAAATAGATAAGATTTTCTTTGATCAGCATCCTATTTTGAAACACAACTTGCCTGTTGAAATACTTGGGGATCCTCCTCCACCCAAGGGTGATCCCGTGTTTGAGCTTAAACAATTACCGGATACTCTGAAATATGCTTATCTTGATGAAAAGAAGATATATCCTGTTATTATTAGTGCTAACCTTTCAGAGCATGAAGAAAAGAGATTATTGAAAACTCTGAGGAAGCACTGTGCTGCTATTGGATATACTCTTGATGATCTTAAGGGCATTAGCCCCACTCTATGTCATCATAAAATTAATATGGAGCCTGATGCTAAACCAGTTGTTGATCACCAACGACGATTAAATCCTAAAATGAAAGAAGTGGTAAGAAATGAAATTTTAAAACTTCTGGAGGCAGGTATAATTTATCCTATTGCTGAGAGTAGACGGGTTAGTCCCGTTCATTGTGTCCCTAAGAAAGGAGGTATTACCGTAGTTCCTAATGATAAAAATGAATTGATCCCGCAAAGAATTGTTAAAGGATATAGAATGGTAATTGATTTTAGGAAATTATATAAAGCTACTAGGAAAGATCATTACCCTCTACCTTTTATTGATCAAATGCTAGAAAGACTATCCAAACACACACATTTTTGCTTTCTAGATGGTTATTCTGGCTTCTCTCAAATACCTGTGTCAAAAGAGGACCAAGAGAAGACCACTTTTACTTGCCCTTTTGGTACTTTTGCTTATAGACGTATGCCTTTTGGTTTATGCAATGCACCTACTACCTTTCAAAGATGTATGACTGCTATATTCTCTGATTTTTGTGAAAAGATTGTTGAGGTTTTCATGGATGATTTTTCCATTTACGGAGTTTCTTTTGATGATTGCTTGATCAAGCTTGATCGAGTTTTGCAGAGATGCGAAGAAACTAATCTTGTCTTGAATTGGGAGAAGTGCCACTTTATGGTTAATGAAGGTATTGTCTTGGGACACAAAATCTCCGAAAGAGGTATTGAAGTTGATAAAGCTAAAGTTGATGCTATTGAAAAAATTCTGTGTCCTACGGATATCAGAGGTATAAGAAGTTTCCTTGGTCATGTCGGTTTGTATAGGAGGTTTATTAAAGACTTCTCTAAGATTTCTAGGCCTCTCACTAATCTTTTGCAAAAAGATGCTCCATTCGTTTTTGATGATGATTGTGTAGAAGCATTTGAAATTCTTAAGAAAGCCTTGATCACTGCACCTGTTGTTCAACCACGTGATTGGAACCTACCCTTTGAGATTATGTGTGATGCTAGTGATTATGCCGTTGGTGCTGTTCTAGGACAAAGAGTTGATAAGAAATTAAATGTTATCCATTATGCTAGTAAAACTCTAGACAGCGCTCAAAGAAACTATGCTACCACTGAAAAGGAATTTTTAGCAGTTGTGTTTGCTTGTGATAAGTTCAGACCTTATATTGTTGATTCCAAAGTAACTGTTCGCACTAATCATGCTGATATTAAATATCTTATGGAAAAGAAAGATGCTAAACCTAGACTTATTAGATGGGTTCTTCTGCTACAAGAATTTGATTTGCATATTATTGATAGAAAGGGTGCTGAGAACCCCGTAGCAGACAACTTGTCTAGGTTAGAAAATGTTCTTGATGACCCACTACCTATTGATGATAGCTTTCCTCATGAACAATTAGCTGTCATAAATGCTTCGCGTAATGCTCCATGGTATGCTAATTATGCTAATTACATTGTTGCTAAATTTATACCGCCTAGTTTCACATACCAACAAAAGAAAAAGTTTTACTATGATTTAAGACATTACTTTTGGGATGATCCACACGTTTATAAAGAAGGAGTAGATGGTGTTATTAGACGTTGTGTGTACCTGAGCATGAACATGAACAGATCCTACACAAGTGTCATTCCGAGGCCTACGGAGGACACCACGCTGGAGATAGAACTGCACATAAGGTATTACAATCTGGTTTTTATTGGCCTACTCTCTTCAAGGATGCTCATAAGTTTGTCTTGTCTTGTGATGAATGCCAAAGAATTGGCAATATTAGTAGACGTCAGGAAATGCCTATGAATTACTCTCTTGTTATTGAACCATTTGATGTTTGGGGTTTTGATTATATGGGACCTTTTCCAAAGTCCAACGGGTATACTCATATTCTAGTTGCTGTTGATTATGTTACTAAGTGGGTAGAAGCTATTCCAACTAGTAGTGCTGATCATAACACTTCTATTAAAATGCTGAAATAATTTATTTTCCCTAGATTTGGAGTCCCTAGATATTTAATGATTGATGGTGGTTCACACTTTATTCATGGTGCTTTCCGTAAATTGCTTGCTAAGTATGACGTTAATTATAGAATTGCATCTCCTTATCATCCTCAGTCTAGTGGTCAAGTAGAATTAAGCAATAGAGAAATTAAATTGATCTTGCAAAAGACTGTTAATAGATCTAGAAAGAATTGGTCTAAGAAACTTGATGATGCATTATGGGCTTATAGAACTGCTTAAAAAAACCCTATGGGTATGTCTCCGTATAAAATGGTTTATGGTAAAGCATGTCACTTACCTCTAGATCTAGAGCATAAAGATTATTGGGCAATCAAAGAGCTCAACTATGATTTCAAACTTGCTGGTGAGAAGAGGTTATTTGACATTAGCTCACTTGATGAATGGAGAACCCAGGCCTATGAGAATGCCAAGTTGTTTAAAGAAAAAGTTAAGAGATGGCATGATAAAAGGATACAAAAGCGCGAATTCAATGTAGGTGACCATGTCTTGCTATACAATTCTCGTTTAAGATTTTTTGTAGGAAAACTTCTCTCTAAATGGGAAGGGCCTTACATTGTCGAGGAAGTATATCGTTCCGGTGCCTTCAAGATCAACAACGCTGAAGGCACAAATCCGAAGGTGGTAAACGGGCAAAGAATCAAACATTATATCTCAGGTACTCCCATAAATGTTGAAACCAATATTATCAATACCATAACTTCGGAGGAGTACATTAGGGAGACCTACCGGAACGTTTCAGACTCCGAAAAGGAATAAGTATGTGGTACGGTAAGCAAACCGACTCCAAAACTTTCCCAATAGCATTTTTTCTCAGTTTTCGAATATTTAATAAATTAGGAAAATTTAAAGTAGTCCGAAAGGTGCATGAGGAGGCGACAAGCCTGTAGGGCGCGACCTACCCCCCCCGGCCGTGCCCCTGTGGCTTGTGGCCACCCCGTGCACACTCCGGACTCCATTTTCTTGTAGGATACTCCTGTTGGTCGATAAAAATTCATTATATAATCTCCCGAAGGTTTGGATTTTCATATCACGACAATACCTCCTGTTTTCGTTTTGAGCTGTTTCTACAGCAGATTTAGAGCAAGATGTCGTCCCAAGAGTCCGATGGGGAGAGCTATGTATCGCATTACCTTGCCAATCCCAAGCTCTATGGGGACCTAGATCCTTATGGATTATTCTCGGAGGAGGAACAAGAAGGCAAGTATGAGTAAGAAACCTCGGATGAAGAAGAGATCCCTCTGCGTCAACTAGGAGATATGCACGTGGAGTTCAGGAAATAAAGCCTCCCAAACACAAGGAGAAAACCCAAGGTTCTATTTATCCCTTCTCGTTTTCCGCAGGAGAGCAAGCAAGAATTATGTCAAAGGATATTGAAGCTCAATAATTTTATGCTTAAGAGGAAACTGAACAAGCTTGATAATCCTTCTCCACCACCATCACCTCCGAAGAAGGACATCTAAACACATGGGTATGGGAACTCCCCTTGGCTTGTGCCAAGCTTGGGGGAGGTGCCCCGGTATCGTATCACCATCACATCTTTTACTTTTACCGTTTTTCCTAGTTTGATCCTTTTGGTTATATCTTGATCTAGTAGAATAAAGTTTTTAGTGTGGTCTAGATTTGAGTTTTGCTTTATGTTCCCCTTATGTAAGCGAGTTCGAGAGTTATATAATAAAAAGTAGTTTTGATGTGAGGGCTTTGCTTGTTGCTATGATCTTGAGAAAAATAAAAAAGGTAATAAAAGGAGAGTAGAATAAAAGCAAAGAGTATATATGATGATCTTATGGGGAGTGATGACTTCACATATAAGAATTATGTCAATTGAAATTTGTTGGGAGTTGACGAACATAGCGATTGGTCATTGGTGCAATTAAAAGGAAGTAATAAAGAAAGAGAGGTTCACATATAAATATATTATATTGGACATCTTTTATGATTGTGAGCACTCATTAAAATATTATATGCTAAGAAGTTGATGTTGGACAAGGAAGACAACATAATGGGTTATGTTTGCTTATTTCCGAATAGAAGTTATATAGTTATAGATCCTCCAACATGTAGTGCTTGCTTCCACCTCATACTAACCAAAACTTCCGCACCAAGTAGAGATACTATTTGTGCATCCAAACACCCTCAACCCAGTTTTGCCATGAGAGTCCACCATACCTACCTATGGATTGAGTAAGATCCTTCAAGTAAGTTGTCATCGGTGCAAAAAGCAATAAGAATTGCTCGTAAATATGTATGATCTTTTATTGTAAGGGAAAATAAGCATTGTACGAACTTGTGATGGTAAAGAAATAAAAGCGACGGACTGCATAATAAAGGTTGCTATCACAAAGGGCAATACAACCCGACATTCCTTTGCATTAAGGGTTTGCACATCCAAAAACAAAAAGCGGATGACTACCTCTGCTTCCCTCTGCGAAGGGCCTATCTATTAGTTTTACTTTATAAGGACTTACCTTTATGCAAGAGTCATGGTGATCTTCACCACTTCCTATATTTTGCCTTTCTCTCTTGGCAAGCATTATGTGTTGGGGAATGATCTAGACACATATATCCACTCGGATGTGTGTGATCATGAGTTATTTCTGTTGACATTACCCTGTAGGTAAATAGTTGGGAGGCAAAAATATAAGCCTCTATCTTTCTCTGTGTCCGATTGAAGCTTTAACCTCATAGGTACCGCGTGAGTGTTAGCAATTATAAAAGACTAAAACATGATTGAGTATGTGGATTTGCTTTACAAGCTCTTATATTGACTCTTTCCGATGTTGTGATAAATTGCAATTGCTTCGATGACTGAGAGCATAGTTTGTTGGTTCTCAATAGAGTTCTTGGTTCATACTTTATCCTGCGAATGAATTGTTACTCTAGTATAAGAAATTATATATCAATAAGTGTAACATCCCAAATTTTGGAATGTTATAATTGAATGATTAATTGTTTGATTGAGTGATTGAAATTGAGTGAAATTTGAAACTTTTTGAAACTTGTGAATGAGGGGGAATAACATGACTTTCCCTTTTGCTTTTGAATTCAAATTCATCCACTTCAAATCATGGAGAGAAGATGACATGACTTCTTCAAATAAAGCATTTGAAAAGTGGATTTGAAAAATTTCTGAAAAATATTTGGAATCCATTTCATATTTGTTTATATTTCAAAATTTGAATGAATTCAGTTTCACTTGCCCCAAATTTCAAAAAATTTGAGAGGAGGAACATGACCCTCCAAAACCAGGGGTATTTTTTTTTTGAAATTTTGAACCATAAAACCCAGGGGGTTATTTGAAAATTATTTGCAAAAGAAATAAAAACAATTAAGGCATTTTTCTGAAAATAATTTTCTCTGAAGTATTTATTTTTGCCATGGAAAAATGTTCATCTTTTAGAATTTATTTTTATGATAATTGTGGTATATAAAACTTTTATTTGTGGATTTTATTTGATTCTACAAATCGATCTTTTCTTTCCTGTTTTAATAAAAAGGAAAAAGGGCTTTAAAACGGAAACGTAACCCCGGTCCAATTGGAATAGTATCGGGCCCAAATCCCCTCAGCCAGATTCCGAATCCCTTCGGAATCGGCCACCCGATCGCTTTGCCCCTCCTCTTCCCTCGCTGACGCCACGGTCCCACCGCCCGATCCCGAACCCCGCCGGCCTTCTCCTTCCTTACCTCGCCCCTCTTTCCATCTCGCCGGAGCCGCCGCGGATCCGCCTCGATCTCTCTCTCCCTTGCCATTTGGAGCACCCCGAGGCCCCCTATAAATAGAGGACCTTGCCAGCACCCCGTTCCGCTCGAATCCCGCTCGCCCGACCCTCTCCTCTCGCCGCAATCTCTCGCCGGAGTCCGAAGCCGCCACCGCGCCATTGTCGCCCCCCGCTCACCTCCGTCGCCCCCAACCGTCGCCGTGACCACCATCGCCACCATCGTCACCGTCCGCGCCTTCCCGTGCACTCGCCTGAGCTCCAGAGCCACCGGAGTGAGCTCCCCGTCGACACCCGAGACCCACCTCCGCCCCGAGCATCGCCGTCGACACCTCCGTCATCCCCGAGCTTCGATGAGGCCTTCTTTGTGATCGCCGCCGTCGTCTGCATCGACTGGAACCCACACCGTCTCCGGAGGACCACCGGAGCGCCGTCCACGTCGACCCCGAGCTTCCTGCCGCCGTCTCCACCTCGCCGGACCGCCGCGGTGAGCATGCCACCCCTCTCCTCCGTCCGATCTGTATCAACGGCGTAGATTAGAAGTAGGATACCCCTTCGGTTATTTAAATAAACCGCCCGGTTTTTCTTTTATTTACTTAGCCGAATCGTTTTTCTTTTAAATTGCGGCCGCTCGCTAGTTTAGCCACCGCGCGCACAGGTCTTAGCCACTCAGGAACTGCCACGTCACCCCCTGTTCGCTATGTTAGAATTTTTCTTTTCTGTTTTTAGTTTTTAAACAGATTAGATCCTTCTTTTGTTTTTGCTTTAACTTTTAGGTTTTTAATTGTTTTTGATTGATTCTTTTTGCATTGTGTCACAAATTTTATCTAGTTTCTGTAGATATAAAGTTTGACCATATTTGAATATTTGAAATGCAGATTCAAACAGATTTGAATTCAAACTTGTTTTGCTTATATCTTGAGTTTAAAAATATATTTTTGAGTGATTCTTTTTGCTACTGTTTGGTATTAGTGTGTTTTATGTTCCTGACCAACTTGAGAATTTTTAGAATATTTTAAATTAGGGTTTCAAGCAAAACAGATTCTGTTTTAGTTCTTTTAGGTTTATTTCTATTTCTTTTGTTTTAATTGTTTTTAATTTATTTTTCTTTTATATTAATTGACAAGTTTTACTTTGTTTTCTGTTAGTTAGCAGTAGTATTTCAACCAAGTTTATTTCTATGTTGTTTATTATTTTTGTTTGCATGAAATCAATTCTAGTTCAATTATAACTTGCACTTGATTTCCATTGCTAGTTGGAGTTCGTATTTCAAAATATTTTTATAAAGTGTTTTATAGGTTTCACTTTCTGTTAGCTTAGTTGTTTTATATTTTGATTTCTGTTATTTTTATTATCTTAGTGTTTTCTTTGCTGTTATGTTCTATTAGTTAGAAAAGTCATATTGTTTAGTGTGTTGTTTTCATAGTTCTTAGTTGTTCTTCAAAAGTAATTCCTTTGCTAGTAAAAATATTTGATAAATGCCTTTGCTAGATTTTAATTTGTTGTTGTTTTGTTTCTGTTGATAAATGGGTTAATTGTAGGAAAACCTTTTCTTAGTTGCTTGATGAAGAATTGTTGATTTTAACTTTTGTCTTAAGTATTTCCTTCATCACACTCTTTTGTGATTAGTTTTGTGCTTTGTGTTGTTATTGGTGTGATAGTATTGATTGCTAGAAGTGTTTGCTTATAAGAGTGTAATGTTTGATTATATAGATTTCATCGGAGAGTGACGAATAGTTCTATCAAGTTATTTCTGAGAGCAATATTTATCTTCATCAACCCTACCAGGCAAGTTCACTTTGATCATCAATTTCATACCTATGTTTTATTGCATGTAGTGACATCATTCAACAAATCCCTCCAGTAGTATTATTGAATTCTTGTAGTTGAGTAGAATGCATGAGGTAGGAACCCACTCCTTGTTACTGAAGCACCGGGACGTTATTTGTCTTACTGCTATGCTACGCTAAAGTAGACGGGGTTGGTATGAGTGTTCGAGAGTGGTGTGAGGTGAAGGACTCTACGTCAAAGACGACAACTTCATGAAGGCATCTTCAAGTCCTGCATCTTCAAGACCTCAAGACTTCGAGACTCGAGAAACAAGTTTTCAATACACACTACTGGGTGAGGGATGGATTTGATGGGCACCCTGGAGTAACCAGTGGATGGCCGGGATGCATGGAGAAGCGCCATGACATCTTGCGGAAAGCCTCACCCAGACTCAAAGAGACGGATGAATACTTCATGCCCGGAAGCTTACCTGTGTAGCCACAAGTCATTATGGGATCTGGCTTGGTTGATCTTTGTTGTGACTCTGGCTGGGCAGTGCTACGAGATGTAGTCGACGTTAGGATTGGATGGGCACTGACAGTAGTCAGGGAAACACTCTGAAAGACCATGTTTCGTTCGTCCTGTTCTCCAACAACCGGCAGTGTGAGGACATACAAGGAGGGAACGAATCTTGTGGGTAAAGTACACAACACTCTGCAGAGTTAAAACCTAATCGATTAGCCGTGTCCCCGGTTACGGACAATTTGAGCCTCTGGACTTGGATCTATCTCTGAACTCTCAACACCAGACTGATAACTAATTGTGGGCAACTTTTGATACTTGTGGGCATTGAGACATCGGTTGGCGGAACCATGTCATAATAGACATTTCCATAGTGAAAACTCCTGATATTCCTTTGTTGTAGGAAAAGAAAATAAAATCAGCTTTTATACAAAAAACTCAGACACAGAGCCACAAACCTTTATTGCATATAGAATAGTCTTATCATCTGTTTTCTCTTATTGTGATCTTGCCGGTACATTCAATGTACTGACCTACACGGCTGCAACGTCTTATGTTGCAGATATCTTTTCTACGACGGGTAAGAGTACGATTCAGGGTTACGGTCTACACTCAGCCTGCCGTTGGTGTTTATTGGGACTCCACTCCCGTTGACTGTTTCCGCTGAGATTTTAAGGTATATATCAGTTTACGTTAATTACATGTGATTGCACTTTGATATATACATTGATGTACTGTGTGTGCCAGCATACTGATCCAGGGATGGCACGGTCACACAGAGGCTTGACTCATTTTGAGTCGGGACGCTACAGAGATGGTATCAGAGCACATGTTGACTGTAGGACGTGACCCTAGGAAATGGCTTACAAATAGGAACCTTATAGGAACAACTATTGTGTTCACTACTCCCGTATCCTCTTGATTTTCTTCTTCTACTGAACCCTCCTTATTTCAACTATAGATGGAGAGCTACATTCTGAACAAAAGAGAGGACTACGAGGATGTTCTCGGAGGTCCATTCCTCATGGAGCTGGTGCAGATGATGAAGCTGCCAATACCTGAGATCACGGTGAACAAGAGGAAGTCTGGATTCTGGGGCATCAGAACTAAAGTTTTTGGACGTAAAGAAGACCCCAAGACTGAAGACATCAACTATGGCACATTAAACCATGACTGTGACATGGGCATGAACACTGCCGTCCATGATGCTATTGCACGCTTGAGCTGTCATCATCGTGCTGAGTTAGGCACCCACTATTTTGGAAGGCTCGGATGGCAGAAGCCTGATGGAGCATACATCATCCTGACAGACGAACAGAAGAGGAAGTGTTCACCTGTACTGGTGTATAATCAAGAACTGGAGGAGTACGTCAAGAAACTTCAAATGGACCTTCTGGCAGCCTTATTTGAGCAGGAAGCACTTCGTGAGGACCTCAAGACCGAGAAGCTAAAGGTAATTAATCTGAAGAATCATGATCCTGAGATGCAGAAGCTTCGTCAAGACTTGAAGAACAGTCAGGCCATGGCACATGCTGGTGATGTTGAAATCCAGAAGCTCAAGAACCAACTCCTGGAACTACAGGGACGACACAGGAAACTCCGCATCAACAGGGATAATCTGGCCGAAGAACTTGAGAAGATCAAGCATGACCAGAAGAAGCCCACTGAAGACGAAGACATGATATAGACTAGCTTAATAGTAGCCCCACCATGAGAGAAATAAAGATGAACGTCTTTGCGATTTGAGTGATCGACCATACCAACCTTATGTGGGTGGCGATACTATAGTTTGATTGAACTTTATGAATGTGTGGACTTGAGTTCTGATGTTTTGTGTCTTTGAGTTGTTTGTATCCCTTCCCTCTCTCTCTTACCCATCTCATCCCCAAAACCTTGAACCCAATAGATGATGAATGAAGCTGGACTCGTGTATTCTGGATCAATGACCCGATTGGAGACGGAAGAATGGATTCAGAACATGGAGGATCACCTAAGGAGTAACCATGTTGCAAGGAACGAGATGGTCCACTATGCTCTTCGGTACTTTGCAGAAGGTGCTGCATCTTGGTGCAAGATGCATGAAGCTATCCATGGAAGGCAAGAGACAATCACCTGGGAAGAATTCAGGGTGACTCTACGAAAATCTCATGTTGTCACCAACACCCAGAAACCCCGTTGTAATGGTGTAAAGGGGATTTGTGCATGCAAAATATGTGGAGAGATAGGACACACCCAGGAAGAACACAAGGATGGATGCCCTCATTGTGAAGAAAATCACCCAGCTGAGGAATGCCCAACTGGGCAGGTGACATGTTTCTTGTGTGAAGGAACCACTCATTTTCCGGCACAATGTCAAATATACCCCAAGTTACAAGAAGTCATGAAGCAGTAGAAGGAAGCAATGAAAGAAGTCCTCGGGAAAAAGTTAGAAGAACCCATGAAGATGGGAGATATACCAGACCCAATCGTAGATACCAAGTCATGTTATTCATGTGGAGAAGAAGGACATATTTCCCAGAATTGTCCGAACGAGTACCTAGGAGACTTCCCGACAGCAGAAGTGCAATATGATCCTCATGAGATAGAAGGAATGATCAACCTACACAAGAAGAAAGGCCAAGTAAGCGGAGGCATCAGATGTTTGCATTGCAGCTTGGAGAGACCTCATTGTTATTGCAAGAAGTATGAGCCAAGCATCAAGCAAGGAGCCCAACCCAAGAAGAAGAGGAAGACTCCGTGGTTTTCTACATGGAAGGATCTAAGCCACATCACCTGTCATCGGTGCAACAAGACCGGACACTACTCCTATACCTGCCCGGAGAAGAAGGCTAAACATGAGTAGTTGGGTTTTGGATTTTGGAAGTAATAAATGTAATAGGAAGCCTTTTTTCTTGATGTTTTGAAGTTGGATTATGTAATAGAAGTCTCAGAGATTGTAATAACTTCATGAATCAATAGAAATTATTGTCATGATTTCATATGTTGAATTGTTACTCTGTAAGCAAGATCTCCGACCATTTTATCGAGGATATGAGAAAATATGGTCTATGCAGGCATATGTACATTTCATTTTAAGTGTGGTAGTAACCGGTAAAACCACAGGATCCAAGGAATAAGAAGGTACCGTTCTTGCCAAGGAGTCTGGATACAATTGAAGGTAATGCTGGACCATATCAAACTATGTGGATGACAGCATTTGCAACAAAGTACTTTTGAAGTTGGAATTTTGAATAAGGATGAAATGAAGGAATGATGGTGATGAACCAATACCTAAGTTTAAACAGACCAATGGAAAGGAAAATGAATTCCACAGAGTGGAATCTAGACAAGAATAAATTTGTGATTTATTACCTCAAGGGTATGATGGAATGAATTGAAGGTAATGTTGGAATATGACACGCTAGTAACCCCAAGGCTGAGTTAAAGCTGTTCAAGTATTCAAGTGAGCCCACAACTCACAGACCTCAGGATTGATAAGGATCAAGCACTACCCTTATGAAGGAAGGTACTTGGAAGAAGCTATGACAGATCAAGCAGACGTTTTCTTAGGAGAATACGTAAACCTGAGAGATGTGAAGAAACGATAGATGTTTTTGTTTAGCTTGCAGAATCAATGGATTTATCCGAACTTCGTTCGTGGACAAGAGAAATTCTGCAACGCTTGTGAGGAAGCCCAAGTGTTAGAATACGAGATTCACTAAACCTTATACAAGGTAATGATTTCAGTGCGACATGGCTTGGCCACCATGACGACTTACTCTTATCATTCTCTTGCTATTTGGAATGGTAAATCTGAGAGACTTACCCATAGTAAAGAGACGACGTTCTTTGAAGCTTTTGTTTAAACCTTAGAATGGTATGATAGAGACCCATTGTACATGGCAGCTGTTGCCAAACGTAGGAATTGTACGGTGAGGATGAAGCCTAGACCCATTTTCACTGCAGGATAACCACTAATGGTAGACCACCATGAGATCATCGGTAAGTTATTTAGAATGATCATGAGACTTGTCAGTAAGAAGACCCAGTAACGGAAGAACTTTGTATTGACCAAGGAACACTGGAATTTGCAGGAAACATTATGAAAGAACAACAACACAGGAGTTACTGTGGAGAATGTGAAGAGGCAAATATTGCCAAAGACCCAGAGGATTGTCATAATTTTTGAGGGACCAGTAACTCTCATTTTAAGTGTGGTAGCACCCACACTTGTCAGACCAGTGGAATTGCTAGAAGACCCCCAAAACCCCAACCTTTTCTTTCTAGCCCTTTCGAATCTCGAGGGCGAGATTCATTTTAAGTGTGGTAGGTTTGTAACATCCCAAATTTTGGAATGTTATAATTGAATGATTAATTGTTTGATTGAGTGATTGAAATTTGAAACTTTTTGAAACTTGTGAATGAGGGGGAATAACATGACTTTCCCTTTTGCTTTTGAATTCAAATTCATCCACTTCAAATCATGGAGAGAAGATGACATGACTTCTTCAAATAAAGTATTTGAAAAGTGGATTTGAAAAATTTCTGAAAAATATTTGGAATCCATTTCATATTTGTTTATATTTCAAAATTTGAATGAATTCAGTTTCACTTGCCCCAAATTTCAAAAAATTTGAGAGGAGGAACATGACCCTCCAAAACCAGGGGTATTTTTTTTTTGAAATTTTGAACCATAAAACCCAGGGGTTATTTGAAAATTATTTGCAAAAGAAATAAAAACAATTAAGGCATTTTTCTGAAAATAATTTTCTCTGAAGTATTTATTTTTGCCATGGAAAAATGTTCATCTTTTAGAATTTATTTTTCTGATAATTGTGGTATATAAAACTTTTATTTGTGGATTTTATTTGATTCTACAAATCGATCTTTTCTTTCCTGTTTTAATAAAAAGGAAAAAGGGCTTTAAAACGGAAACGTAACCCCGGTCCAATTGGAATAGTATCGGGCCCAAATCCCCTCAGCCAGATTCTGAATCCCTTCGGAATTGGCCACCCGATCGCTTTGCCCCTCCTCTTCCCTCGCTGACGCCACGGTCCCACCGCCCGATCCCGAACCCCGCCGGCCATCTCCTTCCTTACCTCGCCCCTCTTTCCATCTCGCCGGAGCCGCCGCGGATCCGCCTCGATCTCTCTCTCCCTTGCCATTTGGAGCACCCCGAGCCCCCCTATAAATAGAGGACCTTGCCAGCACCCCGTTCCGCTCGAATCCCGCTCGCCCGACCCTCTCCTCTCGCCGCAATCTCTCGCCGGAGTCCGAAGCCGCCACCGCGCCATTGTCGCCCCCCGCTCACCTCCGTCGCCCCCAACCATCGCCGTGACCACCATCGCCACCATCGTCACCGTCCGCGCCTTCCCGTGCACTCGCCTGAGCTCCAGAGCCACCGGAGTGAGCTCCCCGTCGATACCCGAGACCCACCTCCGCCCCGAGCATCGCCGTCAACACCTCCGTCATCCCCGAGCTTCGATGAGGCCTCCTTTGTGATCGCCGCCGTCGTCTGCATCGACTGGAACCCACACCGTCTCCGGAGGACCACCGGAGCGCCGTCCACGTCGACCCCGAGCTTCCTGCCGCCGTCTCCACCTCGCCGGACCGCCGCGGTGAGCTTGCCACCCCTCTCCTCCGTCCGATCTGTATCAACGGCGTAGATTAGAAGTAGGATACCCCTTCGGTTATTTAAATAAACCGCCCGGTTTTTCTTTTATTTACTTAGCCGAATCGTTTTTCTTTTAAATTGCGGCCGCTCGCTAGTTTAGCCACCGCGCGCACAGGTCTTAGCCACTCAGGAACTGCCACGTCACCCCCTGTTCGCTATGTTAGAATTTTTCTTTTCTGTTTTTAGTTTTTAAACAGATTAGATCCTGCTTTTGTTTTTGCTTTAACTTTTAGGTTTTTAATTGTTTTTGATTGATTCTTTTTGCATTGTGTCACAAATTTTATCTAGTTTCTGTAGATATAAAGTTTGACCATATTTGAATATTTGAAATGCAGATTCAAACAGATTTGAATTCAAACTTGTTTTGCTTATATCTTGAGTTTAAAAATATATTTTTGAGTGATTCTTTTTGCTACTGTTTGGTATTAGTGTGTTTTATGTTCCTGACCAACTTGAGAATTTTTAGAATATTTTAAATTAGGGTTTCAAGCAAAACAGATTCTGTTTTAGTTCTTTTAGGTTTATTTCTATTTCTTTTGTTTTAATTGTTTTTAATTTATTTTTCTTTTATATTAATTGACAAGTTTTACTTTGTTTTCTGTTAGTTAGCAGTAGTATTTCAACCAAGTTTATTTCTATGTTGTTTATTATTTTTGTTTGCATGAAATCAATTCTAGTTCAATTATAACTTGCACTTGATTTCCATTGCTAGTTGGAGTTCGTATTTGAAAATATTTTTATAAAGTGTTTTATAGGTTTCACTTTCTGTTAGCTTAGTTGTTTTATATTTTGATTTCTGTTATTTTTATTATCTTAGTGTTTTCTTTGCTGTTATGTTCTATTAGTTAGAAAAGTCATATTGTTTAGTGTGTTGTTTTCATAGTTCTTAGTTGTTCTTCAAAAGTAATTCCTTTGCTAGTAAAAATATTTGATAAATGCCTTTGCTAGATTTTAATTTGTTGTTGTTTTGTTGCTGTTGATAAATGGGTTAATTGTAGGAAAACCTTTTCTTAGTTGCTTGATGAAGAATTGTTGATTTTAACTTTTGTCTTAAGTATTTCCTTCATCACACTCTTTTGTGATTAGTTTTGTGCTTTGTGTTGTTCTTGGTGTGATAGTATTGATTGCTAGAAGTGTTTGCTTATAAGAGTGTAATGTTTGATTATATAGATTTCATCGGAGAGTGACGAATAGTTCTATCAAGTTATTTCTGAGAGCGATATTTATCTTCATCAACCCTACCAGGCAAGTTCACTTTGATCATCAATTTCATACCTATGTTTTATTGCATGTAGTGACATCATTCAACAAATCCCTCCAGTAGTATTATTGAATTCTTGTAGTTGAGTAGAATGCATGAGGTAGGAACCCACTCCTTGTTACTGAAGCACCGGGACGTTATTTGTCTTACTGCTATGCTACGCTAAAGTAGACGGGGTTGGTATGAGTGTTCGAGAGTGGTGTGAGGTGAAGGACTCTACGTCAAAGATGACAACTTCATGAAGGCATCTTCAAGTCCTGCATCTTCAAGACCTCAAGACTTCGAGACTCGAGAAACAAGTTTTCAATACACACTACTGGGTGAGGGATGGATTTGATGGGCACCCTGGAGTAACCAGTGGATGGCCGGGATGCATGGAGAAGCGCCATGACATCTTGCGGAAAGCCTCACCCAGACTCAAAGAGACGGATGAATACTTCATGCCCGGAAGCTTACCTGTGTAGCCACAAGTCATTATGGGCTCTGGCTTGGTTGATCTTTGTTGTGACTCTGGCTGGGCAGTGCTACGAGATGTAGTCGACGTTAGGATTGGATGGGCACTGATAGTAGTCAGGGAAACACTCTGAAAGACCATGTTTCGTTCGTCCTGTTCTCAAACAACCGGCAGTGTGAGGACATACAAGGAGGGAACGAATCTTGTGGGTAAAGTACACAACACTCTGCAGAGTTAAAACCTAATCGATTAGCCGTGTCCCCGGTTACGGACAATTTGAGCCTCTGGACTTGGATCTATCTCTGAACTCTCAACACCAGACTGATAACTAATTGTGGGCAACTTTTGATACTTGTGGGCATTGAGACATCGGTTGGCGGAACCATGTCATAATAGATATTTCCATAGTGAAAACTTCTGATATTCCTTTGTTGTAGGAAAAGAAAATAAAATCAGCTTTTATGCAAAAACTCAGACACAGAGCCACAAACCTTTATTGCATATAGAATAGTCTTATCATCTGTTTTCTCTTATTGTGATCTTGCCGGTACATTCAATGTACTGACCTACACGGCTGCAACGTCTTATGTTGCAGATATCTTTTCTACGACGGGTAAGAGTACGATTCAGGGTTACGGTCTACACTCAACCTGCCGTTGGTGTTTATTGGGACTCCACTCCCGTTGACTGTTTCCGCTGAGATTTTAAGGTATATATCAGTTTACGTTAATTACATGTGATTGCACTTTGATATATACATTGATGTACTGTGTGGGCCAGCATACTGATCCAGGGATGGCACGGTCACACAGAGGCTTGACTCGTTTTGAGTCGGGACGCTACAATAAGTATTGCTGTTCTAAAGATGATCATGATGCCCTCATGTCCGTATTTCATTTTATCGACACCTCTATCTCTAAACTCGTGGACATATTTATCGATCTCGGCTTTCGCTTGAGGAAAAGCGAGGTCTAAGCTTGGGGGAGTTGATACGTCCATTTTGCACCATGCTTTTATATTGATATTTATTGCATTATGGGCTGTTATTACACGTTATGGTACAATACTTATGCCTTTTCTCTCCTATTTTACAAGGTTTACATGAAGAGGGAGAATGCCGGCAGCTCGAATTCTGGACTGGAAAAGGAGCAAATACGAGAGTCCTATTCTGCACAACTCCAAAAGTCCTGAAAAGTTACGGAGAATTATTTTGAAATATATAAAAAATATTGGGCGAAACAAATACCAGAGGGGACCCACCAGAAGGTCACAAGCCTGCCAGGCGTGGCCTACCCCCCTGGCCGCGCCTTGGTGGCTTGTGGGCCCCCTGGCAGGCCTCCGGTGCCCATCTTCTGCTATATGAAGGGTTTTGACCTGGAAAAAATCAAGAGAGAGCTTCTGGGATGAAGCGCCACAGTCTCGAGGCGGAACTTTGGCAAAACTAATCTAGGGCTCCGGCGGAGCTGTTCTGCCGGGGAAACTTCCTTCTCGGAGGGGGAAATCGAAGCCATCGCCATCACCAACGATCCTCTCATCGAGAGGGGGTCAATCTCCATCAACATCTTCACCAGCACCATCTCCTGTCCAAACCCTAGTTCATCTCTTGTATCCGATCTTTGTCTCAAAACCCCAGATTGGTACCTGTGGGTTGCCAGTAGTGTTGATTACTCCTTGTAGTTAATGCTAGTTGGTTTACTTGGTGGAAGATCATATGTTCAGATCCTTTATGATAATTAATACTCCTCTGATTATGAACATGAACATGTTTTGTGAGTAGTTACGTTTGTTCCTGAGGACATGGGATAAGTCTTGTTATGAGTAATCATGTGAATTTGGTATTCGTTCGATATTTTGATGAGATGTATGTTGTGTCTCCTCTAGTGGTGTTATGTGAACGTTGACTACATAACACTTCACCATTATTTGGGCCTAGGGGAAGGCATTGGGAAGTAATAAGTAGATGATGGGTTGCTAGAGTGACAGAAGCTTAAACCCTAGTTTATGCGTTGCTTCGTAAGGGGCTGATTTGGATCCATATGTTTCATGCTAAGGTTAGATTTATCTTAATTCTTCTTTCGTATATGCGGATGCTTGCGAGAGAGGTTAATCATAAGTGGGAGGTTTGTCCAAGTAAGGGCAGCACCCAAGCACCGGTCAACCCACGTATCAAATTATCAAAGTAACGAACGCGAATCAAATGAGCCTGATGAAAACTAGCTTGACAGAAATTCCCATGTGTCCTCGGGAGTGCTTCACTTTATATAAGAGTTTGTGCAGGCCAGTCCTTTGCAACAAAAAGGCTTGGGATACCTTGATGCACCTTTGCTACACTTGTTACTTGTTACCTGATACGTCTCCAACGTATCTACTTTTCCAAACTCTTTTGCCCTTGTTTTGGACTCTAATTTGCATGATTTGAATGGAACTAACCCGGACTGACGCTGTTTTCAGCAGAATTGCCTTGGTGTTATTTTTGTGCAGAAATAAAAGTTCTCGGATTGATCTGAAAATTTACGGAGAATATTTTTGGAAGTAATAAAAAATATTGGCGAAAGAATCAACTGCAGGGGGCCCACCACCTGGCCACAAGCCTGGAGGGCGCGCCCCTGTGGCTTGTGGGCCCCCTGACGCTCCTCCGACCTCGTTTCCTCTTCTATATATTCATATTTGGGGAGAAAAAAATAGAGGAGAAGAGTTCATCGCGTTTCACGATACGGAGCCGCCGCCACCTCCTATTCTTCCTCGGGAGACCAGATCTGGAGTCCGTTTTGGGCTCCGGAGAGGGGAAATCAACGCCTTCGTCATCACCAACCATCCTTCATCACCAATTCCATGATACTCTCCACCGTTCATGAGTAATCTCATCGTAGGCTTGCTGGACGGTGATGGGTTGGATGAGATTTATCATGTAATCGAGTTAGATTTGTTAGGGTTTGATCCCTAGTATCCACTATGTTCTGAGATTGATGTTGCTATGACTTTGCTATGCTTAATGCTTGTCACTAGGGCCCGAGTGCCATGATTTCATATCTGAACCTATTAGGTTTGCATGAATATATATGTGTTCTTGATCCTATCTTGCAAGTTGTAGACACCTATTACGAGTTATGATCCGCATCCCCCAGGATGACAATAACTGGGATTCTTTCCGGTGATTACCGTAGTTTGAGGAGTTCATGTATTCACTAAGTGCTAATGCTTTGGTACGGTTCTCTATTAAAAGGAGGCCTTAATATCCCTTAGTTTCCAATAGGACCCCGCTGCCACGGGAGGGTAGGACAAAAGATGTCATGCAAGTTCTTTTCCATAAGCACGTATGACTATATATGGAATACATGCCTACATTACATTGATGAATTGGAGCTAGTTCTGTGTCACCCTATGTTATAACCGTTGCATGATGAATGCCATCCGACATAATTATCCATCACTGATCCATTGCCTACGAGCTTTCCATATATTGATCTTTGCTAAGTTACTTTTCCGTTGCTATTGTTACAAACACTACAAAACTGCTACTATCACTTTTGCCACCGTTACTGTTACTTCCATACTACTTTGCTACTGAATACTTTTGCTGCAGATATTAAGTCTTTCAGGTGTGGTTGAATTGACAACTCAGCTGCTAATACTCGAGAATATTCTTTGGCTCCCCTTGTGTCGAATCAATAAATTTGGGTTGAATACTCTACCCTCGAAAACTGTTGCGATCCCCTATACTTGTGGGTTATCAAGACCTTTTTATGGCGCCGTTGCCGGGGAGCATAGCTCTATTCTCTGAGTCACTTGGGATATATATCTGTTGATCACTATGAGGACAGGTAAGGAACTGCCATCTAGCTCTGCACTTGATTCACCTTCTGTTATGAGTAAATTTGCGACACCATCACCTGCTAGTAATTCTGATATGTCGCAAGTAATTGATGATGCTACTTCTTCTATGCATGATGCTTATGATGATACTTTGCTTGATGATACTGTGCCACTGGGTGCATTTCTTGATGAACAAATTGCTCGAGCCAATGCTGAAACTGATAATATTTCTGAATCTGATGAAATTATTGAAACTGAACACTATGATACACCTGCTAGACCTAGCTCTCCTAGATATGAATTGCCTGATATACCTGAGGGTTATGTTATGGAAGGAGAGGTAGCTAGGGACTTTCTTGCTTGTAAGGATAGAGATGATCTTAAGAAATTGCTTCGCAAGTGGAAGGAAAAAATCTTTGAATGCTAGAATGCAATATGATCCTAAGTTTGCTACTTCACCTATCTTTTTTACTGATAAGGATTATGAATTCTCTGTCGATCCTGAGTTAATTACTTTGGTTGAATCTGATCCTTTCCATGGTTATGAATCTGTAACTGTTGTGGCACATCTTACCAAATTGAATGATATAGCCACCCTATTTACTCATGAGGAAAAAATTTGCTATTACTATATTCTTAAGTTGTTTCCTTTCTCATTAAAGGGTGATGCTAAGATATGGTTTA
Organism: Elymus sibiricus; assembly: GCA_039707655.1. Classification (NCBI taxonomy): domain Eukaryota; kingdom Viridiplantae; phylum Streptophyta; class Magnoliopsida; order Poales; family Poaceae; genus Elymus; species Elymus sibiricus. Next base: position 528,544,723 of record CM077675.1, read on the forward strand.
ATTCTCTTGCTCCTAGTTGTGTGCGTAGTCCCCAGGATATGATTTATTACTTCTCTGAAAAATATTTTCCTGCCCATAAGAAACAAGTTGCCTTGCAGGAAATATGTAACTTTGTGCAAATTGAAGAAGAGAGTCTCCCACAAGCTTGGGGGAGGCTTCTCCAATTACTTAATGCTTTGCCTGATCATCCTCTCAAGAAAAATGAAATACTTGATATCTTTTATAATGGACTAACCGATGCTTCTAGGGACCACCTAGATAGTTGTGCTGGTTGTGTTATCAGGGAACGAACTATTGAACATGCTGAATTACTATTGAATAATATATTGAGCAATGCTAATTATTGGACTATTCCCGAACCACCTTCAAAGCCAACTCCGAAGAAAAGAGGTATTCTATTCCTCAGTCCTGAAGATATGCAAGAGGCAAAGAAATCTATGAAAGAAAAGGGTATTAAAGCTGAAGATGTTAAAAATCTACCACCTATTGAAGAAATACATGGTCTTGATAACCCGACATAGGTCGTAGAGGTAAATTCTCTCCGTAGATTTGATAAAAGAGATATTCCTTATAATAAGTCTGCTAGCCAATGCTTGGATGAATTTGATAATTTTATTGTGAAGCAAGAAAATTTCAATGCTTATGTTAGTAGACAATTGAAACATAATGCTTACATGCTTGATCACTTGGGTGATTATTTGAGTAGAACTGTCAATGAACTTAAGCTTATTAGTAAACATGCTTCCATGGTAACTACTCAAGTAGAACAAGTACTAAAGGCGCAGAATGATTTACTTAACGAGATGAATAGTAAGAACAATGATCATTCTGTTAAAGTTGTGACTAGAGGTGGTAGAATGACTCAGGAATCTTTGTATCCTGAGGGCCATCCTAAGAGAATTGAGCAAGATTCTCAGAGAGTTAATGCTGATACACCTATTCGTTCCAATAAGAGTAGGAAAAATAATGATGATAGTACTTTGCATGCTGCTAGTGAACCTATTATAGATACATCTGAGAATCCAAATGATATTTCTATTTCTGATACTGAGACACAATCTGGTGATGAACATGAGCCTAGTGATAACATTAATAATGATGTTCATGTTGATGCTCAAACTAGTAATGATAATGATGTGGAGATTGAACCTGCTGATGATCTTGATAACCCACAACCTAAGAATAAAAGATACGATAAAAGAGACTTCATTGCTAGGAAACATGGTAGAGAAAGAGAACCATGGGTTCAGAAACCCATGCCCTTTCCTCCTAAACCATCCAAGAAAAAGGATGATGAGTATTTTGAGCGCTTTGTTGAAATGCTTAGACCCGTCTTTTTGCGTATGCGCTTGACTGATATTTTGAAAATGTCTCCTCATGCTAAGTATATGAAAGATATTGTGACAAATAAAAGAAAGATACCGGAAGCTGAGATTTCCACCATGCTTGCTAATTATACTTTTAAAGGTGGAATACCTAAGAAATTAGGAGATCCCGGAGTACCTACTATACCATGCTCTATTAAATGAAATTATGTTAAAACTGCTTTATGTGATCTTGGAGCTGGTGTTAGTGTTATGCCTTTCTCTTTATACCGTAGACTTGATTTGAATAAGTTGACACCTACTGAAATCTCTTTGCAAATGGCTCATAAATCAATTGCTCTACCTATCGGTATTTGTGAGGATGTACCAGTCATAGTTGCAAATGCTACTATCCTGACGGACTTTGTTATTCTTGATATTCCCGAGGACGACAGTATGTCGATCATCCTTGGTAGACCCTTTTTGAATACTGCAGGGGCTGTTATTGATTGCAACAAGGGCAATGTCACTTTTCATATTAATGGTAATGAGCATACGGTACACTTTCCGAAGAAACAACCTCAAGTTCACAGTATCAACTCTATTGAAAAAATTCCAACGATTATTATTGGAGACTTTGAATTCCCTCTTCCTACTATCAAGAAGAAATATGATATACTTATTGTTGGGGATATGCATATCCCCATTGAGGTAACTTAGTGTTATTCGAAAATTCTTCGGTTTCATGTTATTTGAAAGAAGTTTGTTAATAAGACTTGATCAACCTTATTGATGGATTCCTTTTGATGAGCATGAGATGGATGAATTTAGAAAGCACAACTTCCTGTACCTAACTTTTACTTTCTGTTACCTAGATGAAATTAAGTAAAAATGCTATTATTTTTCTGTTTTCCGAGTTTCCCGTGCAATAAAAAAGTGACCTGAAAATAATAGTTCTTCAAATGTCCTGAAAATGGAGTATGATTTTTTCTAGAATATTTAAGAATTTTTGGCACTAAGTATGCATCAGGGGGCCGCACCAGTGGGCCACAAGCCTGCAGGGCGCGCCCACCCCCCCTGGGCGTGCCCTGGTGGCTTGTGGGTCCCACGTGGCCCTCCTCCACTTATTCCGGCACCCATTCACTTCATCTTCCTCCGGAAAAAATCCCTCCATTGCTCAAACCCGTGTTCTAGCTCATCTTGCTACCATTTTTGATCTCCTTGCTCAAAGCTCCATTTGCAAAACTGTTTTAGGGGATTGCTCATAGGTATGTGACTCCTCCAATGGTCCAATTAGTTTTTGTTCTAGTGCCTTATATATTGCAAATTTTTTGCTGATGTGGTGACCTTGTTTTTGAGCTTGCATGTCAAATTTGTATGGTCCCAAGTACTTTTGATGCATGATATAGTCTCTAGGCACTTGAGGGAGTAGTTGCTATGAGTTTTCTTGAGTTTTGTTCACCTTTATTTTGATTCACTAAAAATTTCAGAAATTTTTCAGAGAAAGAAAAGATGTTGAGGAGAATGTACCAAGGTGGTTCCTCGAGCAAGAAAACTCCGAGACTCGCGTTACGTGAGCCCGATTTTGAACCACCGAGGGAAGCTCGAGTGCTGCCTTGTGAATGGCCGTCGGATCAATTCATGGACAACGCCGGGTTCACGGAAGAGTTTTATGCGTACATAAGGAATGCTGGCCTTGAGGATTTTATTTCAGACCGATGCAAGCAATATTATCAACTCACTGATTCTTTTGTGCGGAGGAAAAACAGAGATACTTTATAACCAAAGAGGAGGCAAACGAGTACGAGAGGAACGTGGAATCAGCTCGCCTTCACGCTGCAGTCGTTCAGGCGGTAGCCGCCACAGCCCAGTACAACCCCAACTATGACTTCGGATATTATCCGGGCCAGTCGTGGCCCTAGACCAACTTAGGCCAAAAGCCTAAGCTTGGGGGAGTACGTATTTCTCACCGACATTACATTCATGTTCACACAATCATTTCAGTTGTCGGTGTTCATACTTTTTCATTGTACTATCCATGGTAGTTTAATTCTTCTTTATGCTTTCTTCTTGTGTGTTTGATTAATCTTTAAGAAAATCCAAAAACAAAGAATTTAGTTCTAGCTTTACCATCTAGTTTGTTTAGTTGTAGCATTAAAAGAAAACCCAAAAAGATTTCTCGTTCTTCTTTTGCTTGTTGGGAGTTTTCCCGTGTAAATAATTTTTCTCGTTCTTGCTTTGAAACTTCTTTTCTTTAGGTCGTAAGGAGAAGATTATGATGAAATGTTAAGTGGCTCTCATATGCATTATTGTTTATCTTACATAGAGCCCATATTGCCTTGTCTTCTCCTTTGAGTTACTGCTTGCAGATTCCAGCTTAGTCCAATGCACGTACACTCTTATTATTCACATTGTTCGATCGTGCAAATTAAAGGCAATAATGATGGTATATGATGAAGTGACCGAGATGGAGAAAAGCTGGTACGAACTCTAACTATCTTTTTTTTGTAAATATGATTATCTCGTCATTCAGGATTTAGCTCATTATGGGTTGAACATGTTTGCAATGACAATTAGAGATTATAGTTATTCATGCCATGCTTAATTAGCTGAGAGTTAATAATGGTTTGTTTTGAGTGCCAACATGCATATAAAAATGGTTGTGATGTAGTATGATGGGGTGGTATCCTCCTCTGAACGATTCAAGTGGCTCGACTTGGCACATGTTCATGCATGTAGTTGAAACAAAATCAACATAGCCTCCACGATATTTATGCTCATAGTGAATTATATCCTACTCATGCTTGCATTCAATGTTGGTTAATCTCAAAGCATGTTGATGACTGTGTCGCTCTCTAGTTGGTCGCTCCCCAGTCTTTTGCTAGCCTTCACTTGTACTAAGCGGGAATACTGCTTGTGCATCCATCTCCATAAACCCAAAGTTGTTCCATATGAGTCCACCATACCTACCTATATATGGTATTTACCTGCCGTTCCAAGTAAATTTGCATGTGCCATTCTCCAAACCTTCAAATAAATATTCCGTTTTGTATGCCCAAATCGCTCATGTAGTGACTAGGGGCTGTCAGTATGTTCCATGCTAGGTGGGTTATTCTCACGATATGTGTTGATTCACTATCATTCACAAGAAAGTGGCTGGTATTCGGGATTCCCAGTCCCATGCTCAAAATTCAAATCAAAGTATAATAAAACAAAACTCCCCCAGGATTGTGTTTGTATGGACGGTACCTGTGGATTCGGACCGCCGTGGAGTGTGATTGATTTGGTGGAGGGGGAGTAAAAACTTTACTATTCTGTTTGGGAACCGCCTATAATGTATCTAGCATGGAAGATGTCGAGATCTCTTAGTTGTTATGTTGGCAATGAAAGCATACCTCTCAAAATGATTATTCATCCTTGTTTTTAAAAAAATAAAAAAGCTCGAGCTCTGGCACCTCTGCAAATCAATGCTTCCCTCTGCGAAGGGCCTATCTATTTTACTTTACCATTGAGTCATCATCCTCTTATAAAAGGCACCTGTTAGAGAGCACCACCATCATTTGTATGCTTTGCTATTAATTGATATCGAGTATGAGTATGACTGGATCTCTTTTACCATGAATTACAATGTCCAGTCAGCCCTCGTTCTTCAGAGGTGCTCTGCATTTATGTTTTGCGGTCTCAGAAAGGGTTAGTGAGATACCATTATGTCATTTTGTATCATGATTGTTTTGATAAAATTGTTGTCATCCGAGACTTATTATTATTGCTCGCTAATTGATTATGCCATTGATATGAGTAAATGTGAGACCTAAATGTTATTGTGAATGTGGTTAGTCTATAATCTTTGCTGAAAATCTGAACATAAGTTAGACATATTTACAACGGCAAGATCAAACAGAGTTTGTAAAAGTTTTTCTTTATCACTTTCAGTTTATCAACTGAATTGCTTGAGGACAAGCAAAGGTTTAAGCTTGGGGAAGTTGATACGTCTCCAACGTATCTACTTTTCCAAACTCTTTTGCCCTTGTTTTGGACTCTAATTTGCATGATTTGAATGGAACTAACCCGGACTGACGCTATTTTCAGCAGAATTGCCTTAGTGTTATTTTTGTGCAGAAATAAAAGTTCTCGGATTGATCTAAAAATTTACGGAGAATATTTTTGGAATTAATAAAAAATATTGGCGAAAGTATCAACTGCAGGGGGCCCACCACCTGGCCACAAGCCTAGAGGGCGCGCCCACCCCCCTAGGGCGCGCCCCTGTGGCTTGTGGGCCCCCTGACGCTCCTCCGACCTCGTTTCCACTTCTATATATTCCTATTCGGGGAGAAAAAAATAGAGGAGAAGAGTTCATCGCGTTTCACGATACGGAGCCGCCGCCACCTCCTGTTCTTCCTCGGGAGACCAGATCTGGAGTCCGTTTTGGGCTTCGGCAAGGGGAAATCGACGCCTTCGTCATCATTAACCATTCTTCATCACCAATTCCATGATGCTCTCCACCATTAGTGAGTAATCTCATCGTAGGCTTGCCTGATGGTGATGGGTTGGATGAGATTTATCATGTAATCGAGTTAGTTTTGTTAGGGTTTGATCCCTAGTATCCAATATGTTCTGAGATTGATGTTGCTATGACTTTGCTATGCTTAATGCTTGTCACTAGGGACCGAGTGCCACGATTTCAGATCTGAACCTATTATGTTTGCATGAATATATATGTGTTCTTGATCCTATCTTGCAAGTTGTAGACACCTATTACGAGTTATGATCCGCATCCCCCAGGGTGACAATAACTGGGATTCTTTCCGGTGATTACCGTAGTTTGAGGAGTTCATGAATTCACTAAGTGCTAATGCTTTGGTCCGGTTCTCTATTAAAAGGAGGCCTTAATATCCCTTAGTTTCCAATAGGACCCCGCTGCCACGGGAGGGTAGGACAAAAGATGTCATGCAAGTTCTTTTCCATAAGCACGTATGACTATATATGGAATACATGCCTACATTACATTGATGAATTGGAGCTAGTTCTGTGTCACCCTATGTTATAACCGGTGGATGATGAATGCCATCCGACATAATTATCCATCAATTATCCATATATTGATCTTTGCTAAGTTTCTTTTCCGTTGCTATTGTTACAAACACTACAAAACTGCTACTATCACTTTTGCCACCGTTACCGTTATTTCCATACTACTTTGCTACTGAATACTTTGTTGCAGATATTAAGTCTTTCAGGTGTGGTTGAATTGACAACTCAGCTGTTAATACTCGAGAATATTCTTTGGCTTCCCTTGTGTCGAATCAATAAATTTGGGTTGAATACTCTACCCTCAAAAACTGTTGCGATCCCCTATACTTGTGGGTTATCATTACCCGTTACAAATTACGTTATCACAAAACTATCTGTTACCGATAATTTCAGTGCTTGCACAGAATACCTTACTGAAAACCGCTTGTCATTTCCTTCTGCTCCACGTTGGGTTCGACACTATTACTTATCAAAAGGACTACGATAGATCCACTATACTTGTGGGTCATTAGGCATCACGAGTACTGGTCAGCAGGCTCGTCGCCGAGACCGACTTGTCCTCGTACCAGTCGGCTTATGATGAGAGTAGCAAACGAGTGCGAGGACCCACTTTTGAAGCCAAGAGTCTGATTCCTGAACGCCGTAAGAACCTCTTCGCTCCTGATGTTGATCCGTCTCCAATCTTTCATGGTGAAGCTCAGTTTGAAGCTTTAATGAACTGCAACTGGGACATGGACACACTTCAGATCTAGGAGAACCAAGATCCGACACAGGATGACCCGGCAGCAAGATGAAGAAGCGGTTCTCTCCTTCTGAAGGTAACCCGGCCCTGTTGACTTGCCGTGTTATAATTTTTGCAAAAAACTTAAGTCCACATATTTTGGGCTCGGAGATAGCCTCGTAATAGCAGTAGTTAAAACCGATTTCCTTTGTCGTGCCTTCGTGCATGTTTGGAGTTTGAACAACCTTCATATTTATTCATCCTCTATTTACCTTGTCATGATCATATTTCCTGACACCTGACGGTGGCTTAAAACCAGATCTGCAAAAAGAAACAAGACAGAAAATATATTCTCTGTCATTGCTTAGGCGGCTTTAAAGGCTCAGCCCAAAGAGGTTAACTCTTGTTTTACACTTTTGAGGGAAACTCAAGTTTTATTGTTTTTTCAAAAACTTAGCCATGACTTCCCAAACCTCATATGCTGGCTCTCACATGGCACAGATTCGTTGTTTTAACCTTAACTAGTTCAGGGTCTTTCAAAAAGATTGACTGTTAAGAGTACGACAAGCCATATAGCGGAGAGACTACAACAGGGTATGAGTACCCCCAAACCCGTAAGCCGGTTCTCACGTGACATAAATCCGTCGTTTTAACCTTAAACAGTTTAGGGTCTTAAAAAGATTGACTGTATAAGAGTATGAATGGGCCACATGGCGGAGACTACAACAGACATGTGGGTTTATCCTAGCTTTCTGTAAGCCGGACCTCTCGTGACATAAACCGCCATTTTAACCTTAACCAGTACAGGGTCTCATTGCAAGATTGACTGTCAAGAACATTGACCAGTTCACGGTCTTTATTTCGAGATTAATTAGTAAGAGTTCGGCAGGTCACCTGGTGGAGTAGTAAGTTGCAAACAGGCAGGTTTAACCCGGATATGGCTTAGAAGCCGGTCAAGAGGGTATGAAAGCTAAAACCGGTGGGTTGGAAGCCCCCAAGTGACCTGTTGAATTATCAACTCTTTTGCACAATCTTGTTGCATGAAAAACGGCAGAGGCCCCGAATTGTGGGGATGCCAACTTTGTTATATTAAAAAGGTATATACAATGACAGATGTATGTACATTGATGAGAGTCAATGACTCAAGTATAGTAAGGCCGGAGATGAGCAATTTTTTATTCCACGGCCGAAGGGTCTCTTTTCCGAAAGTGCGTGACTCATCGCTCTCCCGTATATCAATGAGATAATATGACCCATTGTTGAGATTCTTGCTGACCATGAAAGCTCCTTCCCAGGGGGGAGATAACTAGTGCATATCTGTCTAATCCTGAATCAAATGCAGCACTAAGTCGCCTTCTTGGAATGTCCTGGTCTTGACCCTGCGACTATGATAGCGACGCAGGTCTTGCTGATAAATCGTTGATCGTGCTGCTGCAAGATCTCGCTCCTCATCCAAATCATCTAATGCATCATGACGCACCGTTTCATTATTAGTTTCGACATAAGCCGCCACCCTGGGCGAGTCATGACGGATATCACTTGGGAGGACAGCCTCCGCACCATAAACCATGAAGAAAGGCGTATAGCCTGTTGGCCTGTTTGGCCTGGTTCTAATACTCCAGAGTACTAAACGTAACTCCTCAACCCAACAACCCGGCGTTCGCTCCAAAGGAACCATAAGCCGAGGTTTTATCCCTCTCAGGATCTCTTGGTTGGAACGTTCTACCAGCCCATTAGACTGTGGATTCGGCTCGCCGTGGAGTGTGTTTGTTGGTGGAGGAGGAGCAAACCTTTACTTTTATCGCTTGGGAACCGCCACTAATTTGTTTAACATGGAAGATATTGATAGCTTTTTGTCGTAACATTGACAGGAAGTGTTGGGGATATAACCCCGTGGTAAGACCCGCCCAGGAGGGGCCGGGTCATACCTGGCGGCTCATAACTGAAGACCTCTAAGGTGGGCCGGAAGATAAAGGTTAGGCCGCATGGCGGCTTGCCAGACGGGCCAAGACGGAGGCCCAGAGACAGAAGATAGTGTGAAGACCCGGGTGGCCAAGCCGCCCGGGGGCGGCTTACCCACGATGGTAGGGCGGCTTAGAGACAGAGTAGAACACGTTGTGTGAGTCGGTTTGAGACTCGTGTAACCCGGGGCCTTGACCTCCTATATAAAGGCTAGACCCCGGGGCGGCTTAGACAAGAAACCAACCATCGAGAACTAGGTCAAGCAATCCGCTCCCTTGTAATCGATACTCCAATCAATACAACACAAGCAGGACGTAGGCTTTTACCTCTACTTGAGGGGCCGAACCTGGGTAAACTCGTGTCCTTCGTCCCGATCAACCCCTTTGAGTCCACTACCATGGCGCTGGTCTCGAACCTAAGTCTTCGGACATCTGCCGTGATAAAACCACGACAGTTGGCGCCCACCGTGGGGCTAGCGCTCGGTGGTGTTGAGTTCTCAAAGGGCTCTCTCCCAGGGATCGAGGGGTACGCGGTTGGCAGGATGACTAAGAGTCGCCGCGGCCGGCTCTACATCGACGACGCCGGCTGGGGCCCCGAGGCTGACTCCATTGAGTACGGTTTCCGGGTCCCCTTCGGCGGGATTCACGTCTTCATCGGCAAGATCGGCGGATCTGAACCCGGGCCGGACACCTGCACTGACATCGTCGAGCCGGCTCGGCGCAAGCAACCCGCCCGACGCGTGCAACCCGCCCGTGCTAATCCGGGCCGGAAGCATGTCTTCGTCGGCTTCACTCAGGGCATGGATCTTGAAGGGTCTATGTCGCAAGAGGAACCTCTCGTCCGCTCTGAGGATGAATCTTCAAGCGGAGAGACGGAATCAATCTATCAGCTCCACAATGGCGGGCTCGGGGGCTACATCGAGCCTTACCCCGAGTCGGAGTTCCATGAGCCGGAGGAGTATGAGCCGCCGAACCGTGCCGCCGTTTTCATGGCCGGTTCAGCAGCAGCTCCGGGCAGTTCAGCCGCCGGTGTGACCGGGTCTGGGGCTGGCACGCCGCCGGCTCAGGTTCTTTTGGATCTGATGAACGAGCTTACAACCCTGATGGCGGCTGAGGTCACGGCTGAAAACCAAGCGGCCCGTAACACGGAGATCGCAAGGTTGAAGAACCAGATGACCGAAGTCCAGCAGGAGATCAATGCGCTGAAGGCTCAGATGGATGTTGAGGCGGAGCGCCTTAGGGCGGATGCTTTCCGTCTTGAGTTGGAACAGCAGTCAGCAGCGGCGGTTCAGCGGATGAGGCATCAATCCCGCCTGCCAGAACAGTATGAAGCAAGAAATCCTTTCAACACGCCAGGAACGGGACAGAACGTGCCTTTGGCCGTAACCCGGACGGCGGAAGTGCCTGGAAGCCGGGCGGCGGTTCAACATCAGCAGATTAACCCGCCCCGGCGGAACCAGGTTATGCCAACTTCTTTCCCTACACCGCCGGGTCATTACTCTAACCCGGCGGAGAACATGGTGGTAGCGGCAACCCGGCTTGCTGCTATCCCCATCCCCGACGAGTCGCCTTTCGCGGAAGAAGTGCGGAACGCTGTTGGATACCTGCGGACGGCGGTGGCCCACCAGGAGAAGTATACTTACAGCTGGAGTCGCGTGCACTCAACCCCCATCCCCAGTCGTAGCTACAGCCGGCGTTATGAGTCGCCGGCGGCTTCTAGCAGTGAATGACATCGGAACCCGCCACGTGCTGATCGGGCGGCTCTGGATGCTTAGGCACTGGCGGATCGAGCAAGAGCACAGCGAGAGGCGGCGGCTCTGGCGGCAGCGGCGGCTTATCAGGAACCCACAGTCGCACCCTCCGTCTCAGTCGGAGCGGGGTTAACTTCCAGGGCTGTGGGGGTGCCGTGTTTAACGCCGGGTCTCCGGAATGAGCGCCTGCCGAAGGATTTCAAGGGCCCTCGCAAGGTGCCCAATTACACAGCTGACTTACCTCCAGAGGCGTGGATTGAGAGCTATGAGCTGGCCATGGAGATGTTGGATGTTAGTGATGCAGTATCTGCCAAGTACTTTATCATGATGCTGGAAGGGCCGGCTCGCACGTGGTTGAAGGGATTGCCACCCAACACCATTACTTCCTGGGCCGAGTTGAAGGCGAAATTTATCAAAAATTTCAAAGGGACGTGCAAGCAGCCCATGACGATCGTGGATTTGGATCATTGTGTGCAACATGCAGATGAGTCGGCTCATCATTGGGTACGGCGGGTCTCAACCATCATCCACTCTTCAGAACAGATCACGGCGGCTCAAGCGGTTTTGATTCTGGAGAAGAATTGTCACTTTACACCTTTGAAGCAGAAGCTTGGCCGGCTCAAGCGGTCGTGTCAAGACATGGGGGAGCTCATGGCGGCCCTCACCAAATATGCAGACTCTGACAACACGAAGGACCCGGGCTCTGATGACGAAAAATCAGGTCAGGGGAAGAAGAGTAACAATGGAAAGGGTCAGCAGCAGAACGCGGCTGGAAACGGCAACTCCGGCAAGCGGAAACACCCGGACGGCGGGTCAGAACTGGTGGCGAACACCAGCGCCGGAAACAACCGTGCCAAGGGCAACGGGAACTTCAGGCAGAATTTTAACAAGGGTAAAGCTCCTTTCAACTTGGAAGCAATGCTCAATAAACCTTGTCCAGAGCATAGTCAGCCTGATAAGCCGGCAAACCATACATGGAGGAATTGTAGCATTATGCGGCAGTTTCGAGATTACAGCCTTCAACAGCATCATAACAACGGCAATGGTCCGTCGGGCGGTTCAGGGCCAGGTGGGTCAGGAGCCGGCTTTGGTCCTGGCGGCTCAGGGTCTGGTTACCAGAATCAAGGCAATCCAGGAGGTCATCATCAACAATCTGGTGGCGGCGGCTAGCAGCAGCATAACCAGTCGGGTTTCCAGAGTAACCCGAAGCAGCTTAGCGGGGGTTAATATCATGTTTTCACTACCAGCCTTGACAAGCGAGACCAGAAGGTGCGCAAGCGGGCGGTTAATACGGTCATGCCGGCTCTCCCGCAGTATTTGAAGTGGTCTGAGCATGACATCACTTGGAGCAGGGCGGATCACCCGCCGCGGGTTGACAACCCGGGGCAGTTGGCTTTGGTGGTTGCCCCCCAAGTAGGTGGATACGTGTTCACTAAGGTGCTTATGGATGGTGGCAGCAGCATCAACATCCTATATTATGACACTTTCAGCCGGATGGGTCTGCTTGACAAGGATCTTAAGCCCTCTTCCACAGTATTTCATGGTGTGGTGCCTGGTAAGTCGGCTTATCCAGTGGGCAAGATTTCTCTGGAGGTAGCTTTTGGAGATGAATACAACTACAGGGTGGAGTCCTTATGGTTTGAGGTGGTCAAAATTAAAAGTCCATATCATGCTTTATTTGGACGGCCGGCTTATGCCAAGTTCATGGCTAGGCCTTGTTATGTCTACTTACAGCTCAAGATGCCCGGGTTAAGAGGAACAATTACTGTGCACGGTGATCGGAAAACGGCTCTTGAGTGTGAGGAAGGTGATGCAGCTTACGCAGAGTCAAGTTGTGCAGAGGCAGAGCTCAAGTTTTACAAAGAGAATGTCGACCCGGAGGATATGTCTCCGTTGAAGAAACCTACTACAGAATCAGAGCCGCCCCTCAAGTTTGCGGCGGATGATACCAAACAGGTGGATTTCACCGAGGGCGACTCATCTCAGCAGTTCACTATCGGGGCTAACATCACTAGTAGAAAACGGACCTTTTGTCCGCAGCTTTAGTCCCGGTCGGGTTTTGAACCGGCACTAATGTGACCATTAGTCCCGGTTCAGGACGGGCATCATTAGTCGCGGTTCGTTCCGGACCTTTAGTCCCGGTTCGTAACACGAACCGGGACTAATGTGGTGGTGGCAGGCTGGTGTCAGCTGGGGCCCCCACGAGCCCCTTTAGTCCCGGTTGGTATCACCAACCGGGACTACAGGCCCCCCCTTTAGTCCCGGTTCGTAACACGAACCGGGACTAAAGGGTGGTGGCAGGCTGGTGTCAGCTGGGGCCCCCACGAGCCCCTTTAGTCCCGGTTGGTATCACCAACCGGGACTAAAGGCCCCCCCTTTAGTCCCGGTTGGAGATACCAACCGGGACTAAAGATCCCCTATATGAATTCGGCCAGCCCGATCACAGTACTCCTCCCTTTTTTCCCTTCTTCCCCTCCTTTGTTCTTCCCTCTTCCTCGAGCTCATCCTCCATTTTTGCCAAAATTTGTCAAGATTTGGAGGCACCCCATCCATCCAAGTGTTCACAAAGGTTAGCAACTTTGTCCTTTCATCTCTCATTGCTAGATTAGCTCTTGCAATGCTCTATAAGTATAGTGATTTGTGGGTTTTAGTTTGGGAGTATTTATATGTGGTAGTTCATTTGATTTATATGCAATTTGAGCTCAAATTAACTTCTTACTTTGCATGTGTAGGTGTGGTTTACTTAGTGCCTTCCCGTCCCCGTCCTAACCACCGTCGATCGCCCGCACCGTCCCGTCGCCGTCACCACACCTTGGTGAGCCTCTTGTTCGTTCTTATCCTTTTTATAAAAAAAAATCTTATTTGTATGATTTAGATAGTTAATTGTATAATTTTCTTACATGTATGATTGTTTGTTATACATAGTGCCATGACTTTGATATCCGTCCCCGTCGGCCCTCGTCCGGTTTATGATTTGGATGTGGTATATATATTCTCTTTTATAACTATTTGTTGCATTTCGCGTTTATGACAATTATGCCCATCAAGTTGACATAGATATTTTTATCTAGGAGGTATGTGAACCGGAAATTGCAACCGACATAGATATTCTTGTCAAGAAGTTAAATTTAGTTGAAAAAGAAAACGAGTATTTGAAATTTTTTTGAAAAGAGTTGAAGAAGAGAAGATGAAACTGGAGTTGTATGTTGCCGATGTCATCGATGATCACAAGATCAAGATGGATGCAATGCGCTTGAAGATTAGAAAATTTAAAAAATATGCCATTGATAGTGAGGCTTGGTATCACTATGCTGTTGGATCAATTGTTACCTTAGTTGCGATCTTGATCGCATTTGTTGTTGCATTTAAATGCTTTAGCTAGAGAGTTTGTATGTTGCTTTATGAGAACAAGTGTGTATGAACTTTATGTATGAACTTGTATTAATTAGGTCTTTTCGGTGTTATGTAATGAAGATGAGCCGGCAATGGATGTACGATGACCGATGCTCTCCCCAGTTCATTAATGGCGTGCATACTTTTCTGGTTGCGGCTGAGGCAAACAAGCGGGCGGATGGTTTTATGTATTGTCCATGTGCTAGCTGTAAGAATGATCGAAATTACTCTAACTCAAGAACCATTCACGTCCACCTGTTTGAGTCCGGCTTCATGTCCGGCTATAACTGTTGGACCAAGCACGGAGAAAGAGGGGTCCTAATGGAAGAGAATGAAGAAGAAGAGGATGACGACAGCTATCCTGGTCATGGGTTCCATGAATACGATGGTACAACAATGGGGGAAGAAGCTGAGCCGGCAATGCAGGAAGGAGCTGAAGAAGAGGCATCAGATGAGCCCGCTGATGATCTTGGTCGGGCCATTGCCAATGCAAATAGAAACTGTGCAAGTGAAAAGGAGAAGCTGAAGTTGCAGCGCATGTTAGAGGATCACAAGAAATTGTTGTACCCAAATTGCGAAGATGACAAGAAAAAGCTGGGTACCACACTGGAATTGCTGCAATGGAAGGTAGAGTATGGTGTACCTGACAAGGCATTTGAAAAGTTGCTGAAAATAATGAAGAATAAGCTACCAAAGGACAACGAATTGCCCGACAGTACGTACGAAGCAAAGAAGGCCGTCTGCCCTCTAGGATTAGAGGTGCAGAAGATACATGCATGCCCTAATGACTGCATCCTCTACCGCGGTGAGTACGAGGATTTGAATGCATGCCCGGTTTTCTGTGCATTGCGCTATAAGATCGGCCACGATGACCCTGGTGATGTTGCGGGCGAGCGCCCCAGGAAGAAGATTCCTGCCAAGGTGATGTGGTATGCTCCTATAATACCACGGTTGAAACGTTTGTTCCAAAACAAAGAGCATGCCAAGTTGATGCGATGGCACAAAGATGACCGTAAGAAAGACGGGAAGTTGAGAGTACCCGCGGACGGATCACAGTGGAGAAAAATCGAGAGAAAGTGGAAGGACTTTGCAGATGACGGAAGGAATGTATGGTTTGGTTTAAGTGCAGATGGCATCAATCCTTTTGGGGAGCAGAGCAGCAATCATAGCACCTGGCCTGTGACTCTATGTATCTATAACCTTCCTCCTTGGTTGTGCATGAAGCGGAAGTTCATTATGATGCCAGTGCTCATCCAAGGCCCCAAGCAACCCGGCAACGACATTGATGTGTACCTAAGGCCATTAGTCGAAGAACTTTTAGAGCTGTGGAATGGAAAAGGTGTACGTGCGTGGGATGAGCACAAACAACAGGAATTTGACCTGCGAGCGTTGCTGTTTGTAACCATCAATGATTGGCCTGCTCTCAGTAACCTTTCAGGATAGACAAACAAGGGATACCACGCATGCACGCACTGTTTAGATGATACCGACAGTATATATTTGGATAAATGTAAGAAGAATGTGTACCTGGGGCATCGTCGATTTCTTCAGAGCATGCATCCCGTAAGAAAGAAAGGCAAGCATTTCAAAGGTGAGGCAGATCACCGGAAGAAGCCTCGCCACCGTACTGGTGATGATATACTTGATATGGTCAAGGATTTAAAAGTAATCTTTGGAAAGGGTCCTGGCGGACAATCTGTTCCGAATGACGCTGACGGACGCGCTCCCATGTGGAAGAAGAAATCTATATTTTGGGACCTACCCTATTGGAAAGACCTAGAGGTCCGCTCTGCAATCGATGTGATGCACGTGACGAAGAATCTTTGCGTGAACCTGCTAAGCTTCTTGGGCGTGTATGGGAAGACAAAAGATACACCGGAGGCACGGGAGGACCAGCAACGTATGCACGGAGAAGACGGCATGGATCCAAAGCAGTTTCAGGGTCATGCCAGCTACGCTCTTACCAAAGAAGAGAAGGAAATCTTCTTCGAATGCCTGCTCAGTATGAAGGTCCCGTCTGGCTTCTCGTCGAATATAAAGGGAATAATAAATATGGCAGAGAAAAAGTTCCAGAACCTAAAGTCTCATGACTGCCACGTGATTATGACGCAACTGCTTCCGGTTGCATTGAGGGGACTTCTACCGGAAAACGTTCGATTAGCCATTGTGAAGCTATGTGCTTTCCTCAATGCAATCTCTCAGAAGGTAATCGATCCAGAAATCTTACGAAGGTTAAAGAATGATTTGGTGCAATGTCTTGTCAGTTTCGAGTCGGTGTTCCCACCATCCTTCTTCAATATCATGACGCACGTCCTAGTTCACCTAGTCGAGGAGATTGCCATTCTGGGTCCGGTATTTCTACACAATATGTTCCCCTTTGAGAGGTTCATGGGAGTCTTAAAGAAATATGTTCGTAATCGTGCTAGGCCAGAAGGAAGCATCTCCAAGGGCCATGAAACAGAGGAGGTCATTGAGTTTTGTGTTGACTTTATTCCTGACATTAAGCCGATTGGTGTTCCTGAATCGCGGCATGAGGGCAGACTGGGTGGAAAAGGCATGCTAGGAAAGAATTCAGTAATATGCCGGGACGGGCATTCTTTGGCGCAAGCACACTACACAGTTCTACAAAGTTCCGCCTTGGTGGCTCCGTACATCGAGCAACACAAGAATATTCTACGCTCCAAACACCCGGAGCAGTCTGACGACTGGATTACACATGAACAAATTGTGACTTTCGCCGGTTGGTTGCAGACACGTCTCATGCATGACGACATTGTTGCAGATGACCTGTACTTGCTGTCCAAGTTACCATCTTCGACTATATTGACTTTCAAAGGGTACGAGATAAATGGGAATACATTTTACACGATCGCCCAAGATAAAAAGAGCGCCAACCAAAACAGTGCTGTCCGCTTTGATGCAGCAAACACCAATAGGCCAAAGGACACATATTATGGTTACATAGAGGAGATATGGGAACTTGACGATGGACTTGGTTTGAAGGTCCCTTTGTTTCGGTGCAAATGGGTCAATCTGAGAGGAGGCGGGGTAAAGGAAGACCCGCAGTATGGAATGACAACAGTGGATCTCAACAATCTTGGGTACGCAGACGAACCATTCGTCCTAGCCAATGATGTGGCGCAGGTTTTCTATGTGAAGGACATGTCTACCAAGCCGAGAAAAAGAAAAGTTAAGGAAGCGAATACATCATACGATGAGCCAAAGCGCCACATAGTTCTTTCAGGGAAAAGAAACATTGTGGGAGTGGAGGACAAGACAGACATGTCAGAAGATTATGAAAAGTTTCATGAAATTGCTCCCTTCACAGTGAATGTTGACCCGAGCATCAAGTTAAACGATGAAGATTGTCCATGGTTACGGCACAAAGGGACACACGCGAAGAAAAAGTTTTATATCCAAAGATCCCACTCTGGGATGTGACCGGCTTCTCTAGTTAGTTTCCGGACTTATATATCTGGAAAGTCCCACTTCGGACAAACCGGAGGGAATCTTTGTAATAGAACTCCGACTTATGTGTTTTGGCATTTGAAACGCGAAGAAATATTATGTCCAAAGCCACGTCATCAATTTTCAACCCTTTCTGACTTCATTTGCTATTTTTCATGCATTTACTGATTTTTTTGAGCTAAATGACCCTGAAATTGAAAAGAACTACAAATCACAATCAGAAAAGGTTGAAAGTTGGCATGGTATCATCATTTCACCCACATAGCATGTGCTAAAAAGTTGAGAGGGTTACGGCAAAAACTGGATGCACTTCGTGTACAAAATGGACAATCTCTTTCGAAGTATCACGCTTTCGGACGAAAACTCGTATGTTACAAAGGCATTTCATTTTTTTTAAATAACCTAAGAATTACCAAATTGAATATAATGATAAAACACACTAATATTAAACAGCACAAAAAAGAATCACTGAAAAATCTTTTTTTTAAATAAAGTTATTCACAAACTAGTGATTCACACAAATTTCAAATAATTCAAATTTGAAAACTACTGGCACTAACAGAAAGTTTATAATTTTTTTGACCTAAAGCAAAAAGATTCACTCAGAAACTCTAAATAAAGCAAAAAACAACCAAGAAACAAAATAAAATAAATATAGAAGAAAACAAAAAAAAACTGAAAAGTAAAAAAAATGCCCGCCTACTGGGCCGCCACGGCCTGCATACGACTAGACACCCACTAGTTGGGCCAGGATGCAGGCCCGCAAGGCCCAGTATGGCCCACAGGGCAGGAAAGACCGGTAGGCCTCATAGGCCTGCTTTAGAGAGGAGCTCGAATGAGCTACCGTGCCGGGGTTTATAAACCAGTGCGAGCGCCCTTTGCTGGGCGAGGTGGGACTAAACATCCACCACACTGCGCCGTGCCAGGAACAGGCCTTTAGTCGCGGTTGGAGCCACCAACCGCGACTAAAGGTGAATTTCATCCAGTCCAAGCGGTGGGAAGCGAGACCTTTAGTCGCGGTTGGTGGCTCCAACCGCGACTAAAGACCCCCTTTAGTCGCGGTTGGAGCCACCAACCGCGACAAAAGGGTCTTCTATATATACCACACTTACGAAAATTTCCCCAAATCCAGCCTTTCGTCGTCCGCGCGCGCCCCTACCCTTGCCCCTCGTCGTCGCCGTCGTTCGTCCGTCCGCGCCCCGCCGCACCTCGACGCTGCCGTCCGTCCGTGCCGCCGCACCTCTACGCCGCCGTCCGTCCGCGCCGCCGCACCTCGACGTTGTGGCCGCCACGCCGTGTACCTAGCCGTCGCCGTCCGTCCACGCACCTCGACGCCGCCGTCGCCGTTGCCGTCGCCGCCCCTGCACCTCGCCGTCGCCGTCGCCGCCCCTCCTCGACTTCGTGCGCCGTCGCCCTCTTGTGAGCCCTGCCGCCATGGCCGCCGCCCCCTCCGGTCGATCCCGCACACACACACACGCATGAACACACACACACACATATGTTCTATTTTTTATATGCTTAATTAGTATATATGCTTAATTAGTGTTTCTTTATGTAATGTTGTTTTTCTGTTTTTATATAATGTTGTTTTTCTATAATTAGTGTTTAATTAGTATATATGATTAATTAGATTTTTTGCTTAATTAGAAGTATATAATGTCCCTAACCTATTAAAATGTTGCTTAGAAGTATATAATGTTGTATATCATATTACAGAAAAAATTTGCATACTAAAATGTTGCATAGGAAATTATAATTGAGAAATTTTTCGGAATTTTTTATTGAGAAAGGAATATTATTAGTGTAGTTATAATGTTGTATTTTTTATTGAGAAAGGAATTTGATCCAATGTATAGCAATTAGTATTTGCAAAAGTTGCATATTTTAATGTTGTATTTGCAATAGATTTTCTTAGTCCTTTAAGGGATTAAATATCAGGAATGCCCCCATTATGGATGTGCACAAGTTGATCCAATTTCTTTCTGATCTCATGCATCTACCTTTCAGATCTCTGAATACTAAATTGTTTTATCTTTCTTCTGGATTAGTTAAATAAAAGCTATGGACAATACCGGCAGAGAAGGAGAAGAGGCTGTGTTCGACATCATACGCTCCACGAGCCCAGATGATCATGATGACGGCTCGCAATATCTGAACCCTTCGGGTGAGGGTATGATGTTTGATGAAGACGAACGAATAGATGAAGGTGACGACAACGATGTTGACGAAGAAAATGTGCTTCAAATAACAATGACCGGCGAGGTATATTTAATATATAAGCCATCCGGTGATCATTACATGTCTTAATTGATTTGTATGTATTAACGAATCGATCTTTCTTCTTTTAGGCCTCCGGATCGAGCAAATCTTGTACAAGCGACAGGGTAGTTCGAGGCCCAGCCAAAAAGTTGGACAAAGGCGTAAAGTTCAACATCGATTCCATCAAAACATCAACTGGCGAACCGCTTGAACCTAAGAAAAATGCGACCACGTTCAAGAATCAATGCGGAGTTATTGTCAGGGACCAAATCCCGATCTCCGTTCAAGAATGGAGAAAGCCAGCAAAGGGAGATCGAGCAGGAGTTACTTTTGTCGACGAAAGAGCAAAAGATGTGCTTTGCACTACGCTCATGGAACATTTCACCCTACCAGATAATTTGACAGATGCAGATCTGAAGAAAGTTAGAAACTATGCTCTTAAAAAGATGGCGATCGCATTCAACACCTTCAAGAAAAATGCATGGGCTAAGTACGTCAAATCAAAAAAGAAGACTCCAGAATTCACGGGAGCACTGGTGAAGGCAAAAGATCACTGGGACGCTTTCGTGAAGTTCAAGGAATCGGAAGAAGCTAAGGAACTGTCGAGGAAAAACAAGATTAATGCTGCGAAAAAGAAGTGGCACCATCGTCTGGGGCCAGGTGGCTACCAGGTGGCCCTGCCTATGAGGCATCAATCTGAGCAAGAGATGATTAGTAAACGGGTCAGTCCAGTTACATTGACATGGCCCCCCAGGTGCAGGACATGGTTTTATGCGCATGGGGGGATGTTGGACCCAGAGACAGGGCTGGTTATGGTGAAGGCAAGTCTTAAAGAAGCGACAGACGAAATACTTATTGCAATAGAAGAAGCTCGATCGGGGGTGTTCACGCCCAACAGAGATAACGACGAGCTTACGCGCGCCCTGAAGAATCCTGAACACCCGGGAAGAACACGAGGCAAAGGCGGTTGTTCCGTGGTGTGAGGGGTTTGCGGATTGGAACGACGACTATAGAAGCCGTGCGAGAAAGAAGAAGCATGAGGAGCAGAAGAAGAAGGAGGAAGCACTCCGCCTTGAAGGCCTAATATCCTCGCACCTGGAGTTGGAACGATTTGTCAGGCGACAGCAGGAGCAGATCGACTCACTCAGCCAGGAAAGGGCGTCTCAGCGGCAGCATGAGCAGATCGATCCAGCATTGGATAGCACCGTCCCATCTATGCCGAGAAGCAGCGTGGGTTCCGCCCCGGCCGATATCGATAATGCACTGCTAGCTAGCTACCCTGTGGATGATATCAAAGACAGGACTAACTGTGAGCTACACATGAAAGTGAAGAACTTATCCATGAAGGTGGCGGACGGCTATGCTTTAGCAAATCCCCCTGAAGCAACCTTCCATTGCAATCCCATTCCAGCTGGCTATGCTCGTGTCGGGGTTGATGAAGTGATGTCAGCATATCACGAGCTACAACTTGACATTCTTGGAGGTGACGAGGAGAGAACACTGGGAGAGGCCATACATCGTATCATTCTATGGAAAAAGGATTGCATCGTCTTTCCAAGGCCACCGACTCCTCCTCCTCCAAGTCCTCCGCCGCGCCAGTCGACTCCTCCTTCTCCAAGTCCGGCACCGCGTCAGCCGACTCCTCCTCCAAGTCCGCCGCCGTGTCAGTCGACTCCTCCTCCTCCAAGTCCGGCACCGCGTCAGCCGACTCCTCCTCCAAGTCCGGCACGGCGTCAGCCAACTCCTCCTCCTCCAAGTCCTCCGCCGCTTCAGTCGACTCCTCCTCCTCCAAGTCTGGCACCGCGTCAGCCGACTCCTCCTCCAAGTCCGGCACGGCGTCAGCCAACTCCTCCTCCTCCAAGTCAGCCGACTCAGCGTGCTCCGCCTAAGCAACAGCGGAAGAGAGAGGCCGTAGCTACGACGGCTAGCGGTACAACAAGCAAGAAATTCAAATATGGTCCAGACCTCAAGCCTCTTCCGAAGTTGTCTTACCACCTGACTCAGGAGGAACTCGACGACGCATGTGATGCCCAATTGAAGGCCCATTTTGCACCGAAACCGCCCGCGCCGCCAAAGGAGAAAGTACCTGAGCATGTATCACAACACTTTATTGATATGGCTCGACCGGCTGACAATCAGAAGGACTCCGACTATGTGCGGTCTATCAAGAAGTCATATTCTGCAGGGCAAAAGGAGTCGAGCTCGAGCTCGAGCCAAGCAGTTGGCAAAAAAAGCGGGAAAACTGTTCCCCAGCTGGGAGAACAAGCAGTGCAATCGATCCCCCCGCTCATTGTACAAACACATGTGAGTACCGCCGATCGGCCGGCAATAACCGACGATCTTAGAAGGCAGGCTAAAGAGGCCGGTGTCACTGTTGAACAACTCCTAGGCCTTGAGGAAATCCCCAGGATTACAGAGGAGGAAGTAAAATACCAATATGTCCGTGGCAAACCTCTGGTCAAGCCTGACGAAGTCAAGCTTCTACCAACGAGAATGTACGAGTTGCATACGTGGTACATGCAAAAAACAGCAAATACCAATGAAGAGTCCCTCATGGTGAAAGTCAGGAAAAGGCATTACTTCCATAAAAAAGACGTGTGGATTCATTATTCAGAGTTGCTTCAGTTATTCAATCAAGACGCACTCGACAAATCTATCGTCAGTTGCTATTGTCTGTAAGTGATTTCTTTCTGTAATTTAAGTCTCTAGCTAGCTAGCTAGATGTGCTCTCGTTCATTAACTGTAATTATCCTCACTATATTCTTTTCTGTGGTATTATGCAGAATGAAGATGTATGAAATGAAAAAAACTAGACGCTATGGAGTTGGGTTCATTGACCCAAATACGATTAATCAGGCGATATGGGAAGATCAATATTCGAGAGAAGACACAGAGAGATTCCTGCTAGAGTTTTTGAAGCAACTAAACACCCAATCAAAAATACTACTTCCTTACAACTTCGGGTGAGTGTTACTATATCTTGTACTACAAATTCTATTTTTTGCTTACTAGATGTTAATAAGTGTAGTTGATGAGTTATGCACATGCCCGCTTATTTATAAAAAACGTGTGCGCATGCAGTTTCCACTGGATCTTGTTAATCATTGAAGTTGACAAGGGAAAAGTTGAAGTAGTGGACTCACTATATAAGGATCCATCCGAATACGCAACCGTGAAGGGGATGTTCGACAGGTAATTTCAATCATTATCGCACTATGTCTGCCTCTTTACTTCATTTCCTGATATCAACTAGTTAATAACTCCTTTATTCATTTTCTTTGCCGGCGGGCAGGGCTTGGAAAAAGTTCATCGAAGAGGTCCCCGGCCAATGGAAACAACAGCTGAAATGGGTGCGACCCAAGGTAATTAAGTAGTACTAGCTAGCTACGTCCGTGTATCTCTTTAATTCTAGTTTCAATACCATTATCATGCTTGATTTATTATTACCTGATTGAATTTTATTCTCGTAAAGTGCATGAGGCAAGAGAAGGGGAATAGTTTATGCGCATACTACGTTTGCGAGAATATTCGCATGATCACGTCTGAAAGGAGCATAGATGAAAAAACTCTTTGGGTACGTTTGCCAGAACACTATCCATAATTTTTTTTATCATGATCTAGCTAATATATATACACACAACTAATATATTCATCTTGATCTCCTGATTATAGATGATAGAGATGCGGGGCCAGCTCCTACCAACGGCTCGCGTACGAGCAATTCAAGAGGAAATAGCTGGATTTCTGGTCGACCAGGTCATAGATCCCAAAGGAGAATACCATTACAAGATCAAGCAGAAATGCCCTGCATATGTAATGATCCGCAAATTGTAGGAGAAATTGTATATACCAAATTGTATGTATATATGTATGTGAATGGTCGTCGTACGAGAAATTCGATTTATATATATATGCACAACGTGTACAGTATGTAGTAGCGTAATATATGTTTGAAATGAAAAATAATTAAATGGAAAACACAAAATTAAAAGGAAAAATAAACCAAAATTAAAAGAATTAAATACTTTTAGTCCCGGTTGGTGTTACCAACCGGGACTAAAGGCTCCACCTTTAGTCCCGGTTGGTAACACCAACCGGGACTAAAGGGCCCCCAGCGAACGGCCCCGGCAGGCGCCACGTGGTGGGCCTTTAGTGCCGGGCCGTGACGAACCGGGACTAAAGGGGGGGGGCCTTTAGTCCCCCCCCTTTAGTGCCGGTTGTAGAACCGGCACTAAAGGGCCTTACAAACCGGGATTAAAGGCCCGTTTTCTACTAGTGCATGGACCCCGCATAGGAAAGCGCGCTCATCAAATTCATCCGTGAGAATCGGGACATCTTTGCATGGAAGCCGTCTGACATGCCGGGTGTACCGAGAGAATTTGCTGAGCACCACCTTAATGTGGATCCTAAGTTTAAGCCGATCAAGCAGTTCCTTCGTCGTTTCAATGAGGAGCGGCGCAAAGCTATTGGAGAAGAGGTGGCCCGGCTCTTGGCGGCAGGGTTCATCGTGGAAGTCTTTCACCCGGAGTGGTTAGCTAACCCGGTGCTAGTGCTTAAGAAGAACGGCACTTGGCGTATGTGTGTGGATTAGACGGACCTTAACAAAGCCTGTCCAGTTGACCCGTTTGCTCTCCCTCGTATTGATCAAATCATTGATGCCACGGCGGGTTGCGAGAGCTTATGTTTCCTGGACGCTTATTCAGGTTATCACCAGATCAAGATGGCAGTCAAAGACCAAGAGAAGACGGCTTTCATCACGCCTTTTGGTGCTTTCTGCTACGTGTCTATGCCTTTTGGGCTCAAGAGTGCCCAGGCGACTTACCAGCGTTGCGTGCAGAACTGTCTTCACAGTCAAATTGGGCGCAATGTTCATGCTTATGTGGATGATATTGTGGTCAAGTCAAGGAAGAAGGAAACTCTGCTGGACGACCTGAAGGAGACTTTCGACAACTTGCGGGTTTACAAGATGATGCTTAACCCGGCCAAGTGTGTTTTTGGAGTTCCTGCAGGCAAGCTATTGGGTTTTCTGGTCTCTGAGCGTGGAATTGAGGCTAACCTGGACAAGATTTAGGCTATTACTTCCCTGGCTGAGCCGGCGTGCATCAATGACGTTCAGCGCCTGGCGGGTCGGATCGCTGCGTTAAGCCGATTCATAAGCCGCCTGGGCGAGAAGGCAATCCCTTTGTATCAGATGATGAAGAAAACAGACGATTTCGTCTGGAGCAAGGCGGCGGGTGAGGCGTTTGAGGCGCTCGAGAAACAGCTGACTGAGCCGCCGGTCTTGGCCGCTCCGGCTGAGAAGGAACCTTTACTCCTCTATGTGGTGGCTAACAACAAGGCAGTCAGCGCTGCGGTTGTTGTGGAGCGCAAGGAGGCAGGAAAGGAATATCCGGTTCAAAGGCCGGTTTACTATGTCAGCGAAGTCTTGATTGAGTCTAAGCAGCGATACCCACATTGGCAGAAGCTGATCTATGGGGTATTCATGGCAAATCGAAAGCTGAAGCACTATTTCCTAGGACACCCGATCACAGTGGTTAGCTCTGCCCCGTTGGGAGACATAATTCAAAACAGAGAAGCCACTGGCCGGATTGCTAAGTGGGCGTTGGAGCTTGGACCTCTTAATTTGAAATATGTGCCTCGCACGGCTGTTAAGTCTCAAGCCTTGGTGGACTTTATAAACGACTGGACAGAGTGTCAGTCGCCAGAGGAGAAGCCGGACAACACTTACTGGACGATTCACTTCGACGGGTCTAGACAGCTGGAAGGCTCGGGGGTCGGAGTTGTCTTAACTTCCCCCAAAGGTGATAAGTTCTGTTATGTGTTAAGGCTGATGTTTCCTTGTACTAACAATGCAGCTGAGTATGAAGCTTTGCTTCATGGCCTCCGGGTTGCTAAGGAGATGAATCTGAGCCGGGTTAGATGCCTTGGCGACTCAGACCTTGTGGCTCAGCAAGTTTCAGGCACGTGGGAATCCAAAGACCCACGGATGGCGGCTTATCATCAGGCGGTGGACATCATTGCAGGTCACTTCAAGGGTTATCAGGTGGATCACATTGATCGTCGCAAGAACGAGGCGGCTGACGCATTGTCAAGACTTGGCTCTCATCGTAAGCCGGTGCCGCCTAACGTTTTCTTGGACGTGTTATATCACCCATCAGTTAAGTTACCTTCGGAGGAAGATCTGGCTATTCCTGACCCGGAGGGGCAGCTGGTGACGGCTCTGCATGCCATTCCTGACTGGACGTTGCCTTATCTGGCGTATCTAACTCGCGGCGAGTTACCTGAGGACGAGACCTTGGCAAGACAAATCATCAGACGATCCAAGTCCATGACAATAATCAATCGCGAGTTACATAAGCGCAGCGTCACTGGTGTTTTCCAGCGTTGTGTTTCTCCGGAAGAAGGCAAGCAAATCTTGAATGAAATCCACGCCGGAGATTGTGGTCATCATGCCGGCTCAAAATATCTGGTGGCCAAGGCTTTTAGACATGGTTTCTTCTGGCTGACGGCTCATAAAGACGTAGAAAATTTGGTTCTCAGGTGCGACGGCTGTCAAAAGTTCGGGCGGCGTGCTCACGTGCCGGCTCAGGAGTTGCGCATGATCCCAATTACCTGGCCGTTCACGGTTTGGGGGCTCGATATGGTCGGGCCCTTCAACAGATCCAAAGATAAGAAGACCCACCTTTTGGTGGCGGTGGATAAATTTACCAAGTGGGTGGAGGCTGAGCCGGTCAGCAAGTGTGACGCGGCAACGGCGGTTCAGTTTGTCAAAAAATGGATCTACCGCTTTGGATACCCTCACAATATCATCACAGATAATGGCACAAACCTTTCCAAGGGGGCTATGCAAGCTTTCTGTGAAAGTGAACACATCCGGCTTGACGTCTCTGCTATGGCTCATCCACAGTCTAATGGTCAGGCGGAGCGTGCTAACCAGGAGATCCTGAGAGGTATCAAGCCCCGGCTTATGGTTCCTCTACAGAGAACACCGGGTTGTTGGGTTGAGGAGTTACCATCAGTTCTATGGAGCGTCAATACAACTCCCAACAGGTCAACAGGCTATACGCCTTTCTTCATGGTTTATGGCGCAGAAGCCGTGTTACCAAGCGACATACGTCATGACTCACCACGGGTGGCGGCTTACGTTGAGGCTGACAATGAGACGGCGCGTCAGGACGCGTTGGATGCTTTGGATGAAGAGCGTGATCTGGCGGCGGCTCGATCGGCGATTTATCAGCAAGACCTGCGCCGCTATCACAGCCGTCGGGTTAAGACCCGGACGTTTCAAGAAGGCGACTTAGTGTTGCGCCTGATTCAAGATCAGACGGACGCGCACAAGTTGTCTCCTCCTTGGGAAGGGCCTTTTGTGGTTAGCAGAAACCTCAACAATGGGTCATACTATCTCATCAACGTACGGGACGAATCACGTACTTCTGGGCAAGAGACCTATCGGCCGTGGAACATAGCTCATCTACGGCCTTACTACACTTGAGTCATTGACTCCCCTCATTGTATATCATCATTGTATATATCATATATATATATATAATAAAGTTGGCATCCCTGCAAACCGGGGCCTCTGCCGTTTTTACGTATCCCACATTGTTCAAAGATGGGTACAATCATACGATCATTTGGGGGCTTTCAATCCGCCGGGTTAAGCTTCAACCCTCTTGGTCAGGCTCTTCAGCCGGAGTTACAAGGTCATTTGGGGGCTTCTAACCCGCCGGGTTAAGCTTCAACCTTCTTGATCGGCTCTTTAGCTACAATATCACCATCAACTGGCGGCTTACAAGACAGCGGCTTACAGGTTGGTGTGCAAGTTGATATCGTCAACAAAGATCACTAGGGGTGCAGCAAGTTACGAACTTACCCTCTTTTCGATCTACAACTCCGAGTTATACCTGCCTGTAAGTAGCTGTGCTTTGACCAGGGGTGCAGCGAGTTCTACAACTCACCCTCTGCAAAGGCCTCTTACAGCGGCGAGGTAAACTCTCATCTGTAAGTCCGGGTTCTACCTGCCTGTAAGTAGCTGCGCTTTGACCAGGGGTGCAGCGAGTTCTACAACTCACCCTCTGCAAAGGCCTCTTACAGCGGCGAGGTAAACTCTCATCTGTAAGGCCGGGTTATACCTGCCTGTAAGTAGCTGTGCTTTGTCAGGGGTGCAAAAAGTTCTAAAACTTACCCCCTACAAAGGCCTCTTACAGCGGCGAGGTAAACTGTTATATCTACAACTCCGGGTTAGACCTGCCTGTAAGCAGCTGTGCTTTGTTAGGGGTGCAGAAAGTTCTAAAACTTACCCCCTACAAAGGCCTCTTACAGCGGCGAGGCAAACTCTCATCGGCTGCGTTTCTTTCTGGTTTGCTACGCTCTTGTCAGTTATTAAGAGTTCAAAGTAGTGAGACTACCCAGAAGAATCGGCTTATATGTTTGGAAAGAGGCAAAATTATGAGATTTCACGTCTCCGGGTTAGGCTTTTTAAGCCGCCCTTACAACAGTACAGAACATATTCTGTTTTATTATTGCCAGGTTTTATCTATAAGATAAGCTGCCGTGCAAATTGGCATCATAAGCCGGACAAGACAAGCAAGGCATATGTTAAGTTCGACAAAAGATTTATACGTGCACGATGGCACGGGTCAGACAGTGAAAGGTTTTTTCTAAGCCTATTACAAAGCCCTCTTCGAGAGCCCAACAGGCAACAGACAAAAGTTTTGTACAACTCAGTTGGCTGCTCAGGAGGCCGGGTTATCAGATATAAACTGTTCAGCTCGCTGGCGGGTCAGCCTGCGCCGGGTCTTCGACCTCTTCGATCTGAAGATTGTCCACATCCCAGTTGCAGTGTGTTAGTGCTTCAAACTGGGCGTCCTCAAAGATAATAGACGGGTCAATCTCAGGAGCGAAGAGATGCTTACGGCGGGCAGGAGTCAAGTCTCTGCATTCAAAGGTTGGACAGCGCACTTTCTTGGAAGTCTCGCTGTAAGCCGCCTGGTAAGTTGACACATCAAGTTCCTCCACCAGCTTTGAGGCAAGCACCCTGGAGGCTTTTCTGCATTGGGCATAGTCTTCTCCTGTGAATTCAGAGCCATCGTCCTTCCTGGATGGGAACCCGTCCATCATCTCTTCAGCAGTCAGCTCAGGAGCGAAGGCTAGGCACCGGCTTAGTGCGGCTATAGCTCCCTGCTTGGCAGCTGATCGTTTCAGCTCTTCAACCTGCTTAGGCAGCGTCGATAGCATCTCTATAACTCCCTTCATGTACTTGGGGATGCTCTTCTCAGTCAACATTGCTTTGATGGTAAGAAGAGTCCCGCAGTAGAGTTGTTCGGCTAAGGAGTATACTGCCTTCAATCTCATCAGGCTGTCAGATGACAACTGGCGGCTCCTTTCGCCTGCAAGGAAGGATTGGGTGGTATAAGCCGCCAGCAAGGTTATTTAGCATGGAAAGGAAGATCACTAAGTACTATATGCTTACCAAAGATAGCAGAGGTCATCCTCGATATATGGCGCTTCAGTGTTTGCAGTTCTGCTGATACAACTGTAAGCCGCCCTTCAGCATCTTCTGCACGTTTGGTCAGGGCGACTTGGTGCGATTCAGTATTCTTCTTGAACAGCACGAAGTCAACCTGCGTCTTCTCAAGTTCTTCTACGGCAACCCGCCATTTGCTTTCCGCCTCTGACCGGGCGGTTTGTTGCAAAGCAAGGTTGTAGCGTCCCGACTCAAAACGAGTCAAGCCTCTGTGTGACCGTGCCATCCCTGGATCAGTATGCTGGCACACACAGTACATCAATGTATATATCAAAGTGCAATCACATGTAATTAACGTAAACTGATATATACCTTAAAATCTCAGCGGAAACAGTCAACGGGAGTGGAGTCCCAATAAACACCAACGGCAGGTTGAGTGTAGACCGTAACCCTGAATCGTACTCTTACCCGTCGTAGAAAAGATATCTGCAACATAAGACGTTGCAACCGTGTAGGTCAGTACATTGAATGTACCGGCAAGATCACAATAAGAGAAAACAGATGATAAGACTATTCTATATGCAATAAAGGTTTGTGGCTCTGTGTCTGAGTTTTTGCATAAAAGCTGATTTTATTTTCTTTTCCTACAACAAAGGAATATCAGGAGTTTACACAATGGAAATATCTATCATGACATGGTTCCGCCAACCGATGTCTCAATGCCCACAAGTATCATAAGTTGCCCACAATTAGTTATTAGTCTGGTGTTGAGAGTTCAGAGATAGATCCAAGTCCAGAGGCTCAAATTGTCCGTAACCGGGGACACGGCTAATCGATTAGGTTTAACTCTGCAGAGTGTTGTGTACTTTACCCACAAGATTCGTTCCCTCCTTGTAAGTCCTCGCACTGCCGGGTGTTTGAGAACAGGACGAACGAAACATGGTCTTTCAGAGTGTTTCCCTGACTACTGTCAGTGCCCATCCAATCCTAACGTCGACTACATCTCGTAGCACTGCCCAGCCAGAGTCACAGCAAAGATCAACCAAGCCAGAGCCCAT
This sequence comes from Elymus sibiricus, assembly GCA_039707655.1. Lineage (NCBI taxonomy): Eukaryota > Viridiplantae > Streptophyta > Magnoliopsida > Poales > Poaceae > Elymus > Elymus sibiricus. The sequence goes on from CM077675.1 coordinate 528,575,135, forward strand.
AATGACTTGTGGCTACACAGGTAAGCTTCCGGGCATGAAGTATTCATCCGTCTCTTTGAGTCTGGGTGAGGCTTTCCGCAAGATGTCATGGCGCTTCTCCATGCATCCCGGCCATCCACTGGTTACTCCAGGGTGCCCATCAAATCCATCCCTCACCCAGTAGTGTGTATTGAAAACTTGTTTCTCGAGTCTCGAAGTCTTGAGGTCTTGAAGATGCAGGACTTGAAGATGCCTTCATGAAGTTGTCGTCTTTGACGTAGAGTCCTTCACCTCACACCACTCTCGAACACTCATACCAACCCCGTCTACTTTAGCGTAGCATAGCAGTAAGACAAATAACGTCCCGGGGCTTTAGTAACAAGGAGTGGGTTCCTACCTCATGCACTCTACTCAACTACAAGAATTCAATAATACTACTGGAGGAATTGTTGGAATGGTGACACTAAATGCATTAAAAAAATAGGTATGAAATTGATGATCAAAGTGAACTTGCCTGGTAAGGTTGATGAAGATAAATATCGCTCTCAGAAATAACTTGATAGAATTATTCGTCACTCTCCGATGAAAGTCTATATAATCAAACATTGCACTCTTATAAGCAATCATACTAGCAATCAATACTATCAATCAAAAGGCAACACAAAAACTAAACACAAAAGGGTTGTGATGAAGGAAATACTTAAGACAAAATTTAAACAACAAAACTTCATCCAGCAACTAAGAAAAGGTTTTCCTACAATTAGCCTATTATCAAAAACAACAACAAAGTAAAATCTAGCAAAGGCATTTATCAAATATTTTTACTAGCAAAAAGAATTACTTTTGAAGAACAACTAAGAACTATGAAAACAACACACTAAACAATATGAGTTTTCTAGCTAATAGAACATAACAGCAAAGAAAACACTAAGATAATAAAAATAACAAAAAATAATAATATAAAACAACTAAACTAACAGAAAGTAAAACCTATAAAACACTTTATAAAAATATTTTCAAATAGGAACTCCAACTAGCAATGAAACCAATTTGCAAGTTATTATGAAACTGGAATTGATTTCATGCTATCAAAAGTAATAAATAAAATAAAAAATAAACTTGGTTGAAATACTACTGTTAACTAACAGAAAACAAAGTAAAACTTATCAACTAATATAAAAGAAAATAAATTAAAACAATTTAGAACAAAAGAAATTGAAATAAACCTAAAAAGAACTAAAACACAATCTGTTTTGCTTGAATCCCTATTTTAAAATTCTCTAAAAATTTCCATATTGTTCCTACTGATAAACAAAGTCACTAGTGACCAGTAGCAAAAAGATTCACTCAAAAATATATTTTTAAACTCAAGTTATAAGCAAAACAAGTTTGAACTCAAATCTGTTTGAATCTAAATTTAAAATATTCAAATATGGTCAAACTTTATATCTACAGAAACTAGATAAACTTTGTGACACTATGCAAAAAGAATCAATTAAAAACTCTAAATATCCGAAAATATAAAGCAAAAACAAAAACAGAACTATTTCTGTTTTTAAAACAGAAAACAGAAAAGAAAAGAAAACTTAAATAGCGAACGGGCTACGTGGCCGAATGCCATTGGCTACGGGCGTGCGTTGCGGGAGCTAGCGAGCGAACGTGCGCAAAATAAAATGAAACGGTTCGGCCATTTTAAAACTTCTAATCTGGGCCCTTGGTTTCAGATCTGACGGCTAAGGGAGGGGAGGAGGTGCTCACAGAGGGGGGGGGGGGGTTGCCGGCGGTGGAGCTTCTCCGGTGAGGCAGAAGCGGTGAGGTGGTGCGGGGCAGCGTTCCCGTGGGTCTCCAGGCACGGGTAAGGCTCCGGTCGACGCAGGCGACGGTGGCGAGGTCGATGGTGGCGTCAGGTAGCGTCGGGAGCGACGGTGGTGAGCGCGGCGTCGACGATGGCGGCTGGGTGCTCGGGTGGTCGACGGGGAGCTTGCTCCGGTGGCTCTGGAGCTCGGGCGGGTGCACGGGGAGGTGCGGGTGATCGTGGCGAAGCGGATGGTGGTAACGGCGATGGTTGGGGTCGACGGAGGTGAGCGGGGAAGCGACAATGGCACGGCGGCGGCTTCGGACTCCGGCGAGAGATTGCGGCGAGAGGAGAGGGTCGGGCGAGCGAGATTCGGGCGGAACGGGGTGTGGGGGTGCTTCGGCTTTTATAGGAGGGGTCAGGGAGCTCGGGGAAGGAAAGGGGAGGGAGATCCGGCTCGGATCCGGCGAGCTCCGGCGGGGGAAAGGAAAGGGAGAGGGAAGGAAGGAGGAGGGCGCTCGGGGATTCGGGCAGCCAGTGGGACCGGGTGTCAGAGAGAGAGAGAGAGAGATCGCACGGGATCGGGCGGCCGATCTGGAGAGATTCGGATCTGGTCCGGATTGGATCGGGCCGGATCCTTTCCAAATGGGCCGGATCCTTACCTAACGCACGCGCGCAGCTTTCCTATTTAAATCATTTTTTTTTCCAAATTTTGAAATAACAGAGAAAGGAAAGATTGATCTGGCAATAAAATAAAATCCAAAAATAGGGTTATTATATACCAAAAAGCTCATAAGAATATTTTCAAGAAGATGGACATTTTTCCACGGCCAAATAAAATACTTTACAGAAAATTATTTTCAGAAAATACCTTATTTGATTTTGTTTCCTTTTGCAAATATTTTTCAAATATCCCCCTGTGTTTTAGGGTTCATTTATTTCAAAAAAATGCCTCTATTTTGGAGGGTCATGTTCCTCCTCTCAATTTTCTTTTGAATATGATCATGGGCATTCAAAAACAAAAATTAAAAGGGATCAACTGGTAATTCAAAATATCTTCTTCTAACTTCCCACTCTCTTTCATTCATTTTATATTCTCTCATGAAGTTCCTTGAGTGGCTTGAAGTTTGAAACACTCTCTGAATGGAAATGTTCAAGTCTTTTCAAACAGAAACATTTCTGGGAAAGTCCTTTTATTCCCTCTCTTTTCAAAAGTTTCAAATTACACTCACTTCCAATCATTCAATCAATCAATTCTATCATTCACTTTATTGATTAAGATAACATTCCAAATTTTGGGATGTTACAAAGGTTCTTCTTTAGGCTGGTCATTTCGGACTCAGCCGCTTCCAAAGCATCCTGTGACAAAATACAAAAACAGGAAAAGGGTTCAATGGTCAGGATAAGTTATCAGTAAGGCAATTACGCTACAAGTCTCAAGCAGATTGCAAGCAATATACTCGACACTTGGGGGCTAATGTATGTTTACTCTTCAAGGCTATACTACAGTCCCGGCTCATCTTTGAAAAGGTAAGCCGGCCCTTCGGGGCTACAGATCACGCTTTCAAGTCTTTCATTAAAGTTCCGGCGTATCTTCGGAAAGATAAGCCGGCCTTTGGGGGCTACAGATCATGCTCTCAAGTCTTTCCTTAAGTTCCGGCTCATCTTTGCAAAGATAAGCCGGCACTTGGGGGCTACATGTGACGCTCAAGTCTTTCCTTAAATTCCGGCTCATCTCTGCAACGATAAGCCGGTAATTGGGGGCTACAATCAGCATTTTTCAAAGTTTCCAATGAAATTCCGGTTCATCATTGTATGTTAACCCGGACTTGGGGGCTACCATTGATCAAGCTCTACAAATTGAGTATCGGCTTACTATCTATACTAACCCGATACTTGGGGGCTACAGCTCAAGTTATAAAGTGTGCTGCAGAGGAAAGACCCAGTTTATTATTTGAGATATTAATCTGGCTCTTGGCGGCTATGGAAGGATATAAGGGAAAAGCTGGTAAAAATATTACCTCATATTTCTTCTTCATCAGGCTGACGAGCTTCAGCTCCATATTCCGGCTTGATTCCAGGCGGTTCAAAACCCAGCGTGAAGCTCGTCAACAGTTAACTTTTCCAGCACAGGGTGTTCAAAGTTAAACTTCTCAGGCGAAGCTTCAGCCTTGCCAGAATGCCTTGACAGTACGTAAGGTTCGGGGCTTCGCTGTCCCGTCCCAGTTATAGCAACTTCTAGAAGGGTCGTGTCTTCACCAGCTGGTGAAGGGCTGGGCGGCTTAGGGTCATCCCTTGCAGGACTTTCAGCGGCCGTGTCATGACCCGCCGGCTCAGACGGCTTGAGAGTATCTTCAGATGCATCCTTCATAATATCAGCAGCTGGTGAAGAGGAGGCCGGCATAGCAAATACTGGCTCTTGGGTAGCAGAGGCGGCAGTAGACCCGCCAACCTTCCTTCGTTTCGCTTTGGCCCTGGAAGGCGCACATGATGGTTACACACATGTCAAGAATATGAAAGCATTTGGTGCAAAATAAAAGTACGCACTCCAGGTAGATCTTCATTGGAGGCAGCTTGGAGGCAGTTGAGTCGCCAGATGAAGGAGGAGAATCCTGAGAAGCAGTTAAAATAATACAAAACGTAGTAAGGCTACAGTGCAAGATGGATTCAAATTGCATTTCAGCTAAGAGAATACCTCAGCTGGCCACTTCCGTTGAGCCGGAGCATGTGATAACCCGGCCACGAGATCTTCAGAGCCGGAGCTCCGGGTTTGGCGTCGGGAGGTGTGCTGTTGCTTTTTCAAAAGAAAATTGGGATCTAAGTGAGCAAGAGGATGAGAGAAGGGGACTTTCCGGACGACCCGCCGTACTCTGTCTTGTGGAAAGATCTCTGAATCAGAAATGTCAATTACCTCAGGGGCGTTTGCGTGGCTCGCCTCCGTTTCATCCTGTGAGTAATTATTGTCAATAAATGGCATAAAGAGATGGACAAGGAAGTCAAGTTCTACCTCCGAGTCATCAGTTTCAAGTGGCTCTGGAGTGGCGGCTTTCTTCTTCTTCTTAGCAGGAGTTTTCGCCTTTGGTTTCCTCACTGGCGGATTAAACTTCTTTTTCCAGAAAGGGGAGTTGGCCTATACATAAGCCGCCAACAAAGGTTAGAAGGTGCAAGACAAATATGACCAGTTGAGGAAAAAGATACTTATGTCTGGAGCCGGGTTCTTGGCGTAGAAGGGCTTCAGCCCAACTTTGTTGCAAGCCTCCTGTTTTTCACCAAGGAGTCCTTTGACTCCAGTGTTGATATCTTCATCAGTCAAGGGGGTATTCTTGAAACAAAGAGGGTCATTGGGTTCACCCATATATTCGCACATGAGCCGGTCACGAAGGCTCAGTGGCATGATCTTCCAACTTACCCAGCAACGGGTCAAGTCAACACCTGTCAAGCCGTTCGCCAGTAAAGCCTTGACTTTGGCGTAAGCCGGGGCGTACTTTGCTCGTTCGGCGGCAGTCATCCGTGCTGGGAGTGGGTTGTCATTTGTAAAGCAGAGCCGGGTTGGACGGTAACCCGGCAGGGGATTCTCACCTTCAGGAGAGGTGTCTTGGCAATAAAACCAGGTCTTGTTCCAGTCTTTGGGATGACTTGGCAAGGTGGTTGAGGGGTATGGCAGGTCTCTCCGTCTCTGAATTGTAATACCACCAAGCTCCAAACTGGGCCCAGCCGCCATTTCAGTTTGGCGGTTTGCATAGTGGTAGTCGTGGAAGAGGTCAACAGACGGCTCTTCTTGCAGATAGACCTCACTTAAGACTTGGAACTGGCAGATGTTGGTTACTGAATTTGGGCCTATGTCTTGTGGGTGGATCTTGAAGAAGTGAAGAACATCTCGAAAGAATTTTGACCCGAGAGGGTAGAACCCGCGGAGGATATGGTCAGTGAATATTATAATCTCCCCCTCCTTGGGCTCAGGCCTCTTCTCTGGTCCTGGGACCCGCCAGTGTATTACGTCTTTACCCCGCAGCATGCCGGACTCAACAAAATTAAGTAGGAGCTCTTCAGTGACTCCAGAGCTGACCCAGTCACAGGATGATGGAGCCCTTGACATGACGGCGGGTTATGCTACGAAGATAGAAAGTATGGTGGGTTAGAAGAACACTTGCTGTGTAAGGCAGCTATGATCAGTATAACAGTGAAAGAGTTAAGCCGCCAGAGTAATTGGCGGAGAGCCGCCAAGGCAATGGCGAGTTACGGGGACAAGGCAGCATTGGAAAGAAAACAGATTTTGTATAAAATTGCTATGGCAGCAAGATCTACAGGCGAAGGAAAAATGAAAATATTTATGACCTAAAAATAACAGTGGAAGAACAGATCAACCTACCCACAGAGATAAGTGCTATATGGACTTAAAACAAAGGGGCATTGGTCTCGGAGGAGTACACGCAACAGATAGGCAGTACTATGGGGCATGGAGTGGTGCTCGATGCCACGATGACGCTGATGAACAGCGACGAACTTTCAAGAACAGCGAAGAACTTCGGAACCCTAATGGGGATGAGCACAGATTCAACAAGGGCCGTGGGAGATTACCTCTTGGATGCGGAAGCACCGGCGAAACTCCGGTTTGATTCAAGTTGATGCAGCGGCCGGCGACGGAGTTGATGGAGGAGGTCAGTACACGGCGGCGGAGCTCTGGAGAGAGAGGGCTTCGAGCGAGGAGGAAGACGACAGCGACAGGAGAAGAAAGGAAAGGGGCACCACGTGTCCTATTTATAAGGTGTAAGGGCAACAGTGCGCGCGAAAAGTGGGGAGGCACAGTAAAGATTGGCCGAACGTGGCGCCTCGATTTTCGGGATAACCCTTCAATGAGAAAGATCCGTTACAGACGTCATGAAATCTTTTCCGAATATTCGGCATGACGTCATGGCGGGTTACAAGTTGTCTTTTCAGATGACAGAAATATGAAGACTCGCCGCCAAGTAAAGTTGAAGATTGACATGAGCTGGCTCAAATCAACCTGGGGCCTAATGTTGGGGATATAACCCCGTGGTAAGACCCGCCCAGGAGGGGCCGGGTCATACCTGGCGGCTCATAACTGAAGACCTCTAAGGTGGGCCGGAAGATAAAGGTTAGGCCGCATGGCGGCTTGCCAGACGGGCCAAGACGGAGGCCCAGAGATAGAAGATAGTGTGAAGACCCGGGTGGCCAAGCCGCCCGGGGGCGGCTTACCCACGATGGTAGGGCGGCTTAGAGACAGAGTAGAACACGTTGTGTGAGTCGGTTTGAGACTCGTGTAACCCGGGGCCTTGACCTCCTATATAAAGGCTAGACCCCGGGGCGGCTTAGACAAGAAACCAACCATCGAGAACTAGGTCAAGCAATCCGCTCCCTTGTAATCGATACTCCAATCAATACAACACAAGAAGGACGTATGCTTTTACCTCTACTTGAGGGGCCGAACCTGGGTAAACTCGTGTCCTTCGTCCCGATCAACCCCTTTGAGTCCACTACCATGGCGCTGGTCTCGAACCTAAGTCTTCGGACATCTGCCGTGATAAAACCACGACAGGAAGGGTGTACCTCTCAAAATTATACTTATCTCTTATTTAAATGTTTGAGCTCTAGCACCTCTGCAAATCCCTGCTTCCCTCTACGAAGGGACTATCTATTTACTTTAATGTTGAGTCATCACCTTCTAAAACAAGCGCCAGATCTGAGAGCATTATTGTCATCCTCATGCACTGTGTATAGTGAATGCTGTTGGGTAACGCAGTAGAAAACAAAAAAATTCCGACCTACGCACCAGCCCAGGACCACTATGGAGACTGCATACAAGGTTTGATCTCTTTCGTTACCGACTCGTAGCGCAGCGGAAGTAGAGTCGATGACGATCGGTGGTGCAGATCCCCGCAGCTAGGATTTTACAACCTCCCAACCGCGAGGATGTATACCCTCATCTGCCCCGCGGACAGCCCTCCGGGAGGCGGTCGCACAGTCCCCCGGACGGTGTCGCGGACAGCCCTTCGGGAGGACCTCCGAAACTCGGACTGTCACTCGGGCAGCCCTTCGGGAGGACCTCCAAACTCGGACGGTCACACGGACAGCCCTTCGGGAGGCACTCTCGAACTAAGACCGAAACTACGATCTCTCTATAGAGTTGCACACATACGGTGTCATCTATCCGGCAGGGCTTCGCCGTCCAGAACTAGTTCCTGCCGGAACCCAGACAGCCTTTCGGCTCTACGAAACTATTTCGCTGGGAGGGAGAGAGAATGCCAGATCATGCATGGCTTGTGTATGAGAGTAAGGATGTGTGAGATGGCAGCCCACTCACCTCCTATTTATAGGAAACCCAAGGGGTAGGGTGGTTTTACAAGAAAACCCAAAACCCACATGGAAAGGAGTCCTTCCCAAGGACCTTAAGGTGAAACCAAGGAACATGGGGGACTCCATGAAGGAGTCCACCATGTGGCCGGCCACACTCTCTTGGGGGGGGGGGGGGCCCAAGCCTTCTAGAAACCTTTTGGGAAAATATCCCAAAAGGCACTTTTAGAAAAATATCCAAGAAGCACTTTCACTATTCACGACGACATTTTTCAGCGTCTGATCGAACTGAAAATATTCATGTGGGCTTAGAACATTTCCAGTACCCACCAAAATAATTTTCAACGTGAGCCGGAACAATTCCGGTTTAGTGATTTTCATCTGCGAAAAGCATCTGAAGCGGTTTCGGCAGCTCCGGAACATTTCCGGTTTTCATTCCGGAAAATTCCAGAAAGTTTCCAGAATGATTCTGGCATCCTCCAAGAATTATCAGGCATGTGCCAAAACCAATTTGACTTTATGGTATCCTCTGAAACAACTTTTCAGTTTCACCGGAACTCATTCGGTGACCTCTCTGCGGAACTTTTCCGCTGTCCGAAACTTTTCCGGTGTCCGAAACTTTTTCGGTGTTTTTCTCTCAGACTCCCTGTCTAGTATTCAGCAGATAGATGACCCTTAAGCGTGTGACCCTATAGGTTCGGTGAAGCATAGACATGACCCAGAACCCCTTCCGATCAATGATCAACATCGGAGCCGTGGACACCCATATTGACCCCTATACCCACACAAATGAATATTCGAGTGAACCTCCAGTTGCCGTGTGCTATTCCTGTTGCTTCGCGATATGTTACAAATACCCGAGGTGAGACATGTTGGCATCCCCGTGGATCAACACCTTGTCCACTATGCCAGTTACCTCGTTGCCGGTATTGTTCTCTTTTCTCATTCCCGTGTTCCGGCATCCCCGTGATCAAATCACAAAGTGTCTGGCCAGACGATGATGGATACCGTAACACCGAGAGGGCCCAGAGATATCTCTCCATCGTCGGAGGAGCAAATCCCAATCTTGAGCTATCAAGTTACTTGACATACTTTTCCATGAACCCGTAAGCCGCCGTAATTGCCACCCATTTACGGATGACCTTTAACAAACCCCAAAGTTCATGAAGCAAGCATGAAGAAACTCGATACTCTCATGGTCTGAGGAATTATGCAAACATTAACTTCTCTGTGTTATTAACCATTAACTTATGACGAATGAATCTCATAGCATAACATCAATTCGGGTCGATTCAACACAAGTGTTCTACCAACAATTGTGCCCTCAAAATTGCCGGCATAGCCATGCCCATGATCAGGAAAACAGGATCATCACGCAATACTTGAGCCAGTCTTAGAGGCCAGACTAGGAATACATTTTACCGTTTATTATTCCACACGTGCATATGAGTCTTCCTTCAAGCCTCGTGGTTATTGTAGACTCGAGAACCATAGCAGTTATAGCATGGAACATAAACATAATTATGAACAGGGAGATAATCAATAACATTTATTATTGCCTCTAGGGCATATCTCCTACAGACTCCCACTTGCACTAGAGTCAATAATCTAGTCAATGCTAATGCACTTTACACCTATGGCATACTGGTGTAAAATATGCTTCGCATGTGGTATAGCCTGATATCCAACGGATCTGACGACTTCAGCTCCGTGTGTAACTTTGCATATCCTTGCGTTTTCACGCTTTCACAAAATTCATATTTTGTCTGGACTTGGCCTTGCATATGTGTGAATCATTGGTCGAAACCTGATTCCTCAGACTGAGCTATGGAGCAACTATTTGCAATAGTGTCCCATAGACCAAAGCCATCTTGGAACCATACTAAGTTCATGAATGAACTATATGATTCAACAACTTCTTTGTCACTTCTAAAGCGTCAACATACTTAGCCTTTGTTATAGAATTCGCCACAGTATCTTGTTTGGAACATCTTCCAACTACTGTGCCACCATATTGTGTATTACACAAAACCCTTAACTTAAATCGAAAATCGCATGGAGCATTGATGAAGACTGTATCGACGTAATTACTTACAACGAGCACTTCATAATCTCTGCTAGCGAGAAAACATGTCATCAGTACTACTCTGGTACTCAATGACATCTTTCACTGTTGTCCCGTGATCACTACTTTTGATCACTTTGGTATCTATACTCGCAACAACTTTGGAGTATGGGACATATCTAGTTGTTTTACATACCATGGAATACATGATTAATCCAAACACAAGAGTGTGTGGAATCACCATCATGTATTTTTGCTCATCTGTGTTTTGAGACACCGAGTCTTGCAAAACTCTTCCCATGTGACTTTGGCAAGAATCACTCCTTGGCGTTTTAAATGCTAAAAGGTTTTAGCACCTTGTCAATATGTATTCATAGCTTAGCCCTATTAGGTAAATCTATCTCCATAGATCATCATGCCTAATATTGAGGCTATTTAGCCTAAGCACTTCATCGAAAAACTATTTTCAAATGAAGTCCTAATTCTTGTCAAGAAATTTATTTCCAATTTAACAATGTGTCAAGTACACAAGGTTTTTAGAAATATTATCATGCTCCCACTTACTTTCTTGAATCACAAGCATCTTCGATACCCATTTGATGAAGTCAAACCCCTTTGACCATTCCATCAAAAACGAAGATTCCAACTCCACTTTGCTCTCTTCTGTCCATCGCTGGAACTCTGAAGTTTGCATACTTACTAGCATCCTCTGGATCGACAAATTACTTTGGACTGTATCACATACAAGTCCTAGGTTTCATTTCCATCAGATGGAAATCCTTTTGTCATCCATGTTTCATATCTCATGATTCAAATATGTATTAATTGCTAGTTCAACCCGAACCGACTTCAAGCATCGCTACGGTGAGACAATATCATCGTAGTCAACTCCTTGAACTTGTTATGGCAACAAGTCGATCTTTATGGATAAAACATTTTATCCGTATCAGTTTTTAGTTCCATAAATATTCGTTAGACTCTAAGTCTTCCGAAAGGTGTATCAAGATTTTAATCTCGAATCACTTATATGGAAACTATCTCGGATTGTATTGGCATTTAGCCAATTCCGGAGTGAGGGCCCATCAACGCTTCCATGTGTATTGTAGGTATACTGTTGTCTAACAACAATATCTCGTTTGCGCACCAGATAGGTTTGCACGAGCTTTGCCTACGTGGTTCAGCTGCAAGTTCTACCGAAGTCCATACATTTTATTGTAGGGACTTCCGTATCAGTCGCAGTAGGAAACTCCGGAATCACTTCCAAGGTTTCTTTCCTTTGAGCTGATGACGAGGATACTGGTTATCTCGTCGAGTTGCACTGTCCTCCCACTCACCTTTTGTAAGAACTATTCTCTTTAAAAGCATACCGTTTTGTGGCAAAACCCTTTGCCCCGGTATAGTGGTGGGGGAATACCCAATGACTTGGGATAACCTACAAAGTAGCACTTGTCTGATTTGGAATAGGTTTGTAACCTTTTACACAAGCCCCATATTCCAAATGTTAAGAAAAGATATAACATGGTTAGGCGTACCATACCATGGCGTCATTTCAACAGACCCGATGGAGCTCTTTTCAGTGTAAAAGCCGCAGTCTCTAAAGCATTACTCTTAAAAGGGGTAATGGCAAATCTATTTATGTCATCATTGATCTTACCATGTCATGAATGGTTCGATTACATCTTCACGGACTTTCCACTTGCAGTGGTGTTCCGGGAGGTGCAAGTTATGAAACCCCTTTCACAACTCATCAGACATTCGCTAAACTTGTAACTCAAATATTCCTTTCTGCAATCGAATTGTAGAAACATAATTTTCTTGTTACAATATTTTCTTCTTCATTTTGAAAACCTTTCGAATGATTTCAAAAGATCTAGACTCACGTCTCATCAAGTAAATATCCATATATCTACTTCAGTCATTTCTGAAGATAGATAAATCCACTACTTGCAACAACATTTATTGGACTACACACATCATAATGTATGATTACCAATATGTTCTTTGCTCGTTCCTTATGGCCTGTGAACGGTATTTCAGTCACTTCACCTTTCAGAGGAAAGTTGCAAGTGTCAGATGATTCAAAATCAAATGACTTCAAAATCCATCATAATGGAATTTTCCATGCGGGTTTCTCCAATGTGACCAAATGCAGTGCCACACTTGTCTGGTATTCTTTTAGTCTTGCGACATTTAGCGTCAGTGTTATGGATGTATCATATTACCATCAATATTCATAGCATACATCCCATCCTGTATGGAAGCATGGCCCTTCATGTTATTCATAACACCGAACATCATTAGTTCTCTTATGAACAACCTTCTTGCAAGATACCTTATGCAAAGGGCTAGAGTGTGAAACTCTAAAATGAATTATGAAAGGAAATACATAGGGAATACACCTATGGAAGGCATAGTAACATTTACTATGTTCCCTGTGTGTATCTAACCTCATTCCTGGCTAGTCTTTCAGGCCATAGTAGTTCTTACATCGAGTTGCAACAGAATGCAATCGAGCGGGTATCTTTGTGATTAACTCACAATACCCAAGAATTAGTGATTAACATGTTTAACCATAATTCCCAAGAACTATATCTTTGACCAGCCTTCTATACATCAAAAACTTGTATGACATTCATACATGAGCTGGATATTCCAGTCTTCTATCCTTTTGCCTTTATACTTCTAACAGTTTAACTTTTAGTATTTCTCCTACTCTGAGAAGAAGCAACCAACTTAAGAGTGGCGTTAGCCCCGGACTTCCTAGGCGTGAAAGTCTTACTAACACGACACTTCCTTTCTCTTTAAGTTGTTGTTTTATTCATCTTTCATCATATGACAGGCGTTCTCCTGGATCCCTCTCTTATCAGTCTAATGCATAGTAATCTCCTTTACTAATAGTTTGCAAACAAACATTGCATTGGATATCTCATATCTTTTAGCCTTTGTCTGTCTCTGAAAATGATTTTCAGATTCCATGAATATCACATAACTATCCAAACTTACGAAGTTCGGGTCTCATGGAAGCAAACGTATTGCATTTGACTGAAACAGAATTCTAGCTTTTGGATCGAGGGACGAGAGTCACATGATCCATAGCAATAGCGGGAGAATACCGAAAGCATGCGATAGGACAAAGTCCTTCTCGGCACTCTTGAGGACAATCCGCACATTACGTTACCAATCGTAAAGTTTTAACCAGATATTTAACAGCTATTCAATTTTAATAGGGAAGGTGGAAATGCGAGCCATTATTCTACAACTATTTTGCAAATTGCACTTAGACAGAGTTCAAAATTAATTGCACTGAGAATTAAACAAGTTAATTCTACAGTGCGCTCCCACTCAAATCAATATCTTTCATAATTGATTGTGAGTGATTCAAGACCCACATTTCCATTCAACGCCATTGTTCGAGATGAACACAGATGGCGCGAACTTCAATTGGTAGGCAAACTTGCCGATCACATCTCTATGTGACTCTTGTTCATCTTTCGATGCGTGTGTTCCGAGCTCAGGATGATCCTACCATGAACGTCAAGACAACCAAGTGATCTTGCTGCGAGGTCTGACCTCACCCGCCTTACACCCGTACAATCGTTCGTACCCATATAGATCATGGCGCACCTCGAAAGGAAGGATGCTGTGACGGTGCTACACTTGGGAGAACACTAACTACTTGATATTTTTGTGAGAGATCACCCTAATAAAAGCGACTACCGCGCAATCAAGAAGGGTGCATCATAAGGGATTAACATCTCAGGCAATTCATAATAGCATGATATGGTATAGCCCATTCTGACGGAGAAGTCTTTATTTCTTCGTCTCCGGCATTCGCGTCGGTGTTCACCTTCGCGAAGATTGCCACCACCTTGTCGATGCACCAGATAATATTGCTATCTCTATAGCTAATAAAATAAGTGCATTACATAAGGTTGACACGCAGGTCATCAAAGTGCAATCATATGGCTCCAGCCATCATGCCGAATCATGACACGCAGGTCATGTTAATCAATTTACATGATATAGTCATCTCATACATAATCAAATTATTATGAACACTGCTATACCACATCATATGCACATGCAAACCATCCTGCAAAACCAAGTTAGACGCCTCTAATCGGTTCATGCGAAATTTTATTTTACGTGGCTTCTAAGGTTTCGAAACAAACCGAAGCTACCAACGTCCATCATCAAGCATGATAATCCAAGTCGCTAGATTAACATTGCGGGGTGTATGAAACACGAGATAATAAAATCTCGAGCCCCATACTAAACTTCGTCATACGCGTGACCCCCGTGCAGATCACATCTGCATTGCCCTTTCGTCTGCGAAACATCCATCTTTCACAACTATGGTGGAACCCAAAGAACTGTTAGCACTTCGTTGATCTGTCAATCAGCATACTCAGGAGCAGCATGAAAGAATCGCGGATTGCCAGAACTTTGTGAGATTCCACCATGCCGTCAAGATCAGGACTACGCAAATTCAGGGGAAGCAACAGGAACATCGGGTAACAGATTTCATCTGCTACCCGCACAAATAATTTTCAGCAATAGATCTCATCTACTACCTAATTATATTGTGCAACACCCATACATCTCTATGTATTCTAGATCGCAACCTGCATCTACGCATAGCACGGCTCTTGATGCCACTGTAGGGTAACACAGTAGAAAACAAAAAATTTCCGACCTACGCACCAGCCCAGGACCACTATGGAGACTGCGTACAAGGTTTGATCTCTTTCGTTACCGACTCGTAGCGCAGCGGAAGTAGAGTCGATGACGATCGGCGGTGCAGATCCCCGCAGCTAGGATTTTACAACCTCCCAACCGCGAGGATGTATACCCTCATCTGCCCCGCGGACAGCCCTCCGGGAGGCGGTCGCACAGTCCCCCGGACGGTGTCGCGGACAGCCCTTCGGGAGGACCTCCGAAACTCGGACTGTCACTCGGACAGCCCTTCGGGAGGACCTCCAAACTCGGACGGTCACACGGTCAGCCCTTCGGGAGGCACTCTCGAACTAAGACCGAAACTACGATCTCTCTATTGAGTTGCACACATACGGTGTCATCTATCCGGCAGGGCTTCGCCGTCCAGAACTAGTTCCTGCCGGAACCCAGACAGCCTTTCGGCTCTACGAAACTATTTCGCTGGGAGGGAGAGAGAATGCCAGATCATGCATGGCTTGTGTATGAGAGTAAGGATGTGTGAGATGGCAGCCCACTCACCTCCTATTTATAGGAAACCCAAGGGGTAGGGTGGTTTTACAAGAAAACCCAAAACCCACATGGAAAGGAGTCCTTCCCAAGGACCTTAAGGTGAAACCAAGGAACAAGGGGGACTCCATGAAGGAGTCCACCATGTGGCCGGCCACACTCTCTTGGGGGCCCCCCAAGGGGGTTTCTTAGCCCCCAAGCCTTCTAGAAACCTTTTGGGAAAATATCCCAAAAGGCACTTTTCCAAAAATATCCAAAAAGCACTTTCACTATTCACGACGACATTTTTCAGCGTCTGATCGAACTGGAAATATTCATGTGGGCTTAGAACATTTCCAGTACCCACCAAAATAATTTTCAACGCGAGCCGGAACAATTCCGGTTTAGTGATTTTCATCTGCGAAAAGCATCTGAAGCGGTTTCGGCAGCTCCGGAACATTTCCGGTTTTCATTCCGGAAAATTCCAGAAAGTTTCCAGAATGATTCTGGCATCCTCCAAGAATTATCAGGCATGTGCCAAAACCAATTTGACTTTATGGTATCCTCTGAAACAACTTTTCAGTTTCACCGGAACTCATCCGGTGACCTCTCTGCGGAACTTTTCCGCTGTCCGAAACTTTTCCGGTCTTTTTCTCTCAGACTCCCTGTCTAGTATTCAGCACATAGATGACCGTTAAGCGTGTGACCCTATAGGTTCAGTGAAGCATAGACATGACCCTGAACCCCTTCCGATCAATGATCAACATCGGAGCCGTGGACACCCATATTGACCCCTATACCCACACAAATGAATATTCGAGTGAACCTCCAGTTGCCGTGTGCTATTCCTGTTGCTTCGCGATATGTTACAAATACCCGAGGTGAGACATGTTGGCATCCCCGTGGATCAACACCTTGTCCACTATGCCAGTTACCTCGTTGCCGGTATTGTTCTCTTTTCTCGTTCCCGTGTTCCGGCATCCCCGTGATCAAATCACAAAGTGTCTGGCCAGACGATGATGGATACCGTAACACCGAGAGGGCCCAGAGATATCTCTCCATCGTCGGAGGAGCAAATCCCAATCTTGAGCTATCAAGTTACTTGACATACTTTTCCATGAACCCGTAAGCCGCCGTAATAGCCACCCATTTACGGATGACGTTTAACAAACCCCAAAGTTCATGAAGCAAGCATGAAGAAACTCGATACTCTCGTGGTCTAAGGAATTATGCAAACATTAACTTCTCTGTGTTATTAACCACTAACTTATGACGAATGAATCTCATAGCATAACATCAATTCGGGTCGATTCAACACAAGTGTTCTACCAACAATTGTGCCCTCAAAATTGCCGGCATAGCCATGCCCATGATCAGGAAAACAGGATCATCACGCAATACTTGAGCCAGTCTTAGAGGCCAGACTAGGAATACATTTTACCGTTTATTATTCCACACGTGCATATGAGTCTTCCTTCAAGCCTCGTGGTTATTGTAGACTCGAGAACCATAGCAGTTATAGCATGGAACATAAACATAATTATGAACAGGGAGATAATCAATAACATTTATTATTGCCTCTAGGGCATATCTCCTACAAATGCTGGATGCATCATGACTGGATATTTTCTACCATGAATTACAATGTTTAGTCGCTGCTTGAACTTTGGAGGTGCTCTGCATTTATGTTTTGCAGTCTCAGAAAGGGCTAGCGAGATACCACTATTGTCATATTATATCATGATTGTTTTGACAAAATGTTTGCACTTGAGATATCTTATTATTGCTCGCTAGTTGCTTGTGTCATTGATATGCGTTAATATAATCATTAAGAGTTATTGTTTACATGGTTAGTCATAATCTTTGCGGAAAACCTGGGTGGTACTTAAGCATATCTATGTAAACAACAATAAAAGAGTTTGTAAAAGTTATTCTTTCTCACTTTCCGTTTGTCAACTGAATTGCTTGAGGACAAGCAAGGGTTTAAGCTTGGGGGAGTTGATACGTCTCCAATGTATCTACTTTTTCTAACACTTTTGCTCTTGTTTTGGACTCTAATTTGCATGATTTGAATGAAACTAACCCGGACTGATGCTGTTTTCAGCAGAACTACCATGGTGTTGTTTTTGTGCAGAAATACAAGTTCTCGGAATGGAATTGATCACGGAGGGCATCTACATCAACTCCATTGCCCCTCCGATGATGCGTGAGTAGTCCACCACAGACATACTGGTCCATAGCTAGTAGCTAGATGGCTTCTTCTGTCTCTTTGATCTTCAATACCATGTTCTTCATGATCTTCATGGAGATCTATCCGATGTAATCTTCTTTTGTGGTGTGTTTGTCAAGATCCGATGAATTGTGAGTTTATGTTCAGATTATCCATGAACCTTATTTGAATCTCCTATGATTTCTTATATGCATGATTTCAAATCCTTGCAAGTCTCCTCGAGTTATTGGTTTGGTTTGGCCAACTAGATTGGTAATTCTTGCAATGGGAGAAGTGCTTGGTTTTGGGTTCAATCTTGCGGTGCCCTCACCCAGTGACAAAGTAGGGGTAGCGAGGCACGTGTTGTATTGTTGCCATCAAGGGTAACAAGATGGGGTTTTCGTCATATTGCTTGAGTTTATCCCTCTACATCATGTCATCTTTCTTAATGCGTTACTCTGTTCTTCATGAACTTAATATTCTAGATGCAGGGAGGAGTCGGTCGATGTGTGGAGTAATAGTAGTAGATGCAGAATCGTTTCGGTCTACTTGTCATGGACGTGATGCCTATATGCATGATCATTGCCTTGGATAACTACATGATTATTTGCTTTTGTATCAATTGCTTGACAGTAATTTGTTTACCCACCATGATATTTGCCTTCGAGAGAGAAGCCTCTAGTGAAACCTATGGCCTCCGGGTTTATTTTCCATCATATATTTTCATATCTATACTTGCTACAATTTATTTTCTTTTTACTTTCCACACTCGTTACATCTATCTCTATCAGATCTAATCCTTGTAAATAACCGTGAAGGGATTGACAACCCCTTTATAGAGTTCGGTGCAAGAGTTTGATTATTTGTGTAGGTGCATCCATTGGTGACTTGCTTGTTCCTCCTACTGGATTGATACCTTGGTTCTCAAAAGCTGAGGGAAATACTTATCTACTTCGCTGCATCACCCTTTCCTCTTCAAGGGAAAACCAACGCATGCTCAAGAGGTAGCAAGAAGGATTTCTAGCGCCGTTGCCAGGGAGGATACACATCAAGCCTACCAAGTACCCATCACAAACTCATCTCTTGCATTTACATTATTTTCCATTTGCCTCTCGTTTTCCTCTCCCCCACTTCTAAAACAATTTTCAGAAAATACCAAAAAGATTTGCCTTTTTATTCGCCCTTCTTCCGTTCGCCTTTTCGTTGCTATGTTTGCTTGTGTTGCCATGTGCCTTCTATTTGCTTGCATCTTCGCTTGCTAAAAATCTATTGATATGGATCCTCGTCCACTTGCTAATCTTTTTAAAATACCAAATTATGATGAACCAATTGCTAGTGAGTTGAGTGCACTTGATTATCTCTATGAAGTTTTGTTTGAAAATCATGAATCTGAAAATTTTGATGAAGTATTGAAAGAAGACATTTATAAGGAGATTCATGATAGTTCCTTAAATGAAAAGCATGATTGCCATGTTGTTAGTATGAATTCTCTGAATATCCATGATGCTAATGATATGCAAAACCACAAGCTTGGGGATGCTATGCTTGATGAAGATGATATTTTTTGTTCCCCAAGTTTTGGTAATGACACGTATGCTATAATTGATCATGAAAAGAATCCTTTATGTGATAGTTATATTGTGAAATTACTTCATGATGCTACTAAAAATTATTATCAGGGAGGAACTTATGCTTGTAGGAATTGCAATAATATCAAGTTTCCTCTCCACGTGTTCAAAGTTTTGAAGTTATGCTTGTTTTGCCTTCCTATGCTAGTTGATTCTTGCTCCCATAAATTGTTTGCTCACAAAATACCTATGCATAGGAAGTGGGTTAGACTTAAATGTGATTGTCATGATATTCATGATGCTCTCTTGCATATCTCAATTACTACTTTTTATGTGAGCATCATTGAAATCAGTATGCCTAGCTAGGGGCGTTAAACAATAGCGCTTGTTGGGAGGCAACCCAATTTTATTTTTGTGTTCTGTTTTTTTTGCTTCTGTTTTTGTGTGTTTCCCACATTATTAATTCTGTATTAATTGTTTTTTGGTGTTTTAATTAATGTTTGAGCCAAGTAAAACCTTTAGGGTGATCTATGGTAGCTGTTGATTTGATCTTGCTGAAAAACAGAAACTTTTGCGCTCAGTCCAGGAATTTTGGAATTTTTTCGGAGAGTCTAATTGATCTGAAATTCTTCAAAAAGATTTACATATAAATTTCCCAGGTTTTCCTAATTTTTCAGAATATTTTGAGTTACATAAGTATACTAAGTTTTCAATTTGCTATAGACTGTTCTGTTTTTGACAGATTCTGTTTTCTTTGAGTTGTTTGCCTATTTTGATGAATCTATGGGTTGTATCATGTGGTATGGGCCATGGAGAAGTTATATTACAGTAGGTATAACACCAATATAAATAAAGAATGAGTTCACAACAGTACCTAATGTGGTGATTTATTTTCTTATACTAACGGATCTCACGAGTTTTCTGTTAAGTTTTGTGTTGTGAAGTTTTCAAGTTTTGGGTAAAGATTGGATGGACTATGGAATAAGGAGTGGTAAGAGCCTAAGCTTGGGGATGCCCAAGGCACCCCAACTCATATTCAAGGATTCCAAATAGCCTAAGCTTGGGGATGCCCCGGAAGGCATCCCCTCTTCCGTCTTCAATCCATCGGTAAATTTACTTGAGGCTATATTTTTATTCACCACATGATATGTGTTTTGCTTGGAGCGTCTTGTATGATATGAGTCTTTGCTTGTTAGTTTGGCACAATCATCCTTTCTGCACACATATTTTGAGAGAGATACGCTAAATCATGAATTTATTATAATACTCTATGTGCTTCACTTATATCTTTTGAGTTGGGCATTTTTGCTCTATGTGCTTCACTTATATCTTTTAGAGCACGGTGGTGTTTTCGTTTTATAGAAATACTTGAACTCTCGTACCTCACTTATACTATTTTGAGAGTTTCTAAAAACAGCATGGTAATTGGTCTAGGTTATTAATTTAGTCCTAATATGATAGGCATCCAAAAGGGATATAATAAAAACTTCCATATTAAGTGCATTGAGTATTTATGAGAAGTTTGATTCCTTGCATAAAGTTTTGAGATATAAAGATGGTGATGTTAAGAGACATGTTAGGAAGTAAATTGTGATTTGGTAAAAAGACCTGTGTAAAGGTTTGTGATTCCCGTAGCATGCACGTATGGTGAACCGCTATGTAAGGAAGTCGGAGCATGACTTGTTTATAGATTGTCGACCTTTGTGTGAGGGTCGGGGGCGCGCGATGGTTAACTCCTACCAACCTCCCCCCTAGGAGCATGCGTTTAATGCTTTGCTTCAAGGACTAATAGACTTTTGCAGTAAGTATGTGAGTTCTTTATGACTAATGTTGAGTCCATGGATTATACGCACTCTCACCCTTCCACTTTTGCTAGCCTTTCTAGTACTGTGCAACTTTCGCCGGTGCAACAAACACCTTCCTCAAAACAGACACCATATACCTTCCTCAAAACTGCCACCATATACCTTCCTCAAAACAGCCACCATATATCTTTCCTCAAAACAGCCACGATACCTACCTATTATGGCATTTCCATAGCCATTCCAAGATATATTGCCATGCAACTTCCACTGTTTCCTTTTATGACATGCACACCATCACTTCCATATTGCATATAGAGTCATATTTTGTCATAGGTATCGAGTTGTAATTTTCCTTTTGAGTTGTAAGTAAATAAAAGTGTGATGATTTTCATTACAGAGCATGTCCCATGTGAGGAAAGGATGATGGAAGCTATGATTCCCTTACTAGTAGGGATGAGAGTCCAGACTTTATGAAAAATAAAAGAGGCCAGCGAAGCCCAAATAAAAAAATGAATAAAAGAGGCTTTAGATGCCCAACAAAAAAAATGAGAGAAAAGAGAGAAGGGACATTGCTACTACCTTTTGCCACACTTGTGCTTCAAAGTAGCACCATGATCTTCATGTTAGAGAGTCTCCTATTTTGTCACTTTCATATACTAGTGGGAATTTTTCTTTATAGAACTTGGCTTGTATATTCCGATGATGGGCTTCCTCAAATTGTCCTAGGTCTTCATGAGCAAGCAAGTTGGATGCACCCCCACTTAGTTTCTTTTTGAGCTTTCATACACTTATAGCTCTAGTGCATCCGTTGCATGGCAATCCCTACCCACTCACATTGATATCTATTGATGGGCATCTCCATAGCCCGTTGATACGCCTAGTTGATGTGAGACTATCTTCTCCCTTTTCCTTGACAACCTCCACCATATTATGTTCCACCTATAGTTCTATGTCCATGGCCCGCGCTCATGTATTGCGTGAGAGTTGAAAAAGTTTGAGAAAATGGGTGTGAAAACAATTGCTTGACTTTTCATCGGGGTTGTGCATGATGTAAATACTTTGTGTGGGGAAGATGGAGCATAGCCAGACCATATGATATTGTAGGGATAACTTTATTTTGCCTTTATATTTTGAAGAGATACAATTGCTTTGCTAGTATGCTTGAAATGGTATTGTTTCTATATCAACAGTAAGCTTTTGTTTTGAGTCTTATGGATCTGAATATTCATGCCACAATAAAGAATATTACTTGGATAAATATGTTAGGTAGCACTCCACATCAAAAATTCTGTTTTTTATCATTTACCTACTCGAGGAGGGGCAGGAATTAAGCTTGGGGATACTGATACGTCTCCAACGTATCTATAATTTTTGATGATGGCATGCTATTATATTATCTGTTTTGGATATTTTATATGCATTAATATGCTATTTTATATTATTTTTGGGACTAACCTATTAATCTAGAGCCAAGTGCCAGTTTCTGTTTTTTCCTTGTTTTTGAGTTTTGCAGATATGGAATATTAAACGAAGTCCAAACGAAATAAAACCTTCGGAAGGAATTTTTCTAGAAGGAAACAAGTCATCCAAGCTTGGAGTGCACTTCAGGGGAGGTGCCAGGGCGCCACAAGCCTGCTAGCCGCGGCCCCCCCCTGGCCGTGCCTAGCAGGCTTGTCACCTCCTGGCAGGTCTCCTAACCCTAGGACTTGGCCTATAAATACCCAAATATCCCCCCTACATCAAAAAGAGCCACGAAAATACTTTTCAGCCGCCGGAAGCCTCTGTTCCCGAGAGATCTCATCTCGGGGCCTTCTCCGATAATTTGCCGGAGGGGGAATCGATCACGGAGGGCATCTACATCAATTGCATTTCCCCTCCGATGATGCGTGAGTAGTCCACCACAGACCTACGGGTCCATAGCTAGTAGCTAGATGGCTTCTTCTCTCTCTTTGATCTTCAATACCATGTTCTTCATGATATTCATGGAGATCTATCCGATGTAATCTTCTTTTGTGGTGTGTTTGTCAAGATCCGATGAATTGTGAGTTTATGTTCAGATTCTCCATGAATCTTAATTGAATCTCCTGTGATTTCTTATATGCATGATTTCATATCCTTGCAAGTCTCTTCGAGTTATTGGTTTAGTTTGGCCAACTAGATTGGTAATTCTTGCAATGGGAGAAGTGCTTGGTTTTGGGTTCAATCTTGCGGTGTCCTCACCCAGTGACAAAGTAGGGGTAGCGAGGCACGTATTGTATTGTTGCCATCAAGGTAACAAGATGGGGTTTTCGTCATATTGCTTGAGTTTATCCCTCTACATCATGTCATCTTTCTTAATGCATTACTCTGTTCTTCATGAACTTAATACTCTAGATGTTGGCAGGAGTCGGTCGATGTGTGGAGTAATAGTAGTAGATGCAGAATCGTTTCGGTCTACTTGTCACGGATGTGATGCCTATATGCATGATCATTGCCTTGGATAACTACATGATTATTTGCTTTTCTATCAATTGCTTGACAGTAATTTGTTTACCCACCATGATATTTGCCTTCGAGAGAGAAGCCTCTAGTGAAACCTATGGCCCCCGGGTCTATTTTCCATCATATATTTTCATATCTATACTTGCTAAATTTATTTACTTTTTACTTTCTGCACTCGTTACATCTATCTCTATCAGATCAAATCCTTGCAAATAACCGTGAAGGGATTGACAACCCCTTTATAGAGTTCGGTGCAAGAGTTTGATTATTTGTGTAGGTGCATCCATTGGTGACTTGCTTGTTCCTCCTACTGGATTGATACCTTGGTTCTCAAAAACTGAGGGAAATACTTATCTACTTCGCTGCATCACCCTTTCCTCTTCAAGTGAAAACCAACGCACGCTCAAGAGGTAGCAATTCATCATGTAATCGAGTTAGTTTTGTTAGGGCTTGATCCCTAGTATCCATTATGTTCTAAGATTGATGTTGCAATAACTTTGCCATGCGTAATGCTTGTCACTAGGGCCTGAGTGCCATGATTTCAGATCTGAACCGTGTATGTTATCATCATTATATCCATGTTCTTGATCCAATCTTGCCTAGTCTTATGCACCTATTACGTGTTATGATCCGTCAACCCCGGGGTGATAGAAATCGGGATACTTCGCGGTGATGACCGTAGTTTGAGGAGTTCATGTATTCACTGTGTGTTAATGCTTTGTTCCGGTTCTCTATTAAAAGGAGGCCTTAATATCCCTTAGTTTCCTTATGGACCCCGCTGCCACGGGAGGGTAGGACAAAAGATGTCATGCAAGTTCTTTTCCATAAGCATGTATGACTATATATAGAATACATGCCTACATTACATTGATGAACTGGAGCTAGTTCTGTGTCGCCCAAGTTTATGACTGTTATGTGATGAATATCATCCAACGAATACACCGATCCAGTGCCTACAATCTTTTCACTTATTGTTCTTGCTACGTTACTACTGTTGGTGTTACTATTGCACTTGCTACAAAACTACTACTGCTATTGTTACCGCTAGTGTAACTGCTACTACTGCTATCAAACTATCATACTACTGTGCTACTGATCACTTTGCTGCAGATATTTATCTCTAGGTGTAGTTGAATTGACAACTCAACTGCTAATACTCTCAAATCTTCTTTGGCTCCCCTTGTGTCAAATCTATAAATTTGGGTTGAATACTCTACCCTCGAAAACTGTTGAGATCCCCTATACTTGTGGGTTATCACGCCCCCACAATCTCCACCAATAGGGCCCCGACATCATCCCCACCACCATCATCATCACCGCCTACTTTTCCCTATTGTAATCTCAAGAACCCTAGGGTATTAACTTGTGTATTAGATGTGTGATCCGACCATGTTCTCCATCATTGGTGGTATGATGTTTGTTGCCTTCAAGAGTGAGTAGTCCCCTTTGTTCTTGGGGGTATCGATGTACCCTAGTGTGTAATAGACTGTTTGTTATTAGTATTTAACATCCTTTTTACATGTTTATGTTCATGATATTCTTGACATTGGGTGAAGTCGACCATCCAATGTATAGCAACTTTGGACGGAAGGTTATTACTGCTGGCGGACAGTGTGGTTGTGGAATTGGGTGGCGTGATAGGCCATATCTCCCTTCATAGCCGATCATTGCAGCAGGGGGTAAACCGGAGACCACTTTGGCCACATCCACGGGGACACCTTTCCCTTAATCACCGTTTGATAACAGGAGTGGGGAAGATTGATGGTGGCGTATGTGATACGGAGTTGCCACGTGTATACATATATCTGTATTGGCTCTGCCCACAAAGAGAAATAGGTAAAGTGGCTTAGGAATTTGATGTAGCGTAGTGTTTAGGCACCACTATAAATGCACACTAGAGGGGATTCCGGGTCACTGAGAACGCTTTAATATCATATATCTTAAGTCTCTCATTTATAATTCCCGTTATTTACTTTAGTTGGTTTATTCACCTTCACGTTTGCAATATTATTTCCATTACCATACAATTGTTCTGGTTCACTTACAATCATATTATTTGCACCCTTCAAAAGATGAAAGATTGATTCATGTGCTCCCTGTTGGACCGATACTCTTACTTCGGAAAGGTTACAACTAAACCCTGTGCACTTGCAGGTTATCAAGATTTTTCTGGCGTCGTTGCCGGCGAGCTGAGCGCTTTTGATCTTAGTGTTGAGTTTGATTTTAATTTTGTGTGTTGAGTTTTTGCAGATCTGGAACAAGCATGGCCGAGTTTGAACACAACTATTAATTAACAGCCATGCATGTTACGGGACCACTTATGTGAGAAATGTTCACACCATTGGGTCCTAATCCCATCGATGTAGGTTTTAAGGTGAACCTAAGTGTCCTCAAATTATTGCATGGAAAGCAGTTTAAAGGTGAGATCCTTATCTATATTTGCAATTTTTCGAAGATGTATGTGGAACATTTAAATTAAATACATTTAGCCTAGATGATATGAAAATGAAACTATTCTCTCACACTTTGGCTAATAAAGGAAAAGATTGGTTAGTGTCTCACTCTGTAGGTACCTTTGACACATGACATAAATTCGCAGAAACCTTTTTATCAGATTTTTTAACCAGAAAATAAATCTTATGAAACAAGGAGGATGATTCTAAACTTCCGACAGAGACGTGGAGAAACCATGGTAAATGCATATCAACGGTATAAAACATTAATAAATGATTGCCCTCATCATAATCTCCCGAAATGGCTAGTATTAAGCCTTTTCTATGGGGGAGTATAATATGATTCAAAGGAGGAAGTAGATTTAGCCTCTGCAGGTTCCTTTATTACTAGCAATGTCTATGAAGCATAGGAATTATTATAAGGTAAAGTTTCTTATCACGAAGCTTGGGGAGCGATGAGGAGGAAGAATAAGAGGGTAAAATAGAAATATATTTTGATTGCAGTAAAGCTTATTTGAACACACGGAGAGTTGATCAAAACAATAATGAACTATATCTTGGCCCTGATGTTGTTTTGAGATTTGTTCAAAGCTATGCAGAACATATGGAGTTTTCAAAGAGCAAATGGGAGAATTATACTGATGAAGACGCAGAGGAAGAAGTCATCGTGGAAACCTTGGAGGTGGAAGAAACAATATCTCCCATGGAAGATAATTATGAACCAGTACCTGTGTTGCCGTACCCAGTTAGGAAGGCGCAACTCGAATATCTAAGCAAAGAACATTCCAAAGATGAGAATGACGGTAAATGCAACACTAAGATAAAGCCTCCAAAAAGGAGGAAGCAAAAAAAACTCGTTGGAACAATGGAGGAAGATGTAACTTGTTTTGTCAAAGGTTGCATTAATTCTGCAGATACTGGTAAACTTGTCTTGTGATGAATGTCAAAGAATTGGTAATATCGGTAAGCGTCAGGAAATGCCTATGAATTATTCACTTGTTGTTGAGCCATTTGATGTTTGGGGATTTGATTATATCAGACCTTTTCCTTCCTCTAATGAGTATACTCATATTTTGGTTGCTGCTGATTATGTTAATAAGTTGGTAGAAGCTATTCCAACTAGTAGTGCTGATCATAACACTTCCATTAAAATGCTTAAAAAAGTTATCTTCCCGAGGTTTGGAGTCCCTAGATATTTAATGACTAATGGTGGTTCACACTTTATTCATGGTACTTTCCGTAAAATGCTTGCTAAATATGATGTTAACCATAGAATTGCATCACCCTATCATCCTCAATCTGGTGGTCAAGTTGAACTTAGCAATAGAGAAATAAAATTAATACTACAAAAAACTGTTAATTGGTCTCGAAAGAATTGGTCTAAGAAACTAGATGATGCACTTTGGGCCTATAGAACAGCTTATAAAAATCCTATGGGTATGTCTCCGTACAAAATGGTTTATGGGAAAGCTTGTCATTTGCCTCTAGAATTAGAACACCAAGCATTTTGGGCAATTAAAGAACTCAACTACGATTTCAAACTTGCTGGTGAAAAGAGATTATTTGATATTATCTCACTAGATGAATGGAGAACCCAAGCCTATGAAAATGCCAAGTTATTTAAAGAAAAAGTTAAGAGATGGCATGACAAAAGAATCCAAAAGCGAGAATTCAAAGTTGGAGAATATGTTCTATTTTACAATTCTCGTTTCAGATTTTTTACAGGATAACTTCTCTCCAAATGGGAAGGACCCTATGTTATTGAAGAAGTTAATTGCTCTGGAGGTATCATGATTAATAGCGCCGAAGGTACTAACCCGAAGGAGGTCAATGGACAAAGAATTAAACATTATATCTTATGTACGCCTATTAATGTTGAGAGCAATGTTATCCAAACCATGACACCAGAGGAACACATAAAAGAAACCTTCCAGAACACTCCAGAATATTGAAAAAGAGGAGGTACGTCATACGGTAAGTAAACGAACTCCGAAAAATCCACAAAAATATTTTTTGTCATTTTTGCAATATTACAAAAATTTGGAAATTAAGAAATAAACGGGAAAGCAACCGAGGTGAGCACGATAAACCAGGGCCCTGGTGGGTTGTGCCCACCTCGGGAACCTTCCCGACTCAGTTTTCCTTGCATATTCTTGTTTTCGAAGAATAAAAATTCTATATATATACTCCCAGACGTTTTGACCACTGTATCGCAGAAAAATCCCATATTCTTGTTTCGTGATGTTTTCTTATCAGATCTATCAAGCCAAGCATCATGTCTTCTCCCTCCTCCAACAACGTAGAAGGAGATGCTTGGTTGATGAAGATGGAGCTGGCGAGAGAGGAACCCAAGGGAGTCAACAATGAAGACAAGGGCAAGGAGGCTATGAAGGACCAGGCTCAAGAAGGAGAGCAATCCATGCACATAGAGGAGGAGGAAGAAGATTTCCTTCAACCTTCCTAAGATCATCTTACCCCCACTGAAATTGAAGCTTTTAGGGCTTTTGAAATGGTTCGTGTTCAGAATAAATTTCTCACTCATGAAAATATTTTGCTAGAGGAGCGCATCATCACCCTTGAGAGCATCATCCGTAAATTGGAGTACCTATTGAAGCTAAATTGTGATGCTTCCTCACTGCCACCTTCATCATCTTCACCACCAAAGGAGACTTGAGTACACGGGTATGGGCACTCCCCTTGGCTTGAGCCAAGCTTGGGGGAGATGCCCCGGTATTGTTTCACCATCATTTTTACTTCCTTTGCTTATTTTCTTTCGATCCTTAGCAATTTCATGAGTTAATTGAATAAAAGTTTAGTATGATCTATTTTTGAGTGCTAGTTTCGTGATCTATCTATCGATGGAATCGTGTGAAAGTTATATAATAAAGCTAGTTTGAGCTTTTTGCTTCTTAACTTTCTTGTTGCAATCAAAATAAAAAGAAGAATAAATGAAAATTTTCATATGCTAATCTTATGGTGAGTAATGACATCACATAAAGAAAAGTATAAGTAGTAAAATTTATTGGAGATTGATAAACATAGCATTGGTCAATGATGACAATTCATGAAAGAACTAATAAGGGAAGAGAAGATTCACATGCAA
Source organism: Elymus sibiricus (assembly GCA_039707655.1). Taxonomy (NCBI): domain Eukaryota; kingdom Viridiplantae; phylum Streptophyta; class Magnoliopsida; order Poales; family Poaceae; genus Elymus; species Elymus sibiricus. The sequence continues at coordinate 528,604,107 of CM077675.1, forward strand.
ATACACTATCTTGGACATCTTTTATGATTGTGAGCCCCCATTAATAATTATATGCTAAAATTGTTGACGTTGGACAAGGAAGACAATGTAATGATTTATGTTTGTTCATATTCACATAGAAGTTATATTGTCATAGATCCTTCAACATGTGGTGCTTTCTCAATATCTTTGCTAGCCAAAAATTCCGCACTAAGTAGAGATACTACTTGTGCATCCGAAACACCAAACCCAAACTCATGTTTTGAGAGTCCACTATACCTACCTATGGATTGAATAAGATCCTTCAAGTAAGTTTTCATCGGTGCACTAAGGCAATAAAAATTGCTTCTAAATGTGTTTGATCAATTGGTGTAAGAGAAAATTGAGCGTTGTATGAACTAGTGACGGCAAAGTAATAAAAGCGACGGACTGGATAATAAAGGTTGCTATCACAAGGGGCAATATAACGTGAAGTTATTTTGCACTAAGGGATTTGGCATACAAACTAAAAAGCGCATGACAACCTTTGCTTCCCTCTGTGAAAGGCCTATCTTTTTACCTTAATGTATTTACTTTTGTGCAAGAGTCAAAGTATTCAACCCTATTCCTTTTTGTTTTTTATTTTTGCAAGCATCATGTGGTGAGGAAAGATCTAGGCACATATACCCAGTTGGATATGAGTGAGCATGAGTTATTATTGTTGACATCACCCTTAAGGTGAATATGTTGGGAGGCGAAACTATAAGCCCCTTTCTTCCTATGTGTCTGGTTGAAACTCTTTGCTCGTGGCTATGCTGTGAGTGTTCGCAATCATAGAAGATGAAATGATGGTTGAGTATGTGGACTTGCCAAAAGGCTCTGACACGAGACCCTTCCGTAAAATATGATGAATTGTAGTTGCAAAGTTGACTGAGAACATAGTTTGTTAGTTTTCAATAAGATTTATGCTTTATACTTCTATGTTGTGATGAATTGTTACTTGTTCATCGGAAGTTATATGATTCTGTTATAGAATAAAAGTTATATGAAAAAGTCATACTGTAAAGTTTGTTGCTGTTATAACAATAAGCATGATGCTACTATGTCCGTATTTTGTTTTTATCGACACCTCTCTCTCAAACCATGTGGACATGTTTTTCGATATCGGCTTTGGCTTGAGGACACGCGAGGTCTAAGCTTGGGGGAGTTGATACTTCCATTTTGCATCATGATTTCCTACTGTTATTTTAATGTTTTATGCTTAATAATGCTTTATGGGGTAATTCTAATGCCTTTTCTCTCACAATTTGCAAGGTTTACACAAAGAGGGAGAATGCCGGCAGCTGGAATTCTGGACCTAAAAAAGCATGTCAGAGATACCTATTCTGCACATCTCCAAATGAGCTGAATCTTTATGGAGATTTTTTATGGAATATATAATAAATATTGGAGCAAATAACTACCGGAGAGGGCCACCCTGGTGAGCACAAGACACTAGGGCACGCCCTGGTGGGTTGTGCTCAGCACGGCCCACCTCCGGAGCCCATCTTCTGGTATATAAGGTGTTTTGACATAGAAAAAAATCAAGAGAGGACTTTGGGGATGGTATGCCACCGTCTCGAGGCGGAACTTGAGCAGGAGCACTTTTGCTCTCCAACGAAGCGATTCCGCCGGGGAAAATTCCCTCCCGCAGGGGGAAATCGAAGCCATCGTCATCACCAGCAACCCTCTCATCTTGGGGAGGGCAGTCTTCATCAACATATTCAACAGCACCATCTCCTCTCAAACCCTAGTTCATCTCTTGTGTTCAATCTTTGTACCGGAACCTTAGATTGGTACTTGTGGTTGACTAGTAGTGTTGATTACCTTCCGTAGTTGATTGCTATATGGTTTATTTGGTGGAAGATTATATGTTCAGATCTATTATGCTATTTAATACCCCTATGATCTTGAGAATGTTTGTTATTTGTGAGTAGTTACTTTTGTTCTTGAGGTCACGGGAGAAGTCATGTTGCAAGTAATCATGTGAATTTGATATGTGTTCGGTATTTTGATGAGATGTATGTTGTGATTCCCTTAGTGGTGTCATGTGAACGTCGACTACATGACACTTCACCATCTTTGTGCCTAAGGGAACGCATTGGGGAGTAGTTATTAGATGATGGGTTGCTAGAGGGACAGAAGCTTAAACCCTAGTTTATGCGCTACTTCGTAAGGGGCTGATTTGGACCCAAACATTTAATGCTATGTTTAGATTTTATCTTAATACTTTACTCGTAGTTGCGGATGCTTGCGAGGGGGTTAATAATAAGTGGGGGGGTATCAAATTATCAAAGTAGCGAACACAAATCAAACCAACATGATGAAAGTGACTAGATGAAATTCCCGTGTACCCTCAAGAACGTTTTGCTTATTATAAGAGATTGTTTTGGCCTGTCCTTTGCTACAAAAAGGATTGGGCTACCTTGCTGCACTTTATTTACCGTTACCGTTACTTGCTTGTTACCAATTATCTTGCTATCAAACTACCTTTTACCTACTATTTCAGTGCTTGCAGAAATTACCTTGCTAGAAACCACTTGTCATTTCCTTCTGCTCCTCGTTGGGTTCAACACTCTTACTTATTGAAAGTACTACGATTAACCCCCTATACTTGTGGGTCATCAAGAATATCTTAGCACAACTAGGATCTATTTACTTCAATACCCCAAAAGATGATTTAGAGCGGAGTCTGACTGATTATGAGAAAAAAACCAAAAGACCCAGCTAAAGAAGAAATGGATCATCACTTGAATGAAGAACCGGTGCAAGATCTGGTATCCAATGAGCAATATTAATTACGTGAGAAGAAAGGAGATGAGGCGCCACCACCACCTGAACTTAAATCCCTGCCACATGGTTTAAGGTACGAATTTTTAGATGAGACTAATAAATACCCTGTTATTATTAGCGCTAATCTTTCAGATGATGAGAAAATGGGATTAATGGATACCTTGAAGAAACATAGAAAAGCCTTTGGGTATTCAATGGATGATTTAAAGGGCATTAACCCCTCTACATGCACTCACCATATATTCATGAAGAAGGAGCGGAACCAGTGGATAAACATCATAGGGAGCTGAACCCTGAAATGAAAGAAGTGGTAAGAAAAGAAATCATTCTTCTACTTGATGTAGGTATGATATATCCAGTTTTTGAAAGCAAATGGGTGAGTTCGGTTGTGTACCGAAGAAGGATGGCTTTATAGTAGTACCTAATAAGCATAATGACTAGTCCCCACTATAGAACAATAGTTTGGTATAGAATGCGCATTGATTGGAGGAGATTGAATAAGGAGGCCTGTAAATACCATTATTCTTTACCATTTATCGATCAAATGCTCTAGAGGCTATCCAAGCATACTCACTTTTGTTACCTGGATGGATACTCGGGACTCTCACACATATTCGTGCATCCAGAAGATCAAGAGAAAATCACCTTTACTTGTCCTTTCAGTATGTACTACCATTGTCGTATGCCTTTTGGCCTATGTAATGCACCAACTATATTTTAGAGATGCATGAATAATATCTTCACTGATTTTGCTGAAAAAATCAAGGAAGTTTTCATGGATGACTTTTCTGTTTATGGAACTTATTTTCATGACTGCCTTCACAATGTTGATAAAGTTTTGCAGAGGTGTGAACACAGTAATGTTGTTTTAAATTGGTAGAAATACCATTTTATGGTTAATGAAGGAATTGTATTAGAACACAAGATATCTGGTAAAGTTATAGAAGTCGACAAAGCAAAGATAGATGCTATAGAGAAACTCCATCACTCGAGAGATATAAAAGGGATAAGGAGTTTTCTCGGTCATGCGGGCTTCTATTGGCGTTTTATTACAAACTTTTCTAGTATTTCAAAGCCCTTGACTAACCCTTTGTAGAAAGATGTTCCCATTCACATTCAACGATCAGTGCAAAGATGCCTTTGAAAAACTCAAACATGCTCTACTTAATTCTCCTGTCATTACACCTCCAAACTAGGACATCCCTTTTGAAGTTATATGTGAAATATAGGAGAATGCAGTAATGCAGTTTTGGATTAGCAAGTGGGTAAGAAATTCAATGTTATTTAGTATGCAAGTTATACTCTTGCTGATGCTCAAAGAAATTATGCCAAGAATGACATAGAACTCTATGTAGTAATTTTTGCTTGTGAGGAATTAAGACCTTATATCACGGACACTAAGGTCATATTTTACACTAACCGCCAGGAAATAAAAGAGGTGCTTGATATTAAAGAGACCTAACCTCGCTAGATGATATGGTATCTTCTTTTTCAGGCATTTTACAGTGAAATATTAGACCGCGGGAAGATAGGAGAAGTGTTGACAAACATCTCCCTTGTATGGGAAGAACATCAATCAACTCATTAGGGATATGTATCCCATATGGAATGGTCGTGGCCCTAGACAGAGCTACCACTCATACCTTTGGAGATACTGGACCGCCATTCATTGGTTTAGAGGAGACGCTCGCGAAGTTAAGGGTAAGGGAAGATAATGATTTATTTCATTATAACAACTCTTTGCATCCCACTAAGCTGCAGAAGACGTCACCGCCCCATCAACCTCAAAGAGCAAAGAAGTCTGGGACGAAAATCTACATAAAAAATAAGAAGTGGAAAGTGCAAGAACACATAGGGAAGTCTTATCGTTTTCTGTAAATGTTTTGCTTAATTCAACTTCATCAATTTTTTCTGTATAAAATCTTGTGTTTCTCGAAGTCAAACGGGCGCTCGTGCGACCGAATGTGGTCATTTAAAGCGCTGTATGATACGTCCATTTTGCATCATGTTTTCCTACTGTTATTTATAATTTTTATGCATAATATGATGGGGAACGTTGCATGGGAAACAAAAAAATTCCTACGCGCACCCAAGATCTATCTATGGAGATGCATAGCTACGAGAGGGAGTAGATCCACATACCCTTGTAGATCGCTAAGTGGTAAGAGTTAAGAAACGCGGTTGATGTAGTCGAATGTCTTCGTGATCCAATCACGAACCGTCCCGCGATCCAATCACGGTCCTTCTGATCTAGCGCCAAATGGACGACACCTCCGCGTTCAGCACATGTACAGCTCGTTGACGCCTCTGCCTTCTTGATCTAGCAAGCGAGGGCAGAGAGGTAGATGAGTTCTCCGCAGCACGACGGCATGGTGGTGGTGGTAGTGGAGAAATCTCAGCAGGGCTTCACCAAGCGCCGCCGCAGACGCGTTTGGAGGAGAAACAGATCTAGGGAGAGAGAGAGGGCTGCACCTATGGCTTGGGGTGCGGCTGCCCTCCTCTCCCTCTCTATATAGGAGGAGGGGATAGGAGGGGCACAGCCTTAGCCCCTCCTCGAAGGGAGGGGGCGGTGGCCAGGAGGGAGGAGTACTCCCTCCCCAAGGCACCTCCTAGGTGCCTTCCACTTTTGGCCTCGTTTGACACGGGAGGTTTGGCGTGGTTTAGAGGGGAATATCCCCGCAGTGCCAAAAATCCCCAGAAATCCCTGTAAGCCCATTTGACATGCAGGGATTGAACAAACCAACCCCCTCTGATCTCCACGAACCCCTCTCAATCCACGTGGTACAGAAAACCCTAGGAGACACTCGTGGAACAGAGAAAAGTGGGATGCTAGCTATGCTGCTGCTATTATGTAGGAAATTTAACCAAACAGAGAGATTTATGAGGGGAAGGTATTAGTCAGGAATTGGGGGGATTGGGTGGACGAGGGGGATTCACCAAATCCTCTCAAATCCCCATCCCCTTTGGGGCTGCAAAACCTCCCCTGTCAAACGAGGCCTTAGGGTTTCCTACCCCTAGCCGCATGGGCCCTTGGGGGCTGGCCCAACAAGGCTTGGACGCCTCCTTACATCCCATGCACGTCCTACGGGCTGGATGGACCCTTACGGACTCCTCCAGAACCTTATGGAACTTTTCGGAACCTTCCGGAAGCTTCCTGGTACTACACCTGTAAAACCCAAAACTTTTCCGATAGCCAAAATATGAGTTCCCATATATAAATCTTTACCTCTGAACCATTCCAGAGCTCCTCATGACATCCGGGATCTCATCCGAGACTCCGAACAACATTCGGTCTCCAACATACATAACTCATCATATATCGTCACCGAACGTTAAGTGTGCAGACCCTGCGGGTTCAAGAACTATGCAGACATGACCAAGACACCTCTATGGTCAATAACCAATAGCGGGAACTGGATGCCCATATTGGTTCCTACATATTCTATGAAGATCTTTATTGGTCGAACCACGATGCCAAGGATTCAATCAATCTCCTATCCAGTTCCCTTTGTCCATCGGTATGTTACTTGCTCGAGATTCGATCGTCGGTATCTCCATACCTAGTTCAATCTCGTTAGCGGCAGGTCTCTTTACTCATTCCGTAATACAAGATCCCGTGACTAACTCCTTAGTGACATTGCTTGCAAGCTTCTTGAGATGTTGTATTACCGAGTGGGCCCAGAGATACCTCTCCGTCATACGGAGTGACAAATCCCAGTCTCAATCCACGCCAGCCCAACAGACACCCTCGGAGATACCTGTATATCACCTTTATAGTCACCCAGTTACGTTGTGACGTTTTATACACACAAGGCATTCCTCCGGTGTCAGGGAGTTGCATGATCTCATGGTCGTAGGGATAGATACTTTGACATGGATAAAGGAGTAGCAATAAACTGACATGATCAACTGCTATGCTTACGGTTGTGTCTTGTCCATCACATCATTCTGCTAATGATGTGATCCCGTTATCAAATGACAACTCATATCTATGGTCAAGAAACCTTGACCATCTTTGATCAACGAGCTAGTCTAGTAGAGGCTCACTAGGGACACAGTGTTGTCTATGTATCCACACATGTATCTGAGTTTTCGATCAATACAATTATAGCATGGTTAATAAATGATTATTATGAACAAGGAAATATGATAATAAACACTTTATTATTGCCTCTAGGGCAAATTTCCAACATAATAATGCTTTATGGAGTAACTCTAATGCCTTTTCTCTCATAATATGCAAGGTTTACACAAAGAAGGAGAATGCCGGCAGCTGGAATTCTGGACCTAAAAAAGCAGGTCAGAGATACCTATTCTGCACATCTCCAAATGAGGTGAAATTTTACGGAAAATTATTTTGGAATATATAAAAATACTGGAGCAAATAACTATCGAAGTGGGGCCACCTGGTGCCCACAAGACACTAGGGCACGCTAGGCCCCCCAGGCATGCCCTGGTGGGTTGCGGGCAGCCCAGCCTACCTCCGGTGCCCATCTTTTGGTACATAAGGTCTTTTGACCTAGAAAAAAATCAGAAGAGGACTTTCGGGACGAAGCACCTCCATATCGAGGCGGAACTTGGGCAGGAGCACTTTTGCCCTCCGGCGGAGCGATTCCGCCGGGGGAACTTCCCTCTCGGAGTCGGAAATCGAAGCCACCGTTATCACCAACAACCCTCTCATCTTTGGGAGGCCAATTTTCATCAACATCTTCAACATCACCATCTCCTCTCAAACCCTAGTTCATCTCTTGTGTTCAATCTTTGTACCGGAACCTCAGATTGGTACTTGTGGGTGACTAGTAGTGTTGATTACACCTTGTAGTTGATTACTATATGGTTTATTTGGTGGAAGATTATATGTTAGGATCCATTATGCTATTTAATACCCCTCTGATCTTGAGCATGGATATCATTTGTGAGTAGTTACCTTTGTTCTTGAGGCCACGTGAGAAGTCATGTTGCAACTAATCATGTTAATTTGATATGTGTTCGATATTTTGATGATATGTATGTTGTGATTCCCTTAGTGGTGTCATGTGAATGTTGACTACATGGCACTTCACCATCTTTGGGCCTAAGGGAATGAATTATGGAGTAGTTATTAGATGATGGGTTGCTAGAGTGACAGAAGCTTAAACCATAGTTTATGCTCTATTTCGTAAGGGACCGATTTGGATCCAAATGTTTAATGCTATGGTTAGATTTTATCTTAATACTTTTCTCATAGCTGCGGACGCTTGCGAGGGAGTTAATCATAAGTGGGAGTTTTTTTCAAGTAAGAACAGCACCCAAGCACCAGTCCACCCACATATCAAATTATCAAAGTATCGAACGCGAATCAAACCAACCTGATGAAAGTGGCTAGATGAAATTCCCGTGTGCCCCCAAGAACGCGTTGCTTATTATAAGAGACTGTTGTGGCCTGTCCTTTGCCACAAAAGGATAGGTCTACCTTGCTGCACCTTATTTACCGTTACTGTTACTTGCTCGTTACAAATTATCTTGCTATCAAACTACCTGTTTCCAACAATTTCAGTGCTTGCAGAAATTACCTTAATGAAAACCGCTTGTCATTTCCTTCTGCTCCTCGTTGAGTTCGACACTCTTACTTATCGAAAGGACTACAATTGATCCCCTATACTTGTGGGTCATCAAGACTCTTTTTTGGCGCCGTTTATGGGGAGTGAAGCGTTCTTGGTAAGTGGAAATTGGTAAGGAAAAATTGTATTACGTGCTGAAATTTATTGTCACTTTTTACTATGGAGAACAATCCTTTGAGCGGTTTGTTAGGGGTATCTTTGATTACCCACAAGTATAGGGGATCTATCGTAGTCCTTTGGATAAGTAAGAGTGTCGAACCCAATGAGGAGCAGAAGGAAATGACAAGCGGTTTTCAGTAAGGTATTCTCTGCAAGCACTGAAATTATCAGTAACAAATGGTTTTGTGATAAGGTAATTTGTAACGGGTAACAAGCAACAAGTGTAGCAAAGGTGCAACAAGCTAGCCCAATCCTTTTTGTAGCAAAGGACAGGCCTGGACAAACTCTTATATAAAGTGAAGCGCTCCCGAGGACACATGGGAATTTCTGTCAAGCTAGTTTTCATCATGCTCATTTGATTCGCGTTTGTTACTTTGATAATTTGATATGTGGGTGGACCGGTGCTTTGGTGCTGCCCTTACTTGGAAAAACCTCCCACTAATGATTAACCTCTCTCGCAAGCATCCACAACTTCGAAAGAAGAATTAAGATAAATCTAACCATAGCATGAAACATATGGATCCAAATCATCCCCTTATGAAGCAACGCATAAACTAGGGTTTAAGCTGCTGTCACTTTAGCAAGCCATCATCTACTTATTACTTCCCAATGCCTTCCCCTAGGCCCAAATAATGGTGAAGTGTTATGTAGTCGACGTTCACATAACACCTCTAGAGGAGAGACAACATACATCTCATCAAAATATCGAACGAATGCCAAATTCACATGATTACTTATAAAAAGACTTATCCCATGTCCTCAAGAACAAACGTAACCACTCACAAAGCATGTTCATGTTCATAATCAGAGGAGTATTAATTATCATAAAGGATCTGAACATATGATCTTCCACCAAGTAAACCAACTAGCATCAACTACAAGGAGTAATCAACACTACTAGCAACCCACAGGTACCAATCTGAGGTGTTGAGACAAAGATCAGATAAAACAGATGAACTAGGGTTTGGAGAGGAGATGGTGATGGTGAAGATGTTGATGGAGATTGACCCCCTCTCGATGAGAGGATCATTTTTGATGACGATGGCTTCAATTTCCAACTCCGGGAGGGAAGTTTCCCCGGCAGACCAGCTCCGCCGGAGCTCTAGATTGGTTCTGCCCAAGTTCCGGCTCGAGACGACAGCGCTTCATCCCGAAAGCTCTGTCTTGAATTTTTCCAGGTCAAAACCCTTCATCTAGCAGAAGATGGGCACCGGAGGCCTGCCAGGGGACCCACAAGCCACAAGGGCGTGGCCAGGGGGGTAGGCCGCACCTAGCATGCTTGTGACCTCCTGGTGGGTCCCCTCTCGTATTTGTTTCACCAAATATTTTTTATATATTCCAAAATAATTCTCCGTAACTTTTCAAGACTTTTGAAGTTGTGCAGAATAGGTCTCTCATATTTGCTCCTTTTCCAGTCCAGAATTCCAGCTGCGGGCATTCTCCATCTTCATGTAAACCTTGTAAAGTAAGAGAGAAAAGGCATAAGTATTGTACCATAACGTGCAATAACAGCCCATAATGCAATAAATATCAATATAAAAGCATGATGCAAAATGGACGTATCAACTCCCCCAAGCTTAGACCTCGCTTGTCCTCAAGCGAAAGCCGAGATCGATAAATATGTCCACAAGTTTAGAGATAGAGGTGTCGATAAAATAGAATACAAAGATGAGGGCATCATTATCATCTTTAGAACAGCAATACTTATTGATATATAATTTCTTATACTAGAGTAACAATTCATTCACAGGATAAAGTATGAACCAAGAACTCTATTGAGAACCAACGAACTATGCTCTCAGTCATTGAAGCAATTTGCAATTTATCACAACATTGGAAAGAGTCAATATAAGAGCTTGTAAGGAAAATCCACATACTCAATTATCTTTTAGTATTTCATAATTGGTAACACTCACGCGGTACTCATGAGGTCAAAGCTTCAATTGGACACAGAGAAAGATAGGGGCTTAGAGTTTTGCCTCCCAACTATTTACCTCAAGGGTAATGTCAACAGAAATAACTCATGATCACCCACATCCGAGTGGATATATGTGTCTTGATCATTCCCCAACACATGACGCTTGCCAAGAGAAAAAGGCAAAATATAGGAAGTGGTGAAGATCACCATGACTCTTGCATAAAGGTAAGTACTAGAAAGTAAAAGTAACAGATAGGCCCTTTGCAGAGGGAAGCAGAGGTTGTCATGCGCTTTTTGTTTTCGGATGTGCAAACCCTTAATGCAAAGGAACGCCGCGTTGTATTGCCCTTTGTGATAGCAACCTTTATTATGCAGTCCATCGCTTTTATTTCTTTACCATCACAAGTTCGTACAACGCTTGTTTTCCCTTATAATAAAAGATCATACATATTTAGGAGCAATTCTTATTGCTTTTTGCACTGATGACAACTTACTTGAAGGATCTTACTCAAACCATAGGTAGGTATGGTGGACTCTCATGGCAAAACTGGGTTGAGGGTGTTTGGATGCACAAGTAGTATCTCTACTTGGTGCGGAAGTTTTGGCTAGTATGAGGTGGAAGCAAGCACTACATGTTGGAGGATCTATAACCATATAACTTCTATTCGGAAATAAGCAAACATAACCCATTATGTTGTCTTCCTTGTCCAACATCAACTTCTTAGCATATAATATTTTAATGAGTGCTCACAATCATAAAATATGTCCAAGATAATATATTTATATGTGAACCTCTCTTTCTTTATTACTTCCTTTTAATTGCACCAATGACCAATCGCTATGTTTGTCAACTCTCAACAAATTTCAATCGACATACTTCTTATATGTGAAGTCATCACTTCCCATAAGATAATCATATATACTCTTTGCTTTTATTCTATTCTCTTTCTATTTCTTATTTATCAAGATCATAGCAGCAAGCAAAGCCCTCACATCAAAAATACTTTTTATTATATAAATCTCGGACTTGCTTACATAAGGGGAACATAAAGAAAAACTCAAAGCTAGATCATACTAAAACTTTATTCTACTAGATCAAGATAAAACCAAAAGGATCAAACTAGGAAAAATGAGAAAAGGTAAAAGATGTTATGGTGATATGATACCGGGGCACCTCCCCCAATCTTGGCACAAGCCAAGGGGAGTGCCCATACCCATGTGCTTAAATGTCCTTCTTCAGAGGTCGTGATGTTATATTCTTGGCGATGATGCCCCTCAGAATGCGATTCTCCTCCTTAAGCTTGTTATTTTGCCGTCTAAGATCCATTATCTCCTTGTGAAGCTTTCCGGTGACGGTTAGGGCTCCCATCACCCATGGATGTTTAATTGCTGTAGGAGAAGAAGCAACACTCTTTTTCATATTTTCATAAGTAATAAATCTAGCATTGGGAGGGATGACTGAATTCGGAATTGTTGAGCTCTGAAGTTCCTCCAACATCACTCCAGGATGTAGACGAGAGGTAACTTCTTGGTCTTCCACCATGGCATCCACCCTTTTCAAATCGGCCTCCATCTCTTCCTCCGTGGCCTTCCCAAAGTGATTGGCTTCGCTGTATGCTCCGAGCCCCGGTGTCGGGGGAGAGACATGGCTCTCCCTGATCGACTCTTGCGAAGACATCTTGCTCTAAATCTGCTGCAGAAACAACTCAAAATGAAAACAGGAGTTATTGTCGTGATACAAAGTTCCAAACCTTCTGGAGATTATATAATGAATTTTTACTGACCTGAAGGAGTATACCACAAGAAAACGGAGCCCGGAGGGTGCACGGGGTGGCCACAAGCCACAGGGGCGCGGCCAGGGGGGTAGGCCGCGCCCTGTAGGCTTGTCGCCTCCTCATGCACTTTTTGGACTACTTTAAATTTTCCTAATTTATTAAATATTCCAAAATGGAGAAAAGTTGCTATTGGAAGAGTTTTGGAGTCGGTTTGCTTACCGTACCACATACCTATTCCTTTTCGGAGTCTGAAACGTTCTGATAGGTCTCCCTAATGTACTCCTCCGGAGTTATGGTATTGATAATATTGGTTTCAACATTTATGGGAGTACCTGAGATATAATGTTTGATTCTTTGCTCGTTTACCACCTTCGGGTTAGTGCCTTCGGCGTTGTTGATCTTGATGGCACCGGAACAGTATACTTCATCGACAATGTAAGGCCCTTCCCATTTAGAGAGAAGTTTTCCTGCAAAAAATCTTAAACGAGAATTTTATAGAAAGACATGGTCACCTATATTGAATTCACGCTTTTGTATCCTTTTATCATGCCATCTCTTAACCTTTTCTTTAAACAACTTGGCATTCTCATAGGCCTGGGTTCTCCATTCATCAAGTGAGCTAATGCCAAATACCCTCTTCTCACCAGCAAGTTTGAAATCATAGTTGAGCTCTTTAATGGCCCAATAAGCTTTATGCTCTAGTTCAAGAGGTAAGTGACAAGTTGTACCATAAACCATTTTATACGGAGACATACCCATAGGGTTTTTGTAAGCAGTTCTATAAGACCATAATGCATCATCGAGTTTCTTAGACCAATTCTTTCTAGATCTATTAACAGTCTTTTGCAAGATCAATTTAATTTCTCTATTGCTTAATTCTACTTGACCACTGGGCTGAGGATGATATGGAGATGCAATTCTATGATTGACATCATACTTAGAAAGCAATTTACGGAAAGCACCATGAATAAAGTGTGAACCACCATCCATCATTAAATATCTAGGGACTCCAAATCTAGGGAAAATAACTTCTTTAAGCATTTTAATAGAAGTGTTATGATCAGCACTACTAGTTGGAATAACTTCCACACACTTAGTAACATAATCCATAGCAACTAGAATATGAGTATACCCGTTGGACTTTGGAAAAGGTCCCATATAATCAAAACCCCAAACATCAAATGGTTCAATAACAAGTGAGTAATTCATAGGCATTTCCTGACGTCTACTAATATTACCAATTCTTTGGCATTCATCACAAGACAAGACATACTTACGAGCATCCTTGAAGAGAGTAGGCCAATAAAAACCAGATTGTAATACCTTGTGTGCAGTTCTATCTCCAGCATGGTGTCCTCCGTAGGCCTTGGAATGACACTTGTGTAGGATCTGTTCCTATTCATGCTCAGGTGCACAATGTCTAATAACACCATCTACCCCTTCTTTATAAAGGTGTGGATCATCCCAAAAGTAATGTCTTAAATCATAGAAGAACTTTCTCTTTTGTTGGTATGTGAAACTAGGCGGTATAAATTTAGCAACAATGTAATTAGCATAATCAGCATACCATGGGGCATTACGCGAAGCATTTATGACAGCTAATTGTTCATCAGGGTAGCTATCATCAATAGGTAGTGGGTCATCAAGAACATTCTCTAACCTCGACAAGTTATCTGCTACGGGGTTCTCAACACCCTTTCTATCAATAATATGCAAATCAAATTCTTGTAGCAGAAGAACCCATCTAATAAGTCGTGGTTTAGCATCTTTATTTTCCATAAGATATTTAATAGCAGCATGGTCAGTGTGAATAGTTACTTTGGAATCAACAATATAAGGTCTAAACTTGTCACAAGCAAACACAACTGCTAAAAATTCATTTTCAGTGGTAGCATGGTTTCTTTGAGCACTGTCTAGAGTCTTACTTGCATAATGGATAACATTTAATTTCTTATCAACTCTTTGTCCTAGAACAGTACCAACGGCATAATCACTAGCATCACACATAATTTCAAAGGGTAGGTTCCAATCAGGTGGTTGAACAACGGGTGCAGAAATCAAGGCATTCTTAAGGATTTCAAATGCTTCTACACAATCATCATCAAAAACAAAAGGAACATCTTTTTGCAAGAGATTAGTGAGAGGCTGAGTAATTTTACAGAAATCTTTAATAAATCTCCTATAGAAACCAGCATGACCAAGGAAACTTCTTATACCTCTGATATCCGTGGGACACGACATTTTTTCAATATCATCTACTTTAGCTTTATCCACCTCAATACCTCTTTCGAAGATTTTGTGTCCCAAGACAATGCCCTCATTAACCATATAGTGGCACTTCTCCCAATTCAAGACAAGATTAGTTTCTTCACATCTCTGCAAAACTCGATCAAGGTTGCTTAAGCAATCATCAAAAGAAGTTCCGTAAACGGAGAAGTCATCCATGAAAACCTCAACAATCTTTTCACAAAAGTCAGAGAATATAGCAGTCATACATCTTTGAAAGGTAGCAGGTGCATTGCATAAACCAAAAGACATACGTCTATAAGCAAAGGTACCGAAAGGGCAAGTAAAAGTTGTCTTTTCTTGATCTTCTTTTGACACGGGTATTTGAGAGAAACCAGAGTAACCATCTAGAAAGCAGAAGTGTGTGTGATCTTGCCTATTAGCTTTCTAGTATTTGATCAATAAAAGGCAGAGGGTAATGATCTTGCCTATTAGCTTTATTTAATATCCTAAAATCAATTACCATTCTATATCCCGTAACAATTCTTTATTTTTATCATTAGGAACAATGGTAATACTTCCCTTCTTAGGGACACAATGAACAGGACTAACCCATCTACTATCAACAATAGGATAAATTATACCTGCCTCCAGAAGCTTTAATATTTCATTTCTTACCACTTCTTTCATTTTAGGATTTAACCGTCGTTGGTGATCCACAACTGGTTTAGCATCAGGTTCCATATTAATTTTATGCTGACATAGAGTGGGACTAATGCCCTTAAGATCAACAAGAGTATATCCAATAGCAGCACGGTGCTTCTTCAGAGTATTCAATAATCTCATTTGGTCATGCTCTGAAAGGTTAGCACTAATAATAACAGGATATATCTTCCTTTCATCAAGATAAGCATATTTCAGAGTATCCGGTAATTGTTTAAGCTCAAACACGGGATCACCCTTGGGTGGAGGAGGATCCCCAAGTATTTTAACAGGCAAGTTGTGTTTCAGAATAGGATGCTGATGTAGCGACCCGACTCAAAAACGGTCAAGCCTCTATGTGTTCTGTGCCATCCCTGGATCAGTATGCTGGCACACACAGTACATCAATGTATATATCAAAGTGCAATCACATGTAATTAACGTAAAACTGATATATACCTCAAAATCTCAGCGGAAACAGTCAACGGGAGTGGAGTCCCAATAAACACCAACGGCAGGTTGAGTGTAGACCGTAACCCTGAATCATACTCTTACTTGTCGTAGAAAAGTATCTGCGACATAAGACGTTGCAGCCGTGTAGGTCAGCATATTGAATATGCCGGCAATTCACAAAAGAGAGGGGTGAAAAATCTCATCTATTCTATATGCATATATGGCAAGTGGGGATGTAAGTTTGAGTTTTGCGTAAAGCAAATTTTTCCTACAACAAGAGAGGGCAAAAGCAAAAATTGTTACTACAATGTTGCTTGTTTAATGAGATGGTTCCACCAACCAAATTCCATACCCAAGTTGACAATAATACCCACAACAGTAACCTTATTTGTGTTGAGAGTTCCTGATAGTTTCAGTTCCTTTGGCTCAAGTGGTCCATGACCGTGGACACGGCTAATCGATTAGGTTTGAGTACTCTGCAGAGTTTTGCACACGTTCCCCACAAGATTTGATCGCCTCCGTTGAATTCCTCGCACTTCAGTGTGTTTGAGAAACGGATGATCAAAACATGGTCTTCGAAAGGGTTCCTCTGAGACACTGTCGGTGCCCATCCAATCCTACCGTTCTTCCATCATCCACCCAGAGGTGTATTGCATCATTAGGTCTTGAAAATTCTTGGAGTCTTGAGTCTTGATCATTAAGATCTCACAACACTCATGAAACACTCAACCAAACCCCGTCTACTAAAAGCATAGCAAAATAAAATTAACATCCCAGGCCAAAGTAACAAGGGTATTGGGGTGTCTACCACATGATACTACTCAAGTAACCAAATTTCCAAGTACCTACTCTGCATGCAATGGGTGGAAGAGTAGAACTAAGGCAAATTGAAAACATGGGTAATAACATGATCAATGTGAACTTGCCTGGTGAGGTTGGTGAAGATAGTATCGCTCTCAAAAAATACCTTGATAGAACTATTCGTTACTCTCCGATGAAATCTATATAATCAAACATTGCATTTATAAGCAAACACTTCTAGCAATCAATACTATCAAACAAAAAAAACACAAAACACAACAAGGTTGTGATATAGGAAATACTTAAGACAAAAGTTAAACCACAAAACTTCATCAAAACAACCAAGGGTGGTTTTCCCTACAAATAACCTATTTTCAACAGCAAGAAAACAACAACAAAATAAAATCTATCAAAAGCATTTTAGTAAATATTTTACTAACAAAAAGAATTACTTTGGAAGAACAAACAACAATCCTAAACAATATAAGTTTTCTAGCTAATAAACTTAACAACAAGACAACAATAAAATACTAAAATAACAGAAAATAAAAATATAAAACAAGATAAATAAAAGAAAGTAGTTCAACAAAAACTTTTATGCAAAAAGAACTACTATAAAACCTATTATAAAACACTACATACAATGTAAACAATGTTTCCCTACTAAAACAAAGAATGAAAACAATAAAAATATTTTTATTAGCAGAAAATATAACACCTAATTCTAACCAACAGAAACTAACAAGAATATATCAGAAAGTTAAAAGAAAACAGAATCAAAACAAAATTAAAACAAAATAATTCAAATTAACACTAAAAGAACTAAAACAGAATCTGTTTTGCTAAAACCCCTATTCTCAAATATACTAAAAATTCTCAAACTGAAAATGGTAATAAAACTAACTAATACAAAACAGTGGCAAAAAGTTTCATTCGAAAATATATTTTTAAACTCAAGATAATCAGAATTTAGTGATTTGAGAAAATTCAACAGAATTAAAATTTAAAGTTCGAAATTCGAAAACTAAAGTTACTGGCATAAACTACATAAAATTTGTGAACTACTGCAAAAAGAATCACTCCAATCGGAGTTGTAAAACTAAAGATAAAGGGAAAACAAAATCGCATCTAAACTAAAAACGGGAATTTTCGAAAAACGCTATATTGTGGCCGTTCGCGAGTAGTGCGTCAAGTGGCCTGATAGGGTTGGCTGGCTATGTTCGCTGCGGTGATTAAAAGGCGGACAATCTCTACTTAACCTCTTCGAAAGAAATGGGTGGTCTGTTGAATCTAAACCGGAGTATACCGGCCAAAAAACCGATCTAGATAAAAACCTAACGATTCGATCAAAATAAATAAAAACTCTGGAGAGAGAGCGCTCGCTTACATAGAAGAACATGAAGCTGGCAGGGAAGAAGACGGTGGTGGTGCGGCGGCCCCGGCGATCAACGACATCGGTGGTGATGTCCGGTGGGTGAGGGAGATCGAGGGCAACCGATTTTTGCTGCAGCTGGAGGTTGGTGGTGACGGAAACGAGC
Source organism: Elymus sibiricus (assembly GCA_039707655.1). Taxonomy (NCBI): domain Eukaryota; kingdom Viridiplantae; phylum Streptophyta; class Magnoliopsida; order Poales; family Poaceae; genus Elymus; species Elymus sibiricus. The sequence goes on from CM077675.1 coordinate 528,622,069, forward strand.
GGAGCGTCGTGGTGAACTCCGTGAACTACGGCGGCGTTGCGAGCTCGATGCGGTCGCTATAGAGGGAGAAAGATCATAAGATCATGTCAGAAAGAACCTAGGGATCGAGAGTAGTCGAATTGCAAAAAAGGAAGGCTCGGGATGGCTCATGGGCGTCGGAATCCGGCGATGAACTGCAGCTTCTGTGGTGAGATTCAAACGGCGAGAGCTCGAGTATAAGTGGTTTCGGGCATTGGGGTTTGGGGAATCGGTCGAGGAAAGTCACAAATATTTATAGGACATGATGCTTGGGGCAGGGGTTGACTAGAGATTGGATTTTTGGAAAGTTTGAATCGAAATCGGTTCATGTATGTGTACGTATAGGTTTCTTTGTTCTGTAGGTGGGAAAGAAGAAGATCCTGTGGGTCCCTTTGTCAGAAAAAATAATCGATAGAGAGAGGGAGATTGACACACACGCATACGTGCGTGCGGCGCTGGCGGCGGCTCGGTGGGAGCGTTGGCTTCTGTGGCTGGCTGGGCCGGCCGGTGTGCTGGCCTGGCCAGCAGTTTTTTTTTAAATTCGTTTTTTTTAGAAACAAAACGGGAAAAAATAATATACATATATAAAAACAACTATAGGGTATTATATATCAAAACGATCGGAACATTAAATCCTAAAACATGAGCTATTTTTCAGAGGCAAAATAGGAACTTTATAAAAAAAATATTTTTTTGAAAATGCAAATAGAACCAAATTTGACTTTCAAATAAATTGGCATTATTTTATTCTTACTTTTGGGTGTCATGCTACCTCCTCTTATACTTTTTTGAATTTAAGCGGGGGAGTTTGAATTGATTCAAACTTTTAAAATAGGACCAAAATGAAATTAATTTCCAAAAAACACAGTTTCAGTAGTTTTCAAATCGACAACTTGAAATCATTTATTTTGAAGAAGTCATGTTATCTTCTCTCACTGATTTGAAATGGATGAATTTGAATTCATAGGAAAAGGGGAAAGTCATTTTATTCCCTCTCATTCAAAAGTTTTAAAAGTTTCAAATTTTCACTCGAATTCAATCACTCAATCTATCAAACAATCATTCAACTATTTTTTATAAATTTTCAAATTTTTGGATCTTACAAACTTACCACACTTAAAATGAATATCGTCCTCGAGATTCGAAGAGGCTAGAAAGAAAAGGTTAGGGGTTGGGGGTCTTCTAACAAATCCGGTGTCCTGCAAAGTGTGGGTGCTACCACACTTAAAATGAAAGTTACTGGTCCCTCAAAGTCATTGCCATCTCTCTGGTGTCTTTGGTAATAACTGTCTCTTCACATTCTTCACAGTAACTCGTTTGGTGATACTCTTCCGTTATAGTCATAACGTTTTCATTCAAAGTCTTGTGTTCTCAAATCAAGTAGATTTTTCTTCCAGTACTGGGTCTTCTTACTGACAAGTCTCATGATCTTTCTAAATAACTTATCGATGATTCTCATGGTGGTCTACCATTTGTGGTTATTCTGCAGTGAAATGGGTCTTGGCTTCATCCTCACCGTAAAATTCCCTACGTTTGGCAACAACTGCCAAGTACAAGGGTCTTCATCCTACCATTCTAAGGATTAAACAAAAGCTTCAAAGAACATCGTCACTTTACTATGGGTAAGTCACCCAGATTTACCATTCGGAATAGCAAGAGCGAATGATAAGAGTAAGTCGTCATGGTGATCAATCAATTCCGCACCCAAATCATGACTTTGTATAAGGTTTAGCGAATCTCGTATTCTAACACTTGGGCTTCCTCACAAGCATTGCAGAATTTCTCTTGTCCACGAACGAAGTTCGGATAAATCCCTTGATTCTGCAAGCTGAAACAAAATATCTATAGTTTCTTCGCAACTCTCAGGTTTTCGTTTCCTCCTAGGAAAAACGTCTGTTGATCGAATAACAACTTTCTTGCTTCATGCTCTTGGGGTAACCTTCATGAAATCTTGAGATGCATCCTTGGTACAGGTTCTACTCCTTGAACTCGTTTTCCTTTCCATTGGTCTGTTTACCAATAAAGGTTTTGGTTCATCATATTCAAATCCAAGGTATATTATTTCAGGTGTTGTCATCCACATAGTTTGATATGGTTCCAATATTACCTTCACCTGCATTCACTTATCCAAACTCCTCAGCAGGAATGGTACTTCCTTTATTCCTTGTTTCATGTGGTTTTACCGATTACTACCGCACTTAAAATGAAATGCTCACATGCTTGCATGGACCATATTTTCTCATATCCTCAAAAATGGTGGGAGAGATTCATGAAGTTATTACAATCTGTGAGACTTCCGTTACAAAATTTAACTCCATGGTCTCATGAAAACAAGCGTTCTTCATGCTACACTTATTTCCATATCAAAACTTAACTATTCCATTCTAGCTTTCTTCTTTTATGGACATTTATTAGCATAGTGTCTTGCTTCCTTGCAACGAAAACAGATGACTTCCGATACGTCGTGGGGCTTCTTGATGTTGGTGTTGTCTCCTTGGGTTCTTGGTTCTTTTCCTAGGCACATATTGGCGTAGTGGCCTAAGGTCTTGCATTTAAAACATGTGATATAACTCAGGTCCTTATATGCAGGGATTTGGTTCATCTTAGTGTACTTTCTCTTCTTCCTGGACTTATTCATTCCGATCAATTCTTCTATTTCATGTGGATCAAGCTCCACTTTTTCTGTCAGGAACTCTGCCAGATACTCTTGGCTTTCCTTCATGCAATATTGCAAAAAATGTCCTTCTTCTCCACATGAGTAACAAGCATTGGAGAAAAACCTGGTTAGGCCTTGTTCATCAGGGTCGTCAATATCTTCCTTCAACACAGGTTCTTCAAAAATCTTCTTGAAGGATTCCTTCATTGCTTCTTTCTGCTGCTTCACAACTTGTTGCACCTTGTGGTAAATGTGGCACTGAGCTGGATAGTGGGTGGTTCCCTCACACAAGAAACAAGTCACCTAACTAGTCGGGCATTCCTTAGCTGGGTGATTTCCTTCACAATGAGGGCATCCATCCTTGTGTTCCTCATGGGTGTGTCCTATTTCTCCACAGATCTTGCATGCACAAGGCTTCTTCATCGGGTTATCACAATGCTTCTGGATGAGACAGGATCTCAACAGAGTCTTCTTGAATCCTTCCCAAGTTTCTGCTCCATTAAATCCTTGTAGGGCGTGATGCATTTTCCACCAGGTAGCAACACTTTGGGTAAAGTACTGCAGAGCATATGGAACCTCATACTTCCTTGTAATCAAGTTGCTCCCGAAGTGGTTCTCCATGTTCTGAATCCATATCTCAGCCTCCAGCTGGGTCATTGGTCCAGAGAATACAAGTCCAGCTTCATTCATCATCTATTGGGTCCAAGGATTTTGGGATGAGATGGCTAACAGGGAGAGAGAAAAGATACAAACAACTCAAAGACACAAAAGCATCATACTCAAATCCACACCTTCATAAAGTTCAATCAATACTATAGTATCGCCACCCACATAAGGTTGGTATGGTCAATCACACAAATCGCAATAACGTTCATCTTTTATTCTCTCATGGTGGGGCTACTACTAAGCTAGTTTATTCCATGTCTTCATCATCAGTGGGCTTCTTCTGGTCATGTTTGATCTTCTCAAGTTCTTCTGCCAGATTATCCATGTTGGCACGGAGTTTCCGATGTCGTCCCTGTAGTTCCAGGAGTTGGTTCTTGAGCTTCTGGATTTCAACATCACCAACATGTGCCATGACCTGACTGTTCTTTAAGTCTTCACGAAGCTTCTGAATCTCGGGATCGTGTTTCTTCAGATTGTCTACCTTCAGCTTCTCAGCCTTGAGGTTCTCACGAAATACTTCATTCTCAAATAATTCTGCGAGAAGGTCCATTTGAAGGTTCTTGATGTAATTCTCCAGTTCTTGATTATACACCAGTACAAGTGAACACTTCATCTTCTGTACGTCTGTCAGGATGATGTATGCTCCATCAGGCTTCTGTCATCCAAGCCTTCCAAAGTAATGGGTGCCTAACTCAGCATGATGACGATAGCTCAAACGTGCGATAGCGTCATGGACGGCAGTGTTCATGCCCATATCACAGTCATGGGCCAATGTGCCGTAGTTGATGTCTTCAGTCTTGGGGTCTTCTTTGCGCCCAAAAACTTTAGTTCTCACGCCCCAAAATCCATACTTCCTCTTAGACACCTTGATCTCAGGTATCGATAGCTTCATCATCTGTACCAGCTCCATGAGAAAAGGGCCTCCGAGAACATCCTCATAGTGCTCTCTTTCGTTCAGAATGTAGTTCTCCATCTATAGTTTGAAACAAGGAGGGTTAAGTAAGGGAATTTAGAAGGTACGAGAGTAGTGAAGAATAAAAGTTGTTCCTATCAAGGTCTTCATATTTCTGAACCATTTCCTAGGGTCACGTCCTACAGTCAACATGTGCTCTGATACCATTTCTGTAGCGACCCGACTCAAAAACGGTCAAGCCTCTGTGTGTTCTGTGCCATCCCTGGATCAGTATGCTGGCACACACAGTACATCAATGTATATATCAAAGTGCAATCACATGTAATTAACGTAAAACTGATATATACCTCAAAATCTCAGCGGAAACAATCAACGGGAGTGGAGTCCCAATAAACACCAACGTCAGGTTGAGTGTAGACCGTAACCCTGAATCGTACTCTTACTCATCGTAGAAAAGTATCTGCAACATAAGACGTTGCAGCCGTGTAGGTCAGCATATTGAATATGCCAGCAAGTCACAAAAGAGAGGGGTGAAAAATATCATCTATTCTATATGCATATATGGCAAGTGGGGTTGTAAGTTTGAGTTTTGCGTAAAGCAAATTTTTCCTACAACAAGAGAGGGAAAAAACAAAAATTGTTACTACAATGTTGGTTGTTTAATGAGATGGTTCCACCAATCAAATCCCATACCCAAGTTGACAATAATACCCACAACAGTAACATTATTTGTGTTGAGAGTTCCTGATAGTTTCAGTTCCTTTGGCTCAAGTTGTCCATGACCGTGGACACGGCTAATCGATTAGGTTTGAGTACTCTGCAGAGTTTTGCACACGCTCCCCACAAGATTTGATCGCCTCCGTTGAATTCCTCGCACTTCAGTGTGTTTGAGAAACGGATGATCAAAACATGGTCTTCGAAAGGGTTCCTCTGAGACACTGTCGGTGCCCATCCAATCCTACCATTGTTCTACATCTCGTAGCACGACCCGTCCAGAATCACCACGATGTCCAACCAAGCCAGAGCCCATAATGGCTTGTGGCTGTGCAGGTAAGCCTCGGGTCTTGAAGTATCCATCCATCTCTTTGTGCGTGGGTGGACCTTTCCGCGTGAATACTGGCGCTTCTCCAACATCACCTAGGCTACCACTGGGTTCTCCAGGGTACCGTTCTTCCATCATCCACCCAGAGGTGTATTGCATCATGAGGTCTTGAAAATTCTTGGAGTCTTGAGTCTTGATCATTAAGTTCTCACAATACTCATGAAACACTCAACCAAACCCTGTCTACTAAAAGCATAGCAAAATAAAAATAACATCCTGGGCCAAAGTAACAAGGGTATTGGGGTGTCTACCACATGATACTACTCAAGTAACCAAATTTCCAAGTACCTACTTTGCATGCAATGGGTGGAAGAGTAGAACTATTGCAAATTGAAAACATAGGTAATAACATGATCAATGTGAACTTGCCTGGTGAGGTTGGTGAAGATAGTATCGCTCTCAGAAAATATCTTGATAGAACTATTCGTTACTCTCCGCTGAAATCTATATAATCAAACATTGCATTTATAAGCAAACACTTCTAGCAATCAATACTATCAAACAAAAAAAACACAACAAGGTTTTGATATAGGAAATACTTAAGACAAAAGTTAAACCACAAAACTTCATCAAAACAACCAAGGGTAGTTTTCCCTACAAATAATCTATTTTCAATAGCAAGAAAACAACAACAAAATAAAATCTAACAAAAGTATTTTAGTAAATATTTTACTAACAAAAAGAATTACTTTTGAAGAACAAACAACAATCCTAAACAATATAAGTTTTCTAGCTAATAAACTTAACAACAAGAAAACAATAAAATACTAAAATAACAGAAAACAAAAATATAAAACAAGATAAATAACAGAAAGTATTTCACCAAAAACTTTTATGAAAAAAGTACTACTATGAAACCTATTATAAAACACTACATATAATGAAAACAATGTTTCCCTACTAAAACAAAGAATCAAAACAATAAAAATATTTTTATTGTCAGAAAATATAACACCTAATGCTAACCAACAGAAACTAACAAGCATATATCAGAAAGTTAAAAGAAAACAGAATCAAAACAAAATTAAAACAAAATAATTCAAATTAACAATAAAAAAACTAACACAGAATCTGTTTTGCTAAAACCCCTATTCTAAAATATACTAAAAATTCTCAAACTGAACAGGGTGATAAAACTAACTAATACAAAACAGTGGCAAAAAGTTTCATTCGAAAATATATTTTTAAACTCAAGATAATCAGAATTTAGTGATTTGAGAAAATTCAACAGAATTGAAATTTAAAAGTTCAAAACTGGAAAACTAAAGTTACTGGCAGAAACTACATAAAATTTGTGAACTACTGCAAAAAGAATCACTCCAATCGGTGTTGTAAAATTAAGATAAAGGGAAAACAAGATCACATCTAAAACTAAAAACGGGAATTTTCGAAAAACGCTATATTGTGGCCGTTCGCGAGTAGTGCGTCAAGTGGCCTGATAGGGTTGGCTGGCTATGTTTGCTGCGGTGATTAAAAGGTGGACGATCTCTACTTAACCTCTTCGAAAGAAACGGGTGGTCTGTTGAATCTAAACCTGAGTATACCGGCCAAAAAACCGATCTAGATAAAAACCTAACGATTCGATCAAAATAAATAAAAACTCTGGAGAGAGAGAGCGCTCGCTTACATAGAAGAACATGAAGCTGGCAGGGAAGAAGACGGTGGTGGTGCGCCGGCCCCGGCGATCAACGACATCGGTGGTGATGTCCGGTGGGTGAGGGAGATCGAGGGCAACCGATTTTTGCTGCAGGTGGAGGTTGGTGGTGACGGAAACGAGCGGAGCGTCATGGTGAACTCCGTGAATTACGGCGGCGTTGCGAGCTCGATGTGGTCGCTATAGAGGGAGAGAGATCATAAGATCATGTCAAAAAGAACCTAGGGATCGAGTGTAGTCGAATTGCAGAAAAGGAAGGCTCGGGATGGCTCATGGGCGTCGGAATCCGGCGATGAACTGCAGCTTCTGTGGTGAGATCCAAATGGAGAGAGGTCGAGTATAGGTGGTTTCGGGCATTGGGGTTTGGGGAATCGGTCGAGGAAAGTCACAAATATTTATAGGACATGATGCTTGGGGCAGGGGTTGACTAGAGATTGGATTTTTGGAAAGTTTGAATCGAAATCGGTTCCTATATGTGTACGTATAGGTTTCTTTGTTCTGTAGGTGGGAAAGAAGAAGATCCTGTGGGTCCCTTTGTCAGAAAAAATAATCGATAGAGAGAGGGAGATTGACACACATGCATACGTGCGTGCGGCGATGGCGGCGGCTCGGTGGGAGCGTTGGCTTCTGCCAACGAGCGCTAGGGCTGCTCACTGCTGGCTTCGGAGGGCGCTGGGGCTCCTGGCCCGTGGCTGGCTGGGCCGGCCTGGCCAGCAGTTTTTTTTTAAATTCGTTTTTTTAGAAACAAAATGGGAAAAAATAATATACATATATAAAAAAACTATAGGGTATTATATACCAAAATGATCGGAAAATTAAATCCTAAACATGAGCTATTTTTCAGAGGAAAAATAGAAACTTTATAGGAAATTATTTTTTTGAAAATTCAAATAGAACCAAATTTGACTTTCAAATAAATTGGTATTATTTTATTCTTACTTATGGGTGTCATGTTACCTCCTCTTATACTTTTTTGAATTTAAGCAGGGGAGTTTGAATTCATTCAAACTTTTAAAATAGGACCAAAATGAAATGAATTTCCAAAAAGATAAGTTTAAGTAGTTTTCAAATCGACAACTTCAAATCTTTTATTTTGAAGAAGTCATGTTATCTTCTCTCACTGATTTGAAATGGATGAATTTGAATTCATAGGAAAAGGGGAAAGTCATTTTATTCCCTCTCATTCAAAAGTTTTAAAAGTTTCAAATTTTCACTCAAATTCAATCACTCAATCAATCAAACAATCATTCAACTATTTATTATAATATTCCAAAATTTTGGATGTTATAGCTGATCAAAGAAAATCCTATCTATTTCATTCCTTTCATTCATATGCATATCGTTTTCATGGTCTAGCAAATATTGTTCTAAAGCATCAGTAGGAGGCACAGCAATAGAAGCAAGACAAATAATTTCATCCTTAATAGGAAATTCTTTATCATGGGGTTGTCTACGCAATTTAGAGAAATTAAACTCATAGGACACATCCCCAAAACTCATGGTAACAGTTTCTTTCTCATAATCTATCTTGGCATTAACAGTATTTAAGAAAGGCGTACCAAATATAATGGGACAAAAATCATCTTGTGAGGAACCAAGAACAAAAAAATCAGTAGGATATTTTATTTTCCCACACAAGACTTCAACATCTCTAATAATCCCAACTGGTGCTATAGTATCTCTATTAGCAAGCTTAATGGTAACATCAATTTCTTCCAATTCAGTTGGTGCAATATCATTCATAATTTCTTTATATAAGGTAAAGGGAATTGCACTTACGCTAGAACCCACATCACATAGGCCATGATAACGATGATCTCCTATTTTAACAGAAACAACAGGCATGCCAACAATAGGTCTATGTTTGTCTTTAGCATCAGGTCTATCAATTCTAGCAGCTTCATCACAGAAATGAATAACATGCCCATCAATATTATCAACCAAGAGATCTTTAACTATAGCAATACTAGGTTCAACTTTAATTTGCTCAGGGGGTGTAGGTGTTCTAGCATAGCTCTTACGAACCACAGTTGAAGCTTTAGCATGTTCCTTTATTCTAACAGGGAAAGGTGGTTTCTCAATATAAGCAACAGGAATAACAGGATCAACATTATAAGTAGTAGTTTCTTCTTCAACTTTAATAGGTTCAACTACTTTCACTTCAATGGGAGGATGACATTTAAACCACTTCTCCTTAGGGAGATCAACATGAGCAGCAAATGATTCACAGAAAGAAGCTACTATCTCAGAGTCAAGTCCATATTTAGTGCTAAATTCACGAAAAGCATCGGTGTCTACAAAAGATTTAACACAATCAAACTTAAGGTTTATACCTGACTCCTTACCTTCGTCAAGCTCCCAATCTTCAGAGTTGCGTTTAATTCTTTCCAATAAATCCCATTTGAAGTCAATATCTTTCTTCATATAGGAACCCGTACAAGAAGTATCGAGCATGGATTGATCATTACGAGAAAGTCGAGCATAAAAATTCTGAATAATAATTTCTCTTGATAGCTCATGATTGGGGCATGAATATAACATTGACTTAAGCCTCTCCCAAGCTTGAGCGATTCTTTCTCCTTCACGAGGCCAAAAATTATAGATATAATTCCGATCACGATGAACCAGATGCATAGGATAGAACTTCTGATGAAATTCCAATTTCAATCGGTTGTAGTTCCATGATCCAATATCATCACATAGCCTATACCATGTCAATGCCTTCTCCTTCCAAGATAAAGGAAAGACCTTCTTATTGACATCATCCTCGGGCAAACCTGCAAGCTTAAATAATCCACAAACTTCATCCACATAGATTAGATGCAAATCAGGGTGTAGTGTTCCATCTCCTGCATAAGGATTAGCTAGCAGTTTCTCTATCATACCCGAAGGAATTTCATAATAAATATTTTCAGTAGGTTCAATATGTTGAGGAGCAACTCTTTGTGCTTCCGGTCGATGTGAAGATACCCCGAACAAGCCCCTCAAAGGATTCTTTTCCATAGTAACAAGTGACAGTAAATTTCAGCACACTATATAATTTGTTTTCTTAACAGATTCCACTTACCAAAGGCGCTTCACTCCCCGGCAACAGCGCCAGAAAAGAGTCTTGATGACCCACAAGTATAGGGGATCTATCGTAGTCCTTTCGATAAGTAAGAGTGTCGAACCCAACGAGGAGCAGAAGGAAATTACAAGCGGTTTTCAGTAAGGTATTCTCTGCAAGCACTGAAATTATCGGTAACAGATGGTTTTGTGATAAGGTAATTTGTAACGGGTAACAAGCAACAAGTGTAGCAAAGGTGCAGCAAGCTAGACCAATCCTTTTTGTAGCAAAGGACATGTCTGGACAAACTCTTATATAAAGTGAACGCTCCCGAGGACACATGGGAATTTCTGTCAAGCTAGTTTTCATCATGCTCATTTGATTCGCGTTCGTTACTTTGATAATTTGATATGTGGGTGGACCGGTGCTTGGGTTCTGCCCTTACTTGGACAAACCTCCCACTTATGATTAACCTCTCTCGCAAGCATCCGCAACTACGAAAGAAGAATTAAGATAAATCTAACCATAGCATGAAATATATGGATCCAAATCAGTCCCTTACGAAGCAACGCATAAACTAGGGTTTAAGCTTCTGTCACTCTAGCAACCCATCATCTACTTATTACTTCCCAATGACTTCCCCTAGGCCGAAATAATGGTGAAGTGTTATGTAGTCGACGTTCACATAACACCACTAGAGGAGAGACAACATACATCTCATCAAAATATCTAACGAATACCAAATTCACATGATTACTTATAACAAGACTTATCCCATGTCCTCAGGAACAAACGTAACTACTCACAAAGAATTTTCATTTTCATAATCAGAGGAGTATTAATTATCATAAAGGATCTGAACATATGATCTTCCACCAAGTCAACCAACTAGCATCAACTACAAGGAGTAATCAACACTACTAGCAACCCACAGGTACCAATCTGAGGTGTTGAGACAAAGATCGGATACTAGAGATGAACTAGGGTTTGGAGAGGAGATGGTGCTGGTGAAGATGTTGATGGAGATTGACCCCCTCTCGATGAGAGCATCGTTGGTGATGACGATGGTTCAATTTCCCCCTCCGGGAGGGAAGTTTCCCCGACAGAACAGCTCCGCCGGAGCTCTAGATTGGTTCTGCCCAATTTCAGCCTCGAGACGGCGGCGCTTCGTCCCGAAAGCTCTCTCTTGATTTTTTCCAGGTCAAAACCCTTCATATAGCAGAATATGGGCACCGGAGGCCTGCCAAGGGACCCACAAGACACAAGGGCACGGCCAGGGGGTAGGCCGCGCCCAGCAGGCTTGTGACCTCCTGGTGGGTCCCCTTTGGTATTTGTTTCGCCCAATATTTTTTATATATTCCAAAATAATTCTCCATAACTTTTCAGGACTTTTGGAGTTGTGCAGAATAGGTCTCTCATATTTGCTCCTTTTCCAGTCCAGAATTCCAACAGCCGGCATTCTCCATCTTCATGTAAACCTTGTAAAATAAGAGAGAAAAGGCATAAGTATTGTACCATAACGTGTAATAACAACCCATAATGCAATAAATATCAATATAAAAGCATGATGCAAAATGGATGTATCAATCTTCACCTCGACCGGAAGCACAATTAGTTGCCCCTCAACCTACTTCACCTATTGAAAATATTTGTTATGAAATTCCTTCGGGTATGATAGAACAGCTGTTAGCTAATCCTTATGCAGGAGACGGAACTGAACATCCTGATATGCATCTGATACATGTGGATGAAATTTGTGGATTATTTAAGCTTACAGGTTTACCCAGAGATGAAGTTAAGAAGAAGGTTTTATATCAATCTTTGAAGGGAAGAGCATTGACATGGTATAGGTTATGTGATGATATTGGATCATGGAACTGGAATTGATTGCAATTGAAATTCCACCAAAAGTTTTATCCTATGCATCTAGTTCATCGTGATCGGATTTATATATATATAAGTTTTGGCCTCGTGAAGGAGAAAGCATCTCTCTAGCTTGGGGGAGGCTTAATTCAATATTATATTCATGCCCCAATCATGAGCTCTTGAGAGAAATTATTATTCAAAAAAAATATGCTCGGCTTTCTCGTAATGACGGATCCATGCTCGATACTTCTTGTACTAGTTCTTTTATGAAGAATACTATTGAATTCAAGTGGGATCTCTTAGAAAGAATTAAATGCAAGGTAACGAGTCAGGTAACGAGTCATGTATTAAGCTTGAGTTTGATTGTGTTAAATCTTTTATAAATACCGATGCTTTTCACAAGTTTAGCACTAAATATGGACTTGACTCTGAGATAGTAGCCTCCTTTTGTGAATCATTTGCTACTCATGTTGATATCCCTAAGGAGAAGTGGTTTAAATATCATCCCCCTATTAAAGAAGAAATCAAAAAACCGGTCATAGCTAAAGATGAAACTATCATTTACAATGTTGATCTAGTTGTGCCTACTGCTTATATCGAAAAACCACCTTTCCCTGTTAGGATAAAGAAACATGCTAAGGTATCAACAGTGGTTCGCAAAAGTAATATAAAAGCACCTAAACCTTCTGAACAAATTAAGGTAGAACCTAGTGTTGCTATGGTTAAAGATCTCTTGGTCGAAAACATTGATGGGCATGTTATTTACTTCTGTGGTGAAGCAACTAGAATTGCCAAACCTGGTGAAAAAGATAAACATAGACCCGTCGTTGGCATGCCTGTTGCCTCAGTTAAAATAGGAGATCATTGCTATCATGGTTTATGTGATGTAGGTGCTAGTGTGAGTGTTATTCCATTTACCTTTTACCAAGAAATTATGAATGACATAGCACCCGCTGAAATAGAACACATATACGTTACTATTAAACTTGCTAATAGAGACACCATCACACCACTTGGGATAGTTAAGATGTTGAACCTTGGGTGGGAAAATAAAATACCCTACTGATTTTCTAGTCCTTGGTTCCCCACAAGATGATTTTTGTCCCACAATATTTGGTAGACCTTTCTTGAACACTGTTAATGCTAAGATAGATTGCAAGAGAGAAACCGCCAGTGTTAATTTTTGTGATGTGTCTCATGAATTAATTTCTCCAAGTTTCGTAGACAAACTCTTCATAAAGAATTGTCTAGTAAGGATGAAATAATTGGTCTTGCTTCCGTTGTCGTACCTCCTACTGATCCACTAGAAAAATATTTGCTCGACCATGAAAATGATATACACTTGCATGAAAGAAATGAAATAGATAAAGTATTCTTTGAACAACAACCTCTACTTAAACACAATTTGCCTATTGAAACCCTAGGAGGTCCTCCTCCACCTAAGGGTGATCCTGTGTTTGAATTAAAGCAATTGCCTGACACTTTGAAATATGCTTATCTTGATGAGAAAAAGATATATCCTTGATACATCTCCAATATATCTACTTTTCCTAACGCTTTTGCTCTTGTTTTGGACTCTAATTTGGATGATTTGAATGAAACTAACCCCGGACTGACGTTGTTTTCAGCAGAACTACCATGGTGTTGTTTTTGTGCAGAAATAAAAGTTCTCGGAATGGAACGAAACTTTTTAGAGATTTATTTCAGAATAAATAAAAAATACTGGAGCGAAGAACCACCGGAGGGGGGCCCTGGATGCCCACAAGACACCAGGGCGCGCCAGCCCCCAAGGCGCGCCCTGGTGGGTTGTGCCCACCTCGTGGCCCCACCGACCCTAATTCTAGCGCTATAAAATCCTATTTTTGGAGAAAAAAGTCTGGGAGGAAGTTTTATCGCATTTCATGAGACGGAGCTGCCGCCACCTCCTGTTCTTCGTCGGGAGGCCCGATCTAGAGCTCGTGTGGGGCTCCGCAGAGGGGAATCTTCGGTCTTCCTCATCATCAACCCTCCTTCATCGCCAATTCCATGATGCTCCCCACCGGGAGTGAGTATTTCCTTCGTAGGCTTGCGGGTCGGAGAGGAGTTGGATGAGATTCATCATGTAACCAAGTTAGTTTTGTTAGGGCTTGATCCCTAGTATCCATTATGTTCTGAGATTGATGTTGCTACGACTTTGCCATGCTTAATGCTTGTCACTAGGGCCCGAGTGGCATGATTTCAGATCTGAACTGTTTATGTTATCACCATTATATCTATGTTCTCGATCCGATCTTGCTAGTCATATGCACCTGCTATGTGTTATGATCTGTAAACCCCGGGGTGACAGCAATCGGCATACTTTCCAGTGATGACCGTAGTTTGAGGAGTTCATGTATTCACTATGTGTTAATGCTTTGTTCCGGTTCTCTATTAAAAGGAGGCCTTAATATCCCTTAGTTTCCTTATGGACCCCGCTGCGATGGGAGGGTAGGACAAAAGATTTCATGCAAGTTCTTTTCCATAAGCACGTATGACTATTTACAGAATACATGCCTACATTACATTTATGAACTGGAGCTAGTTCTGTGTCGCCCTAGGTTATGACTGATACATGATGAATATCATCCAACCAATCCACCGATCCAGTGCCTACGAGTTTTCCACATATTGTTCGTGGTAAGTTACTACTACTGTTGTTACTCTTACACTTGCTATAAAACTGCTGCTATCTCTGTTACCGTTACTACTATTGTTACCACTGCTATCAAACTATCATATTACTATGCTACTGATCACTTTGCTGTAGATATTTAATATCCAGGTGTGGTTGAATTGACAACTCAACTGCTAATACTTGCAAATATTCTATGGCTCCCCTTGTGTCGAATCTATAAATTTGGGTTGAATACTCTACCCTCGAAAACTGTTGCGATCCCCTATACTTGTGGGTTATCAATCATGTTATTATTAGGGCTAACCTTTCAGAACATGAAGAACAAAGATTACTAAAAATTCTAAGGAAGCACCATGCTGCTATTGGATATACTCTTGATGATCTTAAGGGCATTAGTCCCACTCTCTGTCAGCACAAAATTAATATGGAACCTGATGCTAAACTCATTGTTGATCACCAACGACGATTGAATCCTAAGATGATAGAAGTGGTAAGGACTGAAATATTAAAGCTTCTGGAGGCAGGTATAATCTATCCCATAGCTGATAGTATATGGGTAAGTCCTGTTCATTGTATCCCTAACAAGGGAGGTATTACTTTTATTCCTAATGATAAAAATGAACTTATCCCACAGAGAATTGTTACTGGCTATAGAATGGTAATTGATTTTAGAAAACTAAATAAAGGTACTATAAAAGATCATTACCATATGCCTTTCATTGATCGAATGCTAGAAAGATTATCTAAGCACACACACTTTTGCTTTCTTGATGGATATTCTGGTTTCTCTCAAATACCTGTTTCACGACCTGATCAAGAGAAAACTACCTTTACTTGCACTTTTGGAACCTGTGCTTATAGACGTATGCTTTTTGGATTATGCAATGCACCTTCTACATTTCAAAGATGTATGACTGCTATATTCTCAGCTATGAAAAGATTGTTGAGGTTTTCATGGATAATTTTTCCATTTATAGAACTTCTTTTGATGATTGGTTAAGCAACAATGATCGAGTTTTGCAGAGATGTGAACAAACTAATCTTGTCTTGAATTGGGAGAATTGCCACTTTATGGTTAATGAAGGTATTGTCTTGGGACATCAAATTTTCGAACGAGGTATTGAGGTGGATAAAGCTAAAGTTGATGCAATTGAGAAAATGCCATGTCCTAAAGATATTAAAGGTATCCGTTGTTTCCTTGGTCATTCTGGTTTCTATAGGAGGTTTATTAAAGCCTTCTCTTAAATATCTAGGCCTCGTACTAATCTTTTACAAAAGGATATTCCATTTGTTTTTTATGATGGTTGTGTAGAAGCCTTTTAAACACTTAAGAAAGCCTTAATTTCTGCACCTATTGTTCAACCACCTGATTGGAACTTGCCTTTTGAAATTATGTGTGTTGCTAGTGATTATGTTGTTGGTGCTGTTCTAGGACAAAGAGTTGATAAGAAACTAAATGTTATCCCTTATGCTAGAAAAACTATAGATAGTGCCCAAAAAAATTATGATACTACCGAAAAAGAATTTTTAGCAGTTGTGTTTGCTTGTGATCTTACATTGTCGATTCTAAAGTAATTGTTAACACCGATCATGCTGCTATAAAATACCTTATGGAAAAAAGATGCTAAACCTAGACTCATTAGGTGGGTTCTCCTGCTACAAGAATTTGACTTACATATTACCGATAGGAATGGAGCTAAGAACCCTGTAGCTGATAACTTGTCTAGGTTAGAAAATATTTTTGATGACCCACTACCTATTGATGATAGCTTTCCTGATGAACAACTAGTTGTAATAAATGCTTCTCATAACACTCCTTGGTATGCTAACTATGCTAATTACATTGCTGCTAAATGTATACCGCCTAGTTTCACATACCAACAAAAGAGAAAATTATTCTATGATTTAAGAAATTAGTTTTGGGATGACCCACATCTTTATAAAGGCATAGATTGTATTATTAGATGTTGTGTACCTGAGCATGAACATGAACAAATCCTAAGGAAATGTCACTCTGAAGCCTATGGAGGACATCATGCGGTAGATAGAACTGCTCACAAGGTATTACAATCTGGTTTTACTGGCCCTCTCTTTTCAAGGATGCCCGTAAGTTTGTCTTGTCTTGTGATGAATGCCAAAGAATTGGAAATATCGGTAAGCGTCAGGAAATGCCTATGAATTATTCACTTGTTGTTGAACCATTTGATGTTTGGGGTTTTGATTATATGGGACCTTTTCCATCCTCTAATGGGTATACACATATTTTGGTTGCTGTTGATTATGTTACTAAGTGGGTAGATGCTATTCCAACTAGTAGTGCTGATCTCCACACCTCCATTAAAATGCTTAAAGAAGTTATTTTCCAAGGTTTGGAGTCCCTAGAGATTTAATGACCGTCGGTGGTTCACACTTTATTCAAGGCGCTTTCCATAAAATGCTTGCTAAATATGATGTTAACCATCGAATTGCATCAACCTATCATCCTCAATCTAGTGGTCAAGTTGAACTTAGCATAGAGAAATAAAACTAATATTATAAAAAACTGTTAATAGGTCCCGAAAGAATTGGTCTAAGAAATTGGATGATGCACTTTGGGCCTACAAGATAGCTTACCAAAATCCTATGTGTATGTCTCCATATAAAATGGTTTATGGAAAAGCTTATCATTTGCCTCTGGAATTAGAACATAAAGCATATTGGGCAATTAAAGAACTCAACTATGACTTCAAACTTGCCGGTAAAAAGAGGTTATATTAGGGCCTGTTCTGAACTCCTCTGGCTTCTGAAAACTTCACATATCCAGCTTCACATATCCAGCTTCTACTCGCTTCTACTCCACCTAGCGATCGCAGGAGCATTCGGGAGCATCGGCAGCTTCTCCCAGCGCTGCAGCCCAGCTGGGAGCTTGCTGGGCCAATTTGGGCCGGTTGGAGGCAGCCCAGCTTGGGCTATCGATCAGCCACGTACCGTTTTGATCGAGGGAAGCAGCCACGTACCGATTCGATCTGTTCCTGCTAGCGTACCGGTTCGCTCTAAGGCACTTGGCGGTGGCAGCTCTCTGTAATTTGAGCGGACTCCACGCTTCGCCAAATCGTAGAGCTGGGCCGGCCTTGCTTCTCCTTTTCACGTGTAGGGAATGAGCAGATTCGCAAATACAGCTTCTCGGGCATAATCCGTTCGGTACAAATTCATCTGAGAAGTTTTTGAAGCGTGGAGCTGGAGGAGATCAGAACAGGCCCTTAGCTCACTAGATGAATGGAGAACCCAAGCTTATGACAATGCCAAACTATTCAAAGAAAAAGTCAAAAGATGGCATGACAAAAGAATTCAAAAGAGGGAATTCAAAGTTGGAGAATATGTTCTTTTGTACAACTCTCGTTTTAGTTTTTTTGCAAGAAAACTTCTTTGGGAAGGACCACATGTTATCGAAGAGGTTTATCGCTCTGGAGCTACCAAGATTAATAATGCCGAAGGTACTAACCCGAAGGTGGTCAATGGACAAAGAGTTGAACACTATATCTCAGGTACGCCTATTAATGTTGAAAGCAATATTATCCAAACCATGACACCAGATGAACACATAAAAGAAACCTTCCAAAACACTCTAGAATCCTGAAAAAGAGGAGGCACGTGATACGTAAGTAAACGGACTCCGAAAAATCCGCAAAAATATTTTTTTAGTTTTGGAATATTGGAAAATATAGGAAAATAAGAAATAACCTGGAAGGCAACTAAGGTGGCCACGATACACCAGGGCGCGCCTGCTTCTCCCGGCGTGCCCAGGTGGGTTGTGGGCCCCTCGGACACCTTCCCGACTCCGTTTTCCCTCCATATGCTTGTTTCCCAAGATAAAAAATCTTTATATATACCCCCGGACGATTTGACCACCACATCGCAGAAATATCCTCTCACTACAACAAAACAGACATTAAGTAACACAATCATGTAACACATTGAAAAATGTGTTACAAGGAAAATTACTGTAACACATCATTTTGTGTCCAAGCGACAGACAGTAACACATACTATATAAGGCCTCAAAACATGTTATAGGGATATTGTAATGGAACATATAAATATGTGTTGGGCAAATGTTTTACATATATTCTGACATGGTAACATATAAATATGTGTTAGTAAAGTGTGTTACGTTAGATTAACTTAGTAACATGTAACCATGGTTGATACATAGTGTTACAAGCTCTATTATAGGGTGAATTATAATAACCTAAAATCAATTGCATACATAGATCACAAATACCTTGACACATAGGGCTCATGTGTCAACATATTTTTCTATAAATATGTTCTTGTCATGGTAAATAGTGTTCCCATTCTTTGGTAATATGGTATGAAAAAACAATAGTTTGGTTGGTAAATACCGAACAATTTTTGGTATGGTTGCATTCAATATCATATTAACCATATTTTTACGTGAATTTTAGGATGACTCGGTGACCATAAATGCGAAATACACACTTTTAAATGATCATATGAAATTAAGTATTTGATGTCAATACTCACAAAGTAGTGGAAGGCCCACAATAAGTGAGAGCTTAAATTTGACAATTTGATTTAAGAACCGAACCGGCGATCTGACCGGAAAAAAAGGGAACCAAGGCCTTGTCCGGGTTTTTAAGGTGTGTCGGTCTTTTAAAAAAACTAGTAAATTATTAAAAAATCGTGTGAAACTAGGAATCAGATAATTGACCTGGAGTCTTCGCATGGCCAGCGGCCGAGTACCAACTGGGTTCAATTTTTGTGATCGAGTGAGGGCGAACTAGAAAGGCATGTAATTTTTCAAAAGAAAAAATAGTCATGCGACCCACCAGACACCTCAGTGACGATGTCTGGCAGGCCGTGCGAGGCCTCGCTCGAGAGAACGTATTCAGAGAGAGATCAAGGGAAAGAGAGAAAAGAAAGGGAACGTCACGCACCTGACCAGACAGGGAGCCGCGGTGTCTTTTTTATTCACTTCCATGCTTTGTACAGCTAATTGATCAGGACACATATTTTTTATAGGATGCCAGACGAGTCTGTGATTATATAATTAGAAGATTAGCACAGATAATAGATCAGGCCAACGTCGCTCTCAAGAGGCATGAGTAGCAGAACAATCTCTAACCGGCAACTGCCAAGCACACATATACTTTAAATGAAAAGAAGCCACTCACAGTTGACCCCCGGTTAATCCTTTTGCAGCCACACATACTTTACAAAATATGGATGCCGTTAAGGAAAAATAAACAAGCTGTTTAACACAAAATTATTGACCTGTTTGCATTGAAATGGTAAAAGGTGAGTGACGCATATCGGTACATGCTTAACAAAATTCACCAAGATATATATCGAGAAAAACCATGGTTGTTTGTACAAAACTATTTGCATGTTCAGAATAACAGAATGTTAAATAAGATGAGGACCTGCTGTGAACCTACTACGAATATGTCTGTACAATTTTTGTTTTCTCCTGCTGCTGTCGTCGCCGCCAGGGCGGCTAATTGTCCGAGTCTAGCACTCGTATAAAAAATAACTTCACGCACGCACGCTGGATGATAGTGAAGATCTGCTGCTGTTGTTAATCCTGGGATCATCATTATTAGATGGGTCCGAAGAAATTGAAAAGCAATAAAGAAAAACAAAAGTTGGGTTTATATGTTGAGTGGAAGACCTCATTCCTTCGAATTCTCTGAAGGGTGTAAGCTCAGACAGCGATCCACAAGAACATACAATGGTTATTAATGTCATAAAAACTCAGCTTTAACTTCAAGTAAAACTACAGTGTAGATAAAATCATGAAAATGTTGCTCGAACAGAGAAACTAGATGATGCTCCGTGCGTTGCAGTGGAATTTTGCATTGACTTCTTCGAGACATGATGCAATATATAGCAAGCTGCTATGGAGAAAAATAATACAGAAAACTAAGAGATAGACAACCTAGTATGCAGATATGGAGAAACTACTACTAAAAAAGAAAACTAATACTACTGAAAAAGCAGAGATATACATGTTCATCAAGCTAGCAGCTGCATGTTACCAGTAAGTGGGCACTTATTTGTGCTCGTTGTTTATGTACGTTTTATCACTCCGAGCCAAAACAATCCATTGCTCAATGCACTAACCACTCCGAGCCAAATATGAAATGGCATTCATGTTTTGTGTTCTGAGAACCTGCTGATTTAAGTAGATCAATGGCAGATACCAAATTTCTGCCCTGGGCATTCCATTAAATTGGTATGCTACAACAAACTGAACAACGTATTCTATAAATCACTAAGTTAGTGTCAAGATTATATAGGAAGCAGTCTAAAAGGAGGTGGATGTATAATCTATAGCAGGTGTGGTGGTTCGATATAGTTTAGGAAAGATCAGACTAAGGTAGATTTTGAGTAACTGAATCTGCAAGGGAGGTAGCTATTTAGGAATAAAAGACATCTTTAGATGATTTACCTCCACTATTCTTCATGTATCAAAGCATTATCAGTAGCATCCACAATTGTTCCCTCAATATCGGATCTTACCCAATGTTGATCTTTCCTTTTCTTTTTAAACATATCCGTGAGGTGAGAAACATGGAATTGCTCACTTCTACGTCTCCCGTGCATTCATCATTTCCAGTGTCATATCTATCTCTAGGTAGTTTATCCTGCATCACCACTGACCAACCTGGGTTCAATTCGTCTTCTAGGTAAAACACTTGATCGACTTGGTTAGGCAAAATAAAAGGCTCATGTTCAATCTTGTCTCCTTTGTGCATCAAATGAGAGAAGTTAACAAGTGTAGCCATACTTGTCCTTTTTAATTCCTTTCTCAGAAACATCAACCCATTCACACTTAAATAAATCCACCGAAAATTGTCTAGAGTAGTTCAACTGAATAATATCAATTATCCTGCCATAGTAAGTCACATCGCCTAAAACAGGGGTCGCATCACCTGGTGTAGCATATGTGATAGTTTTGGCACGTACCACCACTCCACTATTTTGACTTACCTGTCTAAGCATTTAGGCCTAAACCGATATCCTCTGGAGTTGTAAGCACGGTACCTCTTATTGCTGCATCAACCGGGCCACGTGCTAGCCATCTAATATCATTGTTAATACTACCAAAACCATTTTCCTTCTCCAATTTAATCATCTGCATATTAAGAAGTTGTTTAGTAAATGGCTTCAGTTGTACCTACAAAGGATATGAAATATGGACTTACATGAGCTTTGAACCACTCATTGAACTTAACATGTTGCATGGACTCGACTGTGTTTGAGGATACATCATGCTCGCTAGTGAGCTCATCAGCGTGAGATCTGCAAAGTAATTTTATCATCACTTGCTTTTTCTTTCCGATAAAGTTGGCAATTATTTTCACAAGAATGAATTCTCACATAACTAAGCCCAAGCTTTGAAATGATCTTCTTAGCGTCAGAAAACGCACTAGGTAAATTCTTACCATTAGGAATTAATTTCTGCAGAACTGGTAGCAAATCATTTAAAGATTTATTCCTCCACTTGTTAGTGGCTTTTATGTTGAAGATAATAAAAATAAAATAAAGAATGGATAGTTCACAGCCTGGCCATAGAGGTTGATCTGCATCTCTCATAAGATCATAAAAAGCTTGGGATTCAGAGTCTCATCCTGGCTTAGATGGATTTTGGGTTTCAGGTTCTATCGTTGGAGGTTCACAAGAAAACCAGCTACACCAGCCAAGTATTCCTCACTTGGTCTAGGAGAAAGCAATAGCTGCTTTATATATTCGAAATCCATCGATCTACTGTGTAACAAAAAGAAATCCAGTTACTGGGTGAGTGACAAAGGACAGAACTAACATGTCGTCATACAATGCCTTAAACAGACTTGGTTCATGCACTACTGGAATCAGAGACTTTGCCATCTGCCAGCTCTTTGCCGTCTGCTGGCTGACGGCAAAGAGGTTGTTTGCCGTCAGCTTTGGGAAAGCAGACGGCAAAGAGCTGGCTGATGGCAAAGACACTGTTTGCCATCAGCTAGCTCTTTGCCGTCTGCCAGCCTATGGAACCTGGGCTGGCCTGTTTGGCCTCTTTACCGTCTGCTGGCAGACGGCGAAGACCTTTGCTTCTTTGCCGTCTGCTGGCAGACGACAAAGAGCGCCGTTAGCCCCCTAACGGGGCTGGCACCTTTTGTCTGCCGTCCAGGGGCTTTGCCGTCTGCTGGATAGATGAAGCTTTGACAGAGAAGGGGGATTTAGGAGGGAGGGATGGAGACCTAATAACTGACCAAAATATTGCCACATAATCGCGCGTTCTCGCTGTTTATGTGTTAGTTAGGATGAGTTTTTGGATTAAGCACTACAATTCGACAAGTTTGTTGTGGATTTTTTTGGTGCATGGGAGAGTACTAATTGTAACTGTAGTTTATTCTCATAAGATGACTAAGTGCAGCAATAGATTTTGGTAATCCTAACACATTTTGCTGTCATATTGTGTGTTAAAGACGCAAACGTCTATGAATCCATTCGATTTTATTTGTCCAACCAAACACTAAAATGGAACCGTTCCATTCCATCTAATTATACCTACCAAACATAAGACATGGGAAATAGACTTCAACTCCCATTCCTTGTTTGCTGATTGAAAGGGATTTCTAGTGAGAATTTGATATGAGAATGTGAATTTAGACATGGAAAAACAATCACGGTTAAACATAATTTGGTCTAATTAAACACGGCAATTCGGATCTTGTTGGTTGGCACACCATGCTGATAGTGCATTGACATGGTACTCTGATCTTGTTCGTTGGCACACCATGCTGATAGTGCATTGACATTTTACTCTGATCTTGTTGGTTGGCACACCATGCTGATAGTGCATTGACATGGTACTCTGTACTTCTCTGCCCTCTCCATTCACATGTCTATTGGTAAATTAAATTGTCCTTGTTATGTCATTAGTTAATTTGTATTTACTTGTAATAGTTTTATTGACATTTTAATATATATCTAGGATGGCGAGCGACATGTTGACCATATACCTGCACTATGAAGATGCAAATCAGGAAACCAAATTTTTACAAAGATCCATGATGAGGCGTGATGTCTCGTATTATGACTTAATCTTGATGATCGAGGAAGTTGGCTTTTAGGCAATTGATATTTTGTACTATGTGAAAACCCTCCGTCTAGGCAGCCCCTATTTAGTTCACATTTATGATCAAGGTCTTGTGATGAAGATGTTGTCTGACCCTGAGATTGTGAAAGATGTCCATCTGTATGTGTCTAAGGTGAAGGCTAGCGATGATATTGCTCCACCTAGCAAGCAAATTGATACTGCTCCATCTAACCATCTGAATGAGAGTGTTCTCTTACAGGACGGTGGTGCCTATGCTGAAGGGGCAGGGCAACTTACTATGAGAAGGCCACAAAGTATCCCTCTTGAACCATGTTTATTACATATCTGTATCGACTATTGTAATTGTTGGAATAAAATATGCATGGTTGTTTTGCAGGACCATTACGTAGATCAAAAAGGTTGAATGTGATTCAGGTTACTGACCAATATGATGATAGAGATGGTGAGCAATTTGCACCAGGTCATGAATGGGAAGCATTGGTCAATGAACAGGGTCACGTTCACAATCAAGGTAACTACCTATTACATTTTTTACTTCTAATAATTAACTTGTCTATGCTTAGTATCGATAGAATAAATGGCGGGCGACATTTAATTAATACTTTTCTTCATTAATCTTCTAGTAGACAAGGAAGTACGCAAGTGCAAGAGAACAAGCTTGCCAATTGTCTGGAACATGCCAAAGGGGCAAAGAATAGTTGTAAAATGCAATGAAGATAGCCAGCCAATAGGAGATGAAGGTGCAATCTTGGGGAAGTTTCTGGGCACGATAGCTAGAAATGCAGGATTTTGCCCACTAAACATAAATGATTGGCATGATGTCAAGAAGAATAGTGGTGATGAAACAATACTTCAGTGTGTATAGGTACTTCACAATTGACAAGGAAACAAATATGCTACTTGTTGTCCTTCTATTTATATCTACTTTGCCCACTTTAGCTGTAATGTGGTACGCATGTCTATTTAAGTTCATTCTTTATTTTGTACTTTCAGACAAAGTTTGTATATCCTAGGTCATGCGAAAAATGGATACTCAAATCGGTTGGAAGAGACTAGAGGAAATATAAGTCTAGTTTGAAAGATGCTTTTTTCAAAACCACCATTGAAAAAATCCAAACATCAAGCGGAAGGCTTTGTATAAGCTCTGTCTAGAAGATGTGGACATCGATCAATGGTGTGGCTGAGGGAGTCCTGGATTAGGGGGTCCTCAGAGAGCCGGCCTATTGTCTATGGGACGGACTATATGGGCTATTTGCCGAACACTGGATGATTTGAAGCCCAAGTTCCCAGGATGGAAGCTTCGAGAAGCACGGCTTGCGCTCCATGTTTGATGTAGTGAATAGGCATGTTATGTCTTCGGCATGTAACCGACCATGTGTAAACCCTAGGCCTCCTCGGCATCTATATAAGCCGGAGGGTTTTAGGGCATAGGGGCAGAACAACTCATCTAGGGTTAGACATACGATCTCGAGGTAGATCAACTCTGTATTCCCATACACCATCAATACAATAAAGCAGGACGTAGGGTATTACCTCCAAAGGAGGGCCCGAACCTGGGTAAAATCGTGTCCACTTCGTCTCCTGTTACCGTCGATCCTAGTCTCACAGTTCGGGACCCCCTACCCGAGATCCGCCAGTTTTAACACCGACATTGGTGCTTTCATTGAGAGTTCCTCTGTGAGTGAGATGGGATCGACACCTCGCCTTTTCATCAACGAAGAGGTCCGTAACATGGACATTTTCGTCCTCGGGCAGATCTTCGCCTTCGGCAGCCTTGTGCTGCATGCTGGTTCCACCGGTCATCTAGGCCACGTTGAGAGCCTCACCCCCGATCAGGAAGTTAGATTTGGAAACCTAGAGTTTTCTGTCGACTCTCGAGGCGACTTGTCACTAATCGGGCTCACGGCTTCGCCCGTAACCCTTGAGGACTCTAAGGCCTTAACCTCGAGCCGCTCCGTCGGACACGCCAATGGGGTCACCCATGGCGGCAGTCCGATCTCTAACCCCGGCCTGGCCATCAAGCCGTATGACCGGACATGTGTTCCTACCGAACACTCCCCATGGGTGGGCTTCATGGGGGTTGACCCCACGAGTTCTGAACAGCTGGATCCAATCGGGCGCTCAGCGGTCGACGAGGCCTTGGAGCAATTCTCATCGTTGCAAATCGCCGACGATCTAGTCCCGATCTATGTCTGGCCCGGTTACAGTTCGGGCAGGGACAAATTTTTCGACCCACCCACCACCCACTTGATAGCCACCGTCGAAGACTTAACCGACGTTCTAGACTATGCCTCCGAGGAGGCAGAATACATGGATGAAGCGGACCATGCTCCCACCCCCGTTAACACTGGGAGTTGGACCGCCACTTCCACATACGACGTCTACATGGTGGATACTCCTGCCACCAATGGGAACAACACGCCTCCCAGCGACGGCGACAAATTGGGCAATGCGCCATCAAGGCACCGGAAATCGCATAAGCGGTCCAAAAGCAAAAAGGGAAGAAGAGCTATCATGAGCAATGGGGATGATAATACCCCCGCCGATCATGGCAATCCCGATATCCCCGAGCACCCATTGGAGGGTCCGGACGGGCCTGAGGACCAAAACAATACAGACAATGCCAATGACCCCGTAGACGATGATTACCTTCCCCCCGTTGAAGAGGAAGGCACACCAGGAGAGCTGATGACCTGTACATTCCCGATAATCTCGAGGATTAGGAAGAAATCAGGTAGCGGCTCATAGCAACGGCCCGCAACCTAAAGGCCAAAGAACGACAACTTAAAGCCGAACAGGCCGACCTCAATGATCGATGGACGAAAGTCCTCTCAGCCGAGGAAGTATACGGCACTGGTCTGACAAACCAGCCCAAAAGCTACCCTCGGCAAAGGCTGCAGCCAAAATTCGACGATGAGCTCACTGACACTCCGTCCCCGTGTCATACCCCATATGAGAAGCCGGACCGCTCTCCTCGCGGGCGTGATAGAGCGGCCATGTACACCGGTTATGAACCGGTTATACCCCGAAGACGGGGTAAGGAGCCACTCGAACCCGATTACGGGTTCGACCTGCGCGATGACCTAGATCACAGAGAAGGCCGCACGAGATCCATCTACGGATCCAGAGATTACTCACCGGATAGACGGGGAGAGTATAGACCATGGTTCGACCAAAACCACAGAGTCCAGGAATGTAACCGGCCCCATGCAAACGACGAATACAGGCGTGACATAGCACGGGTCAGAGGCGCCGCCCACCCACCGTGCTTCACAGATAGGATAATGCGGCATCAGTTCCCCGAAGTGTTCAAACCCATAAATATAAAACAATATGACGGGACCACTGACCCAACTGTATGGATCGAGGACTTCCTTCTCCATATCCACATGGCACGAGGAGACGATCACCATGCCATCAAATACCTACCTCTTAAGCTTAAGGGGCCAGCTCGGCACTGGTTAAACAACCTCCCCGAAAACTCCATCGGATGCTGGGAAGACCTGGAGGACGCGTTCCGTTCTAACTTCCAGGGAACCTATGTCCGCCCTCCGGACTCCTCCGATCTCAGCAACGTCGTCCAGAAGCCCGGCGAGTCCGCCCGGCAATTCTGGAATCGGTTCTTGACTAAAAAGAACCAGATCGTCGACTGTTCGGACGCCGAGGCTATAGCCTCCTTTCGGCAAAATATTCGGGACAAATGGCTGGCCCGCCAGCTCGGCCAGGATAAACCTCGGACCATGTCCGCCCTCACTACCCTCATGACCCGCTTCTACGCGGGCGAAGACAACTGGCTGAGAAAACGCAGCCATAATACCGATGACCCCGTGGCACCCGAAGCCCGGGATGGCACCTCGAAATCAAAGCGCAATAAGAATAAGCGCCGGCACAATAATAGCGATGCCGATGACACGGTCGTAAATGCCAGATTCCGCAACTCCCGACCGGGACAGCGGAAGAAGCCTCCTAACGGCAATCGCGATGGACCCAACCAGCTCAAGAAAATCATGGAGAGTCCTTGCCAAATCCATGGGACTTCGGACAAGCCTGCCAACCACACACACTGCAATTGCTGGGTGTTCAAACAGGCCGTCAAGATAGCATCCGAAGACCAGGGCAAAAGCTCTCGCAGCGAGGACGAAGATGAACCTCGGGGTCCGATCGGTGGTGGACAGAAGAAGTGCCCTCCCGAAGTCAAAACGGTGAACATGATATACGCCACTCATATACTTAAGAAGGAAAGGAAGCGCGCCCTTCGGGAAGTCTACGAGATGGAACCCGTTGTCCCAAAGTACAACCCATGGTCGGCATACCCTATCACCTTTGATCGGCGTGATCATCCTACCAGTATCCGTCACGGGGGTTCGGCGGCCTTCGTCCTTGACCCCATCATAGATGGGTATCACCTCACAAAGGTCCTAATGGACGGAGGAAGTAGCCTTAACCTGATTTACTCAGATACGGTGAAAAAGATGGGCATTGATCCATCAAGGATCAAGCCCAGCAGCACTACCTTTAAAGGAGTAATCCCGGGCGTCGAGGCCCGATGCACGGGCTTGGTAACTCTAGAGGTCGTGTTCGGCTCACCCGATAACTTTCGCAGCGAAGATTTGATCTTCGATATTGTGCCCTTTCGCAGCGGCTATCACGCGCTGCTTGGTCGGACTGCGTTCGCTCGTTTCAACGCGGTCCCACACTATGCATACCTCAAGCTCAAGATGCCGGGCCCAAAATGGGTCATTACTGTCAACGGCAACACCGAGCGCTCCCTTAGAACTGAGGAACACGCATTGGCCCTAGCGGCCGAATTGAGCTATAAAGAAGAACGGCAAGTTCCGACATCCGCCATAAAGGCACATAAGGCTGGGTAGCGAGTTCGGCGTCAGACCGAAGACTCAGAACCCCCCTCCTCCCCTCTAAAGGGACTCGCGCCCCACCACACAACCTCAGGACCAGCAAAGTATGTGCCGCGGAGGCACAACTTTGCGCTTAAGATTCCATGGGTAATGGTGGGGATATTAAGATGGTGTTCGGCTTCCCTGGACTACTAACCTCAAATACGTCTTCGGACAAGACACGGGCGCTCCTAAAAGAGCCTGCTTACGGCGTAACTCTCACCCACAATTCGGTGGCCTCTCAAGATTTTTGTTAGCAAAATCCGCCTGCTGAACATTAACACCCATCAAGGTGCATCCAAGAGCAGGAGTCAACTGGCAAGGGGGCATAGCGAGGATGTCAGGACACCAATTGAAGACCGCCGGTACAACAACTCCTATGTGATTTTACTTCTTATTTTCTTTCACATACTTGTAAACAGTTGCCATGGCAATCCGAGTTATAAGAGTTGTTGAGAAAATGCAAATTTGCGTGGCGCAAACGCGCCTCATCTGTCTTGTTTTCGGCAGATACTTTTTCTCTTTTCTCCCTCTTCTCGTGAACCTGTTGGGTATGAAGCAAGGTAACCGGCTAATAGACCGGGGTCTCGATTTCAAACACAAATCGCCTTAACTATCGTGTGTTCGGCGTCTTGGCGTTTCGCTTTATATGCATTGGTTCCGAACTATGTCTTTGGTCATTAAGTTGGGTTGCCCGGCTCCTGTGCTTGCCCCTTTATGTTCCGCTCGTTCGGCTAAAAGGGTAAAGGGAGCACCCCTGTGATTGTGTTTCCAGATAGTCCGGTCAAGCACCTCAGGGGACAATGCCGAAAACGGACTGTCATGGTGTGCGTGATCCGATCTGTGAACCCCAAGTTAGAAGTATTACACTTCAACCTTCGTAAGTGGTTATTCCGTGTTATACGAGGAATTTGCCCTTTGTGCAAACACTATGATGGCGGCTTCGGCCTCGGCTCGTCCGAACATCGCAAAAACCCCGGTGGCTAATCGTACGCTTCCCGCAGTCCTTTTCGCGCCCCTTCGGTTAAGTGAAAGAAATAAAGCATAATAGTCTGATTGCCTAGTCTGCCGCACTAAATCGCCTTCGGGTTCCTATAATTTGGCTAAGGAATGTACTGCATTGGCATAGACACCCCATGTAGTATCTACGTGGGAGCTGAAGCCGACGACTCGCATCTTTCAGTATCAAACAACCATACAGGAGTTATAAAGGAAGGCAAAAACAACATAAGTGCGGATACTAATATCATCGAAAATTATAAACAAGTCTTCGGACATTAAAATCTCATTCAAATATTTTTTCGCCCGAATACTGCGACGCTATCACCCGCTTACTCTCCATCACTCCATCGAAATAAAGCTCGGGGCGTCGGTGCTCCTTTCCGGGCGGCGGTGGGTCGTTGGCGACCTTCATCGGATTGAGCCCTGGCCAGTGCACCTTGGCCTTGGCAAGGGCCATCCGGACTCCTTCGATGTAGGAGGAACGCTTGCTGGCGTCCTTGAGCTCATCTTGTATCTCTGCCACATGAGCCTGGTGTTTATCACTGGTGGCTCGTAGGGCGGAGAGTGCGGTGGCCGCCTCCTGGGCCGCCGCCTTCTCCACAGCCACTTCATCTTTGGCACATTCGAGCTCGGCCCAGAGGTTTTCAATCTCTTTCGACGAGGCTGCAACATGACAATGTCTTATTTAAAAGGACTGTGAACTAACCAAAGTCGGGGAGAATATTAAGATTTGATTCAAACTTACCCTGCGCCTCGTCGAACCTCTTGTTGAGGGCTTCCACCTCATCCTTGGAGCGTTTGAGCTTCCGATGTATCTCGTCCAGCTCGGCGCCGTTTTTGGTCGCCACCGATGACGAGGCCTACACCACACATACAATACAAATATCACATCGGTACTTATTTCCCGAGCTATAAAGATGACCCCTAGACGAGTTTGTTCAACTCACCTAGGGCTCGGGGGCTGCCATGTCTACAGTACGGATAAATAAAAATACTTAGCAAAATTCCGGGTGACTTACTTCAAAGCCCGCAAGGAGACCTTTGAAGGCCTCCTTCAGTCCATTATCAACGGACTGGACGCTCTGTAGTACCGAACCCTTGAGGGTGCGGTGCTCCTCTGGGATGGAGGCTCTTGATAGAGCCTCCCCCATGGCCGACCACTCGTTGGTCGGCGGTGCCGGGGATGATCGGATTTCCCGATCACCCACCGGGGATTGGACCAGTACCTCCGGAGGCATAGTGCACTCCAGAGATGTCCTTGCAGGGGACTGATGGCCCATCCGTCTAGCCTCCTCAGTGTTCGGATGGGGGATTGTCCCCTGGTCTTCGGTGGCCGAAGCATTAGCCTCGGCCACGGGAATATCTCCCTCGCCCCCTGCGTCCGCCTCCATTGGAGTAGGCTGGGACGACACCTCCACAGCGTCCTTCGTAGCGCCTGGAGTGGGGGGGTGCGAGGCATCCCCACTCTCTGCTAGTTCGGCGGGCGGGGTCTCCCCATCCGATACCACCTCGGTGGGAATGACGCACGGGGGGCTGTAGGACCAATAGCCTACGTGTCAGCAAACTCTGAACTTACTAGTTATAGGAAGGAGGGTCTTCGGATCCTAACGTGGATGGAGGGGGCTTGACCCATTGGCTCCTTGGCGGAACCTCCTCGAGGTCTTCGGACGCGGATCCCGAGTCCGAGCTATCGTCGCACAGGAGAAGCTGCCTGCCCTGGGGCGTCCGAAGACGCCGCTCTTTTCTTGGCACGAGGGGAGTTGCATCCCCCCTCTCTCTCGACCTCCTCCTCCTCTTCTTCCTCCTCCCCGGCCTCCTCCTGATTCGAGGAGGCGGGCGTGTTTTCGGAAGCAGCATCAGGCTGATCCTTGATGCGAAGGCCAGCCTGACCTGGTTTCTTCTTCTTCTCCTTCTTCGTGGGAGCCTCGTAGGGCTTCTCCACGAGCATCTTGGCTAACAGCCTGGTCCTCTCGTCTTCGGGCTGAGGAGCCGGACTGCTGATGTTGATGGCTTTCTTCAGCCATCTCTGTATAAACATATCGGACACAGGGTTATGGACCTTCTATGTATAGAGCCAATCAGGCTAGGACGACTCATACCTCGGAGTCCGGCTTGACAGCATGTAGGCCCTTGTATTCGCCCTCGACTGGCCAGCTCTTCATCGATTTGAAGAATGCCTTCCACAGCTTCTCCCGCATAGTGCGGAAGAATTTCCGTACTGTGGGCTCGGCGTCAAATTTCCGAGCCCGCAGGGGGGTGTCTCGGCGCTAGCAGGGGAGGACGCCTCTTCGGAACATCACCTGAACCACGTCGGCCAGCTTGATGCCGTTCTCGACCAAGGAGCGGATCCGGTTTTGCAGATCGGCCACCTCCTTGCTTGACCCCCAGTCGAGGCCCTTTTCGAGCCACGAAGCCAGTCTGGTTAGGGGACCAGACCTGAATGCGGCGGGGGGTGCAGACCTTGTTCTTGTGGTTTGGTGATGTAGAACCATTCCTTCTGCCACGCCTTGATGGTGTCGATGAGGGTGCCCGCCGGCCAGTCGATGCGCGTGAGTTTGCCGATGACGGCACCGCCACAGTCAGCGTGCTTGCTGCCGACGCACTTCGGCTTGATGTTGAAAATTTGCAGCCAGAACCCGAAGTGCGGCTCGATGTGCAGAAATGCCTCACAGAGGAGGATGAAGGCGAAGAGGTGCATGATGGAGTTCGGCAGAAGGTCGTGGAAGTCGAGGCCGTAGAAGAACATTAGGCCCCTGACGAAGGGATGGAGCGGAAAGCTCAACCCCCGGATGAAGTGGGGGATGAACACCACCCGCTCGCCTGGCTTGGGGGTGGGGATTACTTGTCCCTTCTCAGCCGCGCAATGAGGAATATTGGCGGGGAGGTAGCCGGCCTTCTTGAGGTCGAGGATGTCTTGGTTGCTGACCGTGGAAACTTCCCACTGGCCATTGGAGCCCGCCATTGCTGAGCTCGGAAGCAGGGGTGGAGGAGACCTAGATCTATGCTATGGAGGCGCAAGGGAATAGGCGGCGGAGAAGTCGAATGAAGAGCGTGAAAAGACCTTTGGGGTTTTTCTTTTTCCTTTTATGAGGTCTGCCGATTCGGGCTCCCCTTGCTGCGCCGTGAATCCCTCCACTTCCCAAGACGTGCGAGCCGTTGCGCACGCGTGGTTAAGTATATCCCGTATAAAACGGGACACGATCGACATATTGATAGATCTTGTAGATGGAACGGCCTCGGACCGCGCATCGAGTGCCTGTAACTGGCCTATCGGTCGTGGTGGGCTGTGAACTTTCGTCAGAGAGGTCGTCGGGAAACATTATCCTTTTTCCCTGACGCTTCGCCTTTTAAAACCAACTTATCTCGCAGGATTCGGACGTGCCACTATGCGGAAAACTACTTATCATCGGAGGCCGAACTATGGTTCAGCAGGTAGGAACTCACCTCGCAAGCCGAAGACTCTGTTTACGAAGCAATTGGAGCTGAAGACCCTTGGCGTTGGAGGCGAGTTCGGGGGCTACTGAGGGAGTCCTGGATTAGGGGGTCCTCGGAGAGCCGGCCTATTGTCTATGGGCCGGACTATATGGGCTATTTGCCGAACACTGGATGATTTGAAGCCCAAGTTCCCAGGATGGAAGCTTCGAGAAGCATGGCTTGCGCTCCACGTTTGATGTAGTGAATAGGCATGTTATCTCTTCGGCATGTAACCGACCATGTGTAAACCCTAGGCCTCCTCGGCATCTATATAAGCCGGAGGGTTTTAGGGCATAGGGCCAGAACAACTAATCTAGGGTTAGACATACGATCTCGAGGTAGATCAACTCTGTATTCCCAGACACCATCAGTACAATCAAGCAGGACGTAGGGTATTACCTCCATAGGAGGGCCCGAACCTGGGTAAACTCGTGTCCCCTTCGTCTCCTGTTATCGTCGATCCTAGTCTCACAGTTCGGGACCCGCTACCCGAGATCCGCCGGTTTTAACACCGACAGTGGCCTTGTTAAATTTTGGAAGTCGAAAACAGGAAGGGTAATGAATGCGATACTGTACTTTCCTATTTCAACATTCAAATGCCAGTTCTTGGGCTGTTCTTAAAAGTTGCACTTATGATATGATTGCATCGTAACAGGCCCTTGATGAGAAGAACATAATTAGTCGTTCCCTCGTGAATAATTCACATAATGCTGGCACAAAGAGTTTTGCTTGTTGGAGTGAAGACATGGTGAGTAATCTTGATTCTTGAACTATTTTTCTCTGTCTTTTTTATCATATGGGTGCTCTTTCTGTTTTGTAGAGGCAAGCTGACCCTGAAAAGAAATGACCACACAGATCAAAGGTTTATTTAGCAACTCACAAGAAGAAGGGTGATGCTAATGCTGAAAATAAAGATTGAAATGAGCGTCTGGTACACAATTAATATAGAAATGCTCTAATTGTTCTCGGAATCAACTTACAGTTCAATCAAACAAGTAGTATATGAATGATTCTTGTCTTATAGGATCGATTAAAGAATCTAATAACTAAACGACCAGAGTTGGCACAAAATTTGAATGGAAGAGTTGCATGGGAAGGTGATGCCCTGTAGGAAGTGTTAGGGAAAGAAAAGGTTGGACAAGTGCATGGCATAGGTTTGCTTCCAACTCCTAAGCAAGTCTATGGTCGAACTCCACGGTATCTAAAGAACATCAATATGACTACTACTGATGGATCACCGTATGAAGTTGAACATGATGTTTAGGAGGAAATAGCAAAGATGAAGGAACATATAAAAAGGCAGGAGTAGATTATTGAACATATGAAAAACAAAGAAGGCCATGTGAATAATGGAATAGAATAGATAAAGGACTTCTTTATCCCACCTTTTGTATGCATTTATATCAATAGTTTACTCAGATTTGTTAGTTCTGTAGGAAAACCTCCAATCAAATGCTAATGGTATTTCTCGGTTACCAATACTACACGGTAAAACAAAGGTAATGTTAACAAATGGCTATATCATTGTATAGATATTAATATTTCAGTTTGCAGAGAATCCAATGCAATAGACCTGTTGAGGCACGCTCGTCTATGCAACACGACATTTCTGAGGATAATAATTTATCACGTTCACACGAGAAGGTTATACCTACACTTACTCTCACTAATATCACAAAGATAGAATATAAGATAGTTACTTGCTTACCATTGTTGTATCATGGAACTAGGCTGGCGACCATGATGTTAACCAAGTACAAATTCTACAAAATTCTTCATCGCCACAAGACCTTGTTATTGATTCTGTGCCAAAGGTAATTTCCGTGTGCTTTTGAGTTTAATGTTGCAACTTTATGTAGCTTCAAGATATCAATACCCTTCCATCTAATATTATTTTCTCTTGGTAGGTGAGGGAAATGAGGGATCTTACCGGTGAATCTTCTTCAAGACTGAACCAGCAGGGGACTAGAACTGAACATCCGCACCCAGTTCGCTAAAGAAAAAGGCGTATTTCTTCCATCAAGGTAAAGATCCGCTAAGGGCCATGGTTTACTGCAGCCAAATTCCCAACCCAAACCACATTATCATGCCTACTTGAGAAATAGATTTTGTTACAAATTTTGCTTGATCTGCTATATGCAAGTAAGGCTTAGTTTGGAACACAGTGTTTAAAAATCCAAAGTATTCAAAAACCACATTATTCTTATGTGTCGGCAACAAATACTCTGTTTTTTCTAAAACCGTAGTCTTTTTAGTTTTGTCAAGTCCACGAAGCGTTTGGTGGTGTTGTTTTGCTGTAGTTTTTTTTACAAATAACTACATAGCAGATAGTATGTGCTAACTCAGAAACACCTAAAAAGTAACACAACATGACTAATTAGTGTATGCTATTGTACGACCGGATTAATGACCTACAACCACATGGCCATGCACGAAGTCAGTCTCCTGTAGTCATGTGTAAAAGTGTGCTCCAACTACCAATCTATTTAGCGAGCTATCTTGGTTCGAGATGTGCAGAAAGTAATCAGCATCTAACTAATTCGTGGAATTTTTTGAATTGCACGTACACGAAGACGTCAACAGGCTAACCTCTCCCCAACGATTTCTCTTGATTCAGTTTTAGAAAACTTCGGTATGAGATATGCCATAGTATCTTAAACTACAATCATGAGCAAGCGAGGTGATCTTGGGCATTAGACTTTGATGTTGGGTCCAGTTTATTCAGTTTTTTGGGGCACACATACTAGTCTGACATTAAAAAGTGTTCACATTGTTCATGCAAACTATATTATCATTTTCATTGAATGCTAATATTATTCATAATATAGGCTGGTTCCAAAGTAGTTTTGAAGACTTCAACATATCCCAACAAGCAGAATGTTGTGTATGGTACTATTCGTAGTACTGATCCAGGAACTAAGGCGGGTGGTATTGAGTTAGGTGCTGAATTTTCCCTTGTGTGCATAGATCAACCTATGCTTGATAATGAGGAGTTGGCAAGGGAAGTTTTTGATTGCAAGACAATTGGTGATGTGTTCTCTTCAGGATACTTAATTGCATGGCCTTCAGCTTTTGTAAGTTAAATCTTCTCTTCAACATTCTGAAATCATATGTGTGTGCATTTAATCACATAAGTCTAAGTTGCAATTTTATTTTACAGATTCGAGAGAAGGATAATTGAGTTGCGGCTGAATTCTTGGATGAAGAAGCCAACGAAATTTGAAGATTTTAGCCACCAATAGTCGTAGTTTACATTGATAGATCGAAAAATGTAATATCATCCACAATATCTTTTTTTTTCATCGAATTGATGCAAATGCTGTGGTGTAATATTCTCCATAGATGTGTTTCCTATGCTCAAAATGATATGAATGATAGGTTTAATAAAATGCATATGTATCATACACTTGTATATTCTTAACAAATATCTTAATATTGAGTATTTCTATGTGTGTTGTCCTCAAATTTCTATACCATTTTGATACTGCCAAGCATAATGATAAAATGATCATCCACTTGTGCAATTGCTTCAATTTTATTAAATAAATTTATATTCCATAAAAGGGGTACTGAATTTTGTGGTTAATAATAAAAAATACACTAATTATGTTACCATATTGATATAGTAGTGTCACTATAGTTACAAAATTTGTTACTAGAGTACTTAACAACTATAAATTATAGTGTTACGGTATTTTGATATTATGTTACTGTTGGGAAACGTTGCATGGGAAACAAAAATTTTCCTACGCACACGCAAGATCTATCCATGGTGATGAGCATCTACGAGAGGGAGAGTGGATCTACATACCCTTGTAGATCGCTAAGTGGGAAGCGTTAAGAAACGCGGTTGATGTAGTCGAACGTCTTCGCGATCCAAATCGCCGAGCGTCCCGTGATCCAATCACGATCTAGCCCGCGATCCAATCACGAACCATCCCGTGATCCCATCACTATCCGTTCCACGATCAAATCACGAACCGTCTCGCGATCCTGATCACGGTCCTTCCGATCTAGTGCCGAACGGACGACGCCTCCGCGTTCAGCACACGTACAGCTCGATGACGATCTCTACCTTCTCGATCCAGCAAGAGGGAGCGGAGAGGTAGATGAGTTCTCCGGCAGGGCGATGGCATGGAGGCGATGGTGGTAGAACTATTCCGGTAGGGCTTCGCCTAAGCACCACCGAAATTAGACTAGAGGAGAAAATGATCTCGAGGAAGTAGAGAGAGCACGTGGCAATTAGGGTTAGCTTTCCCCTCTAAATCCTCTAGTATATATAGGAGGGAGGGAGGGGAGGAGGCAGCCTCAAACCCTCAAGAGTTGGCCGAAATTGGAGGTGGAGGAGTCCTACTCCAATCCTATTAGGAGTAGGATTCGTCCTTTCCACTTGGAAACTCTTTCCACCTCTCCACCTTTGGGGTTTTCCCACCCCTGGCCGCATGGGCCGTAGTGGGGGGCTAGGCCAGCCCACTAAGGACTGGCTTGACTCCTCCCACAGCCCATGAGGCCCTTTGGGTCGAGATACCCCTCCAGATGGTCCCCGGTACCCCTCCCGGCACTCCCGGTACACTACCGATGAGCCTGAAACTTTTCCGTTGACCAAAACAGGACTTCCTATATATCAATCTTTACCTCCGGACCATTTTGGAGCTCCTTGTGACATCCGGGATCTCATCCAGGACTCCGAACAACCTTCGGTCAACACCATATATAACTCTATACTACCGAAACGTCACCGAACCTTAAGTGTGCAGACCCTGCGAGTTCGAGAACTATGTAGACATGACCGAGACACCTCTTCGGTCAATAACCAATAGCGGGACCTGGATGCCCATATTGGTTCCTACATATTCTACGAGGATCTTTATCGGTTGAACCTCTATGTCAAGGATTCAGTTAATCCCGTATGTAGTTCCCTTTGTTCTTCGTTATGTTACTTGCCCGAGATTCGATCGTCGGTATCTCTATACCTAATTCAATCTCGTTACCGGCAAGTCTCTTTACTCATTCTGTAATACAAGATCCTGTGGCTAACACTTAGTCACATTGCTTGCAAGGCTTGTTGTGATGTTCTATTACCGAGTGGGCCCTGAGATACCTCTCCGTCACACGGAGTCACAAATCCCAGTCTTGATCCATGCCAACATAATAGACACCCTCGGAGATACCTGTAGAGCACGTTTATAGTCACCCAGTTACGTTGCGACATTTGATACACACAAGGTACTCCTCTGGTGTCAGTAAGTTGCATGATCTCATGATCATAGGAACAGATACATGACATGCAGAAAACTATAGCAATAAACTGACATGATCATATACTATGTTTATAGTTTGGGTCTTGTCCACCACATCATTCTCCTAATGATGTGATCCCATTATCAAATAACATCTCATGTCCATGGCTAGGAAACCTTGACCATCTTTGATCAACGAGCTAGTCTATTAGAGGCATACTAGGGACATGGTGTTGTCTATGTATCCACACATGTATCTGAGTTTCCGATCAATACAATTATAGCATGGATAATAAACGATTATCATGAACAAGGAAATATGATAATAACCAATTTATTATTGCCTCTAGGGCATATTTCCAACAGTCTCCCACTTGCACTAGAGTCAATAATCTAGCTCACATCACCATGTGATTTACATTGTTATGAATCTAACACCCAATGAGTTCCTGGGTTCGATCATGCTTTGCATGTGAGAGAGATCTTTAGTCAACGGGTCTGCGACATTCAGATCCGTGTGTACTTTGAAAATCTCTATGTCATACTATAGACACTGCTACCACACTCCTCTTGGAACTATTCCAAATGGCTGCTCCACTATACTATCCGGATTGCTACTCAGAGTCATCCGGATTGGTGTTAAAGCTTGCATCGACCTAACCCTTTACGATGAACTCTTTATCACCTCCATAATCGAGAAATATTTCCTTAGTCCTCTAGTTACTAAGGATAATCTTGACCGCTGTCCAGTGATCCACTCCTGGATCACTCTTGTACCACTTGACAGACTCATAGCAAGGCACACACAGGTGCGGTAGACAGCATGGCATACTATACAGAGCCTATGAATAAGGCATAGGGGACGACCTTCGTCCTTTCTCTTTCTTCTGCCGTGGTCGAGCTTTGAGTCTCACTCAACTCCACACCTTACAAATCAGGCAAGAACTCCTTCTTTGACTGATCCATTTTGAACTCTTTCAAAATCTTGTCTAGGTATGTACTCATTGAAAGTCTCATCAAGCATCTTGATCTATCTCTATAGATCTTGATGCCCAACAATTAGGTAGCTTTATCCAGGTCTTCCTTTAAAAAAAACTCTTTTCAAACAACCGTTTATGCTTTCCAGAAATTCTACATCATTTCCGATCAATAATATGTCAACCACATATGCTTATCAAAAATTCTATAGTGCTCCCACTCACTTTCTTGTAAATACAAGTTTCTCATAAACTTTGTATAAACCCAAAAACTTTGATCACCTCATCAAAGCATATATTCCAACTGCGAGATGCTTGCTCCAGCCCATAGAAGGATTGCTGGAGCTTGCACACCTTTTAGCATCCTTAGGACTGACAAAACCTTCTGGTTATATCACATACAACCTTTCCTCAAGTAAACCATTAAGGAAACGATGTTTTGACATCCATCTGCCAGATTTCATAATTGAAAAATGCAGCAACTGCTAACATCATTCCAACAGACTTTAGCATCAGCAAGGGTGAGAAAGTCTCATCGTAGTCAACTCCTTGAACTTGTCGGAAACTTCTTTGCGACAATTCGAGCTTTATAAATGGTGACATTTACCATCAGCGTCTGTCTTCTGTTTAAAGGTCCATTTGTACTCAACGACCTGCCGTTCAACGGGAAAGTCTACCAAAGTCCATACTTGGTTTTCATACATGGATCCTTTCTCGGATTTCATGGCCTCTAACCATTTGTTGGAATCCGGGGCCATCATCGCTTCTCCATAGTTCATAGGTTCATCGTTGTCCAATAACATGACCTCCAAGACAGGGTTGCCGTACCACTCAGGAGCAGTATGCGTCCTTGTCGACCTACGAGGTTCGATAGTAACTTGATCCGAAGCTTCATGATCATCATCATTAACTTCCTCTTCAATTGATGTAGGTTCCACAAAAACATCTTTCTGCGCTGCGCTATTCTCTGGTTCAAACAAAAGTTCAACAACCTCCTCAAGTTCTATCTTCCTCCCACTCAATTCTTTCGAGAGAAACTCTTTCTCGAGAAAGGACCCGTTTTTAGCAACAAACACTTTGCACTCAGATCTGAGATAGAATGTGTTGGAAATATACCCTAGAGGCAATAATAAATTGGTTATTATTATATTTCCTTGTTCATGATAATCGTTTATTATCCATGCTATAATTGTATTGATTGGAAACTCAAATACATGTGTGGGTACATAGACAACACTGTGTCCCTAGTAAGCCTCTAGTTGACTAGCTCGTTGATCAAAGATGGTTAAGGTTTCCTAGCCATTGACATGAGATGTCATTTGATAACGGGATCACATCATTAGGAGAATGATGTGATGGACAAGACCCAAACTAAGAACGTAGCATTTGATCGTGTCAGTTTATTGCTATTGTTTTCTGCATGTCAAGTATCTGTTCCTATGACCATGAGATCATGCAACTCCCTGACATCGGAGGAGTACCTTGTGTGTATCAAACGTCGCAATGTAACTGGGTGACTATAAAGGTGCTCTACAGGTATCTCCGAGGGTGTCTGTTGGGTTGGCATGGATCAAGACTGGGATTTGTTACTCTGTGTGACGGAGAGGTATCTCAGGGCCCACTCGGTAATACAACATCACAATGAGCCTTGCAAGCAATGTGACTAAAGTGTTAGCCACGAGATCTTGTATTATGGAACGAGTAAAGAGACTTGCCGGTAACGAGATTGAACTAGGTATAGAGATACCGACGATCGAATCTCGGGCAAGTAACATACCGAAGAACAAAGGGAATAGCATACGGGATTAACTGAATCCTTGACATAGAGGTTCGACCGATAAAAGATCTTCGTAGAATATGTAGGAGCCAATATGGGCATCCAGGTCCCGCTATTGGTTATTGGCCGTAGAGGTGTCTCGGTCATGTCTACATAGTTCTCGAACCCGCAGGGTCTACACACTTAAACGTTTGGTGACGATTAGTATAGTTGAGTTATTATGTTGGTGACCGAAGGTTGTTCGGAGTCCCGGATAAGATCCCGGACATGACGAGGATCTCCGGAATAGTCCGGAGGTAAAGATTGATATATGTGATAATAGTGTTTTGATCTCCGGAAGAGTTCCGGAGTTCACCGGAATGGGTTCCGGATATTTACCGAAGTGTTCGGGTGCAGCAACACTTTATATGGGCCAAAGGGATAAAGCCCACGAGGTATTGGAAAGTGCAAAAAGTAGTTTTGCTGTCGCGTAAGCGGTACTACCGTTTTGTGAAGCGGTACTACCGCCCAAGCGGTACTACCGCTTGTGTGAAGCGGTACTACCGCCCAAGCGGTACTACCGCTTGTGTGAAGCGGTACTACCGCTCAAGCGGTACTACTGCTCGTGAGCGGTACTACCGCTTGTGCGCGGTACTACCGCTCGTGAGTGGTACTACCGCTTGTGCGCGGTACTGCAGGGATCCGAGTTGGACTCTTTCCCTGCGGGCCAAACCGACCTTGTGCGGGCAAAACCGACCTGAAGGAGGCTTTTACTCCAAGTTTAGACCCCAAGGCTCAACATATAAATAGAGGGGCAGGGCTAGCACACGGGATACATCAAGATTTCCCCAAGCCGTGTGCGGCAACCCTAACCCTCTAGTTCCTCCGTCATAATCTCCGTAGCGCTTGGCGAAGCCCTGCAGAGATTGTTCCTCACCACCATCACCACGCCGTCGTGCTGCTGGAACTCAACCACTACTTCACCATCGCTCGCTGGATCGAGGAGGTGAAGGCGTCATCAAGCCGTACGTGTGTTGAACGCGGAGGTGCCGTCCGTTCGGTGCTAGTTCGTGATCGGATCGAGGGACGACTTGCGATTTGGATCGCGGAGACGTTCGACTACATCAACCGCGTTTCTTAAACGCTTCCGCTTAGCGATCTACAAGGGTATGTAGATTTACTCTCCCTCTCGTAGATGCTCATCACCATGGATAGATCTTGTGTGTGCGTAGGAAATTTTTTGTTTCCCATGCAACGTTCCCCAACAGAATGTATACCCAACTGTTCTTAGGGTATCCTATGAAGTTGCACTTTTCTGCTTTGGGTTCGAGCTTATCAGACATAAGTGTCGCATTCCCAAACTCTGAGAAATGACAGCTTAGATTCCTATCAAACCATAATTCATACGGTGTCATCTCAACGGATTTAGATGGTGCCCTATTTAAAGTGAATGTAGTTGTCTCTAATGCATAACCCCAAAACGGTAGTGGCATAACGATAAGAGACATCATAGTACGCACCATATCCAATAGAGCACGACTATGACGTTCGGACACACCATCACACTATGGTGTTCCAGGTGGCGTGAGTTGTGAAATAACTTTCACATTGTCTTAATTTGTATACCAAACTCGTAACTCAGATATTTACCTCCATGATCATATCATAGACAATTATATCTTCTTGTCACGATGATCTTAAACTTCACTCTGAATTTGTTTGAACTTTTCAAACGTTTGAGACTTGTGTTTCATTAAGTAAATATACTCATATATACTCAAATCATTAGTGAAGTTAAGAAAATAATGATATCCACTGCACACTACAACACTCATTGGACCGCATACATCAACATGTATTATTTACAATAAGTTACTAGCCCGCTCCATCATACCGAAAACGGGGTCTTTAGTCATCTTGCCCAAGAGGCATGGTCCGCATGTCTCATCCGATTCGAAATCAAATGAGTCCAAATATCCACCAGCATGGAGTTTCTTCATGCGATTTATACCAATATGACATTTAGCGGCAGTGCCACAAGTATGTGGTACTATCATTATTAACTTTGTATCTCTTGGCATCAATGTTATGAACATGTGTATTACTATGATCAAGATTCAATAAACCATTCTCATTGGGTGTATGACCATTGAAAGTATCATTCATGTAAACAGAATAACAATTATTCTCTAACTTAAATGAATAACCGTATTGCAATAAACACGATCTAATCACGTTCATGCTCAACGCAAACACCAAATAACATTTATTTAGGTTCATCACTAATCCCAAGGGTAGAGAGAGCTTGCGATGGTGATCACATCACCTTGGAAAACACTTCCAACACACATCGTCACCTCACCCTTAGCTAGCCTCCGTTTATTCCGTAGCTTTTATTTTGAGTTACTAACCTTTAGCAACCGAACCGGTATCCAATACCGAGGTGCTACTAGGAGTACTAGCAAGGTACATCTCAATAACACGTATATCAAATATACTTATGTC
Source organism: Elymus sibiricus (assembly GCA_039707655.1). NCBI lineage: Eukaryota > Viridiplantae > Streptophyta > Magnoliopsida > Poales > Poaceae > Elymus > Elymus sibiricus. The sequence continues at coordinate 528,665,595 of CM077675.1, forward strand.
AATGTTGCCAGCCTTCTTATCTACCAAGTATCTAGGGTTGTTCCGCTTCAGCGACCGTTCTCCTCATAATAGAAGCACTTAGTCTTGGCTTTGGGTTCAACCTTGGGTTTCTTCACTAGAGCAGCAACTGACTTGCCATCCATGAAGTTTCCCTCCTAGCCCTTGCCCTTCTTGAAATTAGTGGTTTCACTAACAATCAACACTTGATGCTCCTTCTTGATTTCTACCTTCACGGTGTCAAACTTCGCGAATAGCTCAGGGATCATTATTTCCATCCCTGGCATTTTATAGTTCATCGCGAAGCTCTAGTAGCTTAGTGAAAGTGACTTGGAGAACTATATCAATCACTATCTTCTCTGGAAGATCAACTCCCACTCGATTCAAGCAATTGTAGTACTCAGACAATCCGAGCACATGCTCACCGATTGAGCTATTCTCCTTCATCTTGTAGGCAAAGAATCTTGTTGGAGGTCTCATACCTCTCAACACGGGCACGAGCCTGAGATCCCAATTTCAGCTCTTAGAACATCTCATATGTTCCGTGACGTTCAAAACGTTTTGGAGCCTCAATTCTAAGCTGTAATGCAAGACGCATGAACTATCTAGTAGTCATCAGAACGTGACTGTCAGATGTTCACAACATGCACAGTCGCCGTTTGAGGGGGTGGCGCACCGAGCGGTGCATTAAGGACATAAGCCTTCTGTGCAGCAATGAGGACAATCCTCAGATCACGGACCCAGTCCGCATTATTGCTACCATCATCTTTCAACTCTATTTCTCTAGGAACATATAAAAAATTCAAGGGAGCTACATCGCGAGCTAGTAATCTACAACATAATTTGCAAAGAAATTTTGACTATGTTCATGATAATGAGTTTACTTAATCATATTACTTAAAAACACCCACTCAAATTGACATCCCTCTGGTCATTTGAGTGTCACATGAGTTGAGGTGGTTTCAATGGTGAACATCTTCATGTTGATCATATCTACTATATGACTCATGTTCGACCTTTCGGTCTTTTGTGTTCCGAGGCCATGTCTGTACATGCTAGGCTCGTCAAGTTTAACCCGAGTATTCTGCACGTGCAACACTGGCTTGCACCCATTGTATGTGAACGTAGAGTCTATCACACTCGATCATCATGTGGTGTCTCGACACAACGAGCTTTTGCAACGGTGCACACTCGGGGAGAACACAATTTACCTTGAAATTTAAGTGAGGGATCACCTTATAATGCTACCGTCGTCCTAAGCAAAACAAGGTGCATAAAAGGATTAACATCACCTGCAAATCATAAGTGACATGATATGGCCATGAACTTGTGCTTTTGATCTCCATCTTGAAAGTACCGGCATGATGTCCATCGTTACCGCAAAACACCATGATCTCCATCATCATGATCTCCATCATTGTGTCACCATCGAGGTTGTCGCGCCCACCATGCTTCTACTACTATTGCTACCGCTTAGCGATAAAGTAAAGCATTACATAGCGCTTAATGATTGACACGCAAGTCATACAGTAATTAAAGGCAACCGTATGGCTCTTGCCGGTTGCCATACTCATCGACATGCAAGTCGCGATATTCTATACAATACATGATCATCTCATACATCACATATATCTCATCATGTAATTGGCCATATCACATCACAACATACCCTGCAAAAACAAGTTAGACGTCCTCTAATTGTTGTTGCATATTTTACGTCGCTGCTACGGGTATCTAGCAAGAATAATTCCCACCTATGCAAAAACCACAACGGTGATACACAAATTGCTATTCAACCTTCTCAAGGACCGCCTTTGTCGAATCCGATCCAACTAGAGTAGGAGAGACAGACACCCGCCAGCCATCTTTGTGCAACAAAGTTACACGTCAGTCGATGGAACCGGTCTCTCGTAAGCGTACGAGTAAGGTTGGTCTGGGCCGCTTCATCCCACAATACCACTGAATCAAAACACGACAAAGGGAGGAAGCAATCTTAGCATCAATGCCCACAAACTCCTTTTTGTTCTACTCGTGATCTCATCTACACATAGACCAAGCTCATGATGCCACTGTTGGGAAACGTTGCTTGGGAAACAAAAAATTTCCTACGCACACACAAGATCTATCCATGGTGATGAGCATCTACGAGAGGGAGAGTGGATCTACATACCCTTGTAGATCGCTAAGCGGGAAGCGTTAAGAAACGCGGTTGATGTAGTCGAACGTCTTCGCGATCCAAATCGCCGAGCGTCTCGCGATCCAATCATGATCTAGCCCACGATCCAATCATGAACCGTCCCGTGATCCCATCACGATCCGTCCCGCAATCAAATCACGAACCGTCTCGCGATCCTGATCACGGTCCTTCCGATCTAGCGCCGAACGGATGACGCCTCTGCGTTCAACACACGTACAGCTCGATGACGATCTCCGCCTTCTTGATACAGCAAGAGGGATTGGAGAGGTAGATGAGTTCTCCGGTAGCGCGACAGTGTGGCGGCGATGGTGGTGGAACTATTTCGGCAGGGCTTCGCCTAAGCACCACCGAAATTAGACTAGAGGAGAAAACGATCTAGAGGAAGTAGAGAGAGCACCTGGCAATTAGGGTTAGCTTTCCCCTCTAAATCCTCTAGTATATATAGGAAGGAGTAAGGGGAGGAGGCAGCCTCAAACCCTCATGAGTTCACCGAAATTGGAGTTGGAGGAGTCCTACTCCAATCCTATTAGGAATAGGATTCCTCCTTTCCACTTGGAAACTCTTTCCACCTCTCCACCTTTGGGTTTTTCCCACCCCTAGCCGCATGGGCCTTAGTGGGGGGCTCGGCCAGCCCACTAAGGGCTAGCTTGACTCCTCCCACAGCCCATGAGGCCCTTTGGGTCGAGACACACCTCCCGATGGTCCCCGGTACCCCTCCCGGCACTCCCGGTACACTACCGATGAGCCCGAAACTTTTCCGGTGACCAAAATAGGACTTCCAATACATCAATCTTTACCTCCGGACCATTTAGGAGCTCCTCGTGACGTCCGGGATCTCATCCGGGACTCCGAACAACCTTCGGTCACCACCATACATAACTCTATACTACCGAAACGTCACCGAACCTTAAGTGTGCAGACCCTGCGGGTTCGAGAACTATGTAGACATGACCAAGACACCTCTACGGTCAATAACCAATAGAGGGACCTGGATGCCCATATTGGTTCCTACATATCCTATGAAGAACATTATCGGATGAACCTCTATGCAGTTCCCTTTGTTCTTCGGTATGTTACTTGCCCGAGATTCGATCGTCCGTATCTCTATACCTAGTTCAATCTCGTTACCGGCAAGTCTCTTTACTCGTTCCGTAATACAAGATCCCATGGCTAATACTTAGTCACATTGCTTGCAAGGCTTGTTGTGATGTTGTATTACCGAGTGGGCCCTGCGATACCTCTCCGTCACATGGAGTAACAAATCCCAGTCTTGATCCATGCGAACTCAATAGACACCCTTGGAGATACCTGTAGAGCACCTTTATAGTCGCCCAGTTATGTTGCGATGTGTCATACACACAAGGTACTCCTCTAGTGTCAGTAAGTTGCATGATCTCTTGGTCATAGGAACAGATACATGACATGCATAAAACTATAGCAATAAACTGACACGGTCGTATGCTATGTTTATAGTTTGGGTCTTGTCCATCACATCATTCTCCTAATGATGTGATACCGTTATCAAATGACATCTCATGTCCATGGCTAGGAAACCTTGACCATCTTTGATCAACGAGCTAGTTTATTAGAGGCATACTAGGGACATGGTGTTGTCTATGTATACACGCATGTATCTGAGTTTCTGAGCAATACAATTATAGCATGGATAATAAACGATTATCATGAACAAGGAAATATGATAATAATGAATTTATTATTGCCTCTAGGGCATATTTCCAATAATTACAAGTTGATGCATACCGTTTGTGTTACTAGAGTTACAAAAACATGTTACCACCAATGTTGTACGTTTATGGAAATGTGTTACTCTGGGTGTTACTATAACTACAAAAATGTGTTACCAGTGTGTTTGGTAACACATAATATGCATGTTACTATACTGTAATTGTAACACTGTTTTTTACATATGGTAACAATTACTATGTGTAAAAGTCGACATCACTTAGTAACACGGTCTAATGGAACACATTTCAAATTTTGTTACTATGTGGCCTAGCAACATACTTTTGGGCCTGTAGTAACACAAGACGGTGTTACGAAAGCCCTGCCCTGTTGTAGTGTCTGATCTTGTTTCTTGCTGTTTGCCTGGCAGATCTAGATCACCATGGCTCCACCAAGCTCCTCCAAGTACAAGTTCTTCCAGAGGGTCATCTACGCTTACCTATCAGAGGTGATGAAGCACCCTCAAGCCATTGAGGTACGTGAGGGGGTGCTCGACATCCGGGATGTTCAGGGGCCCAAGAGGACGGGGAGCATGGAGGCCAAGCTCGAGGCGGTGGAACAAGACATCTTCAAGTGCCAAGGGATGATGGGGCGTGGACTCAGCGTCAATTACTCCATGATCATGGAATTCACCCGTGATCACATGGTGGATGGCAGGTCTATGAAGGACATCGTCTTCACCTTCAACGAGCAAATTAATTTTCTGCAAAGCGAAATCTATGATCTTTAAAACCATGTTTTCAAGTATGAAGCAAGATTTAAAGGTATGAGTTTAGCTGCTAGTTGCAGTGCTCGGGAGACTCGTGCATCCTCTTTTGCTGGAGAGCCCTTGCCCTGGAAGCCGAAGGACAAACCTACTACCTCATCACCACCATCTTGATCATCTTCCCCACCAAAGGAGACTTGAGTACACGGGTATGGGCACTCCCCTTGGCTTGAGCCAAGCTTGGGGGAGATGCCCCCGTATTGTATCACCATCACTTTTATTACCTTTAAGTATTTTGTTTCGATCCTTAGCTTTTTGGTGATTTAGTTGAATAAAAGTTTAGTATGATCTATTTTCGAGTGCTAGTTTCGTGATCTATCTATCTACGTAATCGAGTGAGAGCTACATAATAAAGTTTAGTTTGAGTTTGTGCTTGTTTACTTTTATGTTGCAATCAAAATAAAAAGAAACAATGAAAAACATCATATGCTAATCTTATGGTAAGTAATGACACCACATAAGGAAAATTATAAGTGGTAAAATTTGTTGAAAGTCGACAAACATAGCATTGGTCAATGATGCAACTCATGAAAGAATTAATAAGGGAAGAGAAGATTCACAAGCAAATACACTATCTTAGACATCTTTTATGATTGTGAGCCCTAATTAAATATTATATGCCAAAATTGTTGACATTGCAGAAGGAAGAGAACGTAATGATTTATGTTTGTTCATATTCACATAGAAGTTATATTTTCATAGATGCTTGAACATGTGGTGCTTTCCCAACATCTTTGCTAGCCAAAATTCCGCGCTAACTAGAGATACTACTTGTGCATCCAAAAACTTAAACCCAAAAATCAAGTTTTGAGAGTCCACCATACGTACCTATGGATTGAGTAAGATCCTTCAAGTAAGTTGTCATCGGTGCAATAAGGCAATAAAAATTGCTTCTCAATGTGTTTGATCATTTAGTGTAAGAGAAAATTGAGCGTTGTACGAACTTGTGATGGGAAAGTAATAAAAGCGACGGACTGTATAATAAACTTTGCTATCATAATGGGCAATATAACGTGAAGTTCTTTTGCACTAAGGGATTGTGCATACAAAACCAAAAAGCGCATGATAGCCTCTGCTTCCCTCTGTGATGGGCCTATATTTTACTTTTATGTATTTACTTTTATGCAAGAGTCAAAGTATAATTATCTATTCCTTTTAATTTTTCTCTTTTTGGTAGGCATCATGTGGTGAGGAAAGATCTAGGCACATATATCCAGTTGAATGTGAATGATCATGAGTTATTATTGTTGACATCACCCATGAGGTGAATGAGTTGGGAGAAACTATAAACCCCTATCTTTCTCTGTGTCCGGTTGAAACTTTTTTCTCATATGTATGCTGTGAGTATTGGCAATCATAGAAGATTAAATGATGGTTGAGTATGTGGACTTGCCAAAAGGCTCCGATACGTGACCCTTCCTAAAAATGTGATGAATTGTAGTTGCAAATTTGACTCAGAACATAGTTTGTTGGTTCCCAATAAAGTTTATGCTTTTTACTTCGATGTTGTGATGAATTGTTACTTGTTCATGAGAAGTTATATGATGAAGTTATACGATAAAAGTTATATGAGAAAGTTTTATGACAAAGTTTGTTGTTGTTATAATAATAAGCATGATGCTACTATGTCCGTATTTTGTTTTTATCGAAGCCTCTCTCTCTAAACATGTGGACATGATTTTCAATATCGGCTTTTGCTTGAGGACAAGCGAGGTCTAAGCTTGGGGGAGTTGATACGTCCATTTTGCATCATGTTTTCCTACTGTTATTTATAATGTTTCTATGCATAATAATGCTTTATGGAGTAACTCTAATGCATTTTCTCTCATAATATGCAAGGTTTACACAAAGAGGGATAATGCCGGCAGCTAGAATTCTGGACTTGAAAAAGCATGTCATAGATACCTATTTTGCACATCTCCAAATGAGGTGAAATTTTACGAAGAATTATTTTGGAATATATAAGAAATACTGGAGCAAATAACTACCGGAGGGGGCCTACCTGGTACCCACAAGACACCAGGGCGCGTTAGGCCCCCTAGGCGTGCCCTGGTGGGTTGTGGGCAGCCCAGCCCACCTCCGGTGCCCATGTTTTGGTAAATAAGGTCTTTTGACCTAGAAAAAATATCAGAACAGGACTTTCAGCACGAAGCGTCATCGTCTCGAGGCGGAACTTGGGCAGGAGCACTTTTTCGCTCCGACGGAGCGATTCCGCTGGGGGAACTTCCCTCGCGGAGGGGGAAATCAAAGCCATCGTCATCACCAACAACCCACTCATCTTTGGGAGGCCAACTCTTCATTAACATATTCAACGGCACCATCTCCTCTCAAACCATAGTTCATTTCTTGTGTTCAATCTTTGTACTGAAACCTCAGATTGGTACCTGTGGGTGACTAGTAGTGTTGATTACATCTTGTAGTTGATCACTATATGGTTTATTTGCTGGAAGATTATATGTTCAGATCCATTATGCTATTTAAAACCCCTCTGATGTTGACCATGGATATCATTTGTGAGTAGTTACCTTTGTTCTTGAGGCCACGGCAGAAGTCATGTTGCAAGTAATCATGTGAATTTGATATGTGTTCGATATTTTGATGATAAGTATGTTGTGATTCCCTTAGTGGTGCCATGTGAACGTCGACTACATGCCACTTCATCATCTTTGGGCCTAAGGGAATGCATTGTGGAGTAGTTATTAGATGATGGGTTGCTAGAGTGACAGAAGCTTAAACCCTAGTTTATGCCCTATTTTGTAAGGGAACGATTTGGATCCAAATGTTTAATGCTATGGTTAGATTTTATCTTAATACTTCTCTCATAGTTGTGGATGCTTGCAAGGGGGTTAATCATAAGTGGGAGGTTTGTTCAAGTAAGAACAGCACCCAAGAACCGGTCCACCCACATATCAAATTATCATAGTAGCAAACGCGAATCAAACCAACATGATGAAAGTGGCTAGATGAAATTCCCGTGTGCCCTCAAGAATGCTTTGCTTATTATAAGAGACTATTTTGGCCTGTCCTTTGCTAGAAAAGGATTTGGCTACCTTGCTTCACCTTATTTATCGTTACTATTACTTGCTCGTTACAAATTATCTTGCTATCAAACTACCTGTTACCAACAATTTCAGTGCGTGCAGAAATTACCTTGCTGAAAACCGCTTGTCATTTCCTTCTGCTCCTCGTTGGGTTCGACACTCTTACTTATTGAAAGGACTACGATTGATCCCCTATACTTGTGGGTCATCACTGTCTTTAACGATGTTTTGCTTAAGTGCGCACAAAAAAGTTTTAAACAAGCGCACATACGACCACCTAACGATCGTGTGGTAGGCCGGCATTTGCTCTATTTTCGAAGAGAAAATCTTTGTCTTCTCCCTCTTTAAAAAGGTTTGCCTCAGAGAGCCAGGGTCAAACGAGTGGGCACATTCATTTGGAAGGCCGCCATATGCTCTGTTGGCGGAGGGCTCGTTGGAAGGAACTCACAGGACCGCTCAAACGACCGGGCACGGTCGTATGAAAGTTCGTCGATCATGATATCTTTCCGAGTTTTAAGAGAATCCGCCTGATCTTACCTGGTTTGTTTCCGATTCTTTTTAACTTCCACATCACATCAAAACCTGCATCCTTAGCCTCTTATATACATAACTATCGCCTCCTCCTCTATCAAAGCTAACAAGCTAATCTAGCCCAGGTATTTTTGAGTTTTGAAGTGCAAGGGGCAATGGTTCGTTCGTGGGATGAGAGGCAAACCTCTTCGCAAGAAGAGGAGGACTTGGAGCAGGAAGGCTATTCTCCAGCGAGCACAAGGGAAAGGCTCCGTCTCTCCCGCGACTGGTCTTCTTTAGAGGAACACCCGGAGGAGCCTCCTTTTGAGGAAGAAGAAGATGAAGAGAAGGGAAAGAAACCGACGACCATACCATTAATGCCATCAAGGTCGTCATCTACGAGGACAAGATCGACTTCGTCAAGGAGACTCCCACCATCATGGTGAAGTGCGGTTTTAGTAACTGCACTATCCATGATCCTCTGGGGGAATCCGGTGAGATTGATCCAAGGGCGCGCAGGATGCACACCATCGGCTCCCGCATGCGAATTGGGCCTCCTAGGAAAAGGCGTAACACAACCCTAGTGCCACTGACTCCACCAAAGGTACATGTCAATAATTTTGCAGTTGAGACTAAGGCTATGACTGAAAAGATTAGGAATATGGAGGTGGCCCTAGCTGTCAAGACTTGTGAGGCTCTTGACAGAAGCTTGGAGATCATCGCCAACCAGGATGCAATGCTTCGCATGTACCATTCTCGCATCACGCACTTGGAGGTTGCCAATAAGCTCATGATCCACGCTCTCACTCGTGTCTCAGCTTCACCTCCAGAAGAGAACATCGGTATCAATAGAAAGGAGACCAAACGAATCCAGCCGGCTTAGCATGTTAAGCTTGGGGGTGGGGGGAATTTTGAGGCCCTTTTCGTTTCCCTTATTTTTCTGTTGAACTTTATTTAAAGAGTTTTTCTAGCTTGAATAAATAACAAAGGTTTTAAAAGATTGTGAGTTTTTTTGATTTGCAAAACATTTGTTTTCAAAATTTTGAACATTTTTGGAAAAAGAAAATATTTTTACAAAATTATGAACATTTTTTAAATCCACAAACATTTTATGATTTATTAAAATTTTATTTCTAAATTCTATTTTTTTATTTCGTAACTTTATTATAGTCCCAAAGAATGTGTTTACTTTTTTTTTCTAACTGCACTCAAACTTCCTAAACCTCATAAAAGCCATAGTAACCCTTATGTCCAACCTTATTCATAAAATTTTGCTTGTATATTTTTTCTTTGTGAAAGGAATATACCGTCAAGTACCTACGTTGTGATTGTGAAGCATCCTATAGTTCCGCCTTCCAAAAACTCCTCAAACAATTCTCATAATTTCTATACATCATTTAAATCCTAGAAATACCATGCACACTTACAGCAAATATTTTAAGTGAGCAGACCATCCAAACTAAGTTTCTACCAAAACTTTGGCTTGTACACCAAATACCTCATAGACTTGTCTAAACAAGCTAAAATTTTGCCACACGACTCACATGAGATACCCATTTCTGACATCCAAAGATCAGCTCCATAGCTCGCACCAATAGGGAATGAGACGGTACAAACAGTAGAGTGTCAGATTGGTTCACTACTAGGAAAACCCTTATAGGTACGACATCATTAGTAGCGCTGGAAAATAACAAGCACTGCTGCTAATTAGCAGCAACACTGTATTTGGACAGCGCTACAAGTGAATCCTTAGCAGTAGCGCTGGAAATATAAATGGCGCTACTGCTAAGTGGGATCCGACGAGCCCCAGCGACGCTAGCTGTAGTAGCAGTGCGGCCCAGAATACAACGCTACTGCTAAAGTTAGCACTAGCGCATTTATGGAAACCTCGCTACTGCTATTGTTACCTAGTCTGCCCCCATCGTCTCCCTTTCTCCATTCGATCCCGTCTCCCTCTCATCACTCCCTCTCCCCCGACCGCCGCCGTCGCCATCGCCTCGACGCCGCCACCGTCGCACCCCCTCACTCGCCGTTGCGCCCCCTCCCTTGCTGTCTCCTACCCCCGAGCCCCGACCCGGACGCCACCACCGTCACGCCCCCTCCCTCACCGTCGCGCCCCCTCCCTCCGTAGGTAGCCACCACTCCATCCTTCCTCCCTCTTTTCTCTCCCCTCACTCCCTTCACGTCCCTCTCCTATCCGGCCGTCCAGGTTCATAGACAGAGTAGTTTGATTCTTGGGTTAGGGGGTTTAGGTTGATTCTAGAGTTAGGTTTTGTAATATTAGAAAAAATCTCTCTAGGGACCCAATATAGTTAGTTCGTGGTGGTGGAAAAAAATAGTTTAGAGCAAAAAATCAATATAGAAATAAGCTTGCTTTGAACCCAATGTAGTTTTCTTCATCTTCACACTTGAATTAGTGGTTTTTCTTGATGGTTGTAGTGGAAAAAATTCGTTTAGAGCAAAAAATGAATATAGAAATAAGCTTGCTTTGGACCCAATGTAGTTAACTAATTTTTTTAGGATAGTATGAGAGAGTTGCAAATTAGGACAGTATGAGAGAGTGGCCTATGTTTCGCCGGAATGTTGATTCATTTCCGTTCCGGTGAATTTCAGGCGCTCGATATGTCCACTTTTTAGCAAAGGTCATGTCGAAATTTTGGCATGACTCGTGCTAGAAAGTAGGCATATCGAGTGCCGGGATTTGCTGGGAAATGGCATTCCGGAAAACCGAGTCTAAAATGAGTTTAAGAAATTAAGCATTTCTGAAATAGCAAAACATTAAATGATAAGAAAATGTTCTCATAGGAATTTGTCTCGACGTCGACGATGCCTCGCCCGCATCCTCGTTGTCGTCGAGTCGGCGACGACATCCTTGAGAGGTGCAATGTTCGGGATTGGGCTCCGCCGGGCTGGCACTGGGAGGTGCTACCTTCCTGGGATCGGAGCTTGGTGAGGAATCCGGGTCTCGTCGTCCACCCATAGCTTCTTTGTTGGCGGTCGCGTGGGCCACTTTCGGTGCAGAGGGAGCGGGCCCCCGCAGAGGTGGTACGTCGCCGTGTCAGGGAGGAGAACGAGCACGTCTGTCGCTACATGGCGGCGTTGGACACCAAGTTCTCCAATACCTGGCAGGTTCTTCAGGGATCTCACTCGAGTTATGATCCAGTGATGGTTCCTTATCTTTAGGTGTCCACCGCTAGCGACTCAGAGACCGCTAGTGAACCGACTTCACCGTCTTCCACTTTGGATTCTAGGATATTCGATATGTATTCGTGATCTTATATGATAATATTCGAGATGTATTAGTTAATATTTTATGATGAATCAACTGGATTATTCGAGCTGATGTATTAGTGATATTATATTCGAGTTCATTATAAATGTATTAGTGATGTTATATCGGTATAATGCGTGTGTGACTTTCGGTCTATCGTTGCTCCTTGTGTGACTTTCATGTGTGTTTTTGATGGAGGAATCCCGACTGTTGTCGTGGGGGGCGCTTCCTCCTCTTCTCTTCTTGCGATATATACCTCGGTATAATGCGCAAGGAGATGAGAGGAGGTGCGTCCATCACCGACGGTCGAACTATTAATGTGAGAGAGTGTCCACCAACATATATACACCACCATATCAGTGTGAGAGAGTGCGCACCAACACACCATGAGATATGAGAGTTATTTAAGGAAAGCCTCGACAGACCGAAAGTCAACCGATATTGAATTAGGTCTATTTGGACATGTGTTTATGTTATTGCAGGGAACCCCTCCTAGTGCCTATGTTTTGCCGGAATGTCTTATTTTAATAATGGGCATGCCGAATTTTTGAATCATGAACACAAGAAATGTCTGATGACAATAGGATCCCTGAGTGCGAACTCTGCTGCGAAGATTACGGCTTGTGCGACCAGCTGCCTCACCTGCGAGACGACATGTTCTTCACCATCAAGCTTGACGAGACCTTCATTGTTTCTACGGTATGCAATGATGACAAGTGTTTTTTCGTAATTAAGTATGACTTCTGTTTCTTTGCTTCAACATGTAATTTCTGTTTTATACTATTCGTCTAGTTCATCCCCTGCCATGTAAGACGGTATGTCTTGGAGAGGCTCGGTTTCGAGGACCACCAGAGTATGGAGACGAGGAGAGATAACCTGAGTACTAAACATGGTCACACATTTCTGGTCAAAGTAATGAATGCAATTAATAACACAGAATTAGGGTGCTCAAATTGGGAAGCTCTTTGCAAGGCATATGGATTTCAGGAGGATATGGAAATAACCTTAGATCTTCGTCCTGAAGATCATATTGAAGGTAATATCGACATTTGGGTGGATGTCGATATGCTTCTTGTTTTACCTCCATGTGAGTTTTTCAACCATGCATATTTGTCAAGTAATTTTCATTCTATATTTAAAAATAGTTGGTGTTCATCCATACTAAATTTGTTATTTTATAATTTACAGCTTATTTCGTTTCTTAGAGTGAAACACGGAAAATAGTTGACACGACACACTACACTTATGGATCACATCTAACTTGGGAGGAGAAGGATGTTCTTATCAACTTTGTTATTGGTGTCCTAGTTGGTAGGGACAACTTTCCGTATAATTTGGGAACTGGCCCAAATTATACAAATTACATGCCACTAGTGCATAGGTTGAGGGCGGATGACATTCGACGAAATATTTTGGTAAGAATTATTAAGTACACTACTATTGCGTAAGTGGTGTTGATTACATTGCTAACTAGGCTATTAGTATGTTCTTCAACAGAAACTGCCAAATGATGTTGTGCCTATGTTGATGCATGGCGAAGGTTATATGACAATTAAATGCCCTATGAGGCCCCAGTTCTCTTTTGCATACTCGACTGAGCACAAACCATCAAGACGGCTCCAAATTGAAACATGGGGACAAATAAAGAAGGATCGCAAGCCACAAGTTGGAGACCATTGGATCTCTTTGCTTCATCATGGGGACATAGGTGTTATTCTGTTTTATGTCATTTTACCTAGGAGGGAGGACTAGGTCCTATGAGAGAGAAGTTCTTCTGGTTTATATTAACTTGCATGATCGATTAGGATGATTACTATTATGATGTTTTTCTGTTTTATGAGATTTTAACTTGGTATGATTAAGATAATGATGAGTTGTTAGATGAGTAAGATGATGATGAGTTATATGACATATATTTGATTAAGGTGGATGGATGCAAGTGATCATGTTGAATTAGAAGAAAATATGATGTTGCGAGAATTCAACATGATCACTTGCATACATCCACTTTAATCTAAATGTTGTTGCTGGCACAATAATTATTGATGTTGTATATTAATATGTATAACCATGTGTAAATACAACATAAATATAAAAAAGGAATATGTGCGTTTAATAATAGCGCGGGTTCAGAAAGCATGCTACTGCTAGCAGTAGCGCTGGTTAAGAGACTCTACTACTAATATTTATCTGTAGCGCTGTGCAAACTGTGCTACTGCTAAGAGTTAGCTGTAGCGCCTTAGCAGTAGCGCTGCCGCTAGCGCTGCGGCAGCGCTACTGATATGTGTATTTCCAGCGCTACTAGTAGGCTTTCTCCTAGTAGTGGTTTCTGGATGGACTACTTCCAGTTTATCCACTTCACTCCAATTATTGGCACCCTATAGCACCTAGGATTCCTAAGTAACACCCCAAATAACCTCTTGTCAGCAGGCGCCGCACAGGTCCCCCGTTGCCTTGCTGACCACGTGCGTGGCATGCCAAAGGCGCGCTCTGCGCAGCGCGTTGTCAAGACCGTGATCAGCCAGCCCTAGCCCCAGCGCCGGCGCCGGCGCTGGCGCCGCTGCCTGTCCCTGGCACGCCAATCTGCCACGGACGCCCCACGCTCAGCCCATCGGCCATAGCTTGCACACCGCGGCACCACAGCCGTATAGACCGGAACAGCTCCAGAGTGCTCGCATGCGGCTAGCATGTTACATATCTGATGATAGGTGTAACGCACAACTCCTTCTTGATCATTTAATCTTCAAAAACGTTACAGGAGGGACTGCACTCACTAGTTCTTCCTCTTGTCAACATTCTGAAAGTCTTGAATGATCAGTAAACTTTTCTGACTGAAAATGTGATTCTGCCTCCATGCACTGCAGTCCCTTCGTGCCCGCTTCTACATGGAGCCAGATAACTCCGACAGCGGCTCCATCATGAGCGCGCTCCAGTCCCGTAGCACCCGCGCCGCCCGCACCGGGTTCGTTAGGTCCCTCCCTGCGCTCAACAACAGCATGAAGAAAGTCATGTTCTACTGCTGATGATGATGCTTGAGAACCAGGTTAGACTTACCTGCACCTAAGGTGGTCTGTTAGAGTACTGAACTAGGTTTCATCAGGGTACTCTGGTTTATTTTCTTGTGTGCTTTTTTTAGACTGTATGTGTGCTATGAAAGCTGCACTCACTTGCATCTGTTAATTTGCCTTGTATTCATGTGGATCGATCTATTGCATAACTAATAGTATTATTATTTGATCTAGATATTCAGAATGTGCTTGGTTGGTTGATATTCTGCCTTTTAAATTTATTTGAAAGACACTTTTGACTTAAAACTTGAGAATGTGTTTGCCTTCTTTTTTTTCAACTGCACTCAAACTTCCTAAACCCCATCAAAGCTGTAGTAACCCTTATATCCAAGCTTATTGATAAAATTTCCCCTGTATACTTTTTTTTCGAGAAAGGAATATACCGTCAAGTACCTAAGCTGTGATTGTGAAGCAGTTTGAACAGGGGATGTTCAAACAGGGGATGCTCTCTGTCGGTTTCACCCTTGTAAGCACGCCCGAGGGAACATCCAAGGGTTCTAGCCACCGGAATGGCAACCGCATTACTGACCTGGGTATATCTAGGTGATACAAAACAAGCACAAAAAAATCAAATCAGCTTCATCGAAAGAAAATACAGTTACATGCTCACAGATAGATGGTCTCTGTGTTAGCAAACACAAAGCAGCTAACCAGCTTACTTCTGCTTTATAGTGCCAAAGAGCCTGTAGTAGTCTGGGAAGCCGGTCCTCCTCCGGATGCAAGATGACCTGCAAAGAATGTCCGTCGGCGCGTGCTCAATCATCGCTCAATCATTGATAATGGAAGCAACAACCAGCAGTCAGAAAACAAGAAACATGAGGAGTCAAGTACCTACACTGTGATTGTGAAGCATCATATAGTTCTGCCTTCCAAAAAATCCTGAAACAATTCTCATAATTTCCATACATCATTTAAACCCTTGAAATATCGTGGACAGTTGCAGCAAGTATTTTAAGCGAGCAAACCATCCAAACTCAGTTTCTGCGCAAAAATTTGGCTTGTACACCATGTACCTCACAGACTTGTCTAAACTAGCTAAAAATTTGCAACAACACTCACATCAGACACCCATTTCTGTTCTCCAAAGATCAGCTCCATAGCTCGCAACAATGACAGAATGAAAGGTTACAAACAGTCTGGTGTCAGATTCGTTTCTGGATGAAGTGCTTCCCGTTGATCAACTCCACTCCGATTATTGGCACCCTACAGCATCCAGGACTGCTAGGTAACACCCCAGACAACCTCTAGTCAGCAGGCGCCGCCCAGGTCCCCCATTGCCTTGGTGACCACGTGCCTGGCATGCCAAAGGCGCACTTTGCGCAGCGCGTTGGCAAGACCGTAGTCAGCCAGCACCGGCGCCACTGCCCGTCCCTGGCACGCCCAGTTTCCACGGACGCCCCATGCTCACCCCATCCGCCATAGCTAGAACCCGCGGCACCGCAGCCGTGCAGACCGGAGCAGCTCCAGAGTGCTCGCATTGGTATACTCTGAAGCCTGGCTGAACAGGGTTTCCTGTAATGCAGCAATGTGCCACGAAGGTTCCACAATGGTATAATCTCTAGAGTGAGATCAGATGGTTCGACGAAGGTTCTCACCATCAGCTCAAAATCAATCGATAACCTTGTCACCAAATGCCATCTAGTGATTTACCAGCAATTGAAGATTCAGAAACAACAGAGAAAGGCTAATGAAATGGTTGCCAAAAAGACTACTGAAGTGGCCTCAGAACATGCACCTGGTACTCCGAATCCTGGAAGAAGAGAGGGTCCTAAAATGCAGCAATGTTAGATCAGATGGTTCCACAAAGGTTCTCACCACCGGCTCAAAATCGATCAATAAATTTGTTACCGAATGTCTCTAGTGATTTAGCAACAACAAAAGATTAAGAAGCAAACGGACAGAGGCTAATGAAATAAGAGACTACTGAAGTGACATGTACTCATATTTGGTACTCTGAATACTGGAAGAACAGAGGTGCCTGAAACTGAAATTGGTGCCAGAATCTGGACTATGCTACGAGTGGCTTGAGCTGTTGAATGTCGTCCGCCTGAAGAATAAGGGAGGCACTGGGAGAGGCGACCTTGGCACTCTTTTTCCTGGCACCCAGAGTCTGCTCAATCTCTCCCTCCTCCATCTCCTCCTCGTCGAGGGGGGGGGGAGCTTCAGGACCCACTTGATGGTCACCTGGTGCCCCATCTTCGGAGGGGAGCTGCTCCCCTCAATTTCCAGGAGCACCCACCTGGATGATGTGGATGAACACGGCGGGGCGGAGCCCGAGGACGCCATTGCCGCGGAGGCGGGGGCGGAGCCGGAGGACGGGGACGCAGAGGCGGGGCCCGTCGATGACTTGGGCGGCGTGGCGTGGCCATGGGGGGTGGCCGCGCCTAGCAGGCTTGTTGAGACAAAGATTGGAAACAAGAGATGCACTAGGGTTTGGAGAGGAGATGGTGCTGGTGAAGAAGTTGATGGAGATTGACCCCCTCTTGATGAGAGGATCATTGGTGATGACGATGGCTTCGATTTCCCCCTCCGGGAGGGAAGTTTCCCCAGCAGAATAGCCCTGCCGGAGCTCTAGATTGGTTCTGTCCAAGTTCCGCCTCGAGACGGCGGCGCTTCGTCCCGAAAGCTCTCTGCTGATTTTTTCCAGGTCAAAACGCTTCATATAGGAGAAGATGGGCGTCGGATGAGCCATAGGTGCCCCACAAGCCTGCTAGGCGCGACTAGGGGGGTGGCCGCGCCTAGCAGGCTTGTGGCCTGCTGGTGGCCCCCCTCTGGTTGATTCTTGCGCCAGTATTTTTTATTAATTCAAAAAATATTCTCCGTAAATTTTCAGGACTTTTGGAGTTGTACAGAATAGGTATCTCAGATTTGCTCCTTTTCCAGTCCAGAATTCCAGCTGCTGGCATTCTCCCTCTTCATGTAAACCTTGTAAAATAAGAGAGAAAGGGCATAAGTATTGTACCATAACGTGTAATAACAGCCCATAATGAAATAAATAACAATATAAAAGCATGATGCAAAATGGACGTATCAGATTACACCCCGTGTGTGCGCTCAGCGCGCTCCCACTGGAGAACTACCGGTTCTATACCCTGATGGTCAACGTCGAGAGGCTCTGGTCCATGGACCATCACCGCATCCTCTTCGACAATTATCTCAACATTCAGATCTTACTTCTTCAACCACCCACTGGGAGCACCTAAACCCACTCAAGACCTCTGACGTCAATCTACTCGGAAGTCTACATAAACACATTCGGGATTCTATAGGATTCTGAAAACATCTTCAACGCAAAATTTACACCTAAAGAAGGCACTTACAAGGGTACTTACTCGGACAATCTTCTCCAAAGCCTCGTCTGCATCACGGGATTCCTTCAGCTTGTCGTTCATCAGCTTCAGCTGGATCAACGCCTCTTTGCTCGCTCCCACCTGGTCCTCCGGGACACGTTGCCGACCGATGACGTTGGTCGCAGGCGGAGTCGTAGGAGGAGTTCCGAGTACTGATCTCGCCCTTGAGGCAGTTCATCGAGCTCGGGGCAGCTCCTGGACGGGCGAAGTACCTTGCACCACGACATTCGTGTCACTAGCGGAATTTGACTGGATGGCTTGTTTGTCCGCGTCAATCTTGATCACCTCACGTGGCTCTACAAATAGGAGACAATCACTCGGAAATAAGCCCAGAGGAGGGACTAAGGACCTCAAGTTCACAAATAGACAAATTCGAGTGATACCTTTTGAAGTGGCTGCGTCTGTCTCAACCTTGTCCTTCCCCCAATAAAGCAGATGAGGTGTCAGCCCTGCAACCAAATTCACTCGGATTGTTTACCCCAATCGGTCAACCGTATGAAACATCAATCGGCATGAAGATACTTACGTGTGAGGTATCACTAGAAGAGTATGTCTAGAGGGGGGTGAATAGACTACTAGCAGGAATTTAAAATCTACACAAGGTGCAAAGTAAGTGTTGGCAGATTTTAGCATATATAGCAAGTCTAGCACACCTTACACATGAAAGTCATCAAGTATAGCAGCAGAATGTAAAGAAATTGCACATGGAAGTAAAGAGTTGAGATAGGGAGATCAAACACATGAAGGACACGAAGATTTTTCCCGTGGTTCCGATAGGTGGTGCTATCGTACGTCCACGTTTATGGAGTCTTCAACCCATGGAGGGTAACGGTCGCGAGAGTCCACAGAGGGCTCTACCCACGGAGGGTTCCATGAAGAAGCAACCTTGACTATACCATGATGGCCTACGTCCACGGAGGACTAGCCTAACTCGGGGTAGATCTTCACGAAGTAGGCGATCTCCTTGCCCTTACAAACTTCTTGGGTCACTCCACAACACGAAGTAGGAGGCTCCCAAGCGACACCTAACCAATCTAGGAGGCACCACCCTCCAAAAGGTAATAGTCTCGATAATGTCGATGAACTCCTTGCTATTGTGCTTCAAGATGATAGAATCCTCAACACAACATCACTCTCTCACAAATTTGGCTATGGTGGAAGAGATTGATTGGGTGGAAAGCAACTTGGGGAGGCTAGAGATCAAGATTCGTATGGTTGGAATGGAATGGCATGATCTCAGCACATGAGTAGGTGGCTCTCTCTCAGAAAATCAGATAGGATAGGTGGGGATATGTTCTGAGTGCTTCTCTTGCGAGTGAGTGGTGGTGGAGGGGTATATATAGGCATCTCCAAAAATCCAACCGTTACACCTAATAAGTCAGACTCGGTGACACCGATGTGTTGATCTCGGTGGTACCAAGTTGCCTCAAAGGTAGCAACTTTTGAATCTCGGTGAGACCGATACATAAAACTCGGTTGCACCGATAAAGTGACCAACGGTCAGATTGCCAAACTCGGTGACGCCGATGTGGTACCGATTTTGTGAATTTGCGTAACAGGAAGTTGGCAACCCAAACTCGGTGGCACCGAAGCAGAATCGGTTGCACTGAAGGGTTAGGGTTTGGCTGAGTCTATCTGTGGCTGAGAATCGGTGGCACCGAGTGGAAAGTGTTAGTTGCACCGATTTTGAGTGTTTTTCTTTAGACAGACTTTTCTGGAAGAGCTTGTGGGTGTATGAGGTGACTATCACTTGTGCACGTATGAGCATTTTGTTCACCAACAGTACCTTACCCCCTTTTGATAGTATTGGCTTTCGTATGGACTCAAAGTGATTTCTCACAAAGTAAAATGTAGTGTCATCTTGCTTGAAGCTTGGCCAATCCTATTCCTTCTCCTTTTTCTTCATGGGGATACTCTCCACACTCCTTCTTGCCAACCCATATCTATCTATAGACTTTACCTGAAATATACTAGATGAAAATATTAGTCCAAGAGACAATGTATGTTGTCATGAATTATTAAAACCACCAAGGGAGCATATTGTGCTTTCAATCTCCCCATTTTTGGTAATTGATGACAAAATACAATCAAAGCTTCAATTAAAGATATGCATGTATATAATGAAGACTTTGAGAGACACATGACTTAGACTTGCTCCCCCTAAATGTGTGCAATCCCTTTAAAGGATAGTTGCTTTGGAATGCATGGACACACACATATAGTAGAAGGGATAACATGGGTCATGTGTATCTTGGCTATATGCATCAAATGTATATGAATGAGGTGTATCCTTGTTCAAGACTTCACTCTTGCAAACAATATGTGCAAGAAGCAAGAGATCATCTTGATCAAGGATATGCTGCATATACTTACCTTGAGTTCTTGAGCATTCTAGTAGTAGAGATACACTTGAGAAAACAATGTTAGGAAACACAAGAGTATTCTACCAATCAAAAGCAATAGAACTCAAAAGTACCAAGATATGGAGAACATATAGAAGATAGTATTCTTTAGGATTGATATGTCTCCAAGATCATTTAGAATTTTCTCCCCTAGATATGAAATAGTAGGATATCCTCTCTCCCTGAATCTTAGCATGTAGATATTGGGATTGGATAGGGTGTGAAAACTCTAACATGAGTAGTCAAAAGAAATAAACACATCTTCCTCCAAAATATATTTTTCGCCCCCTACTTTGGTATTCTCCCCTTGTTTATATAAGTATAAACTTTTGATATTCTCCTCTCCCCCTAAATTATATCTCCCCCTTTGCATAAGAATGTATCTCCCTCTTTAGCTTTGAAGCTTTGGTATTTCTCCCCCTTTGGCCTTAATTGCCAAAAAGGTCAGATATAGGGTCAGATTCAGGGATCATTGATTAAGAAGGGATCCTTGAGAAGAAGGGTTATAGAATGTATGATTCATTGAATTTGAAAATCATGAGAAAAATGAGGGAATCATTGAAAATATTTTCTCTCCCTTTGGCTAAACTGAGAAATTGCAGAACTTCTCCTCCTTTGAGTTAGGGATCCTTGAATGTATTCCTTCCCCCTTTTTTTAAGAAGGGATCATCGAAGATATGAAAATATCATAGAAGGAACACAAAGATTTACAAATACAAACACATACTGAAATATGATAGTAAGTCGGTGGCTCCGAGACGAATTTGTTGGTGATACCGATATGATATTATGCAGCTCATCTGCTGAATCGGTATAACCGAGTCCTTTGTATCGGAGGCTCCGATGCATAAAACAGAAACTTGGATGTTTTTTCAAACTTTGCCAAGTATGTGAAAATTTGTAACAAAGTGTTAAAACGAATTTGTAAATGAAATGCAAATAATTTACAAAGAGGTATCAACTAGAGAAGATTTGAATGGTTCCAAGAAGTTTGCAATAGAGAATGAACCAAACAAGATTCTTAACTAGATCATGGGCGGTGACTATGTCACCTATATTAGAGTATATCGACTTAGGAGCCAAGCAAGAATACTTGATCATAGGTCATACTCATCGTTAAGCTCAAAATGGGGTTACCATTTTTCTATTAAGCATTTTAATGTCTTCATATCACTTGAGTTGCTTTATCTCATGACTTGGAGTAAAGCTATATCAAGGATATGAGTACATACCTTTGAGTGATGTTGATGACGTAGCTTGTAGGTGAACTTGATGAGGATGCTCGTGGTTACTGAAGATCATCTTGAGTTGGGAGCAATCCTTGTTGTTTTCGTTCACTTTTCACCTACATAGGTTAGTCACGCAAGGAAGAACATGATATATCCAAATGACATGATACCAATTGTGAGTTGATATCAATTGAGAAATATATGTCAAGGATATGTTTTGTTGTCTTCTTCCTTTCATCATCAAAGCGAGGTTGTGGATACTTGGTCATGACAAGATTGCTTAAGATATGAGTTGATGGCAATCTTGTGGAGTGTTGTACTTCCAAGTACCTACAAAAGGGTTAGATGCAAGACAAGGGAGCATAGAATTCCAATATATGATATTCAAGGTAATATTAGCATGGTATAGACAATAAAGCTCATCCCCTTGCAAGCATACGAGTGAGCTTAGCTCAAGTTTGAAGCATCAATGATGTTCAACTCACTCCTCAAATGACAAAATAATTTTTCATCAAGTGTCTTAGTAAAGATATCGGCCAATTGCTTGTTAGTACAAACATGCTTAAGATTAATATCTCCTTTGGCAACATGATCACGAATGAAATGATGTCGAAAGTGAATATGCTTGGTTCGAGAATGTTGCACAGGATTATGACCAATCTTAATAGCACTCTCATTGTCACAAAGTAATGGCACATTTTTAACATAGATTCCATAATCTTTAAGCGTTTGTGTCATCCATAATAATTGCGCACAACATGATCCAGCGGCAATGTATTCTGCTTCGGCAGTAGATAGAGATACCGAGTTTTGTTTCTTGGAGGACCAAGACACACGAGATCTACCAAGAAATTGACATGTACTCGAGGTGGATTTTCTATCAACCTTGTCACCGTCATAGTCCGAGTCGGAGTAGCCAACAAGATTAAAGGAAGATCCCTTGGGATACCAAATGCCAAAGTTTGGTGTATGAATCAAGTATCTCACAATGCGTTTCACAGCGTTAAGATGACATTCTTTGGGTGCAACTTGATATCTAGCACACATGCAAACACTAAGCATAATATCTGGACGGGAGGCACATAGATATAGCAATGAACCAATCATTGATCGATAAACCTTTTGATCAACCGGTTCACCCTCCTTAGTTAGATCATCGTGTCCGCTAGTGGGCATGGGAGTTTTCATACCTTTGCACTCTTGCATGTGGAACTTCTTGATCAAGTCCTTGGTGTACTTGGTTTGAGAGATGAATGTACCTTCTTTCGTTTGCTTAATTTGTACACCAAGGAAGAATTTCAGCTCACACATCATAGACATCTCATACTTCTCTGACATCAACCTTCCAAATTTCCCACTAAATTGTGGGTTAGTAGATCCAAAGATAATATCATCCACATATCTTTGTCACACAAATAATTCACCATTAACTCTCTTTGTGAATAAGGTTTCGTCAATTTTACCAATTTCAAATCCTTTTTCAATAAGAAACTTCGTTAGGCATTTATACCAAGTAGGAGGAGCTTGCTTAAGACTATATAAAGCTTTGCGAAGTTTGTAAACGTGGTCAGGTTTCTTTGGATTTACAAAACCAGGTGGTTGCTTAAGATAGACCTCTTCTTTAATCTCACCATTTAAAAATACACTTTTAATATCAATTTGGAAAAGCGTGATATCATGGTGATTGGCATAAGCAAGAAGAATTCGAATGGCTTCTAGTCTAGCAATGGGGTCGTAGGTATCACCGTAGTCCATACCTTCGACTTGCATATATCCTTGGGCTACGAGGCGAGCTTTGTTGCTAACGATTTGACCGTCTTCATCTTGCTTGTTCCGAAATATCCATTTGGTACCGATGATGTTTTGCTCGTCCTTGGGCTTCTCCACGAGTGTCCACACTTCGTTCCTTTCGAAGTTGTGAAGCTCTTCATGCATAGCGTTCACCCAATCCGCATCTTCAAGAGCTCAATGCTAGAGATGAAAGAATAATGCTCACAAACTTACAAAGCGAGTTTTAGAGCGAGTGATCCTCCCTGTTTGTATATCACCAAAGATTTGGTTTAGGGGATGGTTCTTGGTCACTTGTGCTCGAACTCGGGGTAGCTTTGGCTTGTTAGGTGGAGGAGCTTCTTCTTCTTCATCATCTCCTTCATCTCTGTTGTTGTCTAAGTGGTCATCTCCTTGAGGTGGTGGTGAAGGAGGTTGTGGTGGATCTTCATGATGTACTTCCTCCTTCTCTTCATCTTGTCGTGTACCACTTGTGGATGCTTCCATGTCGTTTTGTCGGTAGCCTTGATTGAAAGTAGGAGCTTCCACTTGGGTTGATGAAGTAGTTTCCTTCACCTCCATGGGAAGAATCTTGCCGATGGGCAAATCTTGGATAGCTTCCGAGGGATCTTTATCACCTACATCATTTGGCAATTGTTTGACTTGCGAACCATTAGACTCATCAAACTTCACATCTACCGTCTCTTCAACTTTTCAAGTGAAGTTGTTGTAGACACGGTAGGTGTGAGAGTTCGATCCATAACCAAGTAGGAAACCTTCATGAGATTTGGGAGCAAATTTAGCACGGCGATGCTTATCAAGAATGTAACACTTAGAGCCGAATACCCAAAAGTATCCAACTTGGGGTTCGTTACCGGTGAGAAGCTCGTATGCCATTTTACCGAGAAGCTTGTGCAAGTAGAGTCAGTTTGTGGCATGACATGCTGTTTCAACGGCTTCTGCCCAAAAGTGTCTTGGCGTCTTGTATTCGTCAAGCATCGTTCTTGCCATCTCAATGAGGGTTCGGTTCTTTCTCTCAACAACTACATTTTGTTGAGGCGTGTACGTAGCCGAGAACTCATGTGAGATACCCTCTTTGTCAAGAAATGTATCCACATGGGTGTTCTTGAACTCCGATCCGTTATCGCTTCGAACCTTCTTGATCTTCACTTCAAATTGATTTTGCGCTTTGCGTGCAAAGTTCTTGAAGATCTCTTGTACCTGCGAGTTATCATCAAGAAAGAATACCCACGTAAATCTGGAAAAATCATCAACTATAACTAGACCATAAGAGTTTCCACCAAGACTCTTGTAAGAATTGGGACCAAAAAGATCCATACGAAGTAACTCGAGTGGTCTCCTAGTGGTCATGATGTTCTTGACCGGATGACTTCCACCTACTTGCTTTCCTGCTTGACAAGCGCTAGAAAGCCTATCTTCGTCATAGATAACATCTTTAACACCAAGAATGTGATCGCCCTTGATAAGCTTATCTAGATTGTAGCCAAGGGATTCAAAAAGCATCACATTTTGAATGGAGTATCATGAGATATGGCCACCTTACCAAGGACAAGTACCTTATCCTTAGAGTTGTCTCCAAAGGTCACGTACCTCCGAGGACCTTGATTAGGCGTGATCTCTTGGAACATGTCTTTATCTCCAGTCATGTGATTCGTGCATCCACTGTCGAGAATCCACTCTTTTTCACCGGACATGTAATCCTTGAAGTTTGCCATTAGACTTAGATTCTTCATGATCTTTTCATGCTCGATGTCGAACAACTCATCTTTATCATAGTAGCCTTGTTCTTCATTGTCATCATTTGGTGGAATCTCCTCGTGATAGAAACCAAGAGACTCGTTAGAATCGTAACCATGACAATGTTCAAGTTGATGAATGTGAATGGCTTTAATAATAATGTTGTTGATAGTTGTGACATCTCCTTTAGCACGCATGAGATCACAGAGCTCAAATAGGCATTTATCAAAGTTTGGATCACTAGGCTTCATTTTGTGAAAAGCAACAGTTTTATGAAGAATTTCATCAAGATTACTTAATGAAAGATTTGGATATTGTTTCTCCAAATGCCTCCACAAAGTATAAGAACATGCAAAGTTCTTCAATTGAGAAAGCACGAATCTTGGTAAGCCTCTAACAATAAGATTGACAGTTCTAAGGTTACCAAGCATGTCAATTTCCTCCTCGTGTGTGGGATGCAATTCATCAATGGGTAGCACATAGGGTTTTCAACATGTTTTCTCAAATGGAATTTGTCAAATACATCAATCATGACATTCTTCCATCGACTATAGTACTCTCCATCAAGAATGGGCACTTTACAATACAATCTCTCCACACTAGACACATCCATCTTCCTCCACCGTGATGAAACCGAAGCAATGGAGACCAATGCTCTGATACCAATTGAGGGATCACTAGAAGAGTATGTCTAGAGGGGGGTGAATAGACTACTAGTAGGAATTTAAAATCTACACAAGGTGCAAAGTAAGTGTTGGCAGATTTTAGCATATATAGCAAGTCTAGCACACCCTACACATGCAAATCATCAAGTATAGCAGTGGAATGTAAAGACATTGCACATGGAAGTAAAGAGTTGAGATAGGGAGATCAAACGTATGAAGGACACGAAGATTTTTCCCGTGGTTCCGATAGGTGGTGCTATCGTACGTCCACGTTTATGGAGTCTTCAACCCATGGAGAGTAACGGTCGCGAGAGTCCACGGAGGGCTTTACCCATGGAGGGTTCCACGAAGAAGCAACCTTGACTATACCATGATGGCCTACGTCCACGGAGGACTAGCCTAACTCGGGGTAGATCTTCATGAAGTAGGCGATCTCCTTGCCCTTACAAACTTCTTGGTTCACTCCACAACACGAAGTAGGAGGCTCCCAAGAGACACCTAACCAATCTAGGTGGCACCACCCTCCAAAAGGTAATAGGCTCGATAATGTCGATGAACTCCTTGCTCTTGTGCATCAAGATGATAGACTCCTCAACACACAATCACTCTCTCACAGATTTGGCTATGGTGGAAGAGATTGATTGGGTGGAAAGCAACTTGTGGAGGCTAGAGATCAAGATTCATATGGTTGGAATGGAATGGCATGATATCAGTACATGAGTAGGTGGCTCTCTCTCAGAAAATCAGATAGGATAGGTGGGGATCTGTTCTGAGTGCTGCTACTTCTCGAGCATGCGTTGGTTTCCGTGAAGAGTAATGGTTGATGCAGCAAAGTAGATAAGTATTTCCCTCAGTTGTTGAGAACCAAGGTATCAATCCCGTAGGAGATACAAGCAAGTCCCCAATAGATGTACCTACACAAAGAATCAAACACTTGCACCCATCGCTATAAAGGGGTTGTCAATCCGTTCACGGTTACTTGCAAGGATGAGATCTGATAGAGATAGATAGGATAGATTGCTTGAACGGAAAGTAAAACAAAAGGTAAAAATAATGCTGCAAAGTATTTTTGGTATTTTTGGTTTTAGATCTGAAAGTATAAGATGGAAAATAAACCCGGGGGCCATAGGTTTCACTAGAGGCTTCTCTCATGATGGCAAGTATTATGGTGGGTGAACAAATTACAGTCGAGCAATTGATAGAAAAGCGAATAATTATGAAGATATCCAAGGCAATGATTATGCATATAGGCATCATGTCCGTGTCAAGTAGACCGAAACGATTCTGCATCTACTACTATTACTCCAGACATCGAAATTAGGTTCGTGAAGAACAAAGTAACGCATTAGGTAAGATGACATGATGTAGAGGGATAAACTCAAGCAATATGATGAAAACCCCATCTTTTTATCCTTGATGGCAACAATACAATACGTGCCTCGCTACCCCTACTTTGTCACTGGGTGAGGACACCGCAAGATTGAACCCAAAACTAAGCACTTCTCCTATTGCAAGAATTACCAATCTAGTTGGCCAAACCAAATCAATAACTCGAAGAGACTTGCAAAGATATGAAATCATGCATATAAGAATTCAGAAAATACTCAAATAATATTCATGGATAATCTGAACATTAACCCACAATTCATCGGATCTCGACAAACACACCGCAAAAGAGTATTACATCGGATAGATCTCCATGAAGATCATGAAGAACATGGTATTGAAGAGCAAAGAGAGAGAAGAAGCCATCTAGCTACTAGCTATGGACCCGAAGGTCTGTGGTGAACTACTCACGCATCATCGGAGGGGCAATGGAGTTGATGTAGATGCCCTCCGTGATTGAATCCCCCTCCGGCAGATTACCGGAAAAGGCTCCAAGATTGGATCTCTCGGGAACGGAGGCTTCTGGCGGCGGAAAAGTGTTTTCATGGCTTGTTCTGGTATACAAGGAATATTTGGGAATTTAGAGGCCGAGAAATAGGGTTAGGAGAGCTGCCGTGGGCCCAGAAGCCTGGGGGGCGCGCCCTACCCCCTAGGCGTGCCCCTAGGGCTTGTGGTCCCACGGTGGCTCTCCCGACTTCATCTCCAAGTCTCCTGGTTTGCTTCTGGTCCAAGAAAAATTATTCCGAAGATTTTATTCCGTTTGGACTCCGTTTAATATTCCTTATCTACAATTCTCAAAAAAAAGGAAAAAACAGAAACTGGCACTAGGCTCTAGATTAATAGGTTAGTCCCAAAAATAGTATAAAATAGCATATTAATGCATATAAAACATCCAAAACAGATAATATAATAGCATGGAACAATCAAAAATTATAGATACGTTGGAGACGTATCAGCATCCCCAAGCTTAATTCCCGCTCGTCCTCGAGTAGGTAAATGATAAAAACATAATTTTTGATGTGGAATACTACCTAACATATTTATCCATGTAATATTCTTTATTGTGGTATGAATATTCAGATCCGTAAAATTCAAAACAATAGTTTAATATTGACATAAAAACAGTAATATTCCGAGCACACCAACAAGGCAATCGTGTCCTTTCGAAATAACATGGCCTTAGAAAGTTATCCCTACAAAATCATATGGTCTGGCTATGCACCATCTTCCCCACACAAAGAATCTAAATCATGCACAACCCCGATGAACAAGTCAAGCAATTGTTTCACACTTTTGGTGTTCTCAAACCTTTTCAACTCTCACGCAATACATGAGTGTGAGCCATGGATATAGCACTATAGGTGGAATAGAATATGGAGGAGGTGCAAGGAAAAAGGGAGAAGATAGTCTCACATCAACTAGGCGTATCAACGGGCTATGGAGATGCCCATCGATAGATATCAACGTGAGTGAGTAGGGATTGCCATGCAACAAATGCACTTAGAGCTATAAGTGTATGAAAGCTCAAAAAGAAAACTAAGTGGTCGTGCAAGATGAATATCCACTAGTTATATGAAAGTGACAAAATAGGAGACTCTCTATCATGAAGATCATGGTGCTACTTTGAAGCACAAGTGTGGAAAAGGATAGTAGCAATTGTGCCTTCTCTCTTTCTCTCATTTCATTTTTTTTATTTTTTTTGGTGGGCATCTTTGGCCTCTTTTATTTTTTTGTTTGGGCTTCGCTGGCCTCTTTTATTTTTTTGCAAAGTCCGGATACACTACTGGAATCAGGGTCTTTGCCGTCTGCCATAGCAGACGGCAAAGGCCTGCCTGGCGGACGGCAAAGCCTTTGCCGTCTGCCAGCAGACGGCCAACAGTCCGGCCGAACAGCTGCAGGCAAAGGCCCCTTTGCCGTCTGCTGGCGGACGGCAAAGAAGCCAAGCTCTTTGTCGTCTGCCAGCAGACGGCAAAGCCCCTGGACGGCAGACAAAAGGTGCCAGCCCCGTTAGGGGGCTAACGGCGCTCTTTGCCGTCTGCCAGCAGACGGCAAAGAAGCAAAGGTCTTCGCCGTCTGCCAGCAGACGGCAAAGAGGCCAAATAGGCCAGCCCAGGTTGCACAGGCTGCTGCCACGTGGCCACTTTGCCGTCTGCTAGCTGACGGAAAACCTCTTTGCCGTCTGCTAGCAGACGGCAAAGTGGCTATATTGCCCCTGTTTTTTTTTCTTAAATTCAATCAATTTCACAGATATATATATATATATTCATTTCAAAATATTTCAACAAGTACATATAGCCAACATATCCCTGCCATATGGATATGATCATCCAACACATAAATACACCAAATGAAAAGTCGAACATATCCAACAATTAAGCAAAAGGTCCATATAGTTTCATCCATACATACATATATAGGTAGCAAGTTTCACATTGTTCATCCTACAAAATCAAAACAAAAAGGAAGCACAAGAAGAAGAGTAGACTCCATCAACGCAAGCTTCCTCATCGAAAGCAAATCTGCAAATTGGGAAAGAAGAAAGTTAGAAGAAGAAGAAGAAGAAGAAGACTAGAAGAAGAAGAAGAAGAAGAAGACTAGCTAGAAGAAGAAGAAGAAGACTAGAAGAAGAAGAAGACTAGCTAGAAGAAGAAGAAGAAGAAGAAGAAGAAGAAGAAGAAGAAGACTAGAAGAAGAAGAAGAAGAAGACTAGGTCATTTTGGAGCTAAACCAAGGTTATTATGCCATTTTTTACCTAAGTGAGCTAATTATGTCATAAATGAACTAGCTAAGCTAAGTGTAGATCATTATTGAGCTATCCTAGGTAGTTATGCCATTTTTTAGCTAACTAAGCATATCAAGTCATTTTGGAGGAAAAAATGCTAAGTATAGGTCATTTTATAGCTATCCTAGGTAAAATATGTCATTTTGGAGCTAAGTAAGGTTATTATGTCATTTTCGAGGAAAAAAAGCTAAGTATGGGTCATTTTGGAGCTAAGTAGGTCATTTGTTAAGCTAAGTATGCATTTGTTAAGCAAAACACTTGGGAAAACTTACCATCATCACGGAGGTGAAGGACCGGTCGGGCTTGCGCCAGTGTGAGATGGAGAAGGACCGGTCGGGGTTGCGGCAGACGCAGAAGGACCGGTCATAATCACAACTACTCCTCATCATCATCATCAACTCTAACACATTGTAGCACATAATAACACAATGTACCTAGGACCTACTCCTCTCTCATAGGACGTACTCTACCCTCTCTTAGGTAAAATATCATAAAACAAGATAGGCCCTGACTCTCCATTATGGAGAATGCAGATTATCCTGTCTCCAATTCTTGGCCTACGCACAATGTTGCTTCCAAGTAGCTCTCTAGGATTGACCATACATTTTTTCCACTCTTTGATTGTCATGTCTTCATCGGTTTTAGAAATCCGGTATGGACAGGAGTGATGCGTAGGCTGACCTGGCCGTGCTGGCCATAAGCTCATAACTTCAACGTGACCGCTCGGAAACATCAGATTAGGCACACAATCTGTCGGGATTTTCTGTTGAAAAACATAGTAATAACTTTGTAGTTAGCAATGTAGTTTAGTTTTAGAAGAATTTATGCAAAAGATGCACGGATGTCGTAATAGTAGAAAATCTTACCATGCAATCTCCATGGATGTTACCGTAGTTCACCACGTGCACTAGTGGCACGTATTGACCATAATGTGGAGGAGTTTGATAATAGCTATTGTAATTCTCAAGATCATTAATAAATGCGACAAGATGATCTTTCTCCTTACAAGTTAATTCTGCTTTATCATTGTAGTAGTAGGTTCTGTCTACCATCTCCCGTACATTTTTTGAAGAATGAAAATAAGCTGTCAATGGAAATTAGTTGTCAACTATTTTTAAATAAACAATATAAATTACTTAATAAATATGGTTGAGAAACTCACATAATGGTAGAACTGGAGGCGTCTGCACATCGACCCAGATGTCGATATTACCTTCAATTTCATCTTCCGGACGAATATCAAAGGTGATAAGCATATTAGGCTCAAATGCATAAGCCTTCCATAGTGCTTGCCAACTTTTGCATTCAAAAAAGGAGTAGGTGTCTGCATTGTACAATTTTACGGCAAAAGTATAACCATGCTTGGTCCTCAAGTGAACTCTCTTTACCTCCATACTTTTTTTAGTATTAAAACCAATCTTATCCAAGACAAATCTTCTTGCATGGCAGGGGATATGCTAGTAGAATAGTAAAAAATTAAAATTATAAGTTGAAGCAAAAGAAGCAGAAGTCATGCTTAATTACGAAAAAAGACTTGTCGTTCTGACTTACTGTATCCACTTCGAAGGTCTCATCCAGCACGATGCTGAAGTGCCTACCATCAACTAGGTGAGTCGTGTCGCACAGACCGCGCTCGTCTTCGCAGTATTCGCACATACCGAATTCCCTTTCGCTATCGTCATCAGACATTTCCTATGTTCATAGTTGAAACATTTAAAATCGATCGAAGGCACTACCAGGAAACTGATCAACACACAGATCACTATTACTCAAAATAGGCAACGGGTTGACTTTAGGTCTGTCGAGTCTTTCCTTCCTAAACTCTCATCTCACGTATATGGTGGGCACTCCCTCTGATATTGCGACCGTCGGTGATGGTGGCTCCTCCATTCGTCCACGAGTGCATTACACCAAAATGTCTAGCACACGGGAACGAAGGAGAAGCGACCCCCACGACAACAGTCGGGATTCTTCCTCTCTCATATTTCGACCGTCGGTGATGGTCGCTACTCCTCCTTTCCCTAGTGCATTACAAATATCTAGCACAAGGAAAAGAAGGAGAAGCGACCCCCACGACAACAGTCGGGATTCTTCCTCTCTCATATATATATATGGTGGACACTCTCCCTCAATGAAAGACACACAAGGAGCCGAAACAGACCTAAAGTCAACCCGTTCCATATATCGAGCAATGACATAGAAAAAATGCCCTATGTTTATAGATGTAACCCTTTCGAACGGGAGACGCATAGTGGTCACGCATACTGATGATTCAATCTACCTACAGCTAGCAAGTTTCATCGGCACGAAGACCGGAACAGAGCAAATGAAGGGGGAGGAGGAGATGTCATTTGTGCTCACCCACGAACGCAGGGGCGGAGCTCGTCGAACGCACGGGGAGGTCGTCGAACACCAAACCCTCGCAGCGACGAAACAACTGCACATTTAAATCTTTATCGGTCAACACAAATATATATGATGTTTTTCATAATAAAATCGGAAATTATATGACCCCGTCGGCCTCTGGAAGACCGAAGAGCACCCTTTCGTGTCGGGTGTCGGGGTGTCGTGTCGGGGTCGAGGGGTGTCGGGGTCGAGGGGTGTCGTGTCGGGGTCGGGGTGTCGGGGTCGAGGGGTCGAGTGGTCGAGGGGTCGAGTGGCTGAGGGATGACACCCCGACACCACGACACCCCGACACCCGGACACGACACCCCCGACAACCCGACACCCCGACACCCAACACGACACCCCGACCCCGACACCCTGACCCCGACACGACACCCCGACACCCTGACACTCCGACACCCCGAGACCCAGACACGACACCCCCGACACCACGACACCCCGACACCCCGACCCTGACACCCCGACAAATCATCTACACTAAGCATCTCCAAAGGAGCAACATATTCATGGCAAACATCAAGGAAAGTAGCCCTCACAATATAACAGACAGAGGACTTAGTGAAAAATCATTGTCACAGCAACATTCTGGAGCATACTTTGGAGCAAGATTTAAATAAGCTACAGGGCAAGAACATGGCATACAAAGGCATGGCATTAAATTACAAGTAATGCACAACGAAACATCCAAAGGGAGCATCTCCATATGAGCTACAGATTCATGGCAATCATCCAAGCAAGATGACAAGTTTTAAAACAGAATGTCAACACTTAGTGAAAAACTGCTAAGTGTTGCAGAAAACAGAAATTAACGCACTTTGCAACAAGATATGATCATGCATATGAATCCTAACATGGCAACAAATGGCATGGCATCAAACTAGACATGAAGGGCTACAAAACTGATGAAGAAACCTACTGCATATGACTTTTAGATTGGTGGAAAACATCAACTCAAAAACGCAAAATATAACAGTGACAGCAGCTAACAGCAACATGCCACTTTGCAACAGAGATTTGAACAACTAGATGAACTCAAACATGGATGCAACCACTACCATCGTGTAGATCACAGAGAACACTACAACTTTCGTTATTGGCACATCGCAACGGACACACAGATCGAGCGGTACATCAAGATGAACAGGGCAAAAAAATAACAGAAAAGGGGACTTAGAAGATTTTCACCTAGGGTTTCTTCTAGAACTCCGGCGAGATCCGGCGGGTTTGAGCCTCTCCAGCGAGGCACGGCGAGGCAGAGGCCGAGGGAGAGGTGGAGGAGCGCGGGGGGGGGGGGGGCTCGGTGGTGCGGCGCGGCGGCGGGGTCGAGCGGCCGGCGGGGCGGCGCGGTCGAGCGGCCGGCGGGGCGGCGCGGTCAGGAGGGGCGGCGGCTCAAGAGGAGCTCGGGAGGAGCGGGCGGCACGGCGGAGAAGGGGGAGGGGCGGGGCGGCGGCGGCGACCGGCGGCGGCGGGGCGAAATTTAAGGGGGAAAAGGGCGCGGGAGAGAAAGAGAAGAGAGAGAGAGGGAGAGAGAGAAGAGAGAGAGGGGGGGGGTAACGGCCCGTTAGGAGTTATTTTCTTTGCCGTCTGCTAGCAGACGGCAAAGTTTCTTTGCCGTCCGCTAGCAGACGGCAAAGAGGTGGGGTGGGCCGTTGCAGTTAACTGGCCTTCACTGGGCCCCACCCCACCTCTTTGCCGTCTGCTAGCGGACGGCAAAGAAAGTTTGCCGTCCGCTGGCAGACGGCAAAGAGCTGGCTGATGGCAAACAATGTCTTTGCCATCAGCCAGTTCTTTGCCGTCTGCTTTCCCAAAGCTAACGGCAAACAACCTCTTTGCCGTCAGCCAGCAGACGGCAAAGAGCTGGCAGATGGCAAAGTCTCTGATTCCAGTAGTGATACTCATCCCAACTTGTGAGGGAGTCATGGCTTCCATCATCCTTTTATCACACGGGACAATGCTCTATTAATGAAAATCATCACACTTTTATTTACTTATAACTCAAAAAGAAAATTACAACTTGATACCTAGAACAAAGTATGACTCTATATGCAAGATGAAGTGATGGTGGATGTCATGAAAAGCTGAATGGTGGAAGTTGCATGGCAATATATCTTGGAATGGCTATGGAAATGCCATAATAGGTAGATATGGTGGCTGTTTTGATGAAAATATATGGTGGCTGTTTTGAGGAAGGTGGGTTTAATGCACCGGCGAAAGTTGCGCGGTACTAGAGAGGTTAGCAAAGGTGGAAGGGTGAGAGTGCGTATAATCCATGGACTCAACATTAGTCATAAAGAACTCACATACTTATTGCAAAAGTCTATTAGTTATCAAACAAAGCATTAGACGCATGCTCCTAGGGGAGAGGTTGGTAGGAGTTAACCATCGCGCGCTCCCGACCCTCACACAAAGGTTGACAATCATTAAACAAATCATGCTCCGACTTCGTTACATAACGGTTCACCATACGTGCATGCTACGGGAATCACAAACTTGAACATAAGTATCTCTTCCAATTCACAACTACTCACTAGCATGACTCTCATATTACCATCTCTATTATCTCAAAACTATATGCAAGGAATCAAACTTCTCATAGTATTCAATGCACTTAATATGAAAGTTTTTATTATATCCCTCTTGGATGCCCATTATATTAGGACTAAATTCATAACCTAAACAAATTACCATGCTGTTTTTAAGAAACTCTCAAAATAATATAAGTGAGGTACGAGAGTTCAATAATTTCTATAAAATATAACACCACCATGCTCTAAAAAGATATAAGTGAAGCACTAGAGCAACATTGCCTAGCTCAAAAGATATAAGTGAAGCACATAGAGTATTCTAATAAATTCACGATTCAGCGTGTCTCTCTCAAAAGATGTGTGAAGCAAGGATGATTGTGGCAACCTAAAAATCAAAGACTCATATCATACAAGACGCTCCAAGCAAAACACATATCATGTGGTGAATAAAAATATAGCCTCAAGTAAATTTACCGATAGATTGAAGACGAAAGAGGGGATGCCTTCCGGGGCATCCCCAAGCTTAGGCTTTTTGGTATCCTTGAATATGGCTTGGGGTTCCTTGGGCATCCCCAAGCTTAGGATCTTGCCACTCTTTATTCCATAGTCCATCAAATCTTCACCCAAAACTTTGAAAACTTCACAACACAAAACTCAACAGAAAACTCATGAGATCCGTTAGTATAAGAAAAATAAATCACCACTTTAGGTACTGTTGTGAACTCATTATTTATTTATATTTGTGTAATACCTCCTGTATTCTAACTTATCCATGGTTCATACCCCCCGATACTACCCATAGATACATCAAAATGAGCAAACTACACAAAGAAAACAGAATCTGTCAAAAACAGAATAGTCTGTAGCAATCTGTAGACTTAGAATACTTCTGAAACTCTAAAAATTCTGAAAAATTAGGAAAATCAGGTAAATTTATATATCAATCTTTTTTAAAAATTGCAGATTAATTCGACGCTCTCAAAAAATTAGAAAATTCCTGGACTGAGCGCAAAAGTTTCTGTTTTTCTGCAAGATCAAATCAACAACTACCATAGATCACCCCAAAGGTTTTACTTGGCTCAAACACTAATTAAAACACCAAAACACAATTATTACAGAAGTAATAATGTGCAAAACACACCAAAACATAAGCAAAAACAGAACACAAAAATAAAATTGGGTTGCCTCCCAATAAGCGCTATTGTTTAACGCACCTAGCTAGGCAAAACGCAATAGATCTAGGTATTGTCATCTTTGGTATGCAATCCATAAGTAGCTCTCATAATAGATTCGTAAGGCAATCTTATTTTCTTTCAAGGAAAGTGTTCCATGCCTTTCCTTAATGGAGATTGTAATCTAATATTTCCTTCTTTCATGTCAATAATTGCACCAATCGTTCTAAGGAAAGGTCTACCAAGAATAATAGGACATGTAGGATTGCATTCTATATCAAGAACAATGAAATCTACGGGCAGATAGTTCTTATTTGCAACAATAGGAACATCATGAATCACATGGCAAGTATATTTAAGTCTAACCCACTTCCTATGCATAGGGATTTTGTGAGCAAACAAATTATGGGAACAAAAATCAACTACCATAGGAAGGCGAAACAAGCATAACTTCCAAACTTTGAACACATAGAGAGGAAACTTGATATTATTGCAATATGTAAAATCATATGTTCCTCTCTCATAGTAATTTTCAGTAACATCATGAAGGAATCTCACAATATAACAATCACACAAAGCATTCTTTTCATGATCAATTATAGCATATGTGTCATCACCAAAACTTGGGGAACAAAAAATATAATCTTCATCAAGCATAGCATCCCCAAGCTTGTGGTTTTGCATATCATTAGCATCATGGATATTCAGAGAATTCATACTAACAACATGGCAATCATGCTTTTCATTCAAGGAACTATCATGAATCTCCTTACAAATTTCTTCTTTCCACACTTCATCAAGATTTTCAGATTCATGATTTTCAAACAAAACTTCATAGAGATAATCAAGTGCACTGAACTCACTAGCAATTGGTTCATCATAATTTGGTATTTTGAAAATATTAGCAAGTGGATGAGGATCCATATCAATAGATTTTTAGCAAGCGATCATGCAAGCAAATAGAAGGCACATGGCAACACAAGCAAATATAGCAACGAAAAGGTGAACGGAAGAAGGGCGAATAAAAAGGCAAATATTTTTGGTATATCGTTTTAGAAGTGGGGGAGAGGAAAACGAGAGGCAAATGGCAAATAATGTAAATGCAAGAGATGAGTTTGTGATGGGTACTTGGTAGGCTTGATGTAGATCTCCCCGGCAACGGCGCTAGAAATTGGCAAGTTGACAGGAGAGTTCTTATCCTGACTTCTATGTATCTCCCTGGCAACGGCGCCAGAAATCCTTCTTGCTACTTCTCGAGCATGCGTTGGTTTCCGTGAAGAGGAACGGTTGATGCAGCAAAGTAGATAAGTATTTCCCTCAGTTGTTGAGAACCAAGGTATCAATCCAGTAGGAGATACAAGCAAGTCCCCAATAGATGTACCTACACAAAGAATCAAACACTTGCACCCAATGCTATAAAGGGGTTGTCAATCCATTCACGGTTACTTGCAAGGATGAGATTTGATAGAGATAGATAGGATAGATTGCTTGAACGGAAAGTAATACAAAAGGTAAAAATAACGGTGTGTGAACAAATTACTATCGAGCAATTGATAGAAAAGCGAATAATTATGAAGATATCCAAGGCAATGATTATGCATATAGGCATCACGTCCGTGTCAAGTAGACCGAAACGATTCTGCATCTACTACTATTACTCCACACATCGACCAACTCCTGCCTGCATCTAGAGTATTAAGTTCATGAAGAACAGAGTAACGCATTAGGTAAGATGACATGATGTAGAGGGATAAACTCAAGCAATATGATGAAAACCCCATCTTTTTATCCTTGATGGCAACAATACAATACGTGCCTCGCTACCACTACTAGGAGAAACCCTACTAGTAGAGCTTGAAAAACCTATAGTAGTAGCGCTGGGTCCAGCGCTACTGCTAAGGCGCTACAGCTAAGTTATAGCAATAGCGCTGGTTGGTGCAGCGCTACTGCTAAGTCTAGTTAGCAGTAGCGCTGCACTTACCAGCGCTACTGCTATAACTTAGCTGTAGCGCTGCAGAGAGGCAAGCGCTGCTGATAATCCAGCGCTGCTGCTAGATGGCTTCCAACGTTGCTGCTAGTATTACTGCTTTCACAGATTCATATCCCCTCTACGTATTTGTGATGTATTTATACATGCTCTATACAGTAGTTTAATCAGATCATCATAATACATCATTGTCATATAAGAACTCCTCATCATCATCATTTTCGTCCATGAGACATCATATAACAACTTGGTCACTAGTTATAATAACAACAACTCATCATCATCATCATATAACAACTCCTCATCATCATCATCAACTTGGGCATCAACTTGGTCACTAGGTCACGAGTCATATATAATCAGCACTAACTAATTGTTCTTAATACCTAGGACCTACTCCTGCTGCTCTCTCTCAGGTAAAATAGCATAAAACATGTGTATCACTCCTTCTTCATCATATTGGAGAATGCATATGAACCTGTCTCCTAAATGTGGGTTGCGCTTCTGATTGCTGCCCCCTAGTACTTCTCTGCGATCCTTCACAATTTTGCTCCAGTCTTTGACTATTAAGACTTGCTCGCTTTGAGAAATGATGAATGCACTCATGTGCAATACAGGATATCTTGGCCGTAAGCTAACCATTGCTATGCGACCTTTAGACTCGATCCAACGAGGCACAACACTCATCGGGAGTCCCTGTTGAAGAACATCGTAGTAACATACTTAGCAATGAAGTTTAGCTTCAAAAATAATGTATGCAAAAGATGCACTGAGGACAAATTGTAAAAATCTTACCATCTTTCCTAGATAGATGTGACCGTAGTTCAATACGCACACTAGTGGTCGCACGTTTTGAGTACTAATATCTCGAAGTCTAGGAAAATAACCTGTCTTGACAGCATCAAGATCCTCAAGCCATGAAACATAATGACCTATCTCCTCGCAGTTTAGTTCAGCCCCGGGACAGTAGTAGGTGCTGTCTACCAAGCGTTGGACATGTTTTCTTGAATGGAAATAAGCTGTCAATAGAAATTAGTTGTCAACTATTTTTAAATAAACAATATAAATTACTTAATAAATATGGTTGAGAAACTCACATAATGGTAGAACTGGAGGCGTCTGCACATCGACCCAGATGTCGATATTACCTTCAATTTCATCTTCCGGAGGAATATCAAAGGTGATAAGCATATTAGTCTCAAATGCATAAGCCTTGCATAGTGCTCTCCAACTTTTGCATTCAAAATAGGAGTAGGTGTCTACATTGTACAATTTTACGGCAAAAGTATAACCATGCTCGGTCCTCAAGTGAACTCTCTTTACCTCCATACTTTTTTTAGTATCGAAACCAATCTTATCCAAGGCATAAATTCTTGCATGGCATGGGATACGCTAGTAGAATAGTAAAAAATTAAAATTATAAGTTGAAGCAAAAGAAGCAAAAGTCATGCTTAATTACAAAAAAAGACTTGTCGTTGTGACTTACTATATCCACTTCGAAGGTCTCATCCAGCATGATGCTGAAGCGCCTACAATCAACTAGGTGAGGCTTGTCGCACAGGCCGCGCTCGTCTTCGCAGTATTCGCACATAACGAATTTCCTTTCATCGTCAGACATTTCCCATGTTCATAGTTGAAACATTTAAAATCGATCGAAGGCAACTATCAGAAAACTGATCAACACACAGATCACTATTACTCAATATGCAACGGGTTGACTTTAGGTCTGTCGAGTCTTTCCTTCCTAAACTCTCATCTCACGTAT
Source organism: Elymus sibiricus (assembly GCA_039707655.1). Lineage (NCBI taxonomy): Eukaryota > Viridiplantae > Streptophyta > Magnoliopsida > Poales > Poaceae > Elymus > Elymus sibiricus. The sequence goes on from CM077675.1 coordinate 528,705,382, forward strand.
ATGGTGGGCAATCCCTCTAATATTGCGACCGTCGGTGATGGTGGCTCCTCCATTCGTTCGCGAGTGCATTACACCAAAATGTATAGCACACGGGAACGAAGGAGAAGCGACCCCCACGACAACAGTCGGGATTCTTCCTCTCTCATATTTCGATCGTCGGTGATGGTCGCTACTCCTCCTTTCCCTAGTGCATTACAAATATCTAGCACAAGGAAAAGAAGGAGAAGCGACCCCCACGACAACAGTCGGGATTCTTCCTCTCTCATATATATATGGTGGACACTCTCCCTCACTGAAAGACACACAAGGAGCCGAAACAGACCTAAAGTCAACCCGTTCCATATATCGAGCAATGACATAGAAAAAATGCCCTATGTTTTGCGGGAATATCATTGAATTCCCGTTCTGGCAAATCACAAGCACTCGATATGTCCTACATTGTAGCACAAGTCATGCTAAAATTCATGAAAAAAATTCGGCATGACCTTTACTAAAAACAGGACATATCGAGCGCCTGAAATTTGCCGGAACGGAAACGAATCAACATTCCAACAAAACATAGGCCACTCGGAGGTACATTGCAAACAAGAACACCAAGACATCCTCTATATTCAGAATATGACATGTTCATTCTAGCAAATGAGTAAAGCTGTGTTCATGATTCAAAAATTACGGCACGCGCTTGAATATATCGCAAAGAAGAGAAGAAGAGGAGGCGCACACCACGCATTATACCGATAAAATATCACTAATACATTTATAATGAACTCGAATATAATATCACTAATACATCATCCCGAATAATCCAGTTAATGCATCATCAAATATTAACTAATACATCTCGAATATTATCATATAAGATCACTAATACAGATCGAATACTATCGAATAATCTAAGTCACTAGCGGTTCCTGAGTCACGGGTGGTGGACACCCAAAGATAAGGAACCATCACAGGATCATAACTCGGGTGAGATCCCTGAAGAATCTGCCAGGTATTGTTGAACCTGTTGTCCAACGCCGGCATGTAGCGACGGACGTGCTCGTCCTCCTCCCTGACACGGCGACGTACCACCTCCGCGGGGGCCTGCTCCCTCTGCACCGAAAGTGGCCCACGTGACCGCCACCACAGAAGCTCCGGGTCGACGACGAGACCTGGATTCCTCACCAAGCTCCGAGCCCGGGAAGGTAGCACCTCCTAGTGCCAGCCCGGCGGAGCCCAGTCCCGGAGATGGCGCCTATCAAGCAGGCTCTCGCCGACCACTCGACGACGAGGATGCGGGCCGGGCATCGTCGGTGTCGAGACAAATCCCTATGAGAAAATTTTCTTATCGTTTAATGTTTTACTTTCTAGTTATCATTTGTACAGCAATCATCTCATTTGAATTTAGCTAGCGCCCACTAACCTATTTTTCTCAACATGCAAGTATGACACCTCATCAAGCAAATATATAGAAAATAATAAAACACAATATATTGCAAATATTCCCGTAACAACGTTCGGGGCATCATCTAGTCCCTAGCAAGAACCCTATAGGTGTGGGGATGTCTCACCAGAGGTTGGGGTCGGTGTCGGGGTCGTCCGGGGTCGAGGTCGCCGGGGTCGAGGTCGGGGTCGGGGTCGGGGGCGAGGTCGCCGGGGAGGACCTGTGGCGGTGGCGGCGCAGAGTGGAGAGGGAGAGAGTGAGGAGGGGGAGAGGGAGGGAGTGAGGGGCGGGGTAGTGGCGCGGAGTGGAAAGGGAGGGAGTGAAGGGCGGCGGCGGCGCAAGGAGAGGGAGGGAGTGAGGGTCGAGGCGGCAGCGCAGGGAGAAGGAGGGAGTGAGGGGCGCCGGCGGCAGCGGCGCAGGGACGGGGAGGGAGTGAGGAGGGAGAGAGGGAGAGAGTGAGAGAGAGGGGCCATACGGGGCGAAGAGCATAAGTGCACGGCCCACTTAGCAGTAGCGCTGGTCAGTAACACGCGCTACTGATAGGAGACTTAGCAGTAGCGCTTTCTTGAGGAAAGCGCTGCTACTATAAATACTGTCAGTGGGATCGTCGGGGCCCCCTTAGCAGCAGCGCTTTTCTAGATTCCAGCGCTACTGCTAAGCCCTTACTTGTAGCGCTGCCCGAATACAGCGCTACTGGTACTTAGCAGCAGCGTTTGTATTCTTCCAGCGCTACTAGTAGGCTCCTGCCTATAAGGTTTCTCCTAGTAGTGTACCCCTACTTTGTCACTGGGTGAGGACACCGCAAGATTGAACCCAAAACTAAGCACTTCTCCTATTGCAAGAATTACCAATCTAGTTGGCCAAACCAAATCAATAACTCGAAGAGACTTGCAAAGATATGAAATCATGCATATAAGAATTCAGGAAAGACTCAAATAATATTCATGGATAATCTGAACGTAAACCCACAATTCATCGGATCTCGACAAACACACCGCAAAAGAGTATTACATCGGATAGATCTCCATGAAGATCATGAAGAACATGGTATTGAAGAGCAAAGAGAGAGAAGAAGCCATCTAGCTACTAGCTATGGACCCGAAGGTCTGTAGTGAACTACTCACGCATCATCGGAGGGCAATGGAGTTGATGTAGATGCCCTTCGTGATCGAATCCCCCTCTGGCAGATTACCGGAAAAGGCTCCAAGATTGGATCTCTCGGGAACGGAGGCTTCTGGCGGCGGAAAAGTGTTTTCGTGGCTTGTTTTGGTATACAGGGAATATTTGGGAATTTATAGGCCGTGAAATAGGGTTAGGAGAGCTGCCGTTGGCCCACAAGCCTGGGGGGCGCGCCCTACCCCCTAGGCACGCCCCTAGGGCTTGTGGTCCCACGGTGGCTCTCCCGACTTCATCTCCAAGTCTCCTGGTTTGCTTCTAGGCCAAGAAAAATTATTCCGAAGATTTTATTCCGTTTGGACTACGTTTAATATTCCTTATCTGCAATTCTCGAAAACAAGGAAAAAACAGAAACTGGCACTAGGCTCTAGATTAATAGGTTAGTCCCAAAAATAGTATAAAATAGCATATTAATGCATATAAAACATCCAAAACAGATAATATAATAGCATGGAACAATCAAAAATTATAGATACGTTGGAGACGTATCAACTGCTTCTATTGCGAGTGACTGGTGGTGTAGGGGTATATATAGGCATCTCCAAAAATCCAACCGTTACACCTAACAAGTCAGACTCGGTGACACCGATGTGATAATCTCGATGGTACCGAGTTGCCTCAAAGGTAGCAACTTTTGAATCTCGCTGAGACCGATACATAAAACTGGGTTGCACCGATAAGGTGACCAATGGTCAGATTGCCAAACACGGTGACACCGATTCAACAAACTCGGTGGTACCAATTTTGTTAATTTACGTAACAGGAAGTTGGCAACCCACACTCGGTGGCACCGAAGCAGAATCGGTTGCACCGAAGGGCTAGGGTTTGGCCGAGTTTGTCTGTGGCTGAGAATTGGTGGCACCGAGTGGAAAGGGTTGGTTGCACCGATTTTTAGTGTTTGTCTTTGGACAAACTTTTGTGGAAGAGCTTGTGGGTGTATGTGGTGACTATCACTTGTGCATGTATGAGCATTTTGTTCACCAACAGTACCTTACCCCCTTTTGATAGTATTGGCTTTCCTATGGACTCAAAGTGATTTCTCACAAAGTAAAATGTAGAGTCCTCTTGCTTGAAGCTTGGCCAATGCAATTCCTTCTCCTTTTTCTTCATGGGAATACTCTCCACACTCCTTGCCAACCCATCTCTCTCTATGGACTTTACCTGAAATATACTAGATGAAAATATTAGTCCAAGAGACAATGTATGTTGTCATGAATTATCAAAACGACCAAGGGAGCATATTGTGCTTTCAGCGTGGAATCCACCATCATGTTCATCTTCGTCTTGGGCAGTGTCGCCTTCCGAGGTTTGCTGGTGTAGACTTTCGCCTGCTTCGCAGCCTTCTCCGGGGACGCGACGTGTTCGCTACGCCCGCGCTTCGAAGTCTGAGTGGGAGGGACGTTTGCGGAGGGCTTAGTGGCACCCGGGCCACCCGTGGTGCCCCCACGGACTCCAGGGTCCTGACTGGCCTTTGAACGGGTCTTGGGAAGCACTTCCTTTGAAGGAGAAGACTCCACCTCGTCGCCCAATTCAGACTCCCTCTCGTCCTCTTCGTCATCGCTCTCATCCTCATACTCTTCTTCCTCGTCCGAGTAACCATGGCGCTCCTTGTCGCTGGCCACGTCCGCAGTTGCGTTGGCACCGGCGGGTATGAAGCTCTCCATGCCCGTATAACCCTGCTGAAGCGGGAGTTACAAAGATCAGAACTCATCAAAGGAAAATAATGTCACTTAGAACTAACAATGGGATTCGGAGTTAACCTCACTCGGCGGATGAGTAGCCACGTGCCTTAACCCCCTGGGGTTGTAGCTAGCTGGGTTTATGGCCTTCAGCTTGTTCACCACTGCCTCGGTGCTGAGGTCCTCTGGGTGCGTGCGAGTGATGTCACTCGGACCCGTGTACTGCTACATGGGGTGAACCCTGGCCTGAAGTGGCTGGATTCTTCTCTGGAAGAAGACCTCCAGCAGGTCTAGCCCATTGACACCCTGGTTCACCAGGGCCACCAGCATAATCATGAGCAAGTCCACCTCGACTTTCTCCTCCTTGGATACAGTCAACTTGGGAAGTTGCCAAATGCGTTCTGTGGAATATGGAGGGAGACCCGACTGACCTTCACTGACCGAGACATCTGAGGGAGTCCTAGATTAGGGGTCCTTGGAGAGCCGGCCTATTGTCTATGGGCCGGACTATATGGGCTATTTGCCAAACACTAGATGATTTGAAGCTCAAGTTCCCAGGATGGAAGCTTCGAGAAGCACGGCTTGCGCTCCATGTTTGATGTAGTGAATAGGCATGTTATCTCTTCGGCATGTAACCGACCATGTGTAAACCCTAGGCCTCCTCGGCATCTATATAAGCCAGAGGGTTTTAGGGTATAGGGCCAGAACAACTCATCTAGGGTTAGACATACGATATCGAGGTAGATCAACTCTGTATTCCCATATACCATCAATACAATCAATCAGGACGTAGGGTATTACCTCCATAGGAGGGCCCGAACCTGGGTAAACTCGTGTCCCCTTCGTCTCCTGTTACCGTCGATCCTAGTCTCACAGTTCGGGACCCCCTAGCCGAGATCCGCCGGTTTTAACACCGACATTGGTGCTTTCATTGAGAGTTCCTCTGTGAGCGAGATGGGATCGAAGCCTCGCCTTTTCATCAGCGAAGAGGTCCGCAACATGGACGTTTTCATCCCCGGGCTGATCTTCGCCTTCGGCAGCATTGTGCTGCATGCTGGTTCCACCGGTCATCTAGGCCGCATTGAGATCCTCGCCCCCGATCAGGAAGTTAGATTTGGAAACCTAGAGTTTTCTGTCGACTCTCGAGGCGACTTGTCACTAATCGGGCTCACGGCTTCGCCCGTAGCCCCCGAGTACTCTGAGGCCTTAACCTCGAGCCCCTCCGTCGAACACGCCAATGGGGTCACCCATGGCGGCAGTCCGATCTCTAGCCCTGGCCTGGCCATCAAGCCGTATGACCGGACATGTGTTCCTACCGAACACTCCCCATGGGTGGGCTTCATGGGGATTGACTCCACGAGTTCTGAACAGTTGGATCCAATCGGACCCTCAGCGGTCGACGAGGCCTTAGAGCAATTCTCATCGTTGAAAATCGCCGACGATCCAGCCCCGATCTATGTCCGGCCCGGTTACAGTTCGGGAAGGGACGGATTTTTCGACCCACCCACCACCCACTTGATAGCCACCATCCAAGACTTAACCGACGTGCTAGACTATGCCTCAGAGGAGGCAGAATACATGGATGAAGAGGACCGTGCTCTCACCCCCATCAATACCGGGAGTTGGACCGCGACTTCCACATATGACATCTACATGGTGGATACTCCTGCCACCAATGGGAACAACACGCCTCCCAGCGACGGCGACAAATCGGGCGATGCGCCATCAAGGCGCCGGAAATCGCATAAGCTGTCCAAAATCAAAAAGGGAAGAAGAGCTATCATCGGCTATGGGGATGGTAATACCCCCGCCGATCATGGCAATCCCGATATTCCCGAGCACCCGTTCGAGTGTCCGGATGGGCCTGAGGACCAAAACAATACCGATAACGCCAACGACCCCGTAGACGATGATTACCTTCCCCCCGTTGAAGAGGAAGGTACAGCGGAAGACGATGACCTGTACATTCCCGATAACCTCGAGGATCAGGAAGAAATTAGGCAGCGGCTCATAGCAACGGCCCGCAGCCTAAAGGCCAAAGAACGGCAACTTAAAGCCGAACAGGCCGACCTCAATGATCGATGGACGAAAGTCCTCTCAGCCGAGGAAGTATACGGCACTGGTCTGACAAACCAGCTCAAAAGCTACCTCGGCGAAGGCTGCTGCCACAATTCGACGATGAGCTCACTGACACTCCGTCCCCGCGTCATATCCTATATGACAAGCCGGATCGCGCTCCTCGCGGGCGCAACAGAGCGGCCATGTACACCGGTTATGAACCGGCGGTACCCCGAAGACGGGGTAAGGAGCCACTCAAACCCGATTACGGGTTCGACCTGCGCGATGATCTAGATCACAAAGCAGGCCGCACGAGATCCATCTACGGATCCAAAGATTACTCACCGGATAGAAGGGGAGAGTATAGACCATGGTTCGACCAAAACCACAGAGTTCGGGAACGTAACCGGCCCCATACAGATGCCGAATACAGGCGTGACATAGCACGGGTCAGAGGTGCCGCCCACCCACCGTGCTTCACAGATAGGGTAATGCGGCATCAGTTCCCCGAAGGGCTCAAACCCGTAAATATAGAACAATATGAAGGGACCACTGACCCAACTGTATGGATTGAGGACTTCCTTCTCCATATCGACATGGCACGAGGAGACGATCTCCATGCCATCAAATACCTACATCTTAAGCTTAAGGGGCCAGCTTGGCACTAGTTAAACAGCCTCCCCGAAAACTCCATTGGATGCTGGGAAGACCTGGAGGACGCATTCCATTCTAAGTTCCAGGGAACCTATGTCCTCCCTCCGGACTCCTCCGATCTTAGCAACATCGTCTAGAAGCCCGGCGAGTCCGCCCGGCAATTCTGGAATCGGTTCTTGACTAAAAAGAACCAAATCGTCGACTGTTCGGACGCCGAGGCAAAACATTCGGGACGAATGGCTGGCCCGCTAGCTCGGCCAGGATAAACCTCGGACCATGTCCGCCCTCACTACCCTCATGACCCGCTTCTACGCGGGCGAAGACAACTGGCTGATAAAACGCAGCCATAATACCGATGACCCCGTGGCACCCGAAGCCCAGGATGGCACCTCGAAATCAAAGCGCAATAAGAATAAGCGCCGGCACAATAATAGCGATGCCGATGACACGGCCGTAAACGTCGGATTTCGCAAATCCCGACCGGGACAGTGGAAGAAGCCTCCAAAGGGCAATCGCGATGGACCCACCCAGCTCGAGAAAATCATGGAGAGGCCTTGCCAAATCCATGGGACTTTGGACAAGCCTGCCAACCACACACACAACAATTGTTGGGTGTTCAAACAGGCCGGCAAGATAGCATCCGAAGACCAGGGAGAAAGCTCTCGCAGCGACGACGAAGATGAACCTCGAGGTCCGATCGGTGGTGGACAGAAGAAGTTCCCTCCCGAAGTCAAAATGGTGAACATGATATATGCCACTCATATACCTAAGAAGGAAAGGAAGCGCACCCTTTGGGAAGTCTACGCGGCGGAACCCGTAGCCCCGAAGTTCAACCCTTGGTCGGCATACCCGATCTCCTTTGATCGGCGCGATCATCCGACCAGTATCCGTCACGGGGGTTCGTGGGCCCTCATCCTAGACCCCATCATAGATGGGTATCACCTCACAAAGGTCCTAATGGACGGAGGAAGTAGCCTTAACCTGATTTACTCAGATACGGTGAAAAAGATGGGCATTGATCCATCAAGGATCAAGCCCAGCAGCACTACCTTTAAAAGGAGTAATCCCGGGTGTCGAGGCCCGATGCACGGGCTCGGTAACTCTAGAGGTCGTGTTCGGCTCACCCGATAACTTTCGCAGCGAAGATTTGATCTTCGACATTGTGCCCTTTCGCAGCGGCTATCACGCGCTGCTTGGTCGGACTGCGTTCGCTCATTTCAATGCGGTCCCACACTATGCATACCTCAAGCTCAAGATGCCCGACCCAAAAGGGGTCATTACTGTAAACGGCAACAATGAGCGCTCCCTCAGAACTGAGGAACACGCATTGGCCCTAGCGGCCAAATTCAGCTATAAAGAAGATCGGCAAGTTCCGACATCCACCATAAAGGCACATAAGGCTGGGAAGCGAGTTCGACGTCAGACTGAAGACTCAGATCCACCTCCTCCCCTCTATAGGGACTCGCGCCCCACCACACAACGTCAGGACCAGCAAAGTATGTGCCGCGGAGGCACAACTTTGCGCTTAAGATTTCATGGGTAATGGTGGGGATATTAAGATGGTGTTCGGCTTCCCCGAACTACTAACCTCAAATACGTCTTCGGACAAGACACAGGTGCTCCTAAAAGAGCCTCCTTACGGCGTAACGCTCACCCACAATTTGGCGGCCTCTCAAGATTTTTGTTAGCAAAATCCGTCCGCCGAACATTAACACCCATCAAGGTGCATCCAAGAGCAGGAGTCAACTGGCAAGGGGGCATATCGAGGACGTCAGGCCACCAATTGAAGACCCCCGGTACAACAACTCCTGTGTGATTTTACTTCTTATTTTCTTTCACATACCTGTAAACAGTTGCCTCGGCAATCCGAGTTATAAGAGTTGTTGAGAGAATGCAAAATTGCGTGGCGCAAACGCGCCTCATCTGTCCTGTTTTCGGCGCATACTTTTTCTCTTTTCTCCCTCTTCTTGTGGACCTGTTCGGTATGAAGTGAGGTAACCAGCTAATAGACCGGGGGCTCGATTTCAAACACAAATCGCCTTAACTATCGTGTGTTCGGCGTCTTGGCGTTTCGTTTTATATGCATCGGTTCCGAACTATGTCTTTGGTCATTAAGTTGGGTTGCCCGGCTCCTGTGCTTGCAACTTTATGTTCCGCTCGTTCGGCTAAAAGGGCAAAGGGAGCACCCCTGCGATTGTGTTTCCGGATAGTCGAGTCAAGCACCTCAGGGGAGAAAGCCGAAAATGGACTGTCATGGTGTGCGTGAACTGATCTGTGAACCCCAAGTTAGAAGTATTACACTTCAATCTTTGTAAGCGGTTATTCCGTGTTATACGAGGAATTTGCCCTTTGTGCAAACACTATGATGTCGGCTTCGGCCTCGGCTCGTCCGAACATCGCAAAAACCCCGGTGGCTAATCGTACGCTTCCCACAGTCCTTTTCACGCCCCTTCGGTTAAGTGAAATAAATAAAGCATAATAGTCTGATTGCCTAGTCTGCCGCACTAAATCGCCTTCGGGTTCCTATAATTTGGCTAAGGACTGTAGTGCATTGGCATGGACACCCCATGTAGTATCTACGTGGGGGCCGAAGCCGACGACTCGCATATTTCAGTATCAAACAACCATACAGGAGTTATAAAGGAAGGCAAAAACAACATAAGTGCGGATACTAATATCATTGAAAATTATAAACAAGTCTTCGGACATTACAATCTCATTCAAATATTTTTTCGCCCGAACACTGCGACGCTATCACCCGCGCACTATCCATCACTCCATCGAAATAAAGTTCGGGGCGTCGGTGCTCCTTTCCGGGCGGCGGCGGGTCGGTAGCGACCTTCATCGGATGGAGCCCCGGCCAGTGCACCTTGGCCTTGGCAAGGGCCATCCGGACTCCTTCGATGCAGGAGGAACGATTGACGACGTCAAGGCGGGGCGCCGCATCAATTAGCCATTGCACCAGGCCGAAGTAGCTGCCTGGGAGTGGCTCACCGGGCCATAGACGGATGCAGAGGTCCTTGATGTCCGGCTCCGCCATCCGGTGCATCTCCATCAGCTGTTTCAGTTGCTCCACCAGAAGAGGAGGACGCTCGGGGGCTCCGAATTGTGCCCAGAAGATCCGAGTTTTGTCTTCCTCTCCCCGTGAGGCAAGCAGCTGATTGGCGTCTGCCACGCTCTTTTGGAGATCGGCGGCCGCGCCTGAGGATCACCACACCCGGGTCAGCAATTCGAATTTGCTATTCCCGAATATGCACTTTAGGTAGTACGGCTTACCATCGGCTATCTCCTTGGCCTGCCGAACTTGTTCCTTCTGGAGATCGGACCTCAGGGAGGATAGTTCGGCCGAGACCGCTTTGTTCTTCTGCTCCAAGGCATCGCACTTGTTGCTGGCGTCCTTGAGCTCATCTTGTATCACTGCCACACGAGCCTGGTGTTTATCACTGGTGGCTCGTAGGGCGGAGAGTGCGGTGGCCGCCTCCTGGGCCGCCGCCTTTTCCACGGCCGCTTCATCTTTGGCACGTTGGAGCTCGGCCCGGAGGCTTTCAATCTCTTTCGACGAGGCTGCAACACGACAACGTCTTATTTAAAAGGACTGTGAACTAACCAAAGTTGGGGAGAATACTAAGATTTGATTCGAACTTACCCTGTGCCTCGTCGAACATCTTGTTGAGGGCTTCCACCTCATCCTCGGAGCGCTTGAGCTTCCGATGTATCTCGTCCAGCTCGGCGCCGTTTTTGGTCGCCACCGATGACGAGGCATACATCACACATACAATTCAAATATCACATCGATACTTACTTCCCGAGCTATAAAGATGACCCCTAGGCAAGTTTGTTCAACTCACCTAGGGCTCGGGGGCTGCCATATCTACAGTACAGATAAATAAAAATACTTAGCAAAATTCCGGGTGACTTACTTGAAAGCCCGCAAGGAGACCTTTGAAGCCCTCTTTCAGTCCGTTATCAATGGACTGGACGCTTTGTAGTACCGCACCCATGAGGGTGTGGTGCTCCTCTGGGATGGAGACGCTTGATAGAGCCTCCCCCATGGCCGACCACTCGTTGGTCGGCGGTGCCGGGGATGATCGGATTTCCCGATCACCCACCGGGGATTGGACCAGTACCTCCGGAGGCATAGTGCGCTCCGGAGATGTCCTTGCAGGGGACTGATGGCCCGTCCGTCCGGCCTCCTCGGTCCAGACGGGGGATTGTCCCCTGGTCTTCGGTGGCCGAAGCGTTAGCCTCGGCCACGGGAATATCTCCCTCGCCCCCTGCATCCGCCTCCATTGGAGTAGGCTGGGACGACACCTCCACAACGTTCTTCGTAGCACCTGGAGTGCGGGGGTGCGAGGCATCCCCACTCTCCGCTAGTTCGGTGGGCGGGGTCTCTCCATCCGATACCACCTCGGTGGGAATGACGCGCGGGGGGCTGTAGGACCAATAGCCTGCGTGTCAGGAAACACTGAACTTACTGGTTATAGGAAAGAGGGTCTTCGGATCCTAACCTGGATGGAGGGGGCTTGACCCGTTGGCTCCTTGGCGCAACCTCCTCAAGGTCTTCGGACGCGGATCCCGAGTCCAAGCTATCGTCGGATAGGACGACCCGCGTCTGCCGCGCCCTCTTCGAGGCAGGAGAAGCTGCCTGCCCCGGGCCGTCCGAAGACGCCGCTCTTTTCTTGGCACGAGGGGAGTTGCCTCCCCCCTCGCTCTCGACCTCCTCCTCCTCTTCTTCCTCCTCCACGGTCTCCTCCTGATTCGAGGAGGCGGGCGTGTTTTCAGAAGCAGCATCAGGCTGATCCTTGATGTGAAGGCCAGCCTGACCTGGTTTCTTCTTCTTCTCCTTCTTCGTGGGAGCCTCGTAGGGCTTCTCCACGAGCATCTTGGCTAACATCCCGATCCTCTCGTCTTCGGGCTGAGGAGTCGGACTGCTGATGTTGATGGCTTTCTTCAGCCATCTCTGTATAAACATATCGGACACAGGGTTATGGACCTTCTATGTATAGAGCCAATCAGGCTAGGACGAGTCGTACCTCGGAGTCCGGCTTGGCAGCATGTAGGCCCTTGTCTTCCCCCTCGGCTGGCCAGCTCTTCATCGATTTGAAGAACGCCTTCCACAGCTTCTCCCGCATAGTGCGGAAGAATTTCCGAACTATGGGCTCGGTGTCAAGTTTCCGAGCCCACAGGGAGGTGTCTCGGCGCTGGCAGGGGAAGATGCCTCTTCGGAACATCACCTGAACCACGTCGGCCAGCTTGATGCCGTTCTCGACCAAGGAGCGGCTCCACTTTTGCAGATCAGCCACCTCCTTGCTTTACCGCCAGTCGAGGCCATTTTCGAGCCACGAAGCCAGTCTGGTCAGGGGACCAGACCTGAATGCAGCGGCGGGGTGCAGACCATGTTCTTGTTGTTCGGTGATGTAGAACCATCCCTTCTGCCACCCCTTGATGGTGTCGATGAGGGTGCCCGCCGGCCAATCGACGCGCGTGAGTTTGCTGATGACGGCACCGCCGCAGTCGGCGTGCTTGCCGCCGACGCACTTCGGCTTGATGTTGAAAATTTGCAGCTTGAGCCCGAAGTGCGGCTCGATGTCCAGACATGCCTCACAGAGGAGGATGAAGGCGGAGAGGTGCATGATGGAGTTCAGCGGAAGGTCGTGGAAGTCGACGCCATAGAAGAAAATTAGGCCCCTGACGAAGGGATGGAGCGGAAAGCTCAACCCCCGGAGGAAGTGGAGGATGAACACCACCCGCTCGCCTGGCTTGGGGGTGGGGATTACTTGTCCCTTCTCCGCCGCGTGATGAGGAATATCGGCGGGGAGGTAACCGGCCTTCTTGAGGTCGAGGATGTCTTGGTTGCTGACCGTGGAAACTTCCCACTGGCCATTGGAGCCCGCCATTGCTGAGCTCGGAAGTGGGGGTGGAGGAGACCTAGATTTGTGCTCTGGAGGCGCAAGGGAATAAGAGGCGGAGAAGTCGAGTGGAGAGCGTGAAAAGACCTTTGGGGTTTTTCTTTCTCCTTTTATGAGGTTTGCCGATTCGGGCTCCCCTTGCTGCGCCATGAATCCCCCCACTTCGCAAGACGTGCGAGCCGTTGCACACGCGTGGTTAAGTATATCCCGTATAAAACGGGACACGATCAACATATTGATAGATCGTGTAGATGGAACGGCCTCGAACCGCGCATCGAGTGCCTGTAACTGGCCTATCGGTCGTGGTGGGCTGTGACCTTTCGTCAAAGAGGTCGTCAGGAAACATTATCATTTTTCCCTGACGCTTGGCCTTTTAAAACCAACATATCTCATAGGATTCGGACGTGCTACTATGCGGAAAACTACTTATCATCGGAGGCCGAACTATGGTTCGGCAAGTACGAACTCACCTCGCAAGGCAAAGACTCTGTTCGCGAAGCAATTGGAGCTGAAGACCCTTGGCGTTGGAGGCGAGTTCAGGGGCTACTGAGGGAGTCCTGGATTAGGGGGTCCTCGGAGAGCCAGCCTATTGTCTATGGGGCGGACTATATGGGCTATTTGCCGAACACTGGATGATTTGAAGCCCAAGTTCCCAGGATGGAAGCTTCGAGATGCAATGCTTGCGCTCCATGTTTGATGTAGTGAATAGGCATTTTATCTCTTCGGCATGTAACCGACCATGTGTAAACCCTAGGACTCCTCGGCATCTATATAAGCCGGAGGGTTTTAGGTTATAGGGCCAGAACAACTCATCTAGGGTTAGACATACGATCTCGAGGTAGATCAACTCTGTATTCACATACACCATCAATACAATCAAGCAGGATGTAGGGTATTCCTTCCATAGGAGGGCCCGAACCTGGGTAAACTCGTGTCCCCTTCGTCTCCTGTTACCGTCGATCCTAGTCTCACAGTTCGGGACCCCCTTGTCGGTGTCAAAACCGGCGGATCTTGGGTAGGGGGTCCCGAACTATGATACTTGGAACAATGGTAACAGGAGACAAAGGGGACAAGGTTTTACCCAGGTTCGGGCCCTCCTATGGAGGTAATACCCTACGTCCTGCTTGATTATATTGATCGTATAGAGATTACAGAGTTGATCTACCACGAGATCGTATGACTAAACCCTAGATGAGTTCTGTTAGCCTATGACCTAAAACCCTCCGGCTTATATAGACGCCGAGGGTACCTAGGGTGTACACATGGTCGGTTACACGTCGTGCGGACAAACATGCCTATCTACTACTTTAAACGTGGAGCACAAGCCGTGATCCTCGAAGCTTCCTTCCTGGAGTCCGGGCCTTCAATCAATCCTGTATCCGGCGAACAGTCCATACAGTACGGCCCATATGAGATAGGTCGGCCTCCCGAGGACCCCTTAGTCCAGGACTCCCTCCGTAGCCCCCGAACTAGCCTCCAACGCCAAGGGTCCAAGCTTCAGCTGCTTCAAATGATCAGAGTCTTCGGCTTGCGAGGCGAGTTCCATTCTCCGGATAGTAATCGACGGCACCTTTAATTCGGCTTCTATCGACGCGTAAGTTTTCCGATCATTGATCATCCAAACACCATGTGTAATCCGGCCCTTAAGGCCAAACGTCAGGGAGCCAATAATGCTCTTCTGACAACCTTTCAGACGAAAGGTTGTGGCCCATCACGACCGCTGAGCCAGTTGCACGGACTCTTTTCGCGGCCCGAGGCCGCTTTTATCGGCACGATCCATCAATGCACAGATCGTGCTCCGTTTCACACGGGATATGCTTAATCATGCGCGTGCAACGCCGCGCATGCCTCGGGAAGTGGAGGGATTCACGGCGCGGTGGAGGGAGGTTAACCGGCAACGACCCTTAATAAAAGGGGAAAAACTCCAAGGCTCATCCACATCTCCTCTTCGCATCCCCGCCTCCCTAGTCTTCCGATCTTCCCAAGCCCAGATCTAGGTTTTCCATTCTTCCCTCCCCAAGCTCAGCCATGGCCAGCGGAAAATGGGAGGCTTCCACGATCACAGACAAGGACATCCGAGAGCTCAAGGACGCCGGATACATCCCTGCCAACATCTTCCATCGTGCCGCCGAGGAGGGCCAGGTGATTCCCACCCCCAAACAAGGCGAGAGGGTGGTTTTCGTCCCTCATTTCATCCAGGGATTAAGCTTTCCACTTCACCCCTTTGTGAGGGATTTGAAGTTCTTTTATAGGCTTGATTTCCACGACCTCCCACCGAACTCTTTCATGCATATATCTGCCTTCATCATCGTCTGTGAGGCTTTTCTGCGGGTCGAGCCACACTTCGGACTGTGGCTTAAGATCGTCAACATTAAGCCGAAGTGTGTCGCCGGCATGCATGTAGACTGCGGCGGGGTAGTCATCGGCAAGCTTCCACACGCAGTGTGGCCATCCGGCACTTTCATCGAGACCATCAAGACTTGGCAAAAGGAGTGGTTCTATATCATCGAGCCAAAGGAGGAAGAGGGCGGAACTGTTCCTGCTGAATGCAGAACTGTTCCTGCCGAATTCAGGACCGGCCCCCCGACCAGATTGACCTCATGGGTCCGAAAGGGCCTCGACTGGGGGTCGGCTACCGAAGTAGAGGACCTGCAGAGGGGCATCGCCTCCTTGATCAGGGAGGGCGTCAGCCTGACCTCCGTGGTTCAGGTTATGCTCCGGCGACACATCCTCCCCTGCCAGCGCCGGAGCTCTCCTATGTGGGACTACCGGACTGACAACGATCCTACAGTTCGTCGACTCTTCCGCACCACGCGGGAGAAACTATGGAAGGCGTTGTTCAAGGCGCAGAAGGACTGGTCGGGCAAGAAGGAAGACAAGGGCTTGAGCGCCGCCAAGCCCCCTTTCGAGGTATGTTACGGTTTCAACAGATCAGTTTTATTCTCCCGTAGATAAACTAAGGATTTTCTGATCACCTCCGTAGGAATGGCTGAACAAGGCCAAGGATTTCAAGAGTTCGGCCCCACAGCCCGAGGACCCTCGGTCCCCGCTGTTGTTGGAGATGCTTGTCGTGGCGCCCTACAAGGCGCCAGAGAAGAGAGAAAAGAAGAAGACAGGCCGAGCTGGCCTGCGCACCAAGGACCAGCTAGAGGTTGACTCCGAAGAAACCCACGCCTCCTCGAATCAAGAAGAGGAGGAGGAGCACGAGGTCGAGGGGGGAGGCGATTCCCCCTCACAAGAAAGAGGGCGACGTCGTCGGACGCCTCAGAGGATGAACCTCCTCCCGCCCAGAAGAAAGCACGCCGATCACAGGTGATCCTGTCCGACGATAGTTCGGCCTCGGACACTGAGTCCGAGGAGTTCGAGAGGGTTCCGCGAAGGACCCTGAGGGTTAAGCCCCCACCTCGAAGGTATAGATCCGAAGACCTTCCAAAATATCAATGCTTAATTTTAAATATTTATTAACACATGAGCGCCAACCAACCTGCAGCCCCCCACGCGTCCTTCCCACCGATCAAGTTTCGGATGGGGAGACCCCGCCTGCTGAACTAGCAGAGAGCGGGAATGCGTCGCATCCCTCCCCTCCAGACGCTACGAAGGACGCCACAGAAGTGTCATCCCAGCAGGCTCCCATGGAGCCGAACACTGGAGGTGGGGGTGACGATGTCATGGTCGAGGTTAATACCTCGGCCACCGAAGACCCGGGAGAGAAGATCCTCCCGGATACCGAGGGGACCAGACAAGGAGTTGTCCAGTCGCCTCCAAGGCTGTCTCCGGAGCACACTATGCCTCCGGAAGAATAGTCTCAATCCCCGGCTTCCCCACCGGCGCCTCCGACCACTGAGTGGCCGGCCATGGGGGAGGCTCTATCCAGTGCCTCCCTCTCCCAGGAGCACCGCACCCTTATGGGTACAGTGTTGCAGAGCATCCAGTCCGTAGATACCGGACTGAAAGCGGCCTTCAACGGCTCCTGACCGGCTTTCAGGTAAGCCATGTAACGCTCTGTCTCGTGAAATATTGATTAATTGTTTATATATATAGCAGCCCTCGAGCCTTAGGTAAGTTTGAAAAACTTACCTGGGGGTCAAGACATAGATCCCTATCCGAACTACACATATGTTCAGATCGTTCGGTCAGTCTATAAGGAGACCGGACATAGTATTATATAATGATAATTTGGAGGTTTGTGAATTCCTGTAATATGAGATATTCTTATTTGTTACAGGCTTCGGCGTCGGTGGCGGCTACTAACGCCACCAAAATAGAGGAGCTAAATCGGAAGCTTAAGAGCTCCGAGGGCGAGCTTGACACTCTAAACCGGAGATTCGACGAGGCGCAAGGTAAGCTGAATTAGAGTATCAAAAACTCTGTTTAACCGCTCTATCAACACGGTTTCTTAATAGGAGTCAATGTTTTACGCAGCCTCGGCGAAGGAGATGGAGAAGCTCAAGGCCGAGCTTGAGAAGGCAAAGCAGGAGGATGCTGTAGAAAAGGCGGCGGCCAAAGAGGCGGATGCCGCACTATCTGCCTTGAGAGCTACCGGCGACAAGCACCAAGCTCGGGTGGAGGAAATCCAACAAGAGCTCAAGGACGCCGGTCATCGATGCGAGGCCCTTGAGCAAGAAGGCAAGAAGCAGGCCACCGAACTATCCACCCTCAAAACCGACCTACAAAAGGAGCGGGTGGATAGGCGGTCCTATGAAGAGGAGATCGGCCAAGCTAAGGCTATCCTGGATGGTAAGCCATATTTATTGCAGTGTATCTTCGGGGATGGCAAGTTCAAAGAGCTTACCCAAGTATGGCGTTCCGCAGGCGCCTGCTTGGACCTCCAGAAGAGTGCAGCTGACGCGAAGCAGTTCTATGCTTCGCGGGGAGAAAGAGATGAAGCTCGTCTATTCTGGGCACAATTCGAAGCCCCCGAGCGCCCTCCTCTCCTTAACGAGCGACTGAAGCAGTTGTTCGAGCTGCACAAGGTGGCGGAGCCGGCCATGAAGGATCTCTGCATCCGGCTGTGGCCCAACGAGCCATTGCCGGGCAGTTACTTCGGCCTGGTGCAGAAGCTGAGCGACGCCACTCCTCGGATCGACGCATTGAGGAGGTCTTCCTGCATCGAGGGGGCAAGGATGACCTTTGCGAAGGCCAAGGTACATTGGCCGGGGCTGGATCCGATGAAGGGGGCTACTGCTCCTCCGCCGCCTGGAAAAGAGTATAGGTGCCCCGAGCGGTACTTCTCCGGAGTTATGGAGGGTGCTCGGGCCATAGAATCACAGTGCCTAAGAGATACTGTGTATGAGTGAACGCTTGTGTAATATGTCCGAAGACCTTGAAAATGCATTCATGTATAAATTTGCATGGTTTATCATGTTTGTTATGTGTTCGCATCCTTTGTAACTCCTGTGTGGCCGTTAACCATGAAAGCTGCGAGTCGTCGGCTTCAGCCCCTGTGTAGATACTACATGAGGTGTCCCTACGAACCGTACTATAACCATTAGCCGAACTGTGGGCGCCCGAAGGTGGTAGTGCGGGGCGGACGAGTCAATCGGACCATAATGCTTTATTGCTTTCACTTAGCCGTAGGGGCGCGAGAAAGGAGTGCGGGAGCTGATGACTAGCCCCCAGGTGTTTGTGATGTTCGGATGGACCGCGGCCAAAGCCTATATCACATGGTTTGTACTAACACCAAACCCATCGTATGGCACGGAATAACCTCTGACGAGATTTAGTTAAGCTCGGATTCGCAGACCGGCTCTCGCATACCATGACAGTCAGTTTTCGGCTTTCTCCGCTGAGGTGCTTGACCAGACTAGCCGGAAGCACAATCGCAGCGGTGCTCCCTTTGCCCTTTTAGCCGAACGAGCGGAACATAAAGGGGCAAGCACAGGAGCCGAGCAACCCAACTATAGACCCAAGACATAGTTCGGAACCAATGCATATAAAGCGTAATTCCAAGACGCCGAACACGAACACAGTTGTGTATAGGGCGGTTTTAAGATCGAGCCCCCGGTCTATTAGTCGGTTGCATCGTAAGGTATACCAAACAGGTTCGTGAGAAGAGGGAGAAAACAGAGGATGTTCCGAAAAGGGACAGCAAAAAGATAATAGTATATCTGTGTGTTACTTAACAACTCTTATTATTCAAATTACCGATGCAACTGTTTACAGGTATTTAAAAATAAAAAGATTTACAGGAGGGGTTGTACCAAGGGTCTTTGATAGGTGACCTGACGTCCGCGATATGCCCGATTGCTTAGCCGCTCCTGCGTCTCCCGAGGAGTTGTATACCGTGACGGGTGTAAAGTTCGGCGAATAGACTGTTGGAGAGGAGTCTTGAGAAGTCGCCGAAATGTGAATGAGCTTGACGCCGTACTAGGTACTTGATGGTACCTATAATGTGTCCGAAGACATGTTTGAGGGTGATAGTTCAGTCCAGCCGAAGGCTTACCCTTCAATAATGGTTCCCCACCGCTGCCCATGGAATTTTAAGCGCGAAGTTATGCACCCTTGGCACGTATTTTGCCGGATATAGGGCCATGCGATGGGGGGAGAATCCCTATTTATCGGAAGAGGAAGGTTCTGGTACTTCGGTTTGAGACCGAGCTCGCTTCCCCGCTTTGGGTGCCTTTACGGCAGATGTAGGCGCTTGCCAATCATCGGTGTAATGGAATTCGGCCGCCAGGGCCAACGCATGTTCCTTAGTATGGAGGGAGCGCTCTGTGTTGCCATTAACAGTAATGACCCCCTTAGGGCCGGGCATCTTGAGCTTGAGGTATGCATAGTGCGGGATGGCGTTAAAGCGAGCGAACGCTGTACGGCCGAGCAGGGCATGATAGCCGCTGCGGAAAGGTACTATGTCGAAGATCAAGTCCTCGCTTCAGAAGTTATCGGGTGAGCCGAACACAACCTCCAGGCTTACAGAGCCTGTGCACCGGGCTTCGACGCCTGGGATCACTCCTTTAAAGGTAGTGTTGCTGGGCTTGATCCTTGAAGGATCTATGCCCATCTTTTTCACCGTATCTGAGTAAATCAGATTAAGGCTACTTCCACCGTCCATGAGGACTTTAGTGAGGTGGTACCCGTCTATGATCGGGTCTAGGACGAGTGCGGCCGAACCCTCGTGGCGGATACTAGTCGGATGGTCACGTCGATCAAAAGTGATCGGATATGCCGACCATGGGTTATACTTCGGAGCTACAGGCTCTATGGCGTAGACATCTCGAAGGGCGTGTTTCCTTTCCTTTTTGGGTATATGAGTGGCGTAGATCATGTTTACTGTCCTCACCTCTGGGGGGAATTTATTTTGACTGCCACCGACAGGACCACGAGGCTCATCCTCGTCCTCGCTGCGTGGGCTCTTTCCATGGTCCTCAGTTGCGAGCTTGCCGGCCTATTTGAAAACCCAACAGTTACGATTGGTGTGATTGGCGGGCTTCTCCTGATTGCCATGTATCTGGCAAGGCCTCTCCAGAATCTTGTCCAGCGGGGTAGGTCCGTCATGTTTGCCTTTAGGAGGCTTCTTCCGCTGCCCAGACCGGGAATTGCGGAAGCTGGCATTAACAGTCGTGTCGTCGGCGTCACTGTTATTATGCCGGCGCTTGTTTTTGTTGCGCTTCGGTTTCCCGTTTCCATCCCGAACTTCAGAGGTTCCGGGGTCTTCGGGGTTATGGCTGCGTCTAGCCAGCCAGTTATCCTCGCCCGCGCAAAAGTGGGTCATGAGTGATGTAAGGGCGGACATTGTCCTGGGTTTGTCTTGGCCGAGCTGTCGAGCTAGCCATTCATCCCTGATATTATGCCTGAAAGAGGCTATAGCTTCGGCGTTTGGGCAGTCTACGATATGGTTCTTCTTTGTCAGGAAACGATTCCAGAATAGCCTAGCGGACTCTCCAGGTTTCTGAACGACGTTGCTTAGATCGGAGGAGTCCGGCGGCTGGACATAAGTGCCCTGGAAGTTAGATCGGAATGCCTCTTCTAGGTCTTCCCAACATCCGATGGAGTTTTCGGGGAGGCTGTTTAGCTAGTGCCGAGCTGGACCCTTGAGCTTCAGGGGCAAGTATTTGATGGCGTGGAGGTCATCTCCTCGTGCCATGTGGATGTGGAGGAGAAAATCCTCGATCCATACGGTTGGGTCAGTCGTCCCATCGTATTGTTCTATGTTTACGGGTTTAAACCCTTCTGGGAACTGATGCCGCATTACCTCATCTGTGAAGCACAGTGGGTGTGCGGCACCTCTAACCCAAGCTATAGTGCGCCGGTGATCGGCGACTGTCCTAGCTCGGTTTCGTCCCCGATCTTCATTGCGGTCGAACCAAGATCGGTACCCTTCCCGTCTATCGGGTGAGTATCCTCTGGATCCGTAGATGGATCGCGTACGGCCTGCTCTATTGTCCAGGTCGTGTCGCAGGTCGAACCTGTCATCGGGCTCTAGTGGCTCCTTTCCCCGTCTGCGGGGTATCGCCGGCCTATAGCCGGCATCGTCAACCGTCGTGTCTCGTCATCGAGGAGAGCGGTCTGGCTTGTCGTATGGAGTATGTTCGAGAGACGGCATATTGGTGAACTCGTCCTCGAACTGTGGCAGCAGCCTTCGGTTGGTCCGATAGACCGGCGCCGTATTCTTCCTCCGCTGAGAGGACTCTTGTCCATCGGTTGTTGAGGTCGTCTTGTTCGGCTCTGAGCTGTCGCTCCTTTGCTTTCAGGCTGCGAGCCGTGGATATCAGGTATTGTCTGAACAATTCCTGATCGTCAGGATTGTCGGGAATGGCAAAGTCATCGGCATCCGCATTATCCTCCCCCTTGATAGAGCGGAGGTAGTCATCGTCCTCAGGGTCATCTGGGTCATCGGGGTTAGGGCGGTCTTCGGGTTCCTCCTGACCCTCTAATGGGTTATCGGGGATTTTGGGGCCGCCGATGTCATCCGGGGTATCCCCGTTTCCGGTGCCATCGATAGACTTTCGCCCCCTTTTTCCTTTTGACCGTTTATGCGGTTTCCGGCGCCTTGATGGCGCTTCATCCGATTTATCGCCGTTGTTTTTCGGAGTGTCCACCATGTATACGTCGTATGTGGAGGTGGCGGTCCACTATCCGGTCTTAGCAGGGGTGAAGGAGTGATCCTCCTCATCCATATACTCTGCTTCCTCGGAAGCGTAGTCTAGCATGTCGGTTAAATCCTCGACAGTGGCTATCAAGTGGGTGGTGGGTGGGACGAAAAATCTGTCCTGACCCGTCTGAAGACCGATCTGAGAATAGATCGGGGTTTGGTCGTCGTTGATTTTCATCGACGAGATCCGATCTAGAGCTTCGTCGAGCATCGAGAGCTCGATCGGACCGGTCTGCCCAGAGCTTTCGGAGTTAACTTCCGATGCGTCCGTGCAGGGAGTGT
This sequence comes from Elymus sibiricus, assembly GCA_039707655.1. Classification (NCBI taxonomy): domain Eukaryota; kingdom Viridiplantae; phylum Streptophyta; class Magnoliopsida; order Poales; family Poaceae; genus Elymus; species Elymus sibiricus. The sequence continues at coordinate 528,727,657 of CM077675.1, forward strand.
GTTCGGCAAGAACGGGTGTTCGGTCGTCAGGCGCTATGACCTGATCCAAACTTAGAGTCGGGCCCTCGCCAGGGCAGATCCCATGGGCGGAGCCGAAAGATGAGTCTGAGGTTAAAGCCTCAGGGTCCTCGGGCATGGCAGGCGAGACTGCGAGCCCGGTTAGTGATAGATCGCCTCGGGAGTCTACGGAGAACTCTAAGTTCCCGAATCTGACCTCCTGATCAGGTGCGAAATTTTCGATGCGGCCAAGACGGTCGGTCGGTGTCGTGGGAACGACTCCGACAGTACGAAGGCGGTAGGGTAAAGGAGCATGATCTACCGAGATGCATATGGGTGACACGAGTATTTTTAGCAGGTTCGGGCCCCTCTCGGAAGAGTAATAAACCCTACGTCCTGTCCTCCGGAGAGGGTTCTTGTCTCTGCGTATGAACACGGGGTTACAGAGTGTGTGAGAGGGTTGGAGGAAATGAGTCCCTGGAGGGAGAAAAAGTCCCTGGCGGCTTATATAGAGTCCGCTGCCCGGGAGTTACAAGTCATAAAGACAGGTTCAATTGCGTACTAATGGTCGACCGTTTCAGCCATAATGATGGTGGTAATTGTCTCTGGCGGTTGGACTGCTGTCGTCCGAGTGGACCATGCGACCGAGTGGTTGACCGTCGAGTGGAGGGAGGAGACTCCGAGTGGATGCTGTCGAGTGACTCATACACCATGGTGATTTCAGTCGGAGTCTTCCTTGTAATCTTGTAATGCTTAAGTTCTCCGATGTGATGTCCTTAGGTAGGGTATGCAGGTCAGGCCTATGACCCTACCCTAGGTACATATCCCCATCATTAGTCCCCGAATTGATCAGGGTTTGAGTGAAAAAAGGGATCGATGCAGGTTCTGATATGACACAAAAATTCCGAATGCATTGTTGGGCTTCATAGCAGTCTTCGTTGATTGGAGTCTTTGTCATTCACCCTGATCGATTCTGTCTTGATATGCGGAGCCGCCGAGCGACGAAGGCGTGTCCGGTAGAGTGACGGCGCGCGGGGTGGCCGAGTGACGATAGAGCGTCTGACTGAGTGTCGGTGCGCGGAGTTACCGAGTGACGAAGACGCGTCCAGTAGTACGACGGCTCGCTGGGCGGTCGAGTGACGATGGAGCGTCCGACTGAGTGGCGATGAAGACGCGTCCAGTAGTACGACGGCGCGCGGGGCGGTCGAGTGACGATGGAGCGTCCGACTGAGTGGCGATGAAGACGCGTCCAGTAGTACGACGGCGCGCGGGGCGGTCGAGTGACGATGGAGCGTCCGACTGAGTGGCGATGAAGACGCGTCCAGTAGTACGACGGCGCGCGGGGCGGTCGAGTGACGATGGAGCGTCTGACTGAGTGGCGATGAAGATGCGTCCAGTAGTACGACGGCGCGCGGGGCGGTCGAGTGACGATGGAGCGTCCGACTGAGTGGCGATGAAGACGCGTCCAGTAGTACGACGGCGCGCGGGGCGGTCGAGTGACGATGGAGCGTCTGACTGAGTGGCGATGAAGATGCGTCCAGTAGTACGACGGCGCGCGGGGCGGTCGAGTGACGATGGAGCGTCCGACTGAGTGGCGATGGAGGCGCGTCCAGTAGTACGACGGTGCACGGGGCGGTCGAGTGACGATGGAGCGTCCGACTGAGTGGCGATGAAGACGCGTCCAGTAGTACGACGGCGTGCGGGGCGGTCGAGTGACGATGGAGCGTCCGACTGAGTGGCGATGAAGACGCGTCCAGTAGTAAGACGGCGTGCGGGGCGGTCGAGTGACGATGGAGCGTCCGGCTGAGTGGCGATGAAGACGCGTCCAGTAGTACGACGGCACGCGGGGCGGTCGAGTGACGATGGAGCGTCCGTCTGAGTGGCGATGAAGACGCGTCCAGTAGTATGACGGCGCGCGGGGCGGTCGAGTGACGATGGAGCGTCCGACTGAGTGGCGATGAAGACGCGTCCAGTAGTACGACGGCACGCGGGGCGGTCGAGTGACGATGGAGCGTCCGACTGAGTGGCGATGAAGACGCGTCCAGTAGTACGACGGCACGCGGGGCGGTCGAGTGACGATGGAGCGTCCGACTAAGTGGCGATGAAGACGCGTCCAGTAGTATGACCGCGCGCGGGGCGGTCGAGTGACGATGGAGCGTCCGACTGAGTGGCGACGAAGACGCGTCCAGTAGTATGACGGCGCGCGGGGCGGTCGAGTGACGATGGAGCGTCCGAATGAGTTGCGATGGGCGGAGCGGTGAAGTGACGAAGACATGTCTCGCCGAGTGGCGATGCGTAGAGCTGCCGAGTGACGAGGGAGCGTCCGTGGAGTGGCGATGCGCGGAGCTGCCGAGCGATGACGACGCGTCCAGTAGAGCGGCGATGCGCGGAGCTGCCGAGTGACGAAGGAGCGTCCAGTCGAATGAGGGCGCGCGGAGCTGCCGAGTGACGAAGGAGCGTCCAGTCGAATGAGGGCGCGCGGAGCTGCCGAGTGACGAAGGAGCGTCCAGTCAAATGACGGCGCGCGGAGCTGCCGAGTGTCGAAGGAGCGTCCGACTGAATGGCGATGCGCGGAGCTGCCGAGTGTCGAAGGAGCGTCCGACTGAATGGCGATGCGCGGAGCTGCCGAGTGTCGAAGGAGCGTCCGACTGAGTGGCGATGCGCGGAGCTGCCGAGTGTCGAAGGAGCGTCCAGTTGAGTGACGGCGCGCGGAGCTGCCGAGTGACGATGGAGCGTCCGACTGAATGGCGATGCGTGGAGCTGCCGAGTGTAGAAGAAGCGTCCCACTGAATGGCGATGCGCGGAGCTGCCGAGTGTAGAAGGGGCGTCCGACTGAATGGCGATGCGCGGAGCTGCCGAGTGTAGAAGAAGCGTCCCACTGAATGGCGATGCGCGGAGCTGCCGAGTGTAGAAGGGGCGTCCGACTGAATGGCGATGCGCGGAGCTGCCGAGTGTCGAAGGAGCGTCCGACTGAATGGCGATGCGCGGAGCTGCCGAGTGTCGAAGGAGCGTCCGACTGAATGGCGATGCGCGGAGCTGCCGAGTGTCGAAGGAGCGTCCGACTGAATGGCGATGCGCGGAGTCATCGGCAGGGGTCTGAGATTTGTTTTGATTGTAGGTCCAGTGGGGGCACGCTGAGTGCACCCACTGGGTGTAGTCCCCGAGACCGCCGTCGAGTGCTTGCATCGGCGGGGGTCTGATAGAGACAATGTTTGCATGTTTGCTTTTCAATCCTTTACGTTTGTTTGGTTTCCGAGGGAGATGGATGCTTATTACTCAGAAGAAGTTTGAACCTAGGCGAATCTTAAACGGGGTCCGACTTGCGGCTAAGTCTCCGAGTGAGAGGTGCTCGTCACTCGGAGTAGGTTTTTACTTGGGCGAAGCGGATTCGCGGCCAAGCCCCCGAGTGGAGGGATGCTCGTCACTCGGAGGAGGTTTTTACTTGGGCGAAGCGGATTCGCGACCAAGCCCCCGAGTGGAGGGACGCTCGTCACTCGGAGGGGGTCTTTTACTTGGGCGAAGCGGATTCGCGGCCAAGCCCCCGAGTGGAGGGACGCTCGTCACTCGGAGGAGGTTTTTACTTGGGCGAAGCGGATTCGCGGCCAAGCCCCCGAGTGGAGGGACGCTCGTCACTCGGAGGAGGTTTTTTACTTGGGCGAAGCGGATTCACGGCCAAGCCCCCGAGTGGAGGGACGCTCGTCACTCGGAGGGGGTCTTTTACTTGGGCGAAGCGGATTCGCGGCCAAGCCCCCGAGTGGAGGGACGCTCGTCACTCGGAGGAGGTTTATACTTGGGCGAAGCGGATTCGCGGCCAAGCCCCCGAGTGGAGGGACGCTCGTCACTCGGAGTAGGTTTTTTACTTGGGCGAAGCGGATTCGCGGCCAAGCCCCCGAGTGGAGGGATGCTCGTCACTCGGAGGAGGTTTTTACTTGGGCGAAGCGGATTCGCGGCCAAGCCCCCGAGTGGAGGGATGCACGTCACTCGGAGGGGGTCTTTTACTTGGGCGAAGCGGATTCGCGGCCAAGCCCCCGAGTGGAGGGACGCTCGTCACTCGGAGGAGGTTTATACTTGGGCGAAGCGGATTCGCGGCCAAGCCCCCGAGTGGAGGGACGCTCGTCACTCTGAGTAGGTTTTTTACTTGGGCGAAGCGGATTCGCGGCCAAGCCCCCGAGTGGAGGGATGCTCGTCACTCGGAGGAGGTTTTTACTTGGGCGAAGCGGATTCGCGGCCAAGCCCCCGAGTGGAGGGATGCACGTCACTCGGAGGGGGTTTATACTTGGGCGAAGCGGATCCGCGGCCAAGCCCCCGAGTGGAGGGACGCTCGTCACTCGGAGTAGGTTTTTTACTTGGGCGAAGCGGATTCGCGGCCAAGCCCCCGAGTGGAGGGATGCTCGTCACTCGGAGGAGGTTTTTACTTGGGCGAAGCGGATTCGCGGCCAAGCCCCCGAGTGGAGGGATGCACGTCACTCGGAGGGGGTCTTTTACTTGGGCGAAGCGGATTCGCGGCCAAGCCCCCGAGTGGAGGGACGCTCGTCACTCGGAGGAGGTTTTTACTTGGGCGAAGCGGATTCGCGGCCAAGCCCCCGAGTGGAGGGATGCACGTCACTCGGAGGGGGTCTTTACTTGGGCGAAGCGGATTCGCGGCCAAGCCCCCGAGTGGAGGGATGCTCGTCACTCGGAGGAGGTTTTTACTTGGGCGAAGCGGATTCGCGGCCAAGCCCCCGATTGGAGGGATGCACGTCACTCGGAGGGGGTTTATACTTGGGCAAAGCGGATTCGCGGCCAAGCCCCCGAGTGGAGGGACGCTCGTCACTCGGAGTAGGTTTTTTACTTGGGCGAAGCGGATTCGCGGCCAAGCCCCCGAGTGGAGGGATGCTCGTCACTCGGAGGAGGTTTTTACTTGGGCGAAGCGGATTCGCGGCCAAGCCCCCGAGTGGAGGGATGCACGTCACTCGGAGGGGGTCTTTTACTTGGGCGAAGCGGATTCGCGGCCAAGCCCCCGAGTGGAGGGACGCTCGTCACTCGGAGGAGGTTTATACTTGGGCGAAGCGGATTCGCGGCCAAGCCCCCGAGTGGAGGGACACTCGTCACTCGGAGTAGGTTTTTTACTTGGGCGAAGCGGATTCGCGGCCAAGCCCCCGAGTGGAGGGATGCTCGTCACTCGGAGGGGGTCTTTTACTTGGGCGAAGCGGATTCGCGGCCAAGCCCCCGAGTGGAGGGATGCTCGTCACTCGGAGGGGGTCTTCATGTATTCGGATTGGATCTTCGTGGGCTCGGCACGGTAAATAACTGTAATCTTGAGTTGAGTCAATCTGATGGATCTTCTTGCGCTTGGCACCGTAAATAAGTTCAGCCTGGAACTGGGTCAATCAGGTGAATCTTCATGCACTTGGCACGGTATGTAACTTCGGTCTTGAAACTGCCGACTGGAGAGAAAAGTTGGACACTGCGAGGAAAAACTTGGTGGCACTCGTATGTCTCCCGGAGGAGATAGACTAGTGGTCCGAGGTGGACGTGCCATGAAAACCCGAGTGGCAAGGCTAGCGCGTGGACTGACTCTCCGGAGAGAGGCCACTCATTATCCCGGGGGAACACCAGCACAGGCCATCTCCAAGTCCAAGTGTATCCGTAGAGGAGCGTCATTTTCACCCTTTTGCAGTCCTGAAGATGACTCTAGGTAATGATTTGGGCGGCTGAGTCGAGCTTGTCGTCGAAGAGGAGTCGACCCAATGACGGCGCACAGAGCAGCCGAGTCGAGTGATCTTGTAACCTGTGTATGAAAAATAGCACAGGCCAACATAAAAATCTCTCGGAATACTTTGAATTTGCTGAAATGATTTGCATAAATGACACCTATATACACCCACTGGGTGCGCCAGGTGTTTGCTGGTCCAGGACCAGCGAAAGTATAAAAGAATGAAGGATCTGACTGAACTCGCTTGAGTACTGGACCCAAATGAAGCGGAAGTGTAGTGGAGTAATGAAAATAAGCAACCGAGCGCAGAGGTACACTCGGTGGCGTGGCCTCCGAGCGAACGTCATGTGCGACTTACTTAACACTCGGTAATGCAATAACTATTTAATTGGATGCAGTCTGTGAAGAATGACTTAGCTGTCTGACGACGCGCGGGGCTGCCGAGGGACGATGGAGCGTCCGACTGAACGGCGATGCGCGGAGCTGCCGAGTGAAGGCGACGCGTCCCGTAGAGTGAAGGCGCGCGGAGCTGCCGAGCGACAATGGAGCGTCCGACTGAATGGCGATACGCGGAGCTGCCGAGTGAAGGCGACGCGACCGGCAGAATGAAGGCGCGCGGAGCTGCCGAGGGACGATGGAGCGTCCGACTGAATGGCGATGCGCGGAGCTGCCGAGTGAAGGCGACGCGTCCCGTAGAGTGAATGCGTGCGGAGCTGCAACGAGACGATGGAGCGTCTGACTGAATGGCGATGCGCGGCGCTGCCGAGTGAAGACGACGCGTCCAGTAGAGTGACGAAGGGGTGTCTCGCCGAGTGGCGATGGAGCGTCCGACTGAATGACGATGCGCGGAGCTGTCGAGTGTCGAAGAGGTGTCTCGCCGAGTGGCGATGGAGCCTCCGACTGAATGACTATGCGCGGAGCTGTCGAGTGCCGAAGAGGTGTCTCGCCGAGTGGCGATGGAGCATCCGACTGAATGACGATGCGCGGAGCTGTCGAGTGTCGAAGACGTGTCTCGCCGAGTGGCGATGGAGCATCCGACTGAATGACGATGCGCGGAGCTGTCGAGTGTCGAAGACGTGTCTCGCCGAGTGGCGATGGAGCATCCGACTGAATGACGATGCGCGGAACTGTCGAGTGTCGAAGACGTGTCTCGCCGAGTGGTGATGGAGCATCCGACTGAATGACGATGCGCGGAGCTGTCGAGTGGTGAGGACGTGTCCAACCGGGTGGCGACGCGCGGGGCGTCCGAACGATGAGGATGTGTCCGACCGATGGCGACGCGCGGGGCGTCCGAGTGATGAGGACGTGTCCGTCCGATGGCAACGCGCGGGGCGTCCGAGTGATCATGACTTGTCGAAGTGGCGGATCTGACTGCACTCGTGGAAGTGAAGGATCCGACTGGCGATGAAGTACTAGACCACTCAGGAAAGTGTGATTCCGAATGAGCTGCAGCCTCCGAGTGCGGCGTAGCCCCCGGTTGTACTATAGGCTCCGACGGCGGATCTGTCGGAATACGAGAAATATAGTATTGAATGGGTAAATTGTAATTCATCGAGTCGGACTCGGGTAAAGGTGAGGAGCAGCTCTCGAGTGTTACTCGAAAGAGGCAAACTCGTAACGGAATGAAGTATGCAGTTTAATTATAAAAGGGACTTATCTGTCTCATGCCCAACGTGACGACGAGGTCTATGTCGCTGACACGACGAAGAGGACTCCACGGAGGGGTCGGCCAGATGTGTCCGAAGTCAACAGAGCGACGTGGTCGATGCTGCACTGCGTTAGGATCGGTGTGGTGACCGAGTCCGAGTAGTAATGAAGTTGGTGCACCGATCCGCCGAGTGATCGCGTAACCGAGTGGCGATGCGCGGAGCTGCCGAGTGATGTAGACGCGTTCAACTGAGTGGCGGCGCGCGGGGCGGCCAGGTGACGAAGGAACGTCCAGTCGAGTGACGACGCGCGGAGCCGTCGAGTGATGACGACGCGTTCCGCCGAGTGTCCGGACGTTTAGTTGTCCGTATGTAAAAAACTTATCTTGACGAAGCGGAGCCAGCGGAGTGGCGACGCGCGGGGCGTCCGAGTGGCGATGGAGCGTCCGACCGAGTGGCGATGCGTGGAGCTGTCAGTAGTCGAAGGAGCATCCAGTCGAGTGACGGCGCGCGGGGCGGCCGAGTGACGATGGAGCGTCCGACGGAGTGGCGATGCGTGGAGCTGCCAGTTGTCGAAGGAGCGTCCAGTCGAGTGACGGTGCACGGAGCGGCCGAGTGTCGATGGAGCGTCCGACTGAGTGGCGATGCGCGGAGCTGCCAGTTGTCGAAGGAGCATCCAGTCGAGTGGCGGCGCGCGGGGCGGCCGAGTGTCGATGGAGCGTCCGACCGAGTGGCGATGCGCGGAGCTGCCAGTTGTCGAAGGAGCGTCCAATCGAGCGACGGCGCGCGAGGCGGTCGAGGACCTGCACGCTAGTCATCTAGATAGAAATGCCACCGAAATAAACCTGGACATTTTAGTTGTCATCGTGGACGTTTGGTCGTCCGAGTGACGGGCCTGTCAGCTTTCGGAATAAGCCTGTTGGCTGTCCGAGTAACCTGGTTACCAGCTAACCGATTGACCCTACAAGTTAGCAAGTATAACCACCAATGTTTGCGCTGGACAATAAACGCCTACACTAATTGGCAGGATTAAAGTCCGTGGACGGTTATGCATGCATGCATGCACGATTTATTGGCGTGGGAAATACTCACCTGATGAGGCGTTAATGACGCAATTATGCATGCATGCACGCATGGAAAATGCTCACCTGATGAAGGGCTTAATGAGGGAGGGAGTTTATGAGGCATTGACTCGTTTGATCCCGAACGGCTATCAGTTGCAGGTTGTGGCCGTTTTGTAGGTTGTCGCTGCAGCGCGCGTCCGCTGCCGAGGCCGTCATTCGCGACTGACGTCGGAGGAAGGAGCGATGCGCGGCTGTGCTGCGGCAGGCTTGCGCCTCCACCGCGGAGGTCGAGGACACGAGGCGGAGTCGACAGCCGTGCGTGGGTGCTCAATCGACAAGGTTGAAGACGATGATGAAGCGAACGACGCCGGCGGACGCGCGTGACGACGGCGAGGCGGATGGTGCCGGCGGCCATGCGAGGAGGCGCAACGACGACGTCACCGACGAGGTGCAACTAGTTGTGCAGAGGTCGGAGACGACGATGACGTGGACGGCGCCGGTGGCCGCGTACGCACTAGGCTGTACTGAGGTTGGAGACGAAAGGATGACAGCGCCGGTGGCCATGTGTAGGAGCTTGCCGACGGCGTCATACAACGGGCTGTCCTTTTCTCTTCTCCTCAGCTTCATGACCAACCATGTATTTGTATGTCTGATCCGACAGGAATAAAAGACAAACTCATGGTTAAATAATTGATTGTAAAAAGACTAGATGGAATCGATACTTCCCTGATCCTCTCGTTTGTATAATGGCATGATGGCCAGTAAGTTTCTCTGGCGATGGTCATTGATCTGTTGCCGAAGATTGAAGAAAAAACCATTTGCACCATGGCTCGATAGACGCCAGGCCCCACGGTGGGCGCCAACTGTCGTGGGAACGACTCCGACAGTACGAAGGGGGTAGGGTAAAGGAGCATGATCTACCGAGATGCATATGGGTGACACGAGTATTTTTAGCAGGTTCGGGCCCCTCTCGGAAGAGTAATAAACCCTACGTCCTGTCCTCCGGAGAGGGTTCTTGTCTCTGCGTATGAACACGGGGTTACAGAGTGTGTGAGAGGGTTGGAGGAAATGAGTCCCTGGAGGGAGAAGAAGTCCCTGGCGGCTTATATAGAGTCCGCTGCCCGGGAGTTACAAGTCATAAAGACAGGTTCAATTGCGTACTAATGGTCGACCGTTTCAGCCATAATGACGGTGGTAATTGTCTCTGGCGGTTGGACTGCTGTCGTCCGAGTGGACCATGCGACCGAGTGGTTGACCGTCGAGTGGAGGGAGGAGACTCCGAGTGGATGCGGTCGAGTGACTCATACACCATGGTGATTTCAGTCGGAGTCTTCCTTGTAATCTTGTAATCCTTAAGTTCTCCGATGTGATGTCCTTAGGTAGGGTATGCAGGTCAGGCCTATGACCCTACCCTAGGTACATATCCCCATCAGTCGGGTCGGCGTGCAGCACTATGCTGCCGAAAGCGAAGATCTGTCCAGGGACAAAATCCCCAGTGTTGCGGACCTCTTCGTTGACGACTAGGCGAGCCATCGATTCCTTCTGGCGATCACAGTGGAACTCTCAATGAAAGCACCAATGTCGGTGTCAAAACCGGCGGATCTCGGGTAGGGGGTCCCGAACTGTGATACTTGGAACGATGGTAACAGGAGACAAAGGGGACAAGGTTTTACCCAGGTTCGGGCCCTCCTATGGATGTAATACCCTACGTCATGCTTGATTATATTGATCGTATAGAGATTACAGAGTTGATCTACCACGAGATCGTATGACTAAAACCTAGATGAGTTCTGTTGGCCTAGGACCTAAAACCCTCCGGCTTATATAGACGCCGAGGGTACCTAGGGTGTACACATGGTCGGTTACACGTCGTGGGGATAAACATGCCTATCTACTACTTTAAACGTGGAGCACAAGCCGTGATCCTTGAAGCTTCCTTCCTGGAGTCCGGGCCTTCAATCAATCCTGTATCCGGCGAACAGTCCATACAGTCAGGCCCATATGAGATAGGTCGGCCTCCCGAGGACCCCTTAGTCCAGGACTCCCTCACCCCTACCCGAGATCCGCCGGTTTTAACACCGACAACATCCTCACAATAAAACCATGTGTATTGCCAACCCTTGACCGTATTGGGAAAGTTCAACACAGAAAACTACCTTTCCCCCTCAACTAGATCCCCAGACCCCTGCACAACTGAACTATGTGCGTTTTCTCTTCCGAGAGAGCGGGTTTCTTCACCATCATCACTCAGCAAGTGAACAAATGTTTGAAAAGCCCCAATGAGGGTGGCAGCCATGGAAGGTCTCACATAGGGAGACAAAGGCAGGTAAATACATGATGGAATTGGGGGGAGATGGTGCAATTGGGCCCCGAAGAAGTTCAGGAAAGCACGGAAGAAGGGATGAAGCGAAAGCGAAAAACCCCAGTCGATATGGGTAGTGAGGAGTACCCGTTCACCTCCGCGTGGCGTGGGCTCAGCCTCCCCATTCTCCGGTAGCCTCCAGCTCCCCGGAGCGAGGAGACCTTGGACCTCGTAGTCCTGCAGTCGGCCGGCAGAAACTCGCGGCGCCAGCCAGTCGCCCTGGACGAAGCCAGCCGGGGCGCCTGTGCTCGAAGCAGAATCGCGCGAAGTCCTCTTCTCCCTATCGGCCTTCGTGGTGGTGTTCCTCGACATCTCCGGTGAGGGCTGGTGGTGAATCGGCGGTCCGATGGAGCTCACGAAGCTTTCGGTGGAGCTACAGTGGAAATCGGGGGAATAAGAAGAAGCGGGTGTTTCTTCCTTACCTCCCCCGGTTGCCTTTTTATACCCCAGCTCGTCTAAATTCCCGCCGTCAGATTTTGACGGGCTGCACAATCAATAGATGTGCCCGGATCTGCTAAATCTTTGGGGAAGAGTAGTGGGGACGCGTGGTGAAATTGGCAGCGCGGAAATCGAGGCGACGCGGCCACCTCTCCCACGTCCCTAACAAAACCGTCACGATCGCGTGTGCGCGCTTCCCCGCGATATCGAAATCGCCGGAGTTTTTGCGACACGCGTTCGAGTGGACTCCGCGTGCACCCATGCGTTCCGACGCAATATGATTCACCCGGTGACTTATGATTGGGCGAATTTCCACCGAGTGGATTATGCCTCATCGAGCACTCGGTAGGATCTCCGAACATTCCTGGAACTTCCGAACGAAGAACGAACGAAAGCTTCAATGACGACATATCCAAGCTTAAAGGTCATCTCCTTCGAGAGCGGACATGTAGCCACTGGTAGAAAACAGGGCATCAGTCCCGGTTCTAGAGGGCCTTTAGTCTCGGTTCTACAACCGGGACAAAAGGATCGGGACTAATGCCGATCACTCTTAGTCCCGGTTGTCTTACGAACTGGGACTAAAGGAGCTCCATTTGGCCGCTGTGGGGCGCCTGGCAGGAGGACCTTTAGTCCGGGTTGGTAACACCGACCGGGACTAAAAGGCAGCCACGCGTCAGCTGCTGCGAGGCTCTGGGGATTTTTTTTGAAAGGAGGAAACATCGATATCACTTGAAAGTTGTTCAACTTAAGAAACAAACATCAATGTATCACATTCATCTTAACATACTAATTAATTAACTAACAGTTCTCCAGCTGATATATTCATGACTTAGTACTAAACATGGTCAACAACAACCATCATCTGGTAGTCCTTGCGGTTGCTCTTCCTTATAGTGATTACCACGAGGGTGTCCACCCTTAGTTCTCTCTTTCCCTTGTTGAACTCCTGCCAGCCGGCCTTGTGGAATGATATGCGCCTGTCGGGGTCTGTCTTGTATTCGACGTTCATGACAGGCCCTCTTGGTCCATGGATTACTCCAGCAGTGCCGACGGCGGGGATGTCCACTACGGAAAACATCTTCAAAGGTAACTTCTGAAGACCCCATAATTTAGAGAAAATAGAGAGCACAGAATGTTAGACATCTCACCATACTTGGTTATGACAAAAAAGAGATGAAAGAATATAAAAAATCTCACCATAACTTTTTTGACCATGTTTGTTTTTGTTAGACGGTGCACAAAGGGCTTCCCCAAGAACGCCGAAGAGGATGGTAACATTTCTTTCACACTAGCTTTATCATCCCGAGTAAGATTCTTCATCCTTTGAGAAACAATTGCAGAAAGGATAGGACCATCATCTTCATCTTCGATGTCCTCCTATTCATCTTTGTTGTCCTCATCTTCATCTTGTCTGTCGATGTCTGATACGTCTCCATCGTATCTACTTTTCTGAACTCTTTTGCCCTTGTTTTGGACTCAAATTGGCATGATTTGAATGGAACTAACCCGGATTGACGCTGTTTTCAGCAGAATTGCCCTGGCGTTGTTTTTGTGAAGAAATAAAAGTTCTCGGATTGACCAGAAAATTTACGGAGAATATTTTTGGAATTAATAAAAAATGCTGGCGAAAGAATCAACCAGAGAGGGGACACCCATTGGCCACAAGCCAGGGGGCGCGACCCCCCTAGGCCATACCTAGGTGGCTTGTGGGCCCCCTGCAGCTCCACCAACCTCAACTCCAACTCCATATAATACTATTCGGGGAGAAAAATTTAGAGAGAAGAGTTCATCGCGTTTCACGATACGGAGCCACCGCCACCTCCTGTTCTTCCTCGGGAGGCCAGATCTGGAGTCCGTTTTGAGCTCCGGAGAGGGGAAATTGACGACATCGTCATCACCAACCATCCTTCATCACCAATTTCATGATGCTCTCCGCCGTTCATGAGTAATTCCATCGTAGGCTTGCTGGACAGTGATGGGTTGGATGAGATTTACCATGTTATCGAGTTATTTTTTTAGGGTTTGATCCCTAGTATCCACTATGTTCTCAGATTGATGTTGCTATGACTTTGCTATGCTTAATGCTTGTCACTAGGGCCCGGGTGCCATGATTTCAGATGTGAACCTATTATGTTTTCATGAATGTATATGTGTTCTTGATCCTATCTTGCAAGTTGTAGACACCTATTACAAGTTATGATCCGCATCCCCCAGGGTGACAATAACTGGGATTCTTTCCGGTGATTACCGTAGTTTGAGGAGTTCATGTATTCACAGTGCTAATGCTTTGGTCCGGTTCTCTATTAAAAGGAGGCCTTAATATCTCTGAGTTTCCATTAGGACCCCGCTGCCATGGGAGGGTAGGACAAAAGATGTCATGCAAGTTCTTTTCCATAAGCACGTATGACTATATATGGAATACATGCCTACATTACATTGATGAATTGGAGCTAGTTCTGTGTCACCCTATGTTATAACCGTTGCATGATGAATGCCATCCGGCATAATTATCCATCACTGATCCGTTGCCTACGACATTTTCACTACCCGTTACAATCACTACAAAACTTCTACTGTCACTTTTGCCATCGTTACCGTTACTTCCATACTACTTTACTACTAAATACTTTGCTGCAGATATTAAGTCTTTCAGGTGTGGTTGAATTGACAACTCAGCTGCCAATACTCGAGAATATTCTTTGGCTCCCCTTGTGTCGAATCAATAAATTTGGGCTGAATACTCTATCCTCAAAAACTGTTGCGATCCCCTATACTTGTGGGTTATCAAGACCTTTTTCTGGCGCCGTTGCCGGGGAGCATAGCTCTATTCTTTGAGTCACTTGGGATTATATCTGTGATCACTATGAAGAATCTGAAAGACCCAAAAACCAAGATATATCCCTCTACTACGAGGGAGGTAAGGAACTACCATCTAGCTCTGCACTTGATTCACCTTCTGTTTTGAGTAAGTAATTAATGTTGCCACTTCTGCTATGTATGATGCTTATGATGATAGTTTGCTTGATAATACTGTGCCACTGGGTGAATTTCTTGATGAATAAATTGCTTGAGTCAATGCTGAAACTGATGATATTTCTTTAACTGATGAAATTATTGAAACTGAACACTATGAGACACCTGTTAGCCCTAGCTCTCCTAGATATGAATTGCCTAATATACCTAAGGGTCATGTTATGGAGGGAGAGGTATCTAGGGACTTTCTTGCTTGTAAGGATAGAGATGATCTTAAGAAATTGCTATGCAAGTGGAAGCAAAAATCTTTGAATGCTAGAATGCAATATGATCCTAAGTTTGCTACTTCACCTATCTTTGTTACTGATAAGGATTATGGATTCTCTGTCGATCCTGAGTTAATTACTTTGGTTGAATCTGATCCTTTCCATGGCTATGAATCTGAAACTATTGTGGCACATATTACTAAATTGAATGATATAGCCACACTATTTACTCATGAGGAAAAAATTCTTTATTACTATATTCTTAAGTTGTTTCCTTTCTCATTAAAGGGTGATGCTAAGATATGGTTTAATTCTCTTGCTCCTGGTTGTGTGCATAATCCCCGGGATATCATATATTACTTCTCTGAAAAATATTTTCCTGCCCATAAGAAACAAGCTGCCTTGCAGGAAATATTTAACTTTGTGCAAATTAAAGAATAGAGTCTCCCACAAGCTTTGGGGAGGCTTCTCCGATTACTTAATGCATTGCCTGATCATCCTCTCAAGAAAAACCAAATACTTCATATCTTTTATAATGGACTAACCGATGCTTCTAGGGACCACCTAGATAGTTGTGCTGGTTGTGTTTTCAGGGAACGAACAATTGAAGAAGCTGAACTACTATTGAATAATATATTGAGCAATGATAATGATTGGACTATTCCCGAACCACCTCCAAACCCCACTCCGAAGAAAAGAGGTATTCTATTTCTCAGTCCTCAATATATGTAAGAGGCAAAGAAATCTATGGAAGAAAAAGGTATTAAAGATGAAGATGTTAAGAATCTACCACCTATTGAAGAAATACATGGTCTTGATAACCCGACATAGGTAGCAGAGGTAAATTCTCTCCTTAAATTTGATGAAGGTGATATTCCTTATAATAAGTCTTCTAGCCAATGCTTGGATGAGTTTGATAACTTTATTGTTAAGAAAGAAAATTTCAATGCTTATGTTAGTAGACAATTGAAACAAAATGCTTAAATGCTTGATCGCTTAGGTGATTATATGAGAAGAACTATTAATATCTTAAGCTTATTAGTAAACATGCTTCCATGGTAACTACTCAAGTAGAACAAGTACATAAGGCACAAACTGATTTGCTTAATGAGATGAATGGTAAGAACAATGATCATTCTGTTAGAGTTGCGACTAGAAGTGGTAAAATGACTCAGGAACCTTTGTATCCTGAGGTCCATCCTAAGAGAATTGAGCAAGATTCTTAGGGAATTAATACTGATGCACCTTGTCATCCGAGTAATAAAAGGAAAAAGAATGATGATAGGACTTTGAATGCTGCTAGTGAACCTGTTATAGATACACCTGAAAACCCAAATGATATTTCTATTTCTGATGCTGAGACACAATCTGGTGATGAACATGAGCCAAGCGATAATATTAATGATGATGTTCATGTTGATGCTCAACCTAGTAATAATAATGATGTGGAGATTGAACCTGCTGTTGATCTTGATAACCCACAACCTAAGAATAAAAGATATGACAAAAGAGACTTTGTTGCTAGGAAGCATGGTAAAGAAAGAGAACCATGGGTTCAGAAACCCATGCCCTTTCCTCCTAAACCATCCAAGGAAAAGGATGATGAGGACTTTGAGCATTTTGTTGAAATCCTTAGACCTGTCTTTTTGCGTATGCGCTTGACTGATATTCTGAAAATGTCTCCTTATGCTAATTATATGAAAGATATTGTGACAATTAAAAGAAAGATACCAGAAGCTGAGATTTCCACCATGCTTGCTAATTATACCTTTAAGGGTGGAATACCAAAGAAACTAGGAGATCCCGGAGTACCTACTATACCATGCTCTATTAAAAGAAATTATGTTAAAACTACTTTATGTGACCTTGGAGCTGGTGTTAGTGTCATGCCTTTCTCTTTGTATCGTAGACTTGATTTGAATAAGTTGACACCTACTGAAATTTCTTTGCAAATGGATGATAAATAAACTGCTTTACCCATCGGTATTTGTGAGGATGTGCCTATCATAGTTGCAAATGTTACAACTACGTATTTGTGCCACTTTAATCAAATATATGTCATATAACTCATCATCATCTTACTCATCTAACAACTCATCATCATCTTAATCATACCAAGTTAAAACCTCATAAAACAAAAAAACATCATAATATTAATCATCCTAATCGATCATGCAAGTTAATATAAACCAAAAAAACTTCTCTCTCATAGGACATAGTCCTCCCTCCTAGGTAAAATGACATAAAACAGAATAACACCTATGTCTCCATGATGAATCAAAGAGATCCAACGGTCTACAACTTGTGGCTTGCGATCCTTCTTTATTTGTCCCCATGCTTCAATTTGGAGCCGTCTTGGTGGTTTGCGCTCAGTCGAGTATGCAAATGAAAACTCGGGCTGGTAGGGGCTTTTAATTGTCATATTACCTTCGGCTTGCAGCAACGGAGGCACAACTTCATTTGGCAGTTTCTTTTGAAGAACATAATAGTAGCCTAGTTAGCAATGTAATCAATACCATTTACGCAACAGTAGTGTACTTAATTAGCAACTCTTACCAAGATATTTCGGCGAATGCAATCCGCCCTCAACCTATGCACTAGTGTCTTGTACAATGTATAATTTGGGCCAGTTCCCAAATTATACGGGAAGATGTCCCTACCAGCTAGGACACCAATAACAAAGTTGATAAGATCATCCTTCTCCTCCCAAGTTAGATGTGATCCATAAGTGTAGTGTGTCGTGTTGATTATGTTCGGTGTTTCACCCGAAGAAACGAAATAAGCTGTGAATTATAAATTAACAAATTTAGTATGGATGAACACCAACTATTTTTAAATATAGAATGCAAATTACTTGACAAATATGCATGGTTGACAAACTCACATGGAGGTAAAACAGGAAGCATATCGACATCCACCCTTTTAGTGCATCTAGTGCCCCTTAGTGATTTTGGTGTATTGAAGACTTATAGGTTAAGAGACTGATGCGGTTGCTAGTGTACACATGCTCTATAAGTCGCTGAGGAGTTTGATACATACAGAGATTATCGACCCCTAAAAATGTATGTCTTCAACTAAAGACTTTGGTGAAGACTTCGGTGAAGACTTTGCTGAAGACTTTGGTATTCCCTGAAGACTTTGAAGAAGACAAAGTTGGTGTAACCTTGAAGATATGAACGAGGAATATGAAGCGTGAAGACTTTTGTTTTCGTAGTTTCATTTCCTTTCTTTGAGTCATAGGAAACACCGTACTGTTAAAGGGGGCCGAGGTAATACTAAGGAAAATTTTCAACTGATGCTCAACTCAAAAGCCTCAACCTATCCAATCCTTCGAGTGAAGCCTTTGGAAGTCTCTTGCAGTTCAGTCAAGTTCTTCAGTGACAGAGACGATGATCTTCTGGTCTCTGAGGAAATTGGTCTGACTGAGGAGCTAGGATTTCGCCAGTGCGAATTGCCTACAAGTGAGGAATATGATAAGCCTGAGGACTTTCATAGTTCGAAATTCCGACCGTTGCTGTGCTAAGCGCCAGCTGTCCCCACTCATCCTATCCACATAACGGTCATATAATTGGGGGCATTTATGTCTTATCATGTCAGGTTGCACCCTGGCTATAAATAGCCACCCCCCACAACCACTAGCTGGTTGGCTGCTCCGAGAGAGAACTGACATTTGTCATTTGAGAGCAACTCATTCCTCGAGGACTTTGAGCGAAAATCATCTGTGAGGAAAAACCCATCCTCCGAAGACATTGAGAGAAAATCATCAGTGAGGAAAAACCCCAAAACCAAACCACCAAACCACCAAACCCAAAGTGATTGAGCATCACTGAAGAAATTGTTCCTGTGTGGAACCGACGCTTCTTACCTTTGAAGACTGTGTATCTTCCAGACGGTTAGGCGTCATGGTCTAGTGCATCCTGCAGTCAATTGGGGATCACGAAGTGACCTTGGTCTGGAGCATCCAGCAGTAAATTGTGGATCGCCGAGTGACCAGTTTGTGAGGGTTTTGGAAGTCTACCCTGAAGACTTACCACGAGTGTTGGGCGAGGTCTGTGTGACCTTAGCTCAAGGAGAATACGGTAGGGACTGTGTGTCCCGGGACTGTGTGTTCTTTGGTTTAAATACCAGGCCGCTCCAAACCAGACGTACGACTGTCACAGCTGTTGGAACTGGGTCATCAAATCATTGTCTTCGTCGAGCTTCCTGGTTCTATTTCCTCAACCCTTTCATTTCCTTGTATATGTGTTGATGAAATTGATCGTTACTGTTTGAAGAATTTGACTGAAGACTTTCTCAATTTCCTCACCTCAAATTCTTCAAGTTACCTTGTTCGTCACCTACTTATCCTGTATCACGCTACCTGTAATCTGTGCATGTTTATTTCATCATGCTGTCTATGCGATCTCTATGCTCTGTATGCACCTGAGTACTTATTCCGCTGCTAGTTGTTCATCACATTTCAAATTCCTCAAAGTTGAAATTCCTCAGTGATGAATTTGTAAAAATCGCCTATTCACCCCCCCTCTAGTCCATATAACGCACTTTCAATTGGTATCAGAGCAAGGTACTCCCTTGTTCTGTGTGATTTTGGTTTAACCACCTGGAGTTCTAGTTATGTCGACTGCAGGTATGATCAAGGTTTCCGGAGGCTGTCCTACCTTCGATGGGATGGACTACCCCTACTGGAAGAACAAGATGTGCATGCATCTTGAAGCTATTCACAACGATCTTTGGTATGTTGTGGAAAATGGTGTTCCCCGCACATCTCCGACTGTTACTGCTGCTGATGCGAAGAAATTCAAGCAACTCGATTCTCAAGCGAAGAATATCATCTGTGGACATCTGAGCAAAGGTCAGTATGGTAGAGTGAGTGCTTTGGAGACTGCTAAGCTTATCTGGGATAGGCTGTCCAAAGTCAATGAAGGTGTTTCCACTCAACGTGACTCTCGTGTCGATGTTCTTCACAATCTCTTCAACCGCTTCAAAAGACTCGACAATGGGAATGTTCAGCAAACTTTTGATCGTCTCACTGATATCTCCAACGAGCTTCAAGCACTGGGTGCCTCGGATATCACTGACCACGAGGTGGTGAAGAAACTGCTGAGATCTCTTGATTACTCATTCGATACACTGGCTTTGATGATTGAAGAACGTGGAGACTACAAGTCACTTGATCCTGCTGATATACTTGAGAGACTCAATACTCATGAATTCCAACAAGCTGAGAAGAGAGACCTCTACGGGCCAAGCTATGGAAGAACTCGTGCACTGAAGGCCAAAGCAATTTCCTCATCCGAAGACGAAGAATCTGACAGTAGCCTTGGTGATCCTGAAGAACTGAGTCAGGAGCTGGCTATGCTCGTGAGGAAATTCTAGAAGTTCTCAAGGAGAGGCAAATTTGGAAAGTCATCAAAAAGTGGTTTGAGGAAATCAGATTCCTCAAGCGACTACAAGAAGAGAACTTGTCACAAATGCAAGAAGTCTGGTCACTTTATCTCTGATTGTCCTCTATGGGAAAAAGAATCAAAGAAGAAGAAATACAAGGACTACAATTCTGGCGACTCGAAGAAAAAGAAGAAATCTTCAAAGTCCTCAACTACAAAGTCTTCATCTGCAAAGTCCTCATCGCACAAGAACAAAGGTTCCAGAAAGGCTCGGGCGTTCATTGGCAAGGAAATGGATTCTGAAGAAGAATCTGAAGAATATGAAGATGAGGAAGAATCTGAGGAGGAGTCTGATTCTGGTGTTGCTAGCCTAGCTCTCGCCACTGCTTTCGTCAGCAAGTCCATCTTCAACGATGAAGAAAATGACCACTCAAATGACTCTGACGTCAGCAATGATGAATATGCTCCCACTTACTGCTTCATGGCAAAAGGTTCCAAGGTACACAAGCATCACTCTTCTTCTGAATCAAGTGAAGGTGAATCTGATGAATATGTGAAACCTAGCTCTGCCAAACTTGCTAAAATTGCCACTAAGCAACAAAATGCACTTGAAAAGCTTCAGAAATTGGTAGACAAAAGCGATGATCTGTTGAATGTGGAAGTGGATCGGACTCAAACTCTGTCTGATGATGTCAAAAGTCTCCAGACAAAGTATGATAACCTTCAGAGTCATCATAATGCGCTTTTAGCTAACCATGAGAAGCTTTCTTATGAATTTCTTCAAAGAAAGCAAGATCTTGAGAAACTAAAAGTGGCTCATGAAAATCTCCAAAGGGAAAACGATTCCTTACTGGCTTAACAGATCAGTACCGCTCAGGAAGAGTTTGTTCCACCCTGTATGAAATGCATCGAACGTGAAACTGCTAATTCTTCACCTGAATGTTCAAATGCTTCTATTGCCGCAAATTCTTCAACTATCCCCGTGGTCACAAATTCCTCAACTGAGGATACCACAAGTATCACTGACGAATCTGCAGGGTTGAAGGAATTGTATGTGACTGGCATGTACAAAAGTCTCAAAGGGCATCAAACCCTTTGCGATGTGCTCAAAAAGCAGATTCTGAACAGGAACCCTAGGAAAGAGGGTATTGCATTTGAGAGGAAACTCAATGCTGATGGATCCTACTGGACACCTGAGCAGTACCCCAAAACTTCATGGGTTGCTGCAAAAGGACCTCCTGTGGATCCATCCACTTTATCTGGCTTCACTTCTGAAACTGCATATTCCTCTGATGAGTCACTTGACTCCAACTACAAAATCTTCAAAAATCAGAAAGGTGAAGTATTTGCCAGATTTGTTGGAACTAACTGCAGGAACGGTTCACCTATGAGGAAAATCTGGGTTCCTAAGAGCTGCTTGGAAAATCTTCAAGTGAATGTCCTCGCTACACCACCCATAAGGAACCCCAGATCAAATTCCTCATACGGACCAAAGTCTTCACTTGGACCAAATTCCTCAAATGGTCAAAACTATCATTCTCGTGCTAATGCATCTGTTTCGCGGGGGAAATCTAAGAGTTCTGAATATGTGCATTATTCTTCAAATCATTATGTTCATAAGTCCTCGAAGAATTTCTCTGCTTATTCATTTGAGTACTCTAACCCTAGTCCTGTGAAACGAAGTGCACTAGCTTCAATGCCTCCCTTCTCATATGGAGCTCGCAGAATGATGAACTCTTTGCCACCCCTCCAGATGTGGGTGGTGAAGAAATTGAACTAACTTCTTATGCAGGGTCAGGTCTCCAGACGAACTTGAACGTCTGATGAATTTGCTGGAGACCTGAAGAAAATGCTTGAAAGGACGCAAGCTAATCATGCAGAAATGAATTCCTCATTTCTCACGTCCTCACACTGCTTTACTTACTATGTTGTGTGATGAAATTCTGCCTGATGAATTTGATGTCATATTCTTCACTCTGAAGCATATGAGTTCGTAAGTTGTACTAATTCATCTGCAGGATGAAACTCCAAAAACTACTGAGTGGGTTCTCGACAGTGGATGCACCAACCACATGACTGGTGACAAGAGTCTACTGATGAATATGCCACTTGCCCCATCTCATCTGAAGCATATCACCTACGCTGACAAAGGAAAAAGCAAGGTATTGGGTCTAGGTAAGGTTGCAATTTCCAAGGACCGTCACATGGACAAGGTGATGCTTGTCGAATCCCTTGGGTTCAACCTCATGTCTGTCTCAATGCTTTGTGATCTTGATATGATTGTCATCTTTGGAAAATATCGTTGTGTTGTTATCATGGAAGCTGACCATTCCAAAGTCTTCGAAGGCTTTAGGAGAGGAGACTTGTATATTGTTGACTTCTCTACAAGTCCTCAGCATGCCACGTGCCTACTTGCAAAGTCCTCAGAAGGCTGGCTGTGGCATCGACGACTTGGGCATGCTGGTATGAGGAACTTGCACACGCTCGTGAAGAAAAAGCACTTCATTGGCATTGAAGGTGTCAAATTCCTCAAGGATCACCTCTGTGGTGCTTGTGAGTCTGGGAAGATGACCAGATCCAAGCATCCCTCGAAGACAATCATGACCACGACTCGACCTTTTGAATTGCTTCACATGGACCTCTTTGGCCCCACTCATTATTCCACACTGACAAATTCTTCAAGTTTGTATGGCTTTGTCATTGTTGATTATTACTCTCGTTATACTTGGGTGCATATTATTCTGTACAAGTCTGAAGTGCAGGATGTCTTCAGACGATTTGCTTCAAGGGCCTCAACAAACTTCGGCGTCAAGATCAAGCATATCAGGAGTGATAATGGGACTGAGTTCAAGAACACCAATCTTGATGAATATCTTGATGAACTTGGTATTACTCATGAGCTATCTGTCCCATATACTCCTCAGCAGAACGGCGTCGTGGAGCGCAAGAACAGGACTCTTGTTGAAATGGCTCGCACCATGCTTGATGAATACAAGACCCCTCGTCGCTTTTGGCCTGAGGCAATTGATATTGCATGCCACATCATCAACCGGGTATATCTTCACAAATTCTTCAAGAAGACATCATATGAACTGATGACTGGCAAGAAACCCAATGTAAGTTATCTCAAAGTCTTCGGTGCTAAATGCTGGATAAGAGATCCTCACCACAGTTCTAAGTTTGCACCGAAAGCACATGAAGGTTTTATGCTTGGTTACGGAAAGGACTCACAAACCTACAGAGTCTTCAACACCCACCATCAAAAGGTTGTTGAAACTGTAGATGTGCGGTTCGATGAAACTAATGGCTCGCAAAGAGAGCACCTGCCTTCTGTGACAGATGAAATGTCTCCTGAGGAATCCATTAGGTTGAAAGCTATTGAAGACGTTGTACCCACTGAAGAAAATCCTCAACCTACTGAGGAAGTCATTCCAGCAAATGAAGACATTCATGCTGATACGCCTGAAGAAAATGGTGCTGAAGAAAATCCTCAGCCACGTCAACCTGCTCACCCAAGAGTTGCAAATGAAGTGCAGATTGACAAAATCATCGACAACATCAATGCACCAGGTCCTCTCACTCGCTCAAGAGCTTCACATCTGACTAACTTTTGTGGGCATTTTGCTTTTGTCTCTATGATAGAGCCCACCAAAGTTGATGAAGCTTTCCAAGAACCTGAGTGGATTCAAGCTATGCAAGAGGAATTGCATCAATTCAAGCTCAACAACGTGTGGGAACTTGTCAAGCATCCAGATCCTCGCAAGCATAACATCATAGGTACGAAGTGGATCTACCGCAACAAACAAGATGAAAATGGCCTTGTGGTAAGGAATAAGGCTCGTCTTGTAGCTCAAGGATACACACAGGTTTTGAAGATCCTAAGCATCCTGACAAAGTCTTCAGACTCAACAAGGCCCTCTATGGCCTCAAGCAGGCCCCTCGGGCGTGGTATGACACTCTGAAGGAATTCCTCATGAAGAAAGGCTTCAAACCCGGTTCACTCGACCCAACTCTTTTTACTAAATCCTATGACAATGAACTGTTCATATGCCAAATATATGTCGATGATATTATATTTGGATGTACTGACAAACGTTACAGTGATGAATTTGCCTATATGATGAGTGAAGAATATCAAATGTCTATGATGGGAGAGTTGAAATTCTTCTTAGGTCTTCAAATTCGTCAGCAAGACAATGGCATCTTCATCTCACAAGAGAAATACCTCAAGGACGTATTGAGGAAATTCAACATGCACGAATGGAAAGGCGTCAAAACTCCAATGCCTTCAAAAGGCCACCTCTGCACTGACGAAAATGGTAAAGATTTCGATCAGAAGGTATACCGCTCCATGATTGGCTCGTTATTGTATCTATGTGCATCTAGGCCTGATATTATGCTGAGTGTTTGCATGTGTGCCCGATTCCAAGCAACACCGAAGGAATCACACCATAAGGCTGTGAAACATATTCTTCGATGCTTAGCTCACACACCAACGCTTGGATTATGGTATCCCAAGGGCTCAAATCTTCACCTCGTCAGATACTCGGATGCTGACTATGCTGGTGATCGTGTGGATCACAAGTCAACCTCAGGCACATGTCATTTCCTCGGACGATCCTTAGTCTGTTGGTCCTCAAAGAAGCAGAACTGCGTGTCACTTTCTACTGCTGAAGCTGAGTACATTGCTGCTGGTTCATGTTGCGCTCAGTTGCTATGGATGAAGCAAACCCTCAAGGACTATGGCATCAATGTGAAGAATGTGCCTCTCTACTGCGACAATGAGAGCGCTATCAATATTGCTTACAACCCAGTTCAGCACTCCAAGACCAAGCACATCCAGATCCGTCATCATTTTCTTTGACATCATGTACTCAAGGGCGACATCTCCATCGACCACATCCCCACTGAAGAACAACTGGCCGATATCTTCACTAAGCCCTTGGATGAAAAGAGATTTTGCAAGTTGCGGTGTGAGCTAAATATCTTAGAATCTTCAAATGTTCTTTGAAAGGACACACATCCTAACACTTATGCAAAATTGATGACTTTGATGTGCAACACACGAAGTAACATTTTTCTTCAATCAATGAAGAATAACTCTCTAAGTGTGAAGAAATTAACGAAGAATTTGATTCTCAGAACCCTACGATAATTGTACGCGGTGTCTGAAATCATCATTCTTATACGGTGGGTCACGCCACCAACAATAGTTGAAATTCTTCAGAGTTGAGTTTTTCATCATTTTGCAAATTCTTCAAATTTTCAAATTCCTCAAGTTTGCAAATTCCTCAACTTTTCAAATTCTTCAAACTATGAAACTGATGTTCTTCATTGACTATATATATATATATATATATATATATTTGAGTTTTCAATGTCCTCAACAGCATTCACTTATAGCTAATTCTTCAAGTTGATTTTCATCTAAGTGAATGTGATCGGACCCGTTCCCCCTCTATGCTAAACTCAACCCAGTCTATTCACAAATTCTTCATATGCGTTCTACATTGAAACTCATTCAAAGTCTTCACTATATTCTTGACTGCTGAAGAATTTGCGAACGAAAACTTTAAAATATTCTCTATCAAAATTTTCGGCGCTTCCCGCTCAAACCGTTCCGATTCCCGCGACTGGATAAGCCACGATCCCCCATGATCTCCACTACTCAGACCGTGGGTGACACATGTCGCCTGGAGAGTAAGGGTCAGGGGCAATCTGGTCCAAAATTTTCGGGCAGACTCGTTTTTACTGCCGCTATAAATACCCCCTCCCCTTCACTGTGCTCGAGTTACTCCTCACTCCATCTCTCCCGAGCTCAGACCTAGCGCCGCCGCTAAAATCATCGCTGCCGGAGAGGAAGAGCTTCACTGCCTCGACCTCGCCGTCGTCGTACTCGCATCGGCCGCGGAAATCTTCATCCCGCCGCCGCTGTAGCTGTCTCCCTCTGCCAAGCTAGGGCGTGGGAGATCTGGACGGACGAACTTCCCGATTCCATCTCACTGTTCGTCGTGTTCTTCGTCAAGGTAAATAAAATCTAATTTTACTGCCCTTGTTTGATTTTCATTTCTTCCACAAAATCCTCAAATGTGTTTATTCTTCAAGAATCGCCTTCTTAAGCACTTCACATGTTTCTATCCCCTGATGTTTTTCTCTAAGTTATGATTTTCTTCAAGATTCCTCAATTGTGTGGATCTACATATTCGCACAACTCTGGAACCTAAGACAAGAACACTTAGTGAAATTCCTCAAGACATCTATGGTCAAAATCCTCAACTTGATGTATTTTGAAAAATTTCTGAGAACGCATATGACCTCTTCAAATTCCTCACACCTATACTCTGTTCACAGGTACCAAAATGTCTGCTGATGAATCACTAGGTTCTCATCAACTTAACACATTTGCAGCGTTTCTTGAGGAAAAACTGTGCACATCTTCAGAATCATCAAGAGTTCAAAGTCATCAAGTGAAGAAAATGGCTGATGGCAAAAGACCTCAAAAGGGTGGAAAGAAGCTAGAACAGAACACAGCTTTTGAGATACCTGAGGATTTATATGCTGGGTATTGCACTCCAGATGAGACCACTCATGACAAAGAAACAAAGGAGCAGAGGAAAATCAGAATTCAAAGGATTGAACGGAGGTGGATGAAAGAATGGAGAGACTATCGCTATGTCACTCCCAAATATATGAGGAAATTCGCCCTCAAACCTCCTTGCAAAAGGGCTCCTCCTGCTGATGACCAAGAAGTCGATCCCACTAGCATTGCTCGTGGTGAAGACTTTCCTGATGAATGGGCAAAGCATCAACAAAAACTTCAGCGAACTGCCAAAGCTGCAGTGAAGAAATTCAATGAAGATTCTGCTGCTGCTGCTGACTCTACGGAGCCTCTGAGAGTGCTTCGAAGAAATCACTGATGAAGAAATCAGCTGTGAAATCAAAATCTTCAACTCCAAAGTCTTCACAGCAAAATCCTCAAGCAGAGTCCTCAAAGGCCACTGAAATGCCCTCTATTGCTGCACAGTCATCAACTGCTGCCAAAATGTCCTCAACACCTGTACATCTTGCAACATGTGAAAGGACTACAGGCTTGTTAATTACCTCTGGGCTCTCTACAAGTTCCTCAACCCAAGAACAGTCATCAACCAGCCCCACGTTGATGAAATTGAAAAGAACTGCTGGACGAGGTCAGAGACCAAGTCCTAACAAAGGGCAAGTTAGTGTGAATGTACCCTCAGGATCTGAGGATAATGATGAAGCCACCAATGAAGAATTGGAAGAAATCATCAGAAACAGTCAGCAGAAGGCTGCAATTGCAAAGGGCAGCTCTGTTCCTCTTATGCTAGATCCAAAGTTGATCCTCAATTTCATCGACATATGGCATGAGGATCCCAGCACTCCACTTTCCTCACTGAAACTGCCTATTGCTATGGATCATGTCCTCACACACTTTATCGCTGAAGAAAAGTGGAAAAGAGAACAAGCTCAGAAATCTAAGAGGAGCAAGGCAAGAAAAGAAAAGTTTCTAAGGGACAATGTAATGAATTTGACTCCCACTCAACTCATCACTGTTCAGTCAGAGATTCATTGCCTAACTGATGAACAAGAAAAATATGATGCTGAATGGAAGGGCTCAAAAGTCAGATTTGTTAGGGCTGCTCAAGCTGCAGTCAAGGAACACAACACAAAGGTTGCAGCTCAATCGCAATCGCAAATTCCTCAGGCTGAAGAATCTGCTCAGCATGCTGAAGAAACTGCTCGCGCAGCTGTTGAAATTCAGGCTGGTGAAGAACCTGTCAGGGCAAACTCCACTGTTGCGCCTGAAGAAATTGCCAGGCCAGCTGAAACTTCTGCTGTGTCTGATGGAATTGAGACTGCTAGGGCGACTGCATCAGTCGTGCCTGAAGAAAATGCTCCGCCTTCACCCACTGCTGAACCTGCAAAGTCCTCTAGGGTGAAGACAATCAACCTTCCTTCTGCATCAGAAGGGAAGATAACTAAGGCTGCGGAGAAGGCTGCACTAAAGAAAAGAAAAGCATCAACTTCAGATTCCTCAGCAGTGAATAAATTGAAGACACTGCCATGTTCTTCAACTGAACCCATTGATGCAACCCCAATCTCCTCAGTGCATGCCTATGAGATTGTTCCATTTGGTGTCGACTATGACATTCCAAATGATGATGATGAAGAAGATCATTCTGCTGCTTCTTCAGAACAGATTGATGAAGAAATTGAAGTGGAAGCAAAAGCTTCAACTCCACTGGTATCATCGCCTCAGCCTCAGTTGACTGCTGAAGAGGCCGGCGTTGAAGAAATGGAAGAGGATGTGGATATTGGAAACACTACTCCTCTCATCAATGATGAATATTGGCAAGCTACTCACCCAAACTCTCCAATGACCACTCCCCTTACTCAAATTCCTCAGTCTCCAGCCCAGACTGAAGAACTTCATACTGAAGAAATTCCTGCTACAACAGTTGAAGAAATTGCTGCTCAAATCGCAAATGAGGAAACTGCTATTCAAATTATTCAATCTGCAGAAGTTCCTCCTCTGGAAATTGTGGGTCGCTTCAAGCCAAATCTTCAACCGAAGCCCAAGATGCCTTTCAAAAGCTCAACGGGCCCCAAATTTCTCAAGACCAATTTCTTCAACGAGCACACTTTCTTCAACGGACCAAATCCATATGATTCTGCAAGGGCCGGTCGCACCAGATTCTGGACACCTACCCAGATCAATTTCTATGCTTCAGTGCTGTTTGACAAGGAGAAAGTCTTCGAGCATCGGCAAATTCCTCATGTGGACATAGAAACTATCCCATGCTTCACACCCGTGCTCACAGTCCTTCATGATGCAGGAATTCTTCCATTCTGCGTTGACATATGCGACTGGAATGAAGAGCTAATTCTTCAATTCTATGCAACCTTGCATATCTCAGGTGATGCTTCTGATGTCAATTCATGGATTCTGGACTGGATGACTGGATCTACACACTACACTGCCCCAGCCGCTGAATTGCTTCAAGCCGTGCCAATAGCAATTCCTTCAGAAGGAGCGCGCTGCATCTATGATGAAACTGAACTGCCCAACCACTTGATACAAGTACTCATGAAGCCATTGGCTCAGGGCCAACCTCAAAGGACCACCTTCCTAGTGAAGGATTTGCTCTATGTGCCCAGGACAGTTTACCGCATTCTGACCAAAACCCTCAGTCCTCACAAGGGCCACAACTCTGAAGAAGAAGAAGTGGAGGGAATCATGAAGAACATGCTATTCAACATCATTCATGGGATTCCCATCAACTTCCATGATTTCTTCATGAGGACTTTGGCAAATGCAGCTATGTCACCCTTTGAGTTGAAGCCTTACGCTCCCTGGATCATGAAATTCATCAGATCAAGGTCTTCAATTCCCTTCAAGGCTGACTTTCAGAATCACTTCAGCTTTCTGCCTCCGATTGAAGTACTCAAGAATACATTTTTCCTCAGTTACGGGTAAAGGCAAGGCTATCATTGATGAAGGTACTCGTCCATTGGATGGTCAGTTTCGCAAAGCTGCATCATATTCCACCAATGATGACTCTACTACTCAAGACTCTGCTGCAAAAGCCTCAGCGCAAAATCATCAAGAAACTGCCCCTCGTGTGATGACTGATCGCGAACTTCTTCTAAGTCTTCATCAGAAGATTGATCGAAATCACAAGTGGGTAAAGCGTCAATTTGGTTCACTTCTTCGAGACATGACTGTCACGCACAATTCTGTGAGGAAGAACCACTATTATCTTCATGAAGTCTTTGACCGCACATGGGCCATCCTGTCTCACCTCAAGACTCCTGAAGAACTCAAGGAGATGGAATTTCAGCAGGACTTTGATTGGTCCATCCCTCCAAAGAAGAAATGGAAGAAAGTTCAAGTTCCTCAGCTGGTTGCAAGCTCATTTTCTTCATCACGCCAGGCGGATGAAGCTGAGGATATTGACGACACTGCTGCAGGCCCGGCATCAACAAACGACCCTGACAACGCTGGCGCTCCTCCACCACCTTCACGATAAAATTCTTCAGGAGCGTTAGTCCTCATTTTTCCGTCCCTTTTGGTCTTCGATGACAAAGGGGGAGAAAATTTGAGTTAGTCTTCAAGCGGGTCTATATATATGGGCTGTTGTTTTTATTTAAGTTACAACTCTCGCTCTTCTGAAGCTTTTGTTGGTTGAGTTGTAAACTTAAGTCCGATGGTGGTCTGATGCTTTTGAACTGCTTTCCGCATGCTATTTCCTCAAGTTATCTTAATGCACGCATGCTGAATTTCCTCAGACCCCATTTTTCATCATGCATTTCAAATTCCTCATATCATATGTTAAATGCGTGTATGAATTACAAGATATAGGGGGAGTTCCCCATGTTTGTAACCTGCTATGTGCATTTGCAGTCCAAAGCAAATTCTTCAAATATGCACATCTTCAGGGGGAGTTCTTCTATATCTCGCAATCAAATTCCTCAAACTCAGTACTTACACTTCATATTATTATCCCCGTTGAAAACTTAACCTATTTGTCATCAATCACCAAAAAGGGGGAGATTGTTAGTGCATCTAGTGCCCCTTAGTGATTTTGGTGTATTGAAGACTTATAGGTTAAGAGACTAATGCGGTTGCTAGTGTACACAGGCTCTATAAGTCGCTGAGGAGTTTGATACATACGGAGATCATCGACCCCTAAAAATGTATGTCTTCAACTGAAGACTTTGGTGAAGACTTCGGTGAAGACTTTGCTGAAGACTTTGGTATTCCCTGAAGACTTTGAAGAAGACAAAGTTGGTGTAACCTTGAAGATATGAACGAGGAATATGAAGCGTGAAGGCTTTTGTTTTCGTAGTTTCATTTCCTTTCTTTGAGTCATAGGAAACACCGTACTGTTAAAGGGGGCTGAGGTAATACTAAGGAAAATTTCCAACTGATGCTCAACTCAAAAGCCTCAACCTATCCAATCCATCGAGTGAAGCCTTTGGAAGTCTCTTGCAGTTCAGTCAAGTTCTTCAGTGACAGAGACGATGATCTTCTGGTCTCTGAGGAAATTGGTCTGACTGAGGAGCTAGGATTTCGCCAGTGCGAATTGCCTACAAGTGAGGAATATGATAAGCCTGAGGCCTTTCATAGTTCGAAATTCCGACCGTTGCTGTGCTAAGCGCCAGCTGTCCCCAATCATCCTATCCACATAACGGTCTTATCATTGGGGGCATTTATGTCTTATCATGTCAGGTTGCACCCTGGCTATAAATAGCCACCCCCCACAACCACTAGCTGGTTGGCTGCTCCGAGAGAGAACTGACACTTGTCATTTGAGAGCAACCCATTCCACGAGGACTTTGAGCGAAAATCATCTGTGAGGAAAAACCCATCCTCCGAAGACATTGAGAGAAAATCATCAGTGAGGAAAAACCCCAAAACCAAACCACCAAACCACCAAACCCAAAGTGATTGAGCATCACTGAAGAAATTGTCCCTGTGTGGAACCGACGCTTGTTACCTTTGAAGACTGTCTATCTTCCAGACGGTTAGGCGTCATGGTCTAGTGCATCCTGCAGTCAATTGGGGATCACGAAGTGACCTTGGTCTAGAGCATCCAGCAGTAAATTGTGGATCGCCGGGTGACCAGTTTGTGAGGGTTTTGGAAGTCTACCCTGAAGACTTACCACGAGTGTTGGGCGAGGTCTGTGTGACCTTAGCTTAAGGAGAATACGGTAGGGACTGTGTGTCCCGGGACTGTGTGTTCTCTGGTTTAAATACCAGGCCGCTCCAAACCAGACGTACGACTGTCACAGCAGTTGGAACTGGTTCATCAAATCATTGTCTTCATCGAGCTTCCTGGTTCTATTTCCTCAACCCTTTCATTTCCTTGTATATGTGTTGATGAAATTGATCGTTACTGTTTGAAGAATTTGACTGAAGACTTTCTCAATTTCCTCACCTCAAATTCTTCAAGTTACCTTGTTCGTCACCTACTTATCCTGTATCACGCTACCTGTAATCTGTGCATGTTTATTTCATCATGATGTCTATGCGATCTCTATGCTCTGTATGCACCTGAGTACTTATTCCGCTGCTAGTTGTTCATCACATTTCAAATTCCTCAAAGTTGAAATTCCTCAGTGATGAATTTGTAAAAATCGCCTATTCACCCCCCCTCTAGTCGATATAACGCACTTTCACACCCAAATGTCGATGTTACCTTCAATATGATCTTCATGACGAAGATCGAAGGTTATTTCCATATCCTCCTGAAATCCATATGCCTTGCAAAGAGCTTCCCAATTTGAGCAACCTAATTCTGTGTTATTAAGTGCATTCATTACTTTGACCAGAAATGTGTGACCATGTTTAGTCCTCAGGTTGGCTGTCCTCGTCTCGAAACTCTCGTGCTCTTCGAAACCGAGCCTCTCCAAGAAATATCGTCTTGCATGACGGGGGATGAACTAGTCGAATTGTATAAAACATAAATTACACGTTGAAGCAAAGAAACAGAAGTCATGCTTTATTACGAAAAAACACTTGTCATCGTTGTTGCGTACCGCAGAAACATCAAAGGTCTCGTCAAGCTTGATGGTGAAGAACCTGTCGTCTCGCAGCCCAGGCTGGTCGCAAAGACCCTTATCTTTGCCGCAGAATTCACACGCTTGGATCCTATCGTCATCTGATGACGACGACATTTCCTGTGTTCATGATTCAAAAATTACGACACGCTTGGATCCTAATGCGTGTGTGACTTTCAGTCCGTCGAGACTTTCCTTAAATAACTCTCATATCTTATGGTGTGGGGGTGTGCACTCTCTCACACTGATATGCTGGTGTATATATGTTGGTGGACACTCTCTCAAACTAATAGTTTGACCGTCGGTGATGGACGCACTTCCTCTCCTCTCCTTGCGCATTACACCGAGGTATATATCGCAAGAGGAGAAGACGAAGAAGCGCCCCCCACGACAATAGTCGGGATTCCTCCATCAAGAACACACATGCATGAAAGTCACACAAGGAGCAACGACAGACCGAAAGTCACACACGCATTTATAATGAACTCGAATATAATATCACTAATACATTTATAATGAACTCGAATATAATATCACTAATACATCATCTCGAACAATCCAGTTAATGCATCATCAAATATTAACTAATACATCTCGAATATTATCATATAAGATCACTAATACATATCGAATACTATCGAATAATCTAAGTGACTAGCGGTTCCTGAGTCACGGGCGGTGGACACCCAAAGAGAAGGAACCATCACGGGATCATAACTCGGGTGAGATCCCTGAAGAAGCTGCCAGGTATTGGAGAACCTGGCGTCCAACGCCGCCATGTAGCGACGGACGTGCTCGTCCTCCTCCCTAACACGGTGACGTGCCACCTCCCGGGGGGGGGGGGCGTTCCCTCTGCACCGAAAGTGGCCTACGCGACCGCCAGCAAAGAAGCTCTAGATCGACGACGAGACCTGGATTCCTCACCGAGCTCCGAGCCCGGGAAGGTAGCACCTCCCAGTGCCAGCCTGGCGGAGCCCAGTCCCGGACATTGCGCCTCTCAAGGATGTCGACGCCGACTCGACGACGACGAGGATGCGGGCGAGGCATCGTCGACGTCGAGACAAATTCCCATGAGAACATTTTCTTATCGTTTAATCTCTAATTTTTTAAACTCATTTTAGACTCATTTTGACTCGGTTTTCCGGGATGCCGTTTCCCAGCAAATCATAGCACTCGATATGCCTACTTTCTAGTACAAGTCATGTCAAAATTTCGACATGACCTTTGCTAAAAAAGTGGACATATCGAGCGCTTGAAATTCACCGGAATGGAAATGAATCAACATTCCGGCAAAACATAGGCCACTCGGATCATATGCATATAACAGTAAGAAAAATATAGAACTTGAAAAAAATGCAATAAGGTTTTTCATATTTGGCACATTCATATTTGGATCTAAACTAATTTAGCTAACAAACCTAACCCTAGAATCAACCTAACCCTAGAATCAACCTAATTAACCCCCCTAATCAACCTAACCCTAGAATCAAGCTAACAAACCTAACCCTAGAATCAATCTAACAAACCTAATTAACCCTAGAATCAATCTAACAAACCTAATTAACCCTAATATTACAAAATGGCCGGATGCGAGAGGGGGTGAAGGGAGTGAGGGAAGACGGAAGATGGAGGAAGGAGGGTGTAGGGGCTACCTGCAGAGGGAGGGGGCGTGACGGTGAGGGAGGGGGCGACGGTGAGGGAGGGGGCGATGGAGAGGGAGGGCGCGACGGCAAGGGAGGAGGCGCGACGACGAGTGAGGGGGCGCGACGGCGAGTGAGGGCCGGGGCGCGATGGTGGCGGCGTCGAGGCGATGGCGACGGCGGCGGTCGGGGGAGAGGAGTGATGAGAGGGAGAGGGCATCGAATGGGGAGGTAGACGGTGGGGATCGAATGGGGAGGGAGGGAGATGGTGGGGATCGAGTAGCAGTAGCGCTGGAACATAAGACCGCTACTGCTAAGTATCATAGCAGTAGCGCTGGTCGGAGCCCATGCGCCGCTGCTAATCAGGGCCCACCTACTGGCAACGTACTGCCATAGCAGTAGCGGTGGCCCACCGACAAGCGCTACTGCTACGGCAGTAGTAGTAGCACTGGTTTTGGATAGCCGCTACAACTACAGGTAGCCACTGACTGTGGCGACGGTACCACTTCTCAGTAGCGCTAGTTAGGTAGCCGGCGCTGCTGCTATGGGTCTACTTGTAGCGCTTGTTGCTATCCAACGCTACTACTAGCTAACAATAGTGTGTTTCCTATATCCAGTGCTACTGCTAAAATCCTGTCTATAGGCTTTCTCCTAGTAGTGGGTACCCATAAGGGGGAATGATATTGAGTTACCACCGGCTTTTCTTGATTATGAGGCTATGGTGCGCTACCAGTTTCTTGAGAGGAACGAACAGTCCTTCCTGTACCCACTAATATTTGATAGACAGCGTGCTGTCCAGTTTACCCTTCCTGCTCCTTCCTTCTTTAACTTTCAGGAAAAATGAAGACACTTTATAGCCAGAGAGGAGGAAAACGAGTACGAGAGAAAGGCGGAAGCCGCTCGCCTCCACGCTGCAGCCGTTAAGGCGGTAGCCGCCGCAGCAGTACAACCCCAACTATGACTTTGGATATTATCCGGGCAAGCCATGGCCCTAGACCAACTTAGGCCAAAAGCCTAAGCTTGGGGGAGTACGTATTTCTCACCGATATTACATTCATGTTCACACACTCATCTTAGTAGTCGGTGCTCATACTTTTTCATTGTACCATCCATGGTAGTTTATTTCTTCTTTCCGCTTTCTTCTTGTGTGCTTAATTAACCTTGAGAAAATACAAAAAAAAATAGTTCTAGCTTTACCTTCTAGTCTGTTTAGTTGCAGCATTAAAAGAAAACCCAAAAAGATTTCTCGTTCTTCTTTTGCTTGTTGGGAGCTTTCCCGTGTAAATAGTTTTTCGCGTTCTTGTTTCGAAACTTCTTTCTTTGGGTCGGAAGGAGAAGACCACAATGAAAATGATGAGTGGCTCTCATATGCATTATTGTTTACCTATCAGAGAGCCCATATTACCTTGTCTACTCCCTTAAGTTATTGTTTACAGATTCCAGCTTAGTCCAATGCACGTGCACTCTTATTATTATTCACACCGTTCGGTCATGCAAGTGAAAGGCAATAATTACGATATATGATGAAGTGATTGAGATGGAGAAAAGCAGGTATGAACTCGACCTATTTTTTTTGGAAATATAATTAGCTCATCGTTCTGGATTCAGCTCATTATGGATGAAACATGATTGCAATGACAATTAGAGATTATAGTTACTCATGCCATGCTTAATTAGCTAAGAGTGGATAATGGTTTGTCTTGAATGCCAACATGCATTTTAAAATGGTTGTGATGTAGTATCACTACTAGGGAAAAGCCTAGCAGTAGCGCGGGTTAAGGGCCTGTCAGTAGCGCGGGGCACCGCGCTACTACGGCGCTACAGCTAACTTGTAGCAGTAGCGTCGCTCCCCCGCGCTACTAATAAATTATTACCAATAGCGCTAGTCTCTAACCCGCGCCACTACTAATTTTATGCTTTTTTTGTTTACTAATTACATCACTAGGGTAATTAGCAGTAGCGTGGTGGGCCCAATGTAGCAGCAGTGTCAGTAGTAAGCAGAAGAGGATGGGTTTATATATATCATTATTGATGACAATTTGAGTTCAAACAGATAACTAGATTTCAAAAACCTTACAAGTCCAGACCGAACTGCTAGATCGAGACCAATAACGATAAAACTATTAAACCTTAAACTAGAGCTTAATCTTACTACAATACTATTAATGAGCAGAATCTGGTGGTGCAGAATCTGATGGTGGTGGGGGCATTCTTGGCGGAAGTATCCCTCCAACACTTCCCCATCGGGCTCTTTGAGCCGGGCACGAAGATGTCACTTGTTGTAGTGCCCATTCCATAACCAAGTGGGGACTACTCTGAGGTGGCATCCGAGCATGCTCTGTAGCGTTGGCCTCCCCGAAGATGACGTCTACTGCAACTCGTAGTTGTGTTTGGGCATAATTCTTGCACTCCTTGACTTCGAACTCCCAGTCACTGGACTAAGTCTTCCGAAACATATTCCCCGCCTCTTCCAGCTCCCGCATACAATCTCTCCATCTGAACACTGCATCGTCAATCCTTTTTCCCCGCGCCAGCAAGTCCCTCCGCCACTCCAACTCCTCTTCACGAGAACGTCTAGGAGACATGGAATCCCTGTAAATTTGGCATGATATTTTCTTAACAATGGACATATTCCTTTTTTATATTTATGTTGTATTTACACACGGTTACACATATTAATATACAACATCAATAATTATTGTGCCAGCAACTACATTTATATTAAAGTGGATGGATGCAAGTGATCATGTTGAATTAGAGGAAAATATGAGGATGCGGGCCCGGCATCGTCGACGTCGAGACAAATTCCTGTGAGAACATTTTCTTATCGTTTAATCACTAATTTTTTAAACTCATTTTAGACTCATTTTTGACATGACCTTTGCTAGCACTCGATATGCCTACTTTCAAGCACAAGTCATGCCAAAATTTCGACATGACCTTTGCTAAAAAGTGGACATATCGAGTGCCTAAAATTCACCAGAACGGAAATGAATCAACATTCCGGCGAAACATAGGCCAGTCGAATCATTTACCCTGCAAACAACAAAAGGCCACTTGGGCACATTCATATATAGGGCACTTGGGCACAATTATTGAACAATTCAAAGTGAAGATGAAGAAAAAATCACTAAACTAACTTTTTGATCTAAACTAATTTTTCCACCACCACGAACTAATTATATTGGGTCCCTAGAGAGATTTTTTCCTAATATTACAAAACCTAACCCTAGAATCAACATAACCCCCTAACCCAAGAATCAAACTGCTCTGCCTATGAACCTGGACATCCGGATGCGAGAGGGGGGTGAAGGGAGGGAGGGAGGGATTAGGCGGGAGGAGGAGGGAGTAGGCTACCTCGCTCTGTGGCGGCCGACGGTGGCGGTGGACGGCGGCGGTGGTGCGGGCGGCGGTTGGCGACGGCAGCGGTGGTGCTGGCGGCGGTGGTTGGCGACGGCGGCAGTGGATGGCGGCGGTGGTGCGGGCGGCGGTTGGCAACGGCGGCGGTGGTGCTGGCGGCGGTGGTTGGCGACAGCGGTGGTGGTGCTGGGGGAGAGTGAGGGAGAGGGGGGCGCGCGGGTGGATAAGGTGGGCGAGGTGGGACTAAACCTGTTCGGTTGGCGAGGTGGGCCTAAACGTAGCAGTAGCGCGGCCTGCATAACAAGCGCTGCAACTACATCGTTAGTTGTAGCGCGGGTTCTGTGCCAACGCTGCTACAAATGCTCCACCATGGGAGGCACCTGGGCCCCGGTTAGCAGTAGCGCTTGTTTGACAGCACGCGCTACAGGTAACTTTATAGCAGTAGCGCGTTGATTATTAGCGCGCTACTGATAAGTAGCAGTAGCGCCTGTCCCATAAACTCGCTACTGATAACATTCTGTGTATAAGGTTTTCCCTAGTAGTGTATGATCGGATGGTATCCTCCTTTGAATGATTCAAGTGGCTTGACTTGGCACATGTTCACGCATGTAGTTGAAACAAAATGAACATAGCCTCCACGATATTTATGTTCATGGTGATTTATATCCTACTCATGCTTGCATTCAATGTTGGTTAATCTCAATGCATGATTATGACTATTGTCGCTCTCTAATTGGTCGCTTACCAGTCTCTTGCTAGCCTTCACTTGTACTAAGCGGGAATACTGCTTGTGCATCCACTTCCTTAAACCCAAAGTTGTTCCATATGAGTCCACCATACCTACCTATATGCGGTATTTACCTGCTGTTCCAAGTAAATTTGCATGTGCCAAACTCTAAACCTTCAAATAATATTCTGTTTTGTATGCCCGAATCGCTCATGTAGCGACTGGGGGCGGTCAGTATTTTCCATGCTAGGTGGGTTATTCTCACGATATGTGTTGATTCACTATCATTCACGAGAAAGTGGCTGGTATTCGGGATGCCCAGTTCCATGCTCAAAAATCAAATCAAAATATAATGAAACAAAACTCCCCCAGGATTGTTGTTTGTATGGACGCACTACTGGAATCAGGGACTTTGCCATCTGCCAGCTCTTTGCCGTCTGCTGGCAGATGGCAAAGAGGCTCTTTGCCGTCCGCTTTTATAAAGCAGACGGCAAAGAAGTTACTGATGGCAAAGAGGCTCTTTGCCATCTGCACATCTTTGTCGTCTGCTGGCAGATGGCAAAGAGTTCTTTGCCGTCTGCCAGCAGACGGCAAAGACCAAAGTGGGGCCCACGGGGCACTGCGTTGGCTAGGTCACACGGGCCACTTCTTTGCCGTCTGCTGGCAGACGGCAAAGAACTCGTTGCCGTCTGCCAACAGACGGCAAAGAGGTGAGGGGGGGCCCACAGTGTAACGGCGGGGACGGGCTAACGGCCCCCCTCTTTGCCGTCTGCTGGCAGACGGCAAAGAGGGGGGCTTAGTTTTCGCCCCCCGCGCCCATACCCCCTCTCTCTCTCTCACATCTCTCTCTCTCTCTCTCTCTCTCTGTGCGCGCCGCCGCCGTCCCCTCCCCGCCGACCCCCTCCTCCCCACCGACCCCCGCCGCCCCCCTCCTCCCCGCCGCCGCCCCCTCCCCTCCTCCACAGCGCCGCCGCCGCCCCCTCCCCTCCTCCACAGTGCCGCCGCCGCCCCCTTCCCTCCTCCACAGCGCCGCCGCCGCCCCCTCCCCGCCGACCCCCTCCTCCCCGCCGACCCCCTCCTCCCCGCCGACCGCCGCCGCCCCCCTCCTCCCCAGCGCCGCCGCCTCGACCACCCTCCGGTGAGCTCCACCATTCCCCCCCTGTTTTGTTTTTTTCCTGTTTTTTTTTCTGTTTTTATTAGTTCATTTAGTTAGTTTATATTAGTTAGTTATTAGTTCATATTAGTTAGTTTTTATTAGGTAGAAAAAACTTAGATAGAAAAGAAGAAAAGAAAAAACCTAGAAGAAAAAAAAGAAGAAAAGAAGAAGAAAAAAAAGGAAAAAGAAAAAAGAAAAAGAACAAAAAATAATGATAAGAAGAAGAAACAGAAGAAGAGGAGGAGGAGAAGAAAAAAGAAGAAGAAGAAGAAGAAAAGAGGAGAGGAGGAGAAGAAGAAGAGGAAAAAAGGAAAGGAAGAAGAAGAAGAGGAGGAGGAGAAGAAAAAAGAAGAAGAGGAAGAAGAAGAAGAAAAAAGAGGAGAGGAGGAGAAGAAGAAGAGGAAAAAGGAAAGGAGGAAGAAGAAGAAGAAGAAGGAAAAAAAGGAAGAAAAGGAAGAAAAGAAAGAAGAGGAAGAAGAGGAAGAAGAAGAAAAGAAAAAAAAGAGGAAAAACCCCGACCCCGACACGGCACCTCGACCCCGACCCCAACCCGACAACGACCCGACACACCGACCCCGACACCCCGACCTCGATCCCGACCCCGACACGGCACCCCGACCCCGACCCGACACCCCGACACCGACACGGCACCCCGACCCCGACACGACACCCCGACCCCGACACCCCTAACACCCCGACACCACGACACCCAGACACGACACCCCCCGACACCCCGACACCGACACGACACCCCGACCCCGACAACCCGACACCCCTGACACCCCGACACCACGACACCCAGACACGACACCCCCCGACACCCCGACCCCGACACGACACCCCAACACCACGACACCCCGACACCACGCCACCCAGACACGACAGCCCTGACCCCCGACACATCTTCGGCCTCCTGTTGACCGAAAAGGTGCTCTTCGGCCTTCCAGAGGCCGACGGGGTCATATATTTGTGAATTATGAGTTAGGAAGTATATTTCCCGATTTTGTTAAGAAAAACATCATATATATTTGTGTTGATCGGGTGGATTTAAATGTGCAGTTCTTTCGGGGCTGCGAGGGTCTGGTGTTCGACGACCTCCCCGTGCGTTCGACGAGCTCCGCCCCTGCGTTCGTGGGTGAGCACAAATGACATCTCCTCCTCCCCCCTTCATTTGCTCTGTTCCGGTCTTCGTGCCGATGAAACTTGCTAGCTATAGGTGTCAATCATCAGTATGCGTGACCACTATGCGTCTCCCGTTCGAAAGGGTTACATCTATAAATATGCATGCATTTGCATATTTATAACCGTGATTCTTTCGAATTGTCCAACGTTATCCATGGACAGCCCGAGTATGTGTAGATTGGGTTCGTTTTCCCATATGCTCTGCTCCGGATCCGATGCAGAATTTCGTCAGTGCCTCCCTGTTGTTCTCCGGGTACACATCCTCTCTGCTTATTGCCGAGACGTGTATCAGGAGAACAGCGGGGAGGTGCTACCGAAATTTTGCGTCGGATCCGGAGCAGAGCATGGGAAAACGAACCCAATCTACACATACTCGGGTGGGATTAGGACCTATCTTTACCTACTAGCGTCTAGGTTGCATGGACGTAATAAAACTGACAAACTCTATTAACTGATGAATATGGTTTGCTGAATTATGTATATATTTCTTGTGTGTCCAGTAGCTAGGCAAGATGAGTGAT
The DNA here is from genome assembly GCA_039707655.1 of Elymus sibiricus. Taxonomy (NCBI): domain Eukaryota; kingdom Viridiplantae; phylum Streptophyta; class Magnoliopsida; order Poales; family Poaceae; genus Elymus; species Elymus sibiricus. The sequence goes on from CM077675.1 coordinate 528,768,650, forward strand.
CGTGCGTGGATGTACACCGGTCACACTAGTCAGAAAGACATGACCCATGAATGGCTAAGAAAAACCAAGGGGTTTGTGAGAGCCGCATTTGCAAATGGACAGGAAACAAACTGGTGCCCCTGTGTCCGGTGCGACAACCATAAAAAGTGGACACGGGATGAAATGGGTAAACACTTGCAGAAGTGGGGTTTTACGACTGATTATACGGTGTGGAGATTTCATGGTGAGTCTGCCCAACGTGCCAGAGCTGAGGTGGTTCGTCGTCGCACCGACGAGCATGGTACCGGGATCGAAGACATGGTGCATGACTTTGATGATGCTCGGGATTCGGATGATGAGATGGAGGAATCTGCAAAGGCCTTCTATGAAATGTTGGAGTCTTCAAAACGTCCTCTCCACGAGCACACTGAGCTTTGTCAGCTGGATGCCATCGCGCAAGTAATGGCTCTCAAGGCTCGGTTCAACCTGGGCAGAGAATGCTACGACGCGATGATGACGATATTTGGACGCTTTCTACCCAAAGGCCATGTATTGCCAGCAAACCTGTACCAGTCGGACAAAATCCTACATGCGCTTAAGATGCCCTATGAGAAGATAGATGCCTTTGAGAATGGATGTGCCTTATTTAGGCTTGAGTATGCGGGCTTCAACTATTGTCCCATTTGCAAGTCTTCCAGGTATGTTGTGGTAGACAACGGTATGGGTGAGAAGAGTCAGACCAAAATCCCAGTTAATGTTCTTCGGTATATGCCAATCATACCAAGACTTCAACGTCTTTTCATGGTCGAAGAGACGGCCAGACAGATGACGTGGCATAAATTGGGCAAAAGAACCGAACTAGATGCAGATGGGAATCCGATGTTGGGACACACTTCAGACGCTTTTGCGTGGAAGCACTTCGATGCTTTACATAAGGACAAAGCGGCAGATCCAAGGCATCCTCGAGTCGCCATCAGCACGGATGGGTTCCAAGTGTTTGGTATGACGGCAACCCAATACAGTTGCTGGCCTGTATTTGTCATTCCACTCAATCTCCCCCCCGGAGAGATTATGAAAAGAAAGAACATTTTCTTGACGTTGATAATTCCAGGGCCCAACTATCCGGGGAAGAATATGAATGTGTACATGCAGCCGCTTAAGGATGAATTGCAAGAAGCTTGGGATAATGGGATCAAGACATATGACGCCGCTACAAAACAAAACTTCAAAATGCATGTGTGGTACATGTACTCGACGCATGACTTGCCGGCGTATGCGCTATTCGTTGGCTGGTGTGTGCATGGAAGGTTCCCGTGCCCCACATGCAAGGCAGCTCTTCAGTTCCGTTGGCTGCAGGCGGGTCGCAAGTATTCTTGCTTCGACTTGCATAGACAGTTCCTGGATCCTGGCCATAAGTTCAGAAAAGACAAGAAAAATTTCATGAAAGGTAGAGTTGTCAAAAACTCTGCACCACCTGCATTGACAGGCCAACAGGCCCTGGATCAGTTAAACGCTCTCGAGCCTAATCCAGAGCATCCAGGATATTTCAAAGGGTATAATTCGGAACACGCCTGGACTCACAAGATATGCTTGTGGGATCTGCCTTACTTTAAAGACCTCATTTGCCCACACAACATCGACGTGATGCACACTGAAAAGAATATCGCCGAGGCCCTTTTTGGTACATTGTTCGGCATAGAGGGGAAGTCAAAGGATAACCCTAAGGCTAGAGTCGATCAAGAGGCTCTATGTGATAGACCGTTACAAAACATGCGACAACCGAAAGAAAAGAAGAACTGGAGGAAGCCAAAGGCATGGTTCAATCTTGGAAGGCTAGCTATGAGGGAAATGATCTTGTGGGTGAAAATGCAGTTGATGTTCCCCGATGGGTATGCAACGAATCTAAAGAGGGGAGCGAGTCTTGACAAATTGAAAATATTTGGTATGAAGAGTCATGATTGGCACATATGGCTTGAGCGGGTAATGCCGGTGATGTTGCGTGGCTTTATCCCTGAGGATGAATGGCTAGTACTGGCAGAGCTGAGCTATTTCTTCCGTGCTCTTTGTGCGAAAGAACTATCGCCTGACGTGCTAGACGAACTGGAAGAGTTGGCGCCGGAGTTGATCTGCAAGTTAGAAAAGATCTTTCCACCGGGATTCTTTAATCCAATGCAGCATTTGATTTTGCATCTCCCGACCGAGGCAAGATTGGGGGGGCCCGTGCAAAATCGTTGGTGCTTCGCAACTGAGAGGATGCAGAAGACGCTTCGAGCAAAATGTAAAAATAAACGTAGAATTGAAGCATCGATGGCCGAGGCATTCATTACTGAGGAGGCCGCAAACTTCGTGACAGCACACTACAAAGCCAAGAATCGTCATTTGCATAATCCGAAGCCTCGGTACAATGATGGCGACCGTGAAAAAGGTCGATCCAACCTCAGCCTATTCAAAGGGAACCTCGCACCAGCCGGTGCTTCGAAAGCAATACCGTTGGATGTCGAAGAATGGCGGACCATTTCGTTGTATATCTTCAACAACCTAACAGAAGTGCGGCCGTACATCGAGTAAGTTCTCGGTACATTGTTCCGCAACTTCTAATTCCTTTGAAATGCTCTTATTCCCGGATATGTGATACAGTCGATACGTCGCCAAATTCTCGGATGGAGCGGTGATCCAAAAGGATTCCATCGAAGAGTATGAGCTTCTGGCAAAGCATGTAGGAGGCTATCCCGGTTTCATCTCTTGGTTCAAACAAACGGTAATTTCCATTAGACCATTTCATTTCTTCGTCTAGTTTGCGGCTAATGCAACAATCCTTTCGTATTAAACTTGTAGGCTAATGCAGAGTCTATGGACTCCGAATTGAGACAAGTCGCAAATGGTTTTGACTATAAGGTCCGTTCATTTGACAAATACGACATCAACGGGTATCGCTTTCGTACCTATGGCAAAGAGCTATCTATGGCCGACCGAAAGTCTACAAATTGTTGTGTCTCTGCTATCGGCGAAGGAGGTACCGAGTATTATGGAAGAGTTGAAGCAATTTATGAACTTCTATTCTATGGTGCAAACCCACCGAAAGTCGTAGTCTTCAAATGTTATTGGTTCCAGCCGAAGGAGACTAGAAGGACTCATGAACATCTAGGGCTAGTCGAAATCAAACAAAGCACCCATTTGGATGTTCCCGATGTCTATATTACGGCTCAACAGGCCACGCAAGTTTTCTATCTACCGTGGGCCTGCCAAAGTGATCCAAATCTCAAAGGTTGGGATGTCGTTTATGAAGTGCCGCCACATGTTAGACCACCTCCCCCCAATGAAGAGGATTATGAACCTCACATTAACCCAGACACATATGAAGGAGAATTCTTCCAAGAAACACGTCTTTCCAAAAAACGTTTCAAGAACCGCTCTACTTCACCTCAGAACATTGAAGTAGACAGCGGCAGTGAATCCGAGCCTGAACCGGAACAAGAAGAGCCGGAACAAGAAGAGGTTACTGCTGCGGATGACCTGTCAATGCTTGACCGATTACGTACAGGAGGCCTTCCACATGTTGATGCATTTATTGATGATGATGATGAGCACGTCATTACTGATAGTGATGATGATGATGCATTTATTGACCCCGAAGCATATATAGACGATGATGATGCATTTATTAATGATGACGATGAAGATTAATATTATAGTTCATGTCAGGTATTCAATTATTATTATGTACATATATATTATTAATTGGTTCATGTTAGGTATTCAATTTTTTATTATGTTCATGATGATGATACACTTAAATTATATTCATGTCAGGTATTCATTTTTTTAATGTTGTACTAACTTCGTTTACTCTTTGTCATTGCAGGTGTTGACAGATGGTGGGCGCGGGTCGAGAGCGCTCTGAGGCTCCTTCCTCGGCGCGTGGTGGGAGGGGTACTTCCATCCCACCCCACCACCTCCGGAGAGCGCTGGATCTCAGTATGCAGACACCGGCGGGCGCTTCTTCTTCGACCGGGAGAGGTCGGGGGGGGAAGAAGGTTGGTAGAGGTGGACGTGGCGGCGGGAGAGGTAGGAAGGCTGCTACTACGCCTTCCTCGCCGCCACCCCCAGCTGATTCACCCGACCACAGGAGTGCTCCGTCTGAGATGGAGCAGCCTGAGGTGCAGCCGTCTCGGACTCCGGTCCACGAGCCTCAGGCCGACGAGCCTACGACAGACGAGGCTACGACAGACACGCCTACGGCCGACGAGCCTGGGGCCGACGAGCGTCGGGCCGCCGAGCCTTCGTCCCACGAGACTGGGGATCACGCTGAGTCGCAGCAGAACCCAGGTGCGGGCTCGTCGAGTGGCCGTGCTGAGGGTGGCTATAGTTCTGATAGCTATAGCGAGAGTGAGTGGGTTGAGGGGCGCAAAGTCTACCAGCGTGGTGGTACAAAGATCCCGCCCACCCCGGCGACCCCCGACCAGAGGTGGTTGATTGCGCCGCAGGGGGAGAAGTAAGTGCATTTACTCTTTTTTAACCTTTTGTCTTCACGTTTCTTCGAATATCTAATGCGTTGGCCTTGTCATACTGCAGGTCTTGGACACACGGGCCTGGTTGCCGCAAGCCCAACAGTGTCCTTGGCGTGATTTGTCGCCAGAGCTTCCCGGGGTGGGTCACGTTGCCCGGTGAGGTCCGGGTTCGAGAGCTAGGAATGACCTGGGAGCACTACTTGGCTGCCCCGGCCCCGCCGGGGCATAGGATCGGCGATGTCGAGTGCCACACGGTCGCCGACATTGTGATCCAGACGTTTTGGGTAATTTCTCCTTTGCCGTCTACGTTGTGTTTTCTTCTTTGATTGGCAACCCTAGTGATTGTACTAATCCGTGTATTCTTGTTGGATTGCAGACCTTCTACAGGTGTGCTGAGGGACAGGAGGAGGCCGCGGCTCGGGTTATCGGCAACGAGTGCAGGCGCCTACTTCAAAACTTTCGGCACGAGGCTCGGACGCAGGCTATTCGAGACTACTACGCCTCGACTGGTATTCGGAGGAAAAAAGAGAAGTGCCGCCTCAACTATCTGAGTAAGGAGAAGTACATGAAGGTAATTACCTATTCTTAAGGCCTTGTACTTAGTTCCTTGATTTGATTCGTATGCGTAGCACTCAAATTTCTCTTGCTTAACTTAGGTGCCCCCGAGATGGTGTGCGGATAGGATGGACTGTTGGGAGGCGTTGGTGGATGAGTGGTGCACTCCCCAATGGCGCAACGTCCACGACGGTGCAAAGGAGAAGCGTGCCCAAATGAAAGGTGTCCCACACCATCTAGGCAGCGTCAACCTACGTGGGTTCGGGGAAAACTGGGTATGTGGTTTGCTTCATGATTCATGCAAATTCATTCTTCATGCTAGCTTGAGCCCTTAACTAATACTCTGTTCCTCTCTTTTAGGCGCGGCACAACAAGGCTCCAGTGCCAGAGCTGTTCGACCTCTATGCCATGTCCAATACTGCCTCGTACAAGAAGGCCAAGGCATTCTCTGAGTCTGACCTCGATGATCCAGAGAAATTCAGCAACCGCGCCTCCCACAACAAGCTTGTGAGGTACAGAGACGAGGGGAAGGCGAGGAAAGGGCCGGAGTTTAACCCGAGCCAGCAACCTCTTGATCCAGAGCTGGTGATGATATCTGGTGGCGGGAGGCACCATGGCTTGTTAGCCATTGGGGATGGACTGATACGTTGTACTAGCACTCTCCCGCAGATCAAGAAGCGCCAGACCAGCTCCGATCCTGAGATAAGGCCTCGTGCACGGCCAATGGAGCTCGAATTCCAGGTTAGTTATACGGACTCAGATACCTTTCCTCCATTACATTGTGTGTGCGGCCGTCGATGATTACAATGCTAACGAGTGGTGTTGCAGGCTGCTATTGAGGCAGAGAGAGCGAAGACCCAGGCTGCTCTTGAGGAAGCAGAAGCGAGGACCCAAGCGCTTCTAGAGGAAGAGAGACGGCAGGCGGCGGCGAGGGAGAGGGAGGCGGAGGAGAGGACGGCTAAGCTATTGGAGGAGGAGAGGAACCGGAACGAGGCGGGTCAACGGGCCCTATACGAGCTCTTCGTGGTAAGTTTCTTCTGCATATTAGCCAAATCATGCACGTAATGTTCCTTTCATTACTAACTAATATGACTGACTCGAGAAAACCAAATGTGCAGAGCATGTGCGAAAAGAATGGCACGACCCCTCCGCCGATGCCAGTCATTGCTCCGGCGGGCACGGTGAGTTTCATTTGAATGGTCATTAGTTACTAGTCTTCACATTTGAGTTGCATCATGCTAACGATACACTGCAAATGATCTTTGGTGGAGCATAACTCCCGACAAGCATCGACCGATGCTTCTCCGTCTGCCACTGGCGCGACCGGTCCTTCACCTACATCTAAGTGATGACGGTAAGTTTTCCCAAGTGTTTAGCTTAACAAAATGACTCAATATGCTTAGCTAGCTAAAAAATGACATAACAACATTAATTAGCTCCAAAATGACCTATTTAACCTAGGATAGCTCTAAAATGACGTATACTTAGCATTTATTTCTCCAAAAATGGATTTATATGCTTAGCTAGCTCAAAAATGACATAATAACCTTAATTAGCTCTCAAATGACCCATTTAACCTAGGATAGCTCTAAAATGACGTATACTTAGCATTTATTCCTCCAAAATGACTTAATATGCTTAGCTAGCTCAAAAAGAACATAACAACCTTAATTAGCTCCAAAATGACCTATTTAGCTCCAAAATGACTTAATATGCTCCAAAATGACCTATTTAGCTCCAAAATGACTTAATATGACCTATTTAGCTCCTTCTCCTTCTCCTTCTCCTTCTCCTGCTCCTGCTCCTTCTCCTGCTCCTCCTCCTCCTCCTCCTGCTCCTCCTCCTCCTCCTTCTCCTCCTTCTCCTTCTTCTCCTTCTTCTTCTTCTTCTTCTTCTTCTTCTTCTTCTTCTTCTCCTTCTTCTTCTCCTTCTTCTCCTTCTCCTTCTCCTTCTCCTTCTCCTTCTCCTTCTCCTTCTCCTTCTCCTTCTCCTCCTCTTCTCCTTCTTCTCCTTCTTCTTCACCTTCTTCTTCTCCTTCTTCTCCTTCTTCTCCTTCTTCTTCTTCTTCTTCTTCTTCTTCTTCTTCTTCTCCTCTATTCCTTCTTCTTCTTCTTCTTCTTCTTCTTCTTTCTTCTTCTCCTTCTTCTTCTTCTTCTTCTTCTTCTTCTTCTTCTTCTTCTTCCTCTTCTTCTTCTTCCTCTTCTTCTTCTCCTTCTTCTCCTTCTTCTTCTCCTTCTTCTCCTTCTTCTTCTTCTTCTTCTTCTTCTTCTCCTCTATTCCTTCTTCTTCTTCTTCTTCTTCTTTCTTCTTCTCCTTCTTCTTCTTCTTCTTCTTCTTCTTCTTCTTCCTCTTCTTCTTCTTCCTCTTCTTCTTCTCCTTCTTCTCCTTCTCCTTCTTCTTCTTCTCCTTCTCCTTCTCCTTCTCCTTCTCCTTCTCCTTCTTCTCCTTCTTCTTCCTCTTCTTCTTCTTCTTCTTCTTCATCTTCTTCTTCTTCTTCTTTTTCTTCTTTTTCTTCTTTTTCTTCTTCTTCTTCTAGTCTTCTTCTTCTTCTTCTTCTTCTTCTTCTTCTTCTTCTTCCTCTTCTTCTAGTCTTCTTCTTCTTCTTCTAATTTCTTACTCCCATTTTTGCAGGTTTGATTCACTTCATGGAAGGGCAGAATGCTACTGTTTACATATTAGATGTTTGTGAAACTATGTATATATGAATTGGATGTGTGATGTTTGATGACGATGGTGAAACTATGTTTGATGTTTGAAACTACGTTTGATGTATGATGTTTGATGTTTGAAACTATGTGATTCTGAATATATATATATATGTGTTTGAATTTCTGTGAAAATGAATTGATATAACAAAAAACAGAAAAAACAGGGGCTATATAGCCACTTTGCCGTCTGCTAGCAGACGGCAAAGCTCTTTGCCGTCTGCTGGCAGACGGCAAAGAGGCCACGTGGCAGCAGCCTGTGCAACCTGGGCTGGCCTATGAGGCCTCTTTGCCGTCTGCTGGCAGACGGCAAAGAAGGAAAGTTCTTTGCCGTCTGCCAGCAGACGGCAAAGAGCCTGCCTGGGCTCAGCTGAAGCCTGACGTCAGCTGACGTCCTCTACAGCTCTTTGCCGTCTGCTGGCAGACGGCAAAGAAGGAAAGTTCTTTGCCGTCTGCCGGCAGACGGCAAAGAGCCTGCCTGGGACCAGCTGAAGCCTGACGTCAGCTGACGTCATCTACAGCTCTTTGCCGTCTGCCAGCAGACGGCAAAGAGCGCCGTTAGCCACCTAACGGGGATGGAACCTTTTCTGTGCCATCCACGCTCTTTGCCGTCTGCTGGCAGACGGCAAAGATGGAAAGTTCTTTGCCGTCTGCTAGCAGACGGCAAAGCGGCCTTTGCCGGCAGCCGTTCAGCCGGAGTGTTTGCCGTCTGCTTGCTGACGGCAAAGCCTTTGCCGTCCGCCAAGCATGCCTTTGCCGTCTGCTATGGCAGACGGCAAAGAAGCTGATTCCAGTAGTGACGGTACCCGTGGATTCAGCCAGCCGTGGAGTGTGTTCGATTGGTAGAGGGGGAGTAAAAACTTTATCATTCTGTTTGGGAACCGCCTATAATGTATCTAGCATGGAAGATGGTGAAATCTCTTGGTTGTTATGTTGGCAATGAAAACATACCGCTCAAAAATTATTATTCATCCTTGTTTTAAAAGCTCGAGCTCTGGCACCTCTACAAATCAATGCTTCCCTCTGCGAAGGGCTTATCTGTTTTACTTTATTGTTGAGTCATCCTCCTCTTATATAAAGCACCAGTTAGGGAGCACCACCGTCATTTGCATGCTTTGTTATTAATTGATATTGAGTATGATTGTGATTGGATCTCTTTGACCATGAATTACAATGTCCAGTTAGTCCTTGTTCTTCAGGGGTGCTCTGTATTTATGTTTTGCGGTCTCAGAAAGGGCTAGCGAGATATCATTATATCATATTGTATCATGATTGTTTTGATAAAAGTGTTGTCATCCGAGATTTATTATTATCGCTCACTAGTTGATTATGCCTTTGATATGAGTAAATGTCAGACCTATATGTTATTGTGAACATGGTTAGTCTATAATCTTTGCTGAAAATCTGAACATCAGTTAGACATATTTACAACAACAAGATCAAACAGAGTTTGTAAAAGTTTTTGTTTGTCACTTTCAGTTTGTCAACTGAATTGCTTGAGGATAAGCAATGGGTTAAGCTTGGGGGAGTTGATACGTCTCCATCATATCTACTTTTCCAAACTCTTTTGCCCTTGTTTTGGACTCTAATTTGCATGATTTGAATGGAACTAACCCGGACTGATGCTGTTTTCAACAGAATTGCCTTGGTGTTGTTTTCGTGCAGAAATAAAAGTTCTCGGATTGACCTAAAATTTAAGGAGAATATTTTTGGAATTAATAAAAATACTGGCGAACGAATCAACCATAGGGTGGCCACCCATTGGCCACAAGCCAGGGGGCGCGCCCCCTAGGCCGCGCCTAGGTGGCTTGTGGCCCCCCTGCAGCTCCACCGACCTCAACTCCAACTCCATGTAATCCTATTCGGGGAGAAAAAATTTAGAGAAAAGAGTTCATCACGTTTCACGATACGGAGCCGCCGCCAGCTCCTGTTCTTCCTCGGGAAGCCAGATCGGGAGTCCGTTTTGGGCTCGGGAGAGGGGAAATCGACGCCATCGTCATCACCAACCATCCTTCATCACCAATTTCATGATGCTCTCCACCGTTCATGAGTAATTCTATCATAGGCTTGCTGGACGGTGATGGGTTGGATGAGATTTACCATGTAATCGAGTTAGTTTTGTTAGGGTTTGATCCCTAGTATCCACTATGTTTTGAGATGTATGTTGCTATGATTTTTCTATGCTTAATGCTTGTCACTAGGGCCCGAGTGCCATGATTTCAGATCTGAACCTATTATGTTTTCATGAATATACATATGTGTTCTTGATCCTATCTTGCAAGTTGTGGACACCTATTACGAGTTATGATCTGCATCCCCAGGGTCACAATAACTGGGATTCTTTCCGGTGATTACCGTAGTTTGAGGAGTTCATGTATTCACTAAGTGCTAATGCTTTGGTTCGGTTCTCTATTAAAAGGAGGCCTTAATATCCCTTAGTTTCCATTAGGACCCCGCTGCCACGGGAAGGTAGGACAAAAGATGTCATGCAAGTTCTTTTCCATAAGCAGGTATGACTATATATGGAATACATGCCTACATTACATTGATGAATTGGAGCTAGTTCTGTGTCACCCTATGTTATAACCGTTGCATGATGAATGCCATCCGACATAATTATCCATCACTGATCCATTGCCTACGAGCTTTTCACATATTGATCTTTGCTAAGTTACTTTTCCGTTGCTACTGTTACAATCACTACAAAACTGCTACTGTCACTTTTTCCATCGTTACCGTTACTTCCATACTACTTTTCTACTAAATACTTTGCTGCAGATATTAAGTCTTACAGGTGTGGTTGAATTGACAACTCAGCTGCTAATACTCGACAATATTCTTGGGCTCCCCTTGTGTGGAATCAATAAACTTGGGCTGAATATTCTACCCTCGAAAACTGTTGTGATCCCCTATACTTGTGGGTTATCAATGTCATCTTGTTCATCTTGGCTGATGATGTCATCTTCGTCATTGTCATCATCATCGCTTTGGACATATAATGTCCTTAATCTATTTACCTCTCCTACTAAGGAAAAAGCTACGAGTTCTCCTCCTTTAAAAATGTTCACTGCAATGTACGGCTCCCATCCATCACCATATATGATGGTTTTATTCTTTCCTTTGCGCAGATCCAATTCAAATTCGCGCTCCTCATCATCCTCAAAGTACAACACGTTACCATATGAATTGTTGAAGTCATCCCTTATGTTGCATATAACACACTATGCAGCAGTTAATAATCAACAATAAAGTCAGTAAAAAAGTTAAACAAATGATCAGAATTCAATACAAATTCAATTTAAAGACCGTTACCACTGATTTTTGAAATCCCTTTCTCAAAAATATCCCGAACTGCACTGAAAATTGTCCATACATGAATTTTGGCACACCTTGCAGATCTTACGCCTCATGGTCCCTAGTAAGCCCACGCAGTTGCCAAACGTAAGAAAATGCAATTAACTATTTTTTATATTTCATTTCCGAATGTAGAATAGTTCATAGATGTAAGTTATGATATATAATGCGAATCTTTTAAAAACTCATAACATGAAATGCCTTATTGCAACCTAAGAAACACAACTCGAATAATCCAGTTAACGAAGCATCGAATATTATCACTAACACCAATTCGAATATTATCATATAATATCATTAATTAATACAGATTGAGTTGATGTCTCACGGCGCAGGTTGTGGACACCCAAAGAGAAGGAACCATCGTCGGATCATAGCTCGGGTTAGATCCCTGAATAACCTGCCAGGTATTGCAGAACCTGGCGTCCGACGAGGCCATGTAGCGATGGATGTGCTCGTCCTCCTCCCTGACACGGCGACGTACCTCCTCCGTGGGGGCTGGCTCCCTCTGCACCGCTAGTGGCCCACGCAACCGCTACCAAAGAAGCTTCGGGTCTACGATGAGACCCGGATTTCTCACCAAGGTGCGCGCCCCGGAAGGTAGCACCTCCCAGTGCTAGCCCGGCGGAGCCTAGTCCCGGACATGACGCCTCTCAAACTAGTTGTCGGCGTCGAGTCGACGACGAGGATGCAGGATTGGCATCGTCGTCGAGAACAAATTGTGGCTATAACAAATATCATTTTATTTAACAACAATAACAACAATACCATATTTAATACCAAAATGACATATCTTTTTCTAATCCTACTCATAGGATTTGAGATGCATGTTTAATAGCAAAAAAAGGGGGGACCAAGAAGAGAGCCGCCCATTGCATGAACCAGAAAGAAAACCACCCCATCTCATACTCTTATAGGGGCGGCGACGACGTCGGGGACGGCGTCGGGGGTGGGGACAAGGAGCGGGCTCGGGGAGGCGATGGCAAAATCCGGCAGCCTGGCGGCGTCGAGGTCGTCGTCGGCACTGTCAGTGGAGAGTAGAGAAGAAACTGCGGGTGGATTTGTGAATTTTCCCAAGTACCGCTTATATAGCCCCCCCCCCTTTAGTCTCGGTTGGTGGCTCCAACCGGGACTAATGCCCCCCTTTAGTCCCGGTTAGAGCCACAAACCGGGACTAAAGGTCAATTTCCAGCAGCCCAAAGGGCGGGAAGTAGAGCGCTTTAGTCCCGGTAGGTGGCACCAACCGGGACTAAAGTGGGGCATTAGTCTCGGTTGGAGCCACCAACCGGGACTAAAGGTCTCTGCTTCCCATAGCCACAAGTTTAATCCCACCTCGCTAGTCGAGAGGGGCTCGTAGTGATTTATAAGCGTTGCTGCCGCTGCACTCTCGAGCTGCTCTCTAATGCAGGCAGTACATGCCTATCTGACGCCCTGTTGGGCCTGCTAGCACTCCGGGCCTCCATCCTGGCACATTTCTAGGGTTTCTAGTCGTATGCACGCTGTGGTGGCTAGTAGGCGGGCCTTTTTTATTTTTTTGCATATATTATGTTTTTTAAAATTTAATGTTATTTTTTACTTATGATAGTTTTAGTTATATATTTTTCGTTGCATAAATTTTATATAATTTAAGTTGCATAAGTTTTATTTTTTATTGATTCTTTTTAGTTGATTCCTTTTGCTATTAGAGTTTTATAAAAGATTTTTAGTTTCTAATAAAGCTTGTAAAAAAATATACTTTATGAAAATTCTTTTTACTATTAAAGTTTTTAACAAATAAATACTTTGATAATTTTAGTTAATATTATTTTGATTCTTTTTGCTACTGAAGAATATTATATTTAATTTATTCTTTTTAGTTCATTCTTTGTGCTATTACAGTTTTATAAAAGCTTTTTAGTTCATTCTTTTTGCTATTAGAGTTTTATAAAAGCTTTTTAGTTCATTCTTTCTGCTATTAGAGTTTTCTAAAAGCTTTTTAGTTCATTCTTTTTGCTATTAGTTCATTCTTTGAGCTAAAATGACACTGAAATTGAAAAGCACTGCAAATGAACTCTGAAATGGTTAAAAGTTGGCATGGTATCATAATCTCACCCACATAGCATGTGCTAAAAAGTTTAGAGGGTTACGGGAAAAACATGATGCACCTCATGTACAAACTGGACAATCTTTTTAACTCAAGACTTTTTCTGCATTCAATATGCACCATACAAAGCCACATCATCACTTTTCAGCCCTTTTCTGACTTCATTTGCTATTTTTCATGCATTTCATGATTTATTGTGAGCTAAAATGACCCTGGAATTGAAAAGTATTGCAAATGAACTCTGAAATGGTTGAAAGTTGGCATGATATCATAGTTTCGCCCACATAGCATGTGCTAAAAAGTTTAGAGGGTTACGGGAAAAACCGGATGCACTTCGTGTACAAACTGGACAACCTCTTTCGATGTATAAGGGTTTCGAACGAAAACTCGTCTATTACAAAGGGATTTCATTTTTAAACATATTTTAACTCAAGACTTTTTCTACATTCAATATGCACCATTCAAAGCCACATCATCAATTTTCCACCCTTTTCTGATTTCATTTGCTATTTTTCATGCATTTCATGATTTAGTTTGAGCTAAAATGACCCTGAAATTGAAAAGCACTACAAATGAACTCTAAAATGGTTGAAAGTTGGCATGGTATCATAATTTCACCCACATAGCATGTGCTAAAAACTCGTCTATTACAAAAGGATTTCATTTCTTCACATGTAATTGAAGTGATATTCTAGATGAAAGTTATCATCAGAATAGTTGTGGAGAGAAAGTCTTCACTTTTTCTTCGCGTGTGTCGCTTGCTTATTGCGACGTACCATGGATAATCTTCATCGTTTAAAAAGATGCTTGGGAAGCCTTCACTTTGAATGGAGGAATTTAAGGAAACTTTTCAAAATCTTCAAACATGTCTGTCTTGCCCTCCACTCCCACAATGTTTCTTTTACCTTAAAGAACTATGTTTCTCTTTGGCTCATCATTTGATGTATCCGCTTCCTTATCTTTTTTTTCTCAGTTTGGTAGACATGCCCTTCACATAGAAAACCTGCGCCACATCATTTGCTAGGACGAATGGTTCGTCTGTGTACCCAAGATTGTTGAGATCCACTGTTGTCATTCCGTACTGCGGGTCTAACTGTACCCCGCTGCTACCTCTTGAGCATGCGTTGGTTTTCCCTTGAAGAGGAAAGGGTGATGCAGCAAAGTAGATAAGTATTTCCTTAGTTTTTGAGAACCAAGGTATCAATCCAGTAGGAGGAACAAGCAAGTCACCAATGGATGCACCTACACAAATAACCAAACTCTTGCACCCAACGCTATAAAGGGGTTGTCAATCCCTTCACGGTTATTTGCAAGGATTAGATCGGATAGAGATAGATGTAACGACTGCGGAAAGTAAAAGCTAAATAAATTCAAGCAAGTATAGATCTGAAAATATATGATGGAAAATAGACCCGGAGGCCATAGGTTTCACTAGAGGCTTCTCTCTTGAAGGCAAATATCATGGTGGGTAAACAAATTACTGTCAAGCAATTGATAGAAAAGAAAATAATCATGTAGTTATCCAAGGCAATGATCATGCATATAGGCATCACGTCCGTGACAAGTAGATCGAAACGATTCTGCATCTACTACTATTACTCCACACATCGACCGACTCCTGCCTGCATCTAGAGTATTAAGTTCATGAAGAACAGAGTAACGCATTAAGAAAGATGACATGATGTACAGGGATAAACTCAAGCAATATGATGAAAACCCCATCTGGTAACCCTTGATGGCAACAATACAATATGTGCCTTGCTACCCCTACTTTGTCACTGCAAGATTCAACCCAAAACCAAGCACTTCTCCCATTGCAAGAATTACCAATCTAGTTGGCCAAACCAAACCAATAACTCGAAGAGACTTGCAAGGATATGAAATCATGCATATAAGAAATCAGAGGAGATTCAAATAAGATTCATGGATAATCTGAACATAAACTCACAATTCATCGGATCTCGACAAACACACCACAAAAGACGATTACATCGGATAGATCTCCATGAAGATCATGAAGAACATGGTATTGAAGATCAAAGAGAGAGAAGAAGCCATCTAGATACTAGCTATGGACCCGCAGGTCTGTGGTGGACTACTCATGCATCATCGGAGGGGCAATGGAGTTGATGTAGATGCCCTCCGTGATCGAAACCCCCTCCGGCAGATTACCGGAAAAGGCTCCAAGTTGGATCTCTCAGGAATGGAGGCTTCCGGCGGCGGAAAAGTATTTGCGTTTCTTTTTCTGATATTGGGGGAATATTTGGGTATTTATAGGCCAAGAATTCGGGTTAGGAGACCTGCCAGGAGGCGACAAGCCTGCTAGGTGAGGCCAGGGGGGCCCGCGCCTAGCAGGCTTGTGTCGCCCTGGCACCTCCCCTAACGTGCACTCCAAGCTTGGATGACTTGTTTCCTTCCAGAAAAATTCCTTCCGAAGTGTCGTGGTTTTAACACGGCAAATGTCCGAAGACTTAGGTTCGAGGCCATCGCCATAGCAGTGGACTCAAAGGGGCTGATCGGGACGAAGGACACGAGTTTACCCAGGTTCAGCCCCTCAAGTCGAGGTAAAAGCCTACGTCCTGCTTGTACTGTATTAGCTGGTGTATCGATTACAAGGGAGCGGATTGCTTGACCTAGTTCTCGATAACTTGGTTTCTTGTCTAAGCCGCCCCGGGGTCTAGCCTTTATATAGGAGGTCAAGGCCCCGGGTTACACGAGTCTCAAACCGACTCACACAACGTGTCCTACTCTGTCTCTTAAGCCGCCATACCATCTTGGGTAAGCCGCCACCGGGCGGCTTGGCCACCCGGGTCATCATGCTATCTTCCGTCTCTGGGCCTCCGTCTTGGCCCGTCTGGTAAGCCGCCACACAGCCTGGCCTTGATCCTTCGGCCCACCTTACAGGTCTTGGGCTTATGAGCCGCCTGGTGTGACCCGGCCCCGCCTGGGCGGGTCTTACCACGGGGTTATATCCCCAACATTAGGCCCCAGGTTGATTTGAGCCAGCTCATGTCAATCTTCAACTTACTTAGCGGTGAGTCTTCATATTTCTGTCATCTGGAAAGACAATTTGTAACCCGCCATGACGTCATCCCGAATATTTGAAAAAGATTCCATGACGTCTGTAACGGATCTTTCTCATTGAAGGCTTATCCCGAAAATCGAGGCGCCACGTTCGGTCAATCTTTACTGTGCTTCCCAAATTTTCGCGCGCACTGTTTGCCCTTCCACCTTATAAATAGGACACGTGTGCCCCCTCTCTCTTTCTCCGCTTCCTTCCCTGTCGCTGTCATCCTCTTCCTTCGAGCACCCGCGCCTCTGGAGCTCCGCCGCCCGCAACTGAACCTCGCCGTTGCCCTCATCACCGGCCGCCGCATCAACTCGAACCGGACCAGAATCTCGCCGGCGGCTTCCGCACCCAGAAGGTATCTTCCTCCATCCTTGCTCGAATCTGCATCTCCCCCATTAGGGTTTCTCGAGTTCATCGGAGTTCTTGAGAGTTCACCGCTGTTCTTCAGCAGTCACCGAGGCATCGAGCACCACTCTATGCCCCGTAACATTGCCCATTTGTTGCGGGTATTCCTCCGAGGTCCATGCCCCATTCATTTCAGGTCCATATAGCACTCATTGCTGCGGATAGATTGGTCTGTTCTTCCACTGTTATTTCTAGGTCATACATATTTTCATTTTTCTTCGCCTGTAGATCTTGCAATGAAGAGATAATATGCAAAATCTGTTTCTGCACTTAGCCGTTTTCTTTCCAATACTTCTTTGTCCCCGTAACACGCCATTGCCTTGGCGGCTCTCCGCCAATTACGTTGGCGGCTTAACTCTTTCATTGTTATGCTGGCCATAGCTGCCTTACCCAGCAAGTGTTCTTCTAACTCGCCATACCTTCTATCTTTTTAGAATAACCCGCCGTCATGTCAAGGACTCCATCATCCTGTGACTGGTTCAGCTCTGGAGTCACTGAAGAGCTCCTTCTTGACTTTGTTGAGTCCGGCATGCTGCCGGGTAAAGATGAAATACACTGGCGGGTCCCAGGACCGGAGAAGAGGCCTGAACCCAAGGAGGGGGAGATTGTCATATTCACTGATCATATCCTTCGCGGGTTCTACCCTCCCGGGTCAAAGTTCTTTCGAGACGTCCTTCACTTCTTCAAGATCCACCCCCAAGACATAGGCCCAAATTCAGTCACCAACATTTGCTAGTTCCAAGTTTTAAGTGAAGTCTATCTGCAAGAAGAGCCGTCTGTTGACCTCTTCCACGACTACCACTATGCAAACCGCCAAACTGAAGTGGCGGCTGGACCCAGCTTGGAGCTTGGTGGTATTACCATCCAGAGACGGAGAGACCTGCCATATCCTTCAGCTACCTTGCCAAGTCATCCCAAAGACTGGAATAAAACTTGGTTTTATTGTAAGGATACCTCTCCTGAAGGTGAAAATCCCCTGCCGGGTTATCGTCCAACCCGGCTCTGCTTTACCAATGACAACCCCCTCCCAGCACGGATGACAGCCGCCGAACGAGCAAAGTATGCCCCGGCTTACACCAAAGTCAAGGCTTTACTGGCAAACGGCTTGACAGGTGTTGACCTAACCCGCTGTTGGGTAAGCTGGAAGATCATGCCACTGAGCCGGCGTGACCGGCTCATGTGCGAATACACGGGTGAACCCAATGACCCTCTTTGTTTCAAGAACACTCCCTTGACTGATGAAGATATCAACACTGGCGTCAAGGGACTCCTTGGTGAAAGTCAGGAGGCTTGCAACAAGGTTGGGCTAAAACCCTTCTACGCCAAGAATCCGGCTCCAGACGTAAGTCTCTTTTCCTTCACTTGATCACATGTCTTGCACCTTCTAACCTTTGCTGGCGGCTTATGTATAGGCCAACTCCCCGTTCTGGAAAAAGAAGTTTAATCCGCCAGTGAGGAAGCCAAAGGCGAAAGCTCCTGCTAAGAAGAAGAAGAAAGCCGCCACTCCAGAGCCGCCTGACACTGATGACTCGGAGGTAGAACTTGACTCCCTTGGCCGTCTCTTTATGCAACTTATTGACAATAATTACTCACAGGACGAAACGGAGGCAAGCCACGCAAACGCTCCTGAGGTAATTGACATTTCTGACTCAGAGATCTTTCCACAAGACAAAGTACGGCGGGTCGTCCGGAAAGTCCCCTTCTCTCATCCTCTTGCTCACTTAGATCCCAATTTCCTTTTGAAAAAGCAACAGCACACCTCCCGACGTCAGACCCGGAGCGCCGGCTCTGAAGATCTCGTGGCCGGGTTACCACATGCCCCGGCTCAACGAAAACGGCCAGCTGAGGTATCCTTTAACTGGAACATAGCTTTCATCAACCTTGCATTGTAACCTTACTTTGTCTTATATTGTTTTGACTGCCTTCAGGATTCTCCTCCTTCATCTGGCGACTCAACTGCCTCCAAGCTGCCTCCAATGAAGATCAACCCGGAGTGCGTACATTTACTTTGCACTGAATGTTTTAATGTCCTTGACATATGTGTAACCATCATCTGCGCCTTCTAGGGCCCAAGCGAAACGAAGGAAGACTGGCGGGTCTACTGCCGCCCCTACTGCCAAAGAGCCAGTGCTTGCTAACCAGTCTCCCCTTCACCAGCTGCTGACATTACGAAAGATGCACCTGAAGATGCTCATAAACCATCTGAGCCGGCGGGTCATGAAACGGCGGCTGAAAACCCTACGAGAGATGACCCTAAGCCGCCCAGCCCTTCTCCAGCCGGAGAAGACACGATCTTTCCAGAAGTTGCTATAACTGGGGCGGGCCACCAAACTCCTGAGCCTCGTGTTCTGTCAAGGCACTCTGGCAAGGCTGAAGCTTCTTCGCTTAAGACGTTTAATTTTGAACACCCTATGCTGGAAAAGTTTACTGCTGACGAGCTTCACGCTGGGTTTTTGAACCGCCTGGAGTCAAGCCGGAATATGGAGCTGAAACTTGTCAGCCTCATGAAGAAGAAATACGAGGTAATATTTTTACCAGCTTTAACCTTATATCCTTTCATAGCCGCCAAGAGCCGGATTAATATCTCAAATAATAAACCGGGTCTTTCCTTAGCAACACACTTTATAACTTGAGCTGTAGCCCCCAAGTATCGGGTTAGTATAGATAGTAGACCGATACTCAATTTGTAGAGTTTGATCAATGGTAGCCCCCAAGTCCGGGTTAACATGAAATGATGAACCGGGATTTCATTAGAATCTTTGAAAATGCTGATTGTAGCCCCCAAGTACCGTCTTATTTTTCCGAAGATAAGTCGGAACTTTAATGAAGGACTTGAGCTTCGCCAGTAGCCCCCAAGGGCCGGCTTATCTTTTCAAAGATGAGCCGGGACTTAATTGAAAGACTTGAGAGCGTGATCTGTAGCCCCCAAGGGCTGGCTTATCTTTTCAAAGATGAGCCGGGACTGTAGCCTTGAAGAGCAAACAGACATTAGCCCCCAAGTGTCGAGTATATTGCTTGCAATCTGCTTGAGACTTGTAGCGTAACTGCCTCACTGTTAACTTATCGTGACCATCGAACCCTTTTCCTGTTTTTGTATTGTCACAGGATGCTCTGGAGGCGGCTGAGTCCGAAATGGCCAGCCTAAAGAAAAACCTTGCTTTGCAACAAACCGCCCGGTCAGAGGCGGAAACCAAATGGCGGGTTGCCGTCGAAGATCTTGAGAAGACGCAAGTTGACTTTGCGCTTTTCAAGAAGAATACCGAAACACATCAAGTCGCCCTGACCAAGCGTGCAGAAGATGCTGAAGGGCGGCTTACAATTGTATCAGCAGAACTGCAAACACTGAAGCAGCATATATCGAGGATGACCTTTGCTATCTTTGGTAAGCATATGGCACTTAGTGATCTTCCTTTCCATGCTAGATAACTTTGCTGGCGGCTTATACCACCCAATATTTCCTTGCAGGCGAAAGGAGCCGCCAATTGTCATCTGACAGCCTGATGAAGCTGAAGGCAGTGTACTCCTTAGCCGAACAACTCTACTGCGGGACTCTTCTTACCATCAAAGCAATGCTGACTGAGAAGAGCATCCCCAAGCACATGAAAGGAGTCATAGAAGTTCTGTCCACGCTGCCCAAGCAGATTGACGAGCTCAAAATATCAGCCGCCAGGCAGGGAGCTCTATCCGCACTAAGCCGGTGCCTAGCTTTCACTCCTGAGCTGACTGCTGAAGAGATGATGGACGGGTTCCCATCCAAGAAAGACGATGGGGCTGAATTCACTGCAGAAGACTACGCTCAATGCAGAAGATCTTCCAGGGTGCTTGCCTCCAAGCTGGTGGAGGAACTTGATGTATCAACTTACCAGGCGGCTTATAGCGAGACTTCCAAGAAAGTGCACGGTCCATCCTTTGAATGCAGAGACTTGATTCCTGCCCGCCGTAAGCATCTCTTCGCTGCTGAGATTGACCCGTCTCCTATCTTTGAAGACGCCCAATTTGAAGCGCTAACACAATGCAACTGGGACGTGGACAATCTTCAGATCGAAGAGGACGAAGACCCGGCGCAGGCTGACCCGCCATCAAGCTGAACACATTGTATTTGATAACCCGGCCTCCTGAGCCGCCAACTGGGTTGTATAAAACTTTTGTCTGTTGCATGTTGGGCTCTCGAAGAGGGCTTTGTAATAGGCCTTAGAAAAACCTTTCACTGTCTGACCCGTGCCATCGTGCACGTATAAATCTTTTGTCAATCTTAATATATGCCTTGCTTGTCTTTGTCCGGCTTATGGTGCCAATCTGCACGGCGTCTTACCTTATAGATAAAAACCCGGCAAAAATAAATAAGACAGAAACATGTTCTGTACTGTTGTAAGGGCGGCTTAAAAAACCTAACCCGGAGACGTGAAATCTCATAATTTTGCTGCTTTCCGAACACATAAGCCGGCTCAACTGGGTAGTCCTACTACTTTGAACTCTTAATAATTGATAAGAGCGTAGTGAACCAGAGCTACACGGCAGATGAAAGAGTTTGCCTCGCCGCTGTAAGAGGCCCTTGCAGGGGGTAAGTTTTAGAACTTTCTGCACCCCTGACAAAGCACAGCTGCTTACAGGCAGGTCTAACCCGGAGTTGTGTATATAAGAGTTGTACCTCGCCGCTGTAAGAGGCCTTTGCAGAGGGTGAGTTTTACAACTCGCTGCACCCCTGACAAAGCACAGCTACATACAGGCAGGTATAACCCGGCCTGACAGATGAGAGTTTACCTCGCCGCTGTAAGAGGCCTTTGCAGAGGGTGAGTTTTAGAACTCGCTGCACCCCTGGTCAAAGCACAGCTACTTACAGGCAGGTATAACCCGGCCTAACAGATGAGAGTTTACGTCGCCGCTGTAAGAGGCCTTTGCAGAGGGTGAGGTTTAGAACTCGCTGCACCCCTGGTCAAAGCACAGCTACTTACAGGCAGGTATAACCCGGCCTTACCGATAAGAGTTAGCCTCGCCGCTGTAAGAGGCCTTTGCAGAGGGTAAGTTCTAGAACTCGCTGCACCCCTGACAAAGCACAGCTACATACAGGCAGGCGTAACCCGGTTTTGCAGATCGGTAGAGGAGGTGAGTTCATAACTCGCTGCACTCCTAGCAATCTTTGTTGATGATATCAACTTACACACCATCTTGTAAACCGCCGTATTGCAAGCCGCCAGTTGATGGTGATATTGTAGTTAAAGAGCCGACCAAGAAGGTTAAAGCTTAACCCGGCGGGTTAGAAGCCCCCAAGTGATCGTATGATTGTATCCATCTTTGAGCAATGTGAGATACGTAAAACGGCAGAGGCCCCGGCTTGCAGGGATGCCAACTTCATTATATATATATATATGATATATACAATGATGATATACAATGAGGGGAGTCGATGACTTAGGTGTAGTAAGGCCGCAGATGAGCGATATTCCACGGCCGGAGGGTCTCCTGCCTAGAAGTGCGTGACTCGTCCCGTACGTCAATGAGATAGTATGACCCATTGTTGAGGTTTCTGCTAACCACAAAAGGCCCTTCCCATGGAGGAGACAACTTGTGCGCGTCCGTCTGATCTTGAATCAGGCGCAACACTAAGTCGCCTTCTTGAAACGTCCGGGTCTTGACTCGGCGGCTGTGATAGCGGCGCAGGTCTTGCTGATAAATCGCCGATCGAGCCGCCGCCAGGTCACGCTCTTCATCCAAAGCATCCAACGTGTCCTGACGTGCCGTCTCATTGTCTGTCTCGACGTAAGCCGCCACTCTTGGCGAGTCATGACGTATATCACTTGGTAACACGGCCTCTGCACCGTAAACCATAAAGAAAGGCGTATAGCTTGTTGATCTGTTGGGAGTTGTATTGATGCTCCATAGGACTGATGGTAACTCCTCAACCCAGCAACCCAGCGTTCTCTGCAGAGGAACCATAAGCCGGGGCTTGATACCTCTCAGGATCTCCTGGTTAGCACGCTCCGCCTGACCATTGGACTGTGGATGAGCCACAGCAGAGACGTCAAGCCGGATGTGTTCACTTTCACAGAACGCTTGCATAGCCCCCTTGGATAGGTTTGTGCCATTATCTGTGATGATACTGTGGGGGAAACCAAAGCGGTAGATCAATTTTTTGACAAACTGAACCGCCATAACCGCGTCACACTTGCTGACCGGCTCAGCCTCTACCCACTTGGTAAACTTATCCACCGCCACCAAAAGGTGGGTCTTCTTATCTTTGGATCTCTTGAAAGGCCCGACCATATCAAGCCCCCAGACAGCGAACGGCCAAGTAATTGGGATCATGCGCAATTCCTGAGCCGGCACGTGAGCACGTCGCCCGAACTTTTGACAGCCATCACACTTGAGAACTAAGTTTTCTGCGTCCTTATGAGCCGTCAGCCAGAAGAAACCATGTCTAAAAGCCTGGGCCACCAGAGATTTTGAGCCGGCATGATGACCACAATCTCCGGCATGGATTTCATTCAGGATCTCCTTGCCTTCCTCAGGTGAAACACAACGCTGGAAAACGCCAGTGACGCTGCGTTTATGTAACTCGCCATTGATGATTGTCATGGACTTAGATCGTCTGACGATTTGCCTCGCCAAGGTCTCGTCCTCAGGTAACTCGCCACGAGTTAGATACGCCATGTAAGGCAACGTCCAATCTGGAATAGCACACAGAGCCGCCACCAGCTGCCCCTCCGGGTCAGGAATAGCCAGATCTTCCTCCGAAGGTAACTTAACTGAAGGGTGATATAATACGTCCAAGAAAACGTTAGGCGGCACCGGCTTACGTTGAGAGCCAAGTCTTCACAATGCGTCAGCCGACTCGTTCTTGCGACGATCAATGTGATCCACCTGATAACCCTTGAAGTGACCTGCAATGACGTCCACCGCCTGCCGATAAGCCGCCATCCGTGGGTCTTTGGAATCCCACGTGCCTGAAACTTGCTGAGCCACAAGGTCTGAGTCGCCAAGGCATCTAACCCGGCTCAGATTCATCTCCTTAGCAACCCGGAGGCCATGAAGCAAAGCTTCATACTCAGCTGCATTATTAGTACAAGGAAACATCAGCCTTAACACATAACAGAACTTATCACCTTTGGGGGAAGTTAAGACAACTCCAGCCCCCGAGCCTTCTAGCTGTGTAGACCCGTCGAAGTGAATCATCCAGTAAGTGTTGTCCGGCTTCTCCTCCGGCGACTGACACTCGGTCCAGTCGTTTATAAAGTCCACCAAAGCTTGAGACATAACAGCCGTGCGAGGCACATACTTCAGATTAAGAGGTCCCAGCTCCAATGCCCACTTAGCAATCCGGCCAGTGGCTTCTCTGTTTTGAATTATGTCTCCCAACGGGGCAGAGCTAACCACTGTGATCGGGTGACCCAGGAAATAGTGCTTTAGCTTACGGTTTGCCATGAATACCCCATAGATCAGTTTCTGCCAATGTGGGTACCGCTGCTTGGACTCGATCAAAACTTCACTGACGTAGTAAACCGGCCTTTGAACCGGATATTCCTTTCCTGCCTCCTTGCGTTCCACAACAATCGCAGCACTGACTGCTCTGTTGTTAGCCGCCACATAGAGGAGTAAGGGTTCCTTCTCAGCCGGAGCAGCTAAGACTGGCGGCTCAGTCAGCTGCTTCTTGAGCGCCTCAAACGCCTCACCCGCCGCCTTGCTCCAGACGAAATCGTCTGTTTTCTTCATCATCTGATATAAAGGGATTGCCTTCTCACCCAGGCGGCCTATGAATCGGCTTAACGCGGCGATCCGTCCCGCCAGGCGCTGAACGTCATTGATGCACGCCGGCTCAGCCAGGGAAGTAATAGCCTGAATCTTGTCCGGGTTAGCCTCAATTCCACGCTCAGAGACCAGAAATCCCAATAGCTTGCCTGTAGGAACTCCAAAAACACACTTGGCCGGGTTAAGCATCATCTTGTAAACCCGCAAGTTTTCGAAAGTCTCCTTCAGGTCTTCCAGCAGAGTTTCCTTCTTCCTTGACTTGACCACAATATCATCCACATAAGCATGAACATTGCGCCCAATTTGACTGTGAAGACAGTTCTGCACACAACGCTGGTAAGTCGCCTGGGCACTCTTGAGCCCGAAAGGCATAGACACATAGCAGAAAGCACCAAAAGGCATGATGACAGCCGTCTTCTCTTGGTCTTTGACTGCCATCTTGATCTGGTGATAACCTGAATAGGCGTCCAGGAAGCATAAACTCTCACAACCCGCCGTTGCATCAATGATCTGATCAATCCGGGAGAGAGCAAACGGGTCAACTGGACAGGCTTTGTTAAGATCTGTGTAGTCCACGCACATACGCCAAGTGCCGTTCTTCTTAAGCACTAGCACCGGGTTAGCTAACCACTCCGGGTGAAATACCTCCACGATGAACCCTGCCGCTAAGAGCCGGGCCACCTCTTCTCCAATAGCTTTGCGCCGTTCTTCATTGAAACGACGAAGAAATTGCTTGATCGGCTTGAACTTAGGATCCACATTAAGGTGGTGCTCAGCAAACTCTCTCGGTACACCCGGCATGTCAGACGGCTTCCATGCAAAGATGTCCCGATTCTCACGGATGAATTTGATGAGCGCGCTTTCCTATGCGGGGTCCATGTTAGCCCCTATAGTGAACTGCTGAGATGAGTCGCCCTCTGTGAAATCCACCTGCTTGGTATCATCCGCCGCAAACTTGAGGGGCGGCTCTGATTCTGTAGTGGGCTTCTTCAAGGGAGTCATATCCTCCGGGTCGACATTTTCTTTATAAAACTTAAGCTCTACCTCTGCACAACTTGACTCTGCGTAAGCAGCATCACCTTCCTCACACTCAAGAGCCGTCTTTCGATCACCGTGCACCGCAATCGTTCCTCTTAACCCGGGCATCTTGAGCTGTAAGTAAACATAACAAGGCCTAGCCATGAACTTGGCATAAGCCGGCCGTCCGAATAAAGCATGATATGGACTTTTAATTTTGACCACCTCAAACCACAAGGACTCCACCCTGTAATTGTACTCATCACCAAAGGCGACTTCCAGAGAAATCCTGCCCACTGGATAAGCCGACTTGCCAGGCACCACACCATGAAATACTGTGGAAGAGGGCTTAAGATCTTTGTCAAGCAGACCCATCCGGCTGAAAGTGTCATAATACAGGATGTTGATACTACTGCCCCCATCCATAAGTACCTTC
Source organism: Elymus sibiricus (assembly GCA_039707655.1). Lineage (NCBI taxonomy): Eukaryota > Viridiplantae > Streptophyta > Magnoliopsida > Poales > Poaceae > Elymus > Elymus sibiricus. Next base: position 528,794,505 of record CM077675.1, read on the forward strand.
GTGAACACATATCCACCCACTTGGGGGGCAACCACCAAAGCTAACTGCCCCGGGTTGTCAACCCGCAGCGGGTGATCCGCCCTGCTCCAAGTGATGTCATACTCAGACCACTTCAAATACTGCGGGAGAGCCGGCATGACCGCATTAACCGCCCGCTTGCGTACCTTCTGGTCTCGCTTGTCAAGGCTGGTTGTGAAAACATGATACTGACCCCCGCTAAGCTGTTTCGGGTTGCTCTGAAAACCTGACTGGTTATGCTGTTGTTGGCTACCGCCTCCAGACTTTTGATGATGACCACCTTGATTGCCTTGATTCTGGTAACCAGACCCTGAGCCGCCAGGACCAAAGCCGGCTCCTGACCCGCCTGGCCCTGAGCCGCCCGACGGACCATTACCGTTGTTATGATGCTGTTGAAGGCTGTAATCTCGAAACTGCCGCATAATGCTACAATTCCTCCATGTATGATTTGCCGGCTTATCAGGCTGACTATGCTCTGGACAAGGTTTATTGAGCATCGCTTCCAAGTTGAAAGGAGCTTTTTCCTTGTTAAAATTCTGCCTGAAGTTCCCGTTGCCCTTAGCACGGTTGTTTCTGGCGCTGGTGTTCGCCACCAGTTCTGACCCGCCGTCCGGGTGTTTCCGCTTGCCGGAGTTTCCGTTTCCAGCTGCGTTCTGCTGCTGACCCTTTCCATTGTTACTTTTCTTCCCCTGGCCTGGTTTTTCATCATCAGAGCCCGGGTCTTTCGTGTTGTCAGAGTCTGCGTATTTGGTGAGAGCCGCCATGAGCTCCCCCATGTCTTGACACGAGCGTTTAAGCCGGCCCAGCTTCTGCTTCAGAGGTGTAAAGTGGCAATTCTTCTCCAGAATCAAAACCGCTTGAGCCGCCGTGATCTGTTCTGAAGAGTGGATGATAGTTGAGACCCGCCGGACCCAATGATGAGCCGACTCATCCGCCTGTTGCACACAATGATCTAAATCCACGATCGTCATGGGCTGCTTGCACGTCCCTTTGAAATTTTTGATAAATTTCGCCTTCAATTCGGCCCAAGACGTAATGGTGTTGGGAGGCAATCCTTTCAGCCACGTGCGAGCCGGCCCTTCCAGCATCATAATGAAATACTTGGCACATACTGCATCACTAACATCCAACATCTCCATGGCCAGCTCATAGCTTTCGATCCAAGCCTCTGGAGGTAAGTCAGCCGTGTAGTTGGGCACCTTGCGAGGGCCCTTGAAATCCTTCGGCAGGCGTTCATTGCGTAAAGCCGGCACTAAGCACGGCACCCCCACAGCCCTGGAAGTTAACCCTGCTCCAGTTGAAACAGAGGGCGCGACTGTGGGTTCCTGATAAGCCGCTGCTGCCGCCAGAGCCGCCGCATCTCGCTGTGCTCTCGCTCGATCCACCAGTGCCTGAGCATCCAGAGCCGCCCGGTCAGCTCGCGGCGGGTTCCGATGTCGTTCACTGCTAGAAACCGCCGGCGACTCATAACGCCGGCTGTAGCTGCGACTGGGGATGGGGGTTGAGTGCACGCGACTCCAGCTGTAAGCATACTTCTCCTGCTGGGCCATCGCCGTTCGCAGGTATCCAACAGCGTTCCACACCTCTTCTGCGAAAGGCGACTCATCGGGGATGGGGATAGCAACAAGCCGGGTTGCCGCCACCACCATGTTCTCCGCCGGGTTAGAATAATGACCCGGCGGTGTTGGGAAAGAGGTTGGTGTAATCTGGTTCCGTCGGGGCGGGTTAACCTGCTGATGCTGAACCGCTGCCCGGCTTCCAGGCACTTCCGCCGTCCGGGTTACGGCCAAAGGCACGTTCTGTCCCGTTCCTGGTGTGTTGAAAAGATTCCTTGCTTCATACTGATCCGGCAAGCGGGATTGATGCCTCATCCGCTGAACCGCTGCTGCCGATTGCTGCTCCAGCTCAAGACGGAAAGCGTCCGCCCTAAGGCGCTCTGCCTCAGCATGCATCTGAGTTTTTAGTTCATTAATCTCCTGCTAAACTTCAGTCATCTGGTTCTTCAACCTCGCAATCTCCGTATTGCGGGCCGCTTGGTTTTCGGCCGTGACCTCAGTCGCCATCAGGGTTGTAAGCTCACCCATTAGATCCAGAAGGACCTGAGCCGGCAGCCTGCCAGCCCCAGACCCGGTCGCCTCGGCGGCTGTGCTGCCATGAGCCGCCGCTGAACCCGCCATGAAGACGGCAGCGCGGTTCGGTGGCTCATACTCCTCCGGCTCATGGAAATCTGACTCGGGGTAAGGCTCAACGTAGCCCCCGAGTCCGCCATCATGGAGCTGGTAGATTGATTCCGTCTCTCCGCTTGAAGATTCATCCTCAGAGCGGATGAGAGGTTCCTCTTGCGACATAGATCCTTCAAGACCCATGCCCTGAGTGAAGCCGACGAAAACATGCTTCCGGCCCGGATTAGCACGGGCGGGTTGCACGCGTCGAGCGGGTTGCTTGCGCCGAGCCGGCTCGACGATGTCGGTGCAGGTGTCCGGCCCGGGCTCAGATCCGCCGATCTTGCCGATGAAAACGTGAATCCCGCCAAAGGGGACCCGGAAACCGTACTCAATGGAGTCAGCCTCGGGGCCCCAGCCGGCGTCGTCGATGTAGAGCCGGCCGCGGCGACTCTTGGTCATCCTGCCAACCGCGTACCCTTCGATCCCTGGTAAAGAGCCCTTTGAGAACTCAACACCACCGAGCGCTGGCCCCACGGTGGGCGCCAACTGTCGTGGTTTTAACACGGCAGATGTCCGAAGACTTAGGTTCGAGGCCATCGCCATAGCAGTGGACTCAAAGGGGTTGATCGGGACGAAGGACACGAGTTTACCCAGGTTCGGCCCCTCAAGTCGAGGTAAAAGCCTACGTCCTGCTTGTACTGTATTAGCTGGTGTATCGATTACAAGGGAGCGGATTGCTTGACCTAGTTCTCGATAACTTGGTTTCTTGTCTAAGCCGCCCCGGGGTCTAGCCTTTATATAGGAGGTCAAGGCCCCGGGTTACACGAGTCTCAAACCGACTCACACAACGTGTCCTACTCTGTCTCTTAAGCCGCCATACCATCTTGGGTAAGCCGCCACCGGGCGGCTTGGCCACCCGGGTCATCATGCTATCTTCCGTCTCTGGGCCTCCGTCATGGCCCGTCTGGTAAGCCGCCACACAGCCTGGCCTTGATCCTTCGGCCCACCTTACAGGTCTTGGGCTTATGAGCCGCCTGGTGTGACCCGGCCCCGCCTGGGCGGGTCTTACCACGGGGTTATATCCCCAACACGAAGGTTTTATTCCGTTTGCACTCCGTTTAATATTCCATATCTGCAAAACTCAAAAACAAGGAAAAAACAAAAACTCGCACTTGGCTCTAGATTAATAGGTTAGTCCCAAAAATAATATAAAATAGCATACTAATGCATATAAAACATCCAAAACAGATAATATAATAGCATGCCATCATCAAAAATTATAGATACGTTGGAGACATATCAGCATCCCCAAGCTTAATTCCTGCTCGTCCTCGAGTAGGTAAATGATAAAACAGAATTTTTGATGTGGAGTGCTACCTAACATATTTATCCAAGTAATATTCTTTATTGTGGCATGAATATTCAGATCCATAAGACTCAAAACAAAAGCTTAATATTGATATAGAAACAATAACATTTCAAGCATACTAGCAAAGCAATTGTATCTCTTCTAAATATAAGGGCAAAAGAAAGTTATCCCTACAATATCATATGGTCTGGCTATGCTCCATCTTCCCCACACAAAGTATTTACATCATGCACAACCCCGATGAAAAGTCAAGCAATTGTTTTCACACCTTTATTTTCTCATACTTTTTCAACTCTCACGCAATACATGAGCGCAAGCCATGGATATAGCAATATAGGTGGAATATAATATGGTGGAGGTTGTCAAGGAAAAGGGAGAAGATAGTCTCACATCAACTAGGCGTATCAACGGGCTATGAATATGCCCATCAATAGATATCAATGTGAGTGAGTAGGGATTTCCATGCAACGGATGCACTAGAACTATAAGTGTATGAAAGCTCAAAAAGAATCTAAGTGGACATGCATCATGAAGAAAAATATTCCACTAGCTATATGAAAGTGACAAAATAGGAGACTGTCTATCATGAAGATCATGGTGCTACTTTGAAGCACAAGTGTGGCAAAAGGTAGTAGCAATGTCCCTTCTCTCTTTTCTCTCATTTTTTTATTGGGCATCTAAGGCATCTTTTATTCATTTTTTTTATTTGGGCTTCGCTGGCCTCTTTTATTTTTCATAAAGTCCGGACTCTCATCCCTACTAGTAAGGGAATCATAGCTTCCATCATCCTTTCCTCACATGGGACATGCTCTATAATGAAAATCATCACACTTTTATTTACTTACAACTCAAAAGAAAAATTAAAACTCGATACCTATGACAAAATATGACTCTATATGCAATATCGAAGTGATGGTGTGCATGTCATAAAAGGAAACGGTGGAAGTTGCATGGCAATATATCTCAGAATGGCTATGGAAATGCCATAATAGGTAGGTATGGTGGCTATTTTGAGGAAAGATATATGGTGGAAGTTTTGAGGAAGGTATTTGTTGCATCGGCGAAAGTTGTGCGGTACTAGAAAGGCTAGCAAAAGTGGAAGGGTGAGAGTGCGTATAATCCATGGACTCAACATTAGTCATAAATAACTCACATACTTATTGCAAAAGTCTATTAGTCATTGAACCAAAGCATTAAACGCATGCTCCTAGGGGGGAGGTTGGTAGGAGTTAACCATCGCGCGCCCCCGACCCTCACACAAAGGTCGAAAATCTATAAACAAGTCATGCTCTGACTTCCTTACATAGCGGTTCACCATACGTGCATGCTACGGGAATCACAAACCTTTACACAAGTATTTTTACCAAATCACAATTTACTTCCTAACATGTCTCTTAACATTACCATCTTTATATCTCAACACTTTATGCAAGGAATCAAACTTCTCATAAATACTCAATGCACTTAATATGGAAGTTTTTATGATATCCCTTTTGGATGCCTATCATATTAGGACTAAATTCATAACCTAGACCAATTACCATGCATATCTCTTTCAGATCTAATCCTTGCAAATAACCGTGAAGGGATTGACAACCCCTTTATAGCGTTGGGTGCAAGAGTTTGATTGTTTATGTAGGTGCATCCATTGGTGACTTGCTTGTTCCTCCTACTGGATTGATACCTTGGTTCTCAACAACTGAGGGAAATACTTATCTACTTCGCTGCATCACCCTTTCCTCTTCAAGGGAAAACCAACGCAAGCTCAAGAGGTAGAAGTTGTCATTACTCTTTATAGCATACATGTCATCACAATAATCATCATATATAGGAGGCATGCTATCATCATAATAGTTTTGCTCATCAAAACTTGGGGGACAAAAAATATCATCTTCATCAAACATAGCATCCCCAAGCTTGTGGCTTTGCATATCATTAGCATCATGGATATTCAGAGAATTCATACTAGAAATATTGCAATCATGATCATCACTCAAAGATTTAGGAGGGCCCGAACCTGGGTAAACTCGTGTCCCCTTCGTCTCCTATTACCGTCGATCCTAGTCTCACAGTTCGGGAGAGCGGGTTTCTTCACCATCATCACTCGGCAAGTGAACAAATGTTTTGAAAAGCCCCAATGAGGGTGGCAGCCATGGAAGGTCTCACACAGGGAGACAAAGGCAGGTAAATACATGATGGAATTGGGGGGAGATGGTGCAATTGGGCCCCGAAGAAGTTCAGGAAAGCACGGAAGAAGGGATGAAGCGAAAGCGAAAAACCCCAGTCGATATGGGTAGTGAGGAGTACCCGTTCACCTCCGCGTGGCGCGGGCTCGGCCTCCCCATTCTCCGGCAGCCTCCAGCTCCCCGGAGCGAGGAGACCTTGGACCTCGTAGTCCTGCAGTCGGCCGGCAGAAACTCGCGGCGCCAGCCAGTCGCCCTGGACGAAGCCAGCCGGGACGCCTGCGCTCGAGGCAGAATCGCACGAAGTCCTCTTCTCCCTCTCAGCCTTCGTGGTGGCGTTCCTCGATATCTCCGGTGAGGGCTGGTGGTGAATCGGCGGTCCGATGGAGCTCACGAAGCTTTCGGTGGAGCTACAGTGGAAATCGGGGGAAGAAGAAGAAGCGGGTGTTTCTTCCTTACCACCCTCGGTTGCCTTTTTATACCCCAGCTCGTCTGAATTCCCGCCGTCAGATTTGGACGGGCTGCGCAATCAACCGATGTGCCCGGATCTGCTAAATATTTGGGGCAAAGTAGTGGGGACGCGTGGTGAAATTGGCAGCGCGGAAATCGAGGCGACGCGGCCACCTCTCCCACGTCCCTAACACAACCGTCACGATCGCATGTGTGCGCTTCCCCGCGATTTCGAAATCGCCGGAGTTTTCGCGACACGCGTTCGAGTGGACTCCGCATGCACCCATGTGTTCCGACGCCTCATCGAGCACTCGGTAGGATCTCCGAACATTCCTGGAACTTGCGAACGAAGAATGAACGAAAGCTTCAATGACGACAAAAGGACAAAAGGATCGGGACTAATGCCGATCACTTTTAGTCCCGGTTGTCTTACGAACTGGGACTAAAGGAGCTCCATTTGGCCGCTGTGGGGCGCCTGGCAGGAGGACCTTTAGTCCGGGTTGGTAACACCGACCGGGACTAAAAGGCAGCCACGCGTCAGCAGCTGCGAGGCTCTGGGGTTTTTTTTTTAAAGGAGGAGTTTAGGGGTTTTCATATTGTGTTTCCCCCTTATATTTTTGTGTTTACCATTTTTATTTTATGCTTTTGATTCAACTCGACGCTAGCTACTACATATAGTAATGAAAGAACCATTACATAACATCGTCGTGATCAATATATAGAAAGAACCATCGATATCACTTGAAAGTTGTTCAACTTAAGAAACAAACATCAATGTATCACATTCATCTTAACATACTAATTAATTAACTAACAGTTCTCCAGCTGATATATTCATGACTTAGTACTAAACATGGTCAACAACAACCATCATCTGGTAGTCCTTGCGGTTGCTCTTCCTTATAGTGATTACCACGAGGGTGTCCACCCTTAGTTCTCTCTTTCCCTTGTTGAACTCCTGCCAGCCGGCCTTGTGGAATGATATGCGCCTGTCGGGGTCTGTCTTGTATTCGACGTTCGTGACAGGCCCTCTTGGTCCATGGATTACTCCAGCAGTGCCGACGGCGGGGATGTCCACTACGGAAAACATCTTCAAAGGTAACTTCTGAAGACCCCATAATTTAGAGAAAATAGAGAGCACAGAATGTTAGACATCTCACCATACTTGGTTATGACAAAAAAGAGATGAAAGAATATAAAAAATCTCACCATAACTTTTTTGACCATGTTTGTTTTTGTTAGACGGTGCACAAAGGGCTTCCCCAAGAACGCCGAAGAGGATGGTAACATTTCTTTCACACTAGCTTTATCATCCCGAGTAAGATTCTTCATCCTTTGAGAAACAATTGTAGAAAGGATAGGACCATCATCTTCATCTTCGATGTCCTCCTATTCATCTTTGTTGTCCTCATCTTCATCTTGTCTGTCGATGTCTGACACGTCCCCATCGTATCTACTTTTCTGAACTCTTTTGCCCTTGTTTTGGACTCAAATTTGCATGATTTGAATGGAACTAACCCGGATTGACGCTGTTTTCAGCAGAATTACCCTTGCGTTGTTTTTGTGTAGAAATAAAAGTTCTCGGATTGATCAGAAAATTTATGGAGAATATTTTTGGAATTAATAAAAAATGCTGGCGAAAGAATCAACCAGAGAGGGGCCACCCATTGGCCACAAGCCAGGGGGCGCGACCCCCCTAGGCCATGCCTAGGTGGCTTGTGGGCCCCCTGCAGCTCCACCAACCTCAACTCCAACTCCAGAAGAGTTCATCGCGTTTCACGATACGGAGCCACCGCCACCTCCTGTTCTTCCTCGGGAGGCCAGATCTGGAGTCCGTTTTGAGCTCCGGAGAGGGGAAATTGACGCCATCGTCATCACCAACCATCCTTCATCACCAATTTCATGATGCTCTCCGCCGTTCATGAGTAATTCCATCGTAGGCTTGCTGGACGGTGATGGGTTGGATGAGATTTACCATGTTATCGAGTTATTTTTTTAGGGTTTGATCCCTAGTATCCACTATGTTCTGAGATTGATGTTGCTATGACTTTGCTATGCTTAATGCTTGTCACTAGGGCCCAAGTGCCATGATTTCAGATGTGAACCTATTATGTTTTCATGAATGTATATGTATTCTTGATCCTATCTTGCAAGTTGTAGACACCTATTACAAGTTATGATCCACATCCCCCAGGGTGACAATAACTGGGATTCTTTCCGGTGATTATCGTAGTTTGAGGAGTTCATGTATTCACAGTGCTAATGCTTTGGTCCGGTTCTCTATTAAAAGGAGGCCTTAATATCTCTTAGTTTCCATTAGGACCCCGCTGCCACGGGAGGGTAGGACAAAAGATGTCATGCGAGTTCTTTTCCATAAGCACGTATGACTATATATGGAATACATGCCTACATTACATTGATGAATTGGAGCTAGTTCTGTGTCACCCTATGTTATAACCGTTGCATGATGAATGCCATCCGACATAATTATCCATCACTGATCCGTTGCCTACGACATTTTCACTACCCGTTACAATCACTACAAAACTTCTACTGTCACTTTTGCCATCATTACCGTTACTTCCATACTACTTTACTACTAAATACTTTGCTGTAGATATTAAGTCTTTCAGGTGTGGTTGAATTGACAACTCAGCTGCTAATACTTGAGAATATTCTTTGGCTCCCCTTGTGTCGAATCAATAAATTTGGGATGAATACTCTATCCTCAAAAACTGTTGCGATCCCCTATACTTGTGGGTTATCAAGACCTTTTTCTGGCGCCGTTGCCGGGGAGCATAGCTCTATTCTTTGAGTCACTTGGGATTATATCTGTGATCACTATGAAGAATCTGAAAGACCCAAAAACCAAGATATATCCCTCTACTACGAGGGAGGTAAGGAACTGCCATCTAGCTCTGCATTTGATTCACCTTCTGTTATGAGTAAGTAATTGATGATGCCACTTCTGCTATGTATGATGCTTATGATGATAGTTTGCTTGATAATACTATGCCACTGGGTGAATTTCTTGATGAACAAATTGCTTGAGTCAATGCTGAAACTGATGATATTTCTACAACTGATGAAATTATTGAAACTGAACACTATGAGACACCTGTTAGCCCTAGCTCTCCTAGATATGAATTGCCTAATATACCTAAGGGTTATGTTATGGAGGGAGAGGTAGCTAGGGACTTTCTTGCTTGTAAGGATAGAGATGATCTTAAGAAATTGCTATGCAAGTGGAAGGAAAAATCTTTGAATGCTAGAATGCAATATGATCCTAAGTTTGCTACTTCACCTATCTTTGTTACTGATAAGGATTATGGATTCTCTGTCGATCTTGAGTTAATTACTTTGGTTGAATCTGATCCTTTCCATGGCTATGAATCTGAAACTATTGTGGCACATCTTACTAAATTGAATGATATAGCCACCCTATTTACTCATGAGGAAAAAATTGTTTATTACTATATTCTTAAGTTGTTTCCTTTCTCATTAAAGGGTGATGCTAAGATATGGTTTAATTCTCTTGCTCCTGGTTGTGTGCATAATCCCCGGGATATGATATATTACTTCTCTGAAAAATATTTTCCTGCCCATAAGAAACAAGCTGCCTTGCAGGAAATATTTAACTTTGTGCAAATTAAAGAAGAGAGTCTCCCACAAGCTTTGGGGAGGCTTCTCCGATTACTTAATGCATTGCCTGATCATCCTCTCAAGAAAAACGAAATACTTCATATCTTTTATAATGGACTAACCGATGCTTCTAGGGACCACCTAGATAGTTGTGCTGGTTGTGTTTTCAGGGAACGAACTGTTGAACAAGCTGAACTACTATTGAATAATATATTGAGCAATGATAATGATTGGACTATTCCCGAATCACCTCCAAACCCCACTCCGAAGAAAAGAGGTATTCTATTTCTCAGTCCTGAATATATGTAAGAGGCAAAGAAATATATGAAAGAAAAAGGTATTAAAGCTGAAGATGTTAAGAATCTACCACCTATTGAAGAAATACATGGTCTTGATAACCCGACACAGGTAGCAGAGGTAAATTATCTCCTTAAATTTGATGAAGGTGATATTCCTTATAATAAGTCTTCTAGCCAATGCTTGGATGAGTTTGATAACTTTATTGTTAAGAAAGAAAATTTCAATGCTTATGTTAGTAGACAATTGAAACAAAATGCTTATATGCTTGATCGCTTAGGTGATTATATGAGAAGAACTATTAATGATCTTAAGCTTATTAGTAAACATGCTTCCATGGTAACTACTCAAGTAGAACAAGTACTTAAGGCACAAAATGATTTGCTTAATGAGATGAATGGTAAGAACAATGATCATTCTGTTAGAGTTGTGACTAGAGGTGGTAAAATGACTCAGGAACCATTGTATCCTGAGGTCCATCCTAAGAGAATTGAGCAAGATTCTTAGGGAATTAATACTGTTGCACCTAGTCATCCGAGTAATAAAAGGAAAAAGAATGATGATAGGACTTTGCATGCTGCTAGTGAACCTGCTATAGATACACCTGAAAACCCAAATGATATTTCTATTTCTGATGCTGAGACACAATCTGGTGATGAACATGAGCCTAGCGATAATATTAATGATGATGTTCATGTTGATGCTCAACCTAGTAATAATAATGATGTGGAGATTGAACCTGCTGTTGATCTTGATAACCCACAACCTAAGAATAAAAGATATGACAAAAGAGACTTTGTTGCTAGGAAGCATGGTAAAGAAAGAGAACAATGGGTTCAGAAACCCATGCCCTTTCCTCCTAAACCATCCAAGGAAAAGGATGATGAGGACTTTGAGCATTTTGTTGAAATGCTTAGACCTGTCTTTTTGCGTATGCGCTTGACTGATATTCTGAAAATGTCTCCTTATGATAATTATATGAAAGATATTGTGACAATTAAAAGAAAGATACCGGAAGCTGAGATTTCCACCATGCTTGCTAATTATACCTTTAAGGGTGGAATACCAAAGAAACTAGGAGATCCCAGAGTACCTACTATACCATGCTCTATTAAAAGAAATTATGTTAAAACTGCTTTATGTGACCTTGGAGCTGGTGTTAGTGTCATGCCTTTCTCTTTGTATCGTAGACTTGATTTGAATAAGTTGACACCTACTGAAATTTCTTTGCAAATGGCTGATAAATAAACTGCTTTACCCATCGGTATTTGTGAGGATGTGCCTGTCGTAGTTGCAAATGTTACTATCCAAGACTTTGTTATTCTTGATATTCCCGAGGACGATAGTATGTCGATCATCCTTGGTAGACCCTTTTTGAATACTGCAGGGGCTGTTATTGATAGCAACAAAGGCAATGTCACTTTTCATGTTAATGGTAATGAGCATACGGTGCACTTTCCGAAGAAACTACCTCAAGTTCATAGTATCAACTCTATTGGAGAAATTCCAACAATCCCTACTGTCAAGAAGAAATATGAAATAATCCTGGTAGGGGACATGCCTGTCTCCATTGAGGTAACCTAGTGTTATTCAAAAATTCTCTGGTTTCATGTTACTCGAAAGAAGTTTGTTAATAAGACTTGATCAACCTTGTTAATGAATTCCTTTTGACGGGAATGAGATGGATGAATTTAGAAAGCACAACTTTCTGTACCCAACTTTTACTTTTTGTTGTTTAGAATAAATAAAGTAAAAATGCTATTATTTTTCTATTTTCCGATTTATCCGTGCAATAAAAAATGACCTGAAAATGTAGTATGATTTTTTCTGGATTATTTAAGAATTTCTCGCACTGAGAACAAATCAGGGGGCTACACCAGGGGCCACAAGCCCACAGGGCGCGGCCACCCCCCTGGGCACGCCCAGGTGGCTTGTGGGTCCCACGTAGGCCACCCTCACTTATTCCTGCACCCATCCACTTCGTCTTCCCCCAAGAAAAAAATACCACCACTGCTCAAACCCATGTTCTAGCTCATTTTGCTGCCATTTTCGATCTCCTTGTGCAAAGCTCCATTTGCAAAACTGTTTTGGGGGATTGATCTTCGGTATGTGACTCTTCCAATGGTCCAATTAGTTTTTGTTTTTGTGCTTCATATACTGCATATTTTTGCTGCTGTGGTGACCTTGTTCTTGAGCTTGCATGTCAAATTTGTATGGTCCCAAGTAGTTTTCATGCATGATATAGCCTCTAGGCACTTGTGGGAGTAGTTGCTATAAGTTTTGTTGAGTTTTGTTCACCTTTATTTTGAGTCACTAAAAATTTCAGAAATTTTTCAGAGAAAGAAAAATGTTGAGGGGAATATACAAAGGGGGTTCCTCGAGCAAGAAGGCACCGAGAGTCGCGATACGTGAGACCGGCCTTCAACCACCGACGGATGCTCAAGTGTGGCCTTGTGAATGGCCATCGGATCAATTCATGGTTCATGCTGGTTTCAAGGAAGAATTTTATGCGTACACACGAAATGCTAGCCTTGAGGATTTCGTCTCAGACCAATGCAAGCAATATTATCAACTCACTGATTATTTCGTGCGGAGGTTTGAATTTTCATCCAGGCGTAATACGCATTCAGTTTTATTAAATCTTTATGATGAATCTTATACTATGGACCTAGAAGTTTTTAACTGTGCATGCAAAATTCCACAATGGGGCAGCCATAGTGATCCTCACAAAACTGAATATAATGATTTTCTTGCTACCATCACTGTGGGAGAAACTAAAAATATTACACAGGCTACCTTGGGAAGCATTCACTTTCCTGCTATGCATTATTTTGCTATCTTCATAGGTAGATGTATTAACGGTAAAAATGAGCATAACCACCTTTATGTACCTTATCTTAGTATTCTTAAGAGTGCGGTAATGGGTGATAGACGATATAACTTCGGGGCTATTATTGCTAGGAGGCTACATAAAAATGCTAAGGATGGAGATTTATTTGGCGGGATTTATGCTACTCGTGTAGCTAATTATCTTGGGGTCACTACTAGGAGAAAGCTTAGTAGCAGCGCTGGAATTACCCTTAGTAGTAGCGCTAATGGCAGCGCTACTGCTAAGTACGGCTAGCAGTAGCGCTGGCATAAAACAAGAGCTGCTGATAAACTAGCGCTGCCACTAGATGCCTACCTGCGCTACTGCTAATATTTCTGCTTTCGAAGATTACATTCCCCTCTACGTATTTGTGCATGCTCTATACAGTAGTTTCATCATATGACAACATCAATAATTATTGTGCCAACAACTACATTTAGATTAAAGTGCATGGATGCAAGTGATCATGTTGAAGAGTACAACTACGTATTTGTGCTACTTTAATAAAATATATGTCATATAACTCATCATCATCTTACTCATCTAACAACTCATCATCATCTTAATCATACCAAGTTAAAATCTCATAAAACAAAAAAACATCATAATATTAATCATCCTAATCGATTATGCAAGTTAATATAAAGCAGAAAAACTTCTCTCTCATAGGACATAGTCCTCCCTCCTAGGTAAAATGACATAAAACAGAATAACACCTATGTCTCCATGATGAATCAAAGAGATCCAACGGTCTACAACTTGTGGCTTGCGATCCTTCTTTATTTGTCCCCATGCTTCAATTTGGAGCCGTCTTGGTGGTTTGCGCTCAGTCGAGTATGCAAATGAAATCTCGGGCTGGTAGGGGCTTTTAATTGTCATATTACCTTCGGCTTGCAGCAACGGAGGCACAACTTCATTTGGCAGTTTCTTTTGAAGAACATAATAGTAGCCTAGTTAGCAATGTAATCAATACCATTTATGCAACAATAGTGTACTTAATTAGCAACTCTTACCAAGATATTTCGGCGAATGTCATCCGCCCTCAACCTATGCACTAGTGTCTTGTACAATGTATAATTTGGGCCAGTTCCCAAATTATACGGGAAGATGTCCCTACTAGCTAGGACATCAATAACAAAGTTGATAAGATCATCCTTCTCCTCCCAAGTTAGATGTGATCCATAAGTGTAGTGTGTCGTGTTGATTATGTTCTGTGTTTCACCCGAAGAAACGAAATAAGCTATGAATTATAAATTAACAAATTTAGTATGGATGAACACCAACTATTTTTAAATATAGAATGCAAATTACTTGACAAATATGCATGGTTGACAAACTCACATGGAGGTAAAACAGGAAGCATATCGACATCCACCCAAATGTCGATGTTACCTTCAATATTATCTTCATGACGAAGATCGAAGGTTATTTCCATATCCTCCTGAAATCCATATGCCTTGCAAAGAGCTTCCCAATTTGAGCAACCTAATTCTGTGTTATTAAGTGCATTCATTACTTTGACCAGAAATGTGTGACCATGTTTAGTCCTCAGGTTGGCTGTCCTCGTCTCGAAACTCTCGTGCTCTTCGAAACCGAGCCTCTCCAAGAAATATCGTCTTGCATGACAGGGGATGAACTAGTCGAATTGTATAAAACATAAATTACACGTTGAAGCAAAGAAACAGAAGTCATGCTTAATTACGAAAAAACACTTGTCATCGTTGTTGCGTACCGCAGAAACATCAAAGGTCTCGTCAAGCTTGATGGTGAAGAACCTGTCGTCTCGCAGCCCAGGCTGGTCGCAAAGACCCTTATCTTCGCCGCAGAATTCACATGCTTGGATCCTATCGTCATCTAATGACGACGACATTTCCTGTGTTCATGATTCAAAAATTACGACACGCTTGGATCCTAATGCGTGTGTGACTTTCGGTCCGTTGAGACTTTCCTTCAATAACTCTCATATCTTATGGTGTGTTGGTGCGCACTCTCTCACACTGATATGGTGGTGTATATATGTTGGTGGACACTCTCTCAAACTAATAGTTTGACCGTCGGTGATGGACGCACTTCCTCTCCTCTCCTTGCGCATTACACCGAGGTATATATCGCAAGAGGAGAAGATGAAGAAGCGCCCCCCACGACAATAGTCGGGATTCCTCCATCAAGAACACACATGCATGAAAGTCACACAAGGAGCAACGACAGACCGAAAGTCACACACGCATTTATAATGAACTCGAATATAATATCACTAATACATTTATAATGAACTCGAATATAATATCACTAATACATCATCTCGAACAATCTAGTTAATGCATCATTAAATATTAACTAATACATCTAGAATATTATCATATAAGATCACTAATACATATCGAATACTATCGAATAATCTAAGTGACTAGCGGTTCCTGAGTCACGGGCGGTGGACACCCAAAGAGAAGGAACCATCACGGGATCATAACTCGGGTGAGATCCCTGAAGAACCTGCCAGGTATTGGAGAACCTAGCGTCCAACGCCGCCATGTAGCGACGGACGTGCTCGTCCTCCTCCCTGACACGGTGACGTGCCACCTCCGGGGGGGCGCTCCCTCTGCACCGAAAGTGGCCTACGCGACCGCCACCAAAGAAGCTCTAGATCGACGACGACACCAGGATTCCTCACCGAGCTCCGAGCCCGGGAAGGTAGCACCTCCCAGTGCCAGCCTGGCGGAGCCCAGTCCCGGACATTGCGCCTCTCAAGGATGTCGACGCCGACTCGACGACGATGAGGATGCGGGCGAGGCATCATCGACGTCGAGACAAATTCCTATGAGAACATTTTCTTATCGTTTAATCACTAATTTTTTAAACTCATTTTAGACTCATTTTAATTCGGTTTTCCGGAATGCCATTTCCCAGCAAATCATAGCACTCGATATGCTTACTTTATAGTACAAGTCATGTCAAAATTTCGACATGACCTTTGCTAAAAAAGTGGACATATCGAGCGCCTGAAATTCACCGGAATGGAAATGAATCAACATTCCGGCAAAACATAGGCCACTCGGATCATATGCATATAACAGTAAGAAAAATATAGAACTTGAAAAAAATGCAATAAGGTTTTCCATATTTGGCACATTCATATTTGGATCTAAACTAATTTAGCTAACAAACCTAACCCTAGAATCAACCTAACCCTAGAATCAACCTAACCCTAGAATCAACCTAATTAACCCCCCTAATCAACCTAACCCTAGAATCAAGCTAACAAACCTAACCCTAGAATCAATCTAACAAACCTAATTAACCCTAGAATCAACCTAACAAACCTAATTAACCCTAATATTACAAAATGGCCGGATGCGAGAGGGGGTGAAGGGAGTGAGGGAAGAGGGAAGACGGAGGAAGGAGGGTGTAGGGGCTACCTGCAGAGGGAGGGGCGTGACGGTGAGGGAGGGGGCGACGGTGAGGGAGGGGCGATGGAGAGGGAGGGCGTGACGGCGAGGGAGGAGGCGCGATGACGATTGAGGGGGCGCGACGGCGAGTGAGGGCCGGGGCGCGACGGTGGCGGCGTCGAGGCGATGGCGACGGCGGAGGTCGGGGGAGAGGAGTGATGAGAGGGAGAGGGGATCGAATGGGGAGGGACACGGTGGGCATCGAATGGGGAGGGAGGGAGATGGTGGGGATTGAGTAGCAGTAGCGCTGGAACAGAAGACCTCTACTGCTAAGTATCATAGCAGTAGCGCTGGTCGGAGCCCATGCGCTGCTGCTAATCAGGGTCCACCTGCTGGCAACGTACTGCCATAGCAGTAGCGGTGGCCCGCCGACAAGCGCTACTGCTACGGCAGTAGTAGTAGCGCTGGTTTTGGACAGCCGCTACAACTACAGGTAGCCACTGACTATGGCGACGGTACCACTTCTCAGTAGCGCTAGTTAGGTAGCCGGCGCTGCTGCTACGGGTCTACTTGTAGCGCTTGTTGCTATCCAACGCTACTACTAGCTAACAATAGCGTGTTTCCTATATCCAGCGCTACTGCTAAAATCCTGTCTATAGGCTTTCTCCTAGTAGTGGGTACCCATAAGGGGGAATGATATTGAGTTACCACCGGCTTTTCTTGATTATGAGGCTATCGTGCGCTACCAGTTTCTTGGGAGGAACGAACAGTCCTTCCTGTACACACTAATTTTTGATAGACAGCGTGCTGTCCATTTTACACTTCCTGCTCCTTCCTTCTTTAACTTTCAGGAAAAACGAAGACACATTATAACCAGAGAGGAGGAAAACGAGTGCGAGAGAAAGGCGGAAGCCGCTCGCCTCCACGCTGCAGCCGTTAAGGCGGTAGCCGCCGCAGCAGTACAACCCCAACTATGACTTTGGATATTATCCGGGCAAGCCATGGCCCTAGACCAACTTAGGCCAAAAGCCTAAGCTTGGGGGAGTACGTATTTCTCACCGATATTACATTCATGTTCACACACTCATCTTAGTAGTCGGTGCTCATACTTTTTCATTGTACCATCCATGGTAGTTTATTTCTTCTTTCCGCTTTCTTCTTGTGTGCTTAATTAACCTTGAGAAAATACAAAAAAAATAGTTCTAGCTTTACCTTCTAGTCTGTTTAGTTGCAGCATTAAAAGAAAACCCAAAAAGATTTCTCGTTCTTCTTTTGCTTGTTGGGAGCTGTCCCATGTAAATAGTTTTTCGCGTTCTTGTTTCGAAACTTCTTTCTTTGGGTCGGAAGGAGAATACCACAATGAAAATGATGAGTGGCACTCATATGCATTATTGTTTACCTATCAGAGAGCCCATATTACCTTGTCTTCTCCCTTGAGTTATTGTTTACAGATTCTAGCTTAGTCCAATGCACGTGCACTCTTATTATTATTCACACCGTTCGGTCGTGCAAGTGAAAGGCAATAATGACGATATATGATGAAGTGATTGAGATGGAGAAAAGCTGGTACGAACTCAACCTATTTTTTTTGTAAATATAATTAGCTCATCGTTCTGGATTCAGCTCATTATGGATGAAACATGTTTGCAATGACAATTAGAGATTATAGTTACTCATGCCATGCTTAATTAGCTAAGAGTGGATAATGGTTTGTCTTGAATGCCAACATGCATTTTAAAATGGTTGTGATGTAGTATGATAGGATGGTATCCTCCTTTGAATGATTCAAGTGGCTTGACTTGGCACATGTTCACGCATGTAGTTGAAACAAAATGAACATAACCTCCACGATATTTATGTTCATCGTGATTTATATCCTACTCATGCTTGCATTCAATGTTGGTTAATCTCAATGCATGATTATGACTATTGTCGCTCTCTAATTGGTCGCTTACCAGTCTCTTGCTAGCCTTCACTTGTACTAAGCGGGAATACTGCTTGTGCATCCACTTCCTTAAACCCAAAGTTGTTCCATCTGAGTCCACCATACCTACCTATATGCGGTATTTACCTGCTGTTCCAAGTAAATTTGCATGTGCCAAACTCTAAACCTTCAAATAATATTCTGTTTTGTATGCCCGAATTGCTCATGTAGCGACTGGGGGCGATCAGTATTTTCCATGCTAGGTGGGTTATTCTCACGATATGTGTTGATTCACTATCATTCACGAGAAAGTGGCTGGTATTCGGGATGCCCAGTTCCATGCTCAAAAATCAAATCAAAATATAATGAAACAAAACTCCCCCAGGATTGTTGTTTGTATGGACGGTACCCGTGGATTCAGTCAGCCGTGGAGTGTGTTCGATTGGTAGAGGGGGAGTAAAAACTTTATCATTCTGTTTGGGAACCGCCTATAATGTATCTAGCATGGAAGATGGTGAAATCTCTTGGTTGTTATGTTGGCAATGAAAACATACCGCTCAAAAATTATTATTCATCCCTATTTTAAAAGCTCTAGCTCTGGCACCTCTGCAAATCAATGCTTCCCTCTGCGAAGGGCTTATCTGTTTTACTTTACTATTGAGTCATCCTCCTCTTATATAAAGCACCAGTTAGGGAGCACCACCGTCATTTGCATGCTTTGTTATTAATTGATATTGAGTATGATTGTGATTGGATCTCTTTGACCATGAATTACAATGTCCAGTTAGTCCTTGTTCTTCAGGGGTGCTCTGTATTTATGTTTTGCGGTCTCAGAAAGGGCTAGCGAGATATCATTATATCATATTGTATCATGATTGTTTTGATAAAAGTGTTGTCATCCGAGATTTATTATTATCGCTCGCTAGTTGATTATGCCTTTGATATGAGTAAATGCCAGACCTATATGTTATTGTGAACGTGGTTAGTCTATAATCTTTGCTGAAAATCTGAACATCAGTTAGACATATTTACAACAACAAGATCAAACAGAGTTTGTAAAAGTTTTTGTTTGTCACTTTCAGTTTGTCAACTGAATTTCTTGAGGACAAGCAATTTGTTAAGCTTGGGGGAGTTGATACGTCTCCATCATATCTACTTTTCCAAACTCTTTTGCCCTTGTTTTGGACTCTAATTTGCATGATTTGAATGGAACTAACCCGGACTGACGCTGTTTTCAGCAGAATTGCCTTGGTGTTGTTTTCGTGCAGAAATAAAAGTTCTCGGATTGACCTAAAATTTAAGGAGAATATTTTTGGAATTAATAAAAATACTGGTGAAAGAATCAACCAGAGGGTGGCCACCCATTGGCCACAAGCCAGGGGGCGCGCCACCCTAGGCCGCGCCTAGGTGGCTTGTGGCCCCCCTGTAGCTCCACCGACCTCAACTCCAACTCCATATAATCCTATTCAGGGAGAAAAAATTAGAGAGAAGAGTTCATCGCGTTTCACGATACGGAGCCGCTGCCAGCTCCTGTTCTTCCTCGGGAGGCCAGATCTGGAGTCCGTTTTGGGCTCCGAAGAGGGGAAATCGACGCCATCGTCATCACCAACCATCCTTCATCACCAATTCCATGATGCTCTCCACCGTTCGTGAGTAATTCTATCATAGGCTTGCTGGACGGTGATGGGTTGGATGAGATTTACCATGTAATCGAGTTAGTTTTGTTAGGGTTTGATCCCAAGTATCCACTATGTTTTGAGATGTATGTTGCTATGATTTTTCTATGCTTAATGCTTGTCACTAGGGCCCGAGTGCCATGATTTCAGATCTGAACCTATTATGTTTTCATGAATATACATATGTGTTCTTGATCCTATCTTGCAAGTTGTGGACACCTCTTACGAGTTATGATCTGCATCCCCAGGGTCACAATAACTGGGATTCTTTCCGGTGATTACCGTAGTTTGAGGAGTTCATGTATTCACTAAGTGCTAATGCTTTGGTCCGGTTCTCTATTAAAAGGAGGCCTTAATATCCCCTAGTTTCCATTAGGACCCCGCTGCCACGGGAGGGTAGGACAAAAGATGTCATGCAAGTTCTTTTCCATAAGCACGTATGACTATATATGGAATACATGCCTACATTACATTGATGAATTGGAGCTAGTTCTGTGTCACCCTATGTTATAACCGTTGCATGATGAATGCCATCCGACATAATTATCCATCACTGATCCATTGCCTACGAGCTTTTCACATATTGATCTTTGCTAAGTTACTTTTCTGTTGCTACTGTCACTTTTTCCATCGTTACCGTTACTTCCATACTACTTTTCTACTAAATACTTTGCTGCAGATATTATGTCTTTCAGGTGTGGTTGAATTGACAACTCTGCTGCTAATACTCGAGAATATTCTTTGGCTCCCCTTGTGTGGAATCAATAAACTTGGGCTGAATACTCTACCCTCGAAAACTATTGCGATCCCCTATACTTGTGGGTTATCAATGTCATCTTGGTCATCTTGGCTGATGATGTCACCTTCGTCATTGTCATCATCATCGCTTTGGACATATAATGTCCTTAACCTATTCAGCTCTCCTACTAAGGAAAAAGCTACGAGTTCTCCTCCTTTAAAAATGTTCACTGCAATGTTCGGCTCCCATCCATCACCATATATGATGGTTTTATTCTTTCCTTTGCGCAGATCCAATTCAAATTTGCGCTCCTCATCATCCTCAAAGTACAACACGTTACCATATGAACTGTTGAAGTCCTCCCTTATGTTGCATGGAACACACTATGCAGCAGTTAATAATCAACAATAAAGTCAGTAAAAAAGTTAAACAAATGATCAGAATTCAATACAAATTCAATTTAAAGACCTTTACCACAGATTTTTGAAATCCCTTTCTCAAAAATATCCCGAACTGCACTAAAAATTGTGCATACATGAATTTTGGCACACCTTGCAGATCTTACGCCGCATGGTCCCTAGTAAGCCCACGCAGTTGCCAAACGTAAGAAAATGCAATTAACACTTTTTTATATTTCATTTCCGAATGTAGAATAGTTCATAGATGTAAGTTATGATATATAATGTGAATCTTTTAAAAACTCATAACATGAAAAGCCTTATTGCAACCTAAGAAACACAACTCGAATAATCCAGTTAACGAAGCATCGAATATTATCACTAACACCAATTCGAATATTATCATATAATATCATTAATTAATATAGATCGAGTTGACGTCTCACGGCGCAAGCTGTGGACACCCAAAGAGAAGGAACCATCGTCGGATCATAGCTCGGGTTAGATCCCTGAATAACCTGCCAGGTATTGCAGAACCTGGCGTCCGACGAGGCCATGTAGCGACGGATGTGCTCGTCCTCCTCCCTGACACGGCGATGTACCTCCTCCGTGGGGGCTGGCTCCCACTGCACCGATAGTGGCCCACGCAACCGCCACCAAAGAAGCTTCAGGTCTACGACGAGACTCGGATATCTCACCAAGGTGCGCGCCCCGGAAGGTAGCACCTCCCAGTGCTAGCCCAGCGGAGCCTTGTCCCGGACATGACGCCTCTCAAACTAGTTGTCGGCGTCGAGTCGACGACGAGGATGCGGGATTGGCATCGTCGTCGTGAACAAATTGTGGCTATAAAAAATATCATTTTGTTTAACAACAATAACAACAATACCATATTTAATACCAAAATGACATATCTTTTTCTAATCCTACTCATAGGATTTGAGATGCATGTTTAATAGCAAAAAACGGGGGCACCAAGAAGAGAGCCGCCCATTGCATGAACCAGAAAGAAAACCACCCCATCTCATACTCTTATCGGGACGGTGTCGGGGGCGGCGACAAGGAGCGGGCTCGGGGAGGCGATGGCAAAATCCGGCAGCCTAGCGGCATCGAGGTCGTCGTCGGCGCTGTCAGGGGAGAGGAGAGAAGAAACTGCAGGTGGATTTGGGAATTTTCCCAAGACCCGCTTATATAGCCCCCCCCCCCCCTTTAGTCTCGGTTGGTGGCTCCAACCGGGACTAATGCCCCCTTTATTCCCGGTTGGAGCCACAAACCGGGACTAAAGGTCAATTTCCAGCAGCCCAAAGGGCGGGAAGCAGAGCCCTTTAGTCCCGGTTCGTGGCACCAAACGGGACTAAAGGGGGGAATTAGTCTCGGTTGGAGCCACCAACCGGTACTAAAGGTCTCTTCTTCCCATAGCCACAAGTTTAATCCCACCTCGCTAGTCGAGAGGGGCTCGTAGTGGTTTATAAGCGATGCTGCCGCTGCACTCTCGAGCTGCTCTCTAATGCGGGCAGTACATGCCAATCTGACGCCCTATTGGGCCTGCTAGCACTCCGGGCCTGCATCCTGGCACATTTCTAGGGTTTCTAGTCGTATGCACGCTGTGGTGCCTAGTAGGCGGGCCTTTTTTATTTTTTTGCCTATATTATGTTTTAAAAAATTCAATGTTATTTTTTACTTATGATAGTTTTAGTTATATATTTTTCGTTGCATAAATTTTATATAATTTTAGTTGCATAAGTTTTATTTTTTATTGATTCTTTTTAGTTGATTCCTTTTGCTATTAGAGTTTTATAAAAGATTTTTAGTTTCTAATAAAGCTTGTAACAAAATATACTTTATGAAAATTCTTTTTACTATTAAAGTTTTTAACAAATAAATACTTTGATAATTTTAGTTAATATTATTTTGATTCTTTTTGCTACTGAAGAATATTATATTTAATTTATTCTTTTTAGTTCATTCTTTGTGCTATTACAGTTTTATAAAAGCTCTTTAGTTCATTCTTTTTGCTATTAGAGTTTTATAAAAGCTTTTTAGTTCATTCTTTCTGCTATTAGAGTTTTCTAAAAGCTTTTTAGTTCATTCTTTTTGCTATTAGTTCATTCTTTGAGCTAAAATGACACTGAAATTGAAAAGCACTGCAAATGAACTCTGAAATGGTTAAAAGTTGGCATGGTATCATAATCTCACCCACATAGCATGTGCTAAAAAGTTTAGAGGGCTACGGGAAAAACAGGATGCACTTCGTGTACAAACTGGACAATCTCTTTCGAAGTATAAGGGTTTCGGACGAAAACTCGTCTATTACAAAGAGATTTCATTTTTTTAAACATATTTTAACTCAAGACTTTTTCTGCATTCAATGTGCACCATACAAAGCCACATCATCACTTTTCAGCCCTTTTCTGACTTCATTTGCTATTTTTCATGCATTTCATGATTTATTGTGAGCTAAAATGACCCTGAAATTGAAAAGTATTGCAAATGAACTCTGAAATGGTTGAAATTTGGCATGATGTCATAGTTTCGCAAACATAGCATGTGCTAAAAAGTTTAGAGGGTTACGGGGAAAACCGGATGCACTTCGTGTACAAACTGGACAATCTCTTACGATGTATAAGGGTTTCGGACGAAAACTCGTCTATTACAAAGGGATTTCATTTTTTAAACATATTTTAACTCAAGACTTTTTCTACATTCAATATGCACCATTCAAAGCCACATCATCAATTTTCAACCCTTTTCTGATTTCATTTGCTATTTTTCATGCATTTCATGATTTAGTTTGAGCTAAAATGACCCTGAAATTGAAAAGCACTACAAATGAACTCTAAAATGGTTGAAAGTTGGCATGGTATCATAATTTCACCCACATAGCATGTGCTAAAAACTCGTCTATTACAAAAGGATTTCATTTCTTCACATGTAATTGCAGTGATATTCTAGATGAAAGTCATCATCAGAATAGTTGTGGAGAGAAAGTCTTCACTTTTTCTTTGCGTGTGTCGCTTGCTTATTGCGACGTACCATGGATAATCTTCATCGTTTAAAAAGATGCTTGGGTCAGCCTTCACTTTGAATGGAGGAATTTAAGGAAACTTTTCATAATCTTCAGACATGTCTGTCTTGCCCTCCACTCCCACAATGTTTCTTTTCCCTTAAAGAACTATGTTTCTCTTTGGCTCATCGTTTGATGTATCCGCTTCCTTATCTTTTTTTTCTCGGTTTGGTAGACATGCCCTTCACATAGAAAACCTGCGCCACATCATTTGCTAGGACGAATGGTTCGTCTGTGTACCCAAGATTGTTGAGATCCACTGTTGTCATTCCGGACTGCGGGTCTAACTGTACCCCGCTGCTACCTCTTGAGCATGCGTTGGTTTTCCCTTGAAGAGGAAAGGGTGATGCAGCGAAGTAGATAAGTATTTCCTCAGTTTTTGAGAACCAAGGTATCAATCCAGTAGGAGGAACAAGCAAGTCACCAATGGATGCACCTACACAAATAATCAAACTCTTGCACCCAACGCTATAAAGGGGTTGTCAATCCCTTCACGGTTATTTGCAAGGATTAGATCGGATAGAGATAGATGTAACGAGTGCAGAAAGTAAAAGGTAAATAAATTGAAGCAAGTATAGATCTGAAAATATATGATGGAAAATAGACCCGGAGGCCATAGGTTTCACTAGAGGCTTCTCTCTTGAAGGCAAATATCATGGTGGGTAAACAAATTACTGTCAAGCAATTGATAGAAAAGCAAATAATCATGTAGTTATCCAAGGCAATGATCATGCATATAGGCATCATGTCCATGACAATTAGACCGAAATGATTCTGCATCTACTACTATTACTCCACACATCGACCGACTCCTGCCTGTATCTAGAGTATTAAGTTCATGAAGAACAGAGTAACGCAGTAAGAAAGATGACATGATGTAGAGAGATAAACTCAAGCAATATGATGAAAACCCCATCTGGTAACCCTTGATGGCAACAATACAATACGTGCCTTGCTACCCCTACTTTGTCACTGGGTGAGGACACTGCAAGATTGAACCCAAAACCAAGCACTTCTCCCATTGCAAGAATTACCAATCTAGTTGGCCAAACTAAACCAATAACTCGAAGAGACTTGCAAGGATATGAAATCATGCATATAAGAAATCAGAGGCATTTCAAATAAGATTCATGGATAATTTGAACATAAACTCACAATTCATCGGATCTTGACAAACACACCACAAAAGACGATTACATTGGATAGATCTCCATGAAGATCATGAAGAACATGGTATTGAAGATCAAAGAGAGAGAAGAAGCCATCTAGATACTAGCTATGGACCCGCATGTCTGTGGTGGACTACTCATGCATCATCGGAGGGGTAATGGAGTTGATGTAGATGCCCTACGTGATCAAAAACCCCTCCGGCAGATTACCGGAAAAGGCTCCAAGTTGGATCTCTCGGGAATGGAGGCTTCCGGTGGCGGAAAAGTATTTGTGTGGCTTTTTCTGATATTGGGGGAATATTTGGGTATTTATAGGCCAAGAATTAGGGTTAGGAGACCTGCCAGGAGGCGACAAGCCTGCTAGGTGAGGCCAGGGGGGCCCGCGCCTAGCAGGCTTGTGTCGCCCTGGCACCTCCCCTGACGTGCACTCCAAGCTTGGATGACTTGTTTCCTTCCAGAAAAATTCCTTCCGAAGGTTTTATTCCGTTTGGACTCCGTTTAATATTCCATATCTGCCAAACTCAAAAACAAGGAAAAAACAGAAACTCGCATTTGGCTCTAGATTAATAGTTTAGTCATAAAAATAATATAAAATAGCATACTAATGCATGTAAAACATCCAAAACAGATAATATAATAGCATGCCATCATCAAAAATTATAGATACGTTGGAGACATATCAGCATCCCCAAGCTTAATTCCTGCTCGTCCTCGAGTAGGTAAATGATAAAACAGAATTTTTGATGTCGAGTGCTACCTAACATATTTATCCAAGTAATATTCTTTATTGTGGCATGAATATTCAGATCCATAAGACTCAAAACAAAAGCTTAATATTGATATAGAAACAATAACATTTCAAGCATACTAGCAAAGCAATTGTATCTCTTCTAACTATAAGGGCAAAAGAAAGTTATCCCTACAATATCATATGGTCTGGCTATGCTCCATCTTCCCCACACAAAGTATTTACATCATGCACAACCCCGATGAAAAGTCAAGCAATTGTTTTCACACCTTTATTTTCTCATACTTTTTCAACTCTGATGCAATACATGAGCGCAAGCCATGGATATAGCAATATAGGTGGAATAGAATATGGTGGAGGTTGTCAAGGAAAAGGGAGAAGATAGTCTCACATCAACTAGGCGTATCAATGGGCTATGAATATGCCCATCAATAGATATCAATGTGAGTGAGTAGGGATTTCCATGCAACGGATGCACTAGAGCTATAAGTGTATGAAAGCTCAAAAAGAAACTAAGTGGACGTGCATCATGATGAAAAATATTCCACTAGCTATATGAAAGTGACAAAACAGGAGACTGTCTATCATGAAGATCATGGTGCTACTTTGAAGCACAAGTGTGGCAAAAGGTAGTAGCAATTTCCCTTCTCTCTTTTCTCTCATTTTTTTATTGGGCATCTAAGGCCTCTTTTATTCATTTTTTTTATTTGGGCTTTGCTGGCCTCTTTTATTTTTCATAAAGTCCGGACTCTCATCCCTACTAGTAAGGGAATCATAGCTTCCATCATCCTTTCCTCACATGGGACATGCTCTATAATGAAAATCATCACACTTTTATTTACTTACAACTCAAAAGGAAAATTACAACTCGATACCTATGACAAAATATGACTCTATATGCAATATCGAAGTGATGGTGTGCATGTCATAAAAGGAAATGGTGGAAGTTGCATGGCAATATATCTCGGAATGGCTATGGAAATGCCATAATAGGTAGGTATGGTGGCTGTTTTGAGGAAAGATATATGGTGGAAGTTTTGAGGAAGGTATTTGTTGCATCGGCGAAAGTTGTGCGGCACTAGAAAGGCTAGCAAAAGTGGAAGGGTGAGAGTGCGTATAATCCATGGACTCAACATTAGTCATAAAGAACTCACATACTTATTGCAAAAGTCTATTAGTCATTGAAGCAAAGCATTAAACGCATGCTCCTAGGGGGGAGGTTGGTAGGAGTTAACCATTGCGCGCCCCCGACCCTCACACAAAGGTCGAAAATCTATAAACAAGTCATGCTCCGACTTCCTTACATAGCGGTTCACCATACGTGCATGCTACGGGAATCACAAACCTTTACACAAGTATTTTTACCAAATCACAATTTACTTCCTAACATGTCTCTTAACATTACCATCTTTATATCTCAAAACTTTATGCAAGGAATCAAACTTCTCATAAATACTCAATGCACTTAATATGGAAGTTTTTATGATATCCCTTATGGATGCCTATCATATTAGGACTAAATTCATAACCTAGACCAATTACCATGCCTATCTCTGTCAGATCTAATCCTTGCAAATAACCGTGAAGGGATTGACAACCCCTTTATAGCGTTGGGTGCAAGAGTTTGATTGTTTGTGTAGGTGCATCCATTGGTGACTTGCTTGTTCCTCCTACTGGATTGATACCTTGGTTCTCAACAACTGAGGGAAATACTTATCTACTTCGCTGCATCACCCTTTCCTCTTCAAGGGAAAACCAACGCAAGCTCAAGAGGTAGAAGTTGTCATTACTCTCTATAGCATACATGTCATCACAATAATCATCATATATAGGAGGCATGCTATCATCATAATAGTTTTGCTCATCAAAACTTGGGGGACAAAAAATATCATCTTCATCAAACATAGCATCCCCAAGCTTGTGGCTTTGCATATCATTAGCATCATGGATATTCAGAGAATTCATACTAGCAATATTGCAATCATGATCATCACTCAAAGATTTAGTTCCAAACATTTTAATAACTTCTTCTAACACTTGAGCACAATTTTCTTTTCCATCATTTTCACGAAAGACATTAAAAAGATGAAGCGTATGAGGCAACCTCAATTCCATATATTTTTGTAGTTTTATTTTATGAAACCAAACTAGTGAAAAACAAGAAACTAAAAGATTTAATTGCAAGATCTAAAGATATACCTTCAAGCACTCACCTCCCCGGGAACGGCGCCAGAGAGGAGCTTGATGTCTACTACGCAACCTTCTTCTTGTAGACTCATGTTGGGCCTCCAAGCACAGAGTTTTGTAGGACAGTAGCAAATTTCCCTCAAGTGGATGACCTAAGGTTTATCAATCCGTGGGAGGCGTAGGATGAAGATGGTCTCTCTCGAACAACCCTGCAACCACATAACAAAGAGTCTCTTGTGTCCCCAACACACCCAATACAATGGTAAATTGTATAGGTGCACTAGTTTGGCGAAGAGATGGTGATAGAAGTGTAATATGGATGGTAGATATAGGTTTTCGTAATCTCAAAATATAAAAACAGAAATTTAACTAAAGATAAAAGTGAGCACAAACGGTATTGCAATGCTTAGAAACAAGGCCTAGGGTTCATACTTTCACTAGTGCAAGTTCTCTCAACAATACTAACATAGTTGAATCATATATAAATCCCTCACGTGCGACAAAGAGTTCACTCCAAAGTCCTAAGTAGCGGAAAACAAATGAAGAAATTATTGTAGGGTATGAAACCACCTCAAAGTTATCTTTTCCGATCAATCTTATGAGCTATCCCTATAAGTGTCACGAACAGCCCTAGAGTTCATACTAAAATAACACCTTAAGATACACATCAACCAAAACCCTAATGTCACCTAGATACTCCAATGTCACCACGAGTACCCATGGGCTTGATTATACGATATGCATCACAGAATTTCAGATTCATCATGTTCAATCCAACACAAAGAACTTCAAAGAGTGCCCCAAAGTTTCTACCGGAGAGTCAAGACGAAAACATGTGCCAACCCCTATGCATAGATTCCCAAGGTCACGGAACCCGCAAGTTGATCACCGAAAAATACATCAAGTGGATCAATAGAACATCCCATTGTCACCACGGATATCCCATCGCAAGACATACATCAAGTGTTCTCAAATCCTTAAAGACGCAATACGATAAGAAAACTTCAAAGGGAAAACTCAATTCATCACAAGAAGATAGAGAGGGGAAAACTCCATATGACTCATCTATATCAATAAAGCTCGCGGTACATCAAGATCGTGCCATCTCAAGAACACGAGAGAGAGAGAGAGAGAGAGAGAGCGAGAGAGAGAGAGATCAAACACATAGCTACTGGTACATAACCTCAGCCCCGAGGGTGAACTAATCCCTCCTCGTCATGGAGACCGCCGGGATGATGAAGATGGCCTCCGGTGATGGTTTCCCCCTCCAGCAGGGTGCCGGAACGGGATCCCGATTGGTATTTCGTGGCTACAGAGGCTTGCTGCGGCAGAACTCCCGATCTAGGTTTCTTTTCGGAGGTTTGGGTATTTATAGGAATTTTTGGCGTCGGTCTCACGTCAAGGGGACTCCCGAGGGGCCCACAAGCCAGGGGGCGCGCCCTAGGGGGGTGCCCCCTAGGCTTGTGGCTGCCTCGGGACTCCTCTCCGGTATCTTTTTCCTCCAGTATTTTTTATATTTTCCAAAAATATTCTCTGTAAATTTTCAGCCCATTCCGAGAACTTTTATTTCTGCACAAAAAAACGACACCATGGTAGTTCTGCTGAAAACAACGTCAGTCCGGGTTAGTTCTAATAAAATCATACCAAAATCATATAGAATTATTGTAAACATAGCATGAATACTTCATAAATTATAGATACGTTGGAGACATATCAGACCCCACATCGGGCGCTAGACTGGCCGAACTGTCGTCCTCGCTGTCGCTCCACATTGCTATGCTATGTAATTAAACAGTCGGCGAGAAAGCGAGATTATAGAGTTTGTGGAAGTGTAGAGTGGCCAGCCGGGACGATGAAGATGGTGGCCGGCTAGGATTAAATTGGCTCCTTGGCAGGCGGTTAGAATTCCGATATAGTCCACCGCAATTGTGCGTACCCGGCCTATCGCTCTAGATTCCCTCTATTGTGCAGTTCTCAGTGTGATAATTACACGCAAGGGTTGGAGCATCCAAATGTGTGCAATATACCAACTGTTTTACATGTGTACATTTTAGCAGTTCACACGGTTCGCTAGATGCATTGTTTAACTACCCACACGCTTATATGAAACACAATGGGTGTGAAACAAGCATTTAACATAGTACAATTGGTAAGCAATAGATGAGCTCTGCTTATTGATGTAGCCATTAATAATCAAACGAAACCCATAATGATCATTGCAAATCGCGCATAGAAGATGTCTAATGTGGAAACTACAACCACAGATGCTAGTTCCTTCTTCTCTCTTGCTTTCATCTGTTGCTTGTGATTGATTCTTTCTTGCTTCATCGTAGTGATTGTACACTCCAGATCAATTAGTTTCTTCTTCAGATTTACGTTATCTTCTGCAAGCTTGGTGATAACACTCTGAGCCCTGCCATGCCATTCATCATCCAACCAGTTAACAAAGGCACAAGCCTCATGTCCCTGCAAATGTTACATAATCAGGATGAGTGGGGGCATTAACTGAACTTAAGGGATGAACTTATCACTATCATCTAAGGGGCAACTGAGAAACCGTCTGCCAATGTCGAATCCCTCCGTGCATACACATCGAGCGGGAGTGTGTTCGTGCACACAACTTAGCGTTTGGTACTTCTCGGTGGCGCAAAATTAGGAATAGAACTCATGTTGCGGGAATCTTCTGGAGTCATACTCTGGATCCGACAATTGATCACTTTCCTAAGAGAGATGGCGAGGGTCCAATTCAGGATGGAATGAGTGACCTGCTTGCTTTGGGACATGCTAAAAAGATGAGGAATGGTTGGGACCTTACAAGACGACTCGTATCCGTAGTACACCGGTCTCCTGATGACCTTTGGCAAGTGCTCAACGGTGACCGCCATCGAGGTGGCGCCGCCAATGGCGCTGCCAAGAGCGACTGTACGAACCGGAGCATCAACACTAAAACCATCAGCAACATTCGTCCACATTTCCCCAATAGTAGCACCATGCTATGGAATTTGGGGGCAACAGATTTGGGGGCTATTTAGGGATTTGGGGAAGACGGGGAAACTATGGGGATCTGATAACGGCCAGGGGAACTATTTATCGCACTTTGTTGTATACGGTACACGGTTTCCCAAACCAAATCGTGTGAGATGGAGCATAACTATTTGTGATGTGCTACCGGTACACATGGGGTGGTAAACATCCGCTCTCCGGAACCCCCCAAAAAATGTTATGATGATAGAGATGTGGGCGGCGACCGAGGTAGCGGCTACCAGATAGGAGGTCAATCCTCAGCCGGTCGACGGTGGCGGCGTGATAGGAGGTCAATCCTCGATCAGTCGGCGGTGGCGGCATTATAGGAAGTCCATCCTCGGTCAGTCGGCTATGGCGGCATTATAGGAAGTCCATCCTCGGTGGGCCGGTGGGTGATATAGGAGGAGCTCAATCCTCGTGGTGGGCATCGACGTGACTCCAGCACGTCCCTTGCGGTCGTAGGTGGGATAGTGGGCCCCGGACTTCAGGAGGGTGCCCCGCTAAGCTCTACTCCTCGAACCTGTTGTCTCGCCATGCCGCTGCTAATTAAGGTATTTTTTTGGTTGAGTGTCCTAATTAAGGTATTAAATTCATATAAGGGTACTACCCATGATGCATGTAAATTGACGGGTCATTGATTAGTGTCATCGCACGGCTAGATAACATTATGTAGCTCCCTCTATAATTTTTGAAAATATAATATTGTGATTTATTCATGCATCTTTGTGCATCCATAATCCATATATTAATGTTTTTTAATTACCCATCGCGTGTGCAGATGGAACGATCTGAATGGATGGGGGATCGGACAAGCTCAAGGTATATGGATGGCATGCAGGAGTTCATGGCTTTCGTTGAACAGACAAAGAATAGAATTGGTGAAGAAGATTACGTCCTCTATCCATGCAAGGATTGTACCAATAAGGTGTCACTTCCAATTGATGTGGTCGAGTTACACTTATACAAGAGGGGATTCATGGGTGGATACACACAATGGACTAGACACGATGAAGTGCCAGTTATGGATGAAGGCAAGGTGCCAAACCCCAATCAGAGTCGCATGGGTGTTGAATTTAACCTCGGGGCTCACACGTCAAGCTACAGACAGAAGACGAGCATGCAAAAAACCCAAAGAAAAACCAAGAGTGTGAAGCAGACGACACCGACCTTGATGATATGCCAGATTTTGCTACTATGATTGCAGATTTCGAGGGCCCAGAAGCAGATATAGCCGAGTACAAGAAGGTGCCAACCATTGATGCTGCCTCCAAGAAAGATTTGTATCCAGGTTGCAAAATAAATATTCCAAGTTGAGTGTCACACTGGGGCTTGTCAGATTTAACGTAGAAAGCGGTCTATCAAATAGGGCATTCATAGAGTTGTTGAGTCTTTTCAAAGACATTCTTCCAGAAGATAATGTGCTCCCCAAAAGCACGAACGAAGCGAAGAAAGTTGTTTGTCCATTGGAACTTGAAGTCCAGAAGATACACGCTTGTGTGAATGATTGTATGTTGTACTATGGTGCCTACAAAGATTTGCGTTCATGTCGCATATGCAAGCATGCACGATACAGGTGCAGGAGAGTAAAGGGCAAGTACAAAATGGACGAAGAGATCAAGACAGGAATCCCGTTCAAGGTTGTTTGGTACTTGCCTATAATTCCATGGTTGAAGCATATGTTTGCAAACCCTAGAGAGGCAAAGATGTTGCGGTGCCATCATGATGAGCGAACTACGGATAAATATATTAGGCACCCGAAAGATGGGGCTCAGTGGGAACAAATCACGGAGAGGTTTAAGGATTTTGCAGAGGATCCTAGAAATATATGGCTTGGGGAGTGTACTAACGGATTTAATCCATTTGGCGATATGAGCACACAACACAACACTTGGCTGGTGCTTTTGTGCACATATAACCTTCCTCCTTGGTTGTGTTTGAAGAAGAAATACATCATGATGTTGATAATTATCCAAGGCCCGAAGCAACATGGAAATGATATCAACATTTACTTTCAGCTACTCGTAGAAGAAACTGCTCACATTGTGGAAGCCTAGTGTGAATTGTTATGATGCCTACCGAAAGGAGTTTTTCCGGCTACATGTGTTGCTGCTGCACACAGTTCAAGATATGTCGGCATTAGGCAACACTTCAGGGCAGAAAACCAAGGGACCAGTAGGATGTGTCACATGCATGGATAGGACAGCGAATAGATTTCTTGCCAACTCGCGGAAAACCGTGTATTTGCATCATCATAGGTTCTTAAGGAGAGATCACCCTTACCAAAAAATGACAGCTAAATTTGATGGGAAAGTAGTCCACAACATGGTTAAAAATATGAAAGTTGTGCTTGGCAAGGGATCCGGTTCGAAGTCAAAAAAACACCCAGGGACCAAGTGTTTAAGAAGAAATCAGTGTTCTGGGAATTACCTTACTGGGAGTTCTTAAGTGTACGTGACTGCATTGATGTCATGCACATAGAGAAGAACATATATGAAAGCATCCTTGGTACTCTGCTCAAGATTAAAGGCAAAACAAAGGATGTTAACAGTGCACGACTCGATATGCTTGGTGATCAATCAGAACGCATGAATCAAGGAGAAGATGATGACAAATTGCTCCACCTATACTAGAGTTACAATTTCACTGCAGTAGGAGTAAAAGGGTTCTCAAAATTTTGTCATCAATTAAGACACCCTCTTCCTACTCCGCAAACATCAGAAGTCTCGTGGATGACAGCCTGCCTAAAAAGAAGTTGTCTCACATGAAGTCACATGGTTGCCACGTAATGATGACACAAAACCTCCTGGTGGCCATAAGGAATATGATGGACACAGACATAAGAAACACACTGATTAATCTCTGTGATTTCTTCAACAAACTATGGCAGAAGCTGGTAGATATTGAAGAGTTGGATCGTATGCAAGCTGATATTCCAAAAATATTGTCAAACTTAGAGATGTTCTTCCCACCATAATTCTTTGATGTAATGGTCCATATCACCGTGGACCTTGTCAACGAGATAAAGTGTTGTGGTCCCGTGTTTCTTTGCAACATGTATCCCTTCGAGCGATACATAGGAATATTGAAGCGCTATCGTCGGAACCGATGTCATCCAGAGGCAAGAATCCTACAAGGTTATACCGTGTAGGAGGTGGTTGAGTTTTGTACCAAATACATGAAACTTGGACATATTGGTGTGCCCAACTCTCGCCACGAGGGAAGGCTTGCTGGTATGTCGGTCCTTGCTGGCATGCAGATTTGTGCACCAGGAGAAATGGCTGATCAAGCCCATTTGATGGTACTGCTTAATAGCCTGATGCTCGATGCTTATGATGCAGAACACGTGAAGGAGGTACAACGAAGAAACTTACCCAATGTTCTTTCACCAGCTGCCGAGACAAATGCACACAATAAGGTCTATGTAAGTTGTCTGAACGATCTTTTGGCACGTGGATCCGGTCATCGCCTTGCAATGTGGTTGGCACAAAAGCCATCAACGACGATTTTGAACTACCAAGCGTACGACATAAATGGCAACACGTTCTACATGGAGGAACGTGATGGTAAGACCTCATATCAGAACAACTCTGTTCGAATAGAATGCCTAACTGTAGATGATGATGATAAACAAGTGTACTATGGAACCATCGAAGAGATTTGGGAGATTGACTATGTGGAATTGAAAGTGACATTATTCAAGTGCAGATGGGTCCCGCTTGGTAGCTTAAAGGTTGGCTTACAGGAAGACATATGTTGACCGCAGGAATATGGCATATCACAAGGACCCATTTATGCTTGCGAGCGATGCTACCTAGATTTTCTATGTGCCAGACACCTTGCATAAGCACTGCCATGTAGTGATGTATGGCAAGATGAGGATACTAGGCGTCGAGAATGGTAGTTATGAGGAGGAATACAATCAATGTGATGAGTTGCCACCTGAGGAGCCACGCGACATAAAAGAGGAGAAGCATAAAATCATCAGAAAACCTAAGTTCATTAGGGGTCAATGAGGGAGTCCTGGACTAAGGGTTCTCGGTCTACCGGCCTGTCTAATAGGCCGGACAATGGGCCGAGCTGTGACCGTTATTAAAGAGTCGAAGACTATGATAATGCCAAGTTTAGGATGGAAACTTCTCAAGCTGTTGCATGTACTGCAAGGACAAGATGACAAATTCGGCATATTCCTTCTCCGATGTACCCGACATTATGTAACCCTAGACACCCCTGGTATCTATATAAACCAATTGGTTTTAGTCTGTAAGGTAAGATTACGATCAGAACTCTTAGGGTTTAGACTACCACATATGATCTCGAGGTAGATCAACTCTGTACTCAATACTCCATCATCAATACAAACAAAGTAGGACGTAGGGTATTACCTCCATAGAGAGGGCCCGGACCTGTGTAAACATCGTCTTCCCTGTCTCCTGTAACCCATCGATCCAAGATCCACAGTTTGGCACCCTCTACCCGAGATCTGCCGGTTTTGACTCCGATATTTGTGCTTTCATTGAGAGTTCCACTTCAGGATCGCCAAAAGGATCGATGGCTCGCTTGGTCACCAGCGACGGCACCAGTGTTGGGGACATCTTAATCCCTGGCAAGCCTTCCACGTTTGGCAGCATTGTTCCGCACGTCGAGGCGGCTGGTCAACTTGATCAGATCGTTGATTTCACCCCAGGCCAGGAAATCAAGTTTGGCAACCTGGATTACGTCGACGATGGACAAGGCGATCTGGTCCTCACTGGGTTCTCGGTTCCATCGTCGGATCCTTGACTTCGGGTCCTCACCCCGACCTTGTGTCCAGGATGATACCCACTCCGGATCCGGCCTCGAGCACGTATTTGGGAAGGGCATCTGGAGATCAGGGGTTAGCCCTGGTCGGGCACACCTTCCGTGCCGACACGTCAGAAATTAACTCCACCAAGTTTCTGAAGTGTAGTTCGGCTGATCGCTCATTATTATACCATACGTTGGCACGGATTCAGACTTTGGAAATCACAGACGACTTGACCTTGATCCATGCTCAGATCGATCTCGAGGTTGCTCACAGGGAACTTTGTTTCCCACCCACCACCCACTTCATAGCCACCATCGACGATTTAACCGATGTGATGGACTTCTCTTCGGATGTGGCCGAAGATACATAACGCAGCTGCTCCATCCCGCACTGGACAGTGGACAACCACCTCCACCTATGATGTCTACATGGTGGACACCCCCAAAGAAGATAACGCCACAGGGAAGAGCAAAGAAGACACACCAATAAAAAACAGTGGCGGCAATCAGCCGAAACACCGGCGTCGACGCAAAAAACCTAAGGCACGCAAGGGCAGAGAAAGCAACATGGGCACCGAAGAAACCGCTACCCCGGACGACCTAGAGAACCTTGCCAACCCCGCTGCTCCAGAACAGAATCTCAATGATTCGGAGGGGCATATGGATCTGGAAGGACCTGAAGGCCCTGAATACTCCGAGGACAACAACTACCTTCCTCTTTTCGAGGATGAGGATAGCCTCGGAGATGAATATTTCATCATTCCCGAAGATCTAGTACATCCAGAACGGTTCAAACGATAGCTTATAGCCACTGCTCGAAGCCACAAGATAAAACAATAGCAAATCAAGGCCGAACAAGACACTATTAACGACCGATGGACACAAGTCCTAGCCACCAAAGAAGGGTACATCCAGGAATGGCAGGGACAAAATAAAAGTTACCCGCGCCGCCAGCTACTGCCAGAGTTCGAAGACGAGGCCCTTGAGCCCGCACTGCCAAGACGGACTCAGGAAAACCAGCCGAAACACCCCCTCGAGGGTGGGATAGAGCGGATGGAAATGCCGGAGACCAACCCGAACTCCCCCGCATAAGAGAGAAGAAACTAGCACAGCCCGAAAACCAGTTCGACCTATGACACTGTCACGCCCAAGATGCGACCTTATCCTTATTTTGGCTCGAGCGCCTCGACAGGGATAAGAGCGCATCTCGTCGTGTTGCAAGAATTGATATCATTACAAGTACATGTACAGAAGAGATGAGTATATGGAATTGGCTTACACTCGCCACAAGCTACATCAAGATCACATCAATACAACAACATACTCAAACATCATACAGAAGAGCAGGGTCCAACTACGGACGAAATCAAACGATAAAATGACATCCATCCTTGCTATCCCAGGCTGCCGCCTGGAACCCATCCTAGATTGATGAAGAAGAAGAATAATAACTCCAAATCAAATCAAGCATCGCTCTCACGTCAAAGCATCGCATTACCTGTACCTGCAACTGTTGTTGTAGTAATCTTTGAGCCACAGGGACTCAGCAATCTCATTTTCAAGGGTATCAAGACTATTAAAGCTTAATGGGAGAGGTATGGTTAAGTGGTGAGGCTGCAGCAAGCGATTAAGCATTTATTTGAGTGGCTAACTTACGAATACAGAAAGTAAAGTATGGTGGTCTACGCATAACGGACGTGAGCTAGGAATGATCACAAAGTGATCCTGAACACCTACTTACGTCAAACATAACCCCACCGTGTTCTCTCTCGGATAAGGACTCACGAGAAGAGACAGTCACGGTTACGCACACGGTTGGTGTATTTTATTGGAGTTTACTTCAAGTTTACTATGACCGGGTGTTAAACAAAGTTTCCAAGTTTGCCACATAACCGCGGGCACGGCTTTCCGAAAGATTTAACCCTGCAGGGGTGCTCCAACTCATCCATCACAAATTAACCACACGCAGCGGGAATAACCTCGACCACGGATCTCGTGATCTTCCTAGGCAATTCCACAGGAAATCCGCCACCTCGAGATAGCCCGAAGAAAATCGGAATTCCTCACTCAAGACGTTCGAGAAAGGTAAAACAAATCCAGCAAGGCCGCCCGGCGTGTCGACGATCCCGATAGGAGCCGCGTATCTCGTTCTCAGGACACGACGGATTGACCAAACTTCCGGTAGGCCAGTCGCAGAGTTGCCCCTGGTAGCCACCGGCGGTTGACGGGTTGGACCAACACTCATGAGGAGCACTGGCCCGGGGGATTGATTAAAGATCCGCGGGTGCCGGTGGGTCCCTATGCAATTTATTAGTTATTAGGCAAATGTAGTACCAATGTTGGGCCTTGCCAGATAAGTTTTATCCCAAAACGAAAATCAAGGGGGTCCCGATAACAACCCCGAGCATGTTAGGAGCGCTTAATTATGGAACATAACACCGGTTCACAAGTAACTAGGGCGGCAAGAGTGGAACAAAACACCGAGCAAAAGGCCAAGCCTTCCACCTTTTACCAAGTATATAAGTGCATTAAATTAAATAACAATAATATTGTGATAGTAAAAGAATGTCCATGTTGACACATGGAAGCAATTGCACCTGCAGCTAGAAACGCTATAAGAAGGGCTGAGCAAGCGGTAACATAGCCAGACAAAGGTTTGCTGGGAAGGTGGAGGGTTAGAGGCTTTTCATGGCAATGTTGGGAGGCTTGACAAACAAGTGGTAGGTAACGAGACATAACGATAAAAGCGGGACAACTAGCATAGCAATGATAGTACTGGTATCCAGAGAAATGTGTCATCTTGCCTGAGATCCCGCTTGAAAGAAGAACGAGCCCATGAAGAAGACGATCCAACGTAGTCGAACGAATCCTCACACTCCGAACGCTTTCGGAACTCTATCGAGAAGGAACAATCCGAAACAAACAATCAACACAAGATACACCACAACATATGCATGACATGATGCGCAAACAAATATGATGCATGTCCGGTTAATATGCAAGCATGGCATGGCATGGCAAGAACAACAAACAACTACTACATGTTAAGTGAAGTTCAATATGCAACTCGTTGCATATTGACGAAACTCCACATTTGAATTATTTAGTTCACTCTCGTTTAGGTATTCATCAATATTAAATGTTGTTATCATGGCAAGAGGTGAAGCATGAACAAGTACATCATCTAGGCATTTTAAATGAGGCCGGAAGCAACGAATAACAATTCCAAAACGACCTCATATGCATATTTTAAGTTTGGTCCAGATCTGAACTAACCATATTTTAGAGTTGTTAAACCGCAAAATAAATGTCACCATGTGATTCTACACGTTTTTCTAGACAAGTTTCATGTATGGAACATTTTAAACGGAGCTACGGTTATTTAGCTATGAGGCAAACCGTTTTAGCATGATGTTAGGCAATGTTTAATGCAACATCATGTTAAATGTTTTTAACATGCATGAGGATGACATGATCAAATCGATGCAATTTGAAGAACACGTTGGCATAATATGATATAGAGCATTGGTCACCACGACGGAGAGAAAAGGGTGTCATGGCGACGAAAATGAAATGATGCCACGACAACATTCCGATGATCCGGCAACTCGCTGAGATGCCGGTGCAAAAGAAAGTGTGGTCGTGTACGTGTCATGCAAGGATGGTGGGGTGATCCCGGTTACCGGGTTCCCACGCGTCGGTGGCACAGAAAAGAGGTACCCGCACCTAGCATCATATACAGTGCATACACCTTATACGTGCAACCATCTCATTCACACATGCATTCGTCTCATCGGCGTGCGTTTCGGGGCGGACGAAGTAGTTGTACACGAGTCTTTGGCGACGGTAGTCGTACACACTCCGTAGATGTTCAGGGTCGTCGAGGACGTCGTGGAGTAGTGGTACTCGTGCCGTAGAGGAAGTAGTCGTTCACTCGGCGGTCTTGTCGGATCCAAGGCGACGGTAGCTGTTCCGGCGTCGATACTTGGCGCTTGCGAGGGTCGTTCGTGCGAAACCCATGACGTGGGTAGGAGGCAAAGACTCAAAATCCCCATGGTCATACGGTTGACCAAGATGCTCCTGTTAGAGGGAGGTTGCGACCACAACAACTCGTGCCCGAAGGCAGCGGGGCAAGACTCAAGCAACAGCGACGCCATGGCAGCAGAGCAAAGGGGGCGTGGAGGCGAAGCCTCGGTGGTGGCCGACCGTGGCAGAGGGGCAGCGGGGCAAGGCGCAGCGGCAGAGCACGTGACGCGCGTCGGCGAGGTAGGAGCTCCGACGTGGGTGCTAGGCGCAGCGGCGGCTGCAGCAGGGCATGGCGAGGAGGAGGCCGGGAGGGGCTCTCTGACGGCCTAGACGGAGCGGCTCGAGGGGGTCGCAGCAGCAGGCGAGTCAGGCGGGACGGCGGCGCAGACTTCTGATGGCGGTCGGCGGTCAACGCGGCTCGTCGGGAGCGGGCGGACAGCGGAGCAAGGGCCGGCGAGGCGCGGCACAGAAGGGGGTCGAGCTGGAGGAGAAGCGGGACAGCAGGGGCGACGCTCGTCTCGCTGGCGGCTGCTGGAGGCAGGGTGCTGCAGGGCGGCAAGGCGAACCCGGCCGGCCGGAAGGAGGCTAGGCGTCCAGCGGCCATGGCGCAAGCGGCGCGGGATGGCGACGGCAGGGAGGAGAGCTGGGGAACGAGAGGGAGACAAGGGAGATGAGGATCGGGGCTCCTGGCGTGGGAGTGCGTGCGGGTGGCGGCGCCGTCGGGAGGAAGGAGGAGTGGATCGAGGGAGATAGGGATCGATCGGGCTAGGTTTAGGTGCACCGACTGGGCCTTGTGGGCTCGCTGCGGTGGAGAGACAGATGGTGGGCTGGCTCCCCTCTCTGTCTGTTTAATTTCCCTGGACTCTCAAAATGAATTTGACCCCAGAAAATGTAATGGCTTGGATGAAGATTTTTAATTCAAACTCATTCGAATATCACACAAATGGGTTTGAATTGGGTCTAGGTTTTAGGAGTGTCAAAAGATGTTGAGAATTTTGGTGGAGCTTGGGAAAAGGCCAAAAGAATATGAAAGCAAAGTTTGAGGTCAAGAATTGAGATAGTAAAGGTGTGGGATTTAAATTGCAAGTGTGTTATAGTTAATTCCCAAAAGAACGGAGTATTTATTATAGCTCCCTAAAATATTAGGAGTATATGTTATAAAGAGAAATCGCTAGGTGAATTCCCTCGATTTAAATGGATGGAAGATCCATACAATTTATTTATTTGAGTTGCAAAAATTAATGACATGATGACATGATGCACTGATGCAATGATGAATGCGACAACCAAACGACTCACACGACGAGAATGGAAATAAAAGGGGAATCTTCTGGAGCGTCGGTCCCGGGCTGTTACAACTCTCCCACACTACCAGAGGATCTCGTCCCGAGATCTAGAATGAGAAGGGGAAGAGAAAGAGAAAGAGGTAAACTTAGTTGCTTCTCTGACAAACGAGTGAAACCAATGATGATTAAAGGTTATCGAGATGAAAGATGACACAAGGAAAAAGGAAGAATTCACAAGAAATTTCGGTAGTACTTCGGTAGGATAGAGGGACAAAATTTATAAGATGGAAGGAAATTGAACATAGAACACAACACTCCGGTAAAATGAATAAGCAAGAAAGAACATGATCTTAATCAAACTAGATGTGAGATCGAAGAGAGCAACATCACAAGGCCTCCGTAACAAGAGAATAGAAAATAGATTGATGGAAGGAAAAGAACGGAGAAGAAAATGACAACTTCTACCACCATTGAACTTGAGAAGCATAGGATGAACGGAGTTGTTGAAAAACCAACAACGAAAAGAATAGCTTGTTATGGGCTTATGGAAAACATCTCAAAATTATGAGGTGACAACCCGCCACAACAGAAACAATTGATTGCTTGAGATCAACAAGAGATGAATAACTTCTTTCACCAAGAAGAGGGGGGAGAAAACTTGAATCATTTATGACACCATGATAGCAACAATTCTTAGGAAATGCTTTAGGTGAATCCAACCCAAGATAACTCCGAGAAAGGAATGAAGGGTTTACTTATCTCATTCTTGACAAATTTTCCTTCGAGACTCCTCATAATCAAGAATTTAATAACACCATATCAACAGACCATGGAGAAGGAATTGAACTTAGAAATCCAAGATAAAGAACACTTGAGCACATCCACAAGAATCTTGAAGAACACCTCGAGAAGAATTACATCCTTAACAAACCACCATGAAGAAGCATCGGGATGAACTCCGGAAGGAAAGGATGAAGCTTGACATTGAAGGTAGAAAAAGAACAAGATTGAGGCCTTGCTATGAATTAGATGAAGCTTAGCGACAAGATACTTGAGAAAACTAGGAACTCCGGAAAAGGAAAGATGAACAACTTAGAATCGATAATTTGATATCATGAACAACTCCGGAAGAAGGATTGAGATCACCTTGACCAACAAGAATAAGAATTATGTTATGCTTATCCTTCATCAAGTTAAATTGATGACAAGCAACGGATTTCGCACACCACTGATTCTTCTTGCAAAGAATTGAAGAGAGAGAGAGATCACAAACTTGAAGAAGTCTTGGACGAGAACACCGGTAAGAATTAGAAACTAAAGAGGACACTACAAATGAATGGAGATACATGACATGAGAATGGAGAGATCACTATCCACCTAGAGAAATCTTGAACAAAGCACCGGAATAATTGAGATACGAACGAAGGGACAACAATTGAGAAGAATTTGAGAACGAAAGCTGAAAGCTGAAAATGAAGAAATCTTCTGAAATGATGGCCTTCGGGAGGATCGAGAAATGAAAACAACTCTGAATGCACCGGATAGATATGGGAGAAATTTCTCATGAATGGAAACAATTTGAGAGGATAGCACGAAGCTGAGACCATGAAACTTCAAGAGAATGAGCAAAGATTTAAGAGCACCACTCCTTCGGTCTTCAACGCAGAGAATGATGACGAGAAACAACATCATGAATTACTGAGATACTTCGGAATAATGAATAACGAACGGTTGAGCCAATGATGAAAATGATTTAAAAGCGATCTTGGAGATGGAATACGACTGATGAAAATCATTCTTACGTCATATTGGAAAAGAACTTGAGGACATCTCCGGAAAGATTAGAAGAGCCAGGTAAGATCCTGGGGAAACACCTGTGGGTTATGGGCCCACTGGAAGGTGTGACGCCCGGATAATTAGGCTACAGTAATTCCGGTAATTAAGCTACAGTAATCCCACGCTAATGTTGCCACGTCACCGCGTTCACTGTTGCCGCGATCACTGTTGTTGAATTCGCGCCTGTGCAAACCCCGTCGGTTTCGTTGCAATTTAAATCGTCCGAAAAAGTGGATTATAAAGTTGTGCAAAACCGAGATTAAAAATGTTGGATGGGTTGGAAATATTTCCTAATATTTTATAAAATTGAAATCGGTAATTTTGGAATTTAATTTGAGCCCCAAAAGTATTTCAAACGAAATTTGAAACGGTGGGAAAATTGGACCTAACCGGGTCGAAATTAGGTGGCCCGTTCGCACACTATAAATACGAAACCGGGTCAAACCCTAGATCTCCCGTGCCCCAGCCGTCCCATTTTCCCCCGCGCCGCCGCCCCGGTCGCCCGCCCCCGCCATTGGCCGTCTCGGCCCCGCCACCAGCGCCCGAGCCCCTGCTCGCCCGCGTTGTCCCCCCTCGCCCGCCCGCCGGAGCCCCGCGGGCTGGACCGGCCGCGCCGGCTGGCCGTCCCGCCGCCAGCCTCCGACCCGCTCACCCGCCGCGCGCCCGCGCCCGGGCGCCGCCCTGCCGCCTCTTCCGCC
Source organism: Elymus sibiricus (assembly GCA_039707655.1). NCBI lineage: Eukaryota > Viridiplantae > Streptophyta > Magnoliopsida > Poales > Poaceae > Elymus > Elymus sibiricus. The sequence goes on from CM077675.1 coordinate 528,838,438, forward strand.
GGGCGCCACCTCGCCCGCGTCGCCGGCGGCCCCTCCCGCGGCTGCCCCCGCCGCCTCCTGCGCGCCGTCGCCACGGCCCCGACCCGGCCGCGCCACCGCCGTCCGCCGCGCCGCCTCCTCGCGCCGGCCTCGCCGCCTCGCCCGACGCCGCGGCGCCTCCTGCCGGTCGCCGCCGTTCGGCCTCCCCCCCCCACCGTGAGCATCTCCCCCCCCCCCCGGCGGCTCCGCCCGTCGGCGGCCGCCGCATCGCCGGCCGGCCCGGCTCGGCCGCGAGTGTGCGTGCGTGCTGTGTGTGTGGCCTGTGTGCGTGTGTGAGTGCAGTGTGTGTGCGTATATGTGTATGTATATACACATGTATGTGTGTATATATGTATATGTATACATATACACTAATAAAAATGTTAAAATAAAAATGAATTTAGAAAATAAAATAATTAAATAAATATTAATATTGATAATTAATTAACTAGATTAATTATTAGTTAATTAGTGATTTAATTAATTAGGTAATTAATTAAGTCAATTAAATGTTTAAGGTTAATTAGATTAACTAATTAATCTGTTAAATTAATTGATTTAAATAAACAGTAAATACTGTTTTAGATAATTCGGATTAAATAATTAAATTAAATTCAGAATATTGATTAATCTTATTAAATTAATATAAGATAAACCGTAACCCGGATCGAAAAACTTTGAACATGAAAGTTGCTCAGAACGACGAGACGAATCCGGATACGCGGTCCGTTCGTCCGCCACGTGCCTCTAGCATAGCACACCTGCAACTTTTCGTCTGTTTCCGTCAAATGAATAGTGCATGACTTTAATAAAATAATTCCGGTTAAATTCCTAAATTGACTAGAGCCCTTAGATAGGCAGTATATCAACCCTGCGCTGCATCCTAGCTGTCCCATGCTTACAACATCGCAGCCTGGAACATTGCCCCCTCCGGTCATCTGTCTGACACGTGTCCGGAACCGGGAATACTTTCCCGGATAGGATCCCCCTTTCTCGGTGTCGTGTAACACTACGTTAGATCCCCTCTGTCACCGCGTATTGCCATGTCATGCTTTGTGATGCTATTGTTTGCGCTGTTATTTATTTGTTTCCCCTCGTTGCTTCTTTTTCGGTAGACCCTGATACTGCGATAGACGCTTAGACTACCGATGAAACTGCTGTGTACGACTACGTCTGACGACCCCGCCTTTGCCGCAGAACAACCAGGCAAGCAACCTCCCTTGACGCATGCCTATATCATCCTTTCCTTTCTCCCTCCTGCTTGCATTAGAAGTTACCGCTGCTACTGTTTTATCCTATTTCTGATGCATAGCCTGTTTTTGATAACTGCTATTGATACCTGCCTTATTATCCAAACTGCTTAGTATAGGTTGGATGGAAAACCATCTGTGGCCCCTCTCCCTTGCTGTAGTTGCTCCGCTTTAGTACCTGTGCCCCGTTCGAATGATCGACGGGCTGAGAACAGCACATCACCGCACACCCCCTAAATTGCTCGACACTGCAGAGCTGGCATCGAGTGCCGAGGGTGATACCTCTTAGCTCACTTTCGATGGTGCCTCTGTAGAATAGCTTCCCGGATGTGTGTTATCGAGGGCGATTCCTCTTACATCACCTCCGCTAAGCTACCGTCGCGCAACTCCTCGAGTGGGAATCCATCGAGGGTGATTCCTCGGATTCCTCCTCGTTACTTGGACACACGGTTACTTTGACCTTTGTTACAGGCGGGTCCACCTCGAGAGGTACCCGCGGGGAAATGTAAAGTCGGGCTGGCCCCAAGGGTGCCCGCGAGCGAATATCATTAAAGACGGGTCGGCTCCAAGAGCACCCGCGCGATACTAAATACGCCTAACGGAACTGGGTATTTGATCTGAGTGGGTCGTCGTGCCCATTTCGCACTACCACCACGTGGGATAATGGTTTAATGGGGCCCTCTGCATCGTAGTATCAGCCGAAAGCTCTTCAGACGTCACAAGTTACTTTGCGGGCTGATCGCCGGGATTGGGCTGGTTACTTCACTGGGTTGTCCAGTGTCGCGCCTGTTTCTCCGGCCAGTCACGTAACGTGCAGGAGTGCGGAGGGCGATGGCCCAAGACCCCTGCGCACTTAGGATTTAGACCGGCGTGTTGACCTCTCTGCTGAGCTCTAGGTCGGGCTGCGTTGTGTCGATCACCCGAGGCCGGGTATTACCCAGCAAGTGTATCCGGCCGGAGGTAATCGAGCGTGTTGGGTAACAGTAGTGCACCCCTGCAGGGAAGATATCTATTCGAATAGCCGTGTCCACGGTAACAGGACGCTTGGAGTTGTGCCCGGATCCATGACAACTATAAAGAGATGATGATACATGATAACTGTTAATACTGCTCTTGGGATCGCTTTCTCGCAGGGTGTCGAGAAAGGATCTCAGGGCATTGCTACTGTATGACAACATGTATGCTACTGCTATCTATTCTCTTCTGATGCTGCAAGACTGCTTGAAGATGCTAGTCTTCGATAGGCTAGGCCTTTCTCTCTCCTCTGGCATTTCTGCAATACAGTCCACAAATACAGCCTTCTCATTTGATACCATTGCATGTTTAGCGTAGTTCTGATGTCAGTCTTGCGAGTACTTTGGATGAGTACTCACGGTTGCTTTGCTATTATTTTCCCCCATACCCTATTGTTGATACATCAGACGATGGAGCCCAGGAGCCAGATGCCACCGCTGGAGCTTACTACCAGGAGGGTCCCGATGGTACTTACTTCTGGATCGAGCCTGCCGACCAAGAGTAGTTAGGAGGCTCCCAGGCAGGAGGCCTGCGCCTTTTCGATCTGTGTTGTTGTTTTGCCCCGCCTGTTAGGGTATATCTGTTTTACTTTTATATCTGTACTCAGATATCTAATGCTTTCGCTGATGCTTGTATGACTTAGAGCTTATGTATTCGAGCCCTCGAGGCCCCTGGCTTGTAATAATAAGCTTGTATTATTTTATTTGTGTCTAGAGTTGTGTTGTGATATCTTCAAGTGAGTCCCTAGGCTTGATCGTGTGCATTTCCGTGTATGATTAGTGCACGATTAAGTCGGGGGCGTCACAAGTTGGTATCAGAGCCGACTGCCTGTAGGTAGCCCCCTTTCCAACTCCTTGGCCGAAGTTGAGTCTAGACAAAGAAAATTGTTTTACTAACTTGGCTGTGTGGCTTACGGGCCCACGTCGCCATTGGGTGGTATTAGGATCTTTTATTCCTCTTCTATACTCTGGGACTCTGATCTCTCTTCTTTTCGGGTTAAAGATTTTACTAAGCTCTGACTCTAGGTTCTCGTAACTACTTCTCCCGGAGAGCCCTCATACCAGAAGATCACCTGTTTCGTCAGAAGGTTCTGACAATACCCTTTTGATGTTTTCCGAGACTTTGAACTTATCGGCTTTGCAATTCCCTACCACCGATATATCTCTATGGATGACTACTCGCGATTGTCATTCATACAATAATTTCTCGTGGCTCTTCTTGTTACAAGATGCCCCGGATTACTCTCCGTTGACCCGAGAATCCTTTGAGTTTACGGCCTTGCAGTTTTGTTCCGCATAAAAATCCTTACGGTTAATTCCTCACATTTATCGAGGATCCGTTCTTCTCAGTTGTTCATGTGTTTCACAAAATTCTTCGGAATGCTTTTCGATCTTCCGAAGATCCTCTGCAGCTTGTTGCTATTGAAATTCTTGTCTGCTTGCATTATGGTTAATTACATATGTCTAGCAATGTTCGTTAAAATCCCTTATGATTGTCACTCTGATCATATTGATTCAGCCTGTGTGCAAATGCACGCAGTCATCGGCTTATCCTTTTAAATTATCTTTCTGACTCAGACGTCCTTCCGGACATGAGATGGTTCTCGGCAAATCAAACCTTGACCGATTGTGCCTTTGAGTCTGTTCAACTTATCCATCCTTGATCAGAGCGTCTGCTGCTGATCCTTCATTTTGGAAGTCATAACTCCTTTGTTATTTAAGCATCGAATTGTTCGGGAGTTCTATACCCCGATGCCTTGCATTTTCTCTTCCTGTGATTGAGTACCAATACTCACATCAGCTCTGTTGTGAACCGTCAGACCCATTGCTGGGTTGTTATCCGATAGTATCCTTCGCATTCGAATCTTGTGAGTTCTCTCCCTGATACTTGAAATGCCTTTGGTAGAATTGTATCCTCTGCTGTTGTCAACCCTGCTCCACCTTCGAGCTTGTGTTAATTACTCTTGAAGCTTGTGGTATATGTTCCTAAGATGCCCCGATGGGTTGAACCTATGCCTTCCCCTAATCCGTGAGAACCCGAAAGTTTTCACAAGTCATACCCTTCTGGTGTTCTACCAGATAAAATTCCAACACTACAGCTTTATCAGAGCGAGAGGTGAATGAAATGTTATGCATTGGAGAAGTGGGAGTCGACCTTGAACTTTGTGTTCATGCCCATGGAAACGATGTAGACCGTCTCGGAAGCTTCTTGCAAAATAATTATCCAGCTGTATGATTCTTTCAGTGTCACTAAATTGATCCCTTGTAGTTATGGTTCCGACCATGCTGTCCTTATTCAAAATGTTTGAAAGAAATTCATTCCCGTGCCTCGTCAAATTTTTGACAAGATTAAAATATCTGCTGTCGTCGGTCAACGCCCCAGCTCTACTTCTATCATGTTCTGCCCTCGAGTTTTACCCTCTGGTATCTCGAGGATATCATGCCTTTGCATGGCATCTTAATAACTTTGATGAGGTAATAAATTTTTCCTTGTCTTAATCACTTCACGGGTTCTGGGATTGTTGTCAACCGAGAACACCGATAGGAAAATTTATGCCACACTGCAATTCAATACGCCTAGTAATTGTTATTGGGAAATTTTAAATTCAATCATGTCATTCCTAGACTATCGGTTGCATCCTTTGTCTAGCTATCTTTGACTGTGCCACCTCGTCCTTCTCTGGGGCACCAATTCTTCAGAGTATGAGCACGACTTACGTCGAGTTTTCAACATCATGTTGTTTGTCTTGAAAAGCAACCCCGATATTGAGCTTGCATCTTGTCTGTTGTTTCCTATAACTTTCCACGTTGTCATTCCCCTACTTGACGCCACCGCTATTCGGTTGCATTCTCTTGAATACTCTCGACAAATGGAGTCGTGATCATCGTCCACAATTTGACTTCTAACATCCTTGACTTCCTTTCATCATGAACTTGTCCACGTTATGAATGCAACTTGCTCTCCAGCTTGCATTGTGTTCTGCCTTGAAGTATTACTGTCTTTTATGCTGAGTATGTTGTGAGGATTGCTCCACCTCTCAGTAATTCTTGGCATAGTGATACTCCTCACCATCACCATTCTTTCTTGGTCCCCGTGTTGATTCTAACCGGGATACCATCAACAAGCGATGCTGCTTGGATTCTGTAATTCTATCAACCCTATTGCCTTGAAGATAACGATCGACAGTTCGTTCTTTGACTGTTGGTTATTGAGTCGCCGCTCTAACATTGATCTTGCTGCCTAAGGTCATATTTCGGACGCACTTTTCAATCAATGATTAGTGACGTATGTTTCCTCGATCATACAACATTATATCATTTGAGCTGACCAATGTCATCTCCTTGTTCACATAATTGTGGAAATCCATCCGTATGGAATTCTCGATGAATTGTCGCTGAGTCCATTAGCCACCTTCTCATCCTCTCCTTGGTTTAATGATGAACTATATATTCATGGGTTACCTCGATAAATTCGTCGTGTTTTATCTAGACGATATCCTGGTTTACTCCATGAATAAAGAAGAGCATGCTGAACATCTTCGTCTTATACTGGAGACGGCATACAAATACATCCCGTAGGTCCCTGCTGGATTTGGTGCTGCAGCCGACGCTGAGATCTTGACCTCTTTCGCGCGTAACAGTGTCCCGTCTTGCAGAGACCTCCATCCATGGCCACGTGCCATATGTTCTGGTCGATCGGTGATCAATCCCAGGTCTATCGTCCACGGTGACCTCCCAGCTGTTCTTGTCCAAAGTGGAGAGGCGCCACTGTTAAACACGGTCAGGTCAGTCTGTCCATACATGCGCCGGTACGGTACGTGTCACGCGTGTCCCTCCACGTGAGAAGCCAGCCACGCATGGACCCTCCGTGCCATGCAAGCAACAATGGCGCGTATAGTGAAACTCCTTACCTAACTCATGGGTCGGTGGATGGGTGGAGTTTACCGTCTCGTCTTCACGTAGGTAAGGATCGAGTACCTCCACACCCCACCTCCTCGCAATAAAAAGTAACCGCGTCCACATCCACATCTCCGTGGATCTCGCATCCCCGTTGTTGTAGAACCAAACATCTGAAGTACCTGTAAACTCAGCCAGATCTGAATCTCAGTCAGATATGATGGTTGTAACATTATCAGGAAATGTAACATTGATCCCCGTTACTCGATAAGGTGATGTTATGGTTAGCACACATGTCCGGAGCAACTAATGTTACAGTATCTTGCTCAGCAGGGTTGCCATTCTTCCATGGGGGAATTGTAAGATTTATCTTATAAGTTGTCCCTACTGGATCCTTGTGTATCCAAACTCCATCCTTTATTCGAAACACCATATCATGGCTATCCGGAAGCATGGTAAACACCTCGGTGTACTACTCTGTCAGTAAGACCCTGTTACTATTATTGTTAACATTCCGGTAACCGCCGGTGGACGAGAACTTTGCCTATTGGTCCGCCTCGTTTCAACGAGCAGGAAGATGGTTCTCTTCGTCCCCCGCCCTCGTTACCGATGCTGTTGCCGACATAGTTGACAGACTATCCTCTGACATGTCTTGTTACCATGGCCGTACAAGATGTCACCGCTCATCTGCTCTTGCCACATGTTCGGACCATAACCCATAGTTCCACAAGATCGAAACCTGACTCTCCTGTATCACTTTGATTCCAAAGTATCCTTTGCGCTTGGCTTCGTTTGTAATTCCCGAGCCACCGCCCAAGGGATGATCTATTCTTGTGTCAGACGCAATATTTATTACGTTGTTCTGAACCCCATTTCAGCTTCTGATTAGGCATCGAATGATTGCCTACCCGTTTGAAACTTTTGAACCGTCGCATATTGCCCCCAATAAATTCCCTAAGTAACAACTCTAGAAATAACTCATGTCTTCCTCCTTGAGTTCACTGTCAGATGCCCAACTTTTTGGAGTTACGTTCTTTCAGAGTTTCCCCCCCTCTACTCGCATTCGTAGGACGATGAAGATCCCGAGGGAAGGATGACGACTCCATCAGGTTGACCTGAATCAGAGTAATGGATACCTCTACAAGATGGACCGACCTCTTCGGTGAGAGCAGCCAAGAACTAGAAGACTCGTTAGAAATTTCGTGACCAAACTTTGCCCCCTTACCTCTGCCTCTTAATTCTCGGGACGAGAATTCTTGTTAGACGAGGAGAATTGTGACGCCCGGATAATTAGGCTACAGTAATTCCGGTAATTAAGCTACAGTAATCCCACGCTAATGTTGCCACGTCACCGCGTTCACTGTTGCCGCGATCACTGTTGTTGAATTCGCGCCTGTGCAAACCCCGTCGGTTTCGTTGCAATTTAAATCGTCCGAAAAAGTGGATTATAAAGTTGTGCAAAACCGAGATTAAAAATGTTGGATGGGTTGGAAATATTTCCTAATATTTTATAAAATTGAAATCGGTAATTTTGGAATTTAATTTGAGCCCCAAAAGTATTTCAAACGAAATTTGAAACGGTGGGAAAATTGGACCTAACCGGGTCGAAATTAGGTGGCCGGTTCGCACACTATAAATACGAAACCGGGTCAAACCCTAGATCTCCCGTGCCCCAGCCGTCCCATTTTCCCCCGCGCCGCCGCCCCGGTCGCCCGCCCCCGCCATTGGCCGTCTCGGCCCCGCCACCAGCGCCCGAGCCCCTGCTCGCCCGCGTTGCCCCCCCTCGCCCGCCCGCCGGAGCCCCGCGGGCTGGACCGGCCGCGCCGGCTGGCCGTCCCGCCGCCAGCCCCCGACCCGCTCACCCGCCGCGCGCCAGCGCCCGGGTGCCGCCCTGCCGCCTCTTCCGCCGGGCGCCACCTCGCCCGCGTCGCCGGCGGCCCCTCCCGCGGCTGCCCCCGCCGCCTCCTGCGCGCCGTCGCCACGGCCCTGACCCGGCCGCGCCACCGCCGTCCGCCGCGCCGGCTCCTCGCGCCGGCCTCGCCGCCTCGCCCGACGCCGCGGCGCCTCCCGCCGGCCGCCGCCGTTCGGCCTCCCCCCCCCCCCACCGTGAGCATCTCCCCCCCCCCCCGGCGGCTCCGCCCGTCGGCGGCCGCCGCATCGCCGGCCGGCCCGGCTCGGCCGCGAGTGTGCGTGCGTGCTGTGTGTGTGGCCTGTGTGCGTGTGTGAGTGCAGTGTGTGTGCGTATATGTGTATGTATATACACATGTATGTGTGTATATACGTATATGTATACATAGACACTAATAAAAATGTTAAAATAAAAATGAATTTAGAAAATAAAATAATTAACTAAATATTAATATTGATAATTAATTAACTAGATTAATTATTAGTTAATTAGTGATTTAATTAATTAGGTAATTAATTAAGTCAATTAAATGTTTAAGGTTAATTAGATTAACTAATTAATCTGTTAAATTAATTGATTTAAATAAACAGTAAATACTGTTTTAGATAATTCGGATTCAATAATTAAATTAAATTCAGAATATTGATTAATCTTATTAAATTAATATAAGATAAACCGTAACCCGGATCGAAAAACTTTGAACATGAAAGTTGCTCAGAACGACGAGACGAATCCGGATACGCGGTCCGTTCGTCCGCCACGTGCCTCTAGCATAGCACACCTGCAACTTTTCGTCTGTTTCCGTCAAATGAATAGTGCATGACTTTAATAAAATAATTCCGGTTAAATTCCTAAATTGACTAGAGCCCTTAGATAGGCAGTATATCAACCCTGCGCTGCATCCTAGCTGTCCCATGCTTACAACATCGCAGCCTGGAACATTGCCCCCTCCGGTCATCTGTCTGACACGTGTCCGGAACCGGGAATACTTTCCCGGATAGGATCCCCCTTTCTCGGTGTCGTGTAACACTGCGTTAGATCCCCTCTGTCACCGCGTATTGCCATGTCATGCTTTGTGATGCTATTGTTTGCGCTGTTATTTATTTGTTTCCCCTCGTTGCTTCTTTTTCGGTAGACCCTGATACTGCGATAGACGCTGAGACTACCGATGAAACTGCTGTGTACGACTACGTCTGACGACCCCGCCTTTGCCGCAGAACAACCAGGCAAGCAACCCCCCTTGACGCATGCCTATATCATCCATTCCTTTCTCCCTCCTGCTTGCATTAGAAGTTACCGCTGCTACTGTTTTATCCTATTTCTGATGCATAGCCTATTTTTGATAACTGCTATTGATACCTGCCTTATTATCCAAACTGCTTAGTATAGGTTGGATGGAAAACCATTTGTGGCCCCTCTCCCTTGTTGTAGTTGCTCCGCTTTAGTACCTGTGCCCCGTTCGAATGATCGACGGGCTGAGAACAGCACATCACCGCACACCCCCTAAATTGCTCGACACTGCAGAGCTGGCATCGAGTGCCGAGGGTGATACCTCTTAGCTCACTTTCGATGGTGCCTCTGTAGAATAGCTTCCCGGATGTGTGTTATCGAGGGCGATTCCTCTTACATCACCTCCGCTAAGCTACCGTCGCGCAACTCCTCGAGTGGGAATCCATCGAGGGTGATTCCTCGGATTCCTCCTCGTTACTTGGACACACGGTTACTTTGACCTTTGTTACAGGCGGGTCCACCTCGAGAGGTACCCGCGGGGAAATGTAAAGTCGGGCTGGCCCCAAGGGTGCCCGCGAGCGAATATCATTAAAGACGGGTCGGCTCCAAGAGCACCCGCGCGATACTAAATACGCCTAACGGAACTGGGTATTTGATCTGAGTGGGTCGTCGTGCCCATTTCGCACTACCACCACGTGGGATAATGGTTTAATGGGGCCCTCTGCATCGTAGTATCAGCCGAAAGCTCTTCAGACGTCACAAGTTACTTTGCGGGCTGATCGCCGGGATTGGGCTGGTTACTTCACTGGGTTGTCCAGTGTCGCGCCTGTTTCTCCGGCCAGTCACGTAACGTGCAGGAGTGCGGAGGGCGATGGCCCAAGACCCCTGCGCACTTAGGATTTAGACCGGCGTGTTGACCTCTCTGCTGAGCTCTAGGTCGGGCTGCGTTGTGTCGATCACCCGAGGCCGGGTATTACCCAGCAAGTGTATCCGGCCGGAGGTAATCGAGCGTGTTGGGTAACAGTAGTGCACCCCTGCAGGGAAGATATCTATTCGAATAGCCGTGTCCACGGTAACAGGACGCTTGGAGTTGTGCCCGGATCCATGACAACTATAAAGAGATGATGATACATGATAACTGTTAATACTGCTCTTGGGATCGCTTTCTCGCAGGGTGTCGAGAAAGGATCTCAGGGCATTGCTACTGTATGACAACATGTATGCTACTGCTATCTATTCTCTTCTGATGCTGCAAGACTGCTTGAAGATGCTAGTCTTCGATAGGCTAGGCCTTTCTCTCTCCTCTGGCATTTCTGCAATACAGTCCACAAATACAGCCTTCTCATTTGATACCATTGCATGTTTAGCGTAGTTCTGATGTCAGTCTTGCGAGTACTTTGGATGAGTACTCACGGTTGCTTTGCTATTATTTTCCCCCATACCCTATTGTTGATACATCAGACGATGGAGCCCAGGAGCCAGATGCCACCGCTGGAGCTTACTACCAGGAGGGTCCCGATGGTACTTACTTCTGGATCGAGCCTGCCGACCAAGAGTAGTTAGGAGGCTCCCAGGCAGGAGGCCTGCGCCTTTTCGATCTGTGTTGTTGTTTTGCCCCGCCTGTTAGGGTATATCTGTTTTACTTTTATATCTGTACTCAGATATCTAATGCTTTCGCTGATGCTTGTATGACTTAGAGCTTATGTATTCGATCCCTCGAGGCCCCTGGCTTGTAATAATAAGCTTGTATTATTTTATTTGTGTCTAGAGTTGTGTTGTGATATCTTCAAGTGAGTCCCTAGGCTTGATCGTGTGCATTTGCGTGTATGATTAGTGCACGATTAAGTCGGGGGCGTCACAGAAGGAAACCACCGTTGAAACAATTGCTTAGAAAGAGATATTGCACCAGAAAAAATTAAGAACTTGATGACGTGAGAACCTCGAAATAATTTAAGAGGATATGAATGGAAATGAAAGTCTTCTGAAATATCTTCAGCACTCTGGATAGAATATAGAGAGACGAAAAACAAGAGATACTTGGACAGAATTTCCGACATGGGGAAGCCTTTAGCGATTGAAAAGGATATGAAGAACACCGAGATCTTGAATTGAATCCACCGGAGAAGAATAACAACGAGAACAAGGAATATGAGGATAGATCTTCAAATTAAAACTCTTGAGAATCTCCACAAGAAATCACCGGATACAATATGAAGAAATGTTAGCGGAAGCATTGATGAAGAGAAAGTCACTTGGAAGAGAATTTAATTATTGACGAAAAAGGGCGGGAGGGTGGGGAAAAACAAAGACAACTTAGGACGGATGAAAAGAACTCCGGAAAGAAATATGAGGATAGGATTATCTTGAAGAGAAGCACACCGGTAGGAAAAGAATTGATATGATAACTTGATTGGGCAAAAGAATTAGCAATCCCACAGACATATGAGAATACTTAGGAAAGATATGAAATCACCACTTGACATCGAAGCAACTTGAATTACCATATTCGAAAACAAAACAAAGGATGAGGCTAACGAAACAAGCCGGAAACAAATGCATAACAGATATTTCGTCCGATATTTTCGTGGTAAGGCTTGCACGGGCTCGATCGTACATTGGATTGTCATGTTGAAATGACGCTCGAATATGCTCCCTAGGCGTAGCGAACTACAAGGCTTGACGAAGCATATCTGATGACATATATCGAGACTGTCCTCTGTAAGAAAGACCGTGAACAAACGAATCCACTAGATGTCGAACCCCAACCTCACATCATGATATGTTGGAAGATAACCTAGGTAACTACTTGAATTCCCACCTAAGAACTCCCGAAATCTTCCGGTTATGCAATCGGGTCCACAGATACAAGGAGCAAAATCCATCACTCAACTCCTAACAATAATACTACGCTCCAATGTAACACATCCGTCAACACATAACCAGAGGTCTCGGAAACTCATCTACCTCAGACCCTCGAAAACACAACGATACCAAACATGGCAGTACCCCGGACGCCTCCCCAGTACTGGGTGACTCCGACCTTATCTCGCCACGAAAAGTATTGAAGTAATTTTGAACATCCTCCGTCCTGAGATACTAAGGAAACTGAACGATAATGATGTAGGAGATATGCCCTAGAGGCAATAATAAATGATATTATTTATCTCCAAGTTCATAATTATGTTTATGTTCCATGCTATAACTGCTATGGTTCTCGACTCTGCAATAACCACGAGGCTCGAAGGAAGACTCATATGCACGTGTGGTATAATAAACGGTAAAATGTATTCCTAGTCTTGCCTCTAAGACTGGCTCAAGTATTGCATGATGATCCTGTTTTCCTGATCATGGGCATGGCTATGCCGGCAATTTTGAGGGCACAATGTTAGAAGAACATTTGTGTTGAATCGACCCGAATTGATGTTATGCTATGAGATACATTCGTCACAAGTTAATGGTTAATAACACAGAGATGGTTTACGTTTGCATGATTCCTTAGACCATGAGAGTATCGAGTTTCTTCATGCTTGCTTCATGAACTTTGGGGTTTGTTAAATGTCATCCGTAAATGGGTGGCTATTACGGCGGCTTACGGGTTCATGGAAAAGTATGTCAAGTAACTTGATAGCTCAAGATTGGGATTTGCTCCTCCGACGATGGAGAGATATCTCTGGGCCCTCTCGGTGTTACGGTATCCATCATCGTCTGGCCAGACACTTTGTGATTTGATCACGGGGATGCCGGAACACGGAACGAGAAAAAAGAACAATACCGGTAACAAGGTAACTGGCATAGTGGACAAGGTGTTGATCCACAGGGATGCCAACATGTCTCACCTTGGGTATTTGTAACATATCGCGAAGCAACAGGAATAGCACACGGCAACTGGAGGTTCACTCGAACATTCATTCGTGTGGGTATAGGGGTCAATATGGGTGTCCACTGCTCCGATGTTGATCATTGATCGGAAGGGGTTCTGGGTCATGTCTATGCTTCACCGAACCTATAGGGTCACACGCTTAAGGGTCATCTATCTGTTGAATACTAGATAGGGAGTCTAAGAGAAATTCACCGAAAAAGTTTCGGAGACAACGGAAGAGTTCCGGAGAGAGAGAACACCGGAAGAGTTTCAGTAAAACTGGAAATGTTCCGGACTGCCGGAACCGCTTTAGTTGCTTTTCACAGATGAAAATCACTAAACCGAAAAGTTGTTTCGGAGTACACCATAAAGTCAAAATGGTTTCGGCACATGCCTGATAATTCTTAGAGGGTGTCAGAATCGTTCTGGAAACTTTCTGGAATTTTCCGGGATGAAAATCGGAAATGTTCCGGAGCTACCGGAACCGCTTCAGATGCTTTTCGCAGATGAAAATCACTAAACCGGAATTGTTTCGGACCGCGTTGAAAATTATTTTAGTGGGTACTGGAAATGTTCTAAGCCCACATAAATATTTTCAGTTCGAACAGACGCTGAAATATGTCGTCGTGAATAGTGAAAGTGCTTTTTGGATTACTTTATGGAAAGCCACCTTTTGGGGCTTTACTCACAAATATCTCTAGGGATGACATGGAAGGATAAGGGCTGCCGACTTGCTTTTACCTTTGTGCCCTTGTGAAGGGCATTTTGGGTATTTCAAGTGTCTCCCTACCCCTTGGGTTTTCCTATAAATAGAGGTGGAGATGCACTCTCCACTCTCACTCTTTCCCTCATACACATGCCATTTGACTTGTCTGGCTTCTCTCTCCCTCCCAGCGAAATAGTTTCGTAGAGCCGAAAGGCTGTCTGGGTTCCGGTGGGAACTAGTTCTGGACGGCGAAGCCCTGCCGGATAGATGACACCGTATGTGTCCAACTCTGTAGAGAGATCGTAGTTTCGGTCTTAGTTCGAGAGTGCCTCCCGAAGGGCTGTCCGTGTGACCGTCCGAGTTTCGAAGGTCCTCCCGAAGGGCTGTCCGAGTGACGGTTCGAGTTTCGATGGTCCTCCCGAAGGGCTGTCCGCGACACCGTCCGGGGGACTGTCCGACCGCCTCCCGGAGGGCTGTCCGAGGGGCGGACGAGGGTATACATCCTCGCGGTTGGGAGGTTGTAAATCCTAGCTGCGGGGATCTGCACCGCCGATCGTCATCGACTCTACTTCCGCTGCGCTACGAGTCGGTAACGAAAAAGATCAAACCTTGTATGCAGTCTCCATAGTGGTCCTGGGCTGGTGCGTAGGTCGGAATTTTTTTTTCTGCTGCGTTACCCTGCCGTGGCATCAAGAGCCGTGCTATGCGTAGATGCAGGTTGCGATCTAGAATACATAGAGATGTATGGGTGTTGCACAATATAATTAGGTAGTAGATGAGATCTATTACTGAAAATTATTTGTGCGGGTAGCAGATGAAATCTGTTACCCGATGTTCTTGTTGCTTCCCTGGAATTTGCGTAGTCCTGATCTTGACGGCATGGTGGAATCTCACAAAGTTCTGGCAATCCACGATCCTTTCATGCTGCTCCTGAGTATGCTGATTGACAGATCAACGAAGTGCTAACAGTTCTTTGGGTTCCACCATAGTTGAGAAAGATGGATGTTTCGCAGACGAAAGGGCAATGCAGATATGATCTGCACGGGGGTCACGCGTATGACGAAGTTTAGTATGGGGCTCGTGATTTTATTATCTCGTGTTTCATACACCCTGGAAAGATAATCTAGCAACTTGAATTATCATACTTGATGATGGATGTTGGTAGCTTCGGTTTGTTTCGAAACCTTAGAAGCCACGAAATACAAGTTTTTGCATGAACCGATTAGAGGCATCTAACTTGGTTTTGCAGGATGGTTTGCATGTGCATGTGATGTGGTATAGCAGTGTTCATAATAATTTGATTATGTATGAGATGACTATATGATGTAAATTAATTAACATGACCTGCGTGTCATGATTCGGCATGATGGCTGGAGCCATATGATTGCACTTTAATGACCTGCGTGTCAACCTTATGTAATGCACTTATTTTATTAGCTATAGAGATAGCAATATTATTTGGTGCATCGACAAGGTGGTGGCAATCTTCGCGAAGATGAACACCGACGCGAATGCCGAAGACGAAGAAATGAAAGACTTCTCCGTCAGAAAGGGCTATACCATATCATGCTATTATGAATTGCCTGAGATGTTTATCCCTTATGATGCAACCTTCATGATTGCGCGGTAGTCGGTTTTTATTAGGGTGATCTCTCACAAAAATATCAAGTAGTTAGTGTTCTCCCAAGTGTAGCACCGTCACGGCACCTATCTTTTCGGGGTGCGCCATGTCACACGGGTACGAACGATTAGAGAAGTGTGAGGCGGGTGAGTTGAGACCTCGCAGCGAGATTACTTGGTTGTCTTGACGTTCAGGCATGACCGTCATGAGCTCGGAACACACACATCGAAAGATGAACAAGAGTCACATAGAAATATGATTGGCAAGTTGGCCTACCAGTTGAGATTTTCGTCATCAGTGGTGTTACACCAATGGCGAACAATTTAAATGCGGGTCTTGTATCACTCACAATCAATTATGAGAGATATTGATTTGAGTGGGAGCGCACTGTAGAATTAACTTGTTTAATTCTCAGTGCAATTAATTTTGAACACTGTCTAAGTGTGGTTTGCATAATAGTTGTAGAATAATGGCTCGCGTTTCCACCTTCCCTATTAAAATTGAATAGCTGTTAAATATCTGGTTAAAACTTTACGGTTGGTAACGTAATGTGAGGATTGTCCTCAAGAGTGCCGAGAAGGACTTTGTCCTATCGCATGCTTTCGGTATTCTCCCGCTAATGCTATGGATCATGTGACTCTCGTCCTTCGATCCAAAAGCTAGAATTCCTTTTCAGTCAAAATGCAATATGTTTGCTTCCATGAGACCCGAACTTCGAAAGTTTGGATAGTTATGTGATATTCATGGAATCTGAAAATCATTTTCAGAGACAGACAAAGGCTAAAAGATATGAGATATCAAAAGCAATGTTTGTTTGCAAACTATTAGTAAAGGAGTTTACTATGCATTAGACTGATAAGAGAGGGATCCTGGAGAACGCCTGTCATATGATGAAAGGTGAATAAAGCAACAACTTAAAGAGAAAGGAAGTGTCCGAAGGGTGTTAGTAAGACTTTCATGCCTAGGAAGTCCGGGGCTAACACCACTCTTAAGTTGGATGCTTCTTCTGAGAGTAGGAGAAATACTAAGAGTTAAACTGTTAGAAGTATAAAGGCAAAAGGAAAGAAGACTGGAATATCCAGCTCATCTATGAATGTCATACAAGTTTTTGATATATAGAAGGCTGGTCAAAGATATAGTTCTTGGGAATTATGGTTAAACATGTTAATCACTAATTCTTGGGTATTGTGAGTTAATCACAAAGATACCCGCTCGATTGCATTCTGTTGCAACTCGATGTAAGAACTACTATGGCCTGAAAGACTAGCCACGAATGAGGTTAGATACACGCAGGGAACATAGTAAATGTTACTATGCCTTCCATCGGTGTATTCCCTATGTATTTAGTTTCATAATTCATTTTAGAGTTTCACACTCTAGCCCATTGCATAAGGTATCTTGCAAGAAGGTTGTTCATAAGAGAACTTTTGATGTTCGGTGTTATGAATAACATAAGGGCCATACTTTCATTATGAATGAGACGTATGTTATGAATATTGATAATAATACATTACCTCTGGGTTTACTTTTATAATTCATTTTAGAGTTTCACACTCTAGCCCTTTGCATAAGGTATCTTGCTAGAAGGTTGTTCTTAAGAGAACTTTTGATGTTCGGTGTTATGAATTGTAGGGTAACGCAGTAGAAAACAAAAAATTTCTGACCTACGCACCAGCCCAGGACCACTATGGAGACTGCATACAAGGTTTGATCTTTTCATTACCGACTCGTAGCGCAGCGGAAGTAGAGTCGATGACGATCGGCGGTGCAGATCCCCGCAGCTAGGATTTACAACCTCCCAACCACGAGGATGTATACCATCATCTGCCCCTCGGACAGCCCTCCGGGAGGCGGTCGGACAGTCCCTCGGACGGTGTCGCGGACAGCCCTTCGGGAGGACCATCGAAACTCGGACGGTCACTCGGACAGCCCTTTGGGAGGACCTTCGAAACTCGGACGGTCACACGGACAGCCCTTCGGGAGGCACTCTCGAACTAAGACCGAAACTACGATCTCTCTACAGAGTTGCACACATACGGTGTCATCTATCCGGTAGGGCTTCGCCGTCGAGAACTAGTTCCCACCAGAACCCATACAGCCTTTCGGCTCTACGAAACTATTTCACTGGGAGGGAGAGAGAAGCCAGATAACATCAGATGGCATTTGTATGTGAGAAAGAGTGAGAGTGGAGAGTGCATCTCCACCTCTATTTATAGGAAAACCCAAGGGGTAGGGTGCCACTTGAAATACCCAAAATGCCCTTCACATGGGTACAAAGGTAAAAGCAAGTGGGCAGCCCTTATCCTTCCATGTCATCCCTAAAGATATTTGTGAGTAAAGCCCCAAAAGGTGGCTTTCCATAAAGTAATCCAAAAAGCACTTTCACTATTCACGACGACATATTTCAGCGTCCGTTCGAACTGAAAATATTTATGTGGGCTTAGAATATTTCCAGTACCCACTAAAAAAATTTTCAACGCGGTCCGAAACAATTCCGGTTTAGTGATTTTCATCTGCGAAAAGCATCTGAAGCGGTTCCGGCAGCTTCGGAACATTTCCGGTTTTCATCCCGGAAAATTCCAGAAAGCTTCCAGAACGATTCTGGCACCCTTCAAGAATTATCAGGCATGTGCTGAAACCAATTTGACTTTATGGTGTACTCCGAAACAACTTTTCGGTTTAGTGATTTTCATGTGTGAAAAGCAACTAAAGCGGTTCCGGCAGTCCGGAACATTTCCGGTTTTTGTCTCTGAAAAATCTCAGAAGTTACCGGAACAATTCTGGTACCTTCCAATAATTTCCAGGCATGTGCCGAAACCAATTTGACTTTATGGTACACTCCGAAACAACTTTTCGGTTTTTCCAAAACTCTTCCGGTGTTCTCTCTCCGGAACTCTTCCGTTGTCTCCGAAACTTTTTCGGTGAATTTCTCTCGGACTCCCTGTCTAGTATTCAAGAGATAGATGACCCTTAAGCGTGTGACCCTATAGGTTCGGTGAAGTATAGACATGACCCGGAACCCCTTCCGATCAATGATCAACATCGGAGCCGTGGACACCCATATTGACCCCTATACCCACACAAATGAATATTCGAGTGAACCTCCAGTTGTCGTGTGCTATTCCTGTTGCTTCGCGATATGTTACTAATACCCGAGGTGAGACATGTTGGCATCCCCGTGGATCAACAACTAGTCCACTATGCCAGTTACCTCGTTACCGGTATTGTTCTCTTTTCTCGTTCCCGTGTTCCGGCATCCCCGTGATCAAATCACAAAGTGTCTGGCCAGACGATGATGGATACCGTAACACCGAGAGGGCCCAGAGATATCTCTCCATTGTCGTTGGAGCAAATCCCAATCTTGAGCTATCAAGTTACTTGACATACTTTTCCATGAACCCGTAAGCCGCCGTAATAGCCACCCATTTACGGATGACGTTTAACAAACCCCAAAGTTCATGAAGCAAGCATGAAGAAACTCGATACTCTCATGGTCTGAGGAATCATGCAAACGTAAACCATCTCTGTGTTACTAACCTTTAACTTGTGATGAATGAATCTCATAGCATAACATCAATTCGGGTCGATTCAACACAAATGTTCTTCTAACATCGTGCCCTCAAAATTGCCGGCATAGCCATGCCCATGATCAGGAAAACAGGATCATCATGCAATACTTGAGCCAGTCTTAGAGGCCAGACTAGGAATACATTTTACCGTTTATTATTCCACACGTGCATATGAGTCTTCCTTCGAGCCTCGTGGTTATTGTAGACTCGAGAACCATAGCAGTTATAGCATGGAACATAAACATAATTATGAACAGGGAGATAATCAATAACATTTATTATTGCCTCTAGGGCATATCTCCTACAGACTCCCACTTGCACTAGAGTCAATAATCTAGTCAATGCTAATGCACTTTACACATGTGGCATACCGGTGTAAAATATGCTTCGCATGTGGTATAGCCTGATGTCCAACGGATCTGACGACTTCAGCTCCGTGTGTAACTTTGCATATCCTCGCGTTTTCACGCTTTCACAAAATTCATATTTTGTGTGGACTTGGCTTTGCATATGTGTGAATCATTGGTCGAAACCTGATTCCTCAGACTGAGCTATGGAGCAACTATCTGCAATAGTGTCCCATAGACCAAAGCCATCTTGGAACCATACTAAGTTCATGAATGAACTATATGATTCAACAACTTCTTTGTCGCTTCTTAAGCGTCAACATACTTAGCCTTTGTTATAGAATTCGCCACAGTATCTTGTTTGGAACAATTTCCAACTACCGTGCCACCATGTTGTGTATCACAAAACCCTCAATTTAAATCGAAAATCGCATGGAGCATTGATGAAGACTATATCGATGTAACCTTTTACAACGAACTCTTCATGATCTCCGCTTGCGAGAAAACATGTCATCAGTACTGCTCTAGTACTCAATGACATCCTTCACCGTTGTGCCATGATCAGTACTTTGATCACTATGGTATCTATACTCGCAACAACTTTGAAGTATAGGACATATCTGGTTGTTTTTACATACCATGGAATACATGATGAATCCAAACACAAGAGTGTGTGGAATCACCATCATGTATTTTGCTCATCAGTGTTTTGGGACACCGAGTCTTGCAAAAACACTTTCCATGTGACTTCGGCAAGAATCACTCCTTGACGTTTTTCAATGCAAAAGGTTTTTGGCATTTTGTCAATATGTATCTTTGCTCAGCCCCATTAGGTAAATCTATCTCCATAGATCATCATGCCTAATATCAAGGCTATTTAGCCCAAGCACTACATCGAAAAAACTATTTTTCAAATGAAGTCCTAATTCGTGTCAAGAAATTTATTTCCAATTAACAATGTGTCAAGCACACAACATTTTTAGAAATATTATTATCCTCCCACTTACTTTCTTGAATCACAAGCATCTTCGTTACCCATTGATGAAGTCAAAACCCTTTTTGACCATTTCATCAAAACACGAAGATTCGAACTCCATTTTGCTCTCTTCTGTCGATCGCTGGAACTCTGAAGTTTGCATACTTACTAGCATCCTCTGGACTGAGAAAATACCTTGGACTGTAACACATGCAAGTCCTTGGTTACATTTCCATCAGATGGAAATCCTTTCGTCATCCATGTTTCATATCTCATGATTGAAATATGTATTAATTGCTAGTTCAACCCGAACCGACTTTAAGCATCGCTACGGTGAGACAATCTCATCGTAGTCAACTCCTTGAACTTGTCATTGCAACAAGTCGAGCTTTATGGATAAAACATTTTTATCCGTATCCGTTTTTAGTTCCATAAATATTCGGTAGACTCTAAGTCTTCCGAAAGGTGTATCAAGATCTTGATCTTGAATCACTTATATGGAAACTATCTCGGATTGTATTGGCATTTAGCCAATTCCGGAGTCAGGGCCCATCAACGCTTCCTTGTGTATCGTAGGTATACTGTTGTCTAACAACAATATCTCGTTTGCGCACCTGATAGGTTTGCACGAGCTTTGCCTACGTGGTTCAGCTGCAAGTTCGACCGAAGTCCATACATTTTATTGTAGAGACTTTCGTATCAGTCGCAGTAGGAAACTCCGGAATCACTTCCAAGGTTTCTTTCCTTTGATCTGATGACGAAGATACTGGTTATCTTGTCGAGTTGCACTGTCCTCCCACTCGCCTTTCGTAAGAACCATTCTCTTTAAAAGCATACCGTTTTGTGGCAAAATCCTTTGCCTCGGTATAGTGGTGGGGGAATACCCAATGACTTGGGATAACCTACAAAGTAGCACTTGTCTGATTTGGAATAGGTTTGTAACCTTTTACACAAGCCCCATATTCCAAATGTTAAGAAAAGATATAACATGGTTGGGCGTACCATACCATGGCGTCATTTCAACAGACCCGATGGAGCTCTTTTCAGTGTAAAACCGTAGTCTCTAAAGCATCACTCTTTAAAAGGGATAATGGCAAATTTATTTATGTCATCTTTGATCTTACCATGTCATAAATGGTTCGATTACATCTTCATGGACTTTCCACTTGCAGTGGTGTTCCGGGAGGTGCAAGTTATGAAACCCCTTTCATAACTCATCAGACATTCGCTAAACTTGTAACTCAAATATTCCATTCTGCAATCGAATTGTAGAAACATAATTTTCTTGTTACAATAACTTATACTTCATTTTTGAAAACCTTATGAATGAATTCAAAAGATCCAGACTTACGTCTCATCGAGTAAATATCCATATATCTACTTGAGTCATTTCTGAAGATAGATAAATACACTACTTGCAACAACATTTATTGGACTACACACATCATAATGTATGATCACCAATATGTTCTTTGCTCGTTCCTTATGGCCTGTGAACGGTATTTCAGTCACTTCACTTTTCAGAGGAAAGTTGCAAGTGTCAGATGATTCAAAATCAAACGACATCAAAATCCATCATAATGGAATTTTCATGCGGGGTTTTCCAATGTGACCAAATGCAGTGCCACACATATGTGGTATTCTTTTAGTCTTGCGACATTTAGCGTCAGTGTTATTGATGTATCATATTACCATCAATATTCATAGCATACATCCCATCCTGGATGGAAGCATGGCCCTTCATGTTATTCATAACACCGAACATCAAAAGTTCTCTTATGAATAACCTTCTTGCAAGATACCTTATACAAAGGGCTAGAGTATATGAAACTCTAAATGAATTATAAAAGTAAATATAGAGGTAATATATTATTATCAATATTCATAACATACATCTCATTCATAATGAAAGTATGGCCCTTATGTTTATTCATAACACCGAACATCAAAAGTTCTCTTATGAACAACCTTCTTGCAAGATACCTTATGCAAAAGGGCTAGAGTATGAAACTCTAAAATGAATTATGAAAGTAAATACATAGGGAGTACACCGATGGAAGGCATAGTAACATTTACTATGTTCCCTGCGTGTATCTAAACCTCATTCCTGGCTAGTCTTTCAGGCCATAGTAGTTCTTACATCGAGTTGCAACAGAATGCAATCGAGCGGGTATCTTTGTGATTAACTCACAATACCTAAGAATCAGTGATTAACATGTTTAACCATAATTCCCAAGAACTATATCTTTGACCAGCCTTCTATACATCAAAAACTTGTATGACATTCATACATGAGCTGGATATTCCAGTCTTTTTCCTTTTGTCATTATACTTCTAACAGTTTAACTTTTAGTATTTCTCCTACTCTCAGAAGAAGCACCCAACTTAAGAGTGGCGTTAGCCCCGGACTTCCTAGGCGTGAAAGTTTCACTAACACCCTTCAGACACTTCCTTTCTCTTTAAGTTGTTGTTTTATTCACCATCATCATATGACAGGCGTTCTTCTGGATCCCCTCTTATCAGTGTAATGCATAGTAAACACCTTTACTAATAGTTTGCAAACAAACATTGCTTTGGATATCTCATATCTTTTAGCCTTTGTCTGTCTCTGAAAATGATTTTCAGATTCCATGAATATCACATAACTATCCAAACTTTCGAAGTTCGGGTCTCATGGAAGCAAACATATTTCACTTGACCGTAACGGAATTTTAGCTTTTGGATCGAAGGACGAGAGTCACATGATCCATAGCATTAGCGGGAGAATACTGAAAGTATGCGATAGGACAAAGTCCTTCTCAGCACTCTAGAGGACAATCCTCACATTACGTTTACCAACCGTAAAGTTTTAACCAGATATTTAACAACTATTCAATTTTAATAGGGAAGGTGGAAACGCGAGCCATTCTTCTACAACTTTTATGCAAACCACACTTAGACAAATTCATAATTAATTGCACTGAGAATTAAACAAGTTAATTCTTCAGTGCGCTCCCACTCAAATCAATATCTCTCATAATTGATTTTGAGTGATACAAGATCCAGACTTCAATTCATCGCCATAGAATAATCATCTCATGACGGGAATTTTAATCGGTAGGCCAACTTGCCGATCACATCTCCATGTGACTCTTGTTCATCTTTCGATGCACGTGTTCCGAGCTCATGACTTTCATGCCTGAACGCCAAGACAACCAAGTGATCTCGCTGCGAGGTCTCAACTCACCCGCCTCACACATCCCTAATCGTTCGTACCCATGCATCCATGGCGCACCCCGAAAAGTTAGGTGCCGTGACGGTGCTACACTTGGGAGAACACTATCTAGTTGATATTTTTGTGAGAGATCACCCTAATAAAAAGCGACTACCGCGCAATCAAGAAGGGTGCATCATAAGGGATAAACATCTCAGGCAATTCATAATAGCATGATATGGTATAGCCCTTTCTGACGGAGAAGTCTTTCATTTCTTCATCTTCGGCATTCACGTCGGTGTTCACCTTCGCGAAGATTGCCACCACCTTGTCGATGCACCAGATAATATTGCTATCTCTATAGCTAATAAAATAAGTGCATTACATAAGGTTGACACGCAGGTCATTAAAGTGCAATCATATGGCTCCAGCCATCATGCCGAATCATGACACGCAGGTCATGTTAATTACATCATATAGTCATCTCATACATAATCAAATTAATATGAGACTTGCTATACCACATCACATGCACATGCAAACCATCCTGCAAAACCAAGTTAGATGCCTCTAATCGGTTCATGCAAAAACTTGTTTTACGTGGCTTCTAAGGTTTCGAAACAAACCGAAGCTACCAACGTCCATCATCAAGTATGATAATTCAAGTTGCTAGATTAACTTTCCAGGGTGTATGAAACACGAGATAATAAAATCTCAAGCCCCATACTAAACTTCGTCATACGCGTGACCCCCGTGCAGATCACATCTGCATTGCCCTTTCGTCTGCGAAACATCCATCTTTCTCAACTATGGTGGAACCCAAAGAACTGTTAGCACTTCGTTGATCTATCAATCAGCATACTCAAGAGCAGCATGAAAGGATCGCGGATTGCCAGAACTTTGTGAGATTCCACCATGCCGTCAAGATCAGGACTACGCAAATTCTAGGGAAGCAACAAGAACATCGGGTAACAGATTTCATCTGCTACCCGCACAATTTTTTTTCAGCAATAGATCTCATCTACTACCTAATTATATTGTGCAACACCCATACATGTCTATGTATTCTAGATCGCAACCAGCATCTACGCATAGCACGGCTCGTGATGCCACTGTAGGGTAACACAGTAGAAAACAAAAAATTTCCGACCTACGCACCAGCCCAGGACCACTATGGAGACTGCATACAAGGTTTGATCTTTTCGTTACCGACTCGTAGCGCAGCGGAAGTGGAGTCGATGACGATCGGCGGTACAGATCCCCGCAGCTAGGATTTACAACCTCCCAACCGCGAGGATGTATACCATCATCTGCCCCTCGGACAGCCCTCCGGGAGGCGGTCGGACAGTCCCCCGGACGGTGTCGCGGACAGCCCTTCGGGAGGACCATCGAAACTCGGACGGTCACTCGGACAGCCCTTCGGGAGGACCTTCGAAACTCGGACGGTCACACGGACAGCCCTTCGGGAGGCACTCTCGAACTAAGACCGAAACTACGATCTCTCTACAGAGTTGCACACATACGGTGTCATCTATCCGGCAGGGCTTCGCCGTCCAGAACTAGTTCCCACCGGAACCCAGACAGCCTTTCGGCTCTATGAAACTATTTCGCTGGGAGGGAGAGAGAAGCCAGATAACATCAGATGGCATTTGTATGTGAGAAAGAGTGAGAGTAGAGAGTGCATCTCCACCTCTATTTATAGGAAAACCCAAGGGGTAGGGTGCCACTAGAAATACCCAAAATGCCCTTCACAAGGGTACAAAGGTAAAAGCAAGTGGGCAGCCCTTATCCTTCCATGTCATCCCTAAAGATATTTGTGAGTAAAGCCCCAAAAGGTGGCATTCCATAAAGTAATCCAAAAAGCACTTTCACTATTCACGACGACATATTTCAGCGTCCGTTCGAACTGAAAATATTTATGTGGGCTTAGAACATTTCCAGTACCCACTAAAATAATTTTCAACGCGGTCCGAAACAATTCCGGTTTAGTGATTTTCATCTGCGAAAAGCATCTGAAGCGGTTCCGGCAGCTCCGGAACATTTCCGGTTTTCATCCCGGAAAATTCCAGAAAGTTTCCAGAACGATTCTGGCACCCTTCAAGAATTATCAGGCATGTCCTGAAACCAATTTGACTTTATGGTGTACTCTGAAATAACTTTTCGGTTTAGTGATTTTCATCTGTGAAAAGCAACTAAAGTGGTTCCGGCAGTCCGGAACATTTCCGGTTTTACCGAAACTCTTCCGGTGTTCTCTCTCTCCGGAACTCTTCCGTTGTCTCCGAAACTTTTTCGGTGAATTTCTCTCAGACTCCCTGTCTAGTATTCAACAGATAGATGACCCTTAAGCGTGTGACCCTATAGGTTCGGTGAAGCATAGACATGACCCGGAACCCCTTCCGATCAATGATCAACATCGGAGCAGTGGACACCCATTTTGACCCCTATACCCACACGAATGAATATTCGAGTGAACCTCCAGTTGCCGTGTGCTATTCCTGTTGCTTCGCGATATGTTACAAATACCCAAGGTGAGACATGTTGGCATCCCAGTTGATGGATACCGTAACACTGGGATGCCAACATGTCTCACCTTGGGTATTTGTAACATATCGCGAAGCAACAGGAATAGCACACGGCAACTGGAGGTTCACTCGAATATTCATTCGTGTGGGTATAGGGGTCAAAATGGGTGTCCACTGCTCCGATGTTGATCATTGATCGGAAGGGGTTCCGGGTCATGTCTATGCTTCACCGAACCTATAGGGTCACACGCTTAAGGGTCATCTATCTGTTGAATACTAGACAGGGAGTCTGAGAGAAATTCACCGAAAAAGTTTCGGAGACAACGGAAGAGTTCCGGAGAGAGAGAACACCGGAAGAGTTTCGGTAAAACCGGAAATGTTCCGGACTGCCAGAACCGCTTTAGTTGCTTTTCACAGATGAAAATCACTAAACCGAAAAGTTGTTTCGGAGTACACCATAAAGTCAAAATGGTTTCGGCACATGCCTGATAATTCTTAGCAGGTGTCAGAATCGTTTTGGAAACTTTCTGGAATTTTCCGGGATGAAAACCGGAAATGTTCCGGAGCTGCCGAAACCGGTTCAGATGCTTTTCGCAGATGAAAATCACTAAATCGGAATTGTTTCAGACCGCGTTGAAAATTATTTTAGTGGGTACTGGAAATGTTCTAAGCCCACATAAATATTTTCAGTTCGAACAAACGCTGAAATATGTCGTCGTGAATAGTGAAAGTGCTTTTTGGATTACTTTATGGAAAGCCACCTTTTGGGGCTTTACTCACAAATATCTCTAGGGATGACATGGAAGGATAAGGGCTGCCCACTTGCTTTTACCTTTGTGCCCTTGTGAAGGGCATTTTGGGTATTTCAAGTGTATCCCTACCCCTTGGGTTTTCCTATCAATAACGGTGGAGATGCACTCTCCACTCTCACTCTTTCTCTCATACACATGCCATTTGACTTGTCTGGCTTCTCTCTCCCTCCGAGTGAAATAGTTTCGTAGAGCCGAAAGGCTGTCTGGGTTCCAGTGGGAACTAGTTCTGGACGGCGAAGCCCTGCCGGATAGATGACACCATATGTGTGCAACTCTGTAGAGAGATCGTAGTTTCGGTCTTAGTTCGAGAGTGCCTCCCGAAGGGCTGTCCGTGTGACCGTCCGAGTTTCGAAGGTCCTCCCGAAGGGCTGTCCGAGTTTGACGCCCCCATTCTCGTCCGTATGCTAATCATACACACAGTGCGTACGACCAAGATTAGGGACTCACTGATTAATATCACAACACGACAAAGACACAAATAAAGAGTCATACAGCTTAATATTACAAGCCAGGGGCCTCGAGGGCTCGAATATAAGCTCCGACAAGCACAAGTCAGCGAAAGCAACAATATCTGAGTACAGAAATAGTTAGACAAGGGTGCCTTAAGAAGGCTAGCACAAACATAGATAACTGATCGAAAGAGGCGAGGCCTCCTGCCTGGGAACCTCCTAACTACTCCTGAGCGTCGGGGCAGCCTCCACGTAGTAGTAACCTCCATCGGCGGTGTAGTAGCCGTCTCCAGCGAACTCCATCTCCGGGGCTCCAACCTCTGAACGCAGCAACGTATCGAAGGGGAAAAGGGGAGCAAAGCAGCTGTGAGTACTCATCCAAAGTACTCGCAAGACTTACATCAGAACTAAGCTAGATATGCATCATTCTCAATGAAAGGGGGTATCTCTGGACTGACTGCAGAAAGCAAGAGTAAGGAGAAGGCCTAGTCCTATCGAAGACTAGCATCTTCAGCATCTTGCAGCATGAGAAGAGAGTAGACCTGCATCTCATATATATAGTCATATTGTTGAGCTATTTTATTAAGTAATACGCCCAGAGATCCTTCCTCGACTCCCTGCGAGGAAGCAATCCCGGAGCCACAATTCAATTTTAAATTAAATTATAATTAAAGTTGTATAAGGTCAAGGCACATTTCCAAGTCGTCCTGTTACCGTGGACATGGCTATTCGAATAGATATTTCATCCCTGCAGGGGTGCACCACATATTCCCCAACGCGCCTGAGTCACCTCCGGCCGGACACACTTTCCTGGGTCATGCCCGGCCTCGGGATATCAGCACGTCGTCGCCCCACCTAGACTCATCGCAGAGGCCAGCCCGCCGGTCTAAATCCTATGCGCCCAGGGGTCATGGGCCTAATCACCCTGTGCACACCAGCACGGTGCGTGGGCGGCCGAAAGCAGACCTAGTACACTCCACTCCAGAGCTGTACGTTCCAGCCCAATTCGGCGCGCGCCGCTCCATTGCTGACGTTCGAAGAGTTTGGCTGATACAATGACGCTGAGTGCCCATAACTACCCCACGCGAAGGTTAGTGCGTATTAAGGTCAATGACCTAACTCAGATCCAGTACCCAACCCATTAGCAAATTATCAGTGCGGGGCAAGCTCGAACATATTGCAGTCCGTCGCCCCGCCAAGAACACTCGAGTGCCTTCCGGCGCACTCCACCAAGTATCTGGATGCCTTGCGGCGCATCCCACCAATATCTCTCGCGGGTACCCTTGGGGCCGACCCGTCTTTAACATGTTTCAGTCACCCGGTCATAGTAACTGTGTGTCTATACACCAAGCGGATATCCGAGGAATCACCCTCGATGGATCCCACTCGAGGTAAGAGTAAGACAAGAGTCGTTACCGGTAAATGGAAAGGAGGAATCACCCATTATCGATAACTACGCTACAGAATTAACATCGGGAGTGCTAAGTGAGGTATCACCCTCGGCACTCGATGGTAGCTCTGCAGTGTCCTACTTAAGGGGTGTGTAGTGATGTGTCAGTAACGGCTTGTCAGTCATAATGACTGAGTCTTCTGTCTTCAAGTCCTCGGTGTCGACAATGAAAGCAGGGGCAACGGGGACTAAAGGGGGTCTCAGGGGTTCACTGATCCACCTAAACTAGACAGTTGATATAACAACAAGTGCGGTAGCAGTTCATCAAAATCAGGCTATGCATCAGAATAGCAGCTAACTAATACAGTAGCAAAATCTAATGCAAGCATAAGAGAGAGAGAGCTGGGTGATATCAGAATGCTCAAGGGGGTTTGCTTGCCTTGCTGCTCTGCGGCAAAAGGCTGGACGTCAAGGGCGTAGTCGTACCCGGCAGCTCCGTCAGCCTCGGGGTCTACCGGAGAGAAGAGGGGGAAGAAACAATAAATACAAAGCACACAGATGCAACATGATGCATGGCATGGCAATATGCATGGCTACCGGTGTTTACGGCCTATCTAGGTGCGATAGTTAAATTAGGAATTTATTTGGAATTATTTTGTCAGAGTCATGCACTATTCACCTATCTGAAATAGGCAAAAAGTTGCATGTTCGGCTAGTTAGGAGCATCTGACAGATGAATGGATGTCACCATTGCATTCTTTGCATTTTTCTGATCAACTTTCATATATAAATTATTTTCATCTGACTTACAGATTATTTTCTATGATTTTTCAAAGTTTTATTAATTTTCTGGAGTTAAATCTATTTATTAATTCAAACATTATCCGAAACAGTGACAAATACTTTTTATACCCAGCCACAGCTAGCCACAGTCAATGACAGGTGGGTCCAGGGGGTTGAGTCAGCAGCTGACTGGGTCAGCCTTATCCAAATGAATAGTAACAGTGGGGGTCCCACATGTCATACTCACAGAACCAGTTCAGTTTATTAATTTAAATTAGCAGGGATTAATTAGTGAATGGGTCCCACTGTCAATGAGACATTAGACTAATCTAATCATTCAGATTAATCTAAAACCTAATTAGTTTAATTAATTAGTGGGGGACCCACATGTCATTGTCCCAGGGCGAACAATGCCCCGCGTTGACCGGGGTCAACGCGGTCAAACGGTGCTAGGGGGCCCACATGGCAGCCACACTGGGAGTGGGGCCCCGCGCCCACGTCGGACTGGCCACCGGAGAGGCGCCGGCGAGCGCCGGACGCGTCTGTGAGCTCCGGCGAGCTCGGGTTTCGTCTACAGGCGATCATTTTGCACGCGGCCGGTCGCGTTCGAACGGCCGGTGAGCGCCGCATCCATTTCTAGCACTAGCACGAGCGGAGGCGGTCGGTAGCGAGCGCAGGGTCGACGGCGGCGGGCGAGCTCTCGGGCGGCAACGGCGACGAGCATAAACAGGGGGCTAGCGAGGGGGGTTTTGCGCGGGATCGACGCAGAAGAGCAGCACGAGCTCACGGGTGCTCATGGCGCAGCTCGAGCTGCCCTGGAGTGAGCTCCAGGTCATCCATGGCGAAGGCAGGAGCTCGGGCACGGCGGTGGCTAGCTACGGGCGATCGCAGGAGCAAAGGGGGAGGGGGAAGCACGCAGGGGAGCTCACCTGCGTTGCAGAGAAGGCCCGGGGAAGCAAGAGTTCACAGGGAGGGCGAATCGACGGCGGCGGCTTCTCTATCCCGAGGAAGAAGATGGAAGGAGGCGACGGCGTGGGAGCTCCAGGAGCTCGGGGTCGCAGTCGAGGAGGTCGAGGAGGGTGCGGCGGAGCCCATGGTTCGCTTGGTTGGGCTCGAGGTCGACGGTGGCCGCGGCTCTATGGCGGCCGTGCCATGGCTGCGCTCGGTGAGATGCGAGCGGGCGAGGGAGAGGGAGAGAGCGAGATCTGAGGGGGGCTAGGGTTTGCGGGGGAGAGGAGGGCAGCTCGGGGCGGCCTTATCCCCCCGGTTCGTCGCCGGATGAGCGACGCGTGCGGCGGCGGCGATCGGGGCGGCCACGGCGTCGACACGGCGCGGGAGCAGGTGGGAGGAGGGAGAAGGGCCCCGGTGGGCTGGCTGGGTCGGTTGGGCCGGCACTGTGCCAGTGGCCCAGTGGCCAGGGCCTTTCCCTTTTTCCTTTTCTTTTTCTTTCTCTGTTTTTATTTTCCAGTTTCCATTTTCATTTTGTTTTGGCTCTTACTCTTCACACAAAAATGTGAGACATAGCCCAAATATTTAGTTGCAATATTTCAAAGGCCCACAGTAGCTTTGAGGATTTTTAGTAACTGTTTCTATTTTAAATTTGGATTTAAATGCATTCAAAATTACTTTTAGCTCCTGTTTTATTAGGTGGGGTCCACACCAGTAGCTTTGTGATGTTGTTTTCCTCAACATTAATTATTTTAGAATATTCCAAAATTTTGGAACATTTTACATTTGATGTTTGAAAATTTAATTTCATCACATAAAACACAGGGCATTTGCATTGGAATTTGAATTGGATTTTGAATCCAACTTGCTCAAACTCCACTTAGCAAAATATCTAGGCACTGTTCATGATCATTACTGTAGCCTAATTACAATGATCACTGTAGCATAAGCCCAGGGTGTCACAATTCTCCCCTACTAACAAGAATTCTCGTCCCGAGAATTAAGAAGTAGAAGGGAAGAGCCCGGGGTATTCTGCACGAAGATGATCTTCGCGTTCCCAAGTGGCTTCATCTGCAGAATGATTTGCCCACTGCACTTTGAAGAACTTGGTAACCTTCTGACGAGTCCGACGTTCAGTCTCATCGAGAATGCGGACTGGTTGCTCCTTGTAAGAAAGATCTTGTTGTAGTTCCAGCATTTCATGGTCCACTGCTCAGATAGGATCCTTGAAGCAGCGACGAAGTTGTGACACGTGGAACACGTCGTGAACCTGAGAAAGGTTTGGCGGTAGTTCCAACTGATAAGCCACTTTACCACCCGGTAAAGGATCGGAGTTTGGGAATACAAAGGATCCATCAAGAATATCTCCCAGAATAAATCATACGATTTTTCCCATGGAAGAATGGTAATTCTTGTTGAACAAGGAATTTCAACATTAGGTCATCCGGCCTGGTGTGCTAGGCAAGACATCACCTTACCGGGTAATAAAGGCCAGAGTTACAATTTTTGGGAAGGTCCCAACCATCATATCTGTCCGAGATTCCAGATCTGATTGGTGCCATGACACTTCAGACTCAGCAGGCCTGAGAGGAAAGAAGATGCAGCACAAATCAACGAGTTGATATTGTAAGATTCTCGAGAAATGAATTATGGAATCGGGTCCCGAAACAAGATCTCATCATTATGCCAAGGAGAGGATGAGGGGGTGGCTGATGGACTACAATTATGTGAACAAGGATACGGCATTTGTCAATTCAAATGACATAATGTTGTATGCTCGAGGAAAACATACACCATTAATCATTGGTTGAAAGGGGCGTACGAAATATGACCTTAGATAGCACGATCAATGTAGAGCAACGATTCGATAACCAACAGTTGAAGAATGAACTGTCGATCGTTAACTTCAAAGCAACAGGGTTGCTAGAATTATAGAATCCAAGCAGTATCGCTTGCATATTGGAATCCCGGTTAGAATCAACACGGGGACCAAGAAAGAACGGTGATGGTGAGAAGTATCGCCATGTCAGGAATTTCTTAAGAGGTGGAGCAATCCTCACAACATACTTGACATAAAGACAGTAGTACTCCAAGATAGAACATAATATAAGCTGGGTAGCAAGTTTCATCCATAACATGGACAAGCTTGCACTGAAAAGAAGTCAAGGGTGTTGTCGATGATAACGAAATTATCGAGGCAAGGAGGGCATTTCTCATCATGAACTCGATTGATATGTTGGAAAGGCATCAGAATGTTGATGATGATCATGACACATTTGTCGAGAAGTTTCATGAAGATGTAATCGGTCAGCGATGACATCAAGCAAAGGAATGGTGAAGCGAAAGGTTATCGGAACCACAGATAGGTTTCTGGCTCAGACTCGAAATTGTCTTTTTAAGACAATCAACGTGATGTTGAAAACTCGAAGTAAGCTTAACACACTGTTGGAATTGTGTTCCGGGGATGAATAATATAACTAGTAGGGTCAAGCCTTAGCATGATGACGATGATGTAGCCTAATAGCTTGGAACGACATGGTCGAGTACAACTCATAATCAAAGAGGATTACTAAGAGTTGTCGAATCGCAATGCGTACTCGATTCAGATATCAGTGTCCTTGATTGTTCAACAACTCAGAACACGAGAAAACTAGAGTCAACGAAACATCATAGTTGATTAGGAGCTCATACGAAGTTATAAAGCTCCGTGATATTTATCAGGATACCAGGGATAATACTTGGAGGTAGATCAGCATAGAGGTTAGACTAGCGTATTGATCTGTGGAAGACAAGCACTTTAACTTGTTTGAGAATGAAATCGAAGTAGAACAACATGGTCGGAACCACGATTGCAAAGGACAAGATACAAGATCAAATCATACAATGAATGATTATTGAAAGGAGAAGCTTCTACGATAAGTCATACACTGGGTCCATGGGCATGAACACAAAGTTCAAGGTTGACTCCCACTTCTTCAAGGCATAACCTCTCATTCACTTCTCGCTTTCGATGAAGCTGTATTGTTGGACTTATATCGTGCAAAACACGAGAGGAGTATGACTCGCGAAATCTTTCAGGTTCACACGGACTAGGGAGAGCATAAGTCGAACACATCGGGGTATCTTAAGAGCATACACCACAAACTTCAAGGGTGATTAACACAAGCTCGAAGGTAGAGCATGGTTGGCAAAACAGAAGATACAATTTTATCTGAGGGAGAAGACACATCTTACCAACGGCAACAGGCATCAGGGGAAGAATATCACAAGAATTTTGAATATGTATGCCGCTGTCGGATAATAATCCACCAAAAGATCCAGCAGACTACAATTGATCCGATGTGAGTAACGATACTCAATCAGAGACGGAGGTGTGGATGTGAAAGCGATTACTTTTCACCGCGGGGAGGTCATCACGGGGTGGGGATGCCTGAACCTTATCCGCGCAAGGAGGAGACGGTAAACTCTATCCATCCACCGACAGACTGACCCACGAGCTAGGAAAAGAGCTTCACTATGCGCGCCATTGTTGCATGCGTGGCACGGAGGGGCCAGGCATGGCTGGCTTCTTTGGTCGAGGGACACGGGTGACACGCACCGTATCGACACATGCATGGACAGACTGACGAGACTGTGTTTAATAGTGGCGCCTCTCCACTTTGGATGAGAACAAGTGAGAGGTCATCGCGTACGATAGACTTGGGACTGACCACTGATCGACGAGGACATATGGCACGTGGCCCGATCAAATACCATTAAGCTGAATAGACTTAGCTGGACAATCAATCAAGGTTGATTTGTCGGGAACCAACTCAGGTTGGGAAAGATGTCTGAGCCGGAAAGACAATTCAAAAGGATATCCTGATGATCGCGTGCACACGCACATATTGAATCATTAGGCTCAAAAATGGCAAAGACAAAGGATGTCAACGAAGACTACAAGACATATGGAATTAACCATAATGTGAGCAGTCAAGAGTTTCAAGAGCAACGAGCTGCAGCGGATTTTCGGAAGATCGAAAAGTACTTCGAAGGATTTTGCGAAACACATGAACAACTGGGATGAACGGATCCTCGACGATTGTGAGGAATTATCCGTAAGGCCTTCATGCGGAAAAGAACTACAAGGCAGTAAACTCAAAGGGTTATCGGGGTTATGGAGAGTATTTCGGGGCATCTTGTAATAACAAGAGCAACGAGAAAAGGATTGTATGAATGACAATTGTAATTAGTCATCCATAGGGACTTATCGGCGATAGGGAATTGCAACGCCGGTGATCACAAAGTCTCGGAAAACATCAAAAAGGTATCTTCAGAATCTTCTGACGAAGCAGGTGATCTTCTGGTATGAGAGCTCTCCGGGAGAAGTAGTTGCGAGAACCTAGAGTCAGAGTTTAGTAAAATCTTTAACCCGAAAAGAAGAGAGATCAGAGTCCCAAAGTATAGAAGAGGAATAAAAGATCCTAATACCACCCAATGGCGACGTGGGCCCGTAAGCCACACAGCCATGTTAGTAAAACAGTTTTCATAGACTAGACTCAACTTCGGCCAAGGAGTTGGAAAGGGGGCTACCTACAGGCAGTCGGCTCTGATACCAACTTGTGACGCCCCCATTCTCGTCCGTACGCTAATCATACACACAGTGCGTACGACCAAGATTAGGGACTCACTGATTAATATCACAACACGACAAAGACACAAATAAAGAGTCATACAGCTTAATATTACAAGCCAGGGGCCTCGAGGGCTCGAATATAAGCTCCGACAAGCACAAGTCAGCGAAAGCAACAATATCTGAGTACAGACATAGTTAGACAAGGGTGCCTTAAGAAGGCTAGCACAAACATAGATAACGGATCGAAAGAGGCGAGGCCTCCTGCCTGGAAACCTCCTAACTACTCCTGAGCGTCGAGGGCAGCCTCCACGTAGTAGTAACCTCCATCGGCGGTGTAGTAGCCATCTCCAGCGAACTCCATCTCCGGGGCTCCAACCTCTGAACGCAGCAACGTATCGAAGGGGAAAAGGGGAGCAAAGCAGCTGTGAGTACTCATCCAAAGTACTCGCAAGACTTACATCAGAACTAAGCTAGATATGCATCATTCTCAATGAAAGGGGGTATCTCTGGACTGACTGCAGAAAGCAAGAGTAAGGAGAAGGCCTACTCCTATCGAAGACTAGCATCTTCAGCATCTTGCAGCATGAGAAGAGAGTAGACCTGCATCTCATATATATAGTCATATTGTTGAGCTATTTTATTAAGTAATACGCCCAGAGATCCTTCCTCGACTCCCTGCAAGGAAGCAATCCCGGAGCCACAATTCAATTTTAAATTAAATTATAATTAAAGTTGTATAAGGTCAAGGCACATTTCCAAGTCGTCCTGTTACCGTGGACACGGCTATTCGAATAGATATTTCATCCCTGCAGGGGTGCACCACATATTCCCCAACGCGCCTGAGTCACCTCCAGCCGGACACACTTTCCTGGGTCATGCCCGGCCTTGGGATATCAGCACGTCATCGCCCCACCTAGACTCATCGCAGAGGCCAGCCCGCCAGTCTAAATCCTATGCGCCCAGGGGTCATGGGCCCAATCACCCTGTGCACACCTGCACGGTGCGTGGGCGGCCGAAAGCAGACCTAGTACACTCCACTCCAGAGCTGTACGTTCCAGCCCAATTCGGCACGCGCCGCTCCATTGCTGACGTTTGAAGAGCTTCGGCTGATACAACGACGCTGAGTGCCCATAACTACCCCACGCGAAGGTTAGTGCGTATTAAGGCCAATGACCTAACTCAGATCCAGTACCCAACCCATTAGCAAATTATCAGTGCGGGGCAAGCTCGAACATATTGCAGTCCGTCGCCCCGCCAAGAACACTCGAGTGCCTTCCGGCGCACTCCACCAAGTATCCAGATGCCTTGCGGCGCATCCCACCAATATCTCTCGCGGGTACCCTTGGGGCCGACCCGTCTTTAACATGTTTCAGTCACCCGGTCATAGTAACTGTGTGTCTATACACCAAGCGGAGATCCGAGGAATCACCCTCGATGGATCCCACTCGAGGTAAGAGTAAGACAAGAGTCGTTACCGGTAAATGGAAAGGAGGAATCACCCTCGCTACCCATTACCGATAACTATGCTACAGAATTAACATCGGGAGTGCTAAGTGAGGTATCACCCTCGGCACTCGATGGTAGCTCTGCAGTGTCCTACTTAAGGGGTGTGTAGTGATGTGTCGGTAACGGCTTGTCAGTCATAATGACTGAGTCTTCTGTCTTCAAGTCCTCGGTGTCGACGATGAAAGCAGGGGCAACAGGGACTAAAGGGGGTCTCAGGAGTTCACTGATCCACCTAAACTAGACAGTTGATATAACAACAAGTGCGGTAGCAGTTCATCAAAATCAGGCTATGCATCAGAATAGCAGCTAACTAATACAGTAGCAAAATCTAACGCAAGCATAAGAGAGAGAGAGCTGGGTGATATCGGAATGCTCAAGGGGGTTTGCTTGCCTTGCTGCTCTGCGGCAAAAGGCTGGACGTCAAGGGCGTAGTCGTACCCGGCAGCTCCGTCAGCCTCGGGGTCTACCGGAGAGAAGAGGGGGAAGAAACAATAAATACAAAGCACACAGATGCAACATGATGCATGGCATGGCAATATGCATGGCTACCGGTGTTTACGGCCTATCTAGGTGCGATAGTTAAATTAGGAATTTATTTGGAATTATTTCGTCAGAGTCATGCACTATTCACCTATCTGAAATAGGCAAAAAGTTGCATGTTCAGCTATTTAGGGGCATGTGACAGATGAATGGATGGCACCATTGCATTCTTTGGATTTTTCTGATCAACTTTCATATATAAAATATTTTCATCTGACTTACAGATTATTTTCTATGATTTTTCAAAGTTTTATTAATTTTCTGGAATTAAATCTATTTATTAACTCAAACATTATCCGACACAGTGACAAATACTTTTTATACCCAGCCACAGCTAGCCACAGTCAATGATAGGTGGGGCCAGGGGGCTGAGTTAGCAGCTGACTGGGTCAGCCTTATCCAAATGAATAGTAACAGTGGGGGTCCCACATGTCATACTCACAGAACCAGTTCAGTTTATTAATTTAAATTAGCAGGGATTAATTAGTGAATGGGTCCCACTGTCAGTGAGACATTAGACTAATCTAATCATTCGGATTAATCTAAAATCTAATTAGTTTAATTAATTAGTGGGGGACCCACATGTCATTGTCCCAGGGCGAACAGTGCCCCGCGTTGACCGGGGTCAACACGGTCAAACGGAGCCAGGGGGCCCACATGGCAGCCACACTGGGAGTGGGGCCACGCGCCCACGTCGGACTGGCCACCGGAGACACGCCGGCGAGCGCCGGACGCGTCTGTGAGCTCCGGCGAGCTCGGGTTTCGTCTACAGGCGATCATTTTGCACGCGGCCGGTCGCGTTCGAACGGCCGGTGAGCGCCGCATCCATTTCTAGCACTAGCACGAGCGGAGGCGGCCGGTAGCGAGCGCAGGGTCGACGGCGGCGGGCGAGCTCTCGGGCGGCAACAGCGACGAGCTTGAACAGGGGGCTAGCGAGGGGGGTTTTGCGCGGGATCGACGCAAAAGAGCAGCACGAGCTCACGGGTGCTCATGGCGCAGCTCGAGCGGCCCTGGAGTGAGCTCCAGGTCATCCATGGCGGAGGCAGGAGCTCGGGCACGGCGGTGGCCAGCTACGGGTGACCGCAGGAGCAAAGGGGTAGGGGGAAGCACGCAGGGGAGCTCACCTGCGTTGCAGAGAAGGCCCGGGGAAGCCGGAGTTCACAGGGAGGGCGAATCGACGGCGGCGGCTTCTCTGTCCCGAGGAAGAAGATGGAAGGAGGCAACGGCGTGGGAGCTCCAGGAGCTTGGGGTCACAGTTGAGGAGGTCGAGGAGGGTGCAGCGGAGCCCGTGGTTGGCTTGGATGGGCTCGAGGTCGACGGTGGCCGCGGATCTACGGCGGCCGCGCCATGGCTATGCTCGGTGAGATGCGAGCGGGCGAGGGAGAGGGAGAGGGCGAGATCTGAGGGGGGCTAGGGTTTGCGGGGGAGAGGAGGGCAGCTCGGGGTGGCCTTATCCCCCGGTTCGTCGCCGGATGAGCGACGCGTGCGGCACCGGCGATCGGGGCGGCCACGGCGTCGACACGGCGTGGGAGCAGGTGGGAGGAGGGAGAAGGGCCCCGGTGGGCTGGCTGGGTCGGCTGGGCCGGCACTGTGCCAGTGGCCCAGTGGCCAGGGCCTTTTCCTTTTTCCTTTTCTTTTTCTTTCTCTGTTTTTATTTTCCAGTTTCCATTTTCATTTTCTTTTGGCTCTTACTCTTCACACAAAAATGTGAGACATAGCCCAAATATTTAGTTGCAATATTTCAAAGGCCCACAGTAGCTTTGAGGATATTTAGTAACTGTTTGTATTTTAAATTTGGATTTAAATGCATTCAAAATTACTTTTAGCTCCTGTTTTATTAGGTGGGGTCCACACCAGTAGCTTTGTGATGTTGTTTTCCTCAACATTAATTATTTTAGAATATTCCAAATTTTTGGAACATTTTACATTTGATGTTTGAAAATTTAATTTCGTCACATAAAACCACAGGGCATTTGCATTGGAATTTGAATTGGATTTTGAATCCAACTTGCTCAAACTCCACTTAGCAAAATATCTAGGCACTGTTCATGCTCATTACTGTAGCCTAATTACAATGATCACTGTAGCATAAGCCCAGAGTGTCACACCGAGTGACTGTTCGAGTTTCGATGGTCCTCCCGAAGGGCTGTCCGCGACATCGTCCGGGGGACTGTCCGACCGCCTCCCGAAGGGCTGTCCGAGGGGCGGATGAGGGTATACATCCTCGCGGTTGGGAGGTTGTAAATCCTAGCTGCGGGGATCTGCACCGCCGATCGTCGTCGACTCTACTTCCGCTGCACTACGAGTCGGTAACGAAAAAGATCAACCCTTGTATGCAGTCTCCATAGTGGTCCTGGGCTAGTGAGTAGGTCGGAAATTTTTGTTTTCTGCTGCGTTACCCTACAAATGATGTGCCAAGAATCCCCTGGAGCTCAACTCCCCGGAATAAATCAAGTCAGACAGGAGGCACCAAGACAGAACTCCGTCACATCGGCATCATATAGTTTCCAAAATACCCGCGTGATCCTAAAAAAAAATTCAGTGAGAAGAGGGTAGAATCAAAATTCCTAAGTCATAATTCCTCACCAGAGCATAGAAGAGGAGTAAAAAGAATCCTACTCTCCGATATAACTAGACTCAAAATAGTTTTTCTCTAGACTCGACTCGGCCAAGTTCGATCAATCAAGGGGGCTCCTAGGTCGGTACAGGCTCTGATACCAACTTGTCACGCCTAAGATGCGACCTTGTTCTTATTTTGGCTCGAGGGCCTCGATAGGGATAAGAGTGCATCTCGTCGTGTTGCAAGAATGGATATCATTACAAGTACATGTACAGAAGAGATGAGTATATGGAATTGGCTTACACTCGCCACAAGCTACATCAAGATCACATCAATACAACAACATACTCAAACATCATACAGAAGAGCAGGCTCCGACTATGGACGAAATCAAACGATAAAATGACATCCATCCTTGCTATCCCAGGCTGCCGCCTGGAACCCATCCTAGATTGATGAAGAAGAAGAATAATAACTCCAAATCAAATCAAGCATCGCTCTCACGTCAAAGCATCGCATTACCTGTACCTGCAACTGTTGTTGTAGTAATCTTTGAGCCACAGGGACTCAGCAATCTCATTTTCAAGGGTATCAAGACTATTAAAGCTTAATGGGAGAGGTATGGTTAAGTGGTGAGGCTGCAGCAAGCGACTAAGCATTTATTTGAGTGGCTAACTTACGAATACAGAAAGTAAAGTATGGTGGTCTACGCATAACGGACGTGAGCTAGGAATGATCACTAAGTGATCCTGAACACCTACTTACGTCAAACATAACCCCACCGTGTTCTCTCTCGGATAAGGACTCGCAAGAAGAGACAGTCACGGTTACGCACACGGTTGGTGTATTTTATTGGAGTTTACTTCAAGTTTACTATGACCGGGTGTTAAACAAAGTTTCCAAGTTTGCCACATAACCGCGAGCACGGCTTTCCGAAAGATTTAACCCCGCAGGGGTGCTCCAACTCATCCATCACAAATTAACCACACGCAGCGGGAATAACCTCGACCACGGATCTCATGATCTTCCTAGGCAATTCCACAGGAAATCCGCGACCTCGAGATAGCCCGAAGAAAATCGGACTTCCTCACTCAAGACGTTCGAGAAAGGTAAAACAAATCCA
Organism: Elymus sibiricus; assembly: GCA_039707655.1. Lineage (NCBI taxonomy): Eukaryota > Viridiplantae > Streptophyta > Magnoliopsida > Poales > Poaceae > Elymus > Elymus sibiricus. The sequence goes on from CM077675.1 coordinate 528,879,274, forward strand.
GCAAGGCCGCTCGGCGTTTCGACGATCCCGATAGGAGCCGCGTATCTCGTTCTCAGGACACGACGGATTGTCCAAACTTCCGGTAAGCCAGTCGCAGAGTTGCCCCTGGTAGCCATCGGCGGTTGACGGGTTGGACCAACACTCATGAGGAGCACTGGCCCGGGGGGTTGATTAAACATCCGCGGGTGCCGGCGGGTCCCTATGCAATTTATTAGTTCTTAGGCAAATGTAGTACCAATGTTGGGCCTTGCTAGATAAGTTTTATCCCAAAACGAAAATCAAGGGGGTCCTCATAACAACCCCGAGCAAGTTAGGAGCGCTTAATTATGGAACATAACACCGGTTCACAAATTACTAGGGCGGCAAGAGTGGAACAAAACACCGAGCAAAAGGCCAAGCCTTCCAGCTTTTACCAAGTATATAAGTGCATTAAATTAAATAGCAATAATATTGTGATAGCAAAAGAATGTCCATGTTGACACATGGAAGCAATTGCACCTGCAGCTAGAAACGCTATAAGAAGGGCTGAGCATGCGGTAACATAGCCAGACAAAGGTTTGCTGGGAAGGTGGAGGGTTAGACGCTTTAAATGGCAACGTTGGGAGGCTTGACAAACAAATGGTAGGTAACGAGACATAACGGTAAAAGAGGGACAACTAGCATAGCAATGATACTAGTGGTATTCAGGAAAATGTGTCATCTTGCCTGAGATCCCGCTTGGAAGAAGAACGAGCCCATGAAGAAGACGATCCAACGTAGTCGAACGAATCCTCACACTCCGAACGCTTTCGGAACTCTATCGAGAAGGAACAATCCGAAACAAACAATCAACACAAGATACACCACAACATATGCATGACATGATGCGCAAACAAATATGATGCATGTCCAGTTAATATGCAAGCATGGCATGGCATGGCAAGAACAACAAACAACTACTACATGTTAAGTGAAGTTCAATATGCAACTCGTTGCATATTGACGAAACTCCACATTTGAATTATTTAGTTCACTCTCGTTTAGGTACTCATCAATATTAAATGTTGTTATCATGGCAAGAGGTAAAGCATGAACAACTACATCATCTAGGCATTTTAAATGAGGCCGGAAGCAATGAATAACAATTCCGGAATGACCTCATATGCATATTTTAAGTTTGGTCCAGATCTGAACTAACCATATTTTAGAGATGTTAAACCGCAAAATAAATGTCACCATGTGATTCTACACGTTTTTTCTAGACAAGTTTCATATATGGAACATTTTAAACGGAGCTACGGTTATTTAGCTATGAGGCAAACCGTTTTAGCATGATGTTAGGCAATGTTTAATGCAACATCATGTTAAATGTTTTTAACATGCATGAGGATGACATGATCAAATCGATGCAATTTGTAGAACACGTTGGCATAATATGATATAGAGCATTGGTCACCACGACGGAGAGAAAAGGGTGTCATGGCGACGAAAACGAAATGATGCCACGGCAACATTCCGATGATCCGGCAACTCGCTGAGATGCCGGTGCAACAGAAAGTGTGGTCGTGTACGTGTCATGCAAGGATGGTGGGGTGATCCCGGTTACCAGGTTCCCACCCGTCGGTGGCACAGAAAAGAGGTACCCGAACCTAGCATCATATACAGTGCATACACCTTATACGTGCAACCATCTCATTCACACATGCATTCATCTCATCGGCGTTCGACTCATCGGTTATACCTTCGAAACGTTCGTTTCGGGGCGGACGAAGTAGTTGTACACGAGTCTTTGGCGATGGTAGTCGTACACACTCCGTAGATGTTCAGGGTCGTCGAGGACGTCGTGGAGTAGTGGTACTCGTGCCGTAGAGGAAGTAGTCGTTCACTCGGCGGTTTTGTCGGATCCAAGGCGACGGTAGCTGTTCCGGCGTCGATATTTGGCGCTTGCGAGGGTCGTTCGTGCGAAACCCATGACGTGGGCAGGAGGCAAAGACTCAAAATCCCCATGGTCATACGGTTGACCAAGATGCTCCTATTAGAGGGAGGTTGCGACCACAACAACTCATGCCTGAAGGCAGCGGGGCAAGACTCAAGCAACAGCGATGCCATGGCAGCAGAGCAAAGGCGGCATGGAGGCGAAGCCTCGGTGGTGGCCGACCGTGGCAGAGGGGCAGCGGGGCAAGGCACAGCGGCAGAGCACGTGACGCGCGTCGGCGAGGTAGGAGCTCCGACGTGGGTGCTAGGCGCAGCGGTGGCTGCAGCAGGGCATGGCGAGGAGGAGGCCAGGAGGGGCTCTCTGACGGCCTAGACGGAGCGGCTCGAGGGGGTCGCAGCAGCAGGCGAGTCAGGCGGGACGGCAGCGCCGACTTCTGATGGCGGTCGGCGGTCGACGCGGCTCGTCGGGAGCGGGCGGACAGCGGAGCAAGGGCCGGCGAGGCGCGGCACAGAAGGGGGTCGAGCTGGAGGAGAAGCGGGACAGCAGGGGCGACGCTCGTCTCGCTGGCGGCTGCTGGAGGCAGGGTGCGGCAGGGCGGCAAGGCGAACCCGGCCGGCCGGAAGGAGGCTAGGCGTCCAGCGGCCATGGCGCAAGCGGCACGGGATGGCGACGGCAGGGAGGAGAGCTGGGGAACGAGAGGGAGACAAGGGAGATGAGCAGGGGCGGAGCCAGGCAAATACTGGGCCCCGGGCCGGCTTCAGAGCTACAGTGACCTACAGTGTCAAACATTACTAAAATTGCTACAGTTAACGAAGGGTTTTGACCCCATGACCCGGGCCCGGGCCCCCCAGGCTGGGGTGTAGCTCCGCCACTGGAGATGAGGATCGGGGCTCCTGGCGTGGGAGTGCGTGCGGGTGGCGGCGCCGTCGGGATGAAAGAGGAGTGGATCGAGGGAGATAGGGATCTATCGGGCTAGGTTTAGGTGCACCGACTGGGCCTTGTGGGCTCGCTGCGGTGGAGAGACAGATGGTGGGCTGGCTCCCCTCTCTGTCTGTTTAATTTCCCTGGACTCTCAAAATGAATTTGACCCCAGAAAATGTAATGGCTTGGATGAAGATTTTTAATTCAAACTCATTCGAATATCACACAAATGGGTTTGAATTGGGTCTAGGTTTTAGGAGTGTCAAAAGATGTTGAGAATTTTGGTGGAGCTTGGGAAAAGGACAAAAGAATATGAAAGCAAAGTTTGAGGTCAAGAATTGAGATAGAAAAGGTGTGGGATTTAAATTGCAAGTGTGTTATAGTTAATTCCCAAAAGAACGGAGTATTTATTATAGCTCCCTAAAATATTAGGAGTATATGTTATAAAGAGAAATCGCTAGATGAATTCCCTCGATTTAAATGGATGGAAGATCCATACAATTTATTTATTTGAGTTGCAAAAATTAATGACATGATGACATGATGCAATGATGCAATGATGAATGCGACAACCAAATGACTCACACGATGAGAATGGAAATAAAAGGGGAATCTTCTGGAGCGTCGGTCCCGGGCTGTTACAGACACAAACTCAATGCTAAAGCAGGCCAGCCAAGATCCATCTATGGATCTATAGGGAGAACCCCCGCTGGACGGGGTGGGTACCAAGCTCGGCTCGACCAGAACGATAATGTCCGTGGTCAACAATGGGACGGGCTTCCACCCAACATTCATCATGCGGTTGCCATTTTCAGAGGCAGCGCACACCCAATGTGTTTTACAGATGAGGATGTAGCATCAGTTCCCCGAAGGGTTTAAACCTGTGAACATAGAAAAATACAATGGGACAACAGACCCGGCCGTGTGGATTGAAGACTTCCTCCTTCACATCCATATGGCACAAGGAGATCACCTTCACACCATAAAATACTTACCGCTGAAGCTTAAAGGACCAGCACAGCATTTGCTGAATAGCCTCCCGGAAAATTCTATTGGGAGTTGGGAAGAGCTTGAGGACGCTTTCCAAGCTAACTTTGAAGGCACCTATGTCCGGCCCCCGAATGCCGATGACTTGAGCCATATCGTCCAACAAGCCAGTGAGTCATCCCAGGAATTCTGGAACCAAATCCTGACCAAGAAAAATCAAATTGTCAATTGTTCGGATGCCGAGGCACTGGCGTCCTTCAGGAACAATATCCGAAAGGATTGGCTAGCTCGTCAACTCGGGCAGGACCGGCCGAGAACGATGGAAGCCCTTACCTCACTTCTGACCCGCTTTTGCGCGATCGAGGATAGCTGGCTAGCCCGTCTAAATACCCTCCCAGAAAGCCTGAGATATCTGAAGTGCGGGATGGTAACGGAAAGCCACGGCGCAATAAGAACAAGCGTCATCACAACGGCTATGAGTCCGAAGACACTACGTCAGCGACAGATTCACCAATTCAAAATCATCACAGCAGAGGAAACCCTTGAAAGGGAATAGGGATGGACCTACCCAGCTGGAGAAAATCATGGATAGGCCGTGATACGTTTCCAACGTATCCACTTTTCCTAACACTTTTGCTCTTGTTTTCGACTCTAATTTGCATGATTTGATTGGAACTAACCCGGACTGACGCTGTTTTCAGCAGAATTACCATGGTGTTGTTTTGTGCAGAAATAAAAGTTCTCGAAATGGAATGAAATCTTTTGGAGATTTATTTTGGAATAAATAAGGAATTTTTGAGCCAAGAGTCACAGGAGAGGGGGCCCAGGGTGCCCACCCTCTACCATGGCACACCAGCCCCCCCCCCTGGCACGGCCTGGTGGAGGGTGGACACCTCGTGGGTCCCCCGACCCTAATTCCAACGCTAAAAATTCAGAGAGAAGGTTTTACCTTGTTTCACGATACGGATCCGCCGCCACCTCCTGTTCTTCATCCGGAGGCCAGATCTGGAGTCTGTTTGGGGCTCCGGAGAGGGGAATCCTCGGTCTTCGTCATCATCAACCCTTCTCTATCACCAGTTCCATGATGCTCCCCACCGAGAGTGAGTAATTCCTTCGTAGGATTGTTGGTCGGTCAGGAGTTGGATGAGATTCATCATGTAATCGAGTTAGTTTTGTTAGGGATTGATCCCTAGTATCCACTATGTTCTAAGATTGATGTTGCTATGACTTTGCCATGCTTAATGCTTGTCACTAGGGCCCGAGTGCCATGATTTCAGATCTGAACCGTTTATGTTATCATCATTATAGCTATCTTCTTGATCCGATCTTGCCTAGTCATATGCAGCTATTACGTGTTATGATCAGTCAACCCCATAGTGACAATATTTGGGATATTTCACGGTGATGACCGTAGTTTGAGGAGTTCATGTATTCACTAAGTGCTAATGCTTTGTTCGGGTTCTCTATTAAAAGGAGGCCTTAATATCCTTTAGTTTCCTTATGGACCCCGCTGCCACGGGAGGGTAGGACAAAATATGCCATGCAAGTTCTTTTCCATAAGCACGTATGACTATATACGCAATACATGCCTACATGGCATTGACGAACTGGAGCTAGTTCTGTATCGCCCTAGGTTATGACTGTTATATGATGAATATCATCCAACAAATACTTCGATCCAGTGCCTATGAGTTTTCACTTATTGATTTTGCTAAGTTACTACTGTTGCTGCTACTGTCACACTTGCTACAAAATCACTACTACTATTATTACCGCTATTGTTACTGTTACTACTGCTATTTATCTCCAGGTGTGGTTAAATTGACAACTCAACTGCTAATACTCTCAAATATTCTTTGGCTCCCCTTGTGTCGAATCTATAAATTTTGGTTGAATACTCTACTCTCGAAAACTGTTGCGATCCCCTATACTTGTGTGTTATCAAGACCTTTTTCTGGCGCCGTTGCCGGGGAGCATAGCTATATGTGTTGAGTCACTTGGGATTTATATCAACTTATCACTATGAAGAATCTGAAGGATACAAGAACCAAGTTCATCCCCTCTTGTACGAGAGGAGGTAAGGAATTGCCATCTAGCACTGCTTTTGATCCACCTACTGTTTTGAATCAGCTTGTTACACCACCACTACCTATTGATCGTCCTGATATGCTTGATGATGCTACTTCTGAAATTTATGATGATACTATTGCTACAAGTGTTGAAACCATGCCACTGAATGAATTATTAGATGATCATCTTGCTAAAGCTAGAGAACTTGAAAATGCTGAAACTGATGAAGATTTTGAATCAGCTGCTACTCCTCGCTCTCCTAGATTTGAAATGCCTAAGATACCTGAAGGTTATGCTTTAGATGGAGAAATAGCTAGAGAGATTCTTGCTTGTAAAGATAGGAATGATGTTAAGAAACTAATATGCAAGTATAAGGAAAAGACTCTGAATGCTAAGATGAAATGTGATCCTAAGTTTGCTACTTCACCTATCTCTGTTACCGATAAGGATTATGAATTCTCTGTCGACCCAGAGTTAATTACTTTGGTTGAATCCGATCCTTTTCATGGCTATGAAACTGAAGCTGTGGTAGCACACCTTACTAAGCTGAATGATATAGCCACCCTATTTGCTCATGATGAGAAGATTTGCTACTATTACATTCTCAAATTATTTCCGTTCTCATTAAAGAGTGATGTTAAGATATGGTACAACACTCTTACTCTTGGTTGTGTGCGTAGTCCCCGGGATATGATTTACAACTTCTCTGAAAAATATTTTCCTGCTCATAAGAAACAAGTTGCCTTACAAGAAATATTTAACTTTGCGCAAATTGAAGAAGAGAGTCTCCCACAAGCTTGGGGGAGGGTTCTCCAATTTCTTAATGCTTTGCCTGATTATCCACTTAAGAAACATGAAATACTTGATATCTTCTATAATGGACTAACTGATGCTTCTAGGGATTTCCTAGATAGTTGTGCTAGTTGTGTTTTCAAGGAACGAAATGTCAAACAAGCTGAGGAATTATTGAATAATATATTGAAGAACTATGATGATTGTACTCTCCCCGAACCAGCAATTGAACCCACTCCGAAGAAGAGGGGTATCTTATTTATCAGTCCTGAAGATATGCAAGAGGCAAAGAAATGTATGAAGGAAAAAGGTATTAAAGCTGAGGGTGTTAAGAATTTACCACAAATTGAAGAAATACATGGGCTCAACACACCATCCCCTCCACAGGTGGTAGAGGTAAATTCTTTCTTCAAGTTTGATGAAGGTGATATCTCTTACAATAAACATCCTAGTCAATGCTTATATGAGTTTGATAACTACATTATGAAACAAGAGCACTTTAATGCAAATGTTCTAAAACACTTGAAATATAATTCTGATATGATTGCTCGCTTGAGTGCCTTGTTATTTAGAATCAATAATGATGTTAGATGTGTAGGAAAACATGCCTCTATGGTTCAAACTCAGTTAGAACAAGTTGCTAAATCTCAAAGAGAATTGCTTGATAAAATGAATAATAAATGAATGATCCTGCTATTAGAGTAGTGACTAGAGGACACTACTAGGGAAAATCCTAGTAGTTTTGCGCGGTTTTTAGGTGTATCAGTAGCGCGGGTAACCGCGCTACTGATACGGCGCTACAGCTAACTTGTAGCAGTAGCGCTGGTCGACCCGCGCTACTGATATACATGTGAGCAGTAGCGTGCTTTCCGGAGATGCGCTACTTATAATAGCTGTAGCGCTCTGGAGTAAGACACGCTACTGCTAAACATGGGTAGCAGTAGCAAGCTTTACCAGGACGCGAGGCCGCGCTACTGCTAGTTTTATTAGTTTCTGGTTTTTTCTTCTGCATACACATACACATACACATACAAATGTAATTATAGCATACACATATAAATAGTCTTATCAATTCATGTCATCATCATAATCATCTTCCAACACAAAGTGGTCTCTCGTCATCATCTCTCGAAAATAATGATACAAGTCTCGAATACTTGCAACTACATCGTCATCCATCTAAACAATGATATATACGAGAAGAGCTATCACTATGAGTGAGAGCAAAACTATGCAGTACATTAGGCGGCTGTTATGAGTCCTCTCGCGTGCTAGCGTGAGCCTCCTCAAGTAACTAGCTTCTGCTTCTTGTCTGCTTTTGAAGCCTTTATGGCTGGCGCCTGAGACCCCCTCCACTTGCGCCTGACACTCGGACCACTCGTCGTATACTCCCAGAACCTTCCTTTTGTACACGACATAGCACCGGTACTTCGCCATCAAGAATCTAGGTACCTGTTAGAGATTCATCTTCATCAAGAGAATGTACAATCATATGCAACAGAATATACTTGAGCAACATGAAAAAGAAAGGTTTAGCAACTAGATGCAACATATAGTAAACATAAATAATCAACGCAGTTTCATCGTACGCAAACTAATTAACTAGAGGTACACATGTCATCGTACGCAAACTAATTAACTAGATGCAACAAATAGTTAACAGAAAGTATACAAGTTCAACCGACACATATCATCATCATCGGCATCGTAAATCACTAGAAGTTCCATCCTTCCATATCATCGAGGATGCACCCTAGCTTCTTGAACGGCGTGAGGTCCTGATGTTGCATGCCTATGCGTGTTCGGACGTCAGCTTGCGATATAGGGCATTGGTGGAACATCCTCTTCTCTTCGATGACTTCTTTCATGATGATCGTTGCAATGTCCCTCTGGATGCGAAAGAAGTCATCTCTAAGTTTATAATCTGATTCTCCATGAGATTCTACCCACTTGTGGATATGATCATCGTTTCTGCCAGTCATGCAAAGCTTTTGGTGATCCGTTCTGAACTCCATCATGAGATGGAGGAGGTAGAATCCATCGTTCTTGCTTGGTTTTGGGACATGGATGCAGCAGAAGTTAGTTTTATGCGAGAAACCCAACTTCATGTTCCTTTGTTTCCTGATCTGCAGGTGGCCACCCCTAATGCTGAAGCCTTGGAGAGCATAATCTAGAATATTCATTACGTGGGTGTGGTCCTTCTTCTCGTAGTTTCTGGTAGGGTCGAAATACACGGCGTGGGAGACTCGCGGGTAAAGAACGACAAGGACGGCGCGACCATTGCTGCGAGGAAAAAAACACCTCAAATTATTCTCCATATGAGCGAGAAGGAATGATTGAAATGTACGAAAGGGTTGTCTAGCACTGACCTACTTTGGATGATAAGGCAGGAGGACAATTTCCTGGTCCTTATTCTGTACCATGAAGTTTTCGAGGTACTCCCTAGAAGTTTTACGCTCAAAGTCGCCGAGACTCAAGAAGGACTCATGCATGTAGTATGGATCCGCCACACAGATTTGTGAGACTTCATCTCTCTTCATGACGGAGCTCATATGTAGCGCAAAAAGGCGGACGATTGTACAATCGAGCCGCCTTGTCAGAAACATATCGAAGATATGATCAAACCGCAGGAAGAACACCTCCGCGGGCCGTGTGTCGACGTAGCACTTCCCCTCAGGCACACGAGCCGCGTATATCAGATATCCTGGATCCTTCAAGGCTAGTAGGCTTTTCGCATTCGACAGCACATGGCCGTGCAGTCTCCTGAGATCCCCTGATATTGCCTCCAGCGGTTTCGGCAGTAGCATCGGCTCGCCCATGAGATGGAACATGGCCGCACTTTTGACGGGTACACACTCTTCAAAATCCACCGTCTGGCTGCTATGTGCTCTGGCTTGTTTGTAGGCAGCTGAGCCTATCTTCCCCGGTCTCTTCCCCTTTTTCTTGGGTTGACCTTCCAGACCCTTCCTTAACCCCTGCCCCAGTGTTGTCGGGCTAAGCACTGTATGACCACCGGCTAGTTCAGCCTGTGTTGAGGCGGCATCTTCAGGCGTGTCCTGTGAGGATTGCATGAAGAGAGACTTCTTGCAATCCCTGCTAGGACGTTCCTGCCTGGGTGGATCATCCATATCCTCATCAGCATGCTGATAGCCCGAGTCATCATATGGCTGACTCATCATATCTAAGTCAACGTCATAGGCTCTTGTATTGAGGAACCGAAGACGGTCCTCCTCCATCTCATCATCCATTCTTTGTTCTACGGGGGCGATTACATCAGCCACTATTGGACCCCCTTCATCATGTCGTCCACCGCTCTTACCCGGCACTACAGGCGCTGGTAATTGCGTAGGCGGGGTGGTGGTGTCCATAACTTCTTGTTGATGTGTGTTTATTGGTGTGCTCTCGGCCGGCTCCAGACGAAGAAGATTCTTCGGCCATAGCAGCACCCAACCCTTGCAGCTTCCAATCCGCGATGGGGTCCCGTCGTCCTCTCCCCTTAGCCATACTGGAGGAGGCAAATCCTCATGCCCCCATTTCACACTCGACAAGGTATCCCTGAAGTGCTCACCGGGCATCGGCTGGCCGTGGAACGTGAGTTCCAAGGGCTTCGTTATCACCCCCTTTCGCACGTCCACCTTCTGGCCTTTGATCAAGTAGAGTACGGTGCACGGGGTTTCGTCGGCCTGCAAACACATGTATGCGGGATAAAACATCCGAAAGGCAACGAAAATGGAATATTCTAGATATTTGTTGGTGTGACATGTAATTACCATGAGGGCGTCGAGCTCAGCCAAAGACGAAGGCCTTCCTAGCGCGCCAGAGACTGAGGACGGGCTGCTATGAGTGGGTGCGGGTGCGGGAGCAGGCCCGGTTGCATGAGCAAGTGATGGTGCGGTGGTGTTGTTCATCGAGTTGCTCCCGACGAAACGCGGCATGGGGAAATCATGTACCGTCTTGTCTGGATTTTCCTTCGTCCAGTTGATGATAGTCGGGATCAAGTTTGTAGCGAAATCATTTCTGCAGGCATTTACACCTGCATCAACTACCTGTTGTAGCAACTCATTTTTCTCCTCGGCTGCTTTTTTCACATCCTCAGCTCCTTTTTCTCGAACGCAAGCTTCACCTTCTCGTCGATGTCTGCCTGACTAAACTTCTTTTTCTGCTTCTTGGCCTCCGGGCCCTCGTTGTAAAACACCTTCCACGTGGCGCCGTCTCCGGCGCCGTGCACACGTCCATATTTCGGCCGCCGGCCCAAAGGGAGTCCCTTAAGTTCGTTCAAGGCTCGGTTGAGAGGGGTGTCCCACTTGGGCCTCATCGGCGAAGTAGGGCTTTCGGCTACAAGCTGGTGTTGCTTCTCCTGCAGAAGGAACGTGGACCGTTTACAAATGTGTAGTCGACTTGATCAGAAGCTAAATGTAAGGTGGTAAAAGAATAATTACCAGTATTCTAATCAATGTCCTCGTGAACTGGTCCATGTAAAAAACCTTCTTTTCCTTGTCCCACTTGTAGCGGGCCCTGATGAAGTCACGCTCCAAGGGTTGGTGAACTTCACGAAGTGGTCTGGGAGACCCGCGGCTTCACATTCAGCGTCCTCCTTATCCCATATGGGCCTTTTGCCAAGGTAGCCACAGCTTCCCAGGTGATGCTTCGCCGTGTTCCTTTGCTGAAGGCTCTTGAATTTCGTAGCCTTAGCCTTGGCTGCCTCGGTAGCGCAAGTGTCCTTGAACTTTTCGAACTCCTCTTCCGTAAGTGTCAGATTTTCCTCCAGAATCTTGGACAGGGGTTCCTCAGCCTCAATAGCTCGTTTCACCCTCCCTTTCCAGGAGGCCAAATCATTGCTGAACATGCCCATGGCATGATTGTTAATCTTTTTCATCTTCGGATCATCCCACGGTTGTTCTATTTTATCATCCCGGCCGGGGAACTTGAATCTCTTGTGCAACTTCGTCAGGAGCAACTGCCTCAAATGTTCTTTACTCCTTAAGTCATCGTCGTTGATGCTCGCGCATTCCCGTAGGATGCATCCTACTTGGTTCCCATAGCACTTGTGAGGTTCTTCCGGCTCTAATGGCTCAAACTTGCCAGGGGCCATCTTTGTGATCACCAGTCGTCCGATGCCGAGTTTGTTAGGTTTTTATATCCTCTGCTTCTTCTGCTTCTTCTTTTCGGTAGCGGCATCGGAGCCGGTACCTTCCTCGCCGGTATCTTCCCCACCGGTACCTTCCCCGCCGGTCTCAGCGCCGCCATCGGTGCGGGCGCTGTCTGTCGGTGTCAAAACCAGCGGATCTCGGGTAGGGGGTCCCGAACTGTGAGACAAGAATCGACGGTAACATGAGACGAAGGGGACACAGATTTACCCAAGTTCGGGCCCTCCTATGGAGGTAATACCCTACGTCCTTCTTGGTTGTATTGATGATATGGAGGGTTACAGAGTTAATCTTCCTCAAGATCGTATGTCTAACCCTAGATGAGTTGTTCTCCCCCTATACCCTAAAAGCCTACGACTTATATAGATGCCGAGGATGCCTAGGGTTTACACAAGGTCGGTTACAGGTCGAAGAGATAAACATGCCTATTTGCTACATCAAACGTGGAGCGCAAGACGTACTCCCCGAAACTTCCTTCTTGGAGACTAGGCCTTCAAATCTTCCAGTGTTCAGTAAGTAGCCCATATAGGCCGGCCCATAATCATAGGCCGGCTCCCCAGGGAACCCCTAATCCAGGACTCCCTCAGTAGCCCCCGAACTTGCCTCCAACGCCAAGGATCTTCAGCTCCAATTGGTTCGCGAACAGAGTCTTCGGCTTGCGAGGTGAGTTCCTTCCCGCCGAATCATAGTTCGGCCTCCGATGATACGTAGTTTTCCGTATAGTGGCATGTCCGAACACTGCAGATTGGTTGGCCTTGAAGGCCAAACGTCAGGGGGTAAATAATGTTCCTCTGACGGCCTCTCTGACGAAAGGTCACGGTCCATCACGACCGCTAGCCAGTTACAAAAACTCGATTCGCGGCTCGAGACCGTTCTACCAACATGATCTATCAACGTGCAGATCGTGCCCTGTTTTACACGGGATATGTTTAATCATGCGCGTGCAATGGCACGCACGTCTCGGGAAATGGAGGGATTCGCGGCGCGGTAGAGGGAGTCTAAACGATAAGCCTCATAAAAGGGAAGAAAAACCCCCGAAGCTAATTACGCCCCTCATTCGCCTCTTCTTTCCATTCCTCTAAGCCTCCGAAGCCCAGATATAGATCTTCCACCACCCACCTCCAAGCTCATCAATGGCGGGCTCAGGCTCCAACGGCAAGTGGGAGGCCTCCACCGTCAACAACAAGGACATCCTGGACCTCAAGAAGGCCGAATACCTCCCTGTCGATATCCCTCACAGAGCGCCGGAGGAGGGCCAAGTGATCCCCACCCCCAAGCCAGGCGAAAGGGTGGTCTTCATTCCCCACTTCATCAGGGGTTTAAGCTTTCCACTTCATCCCTTCGTCAGGGGGCTGATGTTTTTCTATGGCCTCGAATTCCATAACCTCCCGCCGAACTCTTTCATGCACATATCAGCATTCATCCTCATCTGCGAGGCTTTCCTGCGGGTCGAGCCACACTTCGGACTCTGGCTCCAAGTGTTCAACGTCAAGCCTAAGTGCGTCGGCGGCAAGCACGCAGATTGCGGCGGGGCTGTCATCGGCAAGCTCACCTGCGTTGTGTGGCCGTCGGGCACCTTCATCGACACCATCAAGGTGTCGCAGAGGGAGTGGTTCTACATCACAGAGCCGCAAGAAGAAGGTCAGCATCCCCCCGCCGCATTCAGGTCTGGTCCCCCCACCAGATTGGCTTCATGGCTCGAGAAGGGCCTCAGCTGGGGACCGAGCAAGGAGGTGAGCGAACTGCAGAAGCGTGTCAGCGCCCAAGTCGAGAAGGGCATCACGCTGACCAGCGTGGTCCAGTTCATGCTCTGAAGACGCATCCTTCCCTCCCAGCGCCGGGATACTCCCCTGTGGGCTCGTCAACTTGACGACGCGCCCACGATCTTGAATCTCTTCCGCACTACGCGGGAGAAGCCGTGGAAGGTGCTCTTCAAGTCGTAGAAGAGCTGGCCCTCCGAAGAAGAAGACAAGGGTCTCCACGCCGCCAAGCTCGCCTCCGAGGTACGGCATTAACTTCGCTTGGTCGACTTATTTCCCATAGAGAGGACTTATAACACTCCCTCCAATAACCCATTGTAGTCATGGCTGAAGAAGGCCGTGAACATCATAAGTCCAGCACCTCAGCCCGAAGACGCTAGGTCCGGGATGTTAGCGGCGATGCTCGTGGTGAAGCCGTACAAGGCCCCCGAGAAGAAGGAGGAGAAGAAGAAGAAACCAGGCCGAAGCGGCCTTCGTATTCGGGACCAGTCGGAGACTGTGTCCGGAGAGACTCATGCCTCCTCGAATCAAGAGGAGCGCGAGCAGGAAGAGGAGGAAGAGGAGCAGGAGGAAGAGGAGGAGGACGAAGCTGGGGGGAAGGTAATTCCCCCCTCAAAAGAAAGAGCGAGGCGTCATCGGACGCCCCAAAGGAGGCAACTCCTCCCACACAGAAGAGAGCGCGTCGGGCATAGGTGGTCTTGTCCGACGACAGCTCGGATTCAAACGCCGAGTCTGATGACGTCGAGGAGGTTCCGAGAAGGAACCTTCGGGTCAAGCCCCCCGCCCGAGGGTCAGGAGCCTTAGACCCCTTACTCGTCCTTTAACAGGTTGAGAATTTATTAACACGCAGGTGCTCGTTGATTTTGCAGCCCTCCGCGCGTCCTCCCCATCGATCAATTATCGGATGGGGAGACCCCGCCCGCTGAACTAGCGGAGAGCGGGAATGCCTCGCATCCCGCCACTCCGGGCGCCGCGAAGGACATCGCCGAGGTATCATCCCAGCGTGCTCCTATGGAGCCGGGCACCGGCGGCGGGGAAGACGGCATAATGGTTGATGCTAACGCCTCGGTTACCGAAGACTGGGGGGAAGTGCCCTGCCCGAACACTGAGGAAGCAAGTCGAGCGGCCGCTCAGTCCCCTATGAGGGCATCTCCGGATCGCACCATGCCTCCGGAGGTATCGGTTCAAACCCCGGTTGGTGATCTGGTGATCGATCACCGCCTGTGGCACCACCGACTAACGGGTCGCCGGTAATGGAGGAGGCTCTAACGAGCGCCTCCGTCTCCGAGGAGCACCGCACCCTAATGGGTGCGGTATTGAAGACCATCCAGTCCATTGACAACAGACTGAAGGAGGCCTTCAAAGGTCTCCTGACGGGTTTTGAAGTAAGTCACCTGATACTCTTAATTACGAACTTTTTATTTATTTCCATTATATACATGGCAGCCCCCGAGCCCTAGGTGAGTTTGAAAGACTTACCTAGGGGTCAATCATGCATCCGATTCCGGACTAGATATACATTATGTGTTCGTAATGTTAGGTTAGCCCATAATGAGGTTGAACATACAATCGGATTGACTATAATTCGGGAGTATAAACCCCATGTAACAGGTTAAAATGTATGTGCAGGCTTTGTCATCGGCGGCGGCCGTAAATGGCGCCGAGCTGGACGACCTGAATCGGAAGCTTACTCGCTCTGAGGATGAGGTTAATGCCCTCAACAAAAGATTCGACGAGGCACAAGGTAGGTCAAAGCAAAATCCGAATACCTCTTGCCCGAACACTGTAAATAGAGTTTTTAATAGTGTTTGACATTTATACAGCCGCGTTGGAAGAGGTGGAAAGGCTTAAGGCCGAGTTGCAACAAGCCCAGGACCTGGCGGCCGTCGAGAGGACGGCGTCCAAGGAAACGGCTATACCCCTATCCGCTCTGTGAGCCACCAGCAATAAGCATGAGGCTCGCGTGGCGGAGGTCCGTCAGGAGCTCAAGGATGCCAGCCAGCAGTGCGAGGCCCTTGAACAGAAAGGCAAGGAGAGCGCGGCCGAGCTGTCCACCCTGAAGAGCAATCTCCACAAGGAGCGGGTGGACAGGCGGTTTTATGAGGAGCAAGTCAGCCAGGCGAAGGACATAATGGATGGTAAGCCATACTTACTAAAGTGCGTATTTGGGTAAAGCAAGTTCGAATTGCTTACCCAGGTGTGGCGATCCTCAGGCGCCACCATCGATCTCAAGAAGAGCGTGGCAGACGCCAATCAGTTGTTCGCCTCGCGGGGAGAAGGAGATGAGGCTCGGATGTTCTGGGCACAGTTCGGAGCCCCCGAGCGTCGTCCTCTTCTCGTGGAGCGGTTGAAACAGCTGATGGAGATGCACCAGATGGCGGAGCCGGCCATGAAGGACCTCTGCATCCGCTTATGGCCCGACGAGCCGCTGCCAGGCAGCTACTTCGGCTTGGTACAGAGGATGATTGCTACTTCGCCCCGCCTGGACACCGTCAAGCGCTCCTCCAACATCGAGGGAGTCCGGATGGCCCTTGCAAGAGCGAAGGTGCATTGGCCAGGGCTGGACCTGATGAAGGTAACCACCGCTCCGCCGCCTCCCGGGAAGGAGCATAGACGCACCGAGCTATACTTTGATGGGGTAATGGAGAGTGCTCTTGTAATAGCGTCCCAGTGTCCGGGCGATCATTTATTTGAATGAGGTGTAACGCGTCCGAAGACTTATCCAAACTTTTGATAATATTAGCTATTGTTCTTATATGGTTTTGTATTCCTTTATAACTCCTGTGTGGCCGTTCAATACTGAAAGATGCGAGTCGTCGGCTTCAGCCCCCATGTAGATACTACATGGGGTGTCTATGCCAATGCACTATGTCCCTTAGCCGAATTATCGGAACCCGAAGGCGGTATAGTGCGGCGGACTAGAAATCAGACTATAGAGCTTTATTTCTTTCACTTAGCCATAGGGGCGCAAAAAGGACTACGCGAAGCGTATGATTAGCCACCGACATGTTGTGATGTTCGGATGAACCGTGGCCAAAGCGGGTATCACAATGTTTGCACAAAGGGCAAGTTCCTCATATAACACAGAATAACCACTTATGAGGATTGAAGTATAACACTTCGAGCTCGGGGGTCACAGACCGGATCTCGCATACTATGACAGTCTGTTTTCGGCTTTCTCCCCTGAGGTGCTTGACCAGACTATCCGGAAGCACAATCGCAAGGGTGCTCCCTTTGCCCTTTTAGCCGAACGAGCGGAACATAAAGGGGCAAGCACAGGAGCTGGGCAACCCAACTTATTGACCAAAGACATAGTTCGGAACCGATGCATATATAGCGAACACCAAGACACCGAACACATGATAGATAAGGCGATTTGTTTTTGAATTCGAGCCCCCGGTCTATTAGCCGGTTGTCTCGCATCATAGCGAACAAGTCCACGAGCAGAGGGAGAGAGGAACAAAATATGCGCCGAAAAAGGGACAGATGAGGCCAACTTGTGCCACGCAATTTTCATTTTTCTCAACAACTCTTGTGGCTCGGATTGCCGAAGCAACTGTTTAAAGGTATGTGAAAGAAATAAAAATGTACATGAGTTGTTGTACCAGGGGTCTTCAATTGATAACCTGACGTCCTTGATGATGCCCCGTTGCTAGTTGACTCCTGCTCTTAGACGCACCTTGATGGGTGTTAATGTTCGACGGACGGACTTTGCAAACAAAGTCCTGAGAGGCCGTCGAACTGTGGGTAAGCTTTACGCCATAGGCAGGCTCTTTAGGAGCACCTGCATTTTGTCCGAAGACGTGTGGATGGTAGAGGTTCGGGCCAGCCGAACACCCATCTTTTATCTCCCCACCGCTACCCATGGGATTTTAAGTGCGAAGTTGTGCCTCCTTGGCACGTGCTTTGCTGGTCTCAGGGTTGAGCGGTGGGGGGCGAGTCCCTATTGGAGGGAGGAGGAAGGATCTGAGTTTTCAGCCTAAATCCGAACTCGCTTCCCATCCTTGTGTGCCTTTATGGCGGATATCGGAACTTGCCGATCTTCTTTGTAGCTGAATTCGGCCGCCAGGGCCAGTGCATGTTCCTCAGTTCTAAGGGAGCGCTCTGTATTGCCGTTAACAGTAATGACCCCCTTGGGGCCTGGCATCTTGATCTTGAGGTATGCATAATGTGGGACCGCGTTGAAACGAGCGAACGTTGTCCAGCCAAGCAGCGCGTGATAGCCGGTGCGGGAGGGCACAATGTCGAAGTTCAAGTCTTTGCTGGGAAAGTTATCGGGCGAGCCGAACACAACTTCCAGGGTTATGGAACCCGTACATCGGGCCTCAACGCCTGGGATCACTCCTTTAAAGGTAGTGCTACTGGGTTTGATTCTTGACGGATCTATGCCCATCTTTTTCACCGTATCTGAGTAGATCAGGTTAAGGCTACTTCCTTCGTCCATTAGGACTTTTGTGAGGTGATACCCATCTATAATGGGGTCTAGGACGAGGGCCGCCGAACCTCCGTGATGGATACTGGTTGGGTGATCGCGCCGATCAAAGGTGGTCAGGTGTGCTGACCATGGGTTGTACTTCGGGGCTACGGGTTCCACAACGTAGACCTCCCGAAGGGCGCGCTTCCTCTCCTTCTTAGGTATATGGGTGGCGTATATCATATTCACCGTTTTGACTTCGGGAGGAAATTTCTTCTGCCCGCCACCAATTGGACCCCGAGGCTCATCCTTGTCATCGCTGGAGAGTCTTTGCCTTGGTCCTTGGGTGGTATCTTGCCGGCCTGTTCAAACACCCAGCAATTGGGGTGTGTGTGGTTGGAGGGCTTCTCTGGAGTCCCATGGATTTGGCAAGGTCTTTCCACGATCTTCTCCAGCTGAGTGGGTCCATCGCGATTGCCTTTAGGAGGCTTCTTCCGCTACCTAGGTCGGGAGTTGTGGAATCCGGCGTTTACGGCCGTGTCATCGGCATTGTTATTATTGTGCCGGCGCTTATTCTTATTGCGCTTTGAATTTCCATTGCCATCCCAGGCTTCAGAGGCCACGGGATCTTTGGCATTGTGGCTGCATTTTGCCAGCCAATTGTCTTCGCCCGCGCAAAAGCAGGTCATGAGGGTAGTGAGGGCGGACATGGTCCGAGGTTTATCCTGGCCAAGCTAGCGGGCCAGCCATTCGTCCCGAATATTGTGCCGGAAGGAGGCTATGACCTCAGCATCCGGACAGTCGACAATTTGGTTCTTCTTAGTCAAGAACCGATTCCAGAATTGCCGAGCGGACTCGCCAGGTTTCTGGACGACATTGCTGAGATCGGAGGAGTCCGGCGGGCGGATGTAGGTTCCCTGGAAGTTAGAGCGGAACGCGTCTTGCGGGTCTTCCCAGCATCCAATGGAGTTTTTGGGGAGGCTGTTTAACCAGTGACCAGCTGGCCCCTTAAGCTTAAGAGGTAGATATTTGATGGCATGGAGATCGTCTCCTCGCGCCATGTGGATATGGAGGAGGAAGTCCTCAATCCATACAGTTGGGTCAGTAGTCCCATCATACTGTTCTATATTCACAGGTTTAAACCCCTCGGGGAACTAATGTCGCATTACCTCATCTGTGAAGCGCAGTGGGTAAGCGGCGCCTCTGACCCGTGCTATGTTGCGCCTGTATTCGGTGTCTGTGTGGGTCCGGTTGCGTTCCCGGGCTCTGTTGTCTTGGTAGAACCATGGTCTGTACCCGCCCCGTCTATCGGGTGAGTACTCTCTGGATCCGTAGATGGATCTTGTATGGCCTGCTCTGTGATCCAGGTCATCTCACAGGTCAAACATGTCATTGGGCTCTAATTGCTCCTTACCCCGTCTTCGGGGCATTGCCGGTATATAACCGGTGTCGTCAGCCGTCCTGTCCCGCCCGCGAGGGGGGCGGTCCGGTTTGTCGTATGGAGTACAGTTCGGAGATGGCGTATCAGTGAGTTCGTCATCGAATTGCGGCAGCAGCCTTCTCCGTGGGTCGCTTTTGGGCTGGTCCGAAAGACCGGTGCGGTACACTTTCGTCCATCGATCATTGAGGTCATCCTGTTCGGCTTTGAGTTGCCGTTCTTTAGCTTTCAAGCTGCGAGCCGTTGATATGAGCCTCTGCCTGATTTCTTCCTGATCTTAAAGGTTATCAGGTATGTACAAGTCATCGGTTTCCGGTATATTTTCCTCCTCAACGGGGGGAAGGTAATTATCGTCTTCGAAGTCGTTGATGTTATTGGGATTTTTCTGGTCCTCAGGCCCTTCCGGACCCTCTAGCGGGTGTTCGGGGATATCGGGATTGCCGTGGTCAGCCGGGGTATTACCGTCCCCATTGCTGATGATAGCTTTCCTTCCTTTTTTGCCTTTGGACCGCTTATGTGGTTTTTGGCGCCTTGACGGCGCATCGCCCGACTTGTCGCCATCATTGGTGGGCGTGTTGTCGCCTTTATCGGCGGGAGTATCTACCATGTAGACATCGTATGTGGAAGTGGCGGCCCACCTCCCGGTGCTAATGGGGGTGGGAGCACGATCCTCTTCATCCATGTATTCTGCCTCCTCGGAGGCATAGTCCAACATGTCGGTTAAATCTTCGACAATGGCTATCAAGTGGGTGGTGGGTGGGTCGAAAAGTTCGTCCCGACCCGCACCATAACCAAACTGAGCATGGATAGGGGTAGGATCGTCAGTGATCTTCATCGACGAGATCCGATCTATGGCCTCGTCAACAGCTGAGGGCCCGATTGGATCAAGCTGTTCGGAACTTGTGGAGTCGACCTCCGGGGCGTTCGGACGTGGGGAGTGTTCAGCGAGAACACGCTTCCGGTCGTCTGGCTCAATGGCCGGACCAGGATAGGAGATCGGACCATCACCATGGGTGACCCCATTGGCATGTCCGAAGAAGGGGCTCGAGGTTAAAGCCTCAGAGTTCGCGAGTGCTACAGGTGAAGCTGCAAGCCTGGTTAACGACAAATCACCCCGAGAGTCTACGGAGAACTCTAAGTTTCCGAATCGTACCTCTCGCTTAGGGGCGAAGCTCTCAACACGGCCTAGATGGCCAGTGGGATTAGCGTGCAGCACAACGCTGCCAAAGGCGAAGATCTGTCCGGGGACAAAAGTGTCCCAGTTGCGGACCTCTTCGTTGATGACAAGGCGAGGCGTCGATTCCATCTTGCTCACAGAGGAACTCTCAATGAAAGCACCAATGTCCGTGTCAAAACCGGCGGATCTCGGGTAGGGGGTCCCGAACTGTGAGACTAGAATCGACGGTAACAGGAGACGAAGGGGACACATATTTACCCAGGTTCGGGCCCTCCTATGGAGGTAATACCCTACGTCCTGCTTGGTTGTATTGATGATATGGAGGGTTACAGAGTTGATCTACCTCGAGATCGTATGTCTAACCCTAGATGAGTTGTGCTCCCCCTATACCCTAAAACCCTACGGCTTATAGATACGTCTCCAACGTATCTATAATTTTTGATTGTTCCATGCTATTATATTATCTGTTTTGGATGTTTTATATGCATTAATATGCTATTTTATATTATTTTTGGGACTAACCTATTAATCTAGAGCTTAGTGCCAGTTTTAGTTTTTTCCTTGTTTTTGAGTTTCGCAGATAAGGAATTTTAAACGGAGTCCAAACGGAATAAAACCTCCGGAATGATTTTTTCTGGAAAATATGGAAGCCACGAGACTTGAGAACCAAGGCAGAGGAGCTGCCACGGGGCCACAAGCCCGCTTGCCGCGGCCAGGGGGGGCACCCGCGCCAGGCAGGCTTGTGGGCCCTTGGCAACTCCCCTAACCCTAATCTTCGGCCTATAAATACCCAAATATTCCATCATTATCAGAATGAGCCATGAAAACACTTTTCCGCCGCCAGAAGCCTCCGTTCCCGAGAGATCCAATCTTGGAGCCTTTTCCGGTAATCTGCCGGAGGGGGATTCGATCACGGAGGGCATCTACATCAACTCCATTGCCCCTCCGATGATGTGTGAGTAGTTCATCACAGACCTACAGGTCCATAGCTAGTATCTAGATGGCTTATTCTCTCTCTTTGCTTCTCAATACCATGTTCTTCATGATCTTCATGGAGACCTATCCGATGTAATACTCTTTTGCAGTGTGTTTGTCGAGATCCGATGAATTGTGGGTTTATGTTCAGATTATCCATGAATATTATTTGAGTCTTTCCTGAATTCTTATATGCATGATTTCATATCTTTGCAAGTCTCTTCGAGTTATTGGTTTGGTTTGGCCAACTAGATTGGTAATTCTTGCAATCGGAGAAGTGCTTAGTTTTGGGTTCAATCTTGCGGTGTCCTCACCCAGTGACATAGTAGGGGTAGCGAGGCACGTATTGTATTGTTGCCATCAAGGGTAAAAAGATGGGGTTTTCATCATATTGGTTGAGTTTATCCCTCTACATCATGTCACCTTGCTTAATGCGTTACTCTGTTCTTCATGAACTTAATACTCTAGATGCAGGCAGGAGTCGGTCGATGTGTGGAGTAATAGTAGTAGATGGAGAATCGTTTCGGTCTACTTGTCACGGATGTGATGCCTATATGCATAATCATTGCCTTGGATATCTTCATAATTATTCGCTTTTCTATCAATTGCTCGACAGTAATTTGTTCACCCACCGTAATACTTGCCATCATGAGAGAAGCCATCTAGTGAAACCTATGGCCCCCTGGTCTATTTTCCATATTATATTTTCAGATCTAAAACCAAAAAACACCAAAAATACTTGCTGCATTGTTTTTACTTTTAGTTCTACTTTCCGTTCAAGCATCCTATTATATCTATCTCTACTAGATCTCATCCTTGCAAATATTCGTGAAGGGATTTACAACCCCTTTATAGTGTTGGGTGCAAGAGTTTGATTCCTTGTGGAGGTATATCTATTGGTGGCTCGCTTGTATCTCCTACTGGATTTATACCTTGGTTCTCAAAAACTGAGGGAAATACTTATCTACTTTGCTGCATCAAACCGTTCCTCTTCACGGGAAACCAACGCATGCTCGAGAAGTAGCAAGAAGGATTTCTGGCGCCGTTGCCGGGGAGATACATAGCAAGTCAAGGATACAAAGTACCCATCACAAACTCATCTCTTGCATTTACATTATTTGCCATTTGCCTCTCGTTTTCCTCTCCCCCACTTCTAAAACAATTTCCAAAAAGATTTGCCTTTTTATTCGCCCTTCTTCGTTCGTCTTACCGTTTGCTTTTTGCTTGCTTGAGTGCTTGATTGCTTGCTTTGTCACGATGACTCAAGAGAATACCAAGTTGTGTGACTTTTCCAATACTAATAATAATGATTTTATTAGTACTCCGATTGCTCCCGCCACTAGTGCGGAATCTTATGAAATTAATGTTGCTTTGCTCAATCTTGTTATGAAAGAACAATTTTCCGGCCTTGCTAATGAAGATGCCGCATCCCATCTAAATACTTTCGTTGAATTGTGTGATATGCAAAAGAAGAAAGATGTGGATAATGATATTGTTAAATTGAAGCTATTTCCGTTCTCACTACGAGACCGTGCTAAAACTTGGTTTTCATCTTTGCCTAAAAATAGTATTGATTCATGGAATAAGTGTAGAGATGCTTTTATTTCCAAGTACTTTCCGCCCGCTAAGATCATCTCCCTTAGGAACGATATAATGAATTTTAAGAAACTTGATCATGAACATGTTGCACAATCTTGGGAGAGGATGAAACTTATGATTAGGAATTGCCCCGCGCATGGCTTGAGTTTATGGATGATTATACAAATTTTCTATGCTGGATTGAATTTTGCTTCTAGGAATCTCTTAGATTCTGCCGCAGGTGGAACTTTTATGGAAATCACATTAGGAGAAGCTACTAAACTCCTAGATAATATTATGGCAAATTACTCTCAATGGCACACCGAAAGATCTCCTACTAGTAAAAAAGTGCATGCTATTGAAGAAATTAATACTTTGAGTGAAAAGATGGATGAGTTGATGAAATTGTTTGCTAGTAAGAGTGCTCCTATTGATCCTAATGATATTCCTTTGTCTTCTTTGATTGGAAATAATAATGAATCTATAGATATGAATTTTGTTGGTAGGAACAATTTTGGTAATAACGCTTAAGAGGTAATTTCAACGCTAGACCGTTTCCTAGTAATTCCTCTAATAATTATGGTAATTCCTACAGCAATTCTTATGGAAATTATAATAAGATACCCTCTGATTTTGAGAGTAATATTAAAGAATTCATTAGTACGCAAAAAGGTTTCAATGCTATGATTGAAGAAAAATTGCTCAAGATTGATGATTTGGCTAGGAACGTTGATAAAATTTCTCTTGAGATTGATTCTTTAAAAATTAGATCTATTCCACCCAAGCATGATATTAATGAGTCTTTAAAAGCTATGAGAATTTCTATTGATGAGTGTAAGGAAAGAACCGCTAGAGTTCATGCTAAGCGTGAATGGCTTGAAAAAGTATGTTATCGTGATAATATTGATGAAGATCTTAAAGTGATTGATGTGACTCCTATTGAATCTTTGTTTTCCAATGTTAATCTTGATAAGAATGGGACTGGAGATGAGTCAACTTTAGTTAAAAGGGGTACCGATGATTCGGAGTTTTTAGATCTTGATGCTAAGATTGATAAAAGTGGGATTGAAGAGGTCAAAACTTTAAATAGAAATGAACCCACTCCTTTGGATTTAAAAGACTTTAATCATGGTAGCTGCTCTTTGATTGATTGTATTTCCTTGTTGCAGTCCATGTTGAATTCTCCTCATGCTTATAATCAAAACAAGGCTTTTACTAAACATATTGTTGATGCTATGATGAAGGCTTTTGAAGAAAACTTGAGTTGGAAGTTTCTATACCTAGAAAGCTTTATGATGAGTGGGAACCTACTATTAATATTAAGATTAAAGATTATGAGTGCCATGCTTTGTGTGATTTGGGTGCTAGCGTTTCCACTATTCCAAAAACTTTATGTGATGTGTTAGGTTTCCGTGAATTTGACGATTGCTCCTTAAATTTGCATCTTGTGGATTCCACTATAAAGAAACCTATGGGAATAATTAATGATGTTCTTATTGTTGCAAATAGGAATTATGTGCCCGTAGATTTCATCATTCTTGATATAGATTGCAATCCTACATGTCCTATTATTCTTGGTAGACCTTTCCTTAGAACAATTGGTGCAATTATTGATATGAAGGAAGGGAATATTAGATTCCAATTCCCATTAAGGAAGGGCACGGAACACTTTCCTAGAAATAAAATAAAATTACCTTATGAATCTATCATCAGAGCTACTTATGGATTGCATACCAAAGATGACAATACCTAGATCTATTGCGTTTTGCCTAGCTAGGGGCGTTAAACAATAGCGCTTGTTGGGAGGCAACCCAATTTTATTTTGCTTTCAGTTTTTTTTCTTCTGTTTTGGTGTGTTTGGCACATTATTACTTCTGTAGTAATTGTGTTTTTGTGTTTAAATTAGTGTTTGAGCCAAGTAAAACCTTTGGGGTGATCTATGGTAGTTGTTGATTTGATCTTGCTGGAAAACAGAAACTTTTGCGCTCAGTCCAGGATTTTTCTGAATTTTTCAGAGCACCAAATTGATCTGAAATTTTTACACAGGATTGATATACAAATTTCCCTGGTTTTCCTAAGTTTTCAGAATTTTTACGGTTCCAGAAGTGTTCGAAGTTTACAGATTGCTACAGACTGTTCTGTTTTTGACAGATTCTGTTTTCTTTGTGTTGTTTGCTTATTTTGAGGTATCTATGGGTCGTATCGGGGGGTATGAGTCATGGAGAAGTTAGAATACAGTAGGTATTACACAAATATAAATAAAGAATGAGTTCACAACAGTACCTAAAGTGGTGATTTATTTTTCTTATACTAACGGATCTCATGAGTTTTCTGTTGAGTTTTGTGTTGTGAAGTTTTCAAGTTTTGGGTGAAGATTTGATGGACTATGGAATAAAGAGTGGCAAGAGCCTAAGCTTGGGGATGCCCATGGCACCCCAAGTCATATTCAAGGATACCAAAGAGCCTAAGCTTGGGGATGCCCTGGAAGGCATCCCCTCTTTCGTCTTAAATCCATCGGTAAATTTACTTGAGGCTATATTTTTATTCACCACATGATATGTGTTTTGCTTGGAGCGTCTTGTATGATATGAGTCTTTGCCTGTTAGTTTGCCACAATCATCCTTGCTGCACACATCTTTAGAGAGAGACACGCTGAATCGAGAATTTGTTAGAATACTCTATATGCTTCACTTATATCTTTTGAGCTAGGCAATGTTGCTCTAGTACTTCACTTATATCTTTTTAGAGCATGGTGGTGTTATATTTTGTAGAAATTATTGAACTCTCGTTCCTCACTTATATTATTTTGAGAGTTTCTTAAAACAGCATGGTAATTTGTTTAGGTTATGAATTTAGTCCTAATATAATGGCATCCAAGAGGGATATAATAAAAACTTTCATATTAAGTGCATTAACAACTATGAGAAGTTGGATTCCTTGCATATAGTTTTGAGATAATAGGGATGGTAATATGAGAGTCATGCTAGTGAGTAGTTGTGAAATGAAGAGATACGTGTGTTAAAGCTTGTGATTCCCGTAGCATGCACGTATGGTGAACCGCTATGTAACGAAGTCGGAGCATGACTTGTCTAATGATTGTCGACCTTTGTGCGAGGGTCGGGAGTGCGCGATGGTTAACTCCTACCAACCTCTCCCCTAGGAGCATGCGTCTAATGCTTTGTTTGATGACTAATAGACTTTTGCAATAAGTATGTGAGTTCTTTATGACTAATGTGAGTCCATGGATTATACGCACTCTCACCCTTCCATCTTTGCTAGCCTCTCCAGTACCGCGCAACTTTCGCCGGTACATCAAACCCTCCTTCCTCAAAACAGCCACCATATATTCCTCAAAACAGCCACCATACCTACCTATTATGGCATTTCCATAGCCATTCCGAGATATATTGCCATGCAACTTCCACCATGTAGTTTTTCTATGACTTGCATCATCACTTCATATTGCATATAGAGTTTTATCTTGTCATAGGAATCGAGTTGTAATTTTTTTTTCTTTGAGTTATAAGTAAATAAAAGTGTGATGATTTTTCATTAATAGAGCATTGTCCCATGAGAGAAAAGGATGATGGAGGCTATGACTCCCTCACAAGTTGGGACGAGAATCCGGACTTTACAAAAAATAAAAGAGGCCAGCGAAGCCCAAACAAAAAAATAAAAGAGGCCAAAGAAGCCCACCAAAATAAAAAAATAAAAAAAATAAAAAAAATAAAAAAAATGAGAGAAAGAGAGAAGGGACAATTGCTACTATCTTTTTCCACACTTGTGCTTCAAAGTAGCACCATGATCTTCATGATAGAGAGTCTCCTATTTTGTCACTTTCATGTAACTAGTGGATATTCATTTTGCACGACCACTTAGTTTTCTTTTTGAGCTTTCATACACTTATAGCTCTAAGTGCATTTGTTGCATGGCAATCCCTACTCACTCACATTGATATCTATTGATGGGCATCTCCATAGCCCGTTAATACACCTAGTCGATGTGAGACTATCTTCTCCTTTTCCCTTGCACCCCCACCATATTCTATTTCACCTATAATGCTATATCCATGGCTCACGCTCATGTATTGCGTGAGAGTTGAAAAGGTTTGAGAACACCAAAAGTGTGAAACAATTGCTTGACTTGTTCATCGGGGTTGTGCATGATTTAGATACTTTGTGTGGGGAAGATGGAGCATAGCCAGACCATATGATTTTGTAGGGATAACTTTCTAAGGCCATGTTATTTCGAAAGGACACGACTACCTTGTTGGTGTGCTCGAAGTATTACTGTTTTTATGTCAATATTAGACTATTGTTTTGAATCTAACGGATCTGAATACTCATGCCACAATCAAGAATATTACATGGATAAATATGTTGGGTATCATTCCACATCAAAAATTCTGTTTTTATCATTTACCTACTCGAGGACGAGCAGGAATTAAGCTTGGGGATGCTGATACGTCTCCAACGTATCTATAATTTTTGATTGTTCCATGCTATTATATTATCTGTTTTGGATGTTTTATATGCATTAATATGCTATTTTATATTATTTTTGGGACTAACCTATTAATCTAGAGCCTAGTGCTAGTTTTTGTTTTTTCCTTGTTTTTGAGTTTCGCAGATAAGGAATATTAAACGGAGTCCAAACGGAATAAAACCTCCGGAATGATTTTTTCTAGAAAATATGGAAGCCACGAGACTTGAGAACCAAGGCAGAGGAGCTGCCACGGGGCCACAAGCCCGCTAGCCGCGGCCAGGGGGGCACCCGCGCCGGGCAGGCTCGTGGGCCCCTGGCAACTCCCCTAACCCTAATCTTCGGCCTATAAATACCCAAATATTCCATCATTATCAAAACGAGCCACAAAAACACTTTTCCGCCGCCAGAAGCCTCCGTTCCCGAGAGATCCAATCTTGGAGCCTTTTCCGGTAATCTGCCGGATGGGGATTCGATCACGGAAGGCATCTACATCAACTCCATTGCCCCTCCGATGATGCGTGAGTAGTTCACACTAGTAGAAAACAGACCTTTCGTCCCGAGCATTAGTCCCGGTCTGGTCACGAGCCGGTACTAAAGATGGTATTAGTCTCGGTTCATGCCGGCTCCAACGGCTTGGAGCAGGGCGACCTTTAGTACCGGCTCGTGAGCGATCTTTAGTACCGGTTCGTGTCACAAGCCGGTACTAAAGGGGGCGTGGCAGGCTGTTGGTCAGACTTGGGCCCCGCTTGCACCTTTAGTACCGGCTGGTGATACCAACCGGTACTAAAGGGCAACCTTTAGTACCGGTTGGTGTCACCAGCCGGTACTAAAGACTTCCTACATATACGCTTCGTCCGCAGCCGATCGAAGGGGCTCTCATTTCTCTGTTTTCTCCCCTGTTCTTCTTCTTGCTCGAAGCTCATCCTCCATTTTGCCAAGGATTTGTCAAGATTTAAAGGCACCCCATCTATCCAAGTGTTCATAAAGGTTAGCAACTTTGCTCCTTCATCTCTCATTGCTAGATTAGCTTGTGGTATGCTCAAAGATATGTGATTTGTGGGTTTTAGCTAGGTTTTGGAGGAGTGATCATTATGTGGGAGTTTATTTGATTTATATGCAATTTGAGCTCAAATTAACTTGTTAGGTTGCATATGTGTAGGTGTGGTTTATTTGGTGCCTTCCCATCCCCGTCCTAACCACCGTCGATCGTCCGCACCGTCTCGTCGCGGCACCGGCCACCTTGGTGAGCCTCTTGTTCTTCTTAAAACCTTTTTGTTCAAAAAAATTACTTGTATGATTTAGATAGCTGCGTGTACGATTTACTTACTTGTATTATTGTTAGTTATTCTATAGTGTCATGGTTATGGTATCAGCCCACGTCGGCCCTCGTCCAGTCTATGATTCAGATGTGGTATGTCGTTATCTTTTATAACTATTTCACACATCATCTAATGTCTATGACAATTAATTATGCCACCAAATTGACGTAGATGTTTTTATCTATAGGAAGTAGTTGAACCAGAAATTCCAACCGACTATGCAATTCTGCTCGAGAAATTAACACAAGCTGAAAAAGAAATTGATCATTTAAAAGAAAAATTGAAAAGAACTGAAGATGAGAAGATGGAATTGGAGTTGCATGTTGCCGATATCATCGATGATCACAAGAATAAGATGGCTGGAATGCGCTTGAAGCTTAGAAAGATTAGAAAATATGCCATTGATAAATAGGCTTGGTATCATTATGCCGTTGACTCAATTGTTACTTTAGTTGCTATTATGATCGCATTTGTTGTTGCATTTACATGTTTTAGATAGTTGTATGTTGTTTTATGAGATGTATGTATGAATTATAAGTATCTATTATTTGCAGTAATAACATTTGGTCACTGCTAGCTCTACTTTTGGTTGTAATGTGATGATGAAGTTGTATTAATTTGGTCACTTCGATGTTGTGTAGTGAACATGAGCCGGCAATGGATGTACGATGACCGACTAAGTCCAGGGTTTCTTAATGGCCTGCATGATTTTATTCGTGTAGCTGAGGCAAACAAGCAGAATGGTTTCATGTGTTGTCCATGTCATGACTGTAAGAATGATAGGAATTACTCTACCTCAAAAACCCTTCACTACCACCTGCTGAAGTCCGGTTTCATGTCCGGCTATAGCTGTTGGACCAAGCACGGAGATAGAGGGGTTATAATGGAAGACAATGAAGATGAAGAGGATGATAACAACTATCCTTTCGCCGATACAACAATGGGGGAAGCTGAAGAAGAGGCATCAATGGGGGAAGCTGAAGAAGAGGCATCAGATGAGCCCGCTGATGATTTGGGTCGGGTCATTGCTGATGCAAAGAGAAACTGCGAAAGTGACAAGGAGAGGTTGAAGTTGAAACGCATGTTAGAGGATCACAAGAAATTATTGTATCCAAATTGTGAAGATGACCAGAAAAAGTTGGGTACCACGCTGGAATTGCTGCAATGGAAGGCGAAGAATGGTGTAACTGACAAGGGATTTCAAGAATTGCTGATAATGATAAAGAAGATGCTTCCAAAGGATAACGAATTTCCTGAAAGTACGTACGAAGCAAAGAAGGTTGTCTGCCCTCTAGGATTAGAGGTGCAGAAGATACATGCATGCCCTAATGACTGCATCCTCTACCGCGGTGGGAGTACGAGAATTTGGATGCATGCCCGGTATGCGGTGCACTACGCTATAAGATCCCCCGCGATGACCCTGGTGATGTGGAGGGCGAACGCCACAGGAAGAGGGTTCCTGCCAAGGTGATGTGGTATGCTCCTATAATACCACGGTTGAAACGTTTGTTCCAAAACAAAGAGCATGCCAAGTTGTTGCGATGGCACAAAGAAGAACATAAGAAAGACGTGATGTTGAGAACACCCGCTGATGGGTCGCAGTGGAGAAAAATTGAGAGGGAGTTCGAGGACTTTGCAGCTCCAGTCACAGCACCTGGCCCGTGACTCTATGTATCTACAACCTTCCTCCTTGGTTGTGCATGAAGCGGAAGTTCATTATGATGCCAGTGCTCATCCAAGGCCCTAAGCAACCCGGCAACGACATTGATGTATACCTAAGGCCACTAGTTGATGAACTTCTACAGTTGTGGAAAAAACCAGGTGTACGTGTGTGGGATGCGCACACACAGAAGGAAATTGACCTACGAGCGTTGCTGTTTGTAACCATCAATGATTGGCCTGCTCTTAGTAACCTTTCAGGACATACAAACAAGGGATACAATGCATGCACGCACTGTTTAGATGATACTGAAAGTATATATTTGGATAAATGTAAGAAGAATGTGTACCTGGGACATCGTCGATTTCTACCAATCAAGCATATCTTAAGAAAGGCAGGCAACCATTTCAAAGGTGAGCCAGATAACCGGAAGAAGCCTGGCCTCCGTACTGATGAATATATATTTGATATGGTCAAGGATTTACAGGTAATCTTTGGAAAGGGTCCTGGCGGACAATCTGTTCCGAATGACGCCAACGGACACGCACCCATGTGGAAGAAGAAATCTATATTTTGGGAACTTAAATATTGGAAAGCCCTAGAGGTCCGCAATGCAATCGACGTGATGCACGTGACGAAGAATCTTTGGGTGAACCTGCTAGGCTTCTTGGGCGTGTATGGAAAGACAAAAGATACACCGGAGGCACGGGAGGACAAGCAAAGAATTAACGAAAAAGACGGCATGCCTCCAAAGCAGTATCAAGGTCCTGCCAGCTACGCTCTTACGAAAGAAGAGAAGGAAATCTTTTTTGAATGCCTGCTCAGTATCAAGGTCCCGTCTGGCTTCTCGTCAAATATAAAGGGAATAATAAATATGGCAGAGAAAAAATTTCAAAATCTAAAGTCTCATGACTGCCACGTGATTATGACGCAATTACTTCCGGTTGCACTTAGGGGGCTTCTATCGGAAAATGTTTGATTAGCCATTGTGAAGCTATGCGCATTCCTCAATGCAATTTCTCAGAAGGTAATCGATCCAGAAATCCTACCAAGGTTACAGAATGACCTGGTCCAATGTCTTGTCAGTTTCGAGTTGGTGTTCCTTCCATCCTTCTTCAATATTATGACGCACGTTCTAGTTCACCTAGTCAAAGAGATTAACATTCTGGGTCCTGTATTTCTACACAATATGTTCCCCTTCGAGAGGTTCATGGGAGTCTTAAAGAAATATGTTCATAACCGTGCTAGGCCAGAAGGAAGCATCGCCAAGGGATATGGAACAGAGGAGGTTATTGAGTTTTGTGTTGACTTTGTTCCTGACATTAAGCCGATTGGTCTTCCTGAATCGCGGCATGAGGGGAGACTGGGTGGAAAAGGCACATTAGGAAAGAAAGAAGCAATAAATATGGACGGGCATTCTTTCACTCAAGCACACTACACGGTTCTACAAAATTCCACCTTGGTGACTCCATATATGGAGGAACACAAGGATATTGTACGGTCCAAAAACCCGGAGTAGTCTGACCCCTGGATTGAACGTAAACACATGGAGACTTTTGCCGGTTGGTTGCAAACAAAGCTCATCAATGACAACGATGTTCCAGATGAACTGTACTGGTTGGCCAAGACACCAAGTTCGACTGTAACGACTTTCAAAGGGTACGAGATAAATGGGAATACATTTTACACGATCGCCCAAGATAAAAAGAGCACCAACCAAAACAGTTGTGTCCGCTATGATGCAACCAACTTTCAAGACACATATTATGGTTACATAGAGGAGATATGGGAACTTGACTATGGACCTGATCTTAAGGTCCCTTTGTTTCGGTGCAAATGGGTCAAATATACTGGAGGCGGGGTACAGTTAGACCCGCAGTACGGAATGACAACAGTGGATCTCAACAATCTTGGATACACAGACGACTCATTCGTCCTAGCCAATGATGTGGCTCAGGTTTTCTATGTGAAGGACATGTCTAGCAAACCGAGGAGAAAAAAGATAAGGAAGCGAATACATCATACGATGAGCCAAAGTGCCACATAGTTCTTTCAGGGAAAAGAAACATTGTGGTAGTGGAGGACAAGACAGACATGTCAGAAGATTATGAAAAGTTTCATGAAATCCCTCCCTTCAGAGTGAAGACTGACCCAAGCATCCTGTTAAATGATGAAGATTCTCCATGGTTACGGCGCAATCATAAGCAAGGGACAAACACGCAGAAAAAGTCTTACACCGCGAGATCCCACTCTGGGATGTGACCGGCTTCACCGTCATCACTTTCTATGTGAAGGACATGCATGCATTTTCTAGCATGGTATCTTTGTAACAGTTTGTACACGAAGTGCATCCAGTTTGTACACGAAGTGTAACAGTAACCCTCTCAACTCTTTAGAAGTTGCTATGTGGGTGAAATTATGATGTCATGCCAAGTTACAACCTTTTCAGAGTTCATTTGTACTGCTTTTCAAATTCAGGGTCATTTAGCTCAAAATAAATCATTAAATGCATGAAAAATATCAAATGAAGTCAGAAAGGGTTGAAAATTGATGATGTGCCTTTGAATGGTGCATATTGAACACACAAAAAGTATGGAGTTAAAATAAGTTATTAAAAATGAAATCCCTTTGTAATAGATGAGTTTTCGTCCGAAACCCTCATACTTCGAAAGAGATTGTCCAATTTGTACACGAAGTGCATCCAGTTTTTGCCGTAACCCTCTCATTTCTTTAGAAGTTGCTATGTGGGTGAAATTATGATGTCATGCCTAGTTACAACCTTTTCAGAGTTCATTTGTACTGCTTTTCAAATTCAGCGTCATTTAGCTCAAAATAAATCATTAAATGCATGAAAAATATAAAATGAAGTCAGAAAGGGTTGAGAATTGATGATGTGCCTTTGAATGGTGCATATTGAACACACAAAAAGTATGGAGTTAAAATAAGTTATTAAAAATGAAATCCCTTTGTAATAGATGAGTTTTCGTCCGAAACCCTCATACTTCGAAAGAGATTGTCCAATTTGTACACGAAGTGCATCCAGTTTTTGCCGTAACCCTCTCAGCTCTTTAGAAGTTGCTATGTGGGTGAAATTATGATGTCATGCCAAGTTACAACCTTTTCAGAGTTCATTTGTACTGCTTTTCAAATTCAGGGTCATTTAGCTCAAAATAAATCATTAAATGCATGAAAAATATCAAATGAAGTCAGAAAGGGTTGAAAATTGATGATGTGCCTTTGAATGGTGCATATTGAACACACAAAAAGTATGGAGTTAAAATAAGTTATTAAAAATGAAATCCCTTTGTAATAGATGAGTTTTCGTCCGAAACCCTCATACTTCGAAAGAGATTGTCCAATTTGTACACGAAGTGCATCCATTTTTTGTCGTAACCCTCTCAACTCTTTAGAAGTTGCTATGTGGGTGAAATTATGATGTCATGCCAAGTTACAACCTTTTCAGAGTTCATTTGTACTGCTTTTCAAATTCAGGGTCATTTAGCTCAAAATAAATCATTAAATGCATGAAAAATATCAAATGAAGTCAGAAAGGGTTGAAAATTGATGATGTGCCTTTGAATGGTGCATATTGAACACACAAAAAGTATGGAGTTAAAATAAGTTATTAAAAATGAAATCCCTTTGTAATAGATGAGTTTTCGTCCGAAACCCTCATACTTCGAAAGAGATTGTCCAATTTGTTCACGAAGTGCATCCAGTTTTTTCCGTAACCCTCTCAACTCTTTAGAAGTTGCTATGTGGGTGAAATTATGATGTCATGCCAAGTTACAACCTTTTCAGAGTTCATTTGTACTGCTTTTCAAATTCAGGGTCATTTAGCTCAAAATAAATCATTAAATGCATGAAAAATATCAAATGAAGTCAGAAAGGGTTGAAAATTGATGATGTGCCTTTGAATGGTGCATATTGAACACACAAAAAGTGTGGGGTTAAAATAAGTTATTAAAAATGAAATCCCTTTGTAATAGATGAGTTTTCGTCCGAAACCCTCATACTTCGAAAGAGATTGTCCAATTTGTACACGAAGTGCATCCAGTGTTTGTCGTAACCCTCTCAACTCTTTAGAAGTTGCTATGGGGGTGAAATTATGATGTCATGCCAAGTTACAACCTTTTCAAAGTTCATTTATACTGCTTTTCAAACTCGAGATATGACATTTCAAATGCCATTTAATCAAATTGTCTTATACAGCAGTTGAAGTTGTTCAAACATGCATGGAAATGCCATAAACAGATTCTTTATATTTTTCTGATATTTTTTCATATATTATTTATTTCCATTGGAGTCATAGATTTTTTTCTATGATTTTTTAAAGTTTAGGGGTTTTCTTGAAAATAATAATGAATGTTGAATTAAAATACCTTTAGTACCGGTGCGAGCCACGCACCGGTACTAAAGGTCCACCGCCCCGCGCATTTTTTGGGGAGGACCTTTAGTACCGGTGCGTGGCTCGCACCGGTACTAAAGGGTCTTTAGTACCGGTGCGAGCCACACACCGGTAATAAAGGTCCTCCACGTATAAATAGTGGAGGACTTGTCCCGGTGCGAGCCACGCACCGGGAGAAGTTCATTTGCGCGCCGCCAGGCTGCCGGAATCCGCCGTCGCCTCCGCCCCGAGCCCGCCGCCCCGACCCCGCCGCCCCGACGCCGCGCGCCGCCCCGACGCCGCCCGCAGCCCCGCCGGCCGCCCCCGCCCCCGCCCCCGCCCCTGCCACCGGCCGCCTCCGCCCCTGCCGCCGTGAGTCTGCCCTCTTTTTTTTAAGGTTTAATTTAGATTTTGTTTAGATTTTGTTTAATTTAGATTTTGTTTAATTTAGATTTTGTTTAGTTTAGGTTTAGTTTAGTTTAGATTTTGTTTAGTTTAGGTTTAGTTTAGGTTTAATTTAGTTTAGATTTAGATTTTGTTTAGTTTAGGTTTAGTTTAGGTTTAATTTAGTTTAGATTTTGTTTAGGTTTAATTTAGTTTAAGTTTAGTTTAGTTTTAGGTTTAGTTTAGGTTTAGTTTAGGTCCCCCGCTAGATTTTGTTTAGGTTTATTTAGATTGTCGGGGGTCGAGGATCGAGGGGAAAAGGAGTCGAGGATCGACCCCGACACGACAGATTATGGACCGAGTACAATGCTAGAGGCCAGAAGGCGCCCGAATTCATAGGAATATACGAGAAGGTAAGGAATCACTGGGACGCATTTATCGAGTACAAGACATCAGAAGCTGCTATGGAGAAGTCGGCAAAGAATAAGATAAATGCGAAGAAAAAAAGTATCACCATAAACTAGGGACAGGTGGATACAAGTCAGCCATTCCTAAGTGGGATGCATTAGAGAATAAGATGCATGCTGAAGGGATCACTCCAGTAACCTTCAACTGGCCCAAGAGGTGCAGGAATTAGTTTTTTGCGCATGGGGGAAAGTTGGACCCAGCAATAGGGAAGATTATTGCACTGGCCAGTCTGAAGCATGCATCAGATGAGTTGATTGAAGCAATAAAAGCTGCCCAAGAAGGACGGTTTCACCCTGATAGAGAGAACGACGAGCTTACACTCGCCCTCAGGAATCCCGAACACGGAGGATGAACACGAGGCGTGGGCGTTGTTCCGTGGTACGAGGGGTTTGCGGGATGGAAGGACAGTTATAAAAGCCGTTCGAGAAAAAAGAAGGTGGAAGCA
Source organism: Elymus sibiricus (assembly GCA_039707655.1). Lineage (NCBI taxonomy): Eukaryota > Viridiplantae > Streptophyta > Magnoliopsida > Poales > Poaceae > Elymus > Elymus sibiricus. Next base: position 528,915,596 of record CM077675.1, read on the forward strand.
GACCGACTTTCAAAGTTGGAACATAAGTACGAGCAGCAGCAGCTGCAGATACAGGTACTGACCCAGCAAAGGGAAACTCCGCAGCAGGAGGCAGGGGAACCCGTCCCATCTACACTGCCGAAAAGCAGCGTGGGTTCCACGGGGGCACCGCTGGGTCACACCCCCATGGATGATATCACCGAGAAGACATCTTGTGAGCTAATCCAGAAAATGAAGAACATACCCGTGCGGGTCGCGATGCGCTATGCTTTACCAAATACACCTGATGTTCTCTGGCATTGCAATCCGGTTCTAGCTGGCTATGCTCGTGTCGCGGTGGACGCAATAGAGCCAGGATATGATGAACTATTGCTTGACATCCCTGGAGGTGAGGGGGAGTCCACACTGGCAGAAGCCGGCCGTGGTCTCATTCTATGGAGTAAGGACTGCATCGTCTTTCCACAAACGGCGCTAAGGCCACCGGCTCCTCCGAGTATCGATGTCCAGCGCGAGGGATCCCAGCCAGAGGCATCGCAGCGCCAGCAGTCCTCCCCACCTCGCCAGCAGTCCTCCCCACCTCCCCAGCAGTCCTCCCCACCTCGAGAGGCGTCCCACCTCGCCAGCAGTCCTCCCCACCTCGCCAGCAGTCCTCCCAACCTCGGGACGGAGCACGACGCGAGTCCATATCATCGATATCGATCTCCGCCGCGTGAGCCGACTCCACCCCGGCAGCGGTCCCACCAGCAGGGCTCCCAAAAGAGGAAGGCCACCAGCTGTCCTCTTCGGAGGAAAGCAAAGAAGAAACCCGAGCCTCCGGCCAAAAGGAAGCTGCCTTACGACATGACACCAGAGGAAAACGAAATTGAAAGCGATCGCCAAGTGAAAGCCTTTTTTGCGAAGAAGACCGTGCCGCCAAAGGAGGTAATACCCAAGGAAGTCCAAGAGCACTTTATGGAACACTTTATTGATCGACCCCCGGCATATGTCGAGCGTATGCCGACACACTATGAGCGACAGATTTAGAAGGCAAGTGAGCAGAGAAGTCGGCCCAGCCCAAGGAAGAAGTCGGGAAGTACGGCATCAACGACAGGTGGTACTACTACCGGGAAAACAGTTCCCCAGCTCGGAGAACAATCCAAGCAATCGATCTCTCCGCTCAAGGTGAGTACCAATCCAAGCAAGCAATCGATCCAACCAGTCGACGTGCAAGGCAACATAATCGACCTCGAAGAAGTAGAGGCTGCAGGTCTCACTCTTGGCCAAATCCTTGGCACAGAGGAATTCCGCGGGTACGGTGCAACTGAGTACGCAATGCAATAGGCCGTCGGAAAACAACTTGTCACACCCGAGCAGTACAAGGAACTACCAACTGCGATGCGACGGTTGCATGATTGGTACCTACGTGAAGCAAAGCGAGGGGAGACGGCGGTCATGGTCAAAGTAAGGAAAGAGCATTACATCAATGCATGTGACATATGTCTTGAATTCTCAGAACTTTTCCAGTTATACCACATGGACTCTATCGACAAAACTCTCATCAGTTGCTATTGTCTGTAAGTGATTTATATCTTTAATAATTTAAGTCTCTAGCTAAGATATCGTTCATTGGCTTATCCTCGCTATATATGTTCTTTTCTACGCTATTATGCAGATTGAAGATATGGGAATTGAAACAAGAGGGAATCGATGACATTGGGTTCATCGACCCAAATACCGTTAATGGTCATGTGGTAAAACATTATGCCAAGGACACAGAAGATCTCTTGGAAAAATTTCTAGAGGCACTAATGAATACCAAATCTACTATAATATTTCCTTACAACATGGGGTGAGTGTTTACTCTCTTGTATACTACAAATTCTATTTTTGCTTACTAGCTCGCTGTCAAGTGTAGTTGACGAGTTATATGCATGTCTGCTTAATTATATAAACTTCTGCGCAAAGACCACTATATCCTCCTAAATATTATCCTCGCGGATGGACTTGTTCAAGTGTACGACTCACTAGATACACTAGAACAATCATACGTGGACTTGTATTTTATGATAGAATGGTAATTTCAATCTTTATCGACCTCGCTTTCTTTCATTATTTCCTGATATCAAAAGTAATTATAATAACTCTTTCGTTCTTTTTCTTTTCCGCGTAGTGTTTGGAAAAAGATGATAGAAAAAAACCATCAAGGTCGTCAATGGAAACCGAAGCTAAAGTGGAAAAAGATGCAGGTAATTAAGTAGTACTACTAGGTCCGCGCATCTCTTTAATTCTAGTTTCAATACCATTATCATGCTTGATTATTAATTATCTTATTGAATTCTATTCTTTTGCAAAGTGCGCGAAGCAGCCACAGGGGACAAATTTAGGTGGATACTTCCTCTGCGAGAACATTCGCATCCAGACCGAAGGCCGTATACGTCGCAGAGGAGCACGTGAAAGACAACTCCAGGTTTGGCAGATGATGTCGAAGCTCTCACCTGAGCAACGCTTTGTAGCACTTCGAGAGGAATTTGTGGCATTTCTTCTTCAACATGTCATTGATGTAAACGGAGAGCACTATTACTTACCGCCGCCTCAATAATGCCAGCAAATCAGTAGTAGAAAACTGAGATTTCATCCGGAGCACTAGCTAGCTAGTCCCGGCCGGGTTTTGGGCCTTAAGTTATAAGTCCAGAATATATATGGATTTGTAATTCCATTTGTATATATACTGTGTATGAGATATTGTATATTATATTACATATATATATGCATCAACTTGTGTAATTAATGTTTACAGTATGTAGCACCGTAAAATAAATTTGAAATGAATGGAAAACACAATAAATAGAGAGGAAAACTAAAACCTAATTAAAAGCGAAAACAAAAAAAAACAGAACACTTAGTATCGGTTGGTATCACCAACCGGTACTAAAGGTCCTCCACCACCAGCCCACGCAGGCAGCCACGTGGTGGGCCTTTAGTACCGGTCCGTGGTCCAACCGGTACTAAAGGTCTAGACCTTTAGTCCCGACCCTTTAGTACCGGTTGGGGAACCGGTACTAAAGGCACATCCCGACCGGGACTACTGATCGACATTCTACCAGTGTCAGCACAGACCTACGGGTCCATAGCTAGTAGCTAGATGGCTTCTTCTCTCTCTTTGCTTCTCAATACCATGTTCTTCATGATCTTCATGGAGATCTATCCGATGTAATACTCTTTTGCGGTGTGTTTGTCGAGATTCGATGAATTGTGGGTTTATGTTCAGATTATCCATGAATATTATTTGAGTCTTTCCTGAATTCTTATATGCATGATTTCATATCTTTGCAAGTCTCTCCGAGATATTGGTTTGGTTTGGCCAACTAGATTGGTAATTCTTGCAATAGGAGAAGTGCTTAGTTTTGGGTTCAATCTTGCGGTGTCCTCACCCAGTGACATAGTAGGGGTAGCGAGGCACTTATTGTATTGTTGCCATCAAGGGTAAAAAGATGGGGTTTTCATCATATTGCTTGAGTTTATACCTCTACATCATGTCATCTTGCTTAATGCGTTACTCTGTTCTTCATGAACTTAATACTCTAGATGCAGGCAGGAGTCGGTCGATGTGTGGAGTAATAGTAGTAGATGCAGAATCGTTTCGGTCTACTTGTCATGGACGTGATGCCTATATGCATAATCATTGCCTTGGATATCTTCATAATTATTCGCTTTTCTATCAATTACTCGACAGTAATTTGTTCACCCACCGTAATACTTGCCATCATGAGAGAAGCCATCTAGTGAAACCTATAGCCCCCGGGTCTATTTTCCATATTATATTTTCAGATCTAAAACCAAAAAACACCAAAAATACTTGCTGCATTGTTTTTTACTTTTAGTTCTACTTTCCGTTCAAGCATCCTATTATATCTATCTCTACTAGATCTCATCCTTGCAAATGACCGTGAGGGGATTGACAACCCCTTTATAGCGTTGGGTGCAAGAGTTTGATTCCTTGTGCAGGTATATCTATTGGTGGCTCGCTTGTATCTCCTACTGGGTTGATACCTTGGTTCTCAAAAACTGAGGGAAATACTTATCTACTTTGCTGCATCAAACTGTTCCTCTTCACGGGAAACAAATGCATGCTCGAGAAGTAGCACTTATATAGATGCCGAGGATGCCTAGGGTTTACACAAGGTCGGTTACATGCTGAAGAGATAAACATGCCTATTTGCTACATCAAACGTGGAGCGCAAGCCGTACTCCCCGAAACTTCCTTCTTGGAGACTGGGCCTTCAAATCTTCCAGTGTTCGGTAAGTAGCCCATATAGGCCGGCCCATAATCATAGGCCGGCTCCCCGGGGACCCCCTAATCCAGGACTCCCTCACTGTCAGTGTCGATGTTGGCGTCAGTACCATCATCGGTGCCGAACTGCAAACCTTGACTGTTCTTAGCAGACAAAAAGTCGAGGTACTGTTGTTCCCCCTCATAATCCATCTCGTCTGCATCTTGGTCAGAAGGCCCAGTTTCTTCGTTGTTCGACATGTTTCCTATGATTAAGTGTCCTCTTTTAATTCTAAAACTATAAAAAAATGAGAAATGACATAAAAAAAGATCTATGTTTGCCAGAATGCCGTTTCCCAGCAAATCCCGGCACTCGATATGCCTACTTTCTAGCACAAGTGATGCCAAAATTCACGGAAAATTTCTGCATGACCTTTGCTAAAAAGTGGACATATCGAGCGCCTGAAATTCACCGGAACGGAAATGAATCAACATCCGGCGAAACATAGGCCACTCGGATCATTTACGCTGCACATAATCATCATTTTCCAAATATGACATGTCCACAACATCACATGTCCAACTATGACATGTCCAAATTCCAAATGCAAGAAACCTATATAATCAATTATGTTTTTCTTTTAACTACACCTAAAACACCTAACCCTAAATTTCTGTCCTAATTTGACGAAGAACCTAATTAACCTACTGCCCTAACTAAAACCTAACTAAATTAACCGAAGAACCCTAGCTAGCAGAGAGAGGAGGAGCGGTGGGGGGCTTACAGAGGGTGCAGGGGCGAGGAGGCAGGCCCGACAACTGCCGAGGTTGGGAGGGGAGGAAGTAGAGGAGGGAGGCGTGGTGTGCCGTGGCCGGGGTCGGGGGCGAGGGCAAGGTCGCCGGGGTCGGGGGGGTGGCAGGGGCAAGCACCGGGGTCGGGGGTGAGCACCGGGGTCGGGGGCGAGGGCGAGCGACGGGGTCGGGGTCGGGGGCGAGGGCGAGGTCGCCGGGGTCGTGGGCGAGGGCAGGACTCCGGCGAGGTCGAGGGCGAGGGCAGGGCTCCGGCGCTTGAGGCAGGGGCGCGGCGAGGGCACGGGCTCCAGCGGTGACGAGGGGGGAGAAGAGAGAGTGGGGATTTGGGGGAATAAGCAGAGGCGGGAAGCCTGCTGGGGGGTTAAGTCAACATTGCAGTAGCGCGTTTCCGCAAAACGCGCTATAGCTAAGTTATCTATAGCGCGTCTCACCTAGAAGCGCTGCTGCTATCACAGGTAGCTATAGCATATTTTTTCAAACGACGCTACATCTATTTTGACTAGCTATAGCTCTTTTTCGGAAAAGCGCTACTGCCATAACCAGTACCTATAGCAGTTTTCCTGTTTGTTTCTTCTATTGTCTTTTCCTTTATTTTCTCTTCCATTTCTTTTCTTCTTTTTCTTTTCTTTTCTTTTCCTTTTTCCCGAGAGCAGGAACGAATGGAAGATGATACATTGTATATAACTAAGGCGATATATATTGCATCATTTGACGGTTAAGTATGTATACAAAATAGGAACATATACATTACATCATTTGACCCATGCATAACGGTTAAGTGTGTACACAAAATAGGAACATATATATTACATCATTTGACCTATAACAGTTCCTCAGCGTCGACGTTTTCGTTTTTGAGTGAGCTTCTTTCCCTTCTTGTTCGTTGAAGAATAATTGAGCCCCTCATTGTGACTTTTCCTTTTCCATGGAGTACGATCTTTCATAGGTAATGTAGTATTGATACTTCATCATCATCGTCATCTTCCCTCATTGGGTTGCTGTACTCCAATGATGTTCCTTTTGCCTCTCCTCACGACAACACGGCTGGGATTGCACGGGTCTGTTATGAAGAAGCATTGTGTCATGTTCTTAGCGTGTACCCATGGCTCGTTTTTTGCGATAGCGTTCACGGTACCGCTCTTGGCGTCGGGTATAGTCATGGTAGTGAAATAACGGTTTTCTCTTTCGACATTCTTAGCCCATCCGACATGGAACATCGTCGCGTTGTGTAGTCCAGAGTAGTCAAGCTCCCAGATCTCCTCGACCATTCTGTAAAATCTCTCAATTGCGCCGTTGTCGCTGTCGGTCATGCATTCCATCGTCACCCCTTAGTTCTGATCATCACTGTCCATATCTTTGGCCTCCGTGTAGAACGTGTATCTGTTGATATCGTATGCCTGATAGGTGACGAGGTTGGGCGAGGGGCCATGTGCTAAGGCGTATATGAGCAATTCGTCCTTAGAGCCCTCTTCAGGGGATTAGCAATAATATGCTCTTTGAACCAATGCAGAAAAGTGGAGTTGTGCTCTCTAGTAACTTTGGCGTCCGTCTTGCATACCCCCCGGTCACGATACTTCTTTGCGATAGTTTCTTTCTGCAGTGCCGCGAAAGGATCTACCTAGTGTAGGTGTTGTAGCACTACCAAGTTTGCTCGGTCAAAGTCGTTGCGTCGATCTGAGTAGGCCACATGTAGTTCCCTGCGACCGTTGGAGTGACCTTCTCCTTCGAATAAAAAACGAATAAAAAAGCAAGGTCCAATTGTTTTCTTGCTATAAGTTCACGTGCTTCTCCCTACACGGTTCAAATTTTCTAATGTGGGATGTCCGAGCTCCAATTACATATTTTAAAATGGCAAAAAATGACATCCGACCTTCAATTACTTGTAATTCGATGTATACACAAAAACATGACAGAAGTTCATAGTGAAAACAACGAGAAGTTCAAGTACTATAGGGAATGCGTTTCATTTGAGAATAGAAGAATAGAAAAAATAAAAGCTTACAAGGTTTGTTGAAAGAAGTTCACGTGCTCTTCCCGGGAAAGTTTGATGTGTATAAAAAACTCAAATTATAAATGATTTTTCAGTAAACATCGAAGTACTTTCAAAAAAATTGAACTTCTCTACTTTTAAAAAAATAACAGAGAAATTCGAAGTATATAAACTACTCAGAGTTTTCTCGTTACTAAATAATAAAATGACGAAGTTCAAATTAAAACAGTAGAGAAGTACGAAGTTTATGAAAAACTCAGATTTTTTTCTCGTTACTAGAATTCTTTACTCAAAAATAGAAAACATGAAGTTCAAATTAAAATAGCACAGAAGTTCAAAATGAAAACAGTCAGAAGTTCACGTGTTGCATGGTGTGTGTTTTCATATGAGAAAAAGGAATAAAAAGACAAAGTATACAAAATTTGTTGCTAACAGTTCAGGTGCTCGACACGGGAAGGTTCAAAACTTCGTGTGAGTGTGGTTCACTATGTATTTCTCACCCATTCTTGTGAGTGAGAAAAATGAATAAAACGGCAAGGTCCAATTGTTTTCTTGCTATAAGTTCACGTGCTTCTCCCTGCACGGTTCAAAATTTCTAATGCGGGACGTCCGAGCTCCCATTACATATTTTAAAATGGCAAAAAATGACGTCCGACATTCAATTACGTGTAATTCGATGTATACACAAAAACATGACAGAAGTTCATAGTGAAAACAACGAGATGTTCAAGTACTACAAGGAATGCGTTTCAGGTGAGAATAAAAGAATAGAAAAATAAAAGCTTAAAAGGTTTGTTAAAAGAAGTTCACGTGCTCTTCCCGGGAAAGTTTGATGTGTATAAAAAACTCAAATTATAAAATGAACGGTCCAATATTTCTTAAATAAATGATTTTTAAGTGAACATCGAAGTACTTTGAAAAAAATTGAACTTCTCTACTTTTAAAAAAATAATAGAGAAATTCGAAGTATATAAACTACTCAGATTTTTTCTCGTTACTAAATAATAAAATGACGAAGTTCAAATTAAAACAACAGAGAAGTTCGAAGTTTATGGAAAACTCAGATTTTTTTCTCGTTACTAGAATTCTTTACTCAAAAATAGAAAATATGAAGTTCAAATTAAAATAGCACAGAAGTTCAAAGTGAAAATAGCCAGAAGTTCACGTGTTGCATGGTGTGTGTTTTCATATCAGAAAAAGGAATAAAAAGACAAAGTATACAAAATTTATTGCTAGAAGTTCAGGTGCTCGACACGGGAAGGTTCAAAACTTCTTGTGAGTGTGGTTCACTATGTATTTCTCACCCATTCTTGTGAGTGAGAAAAATGAATAAAAAGGCAAGGTCCAATTTTTTTCTTGCTATAAGTTCACGTGCTTCTCCCTGCACAGTTCAAAATTTCTAATGTGGGACGTCCGAGCTTCCATTACATATTTTAAAATGGCAAAAAATGACGTCCGACCTTCAATTACGTGTAATTCGATGTATACACAAAAACATGACAGAAGTTCATAGTGAAAACAACGACATGTTCAAGTACTACAAGGAATGCGTTTCAGGTGAGAATAAAAGAATAGAAAAATAAAAGCTTAAAAGGTTTGTTAAAAGAAGTTCACGTGCTCTTCCTGGGAAAGTTTGATGTGTATAAAAAACTCAAATTATAAAACGAACGGTCCAATATTTCTTAAATAAATGATTTTTAAGTAAACATCGAAGTACTTTCAAAAAAATGGAACTTCTCTACTTTTAAAAAAATAATAGAGAAATTCGATGTATATAAACTACTCAGATTTTTTCTCGTTACTAAATAATAAAATGACGAAGTTCAAATTAAAACAGCAGAGAAGTTCGAAGTTTATGAAAAACTCAGATTTTTTTCTCGTTACTAGAATTCTTTCCTCAAAAATAGAAAACATGAAGTTCAAATTAAAATAGCACAGAAGTTCAAAGTGAAAACAGCCAGAAGTTCACGTGTTGCATGGTGTGTGTTTTCACATGAGAAAAAGGAATAAAAAGACAAAGTATACAAAATTTGTTGCTAGAAGTTCAGGTGCTCGACATGGGAAGGTTCAAAACTTCTTGTGAGTGTGGTTCACTATGTATTTCTCACCCATTCTTGTGAGTGAGAAAAATGAATAAAAAGGCAAGGTTCAATTTTTTTCTTGCTATAAGTTCACGTGCTTCTCCCTGCACAGTTCAAAATTTCTAATGTGGGACGTCCGAGCTTCCATTACATATTTTAAAATGGCAAAAAATGACGTCCGACCTTCAATTACGTGTAATTCGATGTATACACAAAAACATGACAGAAGTTCATAGTGAAAACAACGAGAAGTTCAAGTACTACAACGAATGCATTTTAGGTGAAAATAAAAGAATAGAAAAATAAAAGCTTAAAAGTTTTGTTAAAAGAAGTTCATGTGCTCTTCCCGGGAAAGTTTGATGTGTATAAAAAACTCAAATTATAAAACGAACGGTCCAATATTTCTTAAATTAATGATTTTTAAGTAAACATCAAAGTACTTTCAAAAAAATTGAACTTCTCTACTTTCAAAAAAATAATAGAGAAATTCGAAGTATATAAACTACTCAGATTTTTTCTCGTTACTAAATAATAAAATGACGAAGTTCAAAGTAAAACAGCAGAGAAGTTCGAAGTTTATGAAAAACTCAGATTTTTTTCTCGTTACTAGAATTCTTTACTCAAAAATAGAAAATATGATGTTCGAATTAAAATAGCACAGAAGTTCAAAGTGAAAACAGCCAGAAGTTCACGTGTTGGATGGTGTGTGTTTTCATATGAGAAAAAGGAATAAAAAGACAAAGTATACAAAATTTGTTGCTAGAAGTTCAGGTGCTCGACACGGGAAGGTTCAAAACTTCTTGTGAGTGTGGTTCACTATGTATTTCTCACCCATTCTTGTGAGTGAGAAAAATGAATAAAAAGGCAAGGTCCAACTTTTTTTCTTGCTATAAGTTCACGTGCTTCTCCCTGCACAGTTCAAAATTTCTAATGCGGGACGTCCGAGCTCCCATTACATATTTTAAAATTGCAAAAAATGACGTCCGACTTTCAATTACGTGTAATTCGATGTATACACAAAAACATGACAGAAGTTCATAGTGAAAACAACGAGAAGTTCAAGTACTACAACGAATGCATTTCAGGTGAAAATAAAAGAATAGAAAAATAAAAGCTTAAAAGGTTTGTTAAAAGAAGTTCACGTGCTCTTCCCGGGAAAGTTTGATGTGTATAAAAAACTCAAATTATAAAACGAACGGTCCAATATTTCGTAAATTAATGATTTTTAAGTAAACATCGAAGTACTTTCAAAAAAATTGAACTTCTCTACTTTTAAAAAAATAATAGAGAAATTCGAAGTATATAAACTACTCAGATTTTTTCTCGTTACTAAATAATAAAATGACGAAGTTCAAAGTAAAACAGCAGAGAAGTTCGAAGTTTATGAAAAACTCAGATTTTTTTCTCGTTTCTAGAATTCTTTACTCAAAAATAGAAAATATGATGTTCAAATTAAAATAGCACAGAAGTTCAAAGTGAAAACAGCCAGAAGTTCACGTGTTGCATGGTGTATGTTTTCATATGAGAAAAAGGAATAAAAAGACAAAGTATACAAAATTTGTTGCTAACAGTTCAGGTGCTCGACACAGGAAGGTTCAAAACTTCGTGTGAGTGTGGTTCACTATGTATTTCTCACCCATTCTTGTGAGTGAGAAAAATGAATAAAACGGCAAGGTCCAATTGTTTTCTTGCTATAAGTTCACGTGCTTCTCCCTGCACGGTTCAAAATTTCTAATGCGGGACGTCCGAGCTCCCATTACATATTTTAAAATGGCAAAAAATGACGTCCGACATTCAATTACGTGTAATTCGATGTATACACAAAAACATGACAGAAGTTCATAGTGAAAACAACGAGATGTTCAAGTACTACAAGGAATGCGTTTCAGGTGAGAATAAAAGAATAGAAAAATAAAAGCTTAAAAGGTTTGTTAAAAGAAGTTCACGTGCTCTTCCCGGGAAAGTTTGATGTGTATAAAAAACTCAAATTATAAAATGAACGGTCCAATATTTCTTAAATAAATGATTTTTAAGTGAACATCGAAGTACTTTGAAAAAAATTGAACTTCTCTACTTTTAAAAAAATAATAGAGAAATTCGAAGTATATAAACTACTCAGATTTTTTCTCGTTACTAAATAATAAAATGACGAAGTTCAAATTAAAACAACAGAGAAGTTCGAAGTTTATGGAAAACTCCGATTTTTTTCTCGTTACTAGAATTCTTTACTCAAAAATAGAAAACATGAAGTTCAAATTAAAATAGCACAGAAGTTCAAAGTGAAAATAGCCAGAAGTTCACGTGTTGCATGGTGTGTGTTTTCATATGAGAAAAAGGAATAAAAAGACAAAGTATACAAAATTTATTGCTAGAAGTTCAGGTGCTCGACACGGGAAGGTTCAAAACTTCTTGTGAGTGTGGTTCACTATGTATTTCTCACCCATTCTTGTGAGTGAGAAAAATGAATAAAAAGGCAAGGTCCAATTTTTTTCTTGCTATAAGTTCACGTGCTTCTCCCTGCACAGTTCAAAATTTCTAATGTGGGACGTCCGAGCTTCCATTACATATTTTAAAATGGCAAAAAATGACGTCCGACCTTCAATTACGTGTAATTCGATGTATACACAAAAACATGACAGAAGTTCATAGTGAAAACAACGACATGTTCAAGTACTACAAGGAATGCGTTTTAGGTGAGAATAAAAGAATAGAAAAATAAAAGCTTAAAAGGTTTGTTAAAAGAAGTTCACGTGCTCTTCCTGGGAAAGTTTGATGTGTATAAAAAACTCAAATTATAAAACGAACGGTCCAATATTTCTTAAATAAATGATTTTTAAGTAAACATCGAAGTACTTTCAAAAAAATGGAACTTCTCTACTTTTAAAAAAATAATAGAGAAATTCGATGTATATAAACTACTCAGATTTTTTCTCGTTACTAAATAATAAAATGACGAAGTTCAAATTAAAACAGCAGAGAAGTTCGAAGTTTATGAAAAACTCAGATTTTTTTCTCGTTACTAGAATTCTTTACTCAAAAATAGAAAACATGAAGTTCAAATTAAAATAGCACAGAAGTTCAAAGTGAAAACAGCCAGAAGTTCACGTGTTGCATGGTGTGTGTTTTCACATGAGAAAAAGGAATAAAAAGACAAAGTATACAAAATTTGTTGCTAGAAGTTCATGTGCTCGACATGGGAAGGTTCAAAACTTCTTGTGAGTGTGGTTCACTATGTATTTCTCACCCATTCTTGTGAGTGAGAAAAATGAATAAAAAGGCAAGGTCCAACTTTTTTTCTTGTTATAAGTTCACGTGCTTCTCCCTGCACAGTTCAAAATTTCTAATGCGGGACGTCCGAGCTCCCATTACATATTTTAAAATTGCAAAAAATGACGTCCGACCTTCAATTACGTGTAATTCGATGTATACACAAAAACATGACAGAAGTTCATAGTGAAAACAACGAGAAGTTCAAGTACTACAACGAATGCATTTCAGGTGAAAATAAAAGAATAGAAAAATAAAAGCTTAAAAGGTTTGTTAAAAGAAGTTCACGTGCTCTTCCCGGGAAAGTTTGATGTGTATAAAAAACTCAAATTATAAAATGAACGGTCCAATATTTCTTAAATTAATGATTTTTAAGTAAACATCGAAGTACTTTCAAAAAAATTGAACTTCTCTACTTTTAAAAAAATAATAGAGAAATTCGAAGTATATAAACTACTCAGATTTTTTCTCGTTACTAAATAATAAAATGACGAAGTTCAAAGTAAAACAGCAGAGAAGTTCGAAGTTTATGAAAAACTCAGATTTTTTTCTCGTTACTAGAATTCTTTACTCAAAAATAGAAAATATGATGTTCAAATTAAAATAGCACAGAAGTTCAAAGTGAAAACAGCCAGAAGTTCACGTGTTGCATGGTGTGTGTTTTCATATGAGAAAAAGGAATAAAAAGACAAAGTATACAAAATTTGTTGCTAGAAGTTCAGGTGCTCGACACGGGAAGGTTCAAAACTTCTTGTGAGTGTGGTTCACTATGTATTTCTCACCCATTCTTGTGAGTGAGAAAAATGAATAAAAAGGCAAGGTCCAACTTTTTTTCTTGCTATAAGTTCACGTGCTTCTCCCTGCACAGTTCAAAATTTCTAATGCAGGACGTCCGAGCTCCCATTACATATTTTAAAATTGCAAAAAATGACGTCCGACCTTCAATTACGTGTAATTCGATGTATACACAAAAACATGACAGAAGTTCATAGTGAAAACAACGAGAAGTTCAAGTACTACAACGAATGCATTTCAGGTGAAAATAAAAGAATAGAAAAATAAAAGCTTAAAAGGTTTGTTAAAAGAAGTTCACGTGCTCTTCCCGGGAAAGTTTGATGTGTATAAAAAACTCACATTATAAAACGAACGGTCCAATATTTCTTAAATTAATGATTTTTAAGTAAACATCGAAGTACTTTCAAAAAAATTGAACTTCTCTACTTTTAAAAAAATAATAGAGAAATTCAAAGTATATAAACTACTCAGATTTTTTCTCGTTACTAAATAATAAAATGACGAAGTTCAAAGTAAAACAGCAGAGAAGTTCGAAGTTTATGAAAAACTCAGATTTTTTTCTCGTTACTAGAATTCTTTACTCAAAAATAGAAAATATGATGTTCAAATTAAAATAGCATAGAAGTTCAAAGTGAAAACAGCCAGAAGTTCACGTGTTGCATGGTGTGTGTTTTCATATGAGAAAAAGGAATAAAAAGACAAAGTATACAAAATTTGTTGCTAGAAGTTCAGGTGCTCGACACGGGAAGGTTCAAAACTTCTTGTGAGTGTGGTTCACTATGTATTTCTCACCCATTCTTGTGAGTGGAAAAAATGAATAAAAAGGCAAGGTCCAATTTTTTTTCTTGCTATAAGTTCACGTGCTTCTCCCTGCACAGTTCAAAATTTCTAATGCGGGACGTCCGAGCTCCAATTACATATTTTAAAATGGCAAAAAATGAAGTCCGACCTTCAATTACGTGTAATTCGATGTATACACAAAAACATGACAGAAGTTCATAGTGAAAACAATGAGAAGTTCAAGTACTACAAGGAATGCGTTTCAGGTGAGAATAAAAGAATAGAAAAATAAAAGCTTAAAAGGGTTTGTTGAAAGAAGTTCACATGCTCTGCCCAAGAAAGTTTGATGTGTATAAAAAAATCAAATTATAAAACGAACGGTCCAATATTTCTTAAATAAATGTTTTTTAAGTAAACATCGAAGTACTTTCAAAAAAATTGAACTTCTCTACTTTTAAAAAAATATCAGAGAAATTCGAAGTATATAAACTATTTAGATTTTTTCTCGTTACTAAGAAATAAAATGAAGAAGTTCAAATTAAAACAGCCGAGAAGTTCGAAGTTTATGAAAAACTAAAAAAAATTCTCGTTACTAGAATTCTTTACTCAAAAATAGAAAACGTGAAGTTCAAATTAAAATAACACATAAGTTAAAAGTGAAAACAGCCTGAAGTTCACGTGTTGCATGGTGTGTGTTATCATATGAGAAAAGGAAATAAAAAGACAAAGTATACAAAATTTATTGCTAGAAGTTCACGTGCTCGATACGAGAATGTTCAAAACTTCTTGTGAGTGTGGTTCACTATGTATTTCTCACCCATTCTTGTGAGTGAGAAAAATGAATAAAAAGGCAAGGTCCAATTTGTTTCTTGTTATAAGTTCAAGTTCACGGTCAGAGAAAGTTAGAAAAATATTGTGAAGAGGTTTGTACCAAAAGGAATATCATTTGTGTAACACCGACGAATGGGTGAGAAATTACAAACAAAAATACGCGACAAAAGTTCAACGTGAAAACAGCTGGAAGTTCAACTACTACGCTAAATGAATTTCAGATGAAAATCTTTTCAACCGTCGCGAGTATGAAAAAAATGATGAAGACGGAAAAGTTGTGTGTTTACAGCAGCTTTCCATCGGTATATCACTTGCTCAATTCCGATGAGTAGATGGAGAGCTACGAGAAAAAAATAGCACGTGAAGAAACAGAGTGAAGTTCAGGTAGACGTGCTGATGAACTTCAAGTTCTTCACGCGGTGCATTTTCGAAGACCCTGTTTCGCGATAAAAGGCAAAACGCATGATCTCGCTGTTTTCAAAATTACTTTTAGAAGTTTCTATATGAAAAGAAGCGCATTTTCATAAGCTTTCCAACGCCGTATCATTTGCCTCAATCGAATTAGCCATTTTGCAACTGAGCCAAAAATACGAGCTCGGCTGTTCGGTTTGAAAAATTCCGCCATTTGTTAAATTGCTCTTTAATAGTAAGGAATTTGAGAAAACTTTCTATATGTTGAACGAGCGGATTTGCAGCAGCTTTTCCACGCCGTATCATTTGCTTCATTCCGATTAATAGTTTTAAAATGGGCTCGAAAATACGATTCACGTTTTTTTGTGTGAAGAAAAACGGTTTTTAAAACTGCTCTTAAACCATTTAGATTTTGACAAAAATTCAAGTTAGGTCGTGACCGTCATGTCCACAGCTTTCCAACGGTATATTGCAAGCCTCATTCGGACAATTAATGTTACGGGAAGTTCAACCTCTCACCAAGGGAAGTTCAGGTCGAACAACTCAGGCAGTAAAATTGCAACAGACGCAAGTTCATCACGTCTCGAGAGCAAATCCGCCAACGAGCGAGATTCCTATTTAAAACGGGCATTTAGTTGCTAAAAACTATTTCCAGATTACACTTACATCACATAGAACACGACTGACCAGAATAATTCGCGCGGAGAGACACGGTTGCAAAGATAGCCCAAAGGTCGGGTTCCTACAGAGGGAAGTTCAGGTTGTGTATCATAGAAGTTCAACCCGTGGTCAGAATAATATTCTGATCCCGTGATCAGAATAGTGTTTCTGTATGTATGTATATTCGTCACCCTGGGTGAGGAATAGTTATTCTTCACCCCCTCCTCTATTTTTACATCAATGCACCGTAATTTTACGTTCCGTAAATTTTATCGTATTCCATACGTAAAAAGAGACCGTAAGAAAAATATATAGTCACCGTAAAAAATATTTATGTCATGTAAATTTACAAACGTAAAAACATAATGTAAAATATACATAAAATATGATTTTTCTGGTCTTATGACCTATATTTTTGTTTTTATTAAGTCAAACTTTACGTAGTGAATCAATATAAATGTAACCATTTGCATTTAAAATGTAATTTATTTATGAAACGATCGTAATATTATTACCTCGGGTGAAGAATAACTTATTCTAGACCCTGGGTGATGAATAGACTTTATATACATTTCAAATGTAATATATATATATATATATATATATATATATATATATATATATATATATATATAGGGTCACGCTATTTGTCACCCTGGGTGAGTAATAATAATTCTTCACCCCCCTCAATTTTAACATCAATGCACCGTAATTTTACGATCCGTAATTTTTTTCTCATTTCATACGTAAAAAGAGACCGTAAGAAAATTTATAATCAGCGTAAAATATTTTATGTCAGATAAAATTACAATAAATTCAATTTTTTTGGTCTTGTGACCTATATTTTTATTTTTTTTATGTCAAATTTTACGTTGTGAGTCAATATAAATGTAACTTTTTGTATTTCAAATGAAATTTATTTATAAATAGGTCGTAAGATTATCTCGGGTGAAGAATAACTTATTCTCCACCCTGGGTGTTCAATAGAGTTTCTATATATATATATATATATATATATATATATATATATATATATATATATATATATATATATATATATATATATATAGATAGATAGATAGATAGAGTCCAAAGAGTCTAGATATATATATATAGAGAGTCCAAAGCGGGACGCACTCCTACCAAAGAGTCAAATACGAGCAATTCAAGATGAATTGGCGAAATTCTTACTTGAAGAGTTCATAGCTAAAAACGGAGAATACCATCTGAAATTGGACACTGATTTTGGTAATTAGCTACTAGGGATAGTAAGTGATATTATATTGTATATATGCATGAACGTGTACTATATTGTAGTAGCGTCGAAAACTTGTTGCTCGACCAACAAGCACGGAGAAAGAGGTCACTTCTGTATATTCATCATGATGTTGTGTAAAGGTTTCTTCATTGCTAAATGATAAACATAAAAAGAAAAGGAGGAAACACAATATGAAACACCTAAACCCTCCAAATCCCTCCTTTAAAAAAAACCCAGCGGTTCGCTGGTGCTGACGCGTGGCTGCCTTTTAGTCCCGGTTGGTGTTACCAATCGGTACTAAAGGTTCTCCTGCCTGGGCGCCCCACAACGGCCACATGGAACTCCTTTAGTCCTGGTTCGTAACACAACCGGGACTAAAAGTCAGGGCCTTTAGTCCCGATTGATTAGTCCCGGTTCTGCCCTTCAGAAGGTACAAAAGGTCTGTTTTCCACTAGTGATGGTGTGGGCACCAGGGACAGTCCATTACCTTCTCTCCCCTCCCTGCACATCTACAAGAGAAGCTCAGACCGGATGTGATTGAACATGGCGGCGTTCGGAGAGACAGATAGCGCCGACGAGGCGACGACGTCGCGGAGGAAGAAGAGGTCGTGGCGGCACCCGCCTGGTTTTTCTTTTTGCTCGATCACTTGTTAACTTAGCTGCTGGGCCGAGGAGAAGAGGGCCCAGGACCGTGGACCTTTTATGAGCGGAAAACCGTAGCTGCTGGTGGGTAGTTTTTCTTTTCTATATATGCAATTAACTTACCTGGTGGGCTGAACACAGCAAGGGCCCAGCGACAGTGGACCTGGAACGAACGCACCGGTTCAGTTTGGACGTTTAATTAGTACCACACCGGTGGCTTAGAAACATATCTAGCGGTTTAAAAATGTTGGTACTGAAGGATTCATCGCCGAGGAAAGCCATTCATGCACCAGCGATGCTAGCTAGCTGGTTGAACATGTCTGCTGAGGCACCACCGATGACGGTCAATTCATGAGCCAGCTATACTAGCTAACCTGGCCGCACATGTCTTCCTAGGTGAAAAGCATTCACTGGCCTAGCTAACCAGTGATGTCAGTCTTTTTTTATTTTAGATTTTTTTCCTTTCTTGCACAACGGAATATGTTGACACTATTTTTTTCCTTCCTACAATGGACTATACATATATTGACACTATTTTTCTCCTTCCTACGAGGTGTGTTTCTGCATGTGTGGGTTGGTTTAGCCGTGCGCATCCTACCTATGAAGAGGCCGAATGTGTACTCATTGTGTTATGTATCCCCTTGATGCTTCAGTTTGAGCGAATAAAATCCACTTTTTATCAAAAATGCAGTAAGGATATTTCTTTTCCTAAAAGAAAACCAGAAAATTCAGTAATCATACATTGTCACTTCATGATCCGTGTGTGACTGGAGTCAGGCACCCAAAGCCATCGCAGACGCCCACACGGATGACCCGGTCAGTGACTGGTCAATAAAAACTAACCCAGACGAGCGCCTCAAACGGGCCTCGAACATTCGGATTGACCAGCACCATCCATATCCGGCCTAAATATGGAGCGGATATGGGGAGATCCGGGCGCATCGGGGCGCACCCGTCACGTCGGACCCGATAGGCCTACCCCATCATAAATTGCAAAAAATCCACGAAACCCTCCCCCCTCCTCCGACCTCCCTCCAACCTTTCCCTTGTCCGAGCTCTTGCCATCAGTCACCCTTAGTCCCCATCCTCATCGTCGGTCCCAATCCTTCGCCCTAGATGTCGTCTGGCCCATACAGATTGATGTTTCCAATATCTAGAAAGAGGGATGAAGAGAGGAGACGAACCTTGAGTTTATAAATGCACTAGTAGAAAACACAGCTTTGATCTTGGCCAGATCAGAGCATTAGTCCCGGTCGTGTTACGAACCGGGACTAATGGGAGCAGCAGTCCTGGTTCGTTAGGCTAGGACGTCGGCCGAGCCTGGGCAAGCATCAGTCCCGGTTCGGCTGGGATCTTTAGTCCCGGTTACAGCCACCAAACGGAACTAAAGGGGTTGCTGCCCTTTAGTCCCGGTTGGTGTCTGATACCGGGACTAAAGGTTTGGCCATTATTCCCGGTTTTAGACACAAACCGATACTAAAGGTTTTGCCTATATATATCCACGACTCCCCCCCATTTCCTATGTTTTTTGGCCGTGGAAGGGTGGAGGTCTAGGCTACTCTGTTTTTTGCCTATATATGCACATGAGGTGTTCGATGAAATGCCCGAGCCACACTTAAGTTATCTTCTCTGTTCTTCCTCCAAGCTCGACCTCGAAGCTCCAATTTTCCCAAGATTTTTCTAGGTTTGATGGTGCACCAACTATCCAAGTGTTCTAAAAGGTTAGCAACTTCATCATTTCATCTCTCACTGCTAGTTTAGCTCATTTCAAATGCTCTAAAAGTAGTGTGGTTTGTGGGTTTTAGTGGAGGAGTGTATGTGTGAGTTTATTTGATTTAGATGCACAATTTGAGCTCAAATTAATTCTTACTTGTATTATTGTTTGTTATTATATAGTGCCATGGTTTGGGCATCCGCCCCCGTCAGCTCTCGTCCGGTCTATGATTCGGATGTGGTATATTATCTTTTATTATGATTTGTTTCATTCAATGTTTATGACAATTATGCCGACCAACTTGAAATAGATGTATTTATCTAGGAAGTATGTGAACCGGAAATTCCAACCGACCCTCTTGTCGAGAGGTTAAATTTAGTTAAAAAAGAAAGCAATTATTTGAAAGAAAAAATGAAAAGAGTTGAAGAAGAGAAGATGAAATTGGAGTTGCATGTTGCCGATGTCGTCAATCTACACAAGATACAGATGGATGCAATGCGCTTGAAGATTAGAAAGATTAGAAAATATGACATTGATAATGAGGCTTGGTATCATTATGCTGTTGGATCAATTGTTACCCTAGTTGCGATTTTGATCGCATTTATTATTGCATTTAAATGTTTTACATAGTTGTATGTTAATTTCAATGTATGTTTTAATTGGATGCTCTAGAGAGCTGTATGTTGTTCTATGAGAACTATGTATGAACTTTATGTATTTATTTTTTTAGTAATAACATTTCTCTATTCATGATGTTCTATAATGGTTTTTGATATACTTAATTATATAATGCACGCAGATGAATCGGCAATGGATGTACGGTGACCGACGCACCTCCGACTATATTACGGGTGTGCATAATTTTCTCGAAGTGGTTGAGGCAAACAAGCAGAATGGTTTTATGTATTGTCCATGTACTGTCTGTGAGAATACGAAGGATCACTCTTCCACGAAAACACTTCACTTCCACCTGCTTGAGAAGGGTTTCATGCCACCCTATAATGTTTGGACCAAGTACGGAGAAAGAGGGGTTATGATGGAAGACAACGAAGAAGAAGAGGATGATGACAACTATCCTATGTTCCCTAAATACGGTGATACTGCAACGGGGGAAGCTCAAGATCAAGAGGCACCAGATGTGCCCGATGATGATCTTCGCCGGGTCATTATTGATGCATAGAGACAATGCAAAAGTGAACAGGAGAAGTTGAAGTTCGATCGCATGTTAGAGGATCACAAAAAACGGTTGTACCCAAATTGCGAAGATGGTAACACAAAGCTCGGACCACACTGGAATTGCTGAAATGGAAGACAGAGAATGATTTATCTGATAAGGGATTTGAGAAGTTACTAAAAATAATGAAGAAGAAGCTTCCAAAGGATAACGAATTGCCTTACAATACTTACGAAGCAAAGGAAGTTCTCTGCCCTCTAGGATTAGAGGTGCAGAAGATATATGCATGCCCTAATGATTACATCCTCTACCGCGGCGAGGAGTACGAGAATTTGAATGCATGCCCGTTATGCGGTGTATTGCAGTATAAGATCAGACGAGATGACCCTGGTGATGTTGAGGGCGAGCGCCGAGGGTTCCTGCCAAGGTGATGTGGTATGATCCTGTAATACCACGGTTGAAACGTCTGTTCGAAAACAAAGAGTATGCCAAGTTGTTGCGATGGCACAAAGAAGACCCTAAGAAATACGCGATGTTGAGAGTACCAACTGATGGTCGCAGTGGAGAAAAATCGAGAGAGAGTGGCCAGACTTTGCAGGTGACCCAAGGAACTTATGGTTTGGTCTAAGTGCTGATGGCGTTAATCCTTTTGGGGACCAGAATAGCAAGCGTAGCACATGGCCTGTGACTCTATGTATCTATAACCTTCCTCCTTGGTTGTGCATGAAGAGGAAGTTCATTATGATGCCAGTGCTCATCCAGGGACCCAAGCTACCCGGCAACTACATTGATGTGTACCTAAGGACATTAGTTGATGAACTTTTACAGTCGTGGAATAAAAAAGGTGTACGTGTGTGGGATGAGAATGAACAAGAGGAATTTGACCTACGAGCTTTGCTGTTTGTAACTATCAATGATTGGCCTGCTCTTAGTAACCTTTCAGGACAGACAAACAAGGGATACCACGCATGCACGCACTGTTTAGATGATAATGATAGTATATATTTGGACAAATGCGAGAAGAATGTGTACCTGGGACATCGTCAATTTCTTCCGACCAAGCATGCCTTAAGAGAGAAAGGAAAGCATTTCAAATGTGAGGCAGATCATCGAAAGAAGCTTGTCCTCCATACTGGTGATGATATAGTTTATATGGTCAAGGATTTACAAGTAATCTTTGGAAAATGTCTTGGCGGACAATCTATTCCGAATGACGCTAACAGACATGCCCCCATGTGGAAATAGAAATCTATATTTTGGGAGCTAGAATATTGGAAAGTCCTAGAGGTCCGCCACGCAATCGACGTGATGCACGTGACGAAGAATTTTTGCATGAACCTGCTAGGTTTCCTGAGCGGGTATGGGAAGACAAAAGATACACCAGAGGCACGACAGGACCAACAACTTATGAACGAAAAATACGGCATGCATCCAAAGCGGTATGAAGGTCATGCCAGCCACGCTCTTACCAAAGCAGAGAAGGAAATCTTTTTTGAATGCCTACTCAGTATGAAGGTCTCGTCTGGATTCTCATCTAATATAAAGGGAATAATAAATATGGCAGAGAAAAAAATTCCAGAACCTAAAATCTCATGACTGCCACGTGATCATGACGCAATTGCTTCCGATTGCATTGAGGGGTCTTCTACCAGAAAATGTTTGATTAGCTATTGTGAAGCTATGTGCATTCCTCAATGCAATTTCTCAGAAGGTAATCGATCTGGAAATCCTACCAAGGTTACAAAATGATTTGATCCAATGTATTGTCAGTTTCGAGTTGGTGTTCCCACCATCTTTCTTCAATATTATGACGCACGTCCTAGTTCACCTAGTTGAAGAGATTGCCATTCTGGGTCCTGTATTTCTACACAATATGTTCTCCTTTGAGAAGTTCACGTGAGTCTTAAAGAAATATGTTCGTAACTGTGCTAGGCCGGAAGGAAGCATGTCCAAGGGCCATGAAACAGAGGAGGTTATTGAGTTTTGTGTTGACTTTATTCCTGACCTTAAGCCGATTGTTGTTCCTGAATCGCGGCATGAGGGGAGACTGCATGGAAAAGGAACGCTAGGACCAAAATCAATAATATGTTGGGACGGGCATTCTTGGGCGTAAGCACACTACACAGTTCTACAAAGTTCTACCTTGGTGACCCTGTATATCGAGAAATACATGGATATTATAAGCTCCAAGAACCCGGAGTAGTCTGACCCCTTGACTAAACGTACACACATTGCAGCTTTCGGCGGTTGGTTGCAAACACATCTCCAGAATGACAACGTTGTTGAAGATGACATGTACTTGTTGGCCAGGACACCACCTTCGACTATATTGACTTTCCAAGGGTACGAAATAAATGGGAATACATTTTACACGATCACCCAAGATAAAAAGAGCACCAACCAAAACAGTGGTGTCCGCTTTGACGACGATGCATCAAACACTAATAGGAAAAAGGACACATACTATGTTTACATAGAGGAGATATAGGAACTTGACTCTGGACCTGATTTTAAGGTCCCTGTGTTCCGGTGCAAATGGGTCAATCTGAAAGGAGGCGGGGTAATGGTAGACCCGCAGTATGGAATGACAACAGTGGATCTCAACAATCTTGGGTACACAAACGAACCATTCGTCCTAACCAATGATGTGGCGCAGGTTTTCTATGTGAAGGACTTGTCTACCAAACCGAGAAAAATAAAAGATAAGGAAAAGGATACATCATACGATGATCCAAAGTGCCACGTAGTTCTTTCATGGAAAAGAAACATCGTTCGAGTGGAGGACAAGACAGACATGTGGAAATATTATGAAAAGTTTCATGAAATTCCTCCCTTCACAGTGAAGACTAGCCCAAGCGTCCTGTTAAATTGTGAAT
This sequence comes from Elymus sibiricus, assembly GCA_039707655.1. Classification (NCBI taxonomy): domain Eukaryota; kingdom Viridiplantae; phylum Streptophyta; class Magnoliopsida; order Poales; family Poaceae; genus Elymus; species Elymus sibiricus. The sequence goes on from CM077675.1 coordinate 528,939,116, forward strand.
ATTATCCATGGTTAGGGCACAATAAGCAAGGCACACAAGCGAAGAAATAATTTTATACCCCAAAAGATCCCACTCTGGGATGTGACCGACTTCACCGCCATCACTTTCTTCCCTAGTGAGTAGCCGAGATGGTCCTGTTGTACATAAAGTGCATCCAGTTTTGGACGTAACCCTCTAAACATTTTTAACACATGCTATGTGTGTGAAATGATGATACCATGCCAAGTTTCAACCTTTTCAGAATTCATTTGTATTGCTTTTCAATTTCAGGGTCATTTATCGCAAAAAAATCATTAAATGCATGAAAAATAGCAAATGAAGATATGAAGGGTTGAAATTTGAGGATGTGGCTTTGAATGGTGCATATTGAATGTGAAAAAAGTCTGGAGTTGAAATAAGTTTAAAAAATGAAATGCCTTTGTAACAGATGAGTTTTCATCTGAATGCACCAGGGACAGTCCATTGCCTTCTCTCCCCTCACTAGTAGAAAACAGGCCTTCCGTTTCAACCTTTAGTCCCGGTTTGGCTTTGAACCCAGACTAATGTTTCCATTAGTCCTGGTTCCAACGGCTAGTAGCGGTCAGGGGGCACGGGCCCCATTAGTCGCGGTTCATCTCGGACCTATAGTCCCAGTTTGTATCACAAACCGGGACTAAAGGGGTGGTGGCAGCCTGGGCCCCCCACGCGCCCTTTTAGTCCCGGTTTGTATCACAATCCGGGACTATAGATGGACCTTTAGTCCCGGTTTGTTTAACCAACCGGGACTAAAGCTTTGCCTATATAAACCCTTCGTCCATCCCGACTCCATTTCTCTGTTTTCTCCATTCGAACTCCCCTCTCTGTTTCTTCCCCTAGCTCGAGATCATCCCTCCATTTTTGCCAATATTAATTGTCAAGATTTGAGGCACCCCAATCCATCCAAGTATTCACAAAGGTTAGCAACTTTGTCCTTTCATCTCTTATTGCTAGATTAGCTCATGCAATGCTTTATAAGTATAGTGATTTGTGGGTTTTAGTTTGGATGTAATTATGTGATAGTTTTTTTGATTTATATGTAATTTGAGCTCAAATTAACTCCTTAGTTTGCATATGTGTAGGTGTGGTTTAATTAGTGTGCCTTCCCGTCCCCGTCCGAACCACCGTCGATCGACCGCACCGTCCCGTCGCCAGCACCACCTTGGTGAGCCTCTTCTTGTGTTCTTATCATTTTTACAAATAAAACCGTATTTTTATGATTTAGATAGTTACTTGCATAGTTTTCTTACTTGTATGATTGTTGTTATATATAGTGTCATGGTTATGATATTCGTGCCCATCGGCCCTCGTCCGATTTACGATTCAGATGTGGTATATTCTCTTTTATAACTATTTGTTGCATTTCATGTTAATGACAATTATGCCCATCAAGTTGACATAGATATTTTTATCTAGGAGGTAGTTGAACCGAAAATGCCAACCGACCCTATTGTCGAGAAGTTAAATTTAGTTGAAAAAGAAAATGAGGATTTGAAAGAAAAATTGAAAAGAGTTGAAGAAGAGAAGATGAAATTGGAGTTGTACGTTGCCGATGTCGTCGATGATCACAAGATCAAGATGGATGCAATGCGCTTGAAGATTAGAAAGATTAGAAAATATGCCATTAATAAAGAGGCTTGGTATCATTATGTTGTTGGATCAATTTTTACCTTAGTTGCGATTTTGATCGCATTTGTTGTTGCATTTAAAATGTTTTAGCTAGATAGTTTTATGTTGTTTTATGAGAATAAGTGTGTATTAACTTTATGTATGAACTTGTATTAATTTGGTCTTCTCGGTGTTGTGTAATGAAGATGAACCGGCAATGGATGTACGTTGACCGACGCTCTCCCCAGTTCATTAATGGCGTGCAGAGTTTTTTGCGTGCGGCTGAGGCAAACAAGCGGGGTGGTTTTATGTGTTGTCCATGTGGTGTGTGTAAGAATGATAAGACTTACTCTAGCTCAAAATAGATTCACATCCACCTGTTTACGTCCGGTTTCATGTCCGGCTATAATTGTTCGACCAAACACAGAGAAAGAGGGGTTCTAATGGAAGATAATGAAGAAGAAGAGGATGACGACAACTATCCTGGGTGTCCTAAATATGATGGTAGTACAATGAGGGAAGAGAATGAAGAAGAAGAAGCTGAGGCATTAGATGAGCCCGCTGATGATCTTGGTCGGGCCATTACTGATGCAACGAGAAACTGCGAAAATGAAAAGGAGAAGTTGAAGTTGCAGCGCAAGTTAGAGGATCACAAAAAAGCGTTGTACCCAAATTACGAAGATGACAATACCAAGCTCGGAACCACACTGGAATTGCTGCAATGGAAGGCGGAGAATGGTGTATCTGACAAGGGATTTGAAAAGTTGCTGAAAATAATGAAGAATAAGCTTCCAAAGGACAATGAATTGCCAGACAGTACATACGAAGCAAAGAAGGTTGTCTGCCCTCTAGGATTGGAGGTGCAGAAGATACATGCATGCCCTAATGACTGCATCCTCTAGCGCGGTGAGTACAAGACTTTGGATGCATGCCCGGTATGCAATGCATTGCGATATAAGATCGGTCGCGATGACCCTGGTGATGATGTTCAGGGCGAGCGCCCCAGGAAGAGAATTCCTGCCAAGGTGATGTGGTATGCTCCTATAATACCACGGTTGAAACGTTTGTTCCAAAACAAAGAGCATGCCAAGTCGTTGCAATGGCACAAAGAAGACCGTAAGAAAGACGGGAAGTTGAGAGTACCCGTTGATGGGTCGCAGTGGAGAAAAATCGAGAGAGAGTGGCCGGACTTTGCAGATGACCCAAGGAACTTATGGTTCGGTTTAAGTGCAGATGGCATTAATCCATTCGGGGAGCAGAGCAGCAAGCATAGCACATGGCCTGTGAATCTGTGTATCTATAACCTTCCTCCTTGGTTGTGCATGAAGCGGAAGTTCATTATGATGCCAGTGCTCATCCAAGGCCCTAAGCAACCCGGCAACGACATTGATGTGTACCTAAGGCCATTAGTTGATAAACTTTTACAGCTGTGGAATAAAAAAGGTGTACGTGTGTGGGATGAGCACAAACAGCAGGAATTTGACCTGCGAGCATTGCTCTTTGTAACTATCAATGATTGGCCTGCTCTTAGTTACCTTTCAGGACAGACAAACAAGGGATACCATGCATGCACGCACTGTTTAGATGATACCAAAAGTATATATTTGGACAACTGCAAGAAGAATGTGTACCTGGGACATCGTCGATTTCTTCCGGCCAAGCATGCCTTAAGAAAGAAAGGCAAGCATTTCAAAGGTGAGGCAGATCGAACGGCTGGGGCGCGCTGCTTCAGGCGGTTGCGGCGCGATCGGCCGAACTGTTGGGCTGGCGCGCCGACGCCCAATACTGCCCAATCCAATCAGGCATCACATATACGTCTTTTTACCTCTGGTCGATTAACGACTGGAGTCCATATTTCACGCGTGGGGCGCTACCGGCCACAGCAGGGGAGCTCCTAATCGGCACCTTCTGTGCCGGTTAGGGATCCTGGCAACCTCGCAACCGCGTATATGGGCCAGCCCATCACGAGGAAGCACTCGCTAGCCAGGCGCACATCTTCCTACCCTAACAAAAGGGCGCACACCTTCCTACGATTGCATTCAACGGTTGAACAGTTGACTTCCGAAAGAAAAAAATCACAAAAATAGAAACTTCGTGAATTCAAAATTGATCGCAGATTTGAAAAGGGTTCACCGAATTTTAAAAAGTTCATCAATTTTTTTAAAAGTTCACTGCATCTAAAAATAGTTCATCGATTTTGAAACAAAAAGTTCACAAAATATAAAAAAAGTACATCGAAATTGAATCAAAAGTTCAAAAAATTGAAAATGGTTCACTAATTTTGAAAAAAGTTCATCAATTTTTAAAAAAGTTCATTGAATTTGAAAAAAAGTGCATCGTTTTCCAAAACAATTCCACATATTTGAGAAAAAAGTTCACAGATTTGATAAAAAGTTCACGTGTTTCCAAACAGCGTTCACGATTTTGAGAAAAAAAAGTTCACCGATTTTGAAAAAAGTTCACCGATTTTGGAAAAAAGTTCATTGAATTTGAAAAGAGTTCATCAAATTTGAAAAAAGTTCACTGATTTTGGAAAAAAGTTCATCGAATTTGAAAAAAATTCAACGAATTGGAAAATCGCATTTGAACAAAAGTTCAAAAATTTGAAAGCAGTCCATCATTTAAAAAACAAAAGAACAAATTCGATGAACTCTTTTAAAATCGTTGAACCAGGTCAAAGAAAAAAACAAAAGAAAAAATCGTTGAACCAGGTCAAAGAAAAAAAAAGGAAAAAGAAAAAAGAAAAAAAGGCGAGTGAAAGGATGAAACGTATAAAAGGTTTCAATTTATCAGAAGCTGCATCGTGGTGGAGTGGTTGCAAGAGCATGTCTCTATGCTGGAGGTCCGGATAGGGAAACGAATGTACTTTTTTTTTTTGGTAAATTAACGACGTAGCTGCTGGTGGGTCGTTTTTCTTTTCTATATGCAATTAACTTACCTGGTGGGCTGAACACAGCAAGGGCCCAGCGACAGTGGACCTGGAACGAACGCGCCGGTTCGGTTTGGACGTTTAATTAGCACCACACCGGTGGCTTAGAAACATATCTAGCGGTTTAAAAATGCTGGTACTGAAGGATTCATCGCCGAGGAAAGCCATTCATGCACCAGCGATGCTAGCTAGCTGGTTGAACATGTCTGCTGAGGCACCACGGATGACGGTCAATTCATGAGCCAGCTATACTAGCTAACCTGGCCGCACATGTCTTCCTAGGTGAAAAGCATTCACTGGCGTAGCTAACCAGTGATGTCAGTCTTTTTTTATTTTAGATTTTTTTCTCTTCCTTGCACAATGGAATATATTGACGGTCATTCATGAGCCAGCTATTTTATTTTAGGCCTACCTCGTCATAAATTGCACAAAATCCACGAAACCCTCCCCCCTCCTTCGACCTCCCTCCAACCTTTCCCTCGCCCGAGCCCTTGCCGTCCGCCATCCTTACTCCCCATCTTCATCGTCGGTCCCAATCCCAATCCGTCGCCCTGGATGTCGTCTGGCCCAAACAGATTGATGTTTCCAATATCAAGAAAGAGGGATGAAGAGAGGAGACGAACCTTGAGTTTATGCATGGTGTCGGCACCAGGGACAGCTCATTGCCTTTTCTCCCTTCCCCGCACATCTGCAAAAGAAGCCCACCCCGGATGTGGTTGAACATGGCGGCGTCCGGGGAGACAGAAAGCGCCCACGTAAGACGTCGCGGAGGCAGAAACCTGCTGGGCCGAGGAGAAGAGGGCCCAGGACCGTGGACCTTTTTTTAGGGGAAAACTGTCACCGTCACCGCTCGGTTCGGTTGGACGTTTAGTTAGTACCACACCGGTGGCTGAGAAACGTATGTAGCGGTTTAAAAATGGTGGTACTGACGTACTCATCGCCGAGGAAAGCCATTCATGCACCAGCGATGCTAGCTAGCTGGTTGAACATGTCTGCTGAGGCACCACCGATGACGGTCAATTCATGAGCCAGCTATACTAGCTAACCTGGCCGCACATGTCTTCCTAGGTGAAAAGCATTCACTGGCGTAGCTAACCAGTGATGTCAGTCTTTTTTTATTTTAGATTTTTTTCCCTTCCTTGCACAACGGAATATATTGACGGTCATTCATGAGCCAGCTATTTTATTTTAGGCCTACCTCGTCATAAATTGCACAAAATCCACGAAACCATCCCCCCTCCTTCGACCTCCCTCCAACCTTTCCCTCGCCCGAGCCCTTGCCGTCCGCCATCCTTACTCCCCATCTTCATCGTCGGTCCCAATCCCAATCCGTCGCCCTGGATGTCGTCTGGCCCAAACAGATTGATGTTTCCAATATCAAGAAAGAGGGATGAAGAGAGGAGACGAACCTTGAGTTTATGCATGGTGTCGGCACCAGGGACAGCTCATTGCCTTTTCTCCCTTCCCCGCACATCTGCAAAAGAAGCCCACCCCGGATGTGGTTGAACATGGCGGCGTCCGGGGAGACAGAAAGCGCCCACGTAAGACGTCGCGGAGGCAGAAACCTGCTGGGCCGAGGAGAAGAGGGCCCAGGACCGTGGACCTTTTTTTAGGGGAAAACTGTCACCGTCACCGCTCGGTTCGGTTGGACGTTTAGTTAGTACCACACCGGTGGCTGAGAAACGTATGTAGCGGTTTAAAAATGGTGGTACTGACGTACTCATCGCCGAGGAAAGCCATTCATGCACCAGCGATGCTAGCTAGCATGTTGAACATGTCTGCTGAGGCACCACCGATGACGGTCAATTCATGAGCCAGCTATACTAGCTAACCTGGCCGCACATGTCTTCCTAGGTGAAAAGCATTCACTGACGGTCAATTCATGAGCCAGCTATACTAGTCTTTTTTTATTTTAGATTTTTTTCCCTTCCTTGCACAACAGAATATATTGACACTATTTTTTTCCTTCCTACAACGGACTATACATACCATGCCTTTTCTTTTAACGAAAAACAGGCCGTTCTGCCAACGTAAAAATCACTCCCTCCTACTGGTTTTCTTTTTACATTTTCCTCTTCCTCATACAATTGACTTTAAACATTGTAAATAATGGTTTTCTTGCAGGGGGTACTTTAGCGCCTTTCTGCCAACGTAAAAATCACTCCCTCCTACTGGTTTTGTTTTTACATTTTCCTCTTCCTCATACAATTGACTTTAAACATTGTAAATAATGGTTTTCTTGCAGGGGGTACTTTAGCCCGTTGAAGCGTATCGGTTGGACTCGCCACTGACCACAACCATACATGTCTCATCAAGAACTTGTAATTAAAGGCTAAGTCAGGCGCACGGGCCGCCTGTAGGAGGAGCTCGTCGCTAGGGGGAGTGGTCGTCCGGCTAGGGCGAGATCGGAGTCTATACGAGTCAGGCGTAGGGGCCGACGGCGATCAAACGATGACCGGCAACTACGACGATGTGGGCGGGGTGGGGGGTGGGGGCACGGAGGAGAGAGAGGCGACATCAGGGGATGTCCTAGGGCGGCATCGGCATCAACACGAGTCAGTCCTAGGGGCCGATGGCGACCAGGCGATGGCCGACGACTAGGGCGATGTGCGGGGAAAGGAGAGAGGCGAGAGTGTGAGAGAGAACTGATAGAGTGATGAGCGGGAGGAAGGCTAAGTTAATAAGCTCGCGTAGATGTGACAGTTTGTATGCCAATATACCAGCGGCTTTTCCCATATACGCCCACTTCAAGCGTATGAATTGTACAGCGGCATGTCAATTAAACTAGTTGTGCGCGCGCATCAAACACTCGCTGCTTATACCACTAGTAGAAAACATGGAACTAGTCCATGTTTCAGAGGGCCTTTAGTCCCGGTTCTGGAACCGGGACAAACCAAGCGGGACTAATACCCAAAACCTTTAGTCCCGATTCGCTTACCAACCGGGATCAAAGGGGCTCCACGTGTCCGCTGCGAGGCGCCCAGGCAGGAGTACGTTTAGTCCCGGTTGGTAACACCAACTGGGACCAAAAGACCGCCACGCGTCAGGCGCTGGGTTTTTTTTGGAAGGGGGTTTAGGGGTTTTGGAGTGTTAATTTAGGGGTTTCATATTGTGTTAGCTAGCTAATAGAGAGAAGTGACCTCTCTTTCTCCATGCTTGGTCGACGCTAGCTACTATACATATAGAGAGAACTCGACGCTAGCTAATAAGCAAATGAAGGAAACCATTAATTACACAAGATCGTCATGCTAAACATATATAGATAGAAGTGACATCTCTTTCTCCGTGCTTGGTCGAACAACAAGTTTTCGTATATCTATCCGACGCTACTACATATATACAATATAACATCTTTTACAATCCCTAACATCATCTACCTAAGATCCAATCACAAATCCACATAGTATTCTCCGTCTTTAGGTATGACGTGGTCAAGAAAGAATCCCGCCAATTCCTCTTGAATTGCTCGTATCCGATCATGTGGTAGGAGTTCGTCCCGCATCTGCCAGATCTAATTTAAAGAATAGGGTCAATACATGCATATATATGAATGAAACTCAACACAATTGATGGTAATATATAAAATAAAATTGTCAATATTCTTTACGTACTTCAAATTGTTTGTCAGAGAAGCCCCGCTCAGAGGTCGAGTGACGAATGAACTCGCATACATAGTATCCACATAAAACAGTCCCGGCTTTCTGGTATAAGCACTTTACGAGAATAGAGTTTAATCAAACTGATAAGCAAGCATGGTAATGATTTATTGATGAAAATTTGAATCAATTAGAGATGCGCGGAACTAGCTAGTACTAGTTACTTTGGGGTGTATAAATCGCAACTCTTTGTTTAGACCGGGAACCTTTCGGTTGAACTTTTTCCAAACCCTACCAGGCAAAGAAAATGATTACTTTATATCAGAAAATGAACGAAAGTTGCATGCCGATATGGTCCCGGTATTGACTGAACTTACTTCTTGAGCGTTGTAGTCATGTCCGTATAATCCTCGGGATCTTTACGTATCGAGTCTAAGACATTTACTAATGCCCCGTCAAGCTTAATGGATAACATAATAAAGTGGTAACTGCGCTCACCGAGTAAGCGAAACCGAATATACAGAAGACAGCAACACTCACTTGAAGTTGTAAGGAAAGAGTATTTCCCTTTTGTTTTGATGTATAAGGAACGACTTTAGCAAGTTCTCCTCGGTCTGTTTGATAGTGTTTCGTAACGACCATTCATTTACGGCATCTGGGCTAATAAACCCAACGTTGAAGATTCCTGCTTTTTTGCATTCGACGATCTTCAATCTGCATAATATAGTGAGGATAATTATATATACATGCAATGAATAAGCTGATCTAGAGACTTAACTATAGAAGTAATACTTACAGACAGTAGCAAGTCATGAGTTGTTTGTCGAGGGCCAGTTGATTGTATAACTGAAATAACTCCACAAATTCAATAGGCATCACGTTGAGTCCAATGAATTCGTGCTCTAGTTTAACTCTAACATACATAGTGTCTCTCCCAGACTCCCTGCAGGTTTTCATGTACCACTCATGCAAATTGTACATCATCGTTCTTAGATGAGGATGATCAGGTTGTAGGAGATATGCCCTAGAGGCAATAATAAATGTTATTGATTATCTCCTTGTTCATAATTAGGTTTATGTTCCATGCTATAACTGCTATGGTTCTCGAGTCTACAATAACCACGAGGCTCGGAGGAAAACTCATATGCACGTGTGGAATAATAAACGGTAAAATGTATTCCTAGTCTGGCCTCTAAGACTAGCTCAAGTGTTGCATGATGGTTCTGTTTTCCTGATCATGGGCATGTCTATGCCAGCAACTTTGAGGGCACAATGTTGGAAGAACATTTGTGTTGAATCGACCCGAATTGATGTTATGCTATGAGATACATTCATCACTAGTTAATGGTTTATAACACAGAGATGGTTAACGTTTGCATGATTCCTTAGACCATGAGAGTATCGAGTTTCTTCATGCTTGCTTCATGAACTTTGGGGTTTGTTAAACGTCATCCGTAAATGGGTGGCTATTACGGCGGCTTACGGGTTCATGGAAAAGTATGTTAAGTAACTTGATAGCTCAAGATTGGGATTTGCTCCTCCGACGATGGAGAGATATCTCTGGGCCCTCTCGGTGTTACGGTATCCATCATCGTCTGGCCAGACACTTTGTGATTTGATCACGGGGATGCCGGAACACGGGAACGAGAAAAGAGAACAATACCGGTAACGAGGTAACTCGCATAGTGGACAAGGTGTTGATCCACGGGGATGCCAACATGTCTCACCTCGGGTATTTGTAAACATATCACGAAGCAACAGGAATAGCACACGGCAACTGGAGGTTCACTCGAATATTCATTCGTGTGGGTATAGGGGTCAATATGGGTGTCCACGGCTCCGATGTTGATCATTGATCGGAAGGGATTCCGGGTCATGTCTATACTTCACCGAACCTATAGGGTCACACGCTTAAGGGTCATCTATCTGCTGAATACTAGACAGGGAGTCTGAGAGAAAATTACCGGAAAAGTTTCGGTCAACGGAAAAGTTTCGAAGAGAGAGGTCACCGGATGAGTTTTGGTGAAACTGAAAAGTTGTTTCAGAGGATACCATAAAGTCAAATTGGTTTTGGCACATGCCTGATAATTCTTGGAGGGTGCCAGAATCATTCTGGAAACTTTCTGGAATTTTCCGAGATGAAAACCGGAAATGTTCCGGAGCTGCCGAAACCGCTTCAGATGCTTTTCGCAGATGAAAATCACTAAACCGGAATTGTTCCGGATCGCATTGGAAAGAATCATTCTGGAAACTTTCTGGAATTTTCCGAGATGAAAACCGGAAATGTTCCGGAGCTGCCGAAACCGCTTTAGATGCTTTTCGCAGATGAAAATCACTAAACCGGAATTGTTCCGGATTGCATTGGAAATTATTTTAGTGGGTACTGGAAATGTTCTAAGCCCACATAAATATTTTCAGTTCGACCGGACACTGAAAAATGTCGTCATGAATAGTGAATGTGCTTTTTGGGATATTTTTGGAAAGTCACCTTTTGGGATATTTTCCCAAAAGGCTTCTAGAAGGGATGGATGGATGAGGACCACCTTGGGGGGCCCCCCACAAGGGTTGTGGCCGGCCAAGAAGGGGGCTCCACCTTGGAGCCCCACTTGCCCACTTGCTTTCCCATTTTGCCCTTGGAAAGTGTTTCCTTCATGTGCAAGTTTTGGTATTTTGAATACCCATCCTACCCCTTGGCTTTCCTATAAATAGAGGTGGAGAGGGCTGCCATCTCTTGATCCTTCTCTCATACACATGCCATTGCAATGATCTGGCTTCTTCTCTCCCTCCCAGCGAAATAGTTTCGTAGAGCCGAAAGGCTGTCTGGGTTCCGGCAGGAACTAGTTCTAGACGGCGAAGCCCTGCCGGATAGATGACACCGTATGTGTGCAACTCTGTAGAGAGATCGTAGTTTCGGTCTTAGTTCTAGAGTGCCTCCCGAAGGGCTGTCCGAGTGACTGTCCAAGTTTTGGGGGTCCTCCCGAAGGGCTATCCGAGTGACTGTCCGAGTTTCGATGGTCCTCCCAAAGGGCTATCCATGACACCGTCCGGGGGACTGTCCGACCGCCTCCCGGAGGGCTGTCCGTGGGGCGGATGAGGGTAACATCCTCGTGGTTGGGAGGTTGTAAAATCCTAACTACGGGGATCTGCACCGCCGATCGTCATCGACTCTACTTCCGCTGTGCTACGAGTCGGTAACGAAAATGATCAAACCTTGTATGCAGTCTCCATAGTGGTCCTGGGCTGGTGCGTAGGTCGGAATTTTTTTGTTTTCTGCTGCGTTACCCTACACAGGTTTGACGAGAGGCTTCCCGTGCACGTATTTATATTCTTCTACTGTTACCTTAGCTGTTTCAAAAATTACATCATCCCCTAAGTAATCACCAGGTTTGGTACCGGGCAGTAGCACCAGATGATTAGCGAGATCGCTAGACACCTTGAGAGGGGGGCACGATTGCTTCTCCTATTCGCCGAGCTGGGGAATTGTTTTCCCACTTCTTCGTTCTTTGACTCTTCAGCACTAGAAGTACTTCCCGACCGCTGCGCTTCATTATATGTCCTTATAATACAGCGGTCATAGTTTGATGGCAGTGGAGGCGGTGATGGTCGCTTCAGGGCATCCACAGTGCGCTTCGCTTTCACCGGATCTACCGTTTCCTTCGGAGGTGGATGTTTCCGTGTAAAATGGCCCTTCGCTTCGGCTTTACTGATGTCATTGTTTTCTTTGTCAGTCCTCTCGTATGGTAACTTTGGAAGAGGCTTGAGGCTTGGACCAAATTTGAATTTCTTCCCGCCTATTGTACTGCTAGCCGCCGGAGCGGCGGCGGCGTCTCTCTTCCATCGTGACTGAGGCGTCTGAGGAGGCGGAGTGGCCTGACGCGCTGGAGGAGGAGGAGGAGGAGGAGGAGGAGGCGGAGTGGCCTGACGTGCCGGAGGAGGCTGAGTGGCCTGACACGCCGGAGGAGGCGGAGTGGCCTCACGCGCCGGAGGAGGTGGAGGAGGAGGCGGAGTGGCCTCACGCGCCGGAGAAGACGAAGGAGGAGGCGGAGGAGGAGGCGGAGTGGCCTCACGCGCCGGAGGAGGCGAAGGAGGAGGCGGAGTGGCCTCACGTGCCAGAGGAGGCGAAGGATGAGGAGGAGGAGGAGGAGGAGGCGGAGTGCCCTGACGCTCCGGAGGAGGCTGAATCTGCTGAGGCTTCTAGTTTGGAAGCTTGATGTACTCCTTTCCCCATAGACAGGTACTCCTCTGAGCATTTTCCAGAAGAACAATATCCTCTTCACCTGTAGGGTTATCAAGCTCCAGCCCCTCATATCCATCCATTATTTCATCCACCGTCACAACAGCATAGCCATGTGATATCGGACGGCAATGAAAAGTTCCCTCAGCTCGAGGAGGTAGAACAGAGCCGACCGCCGCCTTGAAGGTCAGGTTCTGGCATCTCGTCATTAGCTCGCAATGTTGAGCCTTCGTGATACTATCCACGGGGTAGCGAGGAGCCGTGAAATCAGGTTAAACGAGCTCCGTGGAAGCCACGCTGCTTCTCCGCTGAGATGGTGGGGTAGCTTCTGGGGCGGTGTCGAAGGAAGGATCTTCGTGCCGCTCAGATGGTTGGCCGGTAGCTCGCTGGCTCTCAAGTTCCTCTAGTTTTGCTAATCTTGCACTGAGCTTCTGCATTTCGCTTTCTTCCAGTTTCCTCTTTCTCTCTCGGCTTCTATAACCGCCGCTGTTGGGAAACCCATGCTTCCACGGAACGGAGCCTGATGTACCTCGTGTTCGTCCAGGGTGTTCAGGATTCCCGAGGGCCTCTGTCAGCTCGTCCTTTTCTCTGTCGGGAATGAACATCCCGTCCTGCGCTGCCTTGATTGCTGCCTGAAGCTTTGTGATGGGTATTGCAAGTTGAGCTCTCGTCTAGACACACCTCCCTGTTTCTGGGTCCAAAGTTCCCCCAACCCCGAAGAACCAAGTCCTTGAACGATCTGGCCAGCACAATGTCTCTGGGTTGACATTCTTAGCAGGCAGGTCTTGCTCAGCTTTGTCCCACAACGGTCGGGATTTGTAGTAGCCACCTGACCCCCTATGATGGTGATACTGCTTCGTTGCAGCATTTTTCTTGTTTCTCAGTGACATTTTCTTACTCTTCTCCGATTTCTTGTAGGCCACAAATTCGCGCCATTGATCTCTTATCTTCTCATATCGACCGGCGAACTCCGGAGTCTTATCTTTCTCGACAAACTTTGTGTTCAACTCTTTCTTCCAGTTCCTGAATAGTTCTGCCATCTTCTTAAGAGCCCACGACTTGACCTTTCGCTCTATAACTGGGTTATTCGGATCCTCCTCTCGCGGTAAGCTGAAATTTGTCATCAGCTCGGTCCAAAGATCATCTTTCAGTCTATCATGGACATAAGAAACTTTGGGGTCCTTATTATTCTTATTCCATTGCTGGGTGGTGATCAAGACGTAGTCCCAAACAACAACTCCACACTGATGTACAAATGCGTCTTTCGTCCGCTTGGGAGCAATCGGTTGGCCATCGTTCGTGACTTCTGTGATCGTGAACCTTTCATCCTGGCGCAACCTTTTCTTTGGGCCTCATCTCCTTACCTCGCTGGACTTTGCAACAGTTGAGGATCCCTCCTCCATTCGGTCACCGGAGCCGTGATCATCATCTCTTTCCTCCGCCATTCGCTCACCGGAGCCATGATCATGATCTCCTTCCTCCGCCATTCGGTCACCGGAGCCGTCATTATCTCTTGCCTCCTCCATTGTTGGATCACCGGAGCCATCCTCTCCTTCCTGACCATCGGTGTCGTTGAGATACGCCAAGGGATTATACCCGGCACGGATTATATCCCCCAACAAGTCTTCTTGTTCTGTGTCTCTGTGATCCATAGTTTCTGCAAATATTATGACATGGCAATATACAAACATGAGATATGGAAATCAATACAAGGCATTAATCAATAGTCTCTAGCATGTGGTTGCCACCGAGTCGACGACGAGGATGCATGCTGGCCGGGCATCGTCGACTCAACGGCTACGCTACAAGTAAACATTTAACCATCTAATTAAACATCATATCACGTCACCGACGATCGTCGGGGACTCCTCGATATCGTCGGGGACTCTCCCTCACCGACGATCGTCGGGGGGTACTCTCCTTCACCGACGATTGTCGGGGGGGGGGGGTACTCTCCCTCACCGACGATCGTCGGGGGGTACTCGATATCGCGTCACTGACGACCGGCGATAAAACAACTAAACATCTAAACAAATATACACATATGCATCAACAAGAACATCCTCAAATATAAAACAAATACACATATGCATCAATATAACATACACATATGCATCAATATAACATACATCAATATAAAACAAATACACATATGCATTTTATCTAACATACACATATGCATTTTATCTAACATACAAACAAATGAACAAAATTCGAGGAGGAGATGCTCACCGGCGACGACGGGTTCGGGGAGGAGGCGCAGGCGGTGACGACGGGGCTCAGGGATGTGGCGCGGGCGGCGTCCGGCGTCGGGGGCGGCGACGACGTCGACGATGACGAGGAGGGGTGCGGGGACGGGCTCGGGGCGGTGGCGACGAGAACGGGCGCGCGATGTCAGGCTCGGCGACGGCAGTGAAGACGAGAACGGACAGCGGCAACGGCAGCGACGACGAGCACGGGCGGCGGGAGCGGCGGCGACGACGACGACGACGAGGATGGCGCGGGGACACGCTCAGGGTGGCGGCGACGAGATCGGGCGCGCGGCGTCAGGCTCGGCGACGGCGGCAATGGCGAGAACGGGCTCGGGGGCGGCGGCGACGAAGAGAACGGGCGCCGGGGGCGGCGGCAACGACGAGCAGCCTGGCGGCGTCGGGGCAGGGCGTTGGTGTCGGGGCGAAATTGGATAGGTTGAGGGAGAAATCGACAACTCCCGCCTTATATGCGAGCACCTTTGGTCCCGGTTGGTGACTCCAACCGGGACTAAAGGGGGGCATTAGTCCCGGTTGGTGCCACCAACCGGGACTAAAAGGCCAATTTTGGCAGCCCAACGGGTGGGAAGCCCAGGCCTTTAGTCTCGGTTGGTGGCAACAACCGGGACTAAAGGGGGGCCATTAGTCCCGGTTGCTGCCACCAAGCGGGACCAAAGGCCTGGCGCAGCGGTGTCGAAAGTTTAGTCCCACCTCGCTAGTCGAGGGGCGACAACACCGGTTTATAAGCGCCGTTGCGCATGACCTATCGAACTCCTCTCCAAAGCAGGCTATATATATATGCCTAAGTCTGCCTCTGCCATGTTGGGCCTGCTGGGCCCGTGGGCCTGTGCCCTGGCCCATTTTGAGATAGGTTTCTTGTCGTATGCAGGCCGTGGTTGTCTAGTAGGCGGCATTTTTTATGTTATTTTTGTTTGCTATTAAAGGGTGCCACAACAGTGCAATGTCTCTGGGTGGACATTCTAAGCAAGCAGGTCTTGCTCAGCTTTGTCCCACAACGGTTCGGCTTTGTAGTAGCCACCTGACCCCGTATGATGGTGATACTGCTTCGCTGCAGCATTTTTCTTGTTTCTCAGTGACATTTTCTTACTCTTCTCCGATTTCTTGTAGGCCACAAATTCGGGCCATTGATCTCTTATCATCTCATATCGACCGCCGAACTCCGGAGTCTTATCTTTCTCGACAAACTTTGTGTTCAACTCTTTCTTCCAGTTCCTGAATAGTTCTGCCATCTTCTTAAGAGCCCACGACTTGACCTTTCGCTCTATAACTGGGTTATTCGGATCCTCCTCTTGCGGTAGGCTGAAATTTCTCATCAGCTCGGTCCAAAGATCATCTTTCAGTCTATTATGGACATAAGAAACTTCGGGGGCCTTATTATTCTTATTCCATTGCTGGGTGGTGATCAAGACGTAGTCCCTAACAACAACTCCACACTGATGTACAAATGCGTCTTTGGTCCGCTTGCGAGCAATCGGTTGGCCATCGTTCACGACTTCTCTGATCGTGAACCTTTCATCCTGGCGCAACCTTTTCTTCGGGACTCGTCTCCTTACCTCTATGGACTTTGCAACAGTTGAGGATCCCTCCTCCGTTCGGTCACCGGAGCCATGATCATCATCTCTTTCCTCCACCATTCGGTCACCGGAGCCGTGATCATGATCTCCTTCCTCCGCCATTCGGTCACCAGAGCCATCATTATCTCTTGCCTCCTCCATTGTTGGATCACCCGAGCCATCCTCTCCTTCCTGACCATCGGTGTCATTGAGATACACCAAGGGATTATACCCGGCGCGGATTATATCCCCCAACAAGTCTTCTTGTTCTATGTCTCTGTGATCCATAGTTTCTGCAAATATTATGACATGGCAATATACAAACATGAGATATGGAAATCAATACAAGGCATTAATCAATAGTCTCTAGCAGGTGGTTGCCACCGAGTCGACGACGAGGATGCATGCTGGCCGGGCATCGTCGACTCAACGGCTACGCTATGCAAGTAAACATTTAACCATCTAATTAAACATCATATCACGTCACCGACGATCGTCGGGGACTCCTCGATATCGTCAGGGACTCTCCCTCAGCGACGATCGTCGGGGGGTACTCTCCCTCACCGACGATCATCCGGGGGTACTCTCCCTCACCGACGATCGTCGGGGGGTACTCTCCCTCACCGACGATCGTCGGGGACTCCTCGATATCGCGTCACCGACGACCGGCGATAAAACAACTAAACATCTATACAAATATACACATATGCATCAACAAGAACATCCTCAAATATAAAACAAATACACATATGCATCAATATAACATATGCATCAATATAACATACACATATGCATCAATATAACATACATCAATATAAAAAAAATACACATATGCAATTTATCTAACATACACATATGCATTTTATCTAACATACAAAAAATGAACAAAATTCGAGGAGGAGATGCTCACCAGCGACGACGGGCTCGGGGAGGAGGCGTGGGCGGCGACAACGGGGCTCGAGGAGGTGGCGCGGGCGGCGTCCGGCGTCGGGAGCGGCGACGATGTCGACGATGATGAGGAGGGGTGTGGGGACGGGCTCGGGGCGGCGGCGACGAGAACGGGTGCGCGTCGTCAGGCTCGGCGACGGCGGTGGCGACGAGAACGGGCGGCGGCGACGGCAGCGACGACGAGCACGAGAGGCGGGAGCGGCGGCGATGACGACGAGGAGGAGGAGGGCGCGGGGACGCGCTCGGGGCGGCGGCGACGAGAACGGGCACGCGGCGTCAGGCTCGGCGACGGCGACTGCGATGAGAACGGGCTCGGGGGCGGCGACGACGATGAGAATGAGCGGCAGGGGCGGCGGCGACGAGGAGCAGCCTGGCAGCGTCGGGACAGGGCGTCAGCGTCGGGGCGAAATTGGAGAGGTTGGGGGAGTGAGGGAGTCCTGGACTAGGGGGTCCTCGGGAGGCCGGCCTATCTCATATGGGCCGGACTAGGTGGGCCGTTCGCCGGACACTGGGTTACTAGAAGAACCAGACTCCAGCAAGGAAGTTTCTAGAAGCAGGGCGTGTTCTCCACGTTTAAAGTAGAATAGGCGTGGTTTATCCTCTCGACGTGTAACCGACCATGTGTAAACCCTAGGCACCCCCGGCGTCTATATAAGCCGGAGGGTTTTAGGTCAATAGACAAGAGAACTCATCTAGGGTTTTAGTCATACGATCTCGTGGTAGATCAACCTTGTAACCTCTATACAATCAATATAATTGAGCAGGACGTAGGGTATTACCTCCATAGGAGGGCCCGAACCTGGGTAAAACCTTGTCCCCTTCGTCTCCTGTTACCATCGATCCAAGCATCATAGTTCGGGACCCCCTACCCGAGATCCGCCGGTTTTGACACCGACATTGGTGCTTTCATTGAGAGTTCCACTGTGATCGCCGGAAGGAATCGATGGCTCGCCTAGTCGTCAACGAAGAGGTCCGCAACACAGGGACTTTTGTCCCTGGACAGATCTTCGCTTTCGGCAGCATAGTGCTGCACGCCGACCCAACCGGCCGCCTTGGCCGTGTCGAAAGTTTCGCTCCTGATCAGGAAGTCAGATTCGGGAACTTAGAGGTCTCCGTAGACTCCCGCGGCGATCTATCACTAACCGGTCTTGCAGTCTCGCCTGCCATGCCCGAGGACCCTGAGGCTTTAACCTCGGACTCGTCTTCTGGCTCTGCCTATGGGATCTGCCCTGGTGGAGGCCCGATCTTAAGTTCGGATCAGGTCATAGCGCCCGACAGCCGAACACCCGTTCTTGCCGAACACACTCCCTGCACGGATGCATCGGAGATTGACTCTGGAAGCTCTGGGCAGACCGGTCCAATCGAGCTCTCGATACTCGACGAAGCTCTAGATCGGATCTCGTCGATGAAAATCAACGACGACCCAACCCCGATCTGCTCTCAGACCGGTTTTCAGACGGGTCGGGACGGATTTTTCCTCCCACCCACCACCCACTTGATAGCCACTGTCGAGGATTTAACCGACATGCTAGACTACGCTTCCGTGGAAGCAGGGTACATGGATGAGGAAGATCACTCCCTCACCCCTGCCAAGACCGGACAGTGGACGGCCACCTCCACATACGACGTGTACATGGTGGACACTCCAAAAAGCAATGGCGATAAATCGGATGAAGCGCCGTCAAGGCGCCGGAAACCGCATAAACGGTCCAAAGGGAAAAAGGGGCGCAAGTCTATTGAGGGCACGGGGAACGATGATACTCCAGAGGACATCGGCCGCCCAGAAATCCCCGGTAACCCGTTGGAGGGTCAGGAGGATCCCGAAGACCACCGCACCCCCGATCCAGATGATCCTCTGGCAGACGACTACCTCCGCTCTATCGAGGGGGAGGATAATGCGGATGCCGATGACTTGGCCATCCCCAACAATCCTGCAGATCAGGAACTGTTCATACAAAAGCTGATATCAACAGCTCGCAGCCTGAGAGCAAAGGAGCGACAGCTCAAAGCCGAACAAGACGACCTCAATCACCGATGCACACGAGTCCTTTCAGCGGAGGAGGAGTTCGACGCCGGTCTATCGGACCAACCAAAGAGCTACCCGCGCCGACGGCTGCTACCACAGTTCGATGACGAGCTCTCTAATATGCCTTCTCCCAAACATACTCCATATGACAAGCCAGATCGCCCTCCTCGAGGACGAGATCGGACGGCTGACGATACCGGCTATAGGCCGACGATACCCCGTAGACATGGAAAGGAGCCACTAGAGCCCGATGACAGGTTCGACCTGCGCCACGACCTGGACTATAGAGCAGGCCGTACACGATCCACCTACGGCCCCAGAAGATACTCACCCGACAGATGGGAAGGGTACCGGTCTCGGTTCGACCACAATGAAGATCGGGAACAAAACCGAGCTAGGGTTGTCGCCAATCATCGGCGCACTATAGCTCGGGTTAGAGGCGCCGCACACCCACTGTGCTTTACAGATGAGGTAATGCGGCATCAGTTCCCAGAAGGGTTTAAACCCGTAAACATAGAGCAATACGATGGGACCACTGACCCAACCGTATGGATTGAGGATTTCCTCCTCCACATTCACATGGCACGAGGAGACGATCTCCAGGCCATCAAATACCTGCCCCTAAAGCTCAAAGGGCCAGCTCGGCACTGGCTAAATAGCCTCCCCGAAAACTCCATTGGATGTTGGGAGGACCTAGAAGAGGCATTCCGATCTAATTTCCAGGGCACTTATGTCCGGCCACCGGACTCCTCCGATCTAAATAACGTCGTTCAAAAACCTGGAGAGTCTGCGAGGCTATTCTGGAATCGTTTCCTGACTAAGAAAAACCAGATCGTAGACTGCCCCGACGCCGAAGCTATAGCCTCTTTCAGGCATAATATTCGGGATGAATGGCTAGCTCGACAGCTCGGCCAAGACAAACCCAGGACAATGTCCGCCCTCACATCACTCATGACCCGCTTTTGCGCGGGCGAGGATAATTGGCTGGCTAGACGTAGCCATAACCCCGAAGACCCCGGAACCTCTGAAGTACGGGATGGAAACGGGAAACCAAAGCGCAACAAAAGCAAGCGCCGGCATAATAACAGTGATGCCGATGACACGGCTGTAAATGCCGGATTCTGCAACAACCGTTCCGGGCAGCGGAAGAAGCCTCCTAAAGGCAAACACGACGGACCTACCCCGCTTGGCAAGATTCTGGAGAGGCCTTGCCAGATACATGGCACTCAGGAGAAGCCCGCCAATCACACCAATCATAACTGTTGGGTTTTCAAACAGGCCGGCAAGCTCGCTACCGAGGACCAAGGCAAGAGCCCACGCAGCGAGGACGAGGATGAACCTCGGGGTCCGATCTGTGGCGGTCAAAAGAAATTCCCCTCAGAGGTGAAGACAGTAAACATGATTTACGCCACTCATATACCCAAAAAGGAAAGGAAACGCGCCCTTCGGGATGTCTACGCCATATCGGAAGTATAACCCCTGGTCGGCACATCCGATCACTTTTGATCGACGTGACCATCCGACCAGTATCCGTCACGGGGGTTCGGCCGCACTTGTCCTCGACCCGATCATAGATGGGTACCACCTAACCAAAGTCCTCATGGATGGTGGAAGTAGCCTCAATCTGATCTACTCAGATACGGTGAAAAAGATGGGCATAGATCCGTCAAGGATCAAGCCCAGTAACACTACCTTTAAAGGAGTGATCCCAGGCGTTGAAGCCCGGTGTACAGGCTCTATAAGCCTGGAGGTTGTGTTCGGCTCGCCCGACAACTTCCGAAGTGAGGACTTGATCTTCGACATAGTACCATTCCGCAGCGGCTATCACGCCCTGCTCGGCCGTACAGCGTTCGCCCGCTTTAACGCCGTTCCGCACTACGCATACCTCAAGCTCAAAATGCCTGTCCCCCGAGGGGTCATCACTGTCAATGGCAAATACAGAGCGTTCACTCCGAACTGAGGAACATGCGTTGGCCCTGGCGGCCGAATTCCATTACACCGATGATCGGCAGACGCCGACGTCCGCCGTCAAGGCATCCAAGGCTGGGAAGCGAGCTCGGTCTCAAACCGAAATTCCAGAAGCTTTCCCTCCCAATAAATAGGGATTCGCCCCCCACCACATGGCCCTATTTCCCGCACGTTACATGCCAAGGGTGCATAACTTTGCGCTTAAAATTCCATGGGCAGCGGTGGGGGAACATTGATGTCCGGTAAGTCTTCGGCTAGACCGAACTATCACCCTCAGACATGTCTTCGGACACACGACAGGTACCGTCAAGTACCCACTAAGGCGTCAAGCTTGTTCAAATTTCGGCGACTTCTCAAGACTCTTCCATAATAGTCCGTTCGCCGAACAACACACCTATCAAGTTATACACCGTCCTGGTGGTCGCAGGAGAGGATACGCAGCAAGGCATATCGCGGACGTCAGGCCACAAATCGAAGACCCTTAGCACAACACCCTCCTGTAAGATTTATATTTTATCTTTTATATATACCTGTAAACAGTTGCATTAGCACTTTGAATGAAAAGAGTGGTTGAGTACAATATAGACATGTTATTCATGCTCGTTCGGACGTTTTATAGCACTCCCTCTATTTCTCCCCCTTTTTTTTTTGCTAGCCTGTTCGGTATAATCTTGCGAAGTAACCGGCTAATAGACCGGGGGCTCGCTCTTAAAATCGCCCTGTGCACAATTGATTTTGTATTCAGCGTCTTGGACTTCCGTTTTATATGCATTCGTTCCGAACTGTGTCTTGGGTCAAATGTTGGGTTGCCCGGTTCCTGTGCTTGCCCCTTTATGTTCCGCTCGTTCGGCTAAAGGGGCAAAGGGAGCACCGCTGCGATTGTGCTTCCGGCTAGTCTGGTCAAGCGCCTCAGCGGAGAAAGCCGAAAACTGACTGTCATGGTATGCGAGAACCGGTCTGCGATTCCAAGCTTAACTTAATCTCGTCAGAGGTTACTCCGTGTAATACGATGGGTTCGGTATTAGTCCGAACCATGTGATATAGGCTTTGGCCACGGCTCGTCTGAACATCACAAACTCCTGGGGGCTATTTATCAGCCTCCTGCACTCCTTTCTCGCGCTTCTACGGCTAAGTGAAGGTAATAAAGCATTCTGGTCTGATTGCATAGTCCACCCCGCACTACCGCCTTCGGGTACCGACAGTTCGGCTAAGGGTTATACCAGCCGCAACCGAAGTACGGCTTTCACCGGCAGCCTTCCTGCCCAAACCCACGACTCGGCCAACCACCTTGATGACACGTACGCATTACGTCACCCCTCGCCCTGCACAACCGCTGCAAGGACCCCTCGCCACATGCTAGCAGAAACCAGATCGGGCCTGCCGCCTGCGGATCTAAGGGCAACTCCAACGCTAGACCCCAAATCGTTCGGCCGTGTCCGTTTGAGGGTAAACGGACAGAACAGGCGACCCAACCGCAGACCCCATCCCCATTTTTTGTCTGCTTCGTATCTGTTCTGCTCTATGCCTGGACCAAATTTGATCTGCATTTGAGGCCAAAGCGAACACGAGGCGGACGGTTTGGGTGTCTCCTCGTCCGGGCCATGTCTGTTGCATGTGAGGGATGGCCCACCTGTCATGGACACCAAGGGGGGCCCACCCACCCATCCATCCCTGTCTTTCCTTTTTCTTTATTCTTCTTTGCCTGGGCTGGCGGGCGGGGGCATGCGCAGGCGGGCACAGCCGACGACTCCGGGCGAGCACGCAGGCTGGGCTGCGGCGGCGAGGCGCTCGGCGCGCAGACGGTCTGCGACGCGACGCTCGGTGGGTGGCTGCCGCGGGACGAGCTGCGGCGCGACGAGCTGGACAGTTTGAGATGGGTTGTTCTAAGGTATCCCGTCCGTCCGTCCGGTCGAGGAGATGCTGCGCAACAGATCGAGGAGAGCAGGCGGCGGAGCCGGAGGCGGAGGTCGGATGCCTCGACCTGAGCCCCTCGTCGACGCTGCTGCCACTGCTCAGTCTTCTTCTTTAGCGCCGGCTCCTGCGTTCACTTCCCCGAGGCCGGACATGGCACTCCCGCAGCCCGGGTTCTTGGACGACGCGGAGCAGGGGCCCTCCTCCTCCATGAGCCCCACCTCCATTCTCGAGACCAAGCAGGTCTGCTGCTCTGCCCTGCTGCCGTTCCTGTCGGAGAGAAGCCTCAGGAAGGCTCACATGGAGACGACCGCTCCGGAGACGGCTAGTTTCGGCGGCCTCACCGACGTGCTTCGGGAGCACAGTGACGCCAACCCCGGCGGCCGCAAGGTGGTGTTCGGATCGCAGCTCAGGATCCAGGTACACTCGGGCAGGGCGGTGGAGCACTGGAGCTGGTGTCCTCCCCAGACGGACGAGCCGAACAGTTTGAGATGGGTCACTGCGTTGGGTACGTGCACCGGCCTCGCACAAAAAGCAGACACGGACGTCCGTTTAACCATTCCAAACGGATAAAATCCGGACGAAATGGGGTTAGAGCATCTCCAGCCGCCCCCCCCCCCAACAGGCCCCCCCCAAGGCCGATTTTTTGCGCCGGCGGACGAAAATCGGCCCAGTCGCGCCCCCACGAGCCCATTTTTCGCCGGTTAGGGCCAAATTTAGCGCCGGCGTACCTAGGCCGAACCCGGCGCGCTGGGGGCGCCTGGGGGCGCCGGGCGAAACGTTTTGGCGCGAAAACGGGGTGGGTCCGCCGAGTCAGCGACCGCGCGGCGTCGTCGTCCTCATCGCCTCGGTTTCCCGCGGGGAATCAATGCAAGGCTGCCGACGGTCAGCCTTCCATTGATGCCGTGCCTTCACGAGCAGGCGTTCACGGGTGACGCAGTCAGTATGGGCGACGCGCGTCCACACGACTCCTCCCACGCGTCCGCACGGTGCCGCCCGCTCGCCTGCTATAAAAGGCGACCTCGCCGGTGTTCGCCACACCTCGCCGCCTGCCCCCAATCCCACCAGCGACGCCCCTCTCTCTCCCCGGCGATCTCCTCTCTCCCTCTCCCCCCGCAATGGCCGAGCGCTACCCAGGCGACGGCGCGGCCCGCAACGGCTTCGGCCGCCGGCACCTCCACGAGGGCGAGGCCCGCCTGCTGTTCGAGGCAGAGTACCCGACGCCACCGGACATGCGGGCGCCCGGCGCCTGGAGACTCAGTGCCGGCGGCGTCCCCGTGCCACCGGTGCCAACCGAAGCCGAGCGGCGCGCTGAGATCGCCCGCATCCGGTCCTCCCTGTCCGAGGAGTTACGCCGGCTGCCGAGGTACGCCCCGGACAGCACGAACCTCTGGACGTCCTACTTCGAGCGCCACCGCGAGGAGCAGCTCGCCTCCACCAACGGTGGCCCCGCGCGCGGCCGCAACAACAACGAGGGCCGCCGTCTTTGGTGGGGCGTCCCCGGACGCACGCTTGAGGCCGTCCTCGAGCACATCGAGGGCGGCAACGAGCCGCGCCTCGGGTACCCGGACGAGCCGACGTCCATCTCCCGCCGGAGGGGCTCGTCGTGGCAGCCACGACGCATGGAGGCGCCGTCGTCGTCGTCCTCCCACTCCTCCCACTCCTCCCACTCCTCCGGCGCAACGCGCACGCCGCTCGTCGCCATTAAGGCCGAGCCCGGCGTGTCGCCGCTCCGACGCAGCGGGTGCAGCAATGGCGGCATCACCATCAACGAGGGCCGTCGCCGCGAGCCCTCGCCTCCCTGCGGCCACCTCCGCCTTGTCAGGCCGAAGACGGAGCCTGGCACGCCGGCGGTGGTCAAGCAGGAGCACCTGGCCATGGCTACCGCTGACGACGAGGCCGCCCTGAAGTGGGTGCGGGACGACTACGTCCGGGAGGAGGTGGAGCGGCAGCGCCGGGCCCTCGAGGAGATCGAGGCTCGCCACCGTGCTCGCCGCGAGGAGGAGATCGCCGGCCTCATCATCCTCGACGACGACAGCGACGGGGAGGCGCCCGGGCCCTCCAACTCCGACCTGCACCGTTTCGGCGACGCAGGGCAGGGCTGCAGCAGGGACGGCGGCCGCAGCCCGCCGGACGGCGACGGGGACGACGGCGGCGACTACACCGACTTCTACAAGCTCCTCGGCATGTAGAATGCGGCGCGCGGCGACGGGACGGTGGCGGTGGGACAACGTAGCCGATGTAGTCTTCTTTTTAGCTTTTGTATTATATTTCAATGAAAATCCGAAACTTTTTAATGTTTTGGGCCAATTCTACGCCCATAATGGGCTGAAAAGCGATGGTTGGGGGCGACCCCGGGGCCACGACTGGGAAGCCGAGCCCCCCGAGGCGGCGCTAAAATCGGCCCCTGGGGGGCCAACGGCTGGAGATGCTCGTTTGGGGTCCTGCGTAGGATCCAAACGCCACCGCTGCATACTACGCCTCAAGCTTCACGCAAGATCCAAACGAGTGGCACTCCGGCCGGCCAGATCCGTCGCAGCCATCACTCAACTTTGCATCCCACTTTAGTCTAGACTGTTGCATGTGCTGGGCTGAGGCAAAAAGTGAGTGACATCAACAGTTAATTCGCTGCAGACCTGAATTGATACGCTGGTGAAGAGGGCACTGTGCATGCATTGGATCCGCTTTTGAAATTCATACAACAAAACATACAACACGTCATAAGACCAACACCCCACAACACGCCCGGCCGGGCACTCGAGCGCCTACCTCGCTATCAGAGTGCACACCTAAAACCGTCATATCAATCCGGGTTGCCACAAGCCTATCTGCAAAACTCGACAACACCGAAGAGGAACGCTATGTCCGATAGACGAAACATATGCCGCTCCGATCCCGTGAGGTTGGCAGACACAACTTGCCTGACGCACATTGCGTATGAAGGGTGCTTCTGCTGCTCTCACGGAGGAGTCACACAAGCTGCCGTCGACAACCTCCACGAACCCCAAGACCCTTTGGCTGGGTCAAATTTCAAGACAATGCCCTAAGAGAAACACGACGCCGAGCAAAGCTAATAGCATCGTTATCGTCCGATCCGGAAGACCAGATCTAAGGTTTCCCTGGTAGTATGTTGGGAAGGACGGGAAGAATTGCAAAATTAATGCCTCCAACAAGAAAATAGTGCCCATAGACGCCGCCATCGATGACTCCAGCCGCAGCCGAAGTACGGCTTTCACCGGCAGCCTTCCTGCCCAAACCCACGACTCGGCCAACCACCTTGACGACACGTACGCATTACGTCACCCCTTGCCCTGCACAACCGCTGCAAGGACCCCTCGCCACATGCTAGCAGAAACCAGATCAGGCCTGCCGCCTACGGATCTAAGGGCAACTCCAACGCTAGACCCCAAATCGTTCGGCCGTGTCCGTTTGAGGGTAAATGGACAGAATAGGCGACCCAACCGCATACCCCATCCCCATTTTTTGTCTGCTTCGTATCCGTTCTGCTCTATCCCTGGACCAAATTTGATCTGCATTTGAGGCCAAAGCGGACACGAGGCGGACGGTTTGGGTGTCTCCTCGTCCGGGCCGTGTCTGTTGCATGTGAGGGATGGCCCACCTATCATGGACACCAAGGGGGCCCCACCCACCCATCCATCCCTGTCTTTCCTTTTTCTTTATTCTTCTCTGCCTGGGCTGGCGGGCGGGGGCATGCGCAGGCGGGCACAGGCGACGACTGCGGGCGAGCGCGCAGGCTGGGCTGCGGCGGCGCGGCGCTCGGCGCGCAGACGGGCTGCGACGCGACGCTCGGCGGGTGGCTGCCGCGGGACGAGCTGCGGCGCGACGAGCTGGACAGTTTGAGATGGGTTGGTCTGAGGTATCCCGTCCATCCGTCCGGTCGAGGCGATGCTGCGCAACAGATCGAGGAGAGCAGGCGGCGGAACCGGAGGCGGAGGTCGGATGACTCGACCTGAGCCCCTCGCCACCGCCGCTGCCACTGCTCAGTCTTCTTCTTTGGCGCCGGCTCCTGCGCTCACTTCCCCGAGGCTGTACATGGCGCTCCCGCAGCCCGGGTTCTTGGACGACGCGGAGCTGGGGCCCTCCTCCTCCATGAGCCCCACCTCCATTCTCGAGACCAAGCAGGTCTGCTGCTCCGCCCTGCCGCCGTTCCTGGCGGAGAGAAGCCTCAGGAAGGTTCACATGGAGACGACCGCTCCGGAGACGGCTAGTTTCGGCGGCCTTGCCGACGTGCTTCGGGAGCACGGCGACGCCAACGCCGACGGCTGCAAGGTGGTGTTCGGGTCGCAGCTCAGGATCCAGGTACCCTCGGGCAGGGCGGTGGAGCACTGGAGTTGGTGTCCTCCCCATACGGACGAGCCGAACAGTTTGAGATGGGTCATTGCGTTGGGTACGTGCACGGGCCTCGGACAAAAAGCGGACACGGACGTCCATTTAACCATTCCAAACGGATAAAATCCGGACGAAATGGGGTTAGTTTGGGGTCCTGTGCGTAGGAGTTGCCCTAACGCCACCGCTGCATACTACGCCTCAAGCTTCACGCAAGATCCAAACGAGTGGCACTCCGGCCGGCCAGATCCGTCGCAGCCATCACTCAACTTTGCATCCCACTTCAGTCTAGACTGTTGCATGTGCTGGGCTGAGGCAAAAAGTGAGTGACATCAACAGTTAATTCGCTGCAGACCTGAATTGATTCGCTGGTGAAGAGGGCACTGTGCATGCATTGGATCCGCTTTTGAAATTCATGCACATGAAAAAGCGAATCGGAGGACGGGTGGGAGATTTGGTGGAATTACTGTTGGGAGCACATGATCCGCTTTTGAAATTCATGCACATGATAGCTTGCCCGAGCAGTGCAGTCGCATTTACTCGCCCATGTGTTCACCATCGTTGTCTGCGAAACACATCTTTTCATACCCAGTACAACCCCATCCCATGCCAAGCATGCCATCATTCTGAATATAAAGTTTTTGGGCAGCCAAGCTACACTGTGGCATGTCCATGTCCTAGTACGCTAGCACACATGTCCAATCATGCTCAATAGTGCTTTGCCGCTGTAGCAGTACAGCACGCCGCACGCCGCACGCCGCACGGCTTGTTGACAGACAAGAGTTCTTAAGTAAATAGTTGCCACATGTACAATTTGACAATCTCCTTGACGTCCATGTCTTCTAATCAGATCCACCACTACTAATGAACGTCGTCAAACGATATGTACCCACCACGGTTTAAAGGTTAGCTGACTACTACTTGCGTTAGTTATCTTTCACAGATTTCTTCAGACAAGCACAAGAAATGACATGAAAACACAGATCCCTCGTTTCCCGTGCAAGCAAATCCACTTTATCAGAAATCATATATTTTCTACGTGTCCCTTTTCTACCCATCACCTGTCGTAGGGTGGATAGATACAAGAACAGGTGTACTTGTTTGTCAGTCTGTTCCCGGATCTCACCGGCCATGCCTAGTCACTCAAAACCCACAAGACGTGGCCAGCGCTGCGTCCTGTCTAATCAACATGTGGTGCATGCACCAGCACAGGGTCACATGAGTTCCTCCATGGCTCTGCCTACCCAACCACGCGCGCGGCTACATGGACATTTCTTCTGCGACTCGCACCAAGGAAAGAAATGTCAACATTCCCCAAAAGTGCCCAACATCTGTTAGATACAGCCCATCTGAAGAAACAAGGCCCAAGTTCTAATGGTCGCGGCATCAGACTGGTTCCTATTAATTTATTCATTTTCCACACCAAGAACGATTCAAAAAAGATCCAACATGAATGAAAAAAAAAACATATGAATTAGTTACCGAATGTACCATTACTGGTATATAATTCAGTAACAATATAGCAGTCAATGTCAGGTCACATGAGCACAGTACATTTCGAATGAAAATTTCAAAGCTAAACACAAATCGGAATGAACAACAACGATGCTATAGCAAATTTGGCTCAAAAGGATCTGAACGCTTGCCACATGCATTTCGACGATGCCCAACAACTCCACATTTCCCACACATCGGCATCTTCCTTGGAGCTTTCGGAATATCTTCCCTATCTGGACATGTTGTGCTCTTATGCCCTTTGACACGGCATATCGTGCAGAATCTTGACCTCTTTAGTTTCTCTTCGTACGGCGGCTTATCTCTGCTTGTGGTTGGTCTACCAGCGAGGTGCATTTCCTTTGCAGGAGCAATCCCCGAACAGTTTGACACTGCATCACCATCATCCATAACAATTTTGGCACCAGAATTTTGGTTACATACTGATCATCTTTTGCTCTCTTCTCCAAAGCCTCTCGCTCTTCGAGTCCCATCCCATCCTTGTCATGGCTTAGAGGTACAAGTGTTGTGTAAACCTCTTTCATCATGGCCATGAAAACATCATAGCACTTGACATTACTATCGCCGAGTCGGACACATTCCAGCGCCTTCATGTACATGGTGTTGTGCCTGTACGTATCAAATCCATGCTGCACTCTGTCCTTCTGGTAGCGAACAAGGTGATCAGGCAAGATGTCACGGGCATCCCTTGTCCATCGCTTCAATATGTGCTTCTCTGGTATCTTGCACAACTTGAGCTCAATCATAACCTGCCAACATTGAATTTTAGTATAGAAACCAGTCATCCATTTGCATGCTTTACCAAGTTTGATAACAGGTGATGTTCATTTTTACAGTTACCTTCAGGGCATGGCAGCACACCATTCCCGAGTGCTCGAAAATACCACACTCGCATTTGAAAAAACTCTGATCATCGTCAACCTCGACCTTGAACTGGACCTTGCTCCATTTTTCACGAGCCAAAGCATCAACATGAGTGAGAAGGTAGGTCTTCTTTGGTACATCAACATCAAGTTCGTAAGCTCCAGACTTGTACAGAGCATCCCCAAACTGCTCAAACATTGCCCTAGTGTAAATCTTGCTAGCATATCTCTCGATTGGAAGATTTACCCTCAGCGAAACACCACTCTGTAACACAATAAATATAGACACACAGTTTAAGGCATGAACATACAAATTTGAAATTCAAACTCAGCACAAACTTTTAGAAAGAACTTACTAGTGAGGTCCGTTTCTCATGGAAACTCTCTTCAGAGTCCCTGTCGAACTGCAGCTTCTCATTCTGCCTTATGAACAGATGCATCGGACAACCCGGCGGCACATAACTTTTTAGCATATGATTGGCACTTTCACTACGCTGAGTACTAGTCATTTTAGTGCAAAAAACTCCGCTGAAATAAGGCTTTGCCCACTTATGGCGCACCTCGTATATTTGTGTCAGGTATGGATGCTTTCTCAATGAATATTTAGCAAGCATTGCAGACCAGCCATCCTCGAACTCCTTCTCTGTGACCATATGATGAACAAGCTTGTGAAATTCACTCTTGAAATCAGATTTCTTGCCCCACAACGCCCCCATCGATTCCTTCGCTTTCTTCAAAACATGCCATTTACACCACCTGTGCGTTGTACCAGGCAACTCCGATTCTATAGCCAACTCCATTGACCGCTCCTGGTCTGCAACGAACAATAGAAAAGAAATTAGTAACTGGCAACAACATAACTAATGAAAACCAGAAAATTATACTCATCTACTGCCACAGACAACGTACCGGTTAGAATCGTCTGTGGATGTTTCCCACCGACCATCCTGATAAACTCACGGAAAACCCACTTGAAAGTGTCTTCCTTCTCATCCCTCAGCATGACACCCCCAAAGATCCAAAGATTATGCTTTGAAAATGATTGTTTACTCCTACGAACAGACCGAACGGCATGTCATATATATTTGTCCGGTATGTCGTGTCAAATGTCACTACATCTCCGAAGCACCTATACTGCTCTATGCTTCGCCCATTAACCCACATCAACGTTTTAATCCGGCCCTCCTCATCAACCTGAACTGTATAGGTGAACTCTGGATCGTTCGCCTTCATCTCTGCTAGTATGTCCATTGTCTTCCTGGCATCCGAATCAGACTGCTCCTTGTTAAGCTTGCAGCACAGCGTCTTTAACGATCGTTTTGTGAATGGAACATTATCAACCTATCCAAAAAAACTGCCCACTATGCTAAAAACCTTTCCAAGGCTGACATTGTTCTCCCTCAGCTGCCTAACAAGATACTTAGTGTATCGGTCAATAAGCCTGTGTGAAGGCCAGTGCATCTTCTCGCCACAAGTGCTTGAAAGAGAGTGATTGTGTGCCGAGCGGTGCTCAGAAATGTACCATCCATTGTCATCAGACCTTAAGAGTCTGATCCTGGCAGTGCAGCCGCAACGCGTTGATCTTGTATTTTCCCTCTCTGGTTTCCCCTAGAGATACACAAGGCATAAATTATCAGTACAAATAAAATGGCACCAAGAATTCCATGCTTTTTATTAATGATTTTGAGAGATAAAAAGTACCCACCGCGCAACCACACACTATCTCCTGCATGCACTTGGACCTCTCAACATTTAGCCTGCTTTTGGAATACCTTATGCCAAATCCAACCTCCCATGAATACAAATTGTAGAATTGGTAAGCCTCATCCAGAGAATCAAAGGATGTTCCAATTACAGGGTTCACAACATTGCCATCTCGCTTTGCTATGAACGCCCTCATTGATAGCTCAAGGGCAGTTTTCCTGTTAGGGTTGAGCTCACGCTCTGCAGGAGCTTTCCTGATCCTCACTCTGTCAAAACATAGGTTACTGATTTTAGTAGTGTGCAGAACTCAATAAACACAAATAATTATCATAAAAATAAAAGCAAAAACCCATGGCATAATCAGCTCGGGAGCCGAGACATGTAATCAGTTTAAAATGCATAGTTTATGAAACAGACCAGCTTTACTCCAGACAATCCACAGTTTTATAAATCAGAAAATATCTCTGACAAGGCAGAGTTGCTACGAACAAAAAACTGCATTTCCATATAAAGAAACCATCTTATATGTGAATCTGGACTCCCTCCCTCCCTCTCGCGTCGCCCCGCGCGCGACCGAGAGGGAAACCTAGCCGCCGCCGCCGGGCCCCCCTCCCTTCCTCTCTCCTCCTCCCTCGCCGCCGCCCGAGGGCGCGGCCGGGCGAAGCCCGGTCGTCGCCGGCGGCGGCGGGGCTCTTTCGTCTCCCCATGCGGTGGCTTCGGCGTGGGTTGCGGCGGCCGGTCGGGGACGCGGCGCTTGGCGTCGGGCGCGGCAGCGCGACGGGCATCGGCGCTGAGGTGCGGTGGCGGTGTGGACTGGCGCGTGACTGGCGGCGAGCTGGTGGTGCGCGCGTGCTGGCTGGGGAAGGCGTGGCGGCGGCGCTCAGATCTGGCCAGCACGCGGCGCTGGGCGTGGGCGCCCTTGGCTGCGGCGTCCGCCTCCTGCCGGGGCTCTGCTGGTGGGGGTGGCGGCGCTGCAGCCCTGGTGCTGCAGGCCAGCGGGTGGTGACGGTGTGGCGCGTCCGGATCCGCCCCTGTCGCTGCGGGCTGCGGGTGGCCTGGGCCACGGGCGGCCCTCTCGCCATGGCGCGGTGGTGAGGGGACGGCGCGGCAGCGGTGGAGGTGGGCGGCTCTCGTTCAGTCGGGCCCTTGCGGCTGGACGGCGGCGCTCGGCGCGGGAAGACCTCCCTGGTGAGCTGCCTCGGCTGCGGCGGCGGGCCGATTTGGTTTCCCTCGTTGGCGGGCGCGTGTTTGTAGATGGTCTCGCGGAGAGCTGTGCCAGCACCATGGTGGGGTGACCCGGGGTGCTCGAGGGGAGGGATGGGTGGCCTCGATGCGGTCGCGTTACCTATCGCCGGCACGGGGGGTGCCGGTCCGGATTCGTCCGCTCCCCTTTCGTCCCCGTTCCTCTGCCGCGGGCGGGGTGGCGCAGGTCTACCAGCGGAGCGTTTGCGGGTGGAGCCGCCGGTCGAGGGCAGTCAGTTGGTCCAAAGCCGGGGCCTTTGTGTAGGTCTCGGGGTTGTCTGGTTGTAGGGCGGCGGCTCTAGCGGCGGGAGGCGTGGCGTTCGTGGGCGGAGCGTGCGTCTCAGGTGCGGGCGGGCAACCATGGCCTCGCGGGTGGCGTGGTTGCGGGTGGTTGACGGAGTTAGGGTGCGATGGTGGGTTGTGAGCGTCGGGGTACACCACTTGCCCAGTCCTTTGACTAGTCGATGGTGGCGGCGGCCGTTGACGCCGTACCCTTCCTGAAGGCTCCGTCGTGGCGCTCCCCCTCTTGTCGTCTTGCTCCGGGTGAAAACCTGATCTTCGCGGATCGAGCGGTGGCGGCTATCCCTGGTCGTACCCTTCTTGGAGGCATCGCTTTGGAGGCCTGGCTTCGTTGTGTCTGATCCACCTCTCTATTGTTCTCGGTGGGGTGGTGTGTCGGTGCCCGGCACCTTTGTATCTTGCCTTGGGTGTGTGCGTTGTTCGGTCCTTCGGTTGCACTCGGTGTTGGTTGCTTTATAATATAAAGCGGGGGAAACCCTTTTTCGGCAAGCACACAGCCGAAACAAAACTACAAACAGCTTTCTATTTAAGCAGCTACTTGCATACGACTGAAATTACAATCCCACATATTAACAAAAATCGGCATCTCTTTTATTTGAGCAAGGTTACCTGCGTGTCCAACCACTAGTGGCCTCCGAGCACACTTGCAATAGCTGCCCATCGTCGGCAACTCCACCATTGACACCGCCGCTGCATATGTCACCGACACGGCGAATGTCCCCCTCGGCGACGCTAATAGAAACCTGGGACTCAACTGGTCGCGCCGGTGCACTACCCCCAAACTGCCCATGGCTAATCCTGCATACAATAAGGTCATGGCTTGAATTTAGGAATCACCGCGGAACTCAAACGGGGGACATGAAGATCTAATCCTATCAAAAGCTTCCGATGATTGAAAGATTTGATGAGTTTTTGTTTACCTGTACTCTGAAACATCCTGCGCTTGCAAATACAAGTCCATTGAATGGCGCCGCAGCCTGGATATGGAGGAGGAAGACGGACTGGAGAGGGGAGTTGGAGGGAGGAGGAAGACGAGATGGATAGAGGAGCAGTACGAGCAGAATGGACCGGGGTCAGAGCATCTCTAGCAAATTCCGGCGATTATACGGGTTTGGGCCGTTTTGTCTGCCAGAACAGACACCGTAAACGCAGCTCGGCCCGTAAAATTTTTGCGGTGGCCCGGAAACGCGCCCCCTCGACCAGTATATGTGCGGGTTCGGCTGCTGGATACGGGTCCGAACCCTATCCCCCCGCTGTCGCAAAAATCCCCAATCCCTCACCACCGGCGCCTCAGATCCGCCGCCCGTGCCTCCAATCCGTCGCCCGCGCCTCCAATCCGTCGCCCGAGATGGCCAACTCCGCCCGCCGTGACAATGACGACCCCAAGCGGGCGCGTTGCGTCAGATCCGACGCGGCGCGGAAGCGGAGCGCCTTGCGGTACACACGCATCGGGCTGTCGCCGCCGCCGTCGCTCCTCCGCCGCGAGACGGAGGAGTACAACCGCGCGCGCGGGCGCCTCTTCTTCGGCACCGGCAGCTCCTCCGGGGTGTCCAGCTCACGCTCCTCTCTCACCCCGGTGAAGAGGGAGCTAGAGGAGCTCCCCCCGGTGAAGAGGGAGCTAGAGGACTTCCTCCCCCCGGCGGAGGCGGACGCCATTTTGCCCGCGTTGCTAGCGCGCAGTGCACGGGAGGAGGAAGCGGAGCGGCAACGCCGCCGGAGGGATGAGGAGATCGACGCCGTGCTCTACGAGCAGGGAGTCGCGTCGGCCCTCGCGTTCGGCGACAAGGAGTGGCGCCGCGAGGCTACTGAGCAGGAGCGGATCTTCGTCGACCTCACCTCTGACGAGGACTCCGATTGAGCGCCGCCGCTGGTCAGCTACCGCACGAGCTCCGGTGAGCTCCATTTTGTCTAGTGCTAGGGTAGCGTAGCTCCGGCGTAGCTCCGGCGAGCTTTTATGTAAATATATCTATGCTGTGTTCGAACGATCTGCTCCTATGTAAAGAATGATCTATGCTCCGGCGAGTTTTTGCGTACAATTTCTCGCGCGAAAGATGTTTTTTAAATTTTATGGTTTTGAATACAGTTTCTGATCTGCCGCGGCGATTTTGAGCCCGTATAGACCTCACGCGAATTGTAAATTGCGTTTACAGTGCGCAGAATAGGGGGTCTGCTAGAGATGCTCTCAGAACCAGACACGTGAAGTAATCCCAAAAATGAAACCCCCAACCATCCCACCTGACATGTGGGCCGACTGGCTCACGTGACAGGGAAAAGTTCCAGGCTTGTTGTACACAAAAACTCGCGAGGTGTGCCTCAGGCCGCACCTGCCTCGTCCATCTCCAAGGTGAGTAAACATCTGTGCCGACCTCGTACGCCTAGATCACCTAACGCCTAGTGCTAGAACACGAACGTAGGGGACAGCGAAGTGACACATGCGAATCCCGAGGAACTGCTCTATGGCTCAGATAAACTCCACACGAGGGGCCGTCCACTGAAAATTCGCTTCCGACCTGGATTTCCATATTGATTCCTATATATTTCACGAAAATCTTTATCGGTCGAACCACGATGTGAAGGGTTCAATCAATCCCGTATGCAGTTCTCTTAGTCTATCGGTATATTACTTGCTCGAGATTCAATCGTCGGTATCTCCATACCTAGTTCAATCTCGTTACCGGCAAGTCTCTTTACTCGTTCCGTAATACAAGATCACATGACTAACTCCTTAGTCACATTGCTTGCAAGTTTCTTATGATGTTGTATTACCGAGAGGGCCCAGAGATACCTCTCCATCATACAGAGTGACAAATCCCAGTCTCGATCCATGCCAACCTAACAAACACCCTCGGAGATACCTGTAGAGCATCTTTATGATCACCCAGTTACGAAGTGACGTTTGATACACACAAGGCATTACTCCGGTGTCAGGGAGTTGCATGATCTCATGGTCTTATAAACAGATATTTGCCATGAAGAAAGCAGTAGCAATAAACTTAGCGATACGATCAAATGCTATGCTTACGGTTTGGGTCTTGTCCATCACATCATTCTCCTAACGATGTGATCTTGTTATCAAATGATAACTCATGTCTATGGTTAGGAAACCTTAACCATCTTTGATCAACGAGCTAGTCTAGTAGAGGCTCACTAGGGACACGGTGTTGTTTATATATCCACACATGTATTTTAGTTTTCGGTCAATACAATTCTAGCATGGACAATAAACGATTATCATGAACAAGGAAATATGATAATAACCACTTTATTATTGCCTCTAGGGCATATTTCCAACCGTCTCCCACTTGCACTAGAGTCAATAATCTCCCACTTGCATATCTAGAACTCAATCGTCATCTGTAATACAGACAGACAACACCTACGCACACATATAAAATATCCAACCGACAAAAGCAAAGTCATACAAAATTGAAAGCTCTGCCAAGGCGGAAAAAGAAAAATACGAAGACCTCTGAAAATGGTGTCATGAATTATAAAATTATTAATTAAAATGTACTCTTTGCAAATGTCATTTTCACCTTCCTACGGTGCGACAAAGGGCGCACATAAGAGCATCTACAATCACGGTTTGCGAATCCGGGCCCTCATACATTTGTGGACCTGTCCGGGCGCGTCCGCGGGCACTGACCGGTCACTCCTTAAATCTGCTCGTCCATATCCAACTTTTTCATATTTGATCCCCTAGATCCATACAAAGCATGCAAACGATATCCCTACATACTACGTATCCTAGTCTTCGTCGTCGGAGATGGCCTCTAGCTCATCCTTGTCTGCCACAGCCCGTGCTGCCTCTATCTCCTGCCGACGAAGAAGCCTGGCCTCCGTAGCCGACTCCGAGCAGATGGAGTTAGGGATGGCATGCTGCTCCGCCCGCAGATCCACGTCCTCCTTCGATGACCTCCTCCTCCGACGCCTGCTCCTCCTCCCCCACATCCTCCTTCGTCGGCGCCTCCTTCGCCGGGTTCTGCTCCTTCACATCCTCCTCCTCCTCCACCTCCTCCTCCAAATCCCCCTCTAGATCCACAGGTAGCCTCGCGACCCTCCGGAACCGGACCTGCTCAAGGAGCCAAAGCCGGTGCTGGATCGTGTAGTGGCGGCGTCGTGTGGGCATGGTTGACGGCTGCGGCGGACGGGATGAGGAAAATGTGGAGGGGTAGGGTTTGGGTGCCGGCGGTCGGCTTAAATAGCCGGGCTAGGATTACGCGGCCCGCCGATGCGGCTTCACGTGGCGTTCACACTGCGGCGACGGAGGAGGCGTCCGTCGGACCGCCGAATTTCCGGGCGATTCCGCGTGGGTCCATGCCGTCAGGCTGATGTGGCGGGCGTGCCCGGGCTCCGTCATATCCGCCCCATATTTGGGCTGGATATGAGGGGTGCCGGTCATCCCGGGCGTTTGTCGCCCGTTTGAAGCTCCCGTCTGGGTTGATTTTTTGTGACCGGTCAGTGACCGGGAGGCCTGCCCGGGCATTTGAGGCACCCGTCTGAGTCGATTTTCTGTGACCGGTCAGTGACTAGGAGGCCTGCCTGGGCGTTTGAGGCGCCTGGCTGGGTCGATTTTCTGTGACCAGTCAGTGATCGGGAGGCCTGCCTGGGCGTTTGAGGCGTCCGGCTGGGTC
The DNA here is from genome assembly GCA_039707655.1 of Elymus sibiricus. Lineage (NCBI taxonomy): Eukaryota > Viridiplantae > Streptophyta > Magnoliopsida > Poales > Poaceae > Elymus > Elymus sibiricus. The sequence continues at coordinate 528,976,779 of CM077675.1, forward strand.
GATTTTCTGTGACTAGTCAGTGACCGGGTGGCCTGCCCGGACGTTTAAGGCGCCCGGCTGGGTCGATTTTTTGTGACCGGTCAGCGACCAGGCGGCCTACCCGGGCGTTTGAGGCGCCCGGCTGGGTCGATTTTTTGTGACCGGGCGGCCTGCCCGGGCGTTTGGGGGGGGGGGGATATGAGCGGTCCAGTTGTAGATGCTCTAAGAGTTTTCCCTGTTTTCACTTTTGGATTCCTCCCGACGAGATGTTTACCTAGATCCGTTGTTGATAAGTTTTGACGAACTTTAAAAAAAATGGACGACAAAAGCCGAACCAAAAGCACTTTCTTTTCCCTTTTGAATAGGCACAATTGCCGCTTCGGCCGAACAACGAAAAAAAAGAACACAAGTTATTTTTTGTACGAGAGGGATGACTGTGTCTTTTGTGAAAGTAAATCTGTGCCTCTGCGAGAAGTAAATTTATGTCTCTTGCGGAAGGAAAAAAATGAAAACGCGTTTTTCCCCCTTTTCAAATCCGCGCCTCTACGAGTAGTAAATTTGTGCCTCTCGCGGAATGGGAAAAAATGTGTTTTTTCTTATACGAGAGGCATAACTGTGCCTCTGACGAAAGAAAATATGTGCCTCCACAGGAAGTAAATGTGTGTCTCTTGCAGAACGAAAAAAAGAAAACGTGTTTTTTTGCCTTTTCCGAGAGGCACAACTGTGCTTTTTGCGGACGCAAATCCGTATCTGTACGAGTAGTAAATTTGTGTCTTTCGTGGAAGGGGAATTTTTTTGGGGTTTCTTTAAGAGAGGCATCACTGTGACTCTCGCAAAAGCAAATATGTGCCTCCACATTTTTTCTCCTTTTTTGAAATGCACAACTGTGCCTCTCATGAAAGCAAATCCATGCCCCTAGGAGTACTAAATTTGTGCCTCTCGCGGAAGGGAAAATCATGTTTTTTTGTTACACGAGGCATGATTGTGCCTCTCATGAAAGGAAATATGTGCCTCCACGAGAAGTAAATATGTGCCTCTTGCGAAAAAACACGTTTCTTCCCTTTTCTGAGAGGCACAACCGTGTCTCTCGTGGAAGCAAATATTTGCCTCCACGAGTAGTAAATTTGTGCCTCTTGCGGAAATGAAAAACGTGTTTTTATTATTTTCTGAGTGGCACGACTGTGCCTTTCACGGAAGCAAATCCGTGCCTCCACGAGAAGTAAATTTGTTTCTCTTGCGGAAGGAAAAACACGTGTTTTTTTTCCTTTTCCTAGAGGCAAAATTGTGCCTCTCGCGGAAGCAAATCCGTGCCTCTACGAGTAGTAAATTTGTGTATCTCGCGGAAGGGGAAAAAATCTTGTGTTTTTTTTGCGAGAGGCATGACTGTGCCTCTCGCGGAAGCAAATCCGTGCCTCCACAAGAAGTAAATTTGTGTGTCTTGCGGAAGGAAAAAAGAAACGTGTTTTTTTACCTTCTCCGAGAGGCACAAATGTGCCTATCGCGGAAGCAAATCCGTGTCTCTACGAGTAGTAAATTTGTGCCTCTCGCGGAAGGGAAAAAACCGTGTGTTTTTTTCTTTTACGAGAGGCACGACTGTTCCTCTCGCGGAAGCAAATATGTGCCTCCACAAGGAGTAAATGTGTGCCTCGTGTGAAAAAAAACACGTTTTTCTTTGCCTCTCGCAGAAGCAAATCCTTGCCTCCAAGAGTAGTAAATATGTGCCTCTCGCGGAAGGTAAAACGCGTTTTTTCCTTTTTCCGAGAGGCACGACTATGTCCAACCTACAGTAATGGATCTATAAACTGACAAAGATCAAGGAAGTGACCATAATGAGATTATTTCATCATAGCAATACTTAAAGTCAGTTCGGATTAAACTAGCAACTACTACATATTTCAATTATGAAATATAATGGATGGATGTCAAAAGAATTCCCATGAGATGGAAATAGAACGAGGATTGTATATATGATACGGTCCAAAGTAATTTTGTCAATCCAGGGATGCTAGTAAATGTGCAAACTTCAAGAGATCCTATAATAGACTGAAGCAAGCATTCTGGAGTTGGAATCTTTGTTCTGATGAAATGGTCAAATAATTTGATTTCATCAAGGAAAACAAAGATACTTGTAGCTAAAAGAAAGTAAGTGGAAGCATTTCTAAACATTGTGTGTACATGACACATTCGTGATTCTAAATTGTATAAATTTCTTGACATGAATTAAGATTTTACTGATTTAGTTTTTTTAGTAAAGTACTTAGGCAATATAGTCTTGGTATTATGCATAATAATGCATGGAGATAATAGTGTCTAACCGGGCTTAGCCAAAATACATATTGACAAAATACTAAAAAAGTTTAGTATGAAGAATGCCAAGAAGAGTTTCTTGCTAATACGTCTACAACGTATCTATAATTTTTTATTGTTTCATGCTATAATATTTTTATTCTAGGATACTTTTTGGGCATTTATTTGTTGATTCATATTATTTTTGAGCACTAACCTATTAACCCAGTGCCAAGTGCGGGTTGCTGTTTTTTGCATGTTTTTGACTTTTTAGGTTTACAGTACCAAACAAAGTCCAATTGTCACGAAATTTTTTGGTGATTTTTTCTGGACCAAAAGAAGACCTGGAAGCTTCGGGAGGAGGCTGGGGTCCGCACGAGGGGCCCACACGCCAGCAGGGCGCGCACAGGGGGGTGGCCGCGCCCTGTTAGCTTGTGGCTGCCCCCTCGTCTCCCGACGCTCCTCTCTGACCTATAAATTCTAATATATCCTAAAAACCCTAGGGGAGCTCTCGAAACACTTTTTCCGTCGTCGCAAGTCTCTGTTCCACCGTGTGCCCACCTGGAACCCTGTTCCGGTGCCTTTTTTTTCAGCCTTTTTTTTCATGAATCCGCATTGTTGCGTATCATTTCATTGATAGATAGGGAGAACATACAGGTTGCCGCACCATGTGGCATACACGAATGGGCGGGATATGAGCATGAGGGAGTTTGCTCAGCCTCATTACAACTGATTTAGACCACAGGGATTACAATTGCTAGTCCTTTTGCTCCTGCTTGAGCCTAAAGCCGAGCTTCCTCCTTAATCGTGCGGACAAGCTCGATGCTAGATGGCCGTAGGTTGACCAAGAGAGCGGCGTTTCGATGCTTCCAAATACTCCAAGTGCTAAGGGCTATGAGGGAGTTGAGACCCTTGCGCAGACTTGCCGGAGAAGTGGTAAGGGAGGCGGACCAATGCCGCAAATTTCCTACAGGCAGGTTTTGTTGTTCTAATGTGTGCTCGGCTGCTCGCTCCCAACAGCGAGCATGTCGACTTAGCAAAGGGAAGGCCCATCTGATTGAGTATGCTTTTCTTGTTCCAAACGTACCTGATTGGAAACGGTGCCACAAGGTACAAGAAAACAACAGTCAGCACTGATCGAAACTGAGAATTGACATCCAATGCTCATTCTATACGCAAGTAGGACTACATACAGTTTACATTGACAGCGCGTACTTAATTAGGGGGCCCAACTTTTGCATCATCTCCAGCATCTGCTCCTCCGGAAAAATTATGTAAGCCGTGTACCTAATACACTCGGTTTATGCCGATTTAAACACGGTTTATATATAAGCCCAGTAAAACTCTCAGCTTACTGTACACGGCTTACAGAGGACCAGCTTATCAGGTCTAAGCCGAGAGCCATGACGAAAAAACTCGGTTTATACATAAACCGAGTGTTTACACGAAGCACTTGGTTTAACAAAGTAACGTGACAGCCAGCCGAACGTTAACGGTCACGTGTCATTATCTATATAAACCGAGGGCCGAGATGAGCACGGTTTATTTATAAACCGTGGGCTGAGAGCATCTCTAGCAGACCCCGTAAAAAGCCCCGACCCGCAAAATAACCGCCACACGCCGAAAGTAGCCGGCGGGATCACGCTGAAAGGCCACCACACGCACGAGGTTGCCCTCCGCCCCCACCCCCTCCTGCGTCGGCGGGCCGGAAAGTTGCAGATCTGCGGCCCTTCGTCGCGGGCGGCCGGATTTGGCTTTTCCGGCCGCCGGTGGCTGCGCCAAGCGATGGAATGGTCGGGGAGCACCTCGCGCAGCCCCGGCAAAGTCCCACCGCCGCATGCAGGTATGGGTTCGTCCTGTCGCCGCCGCCGACGTTTTGTCGGCATGGATTCGGCCGGCCGTCCGCCGGGCTCGGCGCTCACGCAGCGGCTCTGCGGCTCGCCGATGCCGCTCATACAGTGCGACGACTGCACGCGGACAGTGCTGCGGCTAACTTCGGGCACGCCGAATCACCCCGGATGGGTGTTCTTCAAATGCGAAAACGACGGGGTACGTGTTGTTTTCATTCGGCTTTGGCACCGCATTCTTTGGTTCAATTGTGATAGCTCATTTCGAACATCTTCATGTGTGTAGGAAGATGGATGCTCATTTTGGTTTTGGGAAGGCGAATACATTGATTTATTGATAGAAAGAAACTTAATAGACGTTCGTGCACTCCTTAGTAGAATCGAAGGTAATGAAGCGGCTGCATGTGCAACTAGAGGGGAAGCAACGTCTACTTCTTGTGTCAAATTGAGGTGCAAATTTCGGATTTGCGGGCCGGCGGGAGCGGCGCCAGACCAGACCCCGTAAAGCTGACCCGTAAAAGAGCATATTCCGCGAATATCCTTTTATACGGGTCCGTTTTGCGGGGTCTGCCTCTGCGGCCGTCCGCGCCGGCCCGCAAAGCCGTTTTTTCACGAACTGCAAACGCGTTTTGCGGGTCGGCGTTATGCGGGGTCTGCTAGAGATGCTCTGAGATGCACCGCACGGTTTATCTATAAACCATGGGCTGAGGTGGAATGCACGGTTTATAAATTGTAAGCCGAGTGTTTACATTCAGCAAACCATGTGAAACAGCAACAAAAAAAAAGTGGCCGTGACCACCGCCGTCGTGCAGCTCTCCGGCATCGACGTCGGCGTTATGAGCCCCAGCGTCACAAGGTGCCACCATTCCCGGGTCGGAGCGGCACAAGTCTTGGCCACCGCCACCGCTACACCTGCTCGTCCAACAAGAAGACTATGACGGCCGGCAAGGAGAGGAGGAGCAGCTGCTGCTTGCCGTCGCATGAAGCTGCTGGTTGCTCCTTGCACGTGCGCGTGCCGCTGCTGGTCGCTGCTTGCCGGCGCATGCTGCTGCTACTTGTAGAGTTGTAGTTTGGGCGTGTCCATGCCGCTGCTGGTCGCTGCTTGTCGGCGCATGCTGCTGCTACTTGTAGAGTTGTAGTTTGGGCGTGTCCATGCCGCTGCTGGTCGCTGCTTGCCGACGCATGCTGCTGCTACTTGTAGAGTTGTAGTTTGGGCGTGTCCATGCCGCTGCTGGTCGCTGCTTGCCGGCGCATGCTGCTGCTACTTTTAGAGTTGTAGTTTGGGCGTGTCCATGCTGCTGCTACTTGCTGCTTGCGCCGCTGCTTGTTACTCGCCGCCGCCCGTGTGGCTGCTTGCTGCTTGCTGTTGCAATGCATGTATTGTACATACGCATCTAGATTTCTGGCCATCTCATTCACACGCTCAATTATTCAGACTACCAATGATTGACATATGGCCTTTCATCTTGAATTTTTTTTACTTTTGGAGCCCGAGCTCCATGGAGGCTGTTTTTTGAAAAAATATAAATTCATCAAAATTCATATTTTTTACGTCTCAAAACATTCTGAAAATAAATGTAGATATACATGGGGGCATAATGTACATGTGTGTACATTTTCACGATGAAATACGTACGTTGAAATGAGGGTTGTGCAAAAAAAAAAGTGGCTTTTCAGCACATGATATTGTTCATACCCAAAGTCCATGAATTTGTTTTCTTTTTGTACAGATCATAATTCAAGGTAACATCGTTAATTTGTACACACGCATACATTTCATCCTTATCTACATCCATATATTTCAGAATTTTTTGACACCAAAAAGTTTTTTTTTTTTTTACTTTTATATGGTTTTTACACTACCAATGGCTGACATATGGTCATGCATGTTTCTTTTCATACGTCTGCTGATATTTTGATAAGAAAGTGCCCAAACTTATCTATAGTATAAAACATAAAAGCACAAAACAAAATTCTTTTCGAGACATCACATTGATCCACTGTACGGAACTTTCACTGTCATTTGCAGTTGAGTAGTGCGAATTCGTCACTTTGAGTAGCTTGTTGCTTTGGTTTTTATCCCATTTACCTTAATCTTTTGAAGAAAAAAAAGTTTGTTGCTTAAGCACGCATATGACTGATGCATGCCGATTAATTTAGTTATTATCGAATAGGCTTCACCGTGGGAATGCTCATAGGGGGAGAGGGCGCGGGAGAGAAGAGAGGGAGAGAGAAAGGGAGCAGGGACGAGAGATCCTGAGACTGTTCGCGCTGGCCTGTCCAGCCGAATACTTTCCGCCGGAGATCACATGCAACGAAGAGACGATTGTACAAATTAACTACTCCCTCCGTTCCATAATGTAGTGCATATAGATTTTTAGGAAAGTCAAACTTTTCAAACTTTGACCAAATTTTTAGAGAAAACTATTTATATTTACAATATCAAATATATACCACATGAAAGTACGTCTTGTGATGTATCTAAGGATATGTACTTGGTATTCTAGATGTATATATTTTTCCCTACAAACTTGGTCAAAGTCTATAAAGTTTGAATTATCAGAAAATCTATACGCACTACATTATGGAACGGAGGAAGTAATATGTCAGCACCCCAAATTAACCAAGGAAATCATCCCGAAGCTAGCCAAGCTAGCCTCCCATATTTATCGATCGTGTCCAGATGCACTAGTATGTCAGCACCCAATGGCTTCCCTACGATCACTCATACGTATACGTAATTACGTACACAAGCCGTCGGCTGCACACAAGCAGTCACAACACCGATGGAATCTGGCCGAAACCTGCCGTAATGATCTTGTTGCCACAAGCAACGGATATCGTCGTGATGCCGAGCCGCCGACAGGGGAAGCGGAAGCCATGGCATGCGTTGGAACCCCGGGCAAGAGGCGCTAGTGGGCAGCATCAGCCGCGGAGGGAGCTGCAGCCATGACGGCGTCGCCGATTACGACGATTTGCGGTTGCTTCGTGGCTTGTTGGTTTCTCCGGGATGCCCGGTTGAATCTCTCCCTTGAATGGCACGGATCCTAGAATCCTGAACGATAACAACTCCTTCATAGACGTCATTAGAGCCAACAGAACTCTGAAGCGTGATTAGTTGTTGGATGGACGCCGCCGATGACTACCGACGGCGACAACGACGGTGGTCACACCGAGGGATTCTATAAATTACGAAAAAGAGGACAAAACTACCCACCCATTCAACGGTTGAGATGATTCTATATTACAAGGTCTCTAGAGTAGTATGATGTACCGTAAAAAGTCTCTTTCTTTTGGCAAGTCATGGAGCAAATGACACTTATATGGTCAAATCCTTACTCTACAGGACATATGTTGGTAGAGATTGTTGATTCTGAGCTGATGGGGCTGTGTTTGCAAATGTTCTCGGTTGGTCACACCAAGCAAGTTCTTTTTACGGAAAAAAAAGGGGTTGAGACAGAATTGTGTTGAGCTAATAATAAGCTAGCCTGGTCGCCATCGAGATCACTGGTGGGAAGATACGGAATCCTACATATGAATGCTGGCTCGATAGGTCTGGACATGAGATCTGAAAAAGGCGAGCTTGAGTCCTGTTCGATGTACCAACATATCAGGTTATTACATGTACTTATCGGAGCTCATGGGTGCTTCAGGTTTATCAGGTTAACTGCAAACAAGTATTCCCTCTGTTCAGAAAAAATTGGTGCGCGTCAGTTATTTCTGAAGAGAGATACATTTTTTTTTTCTTGTCAGCATGCTAACTAGCCTGTCAGTTGATCAGGCATAGCAAAGTTAAGCTGCAGACTAGAGCGATGATGCAAGGACACAGCCCTGGTCTGTCCTCTGTTGGCATATTAATATTCAGATTGTGCAGACCGCATCTCTGTTTCCTCTGTCCATGACTGATGAAAGACAGGTATTCAAGTTGTGCCTTGATTGTGTTTGTGGAATATGCCAGGCTGAGATCATGTGTTCGTTGAGCTGAGCTTCAAACAAGTGGCTATGAGCAGTAAAGCAGTCCAGCCCAGGCTCACCGGAGCATTGCCATGATGTATAACAGCCCCAACGTCTTATATTTAGGAATGGAGGTAATATAACGCATGCTGATGAATTGCCTGATGAGGAGAGCGACCCAGGTGCTCCCTCCGTCCCACAATATAAGACGATTTTGCAAGCTAAGATGGAGGGAGTAATATAACTGCACTAGCTGCAAACAAGTAGGTACTACTGTTTTTTGCTTATGACATTGCTAACAGCTAGGTGTATCAGCTTGAATTGTTTCTGAATATACAGTGCGGCATATGTGATAAGAAGCCCTGCTGGTGTCAGAGAAAGTTCCAGCAAGTTAAACAGCAGAAAAATATACAGGTCGTGGCTCACTCAAGTTCCAGCAAGGTAAGCAACATATCTTCTGCACGGCGGACGCTAACCCCAATCACAGTTGCATCAAAGTTAAATGTAAATTACTGTCTACAACAACTTTTGTCAATAAATTGCAAATCACACATGCCTGCTCTACTTCTACTAGTCCTAATTGTTGCGTTTGATCTTGGCAGGGCACAATTGTTTCTACAGGACACGCCTTTCCACAGCTAAAGGCATCCATCTCTCTTTCTCTATACCCCCTTGCCAAGGCACAAAACTCTGAATTACGTTCCATGCAGCAGTTGATCAACTGTCACAAACAGTCTACACTGTCTTCTCTAAATTGCGACAGAAGAAAATACACTACGATGACAATATCATCCAAATGCGCTTAGCGCTAACTCCTGCTGCAGCTAAATGAAAGAATGAATCATGACCAAACACATATCATGCAAAATCACGCAGGACAGCCTCACAGCATTTTTTGCTTGCAGATTCTTCCTTCAGGTTACAGCAACCAACTGAAAGAATATATGGAAATCACAAATAGCCTTTAGCCTCTATGCGGCTCCATTATTAGTTCTTGTCTCAACGCATCAAACCTTACTGCCAATAGTATACAATACAAAACGCGTGCATTTTCCAAAGGTATGACAAAACCAATCAACACAAATTTCCGGATTCAGCTTTCAATCCGTGCTGCAGCATAAACTTGTGTCCATTGACAGGGCCTGCACACAAAGGGAAATACATGAGGGCCAGTCCTAGTAACATTTTGCTTCGCACATTGTCAATACAATAGGTGTATCAAATTGACCGGCTTAGTTTCTTTCCAAGTAAATTTAACAACATGTCACCACAGGAGGTAATGATACCCACTGAGAATATTAATTAGCACCATAGCAACTAGGAACAGAACTGCGGCTTGAAGCACTGTTAATAGCAGAGCAAAAAGAAAACCAGATTAATTCGATGGCGAGGGCGATCCGATCTGATTTTCATGCTAGCAATCATGAAACTTCTCCTTTCCTCGATCTTTTGTTAATCGTCGGCGTACTTCCTGTTCGTTGTTTCCATCTCGTGAACCGGATGAAACCACTGCTGATTCTTGTTCCTCTTCTGCAGCCATTGTATGGACTAATCAAACAGAGGAAAGATGGAATCAATAGGATAAGAGTGGAACAAATAAAATGAATAGATAAAGCATTAGTTCGAGCACATATATTAGGAGCTCAGCTAATTTACCTCCAGCTTTGATCAAGTGGTGGGCCAGTATATTCCTCACCATGACAGCGTCCTCATCCACAACCTGTCGCACTTCCTTTATGTAATTCTCCTCCTGCTCGCTCAGCAGGCCTGCACCCTCCTCCATGTCTATCACTATATTATGCAACATGCAACATGTGTGAATTGTCCTGTACATCTCAAGTTGATTATTTGGACGCCACCCTTCTCCCTGCAGGCACTTCCATGCGTCTTTAAACCTTGCCAATGCCCTCAGCACGACAGCTGTAGTTGCAGAGTTTACTCTCTTATTGAACTCTACTTTTGAGTCTGAGTCTGAGAGGTTACTCTTCAGCTGGTAAGACCATCTCCAGCCGTTTGGCCCCCAGGGGCGTTTTTCGGGGGAAAATAGCGCCTCTTGGGGCGTCGCCGGCAAAATTTTCGGCGTGGGGGTGGTCCGATTCCCAGCCGCGAACGCAACTTAGCCGACCCCAAATAAATTTTAAACGCTCGAACTCGACGAAATTCATTCAATTTGGATGAAATATAGGCGGTTTCATTGATATTTTAGCGAATTAAAAAATCATAGATAAAAAACCTAAAAAATTACGCCTAGTTCATGCCGAGGAGGTTGTAGAAGACGGTGTAGTCGTCGCCGTCGTTGTCGCTCGGCGGCCCGTCCTTCGGGGCGTCTTTGCTGCAGCCCTGCCCTGGATCGCCGCTGCGGATGGGCTTGCTCGGCGCGGTGACCTCCTCGTCGCTGTCGAAGAGGACGATGACGCCGCCCTCATCGCGTCTGCGGCGCCGCTCGGCGATTTCTTCCAGAGCACGGCGCTGGCGCTCCATCTCCTGCTTGACGTACTCGGCGCGCGACCAGGCGAGGCCGCTCTCGAGGTCCGCGGCCATTTCCGCGTGCTCCTGCTTCACCACGGTCGCCGGCTCCTTCTTCGGCTTGACCAGGCGAATGTGGCCGCGGGGAGGGGAAGGGGCGTGGCGGCCCTCGTCTATGACAAGGTTGCCGCCGCGGCTGCGCCGGCGAAGCGGCGTCTCCTGCGGCTCGGGCTTGACGGGGACGAGTGGCGTCGCCGTCCCGGAGGAGCGGGAGCCAGAGGATGACGAGGACGACGGGTCCATGCGCCTCGGCAACCACGAGCTCTCGCTGCGGCGAGAGAATGACGGCGCCGGGTACTCCAGCGCCGGCTCGTTGCCTCCTTCTATGTGCGCGAGGACGGCGGAGAGAGTTCGCCCGGGGACGCCCCACCATTGACGGTGGCCATCGAAGTTGTGGCGACCCTCGGCGCCGGGGCGGCGTTGGTCGACGCCAGCTGCTCGGCGTGGCGGCACTGGAAGTACGCCTTCCAGAGCGCGTGGTTGTCGGCCGTGTAGCGTGGCTGCTCGCGCATGCTTCGTAAAGGAGGCCCGCATCCTCGCGATCTCGGCGGGGCGTTCCGCGTCGGAGGGCGTCGGAGGCACGGGGACGCCGCCGGCGCTCAGCCGCCAAGCGCCCGGTACGCACATGTCGGGCGGCGTCGGGTAGTTGGCCTCCTGCAGCAGGCGCGCCTCCCACTCGTGCAGCCAGCAGCGGCCGAAGCCATTGGCCGCCGACCCGTCGCCGGGAAACCTCTCCGCCATGGCCTCGGGCTTTTGGGCGAGTTTTCTGGGCATGGGCGTCGGCGCTGGAGGCGAGAGAGATGGCGAGTGTGTGGCGAGGGGCGGCGAAGGTCGCCTTTTATAGCGGTGAGAGGGCGGGAGCGGTGTAGACGCGTGGCGGGAAAAGGCGGGACGCGCGGCAGCTCGCCATCACTGCGCCGCCCAAACCTTCATCAATGGAAACCGGCGCGTTCAACCGGCACGGGAGCCGAGGCGATGAGGACGATGAAGGACGTCGGCGAAGCACAGTCGCTGACTCGGCGGGCCCACATGGGGGGAATCTGGCACGGTTTGTTTTCGTGCCAATTTCCTTCCCCCCGTCGCCCCCGGTCGTCCCCCAGCGCACTGGGTTCGGCCTGGGTCCGCCGGCGCCAATTTCGGTCAAAACTGGCGAAATTTGGGCTCCTGGGGGCGCTATTGGGCGATTTTTTTTGCGCCGGTGGTAAAAAAGGCGCCTGGGGGGCCTGTTGGGGGGGGGGGGGGGGGGCTGGAGATGCTCTATGGTGTAAGAAGCCAGGGACGAAGAGAGTATTCTTCATTACCAATGATGTATTCCCCAACATCCGAGCCATGTGATAGCTTCAGCTTACTTCCGTTCAGACAAACACCATTCTCACACATCTCGAAGAGCGGGTTCATCATGTTACCTGACGGTTCCAAACCTACGAATCTGAACTTGATATCTGGATCAAGGACAGCTTGCATTCGGATGCCTTCATTCTCCTCATGCTCATGGTTTTGAGATCCAAATTTGATGTGAGTTGTATGTACAACACCACAACAGTTTGGCAAACCATGGATCTTGTCAAACTTGTACTTGACCTTATCCATATTAGCGGAGCCTGGCCATCTCAAGCCGTCAATTGTTCTCTGACCTACCATAGCCTCAACAAACCACCGAGTTACCAGTGAGACAGTTGACTCCTTCACACCAAGAGAGGATCCTACGATCTTTGGTGGATCGCCTGAGTTCAACATCCTCAGAGCGACAGCTACTCCATCTTGTAAAGACAACACTGTCCCATCAACAAAGCTGTGATCTCTTGCCATCATATCTTCAAAAAATTGGATCCTCACCAAGCTGCAGACATAACTAAAGGTACTTCTGCTCATTTTATACATAGACTCAAATCCGTGTGCATCCACCATAGAAGATGATATTTTTTCTGCGTGGCAAGAAAAATACATAACTGGTTACATAATCTCTAATTTGCAAGGATCTCGAAATAGGCTTTCGCCCCGCTTTATAGATAAAGCAACGATCCATACAAATCATCTGGATAATTTCACTTGCATAAGAACGCCTGGGCACCGGCACAAACTCGCCCAAAGAAAGTAAAAGAAAGAAGAAAAAAGCCACCTAGTGGTGGGGGAGGCTCATCCTTGCCGGGAAGCCAGTCGGCGTGCCGTGGCCTGAAGCGCGTCCAGCATACCATCCAGCCGGTCCTGGTCTCGCTGTCTAGAGAGAGGATGTTAGTGCTGCATAAAAGCAAGGAGTTTGAAGAAGGAGTCAGACGCCTGCCTCGGGAAGATCCTCTCAATCACCATATTATTGCGAGTAGTCCAAAGGGTCCACGACATAGCGGCAAAGGTCAGCCAAAATAGGCGGCGTCGCCGGCTAGGTTGGGTGGCCCTGCTTTGTAGGAACTCCGCAAGGTCTCGGGCCTCCCATTCGTGCCCAAGGGCCTCCCGAATGAATACCCATATGGCCCTTGCCGCCGTACATGTGAAGATAATGTGGGTCGCGGTCTCCGGGACCGAGCAGAGGGGGCACAAGCCGTCCCCAGGGCCATGCCGTTTGCGAACCTCCGTCCCCGAAGTGAGGCGATTACGGAGAAGTTGCCATACAAAGATTTTGATCTTAAGGGGAAGGGGCGCTTTCCAAAGCGGCGCTAACCATGGGATGACAGGGGAGCGGCCTAGAGCCTGGTAGGCCGAGCTCACCGAGAAGTCCCCAGATGGGGACAGGCGCCAGGCCACTGTGTCCGGATTGTCCGACAGAGGCTAAGGCAAGGTATCCATCAGACGGTTCCACTCCGCCGTTTCTACCTGGCCGAAATTACGCCTGGACCTAATGTCCCACTGCCCTAAGCGGGCAGCCGAAGAGACGAGGAGGGAAGGGTGGGCGCAGATGGAGAACAATGCGGGGAACCCCACCCTGAGAGGCAACTCCCCAATCCAGGGGTCCAATCAGAACTGGGTCCTGTCCCCATTACCTATAGAGAAGGAAATTCCTAGTCGAATTTCCTCCTTGATCCTTTGAATCGCGCCCCAGAACTGGGATCCGCCGGCGCGAGAGCAAGCTAGAAGTGGTTCACCCCTCAGGTATTTTTCCTGAATGAGTTTTAGCCACAATCCACCGTCATTGCGGAGGATCCGCCAAACCCACCGAAGCATGAGAGCTGTATTCATAGTACGGGAAGCCGTGATCCCCAACCCTCCACGGTCCTTGGGATAGAGCTAACATTTTACTCTAGACTTATTGAACTCGAGATAAAACTGGCAAATCAAGTAAGAAAAAAATATTTAGTACTAACATGTAAGAGGAATTGAAACCTAATCAGAAAGTAGTCATTAAACAGCTCACACGTACAGCTAATGTTTTGGTAACTTAGTTCCATGTTTAGAAGAACCGAACAACCATGCTTATAATGCCATCTGAAACGTACAGAGTATATTCAGTCATCATGCTGTATATATGGACGAAAGGCAGGAGGCAACCTGACAGGGCCAACATGCTCAAACAAATTAAGATATACCTCCTATGTTTGATTGTCTGTACCTTCAAATACGGTAGAGCTGCTAATATTAGAATCCAGCTTGTAGTTGTCTCTTGTGTATAGAATGTACCATTTTCTTGGGTTGTTTCCATCACGCGCATATGCCTTGACATGATCCACATGGCTGAACTTGTCCCACTCAGGACTAGTTCGTCCTGCGGCTAGCGAACCAAGCAGCCAAAGCCTAAAGAATAACTGCAAATGCCTGGGATTTATATCTCGCATGTATTCTGGGAGTTTTTCCATTTCATAGTCCTCAAGGACCAATCTCTCTAGTGCAGGGATACTCTCCAACACCTTCAACTCTGGGCAATTCTTGATGGTAAGCTTCTGCAGACTGGGGAGATCAGTAATCCTCACTAGGCTGGGATTTCCTACCACTGTAAGCTCAACAATAAAAGGAAACTTCTCAAGGTAGCTGAGGTTTTGGACTTGTTTTAGGGATAACACTTTTAAAGCCCTTGCATTGGACGCAAGGCCACCAGGAACACATCTTAGTTTGCAAGTCATGAGTCTAAGCTCTTCCAAACGAGGCATGCCTTGCAGTTGCTCCTCCCACTCCCATTCCTCCCATTGCACCATTTCTCCTAAGATCAATTTTTTTAACATTGGAAATGGAGCTGCTGCCATCTCCAAGAATCCATTTCCAACATGCTTGATGCATGGAGCATGGCGGACCTGTAGCAACTGCAGATTGGGAAGCTGGCTCAACCCATTGGGAAGATGTGTGCAACAAGCCATATCAGCAAACAAGAGATACTTCAAGTTTATGAGGGGCACAGTTGATGTGAACGTCATCCAACTAGGGAGTTGCTTGCCAAAATACCCCTTGATTTCAAGATGTTCTACACTGGGCGGAGGACAAAGCTCACCGAACACCTGCTCAATTCGCCGCTGCTCTTCCTCAGAGACACCTTTTTCTTTGACCAACCCATCATTTCCAAGTTTGCTGGTGCAGTGCAAGGATAGGTCCGTAAGATGCATTTTCTCACAAAGCCTAGCATTAGCAGCAAATGAGGCCGCATGTACATTCTCCAATTGGATTAATCCAAGAACCATGAGTTCGGAAAGAGACCCCAACTCATCCAAACAGCACCAGTCAACATCCATGTGGGCTCGAAAATCAGCCAGTCTCCTCATATTAGTCAGACCGCTGAACCCTCTAGGTATCATACTTGCTTTCAGAAGTTTAAGTAACCTCAGCTGGCCAAGTTTCACAATGCTATCAGGAAGATTCACCAATTTAGTACATCCATGAAGATTAAGGAACTGCAATAGTTTCATCTTGCCAATGTTCCCTGGAAGTACAGATATGCATGTATTTATTAGTGCCAGATACCTCAGGTGTTTGAGTTGAGCCAACGATTCAACCAATGCAGCCACATCTACAGCTTCTATATGTAGAGTCCGCAGACTAGAAAAGGTAACCAATGAATCACCAGGCTTCATCTTAATCTGGATAGTTGAGATTAATGTTCTAACTGATTGCTGCTTTTGTAGAGATTTCCAGTCAAGTTCACTTGATTGCGATGTATTGATTCCAATGGACACGAACAAACTTTTGTGAACTTAGTTTAGTAAGAACATCTTTCTCTCCGTCGTGTGCTACGAATGCCTCATCTTTCGTCATATATTGCGCAAATGAGCGAACAACATCATGCATGCTACAAACCCATAGATCAACATATGATTTATCTGGCTCTATGAGGTTCCTAGATATCAACTCCTTGTAGTAATTTTCTCCCAATTTTTCTAAATCACTAGAGCTTCCATGAATAAATCCTTCACTTATCCACATCGCAACAACATGACTCAGACTGAAAACTTTACTTTTAGGAAGAAGAGAGTAGTATAAAAAGCACTGCTTCAGGTAAGCAGGCATATATTCATAACTCAAGTATACTGCATAGTTGAGCTCCTCGGGCATTTTAGTTGTTGACCATTTAGAACCATCCAAAACTTGTTCTCTATTCATGATGTTCTGTAATGGTTTTTGATACACTTAATTATATAATGCATGCAGATGAATCGGCAATGGATGTACGGTGACCGACGCACCTCCGAGTACATTAAGGGTCTGCATAATTTTCTTGAAGTGGTTGAGGCAAACAAGCGGAATAGTTTTATGTATTGTCCATGTACTGAGTGTGAGAATACGAAGGATTACTCTTCCTCGAAAACCCTTCACTGACACCTGCTTCATAAGGGTTTAATGCCACACTATAATGTTTGGACCAAGCACGGAGAAAGAGGGGTTATGATGAAAGACAACGAAGAAGAAGAGGATGATGACAACTATCCTATGTTCCCTGAATACGGTGATACTGCTGAAGAAGAGGGGGAAGCTGAAGATCAAGAGGCACCAGACGATGTGCCCGATGATGATCTTCGCCGGGTCATTGTTGATGCACTGAAAGAATGCGAAAGTGAAAGGGAGAAGTTGAAGTTCAATCGCATGTTAGAGGATCACAAAAAAGGGTTGTACCCAAATTGCGAAGATGGCAACACAAAGCTCGGTACCACACTGGAATTGCTGCAATGGAAGGCAGCGAATGGTTTATCTGACAAAGGATTTGAGAACCTACTGAAAATAATGAAGAAGAAGCTTCCAAAGGATAACGAATTGCCTGACAGTACTTACGAAGCAAAGAAGGTTCTCTGCCCTCTAGGATTAGAGGTGCAGAAGATACACGCATGCCATAATGACTGGATCCTGTACCGCGGTGAGGAGTACGAGAATTTGAACGCATGCCCGGTATGCGGTGCATTGCGGTATAAAATCAGACGAGATGACCCTGGTGATGTTGAGGGCCAGCGCACCGGGAAGAGGGTTCCTGCCAAGGTGATGTGGTATGCTCCTATAATACTACGGTTGAAACGTTTGTTCAGAAATAAAGAACATGCCAAGTTGATGCGATGGCACAAGGAAGACCGTAAGAAAGACGGGAAGTTGAGAGCACCCGCTAATGGGTCGCAGTGGAGAAAGATCGAGAGAAAGTGGGGGGGGGGGGACAGGTGACCCAAGGAACGTATGGTTTGGTTTAAGTGCAGATGGCGTTAATCCTTTTGGGGAGCAGAGCAGCAAGCATAGCACATGACCTGTGACTCTATGTATGTATAACCTTCCTCCTTGGTTGTGCATGAAGCGGAAGTTCATTATGATGCCAGTGCTTATCCAAGGCCCTAAGCAACCCGACAATGACATTGATGTGTACCTAAGGCCATTAGTTGATGAACTTTTACAACTGTGGAATAAAAAAGGTGTACGTGTGTGGGATGAGAACGAACAGGAGGAATTTGACCTACGAGCGTTGCTGTTTGTCACCATCAATGATTGGCCTGCTCTTAGTAACCTTTCAGTACAGACAAACAAGGGATACCACGCATGCACGCACTGTTTGAATGATACTGAAAGTATATATTTGGACAAATGCAAGAAGAATGTGTACCTGGGACATCGTCGATTTCTTCCGACCAAGCATGCCTTAAGAAAGAAAGGCAAGCATTTCAAAGGTGATGCAGATCACCGAAAGAAGCCTGTCTTTCGTACTGGTGATGATATAGTTGAGGCAGTGAAGGATTTACAAGTAATCTTTGGAAAAGGCCTTGGCGGACAATCTGTTCCGAATGACGATGCTGGACGCGCACCCATGTGGAAGAAGAAATCTATATTTTGGGAGCTAGAATATTGGAAAGTCCTAGAGGTCCGCCACGCAATCGACGTGATGCACGTGACGAAGAATCTTTGCGTGAACCTGCTAGGTTTCCTGGGCGTGTATGGGAAGACAAAAGATACACTGGATGCACGGGAGGACCAGCAACGTGTGCACGAAAACGACGGCATGCATCCAAAGCAGTATGAAGGTCCTGCCTGCTATGCTCTTACCAAAGAAGAGAAGGAAATCTTCTTTGAATGCCTGCTCAGTATGAAGGTCCCGTCTGGCTTCTCGTCGAATATAAAGGGAATAATAAATATGGCAGAGAAAAAGTTCCAGAACCTAAAGTCTCATGACTGCCACGTGATTATGACGCAATTGCTTTCGGTTGCATTGAGGGGGCTTCTATCGGAAAATGTTCGATTAGCCATTGTGAAGCTATGTGCATTCCTCAATGCAATCTCTCAGAAGGTAATCGATTCAGAAATCCTACCAAGGTTACAGAATGATTTGGTGCAATGTCTTGTCAGTTTCGAGTTGGTGTTCCCACCATCCTTCTTCAATATCATGACGCACGTCCTAGTTCATCTAGTCGACGAGATTGCCATTCTGGGTCCTGTATTTCTACACAACATGTTCCCCTTTGAGAGGTTCATGGGAGTCTTAAAGAAATATGTTCGTAACCGTGCTAGGCCAGAAGGAAGCTTCTCCATGGGCCATCAAACAGAGGAAAGCATTGGGTTCTGTGTTGACTTTATTCCTGACCTTAAGCCGATTGGTGTCCCTCAATCGCGGTATGAGGGGAGACTGACTGGAAAAGGCACGCTAGGAGCGAATTCAATAATATGTAGGGACGGGCATTCTTGGTCTCAAGCACACTACACAGTTCTGCAGAATTCTACCTTGGTGACCCCGTATGTCAATGAACACAAGAATATTCTGCGCTCCAAACACCCAGAGCAGTGTGACGACTGGATTACATGTGAACACATCAGGACTTTCGCCAGTTGGTTGCAAACACATCTCATGGGTAACACCACTGTTGCAGATGAGCTGTACTCATTGGCCAGGGGACCATCTTCGACTGTATTGACTTACAGAGGGTACGAGATAAATGGGAATACATTTTACACGATCGCCCAAGATCAAAAGAGCACTAACCAAAACAGTGGTGTCCGCTTTGATGCAGCAACCAACAGGGGAAAGGACACATATTATGGTTACATAGTGGACATATGGGAACTTGACTATGGACATGATTTTAAGGTTCCTTTATTTCGGTGCAAATGGGTCAATCTGTCAGGAGGCGGGGTACAGGTAGACCCGCAGTACGGAATGACAACAGTGGATCTGAACAATCTTGGGTACACAGACGAACCATTCGTCCTAGCCAATGATGTGGCACAGGTTTTCTATGTGAAGGACATGTCTATCAAACCGAGAAAAAGAAAAGATAAGGAAGCGAATGTTGGAAATATGCCCTAGAGGCAATAATAAATTGGTTATTATTATATTTCCTTGTTCATGATAATCGTTTATTATCCATGCTATAATTGTATTGATTGGAAACTCAAATACATGTGTGGGTACATAGACAACACTGTGTCCCTAGTAAGCCTCTAGTTGACTAGCTCGTTGATCAAAGATGGTTAAGGTTTCCTAGCCATTGACATGAGATGTCATTTGATAACGGGATCACATCATTAGGAGAATGATGTGATGGACAAGACCCAAACTGTAAACGTAGCATTTGATCGTGTCAGTTTATTGCTATTGTTTTCTGCATGTCAAGTATCTGTTCCTTTGACCATGAGATCATGCAACTCACTAACACCGGAGGAATACCTTGTGTGTATCAAACGTCGCAACGTAACTGGGTGACTATAAAGGTGCTCTACAGGTATCTCCAAGGGTGTCTGTTGGGTTGGCATGGATCAAGACTGGGATTTGTTACTCCGTGTGACGGAGAGGTATCTCAGGGCCCACTCGGTAATACAACATCACAATGAGCCTTGCAAGCAATGTGACTAAAGTGTTAGCCACGAGATCTTGTATTACGGAACGAGTAAAGAGACTTGCCGGTAACGAGATTGAACTAGGTATAGAGATACCGACGATCGAATCTCGGGCATGTAACATACCGAAGAACAAAGGGAACAGCATACGGGATTAACTGAATCCTTGACATAGAGGTTCGACCGATAAAGATCTTCGTAGAATATGTAGGAGCCAATATGGGCATCCAGGTCCCGCTATTGGTTATTGGCCGTAGAGGTGTCTCGGTCATGTCTACATAGTTCTCGAACCCGCAGGGTCTACACACTTAACGTTTGGTGACGATTAGTATAATTGAGTTATTATGTTGGTGACCGAAAGTTGTTCGGAGTCCCGGATAAGATCCCGGACATGACGAGGATCTCCGGAATAGTCCGGAGGTAAAGATTGATATATGTGATAATAGTGTTTTGATCTCCGGAAGAGTTCCGAAGTTCACCGGAAGGGGTTCCGGATGTTTACCGAAGTGTTCGGGTGCATCAACACTTTATATGAGCCAAAAGGGATAAAGCCCACAAGTTATTGGAAAGTGCAAAAGTAGTTTTGCTGCCGCGTAAGCGGTACTACCGCTTGGTGAAGCGGTACTACCGCCCGAGCGGTACTACCGCTTGTGTGAAGCGGTACTACCGCCCAAGCGGTACTACCGCTTGTGTGAAGCGGTACTACCGCTTGTGCGCGGCTGTGCACGGTTCGGCAGGGATCCGAGTTGGACTCTTTCCCTGCGGGCCAAACCGACCTTGTGCGGGCAAAACCGACCCGGAGGAGGCTTTTACTCCAAGTTTAGACCCCAAGGCTCAACATATAAATAGAGGGGCAGGGCTAGCACACGGGATACATCAAGATTTCCCCAAGCCGTGTGCGGCAACCCTAACCCTCTAGTTCCTCCGTCATAATCTCCGTAGTGCTTGGCGAAGCCCTGCAGAGATTGTTCCTCACCACCATCACCACGCCGTCGTGCTGCTGGAACTCAACCACTACTTCATCATCGCTCGCTGGATCGAGGAGGTGAAGGCGTCATCAAGCCGTACGTGTGTTGAACGCGGAGGTGCCGTCCGTTCGGCGCTAGTTCGTGATCGGATCGAGGGACGACTTGCGATTTGGATCGCGGAGACGTTCGACTACATCAACCGCGTTTATTAACGCTTCCGCTTAGCGATCTACAAGGGTATGTAGATTCACTCTCCCTCTCGTAGATGCTCATCACCATGGATAGATCTTGCGTGTGCGTAGGAAAATTTTTGTTTCCCATGCAACGTTCCCCAACAGTGGCATCTGAGCTAGGTCTATGCGTAGATGAGATCTCGAGTAGAACACAAACGAGTTGTGGGCGTGGGTGTATACATATTGCTTGCCGTTACTAGTTGATACTTGATTCCGCGGTATTGTGAGATGAAGCGGCCCGGACCGACATTACGCGTACGCTTACGCGAGACTGGTTTCACCGCTGCGTGCACTTGTTGCATAAAGGTGACTGGCGGGTGTCTGTCTCTCTCACTTTAGTTGAATCGGTTCAATGAAGAGGGTTCTTTTAGAAGATCAAAAAGCAATCACTACACCACGTTGTGGTTTTGCGTAGGTAAGAACGGTTCTTGCAAACCCGTAGCAGCCACGTAAAATTTGCAACAACAATTAGAGGACGTCTAACTTGTTTTTGCAGGGTATGTTGTGATGTGATATGGCCAATTACATGATGAGATATATGTGATGTATGAGATGATCATGTTTTGTATAGAATATCACGACTTGCATGTCGATGAATACGGCAACTGGCAGGAGCCATAGAGTTGTCTTTAATTATTGTATGACCTGCGTGTCAATCATTAAGCGCTATGTAATGCTTTACTTTATCGCTAAACGTTAGCAATAGTCGTGGAAGCAACAGTCGGCGCGACAACCTTATGGCGACACGTTGATGGAGATCAAGATGATGGAGATCATGGTGTCATGCCGGTGACGATGGAGATCATGCCGGTGCTTTGGAGATGGAGATCAAAAGCACAAGTTCATGGCCATATCATGTCACTTATGATTTGCATGTGATGTTAATCCTTTTATGCATCTTATTTTGCTTAGGACGACGGTAGCATTATAAGGTGATCCCTCACTTAAATTTCAAGATAAATTGTGTTCTCCCCAAGTGTGCACCGTTGCGAAAGTTCGTCGTTTCGAGACACGCCGTGATGATCGGGTGTGATAGACTCTACGTTCGCATACAACGGGTGTAAGCCATGTTACACGTGCGGAACACTCGGGTTAAACTTGACGAGCCTAGCATGTACAGACATGGCCTCGGAACACAAGAGACCGAAAGGTCGAACATGAGTCATATAGTAGATATGATCAACATGAAGATGTTCACCATTGAAACCACCTCAACTCACGTGATGATCGGACTTGAGTTGGTGGATTTGGATCATGTTACACTCGAATGATCGGAGGGATGTCAATTTGAGTGGGAGTTTTTTAAATATGATTAACTAAACTCATTATCTAAGAACAATAGTCTAAGTTGTCTTTGCTATATTTATGTTGTAGATCATGGCTCGCGCAGTAGCACCCCTGAATTTTAATGCGTTCCTAGAGAAAACTAAGTTGAAAGATGATGGAAGTAACTTTGTGGACTGGGCCCGTAATCTAAGGATTATCCTTACGGCTTCCCAGAAGGCTTATGTCCTTGATGCACCGCTTGGTGATCCACCTGCTCCAGTTGAGTCTCTAGACGTTGTGAACGCCTGGCAGGCTCGTTCTGATGATTACTCAATAGTTCAATGTGCAATGTTGTATGGCTTAGAACCGGGACTTCAAAGACGTTTTGAACGTCATGGAGCATATGAGATGTTCCAGGAGTTGAAGTTTATCTTTCAGAAGAATGCCCGGATCGAGAGATATGAGATCTCCGATAAGTTCTATGCTTGCAAGATGGAGGAGAACGGGTCTATCAGTGATCACGTGCTCAGAATGTCTGGGTACTCCACCCGTCTGGCTGAGTTAGGGATGCCCCTTCCGCCAGAGGCTATCACTGACAGAGTTCTTCAATCATTGCCACCTAGCTACAAGAGCTTCGTGTTGAACTATAACATGCACGGGATGAACAAGTCAGTCGCCGAGCTGTTTGCGATGCTGAAAGCCGCTGAGTCTGAAATTCAGAAGGAGCATCAAGTGTTGATGGTCAATAAAACCACTAGTTTCAAGAAAAATGGCAAGGTTAAGAAGGGTAACTCCAAGCAGAGTGGCAAAGCAGTTGCTCCTCTCGTGAAGAAACCCAAGGCTGGACCCAAACCAGAAACTGTGTGTTTTCATTGCAAGGGAACTGGACACTGGAAGCGGAATTGCCCCAAGTATTTGGCTGACAAGAAGGCGGCCAACAACAAACAAGGTATATATGATATACATGTTATTGATGTGTACCTTACCAACTCTCGTTGTAGTGCCTGGGTATTTGATACCGGTGCGGTTGCTCATATTTGCAACTCAAAACAGGAACTGCGGAATAGACGGAGGCTGGCAAAGGACGAAGTGACGATGCGCGTGGGAAATGGTTCCAAGGTTGATGTGATCGCCGTCGGCACGCTCGCTCTTCGATTACCGTCGGGATTAGTGATGAACCTAAATAAGTGTTATTTGGTGCCTGCGTTAAGCATGAACATTATATCTGGATCTTGTTTATTGCGAGACGGTTACTCATTTAAATCAGAGAATAATGGTTGTTCTATTTATATGAGTAATATCTTTTATGGTCATGCACCCGATGTGAGGGGTTTATTCTTATTGAATCTCGATAGTAATGATACACATGTTCATAACATTAATGCCAAAAGATGTAGAATTGATAATGATAATACCACTTTCTTGTGGCACTGCCGTTTAGGTCATATTGGCGTAAAACGCATGAGGAAGCTCCATGCTGATGGACTTTTGGAGTCACTTGATTTTGAATCACTTGACACATGTGAGCCATGCCTCATGGGCAAGATGACTAAAACGCCGTTCTCTGGAATAATGGAACGGGCAAGTGACTTATTGGAAATCATACATACTGATGTGTGCGGTCCGATGAGCATTGAGGCGCGCGGTGGTTATCGTTACTTTCTCACCTTCACTGATGACTTAAGTAGATATGGGTATATTTACTTAATGAAACATAAGTCTGAAACATTTGAAAAGTTCAAACAATTTCAGAGTGAAGTTGAGAATCATCGTAACAAGAAGATTAAATTCCTACGATCTGATCGAGGAGGAGAATATCTGAGTTATGAGTTTGGCAGTCACTTAAGACAGTGTGGAATTGTTTCACAATTGACACCGCCTGGAACACCACAGCGTAATGGTGTGTCCGAACGTCGTAATCGAACCTTATTGGATATGGTGCGATCTATGATGTCTCTTGCCGATTTGCCACTATCGTTTTGGGGTTATGCATTAGAGACAGCTGCATTCACTTTAAATAGGGCACCATCGAAATCCGTTGAGACGACGCCATATGAACTTTGGTTTGGCAAGAAGCCAAAGCTGTCGTTTCTTAAAGTTTGGGGATGTGATGCTTATGTCAAAAAGCTTCAGCCTGAAAAGCTGGAACCCAAAGCGGAAAAATGCGTCTTCATAGGATACCCAAAAGAGACAGTTGGGTATACCTTCTACCTCAGATCCGAAGGCAAAGTGTTTGTCGCTAAAAACGGAACATTTCTTGAGAAAGAGTTTCTCTCGAAAGAATTGAGTGGGAGGAAGATAGAACTTGATGAGGTTGTTGAACCTTTACTTCAACCTGAGAGTAGCGCAGCGCAGAAAGTTGTTTCTGTGGAGCCTACATTAGCTGAAGAGGAAGTTAATGATGATGATCATGAAGCTTTGGATCAAGTTGCTATCGAACCTCGTAGGTCGACAAGGACGCGTACTGCTCCTGAGTGGTACGGCAACCCTGTCTTAGAGGTCATGTTGTTAAACAACGATGAACCTACGAGCTATGGAGAAGCGATGATGGGCCCGGATTCCGATAAGTGGTTAGAGGCCATGAAATCCGAGATGGGATCCATGTATGAAAACAAAGTATGGACTTTGGAAGTATTACCTGAAGGGCGTAAGGCCATTCAGAACAAATGGATCTTTAAGAGGAAGACGGACGCGGACGGTAATGTCACCGTCTATAAAGCTCGACTTGTGGCAAAGGGTTTTTCACAAGTTCAAGGAGTTGACTACGATGAGACCTTCTCACCCGTAGCGATGCTTAAGTCCGTCAGAATCATGTTAGCAATAGCTGCCTTTTTCGATTATGAAATTTGGCAGATGGATGTCAAAACAGCGTTCCTTAACGGTTTCCTTAAGGAAGAGTTGTATATGATACAACCAGAAGGTTTTGTCGATCCAGAGAATGCTGACAAAGTTTGCAAACTCCAGCGATCCATTTATGGACTGGTGCAAGCATCTCGGAGTTGGAATCTTCGTTTTGATGAGGTGATCAAAGCGTTCGAGTTTATACAAGTTTACGGAGAAGCTTGTATTTACAAGAAAGTGAGTGGGAGCTCTATAGCGTTTCTAATATTATATGTGGATGACATATTGCTGATTGGAAACAATATAGAAATGCTGGAAAGCGTAAAGGAATATTTGAACAAGAGTTTTTCAATGAAGGACCTAGGAGAAGCTGCTTTCATATTAGGCATCAAGATCTATAGAGATAGATCAAGACGCTTAATAGGACTTTCACAAAGCACATACCTTGATAAGATTTTGAAGAAGTTCAAAATGGATCAGTCCAAGAAGGGGTTCTTGCCTGTTTTGCAAGGTGTGAAGTTGAGTAAGACTCAATGCCCAGTGACTGCAGAAGATAGAGAAAAGATGAGTGTCATCCCCTATGCTTCGGCCATAGGCTCTATCATGTATGCAATGCTGTGCACAAGACCCGATGTCAGCCTTGCCATAAGTATGGTCGGAAGGTTTCAAAGTGATCCAGGAATGGAACACTGGACGGCGGTCAAGAATATCCTGAAGTACCTGAAAAGGACTAAGGACATGTTTCTCGTTTATGGAGGTGATCAAGAGCTCGTCGTAAAGGGTTACGTCGATGCAAGCTTTGACACTGATCCGGATGACTCTAAGTCGCAAACCGGATACGTATTTATTCTTAATGGGGGTGCGGTTAGCTGGTGCAGTTCCAAGCAAAGCGTGGTAGCTGATTCTACATGCGAAGCGGAGTACATCGCAGCCTCGGAGGCGGCGAAGGAAGGTGTCTGGATGAAGGAGTTCATGACAGATCTTGGAGTAGTGCCTAGTGCGCTTAACCCAATGACTCTGTTTTGTGATAATACTGGTGCCATTGCTCTAGCCAAGGAACCAAGATTTCACAAGAGGACCAGACACATAAAGCGACGTTTCAATTCCATCCGCGATTACATCAAGGAGGACGACATAAATATTTGCAAAGTACACACGGATCTAAATGTTGCAGATCCGTTGACTAAACCTCTTCCAAGGGCTAAACATGAACAACACCAGAACTGCATGGGTGTTCGATTCATTACAATGTAAATCACATAGTGATGTGAACTAGATTATTGACTCTAGTGCAAGTGGGAGACTGTTGGAAATATGCCCTAGAGGCAATAATAAATTGGTTATTATTATATTTCCTTGTTCATGATAATCGTTTATTATCCATGCTATAATTGTATTGATTGGAAACTCAAATACATGTGTGGGTACATAGACAACACTGTGTCCCTAGTAAGCCTCTAGTTGACTAGCTCGTTGATCAAAGATGGTTAAGGTTTCCTAGCCATTGACATGAGATGTCATTTGATAACGGGATCACATCATTAGGAGAATGATGTGATGGACAAGACCCAAACTGTAAACGTAGCATTTGATCGTGTCAGTTTATTGCTATTGTTTTCTGCATGTCAAGTATCTGTTCCTTTGACCATGAGATCATGCAACTCACTAACACCGGAGGAATACCTTGTGTGTATCAAACGTCGCAACGTAACTGGGTGACTATAAAGGTGCTCTACAGGTATCTCCAAGGGTGTCTGTTGGGTTGGCATGGATCAAGACTGGGATTTGTTACTCCGTGTGACGGAGAGGTATCTCAGGGCCCACTCGGTAATACAACATCACAATGAGCCTTGCAAGCAATGTGACTAAAGTGTTAGCCACGAGATCTTGTATTACGGAACGAGTAAAGAGACTTGCCGGTAACGAGATTGAACTAGGTATAGAGATACCGACGATCGAATCTCGGGCATGTAACATACCGAAGAACAAAGGGAACAGCATACGGGATTAACTGAATCCTTGACATAGAGGTTCGACCGATAAAGATCTTCGTAGAATATGTAGGAGCCAATATGGGCATCCAGGTCCCGCTATTGGTTATTGGCCGTAGAGGTGTCTCGGTCATGTCTACATAGTTCTCGAACCCGCAGGGTCTACACACTTAACGTTTGGTGACGATTAGTATAATTGAGTTATTATGTTGGTGACCGAAAGTTGTTCGGAGTCCCGGATAAGATCCCGGACATGACGAGGATCTCCGGAATAGTCCGGAGGTAAAGATTGATATATGTGATAATAGTGTTTTGATCTCCGGAAGAGTTCCGAAGTTCACCGGAAGGGGTTCCGGATGTTTACCGAAGTGTTCGGGTGCAGCAACACTTTATATGAGCCAAAAGGGATAAAGCCCACAAGGTATTGGAAAGTGCAAAAGTAGTTTTGCTGCCGCGTAAGCGGTACTACCGCTTGGTGAAGCGGTACTACCGCCCGAGCGGTACTACCGCTTGTGTGAAGCGGTACTACCGCCCAAGCGGTACTACCGCTTGTGTGAAGCGGTACTACCGCTTGTGCGCGGCTGTGCACGGTTCGGCAGGGATCCGAGTTGGACTCTTTCCCTGCGGGCCAAACCGACCTTGTGCGGGCAAAACCGACCCGGAGGAGGCTTTTACTCCAAGTTTAGACCCCAAGGCTCAACATATAAATAGAGGGGCAGGGCTAGCACACGGGATACATCAAGATTTCCCCAAGCCGTGTGCGGCAACCCTAACCCTCTAGTTCCTCCGTCATAATCTCCGTAGTGCTTGGCGAAGCCCTGCAGAGATTGTTCCTCACCACCATCACCACGCCGTCGTGCTGCTGGAACTCAACCACTACTTCATCATCGCTCGCTGGATCGAGGAGGTGAAGGCGTCATCAAGCCGTACGTGTGTTGAACGCGGAGGTGCCGTCCGTTCGGCGCTAGTTCGTGATCGGATCGAGGGACGACTTGCGATTTGGATCGCGGAGACGTTCGACTACATCAACCGCGTTTATTAACGCTTCCGCTTAGCGATCTACAAGGGTATGTAGATTCACTCTCCCTCTCGTAGATGCTCATCACCATGGATAGATCTTGCGTGTGCGTAGGAAAATTTTTGTTTCCCATGCAACGTTCCCCAACAGCGAATACATCATACGATGAGCCAAAGCGCCACATAGTTCTTTCAGGGAAAAGAGACATCGTGGGAGTGGAGGGCAAGACAGACGTGTCTGAAGATTATGAAAAGTTTCATGAAATTCCTCCCTTCAAAGTGAAGGCTGACCCAAGCACCCTGTTAAATGATGAAGATTATCCATGGTTACGGCGCAATAAGCAAGGGACACACGCGAAGAAAAAGTGAAGACTTTCTCTCCACAACTATTCTGATGATGGCTTTGATCTAGAATATCACTGCAGTCACATGTCTAGAAATGAAATGCCTTTTGTAATAGATGAGTTTTCGTCTAAAACCCTGATACTTCGAAAAAGATTGTCCATTTTGTACACGAAGTGCATCCAGTTTTTCCCGTAACCCTCTCAACTTTTTAGCACATGCTATGTGGGTGAAATGATGATACCATGCCAACTTTCAACCTTTTCAGAGTTCATTTGTAATTCTTTTCAATTTCAGGGTTATTTAGCTCAAAGAATGAACTAATAGCAAAAAGAATGAACTAAAAAGCTTTTACAAAACTCTAATAGCAAAAAGAATGAACTAAGTATTTTTCGTTCAAAACATTAATAGCAAAAAAAATTCATAAAGTACTTTTTTGTTAGAAACTTTAATAGCAAATTAAAATAACAAAATCTGTTTTTGTTTAAAACACCCATTTAAAATAATCTAAAAATTACCAAATTCAATATAATGATAAAACACACTAATATTAAATTGCAGGAAAAAAAATCACTCAAAAAATCTATTTTTAAAGTAAAGTTATTCACAAACTAGTGATTCACACAAATTTCAAAGAATTCAAATTTAAACTATTCAAATATGAAAACTAATTGCACTAACAGACAGTTTATAATTTTTGTGACCTAAAGCAAAAAGAATCACTCAAAAACTCTAAGTATTTAGATGTAAGTAGAAACAAAAGAAAATAAATAAAGCAAAAAACAAAACAAAAATACTGGAAAACAATTTTAAAAAATGCCGCCTACTGGGCCGCCACGGCCTGCATACGACTAGACACCCAACCCGCTAGTTGGGCCAGGACGCAGGCCCGCAGCAGGCCCAGTAAGCCCACAGGCAGAGTGATTGTGTTTAGGCCCGTAGGCCTGCATAAGAGAGGAGCTCGAGAGGGTTCGCGCAACGGCGTTTATAAACCACTCTCGACGCCTCTCAGCTAGCGAGGTGGGACTAAACATCCACCCGCCCGACACCGTGCCAGCCGCAGCCCTTTAGTCCCGGTTGGTGGCACCAACCGGGACCAATGCCACACTTTAGTCCCAGTTGGTGGCACCAACCGGGACCAATGCCACCCTTTCGTCCCGGTTCGAGCCACCAACCGGGACCAATGGGCTGTGCTTCCCGCCCTTTCGCCTGGCCAAAATTGACCTTTGGTCCCGGTTGGTGGCTCGAACCGGGACGAAAAGGGGCCTATCGTCCCGGTTCGAGCCACCAACCGGGACCAATTCTCTGTCTATATAAGCCGCACTTAGCAGTTTTCGTCTCATTTTCTTCGATCTCTCCTCGTCCTCTCCTCCGACGCCGCCGCCAGGCTGCCACGACGCCGTCGCCGCGCCCCTGCCCCGCCGTCACCGCGCCCCTGCCGTCGCCGCCCATCCGCACGCTGTCCCTCTTCCCCAAGCCCATCCGCGGCGCCGCGGACCTGCAGGAGCACCCGAGGCCGCCCCTCCTCATCGTCGCCGCCTCCCCCTCAGGTGAGCATCCTCTCTCTACCCTCCCCCTCTCTATGTAGATAGATAGATAAATTTCGTGCTAGAACAGGTTGGGAGGTTGGGAGTTGCTAGACTAGACAGATAAATTTGTAATGCTTGATTTTTTAAAACCTATATGCATTACATTATGGAACAGAGGGAGTATATGTATGAAAATGCCAGTGTGCATGAGGACTTTAAAAGTATATGGTAAAGACGATTAATATTGTATCACAAGAATATACATGTACAGTTGCAACGCATGGGCAATTAGATTGTTTACTACCCCTAAAAACACTAAAGGGCTTATCAAAATCATCATCTTTTTTAGCAAAAGAGGCTTTCGCCTCCGATTTCGTTTATAGAAACCAAAGTCATTCAGCTAAACATCATCCAGTTCGAAAAAAGAACATAAACCAGACCACTACATCCTAAAAGGAGAATATTAGTTGCAGAATATATTACAGACCTGGCCACGAAAGGCACCGAAACCTAAACGAACTTTTCACAAACTGCAAAAATAAAGAGATCATCCCGCTACGCAAAAGAGAAGACATCAAGTGAGGAGAAGAGCGATCTTCGAACAACAGCTCATCCGTCTGGTCTAGCAACTCCCAACCTCCATCCTCGAGCCGCGCGGTGAACTTCACTTGCCACCTGTTCTATTAGATAGATAGATAAGATGTATATGTTCATGTGGAGATGAGATAGATAGATAGATAGATAAATTTCGTGCTCTGTTTTTTTTGATGAGATGTATGTTCATGTGGAGATGAGATGTATGTTCATGTGGAGATGAGATAGATAGATAAATATGGTGCTCTGTTTTTTTAGATAATGTTCATGTGGAGATGAGATGAGATGAGATGTATGAGGTGTATGAGATGTTTTGTGGAGATGAGATGAGATGTTGTCATGTGGATTTTTTTTTGTTCATAGAAAACTCTGATAACTTCGACATGAGGGGGGACGTCGATCAACCCCCTCTCGCCCGACCAACTCTCGAGTCCACCCAAACCCTAGAAGAAAGAGCGTTGTCGATCCACCCCCTCCTACATAGCGATTATTTTTTGCAAAGTGTCCTCTCCTGAAAGTATAACTCCGATAACTTCGACATGAGGGGGGGACGTCGATCAACCCCCTCTCGCCCAACCAACTCTCGAGTCCACCCAAGTCTATGTTTGCCACTAATCCATCTCTCATGGTTGTAATATTTGCAGAAACTATGGACCCCAGAGATATAGAAACAGAAGAGTTGTTGGGGGATATAATCCTCGCCGGAGGTGATCCCTTGTCGTATCTCAACGACACCGATGGTCAGGAAGGAGAGGATAACGGCTCCGGTGATCCAACAATGGAGGAGGAAGGAGATCATGATCACGGCTCCGGTGACCGAACGGAGGAGGGAGCCTTAACTATTGCAAAGTCCGGCGAGGTATGTATATATATTAAGCCTTTGTTGACTTGATGCATTTAATTGTTTTGGTATGTACATATATTAACGCTTCTTTCTTCTTTTAGACCTCTGGATCGAGCCAAACTTCCGTAAGGAGACGAGGCCCGAAGAAAAGGTTGCGCCAGGATGAAAGGTTCACGATCACAGAAGTCGCGAACGATGGCAACCGATTGCTCCCAAGCGGACCAAGGACGTATTTGTACATCAGTGGGACATCGTCCTGATCAAAATCCAGGAATGGAATAAAACTAAGGACCCTGAAGTTTCTTATGTCCAGGATAGACTAAAAGATGATCTTTGGACCTTGCCGATGACAAATTTCAGCCTACCACCAGAGGAGGATCCGAATAACCCAGTTATGGAGCGAAAGGTTAAGGCGTTTGCTCTTAAGAAGATGGCAGAACTATTCAGGAACTGGAAGAAAGAGTTGAACAAAAAGTTTGTCCAGAAAGATGAGACTCCGGAATGCAAGGGTCGATATGAGAAGATAAGACATGACTGGCCCGCATTTGTGGCCTACAAGAAATCGGAGAAGGGTAAGAAAAGGTCTCTGACAAACAAGAAAAATGCTGCAAAGAAGCAGTATCACCATCACACGGGGTCAGGTGGCTACTACAAAGCCCGGCCGTTGTGGGACAAAGCTGAGCAAGACCTGCTTGCTAAAGCGGTCCAACCAGCGACATTGCACTGGCCAGATCGTTCAAGGACTTGGTTCTTCGGGGTAGGGGGGACTTTGGACCCAGAAACAGAGGAGTGTGTTTGGACGGACGAGCAACTTGCAATACCCATCCGGAAGCTTGAGGCAACAATCAAGGCAGCGCAGGAAGGGAAGTTCATTCCCGACAGATAGAATGACGAGCTGACAGAGGCCCTCGGGAATCCTGAACACCCTGGACGAACACGAGGCACATCAGGCTCCGTTCCGTGGGTGCATGGGTTTCCCGATAGCGGTGGTTATAGAAGCCGAGATAGAAAGAGGAAACAGGAAGCAAGCAAAATGCAGAAGATCAGTGCAAGATTAGCAAAACTAAAGGAACTTGAGAGCCAGCGAGCTACCGGCCAACCATCTCAGCGGCACGAAGATCCTTCCTTCGACGCTGCCCCAGAAGCTACCCCACCATCTCAGCGGAGAAGCAGCGTGGCTTCCACGGAGCTGGTTCAGCCTGATTTCACGGCTCCTCGCTACCCCGTGGATAGTATCACGGAGGCTGAACATTGCGTGCTAATGGCGAAATTCCACAACCTGACCTTCAAGGCGGCAGTCGGCTTTGTTGTACCTCCTCGAGCTGAGGGAACTTTCCATTGCCGTCCGATTCCACATGACTATGATGTTGTCACGGTGGATGAAATAATGGATGGATTTGAGGGGCTAGAGCTTGACTTCCCTACAGGTGAAGGGGAAATTCTTCTGGAAAAAGCTTTGAGGAGTACCTGTCTATGGAGAAAGGAGTACATCAAGCTTCCAAACTGGACGCCTCAGCACACTCAGCCTCCTCCTCCGCCTCCTCCTCCTCCTCCGGCGCGTCAGGGCACTCCGCCTCCTCCTTCTCCTCCTCTGATGCGTCAGGGCACTCCGCCTCCGCCTCCTCCTCCTCCTCCTCCGGCGCGTCAGGGCACTCCGCCTCCTCCTTCTCCTCCTCCGATGCGTCAGGGCACTCCGCCTCCTCCTTTGCCTCCTCCGGCGTGTCAGCGGGCTCCGCCGCCTCAGCAACGGCGGAAGAGAGTCGCCGCCGCTCCGGCGGCTAGCAGTACAATAGGCGGGAAGAAATACAAATATGGTCCAAGCCTCAAGCCTCTTCCAAAGTTACCATATGAGAGGACTGAGAAGGAAATCGATGAAATCTCGAAAGCCGAAGTGCAGGCCCATTTTGCACGGAAACGTCCACCTCCGAAGGAAACGGTAGATCCGGTGAAAGCGAAGCGCACTCTGGATGCCCTGAAGCGACCACCACCGCCTCCGCTGCCATCCAACTATGATCGCCGTATTCAAAAGACATATGATGAAGCGCGGCGGTCGGGAAGTACTTCCAGTGCTGCAAGAGAGAGAAAACGAAGAAGTGGGAAAACAATTCCCCAGCTCGGCGAACAGGAGAAGCAATCGTGCCCCCCGCTCAAGGTGTCTAGCGATATCGCTAATCATCCGGTGCTACTGCCCGGTATCACTCTTGGTGATTACGTGGGCGATGATGTACAGTTTGAAACGGCTGAGGTAGTAGAGATCTTTAGATACGAGCACATGAAGCCTCTCGTCAAACCTGATCATCCTCGTCTAACAACGATGATGCATAGAGTGCACGAGTGGTACATGGAAACCTGTAGGAAGTCTGGGACCGACAGTTTGTTTCTCAGAATTAAAAAAGAGCACGACTTCATTGGAGTCGACCTGCTGCCTGTTGAATTTGAGGAGTTATTTCAGTTATTCAATCAAGAGGCCCTCAACAAACAACTCATGACTTGCTACTGTCTATAAGTATTACTTCTATAATTAAGTCTCTAGCTCAGCTCGTTCATTGCAAATATATATATAATTATCCTCACTATATTATGCAGATTGAAGATCGTCGAATGCAAAAAACGACAAATCTATGACATTGGGTTCATTAACCCAAATACCGTAAAAGAATGGTCGGTACAAAAAGAAGCCAAAGCTACTAGGGAGAACTTGCTACAAGCGTTCCTTAGACATCAAAACAAAAGGGAAATACTCTTTCCTTACAACTTCAAGTGAGTGTTACTGTCCTGTGCATATTCGGTTTCGCTTACTCGAGGTTAAGTAATGTAATTGATGAGTTATGCGTGCGCATGTTCCACTTTATTCTGCTATCCATTAAGCTTGACGGGGCAATAGTAACTGTCTTAGACTCAAGACGTAAAGATCCCAAGGATTATGCGGACATGACTGCAATGCTCCAGAAGTAAGTTCAATCAATACCGGGACCATATCGGCAACTTTCGTTCATTTCCTGATATCAAGTAATCATTTTCTTTGCCTGGCAGGGTTTGGAAAGAGTTCACCGCAATGGTTCCCGGTCTGAAGAACGAGCTGCGATTTACACACCCCAAAGTAAGTAGTACTAGCTAGTTCCGCGCATCTCTCATTGATTCTAGTTTCATCAATACCATTATCATGCTTGATTATCAGTTTCATTGAACTCTATTCTCGTAAAGTGCTTGTACCAGGCACCCGGGAATAATTTATGTGGATACTACGTATGCGAGTTCATTCGCTACTCGATCTCTGAGCGGGGCTTCTGTGACAAACAATTAGAAGTACGTAAACAATATTCACAATTTTATTTTATATATTACCATCAATTGTGTTGAGTTTCATTCTTATATATGTATTGACCCCCTTCTTTAAATTAGATCTGGTAGATGCGGGATGAACTCCTACCACATGATCGCATACGAGCAATTCAAGAGGAATTGGCGGGATTCTTTCTTGACCACGTCATACCTGAACACGGAGAATACCATGTGAAATTGCAAATGGATCCTAGGTAGATGATGTTAGGGATTGTAAGAGATGTTATATTGTATATATGTAGTAGCGTCGGATAGATATACGAAAACTTGTTGTTCGACCAAGCACAGAGAAAGAGATGTCACTTCTCTCTATATATGTTCATGACGATCTTGTGTAATTAATGGTTTTCTTCATTTGCTTACTAGCTAGCGTCGAGTTCTCTCTGTATGTATAGTAGCTAGCGTCGACCAAGCACGGAGAAAGAGAGGTCACTTCTCTCTATTAGCTAGCTAACACAATATGAAACCCCTAAATTAACCCTCCAAAACCCCTAACCCCCCCCCCCCCCAAAAAAAAACCCCAGCGCCTGCGAGCTGCTGACGCGTGGCTGCCTTTTGGTCCCGGTTGGTGTTACCAACCGGGACTAAAGGTCCTCCTGCCGGGGCGTCCCGCAGCGGCCACGTGGAGCCCCTTTTGGTCCCGGTTCGTAAGCAAACCGAAACTAAAGGTTTTGGGTATTAGTCCCGTTTGTTTTGTCCCGGTTCCAGAACCGGGACTAAAGGCCCTCTGGAACCGGGACTAGTACCCTGTTTTCTACTAGTGATTTGATACCTCAAATCCATACAAAAGATTGCAACATATTAAACCTACGTACTACGTACGAGCTATCTACTCTTCGTTGGAGATATCGACGATCTTCGTGCCCTTCGACGGATAGACGTACGGCAGATGCAGCTTCGCCCCTCC
The DNA here is from genome assembly GCA_039707655.1 of Elymus sibiricus. NCBI lineage: Eukaryota > Viridiplantae > Streptophyta > Magnoliopsida > Poales > Poaceae > Elymus > Elymus sibiricus. Next base: position 529,012,455 of record CM077675.1, read on the forward strand.
GGCGCCGGCGCTGTGGCCCCCTCCATCCCCTTCGACGCCTCCGGCTGCTCCGCCGCGGCTTCCTCCGCCGCTATCTCCGCCTCGACCTCGTCGAAGAGGGTGTCGGCCTCCGCCTGCCTCTGCCGGATGAGCCGACGGTTGGCCTCCACCTCGGCCTCATCCCGGATGGAATCCAGGATGGCCTGCTGCTCCGCCATCTCATCGGCTTGGGCGACGGCGAACTCTTCCTCTGCCTCCGCCATGTTGAAGCCCGGAGCGTCGTCGTCCTCCTTCGGCTCGTCCTCCTCAATGGCCTCGGGCACCTCCTCTTCCGGCTGCTGCTCCTCCTCATCCTCCTCCATTTCCAGCGAGTCAGGAGCGAGGGGGTGGATGTGCTAGGGCTGGGGGACGCCGACCGGCTTAAATAGCCGGCTCTAGCAAATTCCGGTGATTATACGGGTTTGGGCCGTTTTGTCTGCCAGAACAGACACCGTAAACGCAGCTCGGCCCGTAAAAATTTTGCGGTGGCCCGGAAACGCGCCCCCTCGACCAGTATATGTGCGGGTTCGGCTGCTGGATACGGGTCCGAACCCTATCCCCCCGCTGTCGCAAAAATCCCCAATCCCTCACCACCGGCGCCTCAGATCCGCCGCCCGTGCCTCCAATCCGTCGCCCGCGCCTCCAATCCGTCGCCCGAGATGGCCAACTCCGCCCGCCGTGACAATGACGACCCCAAGCGGGCGCGTTGCGTCAGATCCGACGCGGCGCGGAAGCGGAGCGCCTTGCGGTACACACGCGTCGGGCTGTCGCCGCCGCCGTCGCTCCTCCGCCGCGAGACGGAGGAGTACAACCGCGCGCGCGGGCGCCTCTTCTTCGGCACCGGCAGCTCCTCCGGGGTGTCCAGCTCACGCTCCTCTCTCACCCCGGTGAAGAGGGAGCTAGAGGAGCTCCCCCCGGTGAAGAGGGAGCTAGAGGACTTCCTCCCCCCGGCGGAGGCGGACGCCATTTTGCCCGCCTTGCTAGCGCGCAGTGCACGGGAGGAGGAAGCGGAGCGGCAACGCCGCCGGAGGGATGAGGAGATCGACGCTGTGCTCTACGAGCAGGGAGTCGCGTCGGCCCTCGCGTTCGGCGACAAGGAGTGGCGCCGCGAGGCTACTGAGCAGGAGCGGATCTTCGTCGACCTCACCTCCGACGAGGACTCCGATTGAGCGCCGCCGCTGGTCAGCTACCGCACGAGCTCCGGTGAGCTCCATTTTGTCTAGTGCTAGGGTAGCGTAGCTCCGGCGTAGCTCCGGCGAGCTTTTATGTAAATATATCTATGCTGTGTTCGAACGATCTGCTCCTATGTAAAGAATGATCTATGCTCCGGCGAGTTTTTGCGTACAATTTCTCGCGCGAAAGATGTTTTTTTAATTTTATGGTTTTGAATACAGTTTCTGATCTGCCGCGGCGATTTTGAGCCCGTATAGACCTCACGCGAATTGTAAATTGCGTTTACAGTGCGCAGAATAGGGGGTCTGCTAGAGATGCTCTCAGAACCAGACACGTGAAGTAATCCCAAAAATGAAACCCCCAACCATCCCACCTGACATGTGGGCCGACTGGCTCACGTGACAGGGAAAAGTTCCAGGCTTGTTGTACACAAAAACTCGCGAGGTGTGCCTCAGGCCGCACCTGCCTCGTCCATCTCCAAGGTGAGTAAACATCTGTGCCGACCTCGTACGCCTAGATCACCTAACGCCTAGTGCTAGAACACGAACGTAGGGGACAGCGAAGTGACACATGCGAATCCCGAGGAACTGCTCTATGGCTCAGATAAACTCCACACGAGGGGCCGTCCACTGAAAATTCGCTTCCGACCTGGATTTCCATATTGATTCCTATATATTTCACGAAAATCTTTATCGGTCGAACCACGATGTGAAGGGTTCAATCAATCCCGTATGCAGTTCTCTTAGTCTATCGGTATATTACTTGCTCGAGATTCAATCGTCGGTATCTCCATACCTAGTTCAATCTCGTTACCGGCAAGTCTCTTTACTCGTTCCGTAATACAAGATCACATGACTAACTCCTTAGTCACATTGCTTGCAAGTTTCTTATGATGTTGTATTACCGAGAGGGCCCAGAGATACCTCTCCATCATACAGAGTGACAAATCCCAGTCTCGATCCATGCCAACCTAACAAACACCCTCGGAGATACCTGTAGAGCATCTTTATGATCACCCAGTTACGAAGTGACGTTTGATACACACAAGGCATTACTCCGGTGTCAGGGAGTTGCATGATCTCATGGTCTTATAAACAGATATTTGCCATGAAGAAAGCAGTAGCAATAAACTTAGCGATACGATCAAATGCTATGCTTACGGTTTGGGTCTTGTCCATCACATCATTCTCCTAACGATGTGATCTTGTTATCAAATGATAACTCATGTCTATGGTTAGGAAACCTTAACCATCTTTGATCAACGAGCTAGTCTAGTAGAGGCTCACTAGGGACACGGTGTTGTTTATATATCCACACATGTATTTTAGTTTTCGGTCAATACAATTCTAGCATGGACAATAAACGATTATCATGAACAAGGAAATATGATAATAACCACTTTATTATTGCCTCTAGGGCATATTTCCAACAGTCTCCCACTTGCACTAGAGTCAATAATCTCCCACTTGCATATCTAGAACTCAATCGTCATCTGTAATACAGACAGACAACACCTACGCACACATATAAAAGATCCAACCGACAAAAGCAAAGTCATACAAAATTGAAAGCTCTGCCAAGGCGGAAAAAGAAAAATACGAAGACCTCTGAAAATGGTGTCATGAATTATAAAATTATTAATTAAAATGTACTCTTTGCAAATGTCATTTTCACCTTCCTACGGTGCGACAAAGGGCGCACATAAGAGCATCTACAATCACGGTTTGCGAATCCGGGCCCTCATACATTTGTGGACCTGTCCGGGCGCGTCCGCGGGCACTGACCGGTCACTCCTTAAATCTGCTCGTCCATATCCAACTTTTTCATATTTGATCCCCTAGATCCATACAAAGCATGCAAACGATATCCCTACATACTACGTATCCTAGTCTTCGTCGTCGGAGATGGCCTCTAGCTCATCCTTGTCTGCCACAGCCCGTGCTGCCTCTATCTCCTGCCGACGAAGACGCCTGGCCTCCGTAGCCGACTCCGAGCAGATGGAGTTAGAGATGGCATGCTGCTCCGCCCGCAGATCCACGTCCTCCTTCGATGACCTCCTCCTCCGACGCCTGCTCCTCCTCCCCCACATCCTCCTTCGTCGGCGCCTCCTTCGCCGGCTTCTGCTCCTTCACATCCTCCTCCTCCTCCACCTCCTCCTCCAAATCCTCCTCTAGATCCACAGGTAGCCTCGCGACCCTCCGGAACCGGACCTGCTCAAGGAGCCAAAGCCGGTGCTGGATCGTGTAGTGGCGGCGTCGTGTGGGCATGGTTGACGGCTGCGGCGGATGGGAGGACGAAAATGTGGAGGGGTAGGGTTTGGGTGCCGGCGGTCGGCTTAAATAGCCGGGCTAGGATTACGCGGCCCGCCGATGCGGCTTCACGTGGCGTTCACACTGCGGCGACGGAGGAGGCGTCCGTCGGACCGCCGAATTTCCGGGCGATTCCGCGTGGGTCCATGCCGTCAGGCTGATGTGGCGGGCGTGCCCGGGCTCCGTCATATCCGCCCCATATTTGGGCTGGATATGAGGGGTGCCGGTCATCCCGGGCGTTTGTCGCCCGTTTGAAGCGCCCGTCTGGGTTGATTTTTTGTGACCGGTCAGTGACCGGGAGGCCTGCCCGGGCATTTGAGGCACCCGTCTGAGTCGATTTTCTGTGACCGGTCAGTGACTAGGAGGCCTGCCTGGGCGTTTGAGGCGCCTGGCTGGGTCGATTTTCTGTGACCAGTCAGTGATCAGGAGGCCTGCCTGGGCGTTTGAGGCGTCCGGCTGGGTCGATTTTCTGTGACTAGTCAGTGACCGGGTGGCCTGCCCGGACGTTTAAGGCGCCCGGCTGGGTCGATTTTTTGTGACCGGTCAGCGACCAGGCGGCCTACCCGGGCGTTTGAGGCGCCCGGCTGGGTCGATTTTTTGTGACCGGGCGGCCTGCCCGGGCGTTTGGGCGGGGGGGGATATGAGCGGTCCAGTTGTAGATGCTCTAAGAGTTTTCCCTGTTTTCACTTTTGGATTCCTCCCGACGAGATGTTTACCTAGATCCGTTGTTGATAAGTTTTGACGAACTTTAAAAAAAATGGACGACAAAAGCCGAACCAAAAGCACTTTCTTTTCCCTTTTGAATAGGCACAATTGCCGCTTCGGCCGAACAACGAAAAAAAAGAACACAAGTTATTTTTTGTACGAGAGGGATGACTGTGTCTTTTGTGAAAGTAAATCTGTGCCTCTGCGAGAAGTAAATTTATGTCTCTTGCGGAAGGAAAAAAATGAAAACGCGTTTTTCCCCCTTTTCAAATCCGCGCCTCTACGAGTAGTAAATTTGTGCCTCTCGCGGAATGGGAAAAAATGTGTTTTTTCTTATACGAGAGGCATAACTGTGCCTCTGACGAAAGAAAATATGTGCCTCCACAGGAAGTAAATGTGTGTCTCTTGCAGAACGAAAAAAAGAAAACGTGTTTTTTTGCCTTTTCCGAGAGGCACAACTGTGCTTTTTGCGGACGCAAATCCGTATCTGTACGAGTAGTAAATTTGTGTCTTTCGTGGAAGGGGAATTTTTTTGGGGTTTCTTTAAGAGAGGCATCACTGTGACTCTCGCAAAAGCAAATATGTGCCTCCACATTTTTTCTCCTTTTTTGAAAAGCACAACTGTGCCTCTCATGAAAGCAAATCCATGCCCCTAGGAGTACTAAATTTGTGCCTCTCGCGGAAGGGAAAATCATGTTTTTTTGTTACACGAGGCATGATTGTGCCTCTCATGAAAGGAAATATGTGCCTCCACGAGAAGTAAATATGTGCCTCTTGCGAAAAAACACGTTTCTTCCCTTTTCTGAGAGGCACAACCGTGTCTCTCGTGGAAGCAAATATTTGCCTCCACGAGTAGTAAATTTGTGCCTCTTGCGGAAGTGAAAAACGTGTTTTTATTATTTTCTGAGTGGCACAACTGTGCCTTTCACGGAAGCAAATCCGTGCCTCCACGAGAAGTAATTTGTTTCTCTTGCGGAAGGAAAAACACGTGTTTTTTTTCCTTTTCCTAGAGGCACAATTGTGCCTCTCGCGGAAGCAAATCCGTGCCTCTACGAGTAGTAAATTTGTGCATCTCGCGGAAGGAGAAAAAATCTTGTGTTTTTTTTGCGAGAGGCATGACTGTGCCTCTCGCGGAAGCAAATCCGTGCCTCCACAAGAAGTAAATTTGTGTGTCTTGCGGAAGGAAAAAAGAAACGTGTTTTTTTACCTTCTCCGAGAGGCACAAATGTGCCTATCACGGAAGCAAATCCGTGTCTCTACGAGTAGTAAATTTGTGCCTCTCGCGGAAGGGAAAAAACCGTGTGTTTTTTTCTTTTACGAGAGGCACGACTGTTCCTCTCGCGGAAGCAAATATGTGCCTCCACAAGGAGTAAATGTGTGCCTCGTGTGAAAAAAAACACGTTTTTCTTTGCCTCTCGCAGAAGCAAATCCTTGCCTCCAAGAGTAGTAAATATGTGCCTCTCGCGGAAGGTAAAACGCGTTTTTTCCTTTTTCCGAGAGGCACGACTATGTCCAACCTACAGTAATGGATCTATAAACTGACAAAGATCAAGGAAGTGACCATAATGAGATTATTTCATCATAGCAATACTTAAAGTCAGTTCGGATTAAACTAGCAACTACTACATATTTCAATTATGAAATATAATGGATGGATGTCAAAAGAATTCCCATGAGATGGAAATAGAACGAGGATTGTATATATGATACGGTCCAAAGTAATTTTGTCAATCCAGGGATGCTAGTAAATGTGCAAACTTCAAGAGATCCTATAATAGACTGAAGCAAGCATTCTGGAGTTGGAATCTTTGTTCTGATGAAATGGTCAAATAATTTGATTTCATCAAGGAAAACAAAGATACTTGTAGCTAAAAGAAAGTAAGTGGAAGCATTTCTAAACATTGTGTGTACATGACACATTCGTGATTCTAAATTGTATAAATTTCTTGACATGAATTAAGACTTTACTGATTTAGTTTTTTTAGTAAAGTACTTAGGCAATATAGTCTTGGTATTATGCATAATAATGCATGGAGATAATAGTGTCTAACCGGGCTTAGCCAAAATACATATTGACAAAATACTAAAAAAGTTTAGTATGAAGAATGCCAAGAAGAGTTTCTTGCTAATACGTCTACAACGTATCTATAATTTTTTATTGTTCCATGCTATAATATTTTTATTCTAGGATACTTTTTGGGCATTTATTTGTTGATTCATATTATTTTTGAGCACTAACCTATTAACCCAGTGCCAAGTGCGGGTTGCTGTTTTTTGCATGTTTTTGACTTTTTAGGTTTACAGTACCAAACAAAGTCCAATTGTCACGAAATTTTTTGGTGATTTTTTCTGGACCAAAAGAAGACCTGGAAGCTTCGGGAGGAGGCTGGGGTCCGCACGAGGGGCCCACACGCCAGCAGGGCGCGCACAGGGGGGTGGCCGCGCCCTGTTAGCTTGTGGCTGCCCCCTCGTCTCCCGACGCTCCTCTCTGGCCTATAAATTCTAATATATCCTAAAAACCCTAGGGGAGCTCTCGAAACACTTTTTCCGTCGTCGCAAGTCTCTGTTCCACCGTGTGCCCACCTGGAACCCTGTTCCGGTGCCTTTTTTTTCAGCCTTTTTTTTCATGAATCCGCATTGTTGCGTATCATTTCATTGATAGATAGGGAGAACATACAGGTTGCCGCACCATGTGGCATACACGAATGGGCGGGATATGAGCATGAGGGAGTTTGCTCAGCCTCATTACAACTGATTTAGACCACAGGGATTACAATTGCTAGTCCTTTTGCTCCTGCTTGAGCCTAAAGCCGAGCTTCCTCCTTAATCGTGCGGACAAGCTCGATGCTAGATGGCCGTAGGTTGACCAAGAGAGCGGCGTTTCGATGCTTCCAAATACTCCAAGTGCTAAGGGCTATGAGGGAGTTGAGACCCTTGCGCAGACTTGCCGGAGAAGTGGTAAGGGAGGCGGACCAATGCCGCAAATTTCCTACAGGCAGGTTTTGTTGTTCTAATGTGTGCTCGGCTGCTCGCTCCCAACAGCGAGCATGTCGACTTAGCAAAGGGAAGGCCCATCTGATTGAGTATGCTTTTCTTGTTCCAAACGTACCTGATTGGAAACGGTGCCACAAGGTACAAGAAAACAACAGTCAGCACTGATCGAAACTGAGAATTGACATCCAATGCTCATTCTATACGCAAGTAGGACTACATACAGTTTACATTGACAGCGCGTACTTAATTAGGGGGCCCAACTTTTGCATCATCTCCAGCATCTGCTCCTCCGGAAAAATTATGTAAGCCGTGTACCTAATACACTCGGTTTATGCCGATTTAAACACGGTTTATATATAAGCCCAGTAAAACTCTCAGCTTACTGTACACGGCTTACAGAGGACCAGCTTATCAGGTCTAAGCCGAGAGCCATGACGAAAAAACTCGGTTTATACATAAACCGAGTGTTTACACGAAGCACTTGGTTTAACAAAGTAACGTGACAGCCAGCCGAACGTTAACGGTCACGTGTCATTATCTATATAAACCGAGGGCCGAGATGAGCACGGTTTATTTATAAACCGTGGGCTGAGAGCATCTCTAGCAGACCCCGTAAAAAGCCCCGACCCGCAAAATAACCGCCACACGCCGAAAGTAGCCGGCGGGATCACGCCGAAAGGCCACCACACGCACGAGGTTGCCCTCCGCCCCCACCCCCTCCTGCGTCGGCAGGCCGGAAAGTTGCAGATCTGCGGCCCTTCGTCGCGGGCGGCCGGATTTGGCTTTTCCGGCCGCCGGTGGCTGCGCCAAGCGATGGAATGGTCGGGGAGCACCTCGCGCAGCCCCGGCAAAGTCCCACCGCCGCATGCAGGTATGGGTTCGTCCTGTCGCCGCCGCCGACGTTTTGTCGGCATGGATTCGGCCGGCCGTCCGCCGGGCTCGGCGCTCACGCAGCGGCTCTGCGGCTCGCCGATGCCGCTCATACAGTGCGACGACTGCACGCGGACAGTGCTGCGGCTAACTTCGGGCACGCCGAATCACCCCAGATGGGTGTTCTTCAAATGCGAAAACGACGGGGTACGTGTTGTTTTCATTCGGCTTTGGCACCGCATTCTTTGGTTCAATTGTGATAGCTCATTTCGAACATCTTCATGTGTGTAGGAAGATGGATGCTCATTTTGGTTTTGGGAAGGCGAATACATTGATTTATTGATAGAAAGAAACTTAATAGACGTTCGTGCACTCCTTAGTAGAATCGAAGGTAATGAAGCGGCTGCATGTGCAACTAGAGGGGAAGCAACGTCTACTTCTTGTGTCAAATTGAGGTGCAAATTTCGGATTTGCGGGCCGGCGGGAGCGGCGCCAGACCAGACCCCGTAAAGCTGACCCGTAAAAGAGCATATTCCGCGAATATCCTTTTATACGGGTCCGTTTTGCGGGGTCTGCCTCTGCGGCCGTCCGCGCCGGCCCGCAAAGCCGTTTTTTCACGAACTGCAAACGCGTTTTGCGGGTCGGCGTTATGCGAGGTCTGCTAGAGATGCTCTGAGATGCACCGCACGGTTTATCTATAAACCATGGATAAACCATGGGCTGAGGTGGAATGCACGGTTTATAAATTGTAAGCCGAGTGTTTACATTCAGCAAACCATGTGAAACAGCAACAAAAAAAAAGTGGCCGTGACCACCGCCGTCGTGCAGCTCTCCGGCATCGACGTCGGCGTTATGAGCCCCAGCGTCACAAGGTGCCACCATTCCCGGGTCGGAGCGGCACAAGTCTTGGCCACCGCCACCGCTACACCTGCTCGTCCAACAAGAAGACTATGACGGCCGGCAAGGAGAGGAGGAGCAGCTGCTGCTTGCCGTCGCATGAAGCTGCTGGTTGCTCCTTGCACGTGCGCGTGCCGCTGCTGGTCGCTGCTTGCCGGCGCATGCTGCTGCTACTTGTAGAGTTGTAGTTTGGGCGTGTCCATGCCGCTGCTGGTCGCTGCTTGTCGGCGCATGCTGCTGCTACTTGTAGAGTTGTAGTTTGGGCGTGTCCATGCCGCTGCTGGTCGCTGCTTGCCGACGCATGCTGCTGCTACTTGTAGAGTTGTAGTTTGGGCGTGTCCATGCCGCTGCTGGTCGCTGCTTGCCGGCGCATGCTGCTGCTACTTTTAGAGTTGTAGTTTGGGCGTGTCCATGCTGCTGCTACTTGCTGCTTGCGCCGCTGCTTGTTACTCGCCGCCGCCCGTGTGGCTGCTTGCTGCTTGCTGTTGCAATGCATGTATTGTACATACGCATCTAGATTTCTGGCCATCTCATTCACACGCTCAATAATTCAGACTACCAATGATTGACATATGGCCTTTCATCTTGAATTTTTTTTACTTTTGGAGCCCGAGCTCCATGGAGGCTGTTTTTTGAAAAAATATAAATTCATCAAAATTCATATTTTTTACGTCTCAAAACATTCTGAAAATAAATGTAGATATACATGGGGGCATAATGTACATGTGTGTACATTTTCACGATGAAATACGTACGTTGAAATGAGGGTTGTGCAAAAAAAAAAATGGCTTTTCAGCACATGATATTGTTCATACCCAAAGTCCATGAATTTGTTTTCTTTTTGTACAGATCATAATTCAAGGTAACATCGTTAATTTGTACACACGCATACATTTCATCCTTATCTACATCCATATATTTCAGAATTTTTTGACACCAAAAAGTTTTTTTTTTTTTTACTTTTATATGGTTTTTACACTACCAATGGCTGACATATGGTCATGCATGTTTCTTTTCATACGTCTGCTGATATTTTGATAAGAAAGTGCCCAAACTTATCTATCGTATAAAACATAAAAGCACAAAACAAAATTCTTTTCGAGACATCACATTGATCCACTGTACGGAACTTTCACTGTCATTTGCAGTTGAGTAGTGCGAATTCGTCACTTTGAGTAGCTTGTTGCTTTGGTTTTTATCCCATTTACCTTAATCTTTTGAAGAAAAAAAAGTTTGTTGCTTAAGCACGCATATGACTGATGCATGCCGATTAATTTAGTTATTATCGAATAGGCTTCACCGTGGGAATGCTCATAGGGGGAGAGGGCGCGGGAGAGAAGAGAGGGAGAGAGAAAGGGAGCAGGGACGAGAGATCCTGAGACTGTTCGCGCTGGCCTGTCCAGCCGAATACTTTCCGCCGGAGATCACATGCAACGAAGAGACGATTGTACAAATTAACTACTCCCTCCGTTCCATAATGTAGTGCATATAGATTTTTAGGAAAGTCAAACTTTTCAAACTTTGACCAAATTTTTAGAGAAAACTATTTATATTTACAATATCAAATATATACCACATGAAAGTACGTCTTGTGATGTATCTAAGGATATGTACTTGGTATTCTAGATGTATATATTTTTCCCTACAAACTTGGTCAAAGTCTATAAAGTTTGAGTTATCAGAAAATCTATACGCACTACATTATGGAACGGAGGAAGTAATATGTCAGCACCCCAAATTAACCAAGGAAATCATCCCGAAGCTAGCCAAGCTAGCCTCCCATATTTATCGATCGTGTCCAGATGCACTAGTATGTCAGCACCCAATGGCTTCCCTACGATCACTCATACGTATACGTAATTACGTACACAAGCCGTCGGCTGCACACAAGCAGTCACAACACCGATGGAATCTGGCCGAAACCTGCCGTAATGATCTTGTTGCCACAAGCAACGGATATCGTCGTGATGCCGAGCCGCCGACAGGGGAAGCGGAAGCCATGGCATGCGTTGGAACCCCGGGCAAGAGGCGCTAGTGGGCAGCATCAGCCGCGGAGGGAGCTGCAGCCATGACGGCGTCGCCGATTACGACGATTTGCGGTTGCTTCGTGGCTTGTTGGTTTCTCCGGGATGCCCGGTTGAATCTCTCCCTTGAATGGCACGGATCCTAGAATCCTGAACGATAACAACTCCTTCATAGACGTCATTAGAGCCAACAGAACTCTGAAGCGTGATTAGTTGTTGGATGGACGCCGCCGATGACTACCGACGGCGACAACGACGGTGGTCACACCGAGGGATTCTATAAATTACGAAAAAGAGGACAAAACTACCCACCCATTCAACGGTTGAGATGATTCTATATTACAAGGTCTCTAGAGTAGTATGATGTACCGTAAAAAGTCTCTTTCTTTTGGCAAGTCATGGAGCAAATGACACTTATATGGTCAAATCCTTACTCTACAGGACATATGTTGGTAGAGATTGTTGATTCTGAGCTGATGGGGCTGTGTTTGCAAATGTTCTCGGTTGGTCACACCAAGCAAGTTCTTTTTACGGAAAAAAAAGGGGTTGAGACAGAATTGTGTTGAGCTAATAATAAGCTAGCCTGGTCGCCATCGAGATCACTGGTGGGAAGATACGGAATCCTACATATGAATGCTGGCTCGATAGGTCTGGACATGAGATCTGAAAAAGGCGAGCTTGAGTCCTGTTCGATGTACCAACATATCAGGTTATTACATGTACTTATCGGAGCTCATGGGTGCTTCAGGTTTATCAGGTTAACTGCAAACAAGTATTCCCTCTGTTCAGAAAAAATTGGTGCGCGTCAGTTATTTCTGAAGAGAGATACATTTTTTTTTCTTGTCAGCATGCTAACTAGCCTGTCAGTTGATCAGGCATAGCAAAGTTAAGCTGCAGACTAGAGCGATGATGCAAGGACACAGCCCTGGTCTGTCCTCTGTTGGCATATTAATATTCAGATTGTGCAGACCGCATCTCTGTTTCCTCTGTCCATGACTGATGAAAGACAGGTATTCAAGTTGTGCCTTGATTGTGTTTGTGGAATATGCCAGGCTGAGATCATGTGTTCGTTGAGCTGAGCTTCAAACAAGTGGCTATGAGCAGTAAAGCAGTCCAGCCCAGGCTCACCGGAGCATTGCCATGATGTATAACAGCCCCAACGTCTTATATTTAGGAATGGAGGTAATATAACGCATGCTGATGAATTGCCTGATGAGGAGAGCGACCCAGGTGCTCCCTCCGTCCCACAATATAAGACGATTTTGCAAGCTAAGATGGAGGGAGTAATATAACTGCACTAGCTGCAAACAAGTAGGTACTACTGTTTTTTGCTTATGACATTGCTAACAGCTAGGTGTATCAGCTTGAATTGTTTCTGAATATACAGTGCGGCATATGTGATAAGAAGCCCTGCTGGTGTCAGAGAAAGTTCCAGCAAGTTAAACAGCAGAAAAATATACAGGTCGTGGCTCACTCAAGTTCCAGCAAGGTAAGCAACATATCTTCTGCACGGCGGACGCTAACCCCAATCACAGTTGCATCAAAGTTAAATGTAAATTACTGTCTACAACAACTTTTGTCAATAAATTGCAAATCACACATGCCTGCTCTACTTCTACTAGTCCGAATTGTTGCGTTTGATCTTGGCAGGGCACAATTGTTTCTACAGGACACGCCTTTCCACAGCTAAAGGCATCCATCTCTCTTTCTCTATACCCCCTTGCCAAGGCACAAAACTCTGAATTACGTTCCATGCAGCAGTTGATCAACTGTCACAAACAGTCTACACTGTCTTCTCTAAATTGCGACAGAAGAAAATACACTACGATGACAATATCATCCAAATGCGCTTAGCGCTAACTCCTGCTGCAGCTAAATGAAAGAATGAATCATGACCAAACACATATCATGCAAAATCACGCAGGACAGCCTCACAGCATTTTTTGCTTGCAGATTCTTCCTTCAGGTTACAGCAACCAACTGAAAGAATATATGGAAATCACAAATAGCCTTTAGCCTCTATGCGGCTCCATTATTAGTTCTTGTCTCAACGCATCAAACCTTACTGCCAATAGTATACAATACAAAACGCGTGCATTTTCCAAAGGTATGACAAAACCAATCAACACAAATTTCCGGATTCAGCTTTCAATCCGTGCTGCAGCATAAACTTGTGTCCATTGACAGGGCCTGCACACAAAGGGAAATACATGAGGGCCAGTCCTAGTAACATTTTGCTTCGCACATTGTCAATACAATAGGTGTATCAAATTGACCGGCTTAGTTTCTTTCCAAGTAAATTTAACAACATGTCACCACAGGAGGTAATGATACCCACTGAGAATATTAATTAGCACCATAGCAACTAGGAACAGAACTGCGGCTTGAAGCACTGTTAATAGCAGAGCAAAAAGAAAACCAGATTAATTCGATGGCGAGGGCGATCCGATCTGATTTTCATGCTAGCAATCATGAAACTTCTCCTTTCCTCGATCTTTTGTTAATCGTCGGCGTACTTCCTGTTCGTTGTTTCCATCTCGTGAACCGGATGAAACCACTGCTGATTCTTGTTCCTCTTCTGCAGCCATTGTATGGACTAATCAAACAGAGGAAAGATGGAATCAATAGGATAAGAGTGGAACAAATAAAATGAATAGATAAAGCATTAGTTCGAGCACATATATTAGGAGCTCAGCTAATTTACCTCCAGCTTTGATCAAGTGGTGGGCCAGTATATTCCTCACCATGACAGCGTCCTCATCCACAACCTGTCGCACTTCCTTTATGTAATTCTCCTCCTGCTCGCTCAGCAGGCCTGCACCCTCCTCCATGTCTATCACTATATTATGCAACATGCAACATGTGTGAATTGTCCTGTACATCTCAAGTTGATTATTTGGACGCCACCCTTCTCCCTGCAGGCACTTCCATGCGTCTTTAAACCTTGCCAATGCCCTCAGCACGACAGCTGTAGTTGCAGAGTTTACTCTCTTATTGAACTCTACTTTTGAGTCTGAGTCTGAGAGGTTACTCTTCAGCTGGTAAGACCATCTCCAGCCGTTTGGCCCCCAGGGGCGTTTTTCGGGGGAAAATAGCGCCTCTTGGGGCGTCGCCGGCGAAATTTTCGGCGTGGGGGTGGTCCGATTCCCAGCCGCGAACGCAACTTAGCCGACCCCAAATAAATTTTAAACGCTCGAACTCGACGAAATTCATTCAATTTGGATGAAATATAGGCGGTTTCATTGATATTTTAGCGAATTAAAAAATCATAGATAAAAAACCTAAAAAATTACGCCTAGTTCATGCCGAGGAGGTTGTAGAAGACGGTGTAGTCGTCGCCGTCGTCGTCGCTCGGCGGCCCGTCCTTCGGGGCGTCTTTGCTGCAGCCCTGCCCTGGATCGCCGCTGCGGATGGGCTTGCTCGGCGCGGTGACCTCCTCGTCGCTGTCGAAGAGGACGATGACGCCGCCCTCATCGCGTCTGCGGCGCCGCTCGGTGATTTCTTCCAGAGCACGGCGCTGGCGCTCCATCTCCTGCTTGACGTACTCGGCGCGCGACCAGGCGAGGCCGCTCTCGAGGTCCGCGGCCATTTCCGCGTGCTCCTGCTTCACCACGGTCGCCGGCTCCTTCTTCAGCTTGACCAGGCGAATGTGGCCGCGGGAAGGGGAAGGGGCGTGGCGGCCCTCGTCTATGACAAGGTTGCCGCCGCGGCTGCGCCGGCGAAGCGGCGTCTCCTGCGGCTCGGGCTTGACGGGGACGAGTGGCGTCGCCGTCCCGGAGGAGCGGGAGCCAGAGGATGACGAGGACGACGGGTCCATGCGCCTCGGCAACCACGAGCTCTCGCTGCGGCGAGAGAATGACGGCGCCGGGTACTCCAGCGCCGGCTCGTTGCCTCCCTCTATGTGCGCGAGGACGGCGGAGAGAGTTCGCCCGGGGACGCCCCACCATTGACGGTGGCCATCGAAGTTGTGGCGACCCTCGGCGCCGGGGCGGCGTTGGTCGACGCCAGCTGCTCGGCGTGGCGGCACTGGAAGTACGCCTTCCAGAGCGCGTGGTTGTCGGCCGCGTAGCGTGGCTGCTCGCGCATGCTTCGGAAAGGAGGCCCGCATCCTCGCGATCTCGGCGGGGCGTTCCGCGTCGGAGGGCGTCGGAGGCACGGGGACGCCGCCGGCGCTCAGCCGCCAAGCGCCCGGTACGCACATGTCGGGCGGCGTCGGGTAGTTGGCCTCCTGCAGCAGGCGCGCCTCCCACTCGTGCAGCCAGCAGCGGCCGAAGCCATTGGCCGCCGACCCGTCGCCGGGAAACCTCTCCGCCATGGCCTCGGGCTTTTGGGCGAGTTTTCTGGGCGTGGGCGTCGGCGCTGGAGGCGAGAGAGATGGCGAGTGTGTGGCGAGGGGCGGCGAAGGTCGCCTTTTATAGCGGTGAGAGGGCGGGAGCGGTGTAGACGCGTGGTGGGAAAAGGCGGGACGCGCGGCAGCTCGCCATCACTGCGCCGCCCAAACCTTCATCAATGGAAACCGGCGCGTTCAACCGGCATGGGAGCCGAGGCGATGAGGACGATGAAGGACGTCGGCGAAGCACAGTCGCTGACTCGGCGGGCCCACATGGGGGGAATCTGGCACGGTTTGTTTTCGTGCCAATTTCCTTCCCCCCGTCGCCCCCGGTCGTCCCCCAGCGCACTGGGTTCGGCCTGGGTCCGCCGGCGCCAATTTCGGTCAAAACTGGCGAAATTTGGGCTCCTGGGGGCGCTATTGGGCGATTTTTTTTGCGCCGGTGGTAAAAAAGGCGCCTGGGGGGCCTGTTGGGGGGGGGGGGGGGGGGGGCTGGAGATGCTCTATGGTGTAAGAAGCCAGGGACGAAGAGAGTATTCTTCATTACCAATGATGTATTCCCCAACATCCGAGCCATGTGATAGCTTCAGCTTACTTCCGTTCAGACAAACACCATTCTCACACATCTCGAAGAGCGGGTTCATCATGTTACCTGACGGTTCCAAACCTACGAATCTGAACTTGATATCTGGATCAAGGACAGCTTGCATTCGGATGCCTTCATTCTCCTCATGCTCATGGTTTTGAGATCCAAATTTGATGTGAGTTGTATGTACAACACCACAACAGTTTGGCAAACCATGGATCTTGTCAAACTTGTACTTGACCTTATCCATATTAGCGGAGCCTGGCCATCTCAAGCCGTCAATTGTTCTCTGACCTACCATAGCCTCAACAAACCACCGAGTTACCAGTGAGACAGTTGACTCCTTCACACCAAGAGAGGATCCTACGATCTTTGGTGGATCGCCTGAGTTCAACATCCTCAGAGCGACAGCTACTCCATCTTGTAAAGACAACACTGTCCCATCAACAAAGCTGTGATCTCTTGCCATCATATCTTCAAAAAATTGGATCCTCACCAAGCTGCAGACATAACTAAAGGTACTTCTGCTCATTTTATACATAGACTCAAATCCGTGTGCATCCACCATAGAAGATGATATTTTTTCTGCGTGGCAAGAAAAATACATAACTGGTTACATAATCTCTAATTTGCAAGGATCTCGAAATAGGCTTTCGCCCCGCTTTATAGATAAAGCAACGATCCATACAAATCATCTGGATAATTTCACTTGCATAAGAACGCCTGGGCACCGGCACAAACTCGCCCAAAGAAAGTAAAAGAAAGAAGAAAAAAGCCACCTAGTGGTGGGGGAGGCTCATCCTTGCCGGGAAGCCAGTCGGCGTGCCGTGGCCTGAAGCGCGTCCAGCATACCATCCAGCCGGTCCTGGTCTCGCTGTCTAGAGAGAGGATGTTAGTGCTGCATAAAAGCAAGGAGTTTGAAGAAGGAGTCAGACGCCTGCCTCGGGAAGATCCTCTCAATCACCATATTATTGCGAGTAGTCCAAAGGGTCCACGACATAGCGGCAAAGGTCAGCCAAAATAGGCGGCGTCGCCGGCTAGGTTGGGTGGCCCTGCTTTGTAGGAACTCCGCAAGGTCTCGGGCCTCCCATTCGTGCCCAAGGGCCTCCCGAATGAATTCCCATATGGCCCTTGCCGCCGTACATGTGAAGATAATGTGGGTCGCGGTCTCCGGGACCGAGCAGAGGGGGCACAAGCCGTCCCCAGGGCCGTGCCGTTTGCGAACCTCCGTCCCCGAAGTGAGGCGATTACGGAGAAGTTGCCATACAAAGATTTTGATCTTAAGGGGAAGGGGCGCTTTCCAAAGCGGCGCTAACCATGGGATGACAGGGGAGCGGCCTAGAGCCTGGTAGGCCGAGCTCACCGAGAAGTCCCCAGATGGGGACAGGCGCCAGGCCACTGTGTCCGGATTGTCCGACAGAGGCTAAGGCAAGGTATCCATCAGACGGTTCCACTCCGCCGTTTCTACCTGGCCGAAATTACGCCTGGACCTAATGTCCCACTGCCCTAAGCGGGCAGCCGAAGAGACGAGGAGGGAAGGGTGGGCGCAGATGGAGAACAATGCGGGGAACCCCACCCTGAGAGGCAACTCCCCAATCCAGGGGTCCAATCAGAACTGGGTCCTGTCCCCATTACCTATAGAGAAGGAAATTCCTAGTCGAATTTCCTCCTTGATCCTTTGAATCGCGCGCCAGAACTGGGATCCGCCGGCGCGAGAGCAAGCTAGAAGTGGTTCACCCCTCAGGTATTTTTCCTGAATGAGTTTTAGCCACAATCCACCGTCGTTGCGGAGGATCCGCCAAACCCACCGAAGCATGAGAGCTGTATTCATAGTACGGGAAGCCGTGATCCCCAACCCTCCACGGTCCTTGGGATAGAGCTAACATTTTACTCTAGACTTATTGAACTCGAGATAAAACTGGCAAATCAAGTAAGAAAAAAATATTTAGTACTAACATGTAAGAGGAATTGAAACCTAATCAGAAAGTAGTCATTAAACAGCTCACACGTACAGCTAATGTTTTGGTAACTTAGTTCCATGTTTAGAAGAACCGAACAACCATGCTTATAATGCCATCTGAAACGTACAGAGTATATTCAGTCATCATGCTGTATATATGGACGAAAGGCAGGAGGCAACCTGACAGGGCCAACATGCTCAAACAAATTAAGATATACCTCCTATGTTTGATTGTCTGTACCTTCAAATACGGTAGAGCTGCTAATATTAGAATCCAGCTTGTAGTTGTCTCTTGTGTATAGAATGTACCATTTTCTTGGGTTGTTTCCATCACGCGCATATGCCTTGACATGATCCACATGGCTGAACTTGTCCCACTCAGGACCAGTTCGTCCTGCGGCTAGCGAACCAAGCAGCCAAAGCCTAAAGAATAACTGCAAATGCCTGGGATTTATATCTCGCATGTATTCTGGGAGTTTTTCCATTTCATAGTCCTCAAGGACCAATCTCTCTAGTGCAGGGATACTCTCCAACACCTTCAACTCTGGGCAATTCTTGATGGTAAGCTTCTGCAGACTGGGGAGATCAGTAATCCTCACTAGGCTGGGATTTCCTACCACTGTAAGCTCAACAATAAAAGGAAACTTCTCAAGGTAGCTGAGGTTTTGGACTTGTTTTAGGGATAACACTTTTAAAGCCCTTGCATTGGACGCAAGGCCACCAGGAACACATCTTAGTTTGCAAGTCATGAGTCTAAGCTCTTCCAAACGAGGCATGCCTTGCAGTTGCTCCTCCCACTCCCATTCCTCCCATTGCACCATTTCTCCTAAGATCAATTTTTTTAACATTGGAAATGGAGCTGCTGCCATCTCCAAGAATCCATTTCCAACATGCTTGATGCATGGAGCATGGCGGACCTGTAGCAACTGCAGATTGGGAAGCTGGCTCAACCCATTGGGAAGATGTGTGCAACAAGCCATATCAGCAAACAAGAGATACTTCAAGTTTATGAGGGGCACAGTTGATGTGAACGTCATCCAACTAGGGAGTTGCTTGCCAAAATACCCCTTGATTTCAAGATGTTCTACACTGGGCGGAGGACAAAGCTCACCGAACACCTGCTCAATTCGCCGCTGCTCTTCCTCAGAGACACCTTTTTCTTTGACCAACCCATCATTTCCAAGTTTGCTGGTGCAGTGCAAGGATAGGTCCGTAAGATGCATTTTCTCACAAAGCCTAGCATTAGCAGCAAATGAGGCCGCATGTACATTCTCCAATTGGATTAATCCAAGAACCATGAGTTCGGAAAGAGACCCCAACTCATCCAAACAGCACCAGTCAACATCCATGTGGGCTCGAAAATCAGCCAGTCTCCTCATATTAGTCAGACCGCTGAACCCTCTAGGTATCATACTTGCTTTCAGAAGTTTAAGTAACCTCAGCTGGCCAAGTTTCACAATGCTATCAGGAAGATTCACCAATTTAGTACATCCATGAAGATTAAGGAACTGCAATAGTTTCATCTTGCCAATGTCCCTGGAAGTACAGATATGCATGTATTTATTAGTGCCAGATACCTCAGGTGTTTGAGTTGAGCCAACGATTCAACCAATGCAGCCACATCTACAGCTTCTATATGTAGAGTCCGCAGACTAGAAAAGGTAACCAATGAATCACCAGGCTTCATCTTAATCTGGATAGTTGAGATTAATGTTCTAACTGATTGCTGCTTTTGTAGAGATTTCCAGTCAAGTTCACTTGATTGCGATGTATTGATTCCAATGGACACGAACAAACTTTTGTGAACTTAGTTTAGTAAGAACATCTTTCTCTCCGTCGTGTGCTACGAATGCCTCATCTTTCGTCATATATTGCGCAAATGAGCGAACAACATCATGCATGCTACAAACCCATAGATCAACATATGATTTATCTGGCTCTATGAGGTTCCTAGATATCAACTCCTTGTAGTAATTTTCTCCCAATTTTTCTAAATCACTAGAGCTTCCATGAATAAATCCTTCACTTATCCACATCGCAACAACATGACTCAGACTGAAAACTTTACTTTTAGGAAGAAGAGAGTAGTATAAAAAGCACTGCTTCAGGTAAGCAGGCATATATTCATAACTCAAGTATACTGCATAGTTGAGCTCCTCGGGCATTTTAGTTGTTGACCATTTAGAACCATCCAAAACTTGTTCTCTATTCATGATGTTCTGTAATGGTTTTTGATACACTTAATTATATAATGCATGCAGATGAACCGGCAATGGATGTACGGTGACCGACGCACCTCCGAGTACATTAAGGGTCTGCATAATTTTCTTGAAGTGGTTGAGGCAAACAAGCGGAATAGTTTTATGTATTGTCCATGTACTGAGTGTGAGAATACGAAGGATTACTCTTCCTCGAAAACCCTTCACTGACACCTGCTTCATAAGGGTTTAATGCCACACTATAATGTTTGGACCAAGCACGGAGAAAGAGGGGTTATGATGAAAGACAACGAAGAAGAAGAGGATGATGACAACTATCCTATGTTCCCTGAATACGGTGATACTGCTGAAGAAGAGGGGGAAGCTGAAGATCAAGAGGCACCAGACGATGTGCCCGATGATGATCTTCGTCGGGTCATTGTTGATGCACAGAAAGAATGCGAAAGTGAAAGGGAGAAGTTGAAGTTCAATCGCATGTTAGAGGATCACAAAAAAGGGTTGTACCCAAATTGCGAAGATGGCAACACAAAGCTCGGTACCACACTGGAATTGCTGCAATGGAAGGCAGCGAATGGTTTATCTGACAAAGGATTTGAGAACCTACTGAAAATAATGAAGAAGAAGCTTCCAAAGGATAACGAATTGCGTGACAGTACTTACGAAGCAAAGAAGGTTCTCTGCCCTCTAGGATTAGAGGTGCAGAAGATACACGCATGCCATAATGACTGGATCCTGTACCGCGGTGAGGAGTACGAGAATTTGAACGCATGCCCGGTATGCGGTGCATTGCGGTATAAAATCAGACGAGATGACCCTGGTGATGTTGAGGGCCAGCGCACCGGGAAGAGGGTTCCTGCCAAGGTGATGTGGTATGCTCCTATAATACTACGGTTGAAACGTTTGTTCAGAAATAAAGAACATGCCAAGTTGATGCGATGGCACAAGGAAGACCGTAAGAAAGACGGGAAGTTGAGAGCACCCGCTAATGGGTCGCAGTGGAGAAAGATCGAGAGAAAGTGGGGGGGGGGGGACAGGTGACCCAAGGAACGTATGGTTTGGTTTAAGTGCAGATGGCGTTAATCCTTTTGGGGAGCAGAGCAGCAAGCATAGCACATGACCTGTGACTCTATGTATGTATAACCTTCCTCCTTGGTTGTGCATGAAGCGGAAGTTCATTATGATGCCAGTGCTTATCCAAGGCCCTAAGCAACCCGACAATGACATTGATGTGTACCTAAGGCCATTAGTTGATGAACTTTTACAACTGTGGAATAAAAAAGGTGTACGTGTGTGGGATGAGAACGAACAGGAGGAATTTGACCTACGAGCGTTGCTGTTTGTCACCATCAATGATTGGCCTGCTCTTAGTAACCTTTCAGTACAGACAAACAAGGGATACCACGCATGCACGCACTGTTTGAATGATACTGAAAGTATATATTTGGACAAATGCAAGAAGAATGTGTACCTGGGACATCGTCGATTTCTTCCGACCAAGCATGCCTTAAGAAAGAAAGGCAAGCATTTCAAAGGTGATGCAGATCACCGAAAGAAGCCTGTCTTTCGTACTGGTGATGATATAGTTGAGGCAGTGAAGGATTTACAAGTAATCTTTGGAAAAGGCCTTGGCGGACAATCTGTTCCGAATGACGATGCTGGACGCGCACCCATGTGGAAGAAGAAATCTATATTTTGGGAGCTAGAATATTGGAAAGTCCTAGAGGTCCGCCACGCAATCGACGTGATGCACGTGACGAAGAATCTTTGCGTGAACCTGCTAGGTTTCCTGGGCGTGTATGGGAAGACAAAAGATACACTGGATGCACGGGAGGACCAGCAACGTGTGCACGAAAACGACGGCATGCATCCAAAGCAGTATGAAGGTCCTGCCTGCTATGCTCTTACCAAAGAAGAGAAGGAAATCTTCTTTGAATGCCTGCTCAGTATGAAGGTCCCGTCTGGCTTCTCGTCGAATATAAAGGGAATAATAAATATGGCAGAGAAAAAGTTCCAGAACCTAAAGTCTCATGACTGCCACGTGATTATGACGCAATTGCTTTCGGTTGCATTGAGGGGGCTTCTATCGGAAAATGTTCGATTAGCCATTGTGAAGCTATGTGCATTCCTCAATGCAATCTCTCAGAAGGTAATCGATTCAGAAATCCTACCAAGGTTACAGAATGATTTGGTGCAATGTCTTGTCAGTTTCGAGTTGGTGTTCCCACCATCCTTCTTCAATATCATGACGCACGTCCTAGTTCATCTAGTCGACGAGATTGCCATTCTGGGTCCTGTATTTCTACACAACATGTTCCCCTTTGAGAGGTTCATGGGAGTCTTAAAGAAATATGTTCGTAACCGTGCTAGGCCAGAAGGAAGCTTCTCCATGGGCCATCAAACAGAGGAAAGCATTGGGTTCTGTGTTGACTTTATTCCTGACCTTAAGCCGATTGGTGTCCCTCAATCGCGGTATGAGGGGAGACTGACTGGAAAAGGCACGCTAGGAGCGAATTCAATAATATGTAGGGACGGGCATTCTTGGTCTCAAGCACACTACACAGTTCTGCAGAATTCTACCTTGGTGACCCCGTATGTCAATGAACACAAGAATATTCTGCGCTCCAAACACCCAGAGCAGTGTGACGACTGGATTACATGTGAACACATCAGGACTTTCGCCAGTTGGTTGCAAACACATCTCATGGGTAACACCACTGTTGCAGATGAGCTGTACTCATTGGCCAGGGGACCATCTTCGACTGTATTGACTTACAGAGGGTACGAGATAAATGGGAATACATTTTACACGATCGCCCAAGATCAAAAGAGCACTAACCAAAACAGTGGTGTCCGCTTTGATGCAGCAACCAACAGGGGAAAGGACACATATTATGGTTACATAGTGGACATATGGGAACTTGACTATGGACATGATTTTAAGGTTCCTTTATTTCGGTGCAAATGGGTCAATCTGTCAGGAGGCGGGGTACAGGTAGACCCGCAGTACGGAATGACAACAGTGGATCTGAACAATCTTGGGTACACAGACGAACCATTCGTCCTAGCCAATGATGTGGCACAGGTTTTCTATGTGAAGGACATGTCTATCAAACCGAGAAAAAGAAAAGATAAGGAAGCGAATACATCATACGATGAGCCAAAGCGCCACATAGTTCTTTCAGGGAAAAGAGACATCGTGGGAGTGGAGGGCAAGACAGACGTGTCTGAAGATTATGAAAAGTTTCATGAAATTCCTCCCTTCAAAGTGAAGGCTGACCCAAGCACCCTGTTAAATGATGAAGATTATCCATGGTTACGGCGCAATAAGCAAGGGACACACGCGAAGAAAAAGTGAAGACTTTCTCTCCACAACTATTCTGATGATGGCTTTGATCTAGAATATCACTGCAGTCACATGTCTAGAAATGAAATGCCTTTTGTAATAGATGAGTTTTCGTCTAAAACCCTGATACTTCGAAAAAGATTGTCCATTTTGTACACGAAGTGCATCCAGTTTTTCCCGTAACCCTCTCAACTTTTTAGCACATGCTATGTGGGTGAAATGATGATACCATGCCAACTTTCAACCTTTTCAGAGTTCATTTGTAATTCTTTTCAATTTCAGGGTTATTTAGCTCAAAGAATGAACTAATAGCAAAAAGAATGAACTAAAAAGCTTTTACAAAACTCTAATAGCAAAAAGAATGAACTAAGTATTTTTCGTTCAAAACATTAATAGCAAAAAAAATTCATAAAGTACTTTTTTGTTAGAAACTTTAATAGCAAATTAAAATAACAAAATCTGTTTTTGTTTAAAACACCCATTTAAAATAATCTAAAAATTACCAAATTCAATATAATGATAAAACACACTAATATTAAATTGCAGGAAAAAAAATCACTCAAAAAATCTATTTTTAAAGTAAAGTTATTCACAAACTAGTGATTCACACAAATTTCAAAGAATTCAAATTTAAACTATTCAAATATGAAAACTAATTGCACTAACAGACAGTTTATAATTTTTGTGACCTAAAGCAAAAAGAATCACTCAAAAACTCTAAGTATTTAGATGTAAGTAGAAACAAAAGAAAATAAATAAAGCAAAAAACAAAACAAAAATACTGGAAAACAATTTTAAAAAATGCCGCCTACTGGGCCGCCACGGCCTGCATACGACTAGACACCCAACCCGCTAGTTGGGCCAGGACGCAGGCCCGCAGCAGGCCCAGTAAGCCCACAGGCAGAGTGATTGTGTTTAGGCCCGTAGGCCTGCATAAGAGAGGAGCTCGAGAGGGTTCGCGCAACGGCGTTTATAAACCACTCTCGACGCCTCTCAGCTAGCGAGGTGGGACTAAACATCCACCCGCCCGACACCGTGCCAGCCGCAGCCCTTTAGTCCCGGTTGGTGGCACCAACCGGGACCAATGCCACACTTTAGTCCCAGTTGGTGGCACCAACCGGGACCAATGCCACCCTTTCGTCCCGGTTCGAGCCACCAACCGGGACCAATGGGCTGTGCTTCCCGCCCTTTCGCCTGGCCAAAATTGACCTTTGGTCCCGGTTGGTGGCTCGAACCGGGACGAAAAGGGGCCTATCGTCCCGGTTCGAGCCACCAACCGGGACCAATTCTCTGTCTATATAAGCCGCACTTAGCAGTTTTCGTCTCATTTTCTTCGATCTCTCCTCGTCCTCTCCTCCGACGCCGCCGCCAGGCTGCCACGACGCCGTCGCCGCGCCCCTGCCCCGCCGTCACCGCGCCCCTGCCGTCGCCGCCCATCCGCACGCTGTCCCTCTTCCCCAAGCCCATCCGCGGCGCCGCGGACCTGCAGGAGCACCCGAGGCCGCCCCTCCTCATCGTCGCCGCCTCCCCCTCAGGTGAGCATCCTCTCTCTACCCTCCCCCTCTCTATGTAGATAGATAGATAAATTTCGTGCTAGAACAGGTTGGGAGGTTGGGAGTTGCTAGACTAGACAGATAAATTTGTAATGCTTGATTTTTTAAAACCTATATGCATTACATTATGGAACAGAGGGAGTATATGTATGAAAATGCCAGTGTGCATGAGGACTTTAAAAGTATATGGTAAAGACGATTAATATTGTATCACAAGAATATACATGTACAGTTGCAACGCATGGGCAATTAGATTGTTTACTACCCCTAAAAACACTAAAGGGCTTATCAAAATCATCATCTTTTTTAGCAAAAGAGGCTTTCGCCTCCGATTTCGTTTATAGAAACCAAAGTCATTCAGCTAAACATCATCCAGTTCGAAAAAAGAACATAAACCAGACCACTACATCCTAAAAGGAGAATATTAGTTGCAGAATATATTACAGACCTGGCCACGAAAGGCACCGAAACCTAAACGAACTTTTCACAAACTGCAAAAATAAAGAGATCATCCCGCTACGCAAAAGAGAAGACATCAAGTGAGGAGAAGAGCGATCTTCGAACAACAGCTCATCCGTCTAGTCTAGCAACTCCCAACCTCCATCCTCGAGCCGCGCGGTGAACTTCACTTGCCACCTGTTCTATTAGATAGATAGATAAGATGTATATGTTCATGTGGAGATGAGATAGATAGATAGATAGATAAATTTCGTGCTCTGTTTTTTTTGATGAGATGTATGTTCATGTGGAGATGAGATGTATGTTCATGTGGAGATGAGATAGATAGATAAATATGGTGCTCTGTTTTTTTAGATAATGTTCATGTGGAGATGAGATGAGATGAGATGTATGAGGTGTATGAGATGTTTTGTGGAGATGAGATGAGATGTTGTCATGTGGATTTTTTTTTGTTCATAGAAAACTCTGATAACTTCGACATGAGGGGGGACGTCGATCAACCCCCTCTCGCCCGACCAACTCTCGAGTCCACCCAAACCCTAGAAGAAAGAGCGTTGTCGATCCACCCCCTCCTACATAGCGATTATTTTTTGCAAAGTGTCCTCTCCTGAAAGTATAACTCCGATAACTTCGACATGAGGGGGGGACGTCGATCAACCCCCTCTCGCCCAACCAACTCTCGAGTCCACCCAAGTCTATGTTTGCCACTAATCCATCTCTCATGGTTGTAATATTTGCAGAAACTATGGACCCCAGAGATATAGAAACAGAAGAGTTGTTGGGGGATATAATCCTCGCCGGAGGTGATCCCTTGTCGTATCTCAACGACACCGATGGTCAGGAAGGAGAGGATAACGGCTCCGGTGATCCAACAATGGAGGAGGAAGGAGATCATGATCACGGCTCCGGTGACCGAACGGAGGAGGGAGCCTTAACTATTGCAAAGTCCGGCGAGGTATGTATATATATTAAGCCTTTGTTGACTTGATGCATTTAATTGTTTTGGTATGTACATATATTAACGCTTCTTTCTTCTTTTAGACCTCTGGATCGAGCCAAACTTCCGTAAGGAGACGAGGCCCGAAGAAAAGGTTGCGCCAGGATGAAAGGTTCACGATCACAGAAGTCGCGAACGATGGCAACCGATTGCTCCCAAGCGGACCAAGGACGTATTTGTACATCAGTGGGACATCGTCCTGATCAAAATCCAGGAATGGAATAAAACTAAGGACCCTGAAGTTTCTTATGTCCAGGATAGACTAAAAGATGATCTTTGGACCTTGCCGATGACAAATTTCAGCCTACCACCAGAGGAGGATCCGAATAACCCAGTTATGGAGCGAAAGGTTAAGGCGTTTGCTCTTAAGAAGATGGCAGAACTATTCAGGAACTGGAAGAAAGAGTTGAACAAAAAGTTTGTCCAGAAAGATGAGACTCCGGAATGCAAGGGTCGATATGAGAAGATAAGACATGACTGGCCCGCATTTGTGGCCTACAAGAAATCGGAGAAGGGTAAGAAAAGGTCTCTGACAAACAAGAAAAATGCTGCAAAGAAGCAGTATCACCATCACACGGGGTCAGGTGGCTACTACAAAGCCCGGCCGTTGTGGGACAAAGCTGAGCAAGACCTGCTTGCTAAAGCGGTCCAACCAGCGACATTGCACTGGCCAGATCGTTCAAGGACTTGGTTCTTCGGGGTAGGGGGGACTTTGGACCCAGAAACAGAGGAGTGTGTTTGGACGGACGAGCAACTTGCAATACCCATCCGGAAGCTTGAGGCAACAATCAAGGCAGCGCAGGAAGGGAAGTTCATTCCCGACAGATAGAATGACGAGCTGACAGAGGCCCTCGGGAATCCTGAACACCCTGGACGAACACGAGGCACATCAGGCTCCGTTCCGTGGGTGCATGGGTTTCCCGATAGCGGTGGTTATAGAAGCCGAGATAGAAAGAGGAAACAGGAAGCAAGCAAAATGCAGAAGATCAGTGCAAGATTAGCAAAACTAAAGGAACTTGAGAGCCAGCGAGCTACCGGCCAACCATCTCAGCGGCACGAAGATCCTTCCTTCGACGCTGCCCCAGAAGCTACCCCACCATCTCAGCGGAGAAGCAGCGTGGCTTCCACGGAGCTGGTTCAGCCTGATTTCACGGCTCCTCGCTACCCCGTGGATAGTATCACGGAGGCTGAACATTGCGTGCTAATGGCGAAATTCCACAACCTGACCTTCAAGGCGGCAGTCGGCTTTGTTGTACCTCCTCGAGCTGAGGGAACTTTCCATTGCCGTCCGATTCCACATGACTATGATGTTGTCACGGTGGATGAAATAATGGATGGATTTGAGGGGCTAGAGCTTGACTTCCCTACAGGTGAAGGGGAAATTCTTCTGGAAAAAGCTTTGAGGAGTACCTGTCTATGGAGAAAGGAGTACATCAAGCTTCCAAACTGGACGCCTCAGCACACTCAGCCTCCTCCTCCGCCTCCTCCTCCTCCTCCGGCGCGTCAGGGCACTCCGCCTCCTCCTTCTCCTCCTCTGATGCGTCAGGGCACTCCGCCTCCGCCTCCTCCTCCTCCTCCTCCGGCGCGTCAGGGCACTCCGCCTCCTCCTTCTCCTCCTCCGATGCGTCAGGGCACTCCGCCTCCTCCTTTGCCTCCTCCGGCGTGTCAGCGGGCTCCGCCGCCTCAGCAACGGCGGAAGAGAGTCGCCGCCGCTCCGGCGGCTAGCAGTACAATAGGCGGGAAGAAATACAAATATGGTCCAAGCCTCAAGCCTCTTCCAAAGTTACCATATGAGAGGACTGAGAAGGAAATCGATGAAATCTCGAAAGCCGAAGTGCAGGCCCATTTTGCACGGAAACGTCCACCTCCGAAGGAAACGGTAGATCCGGTGAAAGCGAAGCGCACTCTGGATGCCCTGAAGCGACCACCACCGCCTCCGCTGCCATCCAACTATGATCGCCGTATTCAAAAGACATATGATGAAGCGCGGCGGTCGGGAAGTACTTCCAGTGCTGCAAGAGAGAAAAAACGAAGAAGTGGGAAAACAATTCCCCAGCTCGGCGAACAGGAGAAGCAATCGTGCCCCCCGCTCAAGGTGTCTAGCGATATCGCTAATCATCCGGTGCTACTGCCCGGTATCACTCTTGGTGATTACGTGGGCGATGATGTACAGTTTGAAACGGCTGAGGTAGTAGAGATCTTTAGATACGAGCACATGAAGCCTCTCGTCAAACCTGATCATCCTCGTCTAACAACGATGATGCATAGAGTGCACGAGTGGTACATGGAAACCTGTAGGAAGTCTGGGACCGACAGTTTGTTTCTCAGAATTAAAAAAGAGCACGACTTCATTGGAGTCGACCTGCTGCCTGTTGAATTTGAGGAGTTATTTCAGTTATTCAATCAAGAGGCCCTCAACAAACAACTCATGACTTGCTACTGTCTATAAGTATTACTTCTATAATTAAGTCTCTAGCTCAGCTCGTTCATTGCAAATATATATATAATTATCCTCACTATATTATGCAGATTGAAGATCGTCGAATGCAAAAAACGACAAATCTATGACATTGGGTTCATTAACCCAAATACCGTAAAAGAATGGTCGGTACAAAAAGAAGCCAAAGCTACTAGGGAGAACTTGCTACAAGCGTTCCTTAGACATCAAAACAAAAGGGAAATACTCTTTCCTTACAACTTCAAGTGAGTGTTACTGTCCTGTGCATATTCGGTTTCGCTTACTCGAGGTTAAGTAATGTAATTGATGAGTTATGCGTGCGCATGTTCCACTTTATTCTGCTATCCATTAAGCTTGACGGGGCAATAGTAACTGTCTTAGACTCAAGACGTAAAGATCCCAAGGATTATGCGGACATGACTGCAATGCTCCAGAAGTAAGTTCAATCAATACCGGGACCATATCGGCAACTTTCGTTCATTTCCTGATATCAAGTAATCATTTTCTTTGCCTGGCAGGGTTTGGAAAGAGTTCACCGCAATGGTTCCCGGTCTGAAGAACGAGCTGCGATTTACACACCCCAAAGTAAGTAGTACTAGCTAGTTCCGCGCATCTCTCATTGATTCTAGTTTCATCAATACCATTATCATGCTTGATTATCAGTTTCATTGAACTCTATTCTCGTAAAGTGCTTGTACCAGGCACCCGGGAATAATTTATGTGGATACTACGTATGCGAGTTCATTCGCTACTCGATCTCTGAGCGGGGCTTCTGTGACAAACAATTAGAAGTACGTAAACAATATTCACAATTTTATTTTATATATTACCATCAATTGTGTTGAGTTTCATTCTTATATATGTATTGACCCCCTTCTTTAAATTAGATCTGGCAGATGCGGGATGAACTCCTACCACATGATCGCATACGAGCAATTCAAGAGGAATTGGCGGGATTCTTTCTTGACCACGTCATACCTGAACACGGAGAATACCATGTGAAATTGCAAATGGATCCTAGGTAGATGATGTTAGGGATTGTAAGAGATGTTATATTGTATATATGTAGTAGCGTCGGATAGATATACGAAAACTTGTTGTTCGACCAAGCACAGAGAAAGAGATGTCACTTCTCTCTATATATGTTCATGACGATCTTGTGTAATTAATGGTTTTCTTCATTTGCTTACTAGCTAGCGTCGAGTTCTCTCTGTATGTATAGTAGCTAGCGTCGACCAAGCACGGAGAAAGAGAGGTCACTTCTCTCTATTAGCTAGCTAACACAATATGAAACCCCTAAATTAACCCTCCAAAACCCCTAACCCCCCCCCCCCAAAAAAAACCCCAGCGCCTGCGAGCTGCTGACGCGTGGCTGCCTTTTGGTCCCGGTTGGTGTTACCAACCGGGACTAAAGGTCCTCCTGCCGGGGCGTCCCGCAGCGGCCACGTGGAGCCCCTTTTGGTCCCGGTTCGTAAGCAAACCGGAACTAAAGGTTTTGGGTATTAGTCCCGTTTGTTTTGTCCCGGTTCCAGAACCGGGACTAAAGGCCCTCTGGAACCGGGACTAGTACCCTGTTTTCTACTAGTGATTTGATACCTCAAATCCATACAAAAGATTGCAACATATTAAACCTACGTACTACGTACGAGCTATCTACTCTTCGTTGGAGATATCGACGATCTTCGTGCCCTTCGACGGATAGACGTACGGCAGATGCAGCTTCGCCCCTCCGGCGCCGGCGCTGTGGCCCCCTCCATCCCCTTCGACGCCTCCGGCTGCTCCGCCGCGGCTTCCTCCGCCGCTATCTCCGCCTCGACCTCGTCGAAGAGGGTGTCGGCCTCCGCCTGCCTCTGCCGGATGAGCCGACGGTTGGCCTCCACCTCGGCCTCATCCCGGATGGAATCCAGGATGGCCTGCTGCTCCGCCATCTCATCGGCTTGGGCGACGGCGAACTCTTCCTCTGCCTCCGCCATGTTGAAGCCCGGAGCGTCGTCGTCCTCCTTCGGCTCGTCCTCCTCAATGGCCTCGGGCACCTCCTCTTCCGGCTGCTGCTCCTCCTCATCCTCCTCCATTTCCAGCGAGTCAGGAGCGAGGGGGTGGATGTGCTAGGGCTGGGGGACGCCGACCGGCTTAAATAGCCGGCTCTGGCCTCGGGCGGCGAGCCGGAGCGGCATCACGTGGCGTTCACACCGCGGCGACGATCGAGGCGCCCGTCGGACCGTCAGGTTGCCGGACGAGTCCGTGTGGGGCCACACCGTTATGCTGACGTGGCGGGCGTGCCCAGGCGCGCCCGGGCTCCTCCATATACGCCCTATGTTTGGGCTGGATATGAGGGGTGCCGGTCAGCCCGGGCGTTTGAGGCCCGTCTGAATGGGCCGGCTGGGTCGTTTTTTTTATGACCGGTCAGTGACCGGGCGGCCTGCCCGGGCGTTTGAGGGGGGTATGAAGAGTCCGGCTGTAGATGCTCTAAGCGGGCTATAAGCCTGCTAATGTGCTTGCTCTTAGAAACAGTGTGATCATAGGCAGAAGATCATCATCAATCATACATGTAGTTCTACTAGCATTCTAGGTGAGCATGTACAGTATTGGAGAGCAGAGCAGAATACGGAGTATAGGATAGTAGTAGAACATATGCGACACAGTACTGAGGTGGTAAAAATTCTGTCACTATATGTTGAGTACCAATTAATCTACTCCAATCTCTTTCTGCAGCTTGATGATGGTATGTGTAGCCGATTTCTTTCCGAACTTATTTTTGGAATGTAGGCAGGAAAGCTACCAAATTTTATTGATTAGAAGGAGGTATTACAAGTAATACCTCTAAAGGAGGAATGCACCGCACAAATGGGTGCCAAAAAAGAAGAAGAAGAAAGTTGCTTGGTTTATCGAAGAAAACCAGGCGAAAACCTAAGCAGCGCCTAGTTAGACTGGGTCTAAAGCACCACAAAACATACAACATGTCATAAGACCAACACCCCACAACACGCCCGGCCGGGCACTCGAGCGCCTACCTCGCTATCAGAGTGCACACCTAAAACCTTCATATCAATCCGGGTTGCCACAAACCTATCTTTAAAACTCGACAACACCGAAGAGGAACGCTATGTCCGATAGACGAAACATATGCCGCTCCGATCCCGTGAGGTTGGCAGACACAACTTGCCTGACGCACATTGCGTATGAAGGGTGCTTCTGCTGCTCTCACGGAGGAGTCACACAAGCTGCCGTCGACAACCTCCACGAACCCCAAGACCCTTTGGCTGAGTCAAATTTCAAGACAATGCCCTAAGAGAAAACACGACGTCGAGCAAAGCTAATAGCATCGTTATCTTCCGATCCGGAAGACCAGATCTGAGGTTTCCCTCGTAGTATGTTGGGAAGGACGGGAAGAATTGCACCATTAATGCCTCCAACAAGAAAACAGTGCCCATAGACGCCGCAATCGATGACACCAGCCGCAACCGAAGTACGGCGTTCACCGGCAGCCTTCCTGCCCAAACCCACGACTCGGCCAACCACCTTGATGACACGTACGCATTACGTCACCCCTCGCCCTGCACAACCGCTGCAAGGACCCCTCGCCACAGGCTAGCAGAAACCAGATCGGGCCTGCCGCCTGCGGATCTAAGGGCAACTCCAACGCTAGACCCCAAATCGTTCGGCCGTGTCCGTTTGAGGGTAAACGGACAGAACAGGCGACCCAACCGCAGACCCCATCCCCATTTTTTGTCTGCTTCGTATCTGTTCTGCTCTATGCCTGGACCAAATTTGATCTGCATTTGAGGCCAAAGCGAACACGAGGCGGACGGTTTGGGTGTCTCCTCGTCCGGGCCGTGTCTGTTGCATGTGAGGGATGGCCCACCTGTCATGGACACCAAGGGGGGCCCACCCACCCATCCATCCCTGTCTTTCCTTTTTCTTTATTCTTCTTTGCCTGGGCTGGCGGGCGGGGGCATGCGCAGGCGGGCACAGCCGACGACTCCGGGCGAGCACGCAGGCTGGGCTGCGGCGGCGCGGCGCTCGGCGCGCAGACGGTCTGCGACGCGACGCTCGGCGGGTGGCTGCCGCGGGACGAGCTGCGGCGCGACGAGCTGGACAGTTTGAGATGGGTTGTTCTAAGGTATCCCGTCCGTCCGTCCGGTCGAGGAGATGCTGCGCAACAGATCGAGGAGAGCAGGCGGCGGAGCCGGAGGCAGAGGTCGGATGCCTCGACCTGAGCCCCTCGTCGACGCTGCTGCCACTGCTCAGTCTTCTTCTTTAGCGCCGGCTCCTGCGTTCACTTCCCCGAGGCCGGACATGGCACTCCCGCAGCCTGGGTTCTTGGACGACGCGGAGCAGGGGCCCTCCTCCTCCATGAGCCCCACCTCCATTCTCGAGACCAAGCAGGTCTGCTGCTCTGCCCTGCTGCCGTTCCTGTCGGAGAGAAGCCTCAGGAAGGCTCACATGGAGACGACCGCTCCGGAGACGGCTAGTTTCGGCGGCCTCACCGACGTGCTTCGGGAGCACAGTGACGCCAACCCCGGCGGCCGCAAGGTGGTGTTCGGGTCGCAGCTCAGGATCCAGGTACACTCGGGCAGGGCGGTGGAGCACTGGAGCTGGTGTCCTCCCCAGACGGACGAGCCGAACAGTTTGAGATGGGTCACTGCGTTGGGTACGTGCACCGGCCTCGCACAAAAAGCAGACACGGACGTCCGTTTAACCATTCCAAACGGATAAAATCCGGACGAAATGGGGTTAGAGCATCTCCAGCCGCCCCCCCCCCCCAACAGCCCCCCCCCCCAAGGCCGATTTTTTGCGCCGGCGGACGAAAATCGGCCCAGTCGCGCCCCCACGAGCCCATTTTTCGCCGGTTAGGGCCTAATTTAGCGCCGGCGTACCTAGGCCGAACCCGGCGCGCTGGGGGCGCCTGGGGGTGCCGGGCGAAACGTTTTGGCGCGAAAACGGGGTGGGTCCGCCGAGTCAGCGACCGCGCGGCGTCGTCGTCCTCATCGCCTCGGTTTCCCGCGGGGAATCAATGCAAGGCTGCCGACGGTCAGCCTTCCATTGATGCCGTGCCTTCACGAGCCGGCGTTCACGGGTGACGCAGTCAGTATGGGCGACGCGCGTCCACACGACTCCTCCCACGCGTCCGCACGGTGCCGCCCGCTCGCCTGCTATAAAAGGCGACCTCGCCGGTGTTCGCCACACCTCGCCGCCTGCCCCCAATCCCACCAGCGACGCCCCTCTCTCTTCCCGGCGATCTCCTCTCTCCCTCTCCCCCCCCGCAATGGCCGAGCGCTACCCAGGCGACGGCGCGGCCCGCAACGGCTTCGGCCGCCGGCACCTCCACGAGGACGAGGCCCGCCTGCTGTTCGAGGCAGAGTACCCGACGCCGCCGGACATGCGGGCGCCCGGCGCCTGGAGACTCAGTGCCGGCGGCGTCCCCGTGCCACCGGTGCCCACCGAAGCCGAGCGGCGCGCCGAGATCGCCCGCATCCGGTCCTCCCTGTCCGAGGAGTTACGCCGGCTGCCGAGGTACGCCCCGGACAGCACGAACCTCTGGACGTCCTACTTCGAGCGCCGCCGCGAGGAGCAGCTCGCCTCCACCAACGGTGGCCCCGCGCGCGGCCGCAACAACAACGAGGGCCGCCATCTTTGGTGGGGCGTCCCCGGACGCACGCTCGAGGCCGTCCTCGAGCACATCGAGGGCGGCAACGAGCCGCGCCTCGGGTACCCGGACGAGCCGACGTCCATCTCCCGCCGGAGGGGCTCGTCGTGGCAGCCACGACGCATGGAGGCGCCGTCGTCGTCGTCCTCCCACTCCTCCCACTCCTCCCACTCCTTCGGCGCAACGCGCACGCCGCTCGTCGCCATTAAGGCCGAGCCCGACGTGTCGCCGCTCCGACGCAGCGGGTGCAGCAATGGCGGCATCACCATCAACGAGGGCCGTCGCCGCGAGCCCTCGCCTCCCTGCGGCCACCTCCGCCTTGTCAGGCCGAAGACGGAGCCTGGCACGCCGGCGGTGGTCAAGCAGGAGCACCTGGCCATGGCTACCGCTGACGACGAGGCCGCCCTGAAGTGGGTGCGGGACGACTACGTCCGGGAGGAGGTGGAGCGGCAGCGCCGGGCCCTCGAGGAGATCGAGGCTCGCCACCGTGCTCGCCGCGAGGAGGAGATCGCCGGCCTCATCATCCTCGACGACGACAGCGACGGGGAGGCGCCCGGGCCCTCCAACTCCGACCTGCACCGTTTCGGCGACGCAGGGCAGGGCTGCAGCAGGGACGGCGGCCGCAGCGCGCCGGACGGCGACGGGGACGACGGCGGCGACTACACCGACTTCTACAAGCTCCTCGGCATGTAGAATGCGGCGCGCGGCGACGGGACGGTGGCGGTAGGACAACGTAGCCGATGTAGTCTTCTTTTTAGCTTTTGTATTATATTTCAATGAAAATCCGAAACTTTTTAATGTTTTGGGCCAATTCTACGCCCATAATGGGCTGAAAAGCGATGGTTGGGGGCGACCCCGGGGCCACGACTGGGAAGCCGAGCCCCCCGAGGCGGCGCTAAAATCGGCCCCTGGGGGGCCAACGGCTGGAGATGCTCGTTTGGGGTCCTGCGTAGGATCCAAACGCCACCGCTGCATACTACGCCTCAAGCTTCACGCAAGATCCAAACGAGTGGCACTCCGGCCGGCCAGATCCGTCGCAGCCATCACTCAACTTTGCATCCCACTTTAGTCTAGACTGTTGCATGTGCTGGGCTGAGGCAAAAAGTGAGTGACATCAACAGTTAATTCGCTGCAGACCTGAATTGATACGCTTGTGAAGAGGGCACTGTGCATGCATTGGATCCGCTTTTGAAATTCATACAACAAAACATACAACACGTCATAAGACCAACACCCCACAACACGCCCGGCCGGGCACTCGAGCGCCTACCTCGCTATCAGAGTGCACACCTAAAACCGTCATATCAATCCGGGTTGCCACAAGCCTATCTGCAAAACTCGACAACACCGAAGAGGAACGCTATGTCCGATAGACGAAACATATGCCGCTCCGATCCCGTGAGGTTGGCAGACACAACT
Organism: Elymus sibiricus; assembly: GCA_039707655.1. Classification (NCBI taxonomy): domain Eukaryota; kingdom Viridiplantae; phylum Streptophyta; class Magnoliopsida; order Poales; family Poaceae; genus Elymus; species Elymus sibiricus. Next base: position 529,048,416 of record CM077675.1, read on the forward strand.
TGCCTGACGCACATTGCGTATGAAGGGTGCTTCTGCTGCTCTCACGGAGGAGTCACACAAGCTGCCGTCGACAACCTCCACGAACCCCAAGACCCTTTGGCTGGGTCAAATTTCAAGACAATGCCCTAAGAGAAACACGACGCCAAGCAAAGCTAATAGCATCGTTATCGTCCGATCCGGAAGACCAGATCTAAGGTTTCCCTGGTAGTATGTTGGGAAGGACGGGAAGAATTGCAAAATTAATGCCTCCAACAAGAAAATAGTGCCCATAGACGCCGCCATCGATGACTCCAGCCGCAGCCGAAGTACGGCTTTCACCGGCAGCCTTCCTGCCCAAACCCACGACTCGGCCAACCACCTTGACGACACGTACGCATTACGTCACCCCTTGCCCTGCACAACCGCTGCAAGGACCCCTCGCCACATGCTAGCAGAAACCAGATCGGGCCTGCCGCCTACGGATCTAAGGGCAACTCCAACGCTAGACCCCAAATCGTTCGGCCGTGTCCGTTTGAGGGTAAACGGACAGAATAGGCGACCCAACCGCATACCCCATCCCCATTTTTTGTCTGCTTCGTATCCGTTCTGCTCTATCCCTGGACCAAATTTGATCTGCATTTGAGGCCAAAGCGGACACGAGGCGGACGGTTTGGGTGTCTCCTCGTCCGGGCCGTGTCTGTTGCATGTGAGGGATGGCCCACCTATCATGGACACCAAGGGGGCCCCACCCACCCATCCATCCCTGTCTTTCCTTTTTCTTTATTCTTCTCTGCCTGGCTGGCGGGCGGGGGCATGCGCAGGCGGGCACAGGCGACGACTGCGGGCGAGCGCGCAGGCTGGGCTGCGGCGGCGCGGCGCTCGGCGCGCAGACGGGCTGCGACGCGACGCTCGGCGGGTGGCTGCCGCGGGACGAGCTGCGGCGCGACGAGCTGGACAGTTTGAGATGGGTTGGTCTGAGGTATCCCGTCCATCCGTCCGGTCGAGGCGATGCTGCGCAACAGATCGAGGAGAGCAGGCGGCGGAGCCGGAGGCGGAGGTCGGATGCCTCGACCTGAGCCCCTCGCCGCCGCCGCTGCCACTGCTCAGTCTTCTTCTTTGGCGCCGGCTCCTGCGCTCACTTCCCCGAGGCTGTACATGGCGCTCCCGCAGCCCGGGTTCTTGGACGACGCGGAGCTGGGGCCCTCCTCCTCCATGAGCCCCACCTCCATTCTCGAGACCAAGCAGGTCTGCTGCTCCGCCCTGCCGCCGTTCCTGGCGGAGAGAAGCCTCAGGAAGGTTCACATGGAGACGACCGCTCCGGAGACGGCTAGTTTCGGCGGCCTCGCCGACGTGCTTCGGGAGCACGGCGACGCCAACGCCGACGGCCGCAAGGTGGTGTTCGGGTCGCAGCTCAGGATCCAGGTACCCTCGGGCAGGGCGGTGGAGCACTGGAGCTGGTGTCCTCCCCATACGGACGAGCCGAACAGTTTGAGATGGGTCATTGCGTTGTGTACGTGCACGGGCCTCGGACAAAAAGCGGACACGGACGTCCGTTTAACCATTCCAAACGGATAAAATCCGGACGAAATGGGGTTAGTTTGGGGTACTGTGCGTAGGAGTTGCCCTAACGCCACCGCTGCATACTACGCCTCAAGCTTCACGCAAGATCCAAACGAGTGGCACTCCGGCCGGCCAGATCCGTCGCAGCCATCACTCAACTTTGCATCCCACTTCAGTCTAGACTGTTGCATGTGCTGGGCTGAGGCAAAAAGTGAGTGACATCAATAGTTAATTCGCTGCAGACCTGAATTGATTCGCTGGTGAAGAGGGCACTGTGCATGCATTGGATCCGCTTTTGAAATTCATGCACATGAAAAAGCGAATCGGAGGACGGGTGGGAGATTTGGTGGAATTACTGTTGGGAGCACATGATCCGCTTTTGAAATTCATGCACATGATAGCTTGCCCGAGCAGTGCAGTCGCATTTACTCGCCCATGTGTTCACCATCGTTGTCTGCGAAACACATCTTTTCATACCCAGTACAACCCCATCCCATGCCAAGCATGCCATCATTCTGAATATAAAGTTTTTGGGCAGCCAAGCTACACTGTGGCATGTCCATGTCCTAGTACGCTAGCACACATGTCCAATCATGCTCAATAGTGCTTTGCCGCTGTAGCAGTACAGCGCGCCGCACGCCGCACGCCGCACGGCTTGTTGACAGACAAGAGTTCTTAAGTAAATAGTTGCCACATGTACAATTTGACAATCTCCTTGACGTCCATGTCTTCTAATCAGATCCACCACTACTAATGAACGTCGTCAAACGATATGTACCCACCACGGTTTAAAGGTTAGCTGACTACTACTTGCGTTAGTTATCTTTCACAGATTTCTTCAGACAAGCACAAGAAATGACATGAAAACACACATCCCTCGTTTCCCGTGCAAGCAAATCCACTTTATCAGAAATCATATATTTTCTACGTGTCCCTTTTCTACTCATCACCTGTCGTAGGGTGGATAGATACAAGAACAGGTGTACTTGTTTGTCAGTCTGTTCCCGGATCTCACCGGCCATGCCTAGTCACTCAAAACCCACAAGACGTGCCCAGCGCTGCGTCCTGTCTAATCAACATGTGGTGCATGCACCAGCACAGGGTCACATGAGTTCCTCCATGGCTCTGCCAACCCAACCACGCGCGCGGCTACATGGACATTTCTTCTGCGACTCGCACCAAGGAAAGAAATGTCAACATTCCCCAAAAGTGCCCAACATCTGTTAGATACAGCCCATCTGAAGAAACAAGGCCCAAGTTCTAATGGTCGCGGCATCAGACTGGTTCCTATTAATTTATACATTTTCCACACCAAGAACGATTCAAAAAAGATCCAACATGAATGAAAAAAAAAACATATGAATTAGTTACCGAATGTACCATTACTGGTATATAATTCAGTAACAATATAGCAGTCAATGTCAGGTCACATGAGCACAGTACATTTCGAATGAAAATTTCAAAGCTAAACACAAATCGGAATGAACAACAACGATGCTATAGCAAATTTGGCTCAAAAGGATCTGAACGCTTGCCACATGCATTTCGACGATGCCCAACAACTCCACATTTCCCACACATCGGCATCTTCCTTGGAGCTTTCGGAATATCTCCCCTATCTGGACATGTTGTGCTCTTATGCCCTTTGACACTGCATATCGTGCAGAATCTTGACCTCTTTAGTTTCTCTTCGTACGGCGGCTTATCTCTGCTTGTGGTTGGTCTACCAGCGAGGTGCATTTCCTTTGCAGGAGCAATCCCCGAACAGTTTGACACTGCATCACCATCATCCATAACAATTTTGGCACCAGAATTTTGGTTAACATACTGATCATCTTTTGCTCTCTTCTCCAAAGCCTCTCGCTCTTCGAGTCCCATCCCATCCTTGTCATGGCTTAGAGGTACAAGTGTTGTGTAAACCTCTTTCATCATGGCCATGAAAACATCATAGCACTTGACATTACTATCGCCGAGTCGGACACATTCCAGCGCCTTCATGTACATGGTGTTGTGCCTGTACGTATCAAATCCATGCTGCACTCTGTCCTTCTGGTAGCGAACAAGGTGATCAGGCAAGATGTCACGGGCATCCCTTGTCCATCGCTTCAATATGTGCTTCTCTGGTATCTTGCACAACTTGAGCTCAATCATAACCTGCCAACATTGAATTTTAGTATAGAAACCAGTCATCCATTTGCATGCTTTACCAAGTTTGATAACAGGTGATGTTCATTTTTACAGTTACCTTCAGGGCATGGCAGCACACCATTCCCGAGTGCTCGAAAATACCACACTCGCATTTGAAAAAACTCTGATCATCGTCAACCTCGACCTTGAACTGGACCTTGCTCCATTTTTCACGAGCCAAAGCATCAACATGAGTGAGAAGGTAGGTCTTCTTTGGTACATCAACATCAAGTTCGTAAGCTCCAGACTTGTACAGAGCATCCCCAAACTGCTCAAACATTGCCCTAGTGTAAATCTTGCTAGCATATCTCTCGATTGGAAGATTTACCCTCAGCGAAACACCACTCTGTAACACAATAAATATAGACACACAGTTTAAGGCATGAACATACAAATTTGAAATTCAAACTCAGCACAAACTTTTAGAAAGAACTTACTAGTGAGGTCCGTTTCTCATGGAAACTCTCTTCAGAGTCCCTGTCGAACTGCAGCTTCTCATTCTGCCTTATGAACAGATGCATCGGACAACCCGGCGGCACATAACTTTTTAGCATATGATTGGCACTTTCACTACGCTGAGTACTAGTCATTTTAGTGCAAAAAACTCCGCTGAAATAAGGCTTTGCCCACTTATGGCGCACCTCGTATATTTGTGTCAGGTATGGATGCTTTCTCAATGAATATTTAGCAAGCATTGCAGACCAGCCATCCTCGAACTCCTTCTCTGTGACCATATGATGAACAAGCTTGTGAAATTCACTCTTGAAATCAGATTTCTTGCCCCACAACGCCCCCATCGATTCCTTCGCTTTCTTCAAAACATGCCATTTACACCACCTGTGCGTTGTACCAGGCAACTCCGATTCTATAGCCAACTCCATTGACCACGCCTGGTCTGCAACGAACAATAGAAAAGAAATTAGTAACTGGCAACAACATAACTAATGAAAAACCAGAAAATTATACTCATCTACTGCCACAGACAACGTACCGGTTAGAATCGTCTGTGGATGTTTCCCACCGACCATCCTGATAAACTCACGGAAAACCCACTTGAAAGTGTCTTCCTTCTCATCCCTCAGCATGACACCCCCAAAGATCCAAAGATTATGCTTTGAAAATGATTGTTTACTCCTACGAACAGACCGAACGGCATGTCATATATATTTGTCCGGTATGTCGTGTCAAATGTCACTACATCTCCGAAGCACCTATACTGCTCTATGCTTCGCCCATTAACCCACATCAACGTTTTAATCCGGCCCTCCTCATCAACCTGAACTGTATAGGTGAACTCTGGATCGTTCGCCTTCATCTCTGCTAGTATGTCCATTGTCTTCCTGGCATCCGAATCAGACTGCTCCTTGTTAAGCTTGCAGCACAACGTCTTTAACGATCGTTTTGTGAATGGAACATTATCAACTGATCCAAAAAAACTGCCCACTATGCTAAAAACCTTTCCAAGGCTGACATTGTTCTCCCTCAGCTGCCTAACAAGATACTTAGTGTATCGGTCAATAAGCCTGTGTGAAGGCCAGTGCATCTTCTCGCCACAAGTGCTTGAAAGAGAGTGATTGTGTGCCGAGCGGTGCTCAGAAATGTACCATCCATTGTCATCAGACCTTAAGAGTCTGATCCTGGCAGTGCAGCCGCAACGCGTTGATCTTGTATTTTCCCTCTCTGGTTTCCCCTAGAGATACACAAGGCATAAATTATCAGTACAAATAAAATGGCACCAAGAATTCCATGCTTTTTATTAATGATTTTGAGAGATAAAATGTACCCACCGCGCAACCACACACTATCTCCTGCATGCACTTGGACCTCTCAACATTTAGCCTGCTTTTGGAATACCTTATGCCAAATCCAACCTCCCATGAATACAAATTGTAGAATTGGTAAGCCTCATCCAGAGAATCAAAGGATGTTCCAATTACAGGGTTCACAACATTGCCATCTCGCTTTGCTATGAACGCCCTCATTGATAGCTCAAGGGCAGTTTTCCTGTTAGGGTTGAGCTCACGCTCTGCAGGAGCTTTCCTGATCCTCACTCTGTCAAAACATAGGTTACTGATTTTAGTAGTGTGCAGAACTCAATAAACACAAATAATTATCATAAAAATAAAAGCAAAAACCCATGGCATAATCAGCTCGGGAGCCGAGACATGTAATCAGTTTAAAATGCATAGTTTATGAAACAGACCAGCTTTACTCCAGACAATCCACAGTTTTATAAATCAGAAAATATCTCTGACAAGGCAGAGTTGCTACGAACAAAAAACTGCATTTCCATATAAAGAAACCATCTTATATGTGAATCTGGACTCCCTCCCTCCCTCTCGCGTCGCCCCGCGCGCGACCGAGAGGAAAACCTAGCCGCCGCCGCCGGGCCCCCCTCCCTTCCTCTCTCCTCCTCCCTCGCCGCCGCCCGAGGGCGCGGCCGGGCGAAGCCCGGTCGTCGCCGGCGGCGGCGGGGCTCTTTCGTCTCCCCATGCGGTGGCTTCGGCGTGGGTTGCGGCGGCCGGTCGGGGACGCGGCGCTTGGCGTCGGGCGCGGCAGCGCGACGGGCATCGGCGCTGAGGTGCGGTGGCGGTGTGGACTGGCGCGTGACTGGCGGCGAGCTGGTGGTGCGCGCGTGCTGGCTGGGGAAGGCGTGGCGGCGGCGCTCAGATCTGGCCAGCACGCGGCGCTGGGCGTGGGCGCCCTTGGCTGCGGCGTCCGCCTCCTGCCGGGGCTCTGCTGGTGGGGGTGGCGGCGCTGCAGCCCTGGTGCTGCAGGCCAGCGGGTGGTGACGGTGTGGCGCGTCCGGATCTGCCCCTGTCGCTGCGGGCTGCGGGTGGCCTGGGCCACGGGCGGCCCTCTCGCCATGGCGCGGTGGTGAGGGGACGGCGCGGCAGCGGTGGAGGTGGGCGGCTCTCGTTCAGTCGGGCCCTTGCGGCTGGACGGCGGCGCTCGGCGCGGGAAGACCTCCCTGGTGAGCTGCCTCGGCTGCGGCGGCGGGCCGATTTGGTTTCCCTCGTCGGCGGGCGCGTGTTTGCAGATGGTCTCGCGGAGAGCTGTGCCAGCACCATGGTGGGGTGACCCGGGGTGCTCGAGGGGAGGGATGGGTGGCCTCGATGCGGTCGCGTTACCTATCGCCGGCACGGGGGGTGCCGGTCCGGATTCGTCCGCTCCCCTTTCGTCCCCGTTCCTCTGCCGCGGGCGGGGTGGCGCAGGTCTACCAGCGGAGCGTTTGCGGGTGGAGCCGCCGGTCGAGGGCAGTCAGTTGGTCCAAAGCCGGGGCCTTTGTGTAGGTCTCGGGGTTGTCTGGTTGTAGGGCGGCGGCTCTAGCGGCGGGAGGCGTGGCGTTCGTGGGCGGAGCGTGCGTCTCAGGTGCGGGCGGGCAACCATGGCCTCGCGGGTGGCGTGGTTGCGGGTGGTTGACGGAGTTAGGGTGCGATGGTGGGTTGTGAGCGTCGGGGTACACCACTTGCCCAGTCCTTTGACTAGTCGATGGTGGCGGCGGCCGTTGACGCCGTACCCTTCCTGAAGGCTCCGTCGTGGCGCTCCCCCTCTTGTCGTCTTGCTCCGGGTGAAAACCTGATCTTCGCGGATCGAGCGGTGGCGGCTATCCCTGGTCGTACCCTTCTTGGAGGCATCGCTTTGGAGGCCTGGCTTCGTTGTGTCTGATCCACCTCTCTATTGTTCTCGGTGGGGTGGTGTGTCGGTGCCCGGCACCTTTGTATCTTGCCTTGGGTGTGTGCGTTGTTCGGTCCTTCGGTTGCACTCGGTGTTGGTTGCTTTATAATATAAAGCGGGGGAAACCCTTTTTCGGCAAGCACACAGCCGAAACAAAACTACAAACAGCTTTCTATTTAAGCAGCCTTGCATACGACTGAAATTACAATCCCACATATTAACAAAAATCGGCATCTCTTTTATTTGAGCAAGGTTACCTGCGTGTCCAACCACTAGTGGCCTCCGAGCACACTTGCAATAGCTGCCCATCGTCGGCAACTCCACCATTGACACCGCCGCTGCATATGTCACCGACACGGCGAATGTCCCCCTCGGCGACGCTAATAGAAACCTGGGACTCAACTGGTCGCGCCGGTGCACTACCCCCAAACTGCCCATGGCTAATCCTGCATACAATAAGGTCATGGCTTGAATTTAGGAATCACCGCGGAACTCAAACGGGGGACATGAAGATCTAATCCTATCAAAAGCTTCCGATGATTGAAAGATTTGATGAGTTTTTGTTTACCTGTACTCTGAAACATCCTGCGCTTGCAAATACAAGTCCATTGAATGGCGCCGCAGCCTGGATATGGAGGAGGAAGACGGACTGGAGAGGGGAGTTGGAGGGAGGAGGAAGACGAGATGGATAGAGGAGCAGTACGAGCAGAATGGACCGGGGTCAGAGCATCTCTAGCAAATTCCGGCGATTATACGGGTTTGGGCCGTTTTGTCTGCCAGAACAGACACAGTAAACGCAGCCCGGCCCGTAAAATTTTTGCGGTGGCCCGGAAACGCGCCCCCTCGACCAGTATATGTGCGGGTTCGGCTGCTGGATACGGGTCCGAACCCTATCCCCCGCTGTCGCAAAAATCCCCAATCCCTCACCGCCGGCGCCTCAGATCCGCCGCCCGTGCCTCCAATCCGCCGCCCGCGCCTCCAATCCGTCGCCCGAGATGGCCAACTCCGCCCGCCGTGACAATGACGACCCCAAGCGGGCGCGTTGCGTCAGATCCGACGCGGCGCAGAAGCGGAGCGCCTTGCGGTACACACGCGTCGGGCTGTCGCCGCCGCCGTCGCTCCTCCGCCGCGAGACGGAGGAGTACAACCGCGCGCGCGGGCGCCTCTTCTTCGGCACCGGCAGCTCCTCCGGGGTGTCCAGCTCACGCTCCTCTCTCACCCCGGTGAAGAGGGAGCTAGAGGAGCTCCCCCCGGTGAAGAGGGAGCTAGAGGACTTCCTCCCCCCGGCGGAGGCAGACGCCATTTTGCCCGCGTTGCTAGCGCGCAGTGCACGGGAGGAGGAAGCGGAGCGGCAACGCCGCCGGAGGGATGAGGAGATCGACGCCGTGCTCTACGAGCAGGGAGTCGCGTCGGCCCTCGCGTTCGGCGACAAGGAGTGGCGCCGCGAGGCTACTGAGCAGGAGCGGATCTTCGTCGACCTCACCTCCGACGAGGACTCCGATTGAGCGCCGCCGCTGGTCAGCTACCGCACGAGCTCCGGTGAGCTCCATTTTGTCTAGTGCTAGGGTAGCGTAGCTCCGGCGTAGCTCCGGCGAGCTTTTATGTAAATATATCTATGCTGTGTTCGAACGATCTGCTCCTATGTAAAGAATGATCTATGCTCCGGCGAGTTTTTGCGTACAATTTCTCGCGCGAAAGATGTTTTTTTAATTTTATGGTTTTGAATACAGTTTCTGATCTGCCGCGGCGATTTTGTGCCCGTATAGACCTCACGCGAATTGTAAATTGCGTTTACAGTGCGCAGAATAGGGGGTCTGCTAGAGATGCTCTCAGAACCAGACACGTGAAGTAATCCCAAAAATGAAACCCCCAACCATCCCACCTGACATGTGGGCCGACTGGCTCACGTGACAGGGAAAAGTTCCAGGCTTGTTGTACACAAAAACTCGCGAGGTGTGCCTCAGGCCGCACCTGCCTCGTCCATCTCCAAGGTGAGTAAACATCTGTGCCGACCTCGTACGCCTAGATCACCTAACGCCTAGTGCTAGAACACGAACGTAGGGGACAGCGAAGTGACACATGCGAATCCCGAGGAACTGCTCTATGGCTCAGATAAACTCCACACCAGGGGCCGTCCACTGAAAATTCGCTTCCGACCTGGATTTCCATATTGATTCCTATATATTTCACGAAAATCTTTATCGGTCGAACCACGATGTGAAGGGTTCAATCAATCCCGTATGCAGTTCTCTTAGTCTATCGGTATATTACTTGCTCGAGATTCAATCGTCGGTATCTCCATACCTAGTTCAATCTCGTTACCGGCAAGTCTCTTTACTCGTTCCGTAATACAAGATCACATGACTAACTCCTTAGTCACATTGCTTGCAAGTTTCTTATGATGTTGTATTACCGAGAGGCCCAGAGATACCTCTCCATCATACGGAGTGACAAATCCCAGTCTCGGTCCATGCCAACCTAACAAACACCCTCGGAGATACCTGTAGAGCATCTTTATGATCACCCAGTTACGAAGTGACGTTTGATACACACAAGGCATTACTCCGGTGTCAGGGAGTTGCATGATCTCATGGTCTTATAAACAGATATTTGCCATGAAGAAAGCAGTAGCAATAAACTTAGCGATACGATCAAATGCTATGCTTACGGTTTGGGTCTTGTCCATCACATCATTCTCCTAACGATGTGATCCTGTTATCAAATGATAACTCATGTCTATGGTTAGGAAACCTTAACCATCTTTGATCAACGAGCTAGTCTAGTAGAGGCTCACTAGGGACACGGTGTTGTTTATATATCCACATATGTATTTTAGTTTTCGGTCAATACAATTCTAGCATGGATAATAAACGATTATCATGAACAAGGAAATATGATAATAACCACTTTATTATTGCCTCTAGGGCATATTTCCAACAGTCTCCCACTTGCACTAGAGTCAATAATCTCCCACTTCATATCTAGAACTCAATCGTCATCTGTAATACAGACAGACAACACCTACGCACACATATAAAAGATCCAACCGACAAAAGCAAAGTCATACAAAATTGAAAGCTCTGCCAAGGCGGAAAAAGAAAAATACGAAGACCTCTAAAAATGGTGTCATGAATTATAAAATTATTAATTAAAATGTACTCTTTGCAAATGTCATTTTCACCTTACTACGGTGCGACAAAGGGCGCACATAAGAGCATCTACAATCACGGTTTGCGAATCCGGCCCCTCATACATTTGTGGACCCGTCCGGGCGCGTTCGCGGGCACTGACCGGTCACTCCTTAAATCTGCTCGTCCATATCCAACTTTTTCATATTTGATCCCCTAGATCCATACAAAGCATGCAAACGATATCCCTACATACTACGTATCCTAGTCTTCGTCGTCGGAGATGGCCTCTAGCTCATCCTTGTCTGCCACAGCCCGTGCTGCCTCTATCTCCTGCCGACGAAGAAGCCTGGCCTCCGTAGCCGACTCCGAGCAGATGGAGTTAGGGATGGCATGCTGCTCCGCCCGCAGATCCACGTCCTCCTTCGATGACCTCCTCCTCCGACGCCTGCTCCTCCTCCCCCACATCCTCCTTCGTCGGCGCCTCCTTCGCCGGGTTCTGCTCCTTCACATCCTCCTCCTCCTCCACCTCCTCCTCCAAATCCCCCTCTAGATCCACAGGTAGCCTCGCGACCCTCCGGAACCGGACCTGCTCAAGGAGCCAAAGCCGGTGCTGGATCGTGTAGTGGCGGCGTCGTGTGGGCATGGTTGACGGCTGCGGCGGACGGGATGAGGAAAATGTGGAGGGGTAGGGTTTGGGTGCCGGCGGTCGGCTTAAATAGCCGGGCTAGGATTACGCGGCCCGCCGATGCGGCTTCACGTGGCGTTCACACTGCGGCGACGGAGGAGGCGTCCGTCGGACCGCCGAATTTCCGGGCGATTCCGCGTGGGTCCATGCCGTCAGGCTGATGTGGCGGGCGTGCCCGGGCTCCGTCATATCCGCCCCATATTTGGGCTGGATATGAGGGGTGCCGGTCATCCCGGGCGTTTGTCGCCCGTTTGAAGCGCCCGTCTGGGTTGATTTTTTGTGACCGGTCAGTGACCGGGAGGCCTGCCCGGGCATTTGAGGCACCCGTCTGAGTCGATTTTCTGTGACCGGTCAGTGACTAGGAGGCCTGCCTGGGCGTTTGAGGCGCCTGGCTGGGTCGATTTTCTGTGACCAGTCAGTGATCGGGAGGCCTGCCTGGGCGTTTGAGGCGTCCGGCTGGGTCGATTTTCTGTGACTAGTCAGTGACCGGGTGGCCTGCCCGGACGTTTAAGGCGCCCGGCTGGGTCGATTTTTTGTGACCGGTCAGCGACCAGGCGGCCTACCCCGGCGTTTGAGGCGCCCGGCTGGGTCGATTTTTTGTGACCGGGCGGCCTGCCCGGGCGTTTGGGGGGGGGGGGATATGAGCGGTCCAGTTGTAGATGCTCTAAGAGTTTTCCCTGTTTTCACTTTTGGATTCCTCCCGACGAGATGTTTACCTAGATCCGTTGTTGATAAGTTTTGACGAACTTTAAAAAAAATGGACGACAAAAGCCGAACCAAAAGCACTTTCTTTTCCCTTTTGAATAGTCACAATTGCCGCTTCGGCCGAACAACGAAAAAAAAGAACACAAGTTATTTTTTGTACGAGAGGGATGACTGTGTCTTTTGTGAAAGTAAATCTGTGCCTCTGCGAGAAGTAAATTTATGTCTCTTGCGGAAGGAAAAAAATGAAAACGCGTTTTTCCCCCTTTTCAAATCCGCGCCTCTACGAGTAGTAAATTTGTGCCTCTCGCGGAATGGGAAAAAATGTGTTTTTTCTTATACGAGAGGCATAACTGTGCCTCTGACGAAAGAAAATATGTGCCTCCACAGGAAGTAAATGTGTGTCTCTTGCAGAACGAAAAAAAGAAAACGTGTTTTTTTGCCTTTTCCGAGAGGCACAACTGTGCTTTTTGCGGACGCAAATCCGTATCTGTACGAGTAGTAAATTTGTGTCTTTCGTGGAAGGGGAATTTTTTTGGGGTTTCTTTAAGAGAGGCATCACTGTGACTCTCGCAAAAGCAAATATGTGCCTCCACATTTTTTCTCCTTTTTTGAAAAGCACAACTGTGCCTCTCATGAAAGCAAATCCATGCCCCTAGGAGTACTAAATTTGTGCCTCTCGCGGAAGGGAAAATCATGTTTTTTTGTTACACGAGGCATGATTGTGCCTCTCGTGAAAGGAAATATGTGCCTCCACGAGAAGTAAATATGTGCCTCTTGCGAAAAAACACGTTTCTTCCCTTTTCTGAGAGGCACAACCGTGTCTCTCGTGGAAGCAAATATTTGCCTCCACGAGTAGTAAATTTGTGCCTCTTGCGGAAGTGAAAAATGTGTTTTTATTATTTTCTGAGTGGCACGACTGTGCCTTTCACGGAAGCAAATCCGTGCCTCCACGAGAAGTAAATTTGTTTCTCTTGCGGAAGGAAAAACACGTGTTTTTTTTCCTTTTCCTAGAGGCACAATTGTGCCTCTCGCGGAAGCAAATCCGTGCCTCTACGAGTAGTAAATTTGTGCATCTCGCGGAAGGGGAAAAAATCTTGTGTTTTTTTTGCGAGAGGCATGACTGTGCCTCTCGCGGAAGCAAATCCGTGCCTCCACAAGAAGTAAATTTGTGTGTCTTGCGGAAGGAAAAAAGAAACGTGTTTTTTTACCTTCTCCGAGAGGCACAAATGTGCCTATCGCGGAAGCAAATCCGTGTCTCTACGAGTAGTAAATTTGTGCCTCTCGCGGAAGGGAAAAAACCGTGTGTTTTTTTCTTTTACGAGAGGCACGACTGTTCCTCTCGCGGAAGCAAATATGTGCCTCCACAAGGAGTAAATGTGTGCCTCGTGTGAAAAAAACACGTTTTTCTTTGCCTCTCGCAGAAGCAAATCCTTGCCTCCAAGAGTAGTAAATATGTGCCTCTCGCGGAAGGTAAAACGCGTTTTTTCCTTTTTCCGAGAGGCACGACTATGTCCAACCTACAGTAATGGATCTATAAACTGACAAAGATCAAGGAAGTGACCGTAATGAGATTATTTCATCATAGCAATACTTAAAGTCAGTTCGGATTAAACTAGCAACTACTACATATTTTAATTATGAGATATAATGGATGGATGTCAAAAGAATTCCCATGAGATGGAAATAGAACGAGGATTGTATATATGATACGGTCCAAAGTAATTTTGTCAATCCAGGGATGCTAGTAAATGTGCAAACTTCAAGAGATCCTATAATAGACTGAAGCAAGCATTCTGGAGTTGGAATCTTTGTTCTGATGAAATGGTCAAATAATTTGATTTCATCAAGGAAAACAAAGATACTTGTAGCTAAAAGAAAGTAAGTGGAAGCATTTCTAAACATTGTGTGTGCATGACACATTCGTGATTCTAAATTGTATAAATTTCTTGACATGAATTAAGACTTTACTGATTTAGTTTTTTTAATAAAGTACTTAGGCAATATAGTCTTGGTATTATGCATAATAATGCATGGAGATAATAGTGTCTAACCGGGCTTAGCCAAAATACATATTGACAAAATACTAAAAAAGTTTAGTATGAAGAATGCCAAGAAGAGTTTCTTGCTGATACGTCTACAACGTATCTATAATTTTTTATTGTTCCATGCTATAATATTTTTATTCTAGGATACTTTTTGGGCATTTATTTGTTGATTCATATTATTTTTGAGCACTAACCTATTAACCCAGTGCCAAGTGCGGGTTGCTGTTTTTTGCATGTTTTTGACTTTTTAGGTTTACAGTACCAAACAAAGTCCAATTGTCACGAAATTTTTTGGTGATTTTTTCTGGACCAAAAGAAGACCTGAAAGCTTCGGGAGGAGGCTGGGGTCCGCACGAGGGGCCCACACGCCAGCAGGGCACGCCCAGGGGGGTGGCCGCGCCCTGTTAGCTTGTGGCTGCCCCCTCGTCTCCCGACGCTCCTCTCTGGCCTATAAATTCTAATATATCCTAAAAACCCTAGGGAAGCTCTCGAAACACTTTTTCCGTCGTCGCAAGTCTCTGTTCCACCGTGTGCCCACCTGGAACCCTGTCCGGTGCCTTTTTTTCAGCCTTTTTTTTCATGAATCCGCATTGTTGCGTATCATTTCATTGATAGATAGGGAGAACATACAAGTTGCCGCACCATGTGGCATACACGAATGGGCGTCCCTATGGGCGGGATATGAGCATGAGGGAGTTTGCTCAGCCTCATTACAACTGATTTAGACCACAGGGATTACAATTGCTAGTCCTTTTGCTCCTGCTTGAGCCTAAAGCCGAGCTTCCTCCTTAATCGTGCGGACAAGCTCGATGCTAGATGGCCGTAGGTTGACCAAGAGAGCGGCGTTTCGATGCTTCCAAATACTCCAAGTGCTAAGGGCTATGAGGGAGTTGAGACCCTTGCGCAGACTTGCCGGAGAAGTGGTAAGGGAGGCGGACCAATGCCGCAAATTTCCTACAGGCAGGTTTTGTTGTTCTAATGTGTGCTCGGCTGCTCGCTCCCAACAGCGAGCATGTCGACTTAGCAAAGGGAAGGCCCATCTGATTGAGTATGCTTTTCTTGTTCCAAACGTACCTGATTGGAAACGGTGCCACAAGGTACAAGAAAACAACAGTCAGCACTGATCGAAACTGAGAATTGACATCCAATGCTCATTCTATACGCAAGTAGGACTACATACAGTTTACATTGACAGCGCGTACTTAATTAGGGGGCCCAACTTTTGCATCATCTCCAGCATCTGCTCCTCCGGAAAAATTATGTAAGCCGTGTACCTAATACACTCGGTTTATGCCGATTTAAACACGGTTTATATATAAGTCCAGTAAAACTCTCAGCTTACTGTACACGGCTTACAGAGGACCAGCTTATCAGGTCTAAGCCGAGAGCCATGACGAAAAAACTCGGTTTATACATAAACCGAGTGTTTACACGAAGCACTTGGTTTAACAAAGTAACGTGACAGCCAGCCGAACGTTAACGGTCACGTGTCATTATCTATATAAACCGAGGGCCGAGATGAGCACGGTTTATTTATAAACCGTGGGCTGAGAGCATCTCTAGCAGACCCCGTAAAAAGCCCCGACCCGCAAAATAACCGCCAAAATGCGGGTCGGCGCAGAAAATCCCGCCCGAACAGACCCCGCAAACGCGGCTGGCCCGTAAAATTTTGACCCCAACCCGCGAATACGCGGGTCCCCCCCCCCCCCCCCCCCCCCGGCCCGTCGGTGCCCTGCATATAGCGGGAGCGGTTGGTAGGGAGGACATTTCAGCCCGCGCTTTTCCCCACCTACCACCTCCGCTCTCCCTCCCGCCCCGCCGCCGGGCCGCCGCCCACGATTCCGGCGAAAGTAGCCGGCGGGATCACGCCGAAAGGCCACCACACGCACGAGGTTGCCCTCCGCCCCCACCCCCTCCTGCGTCGGCGGGCCGGAAAGTTGCAGATCTGCGGCCCTTCGTCGCGGGCGGCCGGATTTGGCTTTTCCGGCCGCCGGTGGCTGCGCCAAGCGATGGAATGGTCGGGGAGCACCTCGCGCAGCCCCGGCAAAGTCCCATCACCGCATGCAGGTATGGGTTCGTCCTGTCGCCGCCGCCGACGTTTTGTCGGCATGGATTCGGCCGGCCGTCCGTCGGGCTCGGCGCTCACGCAGCGGCTCTGCGGCTCGCCGATGCCGCTCATACAGTGCGACGACTGCACGCGGACAGTGCTGCGGCTAACTTCGGGCACGCCGAATCACCCCGGATGGGTGTTCTTCAAATGCGAAAACGACGGGGTACGTGTTGTTTTCATTCGGCTTTGGCACCGCATTCTTTGGTTCAATTGTGATAGCTCATTTCGAACATCTTCATGTGTGTAGGAAGATGGATGCTCATTTTGGTTTTGGGAAGGCGAATACATTGATTTATTGATAGAAAGAAACTTAATAGACGTTCGTGCACTCCTTAGTAGAATCGAAGGTAATGAAGCGGCTGCATGTGCAACTAGAGGGGAAGCAACGTCTACTTCTTGTGTCAAATTGAGGTGCAAATTTCGGATTTGCGGGCCGGCGGGAGCGGCGCCAGACCAGACCCCGTAAAGCTGACCCGTAAAAGAGCATATTCCGCGAATATCCTTTTATACGGGTCCGTTTTGCGGGGTTTGCCTCTGCGGCCGTCCGCGCCGGCCCGCAAAGCCGTTTTTTCACGAACTGCAAACGCGTTTTGCGGGTCGGCGTTATGCGGGGTCTGCTAGAGATGCTCTGAGATGCACCGCACGGTTTATCTATAAACCATGGGCTGAGGTGGAATGCACGGTTTATAAATTGTAAGCCGAGTGTTTACATTCAGCAAACCATGTGAAACAGCAACAAAAAAAAAGTGGCCGTGACCACCGCCGTCGTGCAGCTCTCCGGCATCGACGTCGGCGTTATGAGCCCCAGCGTCACAAGGTGCCACCATTCCCGGGTCGGAGCGGCACAAGTCTTGGCCACCGCCACCGCTACACCTGCTCGTCCAACAAGAAGACTATGACGGCCGGCAAGGAGAGGAGGAGCAGCTGCTGCTTGCCGTCGCATGAAGCTGCTGGTTGCTCCTTGCACGTGCGCGTGCCGCTGCTGGTCGCTGCTTGCCGGCGCATGCTGCTGCTACTTGTAGAGTTGTAGTTTGGGCGTGTCCATGCCGCTGCTGGTCGCTGCTTGTCGGCGCATGCTGCTGCTACTTGTAGAGTTGTAGTTTGGGCGTGTCCATGCCGCTGCTGGTCGCTGCTTGCCGACGCATGCTGCTGCTACTTGTAGAGTTGTAGTTTGGGCGTGTCCATGCCGCTGCTGGTCGCTGCTTGCCGGCGCATGCTGCTGCTACTTTTAGAGTTGTAGTTTGGGCGTGTCCATGCTGCTGCTACTTGCTGCTTGCGCCGCTGCTTGTTACTCGCCGCCGCCCGTGTGGCTGCTTGCTGCTTGCTGTTGCAATGCATGTATTGTACATACGCATCTAGATTTCTGGCCATCTCATTCACACGCTCAATAATTCAGACTACCAATGATTGACATATGGCCTTTCATCTTGAATTTTTTTTACTTTTGGAGCCCGAGCTCCATGGAGGCTGTTTTTTGAAAAAATATAAATTCATCAAAATTCATATTTTTTACGTCTCAAAACATTCTGAAAATAAATGTAGATATACATGGGGGCATAATGTACATGTGTGTACATTTTCACGATGAAATACGTACGTTGAAATGAGGGTTGTGCAAAAAAAAAAGTGGCTTTTCAGCACATGATATTGTTCATACCCAAAGTCCATGAATTTGTTTTCTTTTTGTACAGATCATAATTCAAGGTAACATCGTTAATTTGTACACACGCATACATTTCATCCTTATCTACATCCATATATTTCAGAATTTTTTGACACCAAAAAGTTTTTTTTTTTTTACTTTTATATGGTTTTTACACTACCAATGGCTGACATATGGTCATGCATGTTTCTTTTCATACGTCTGCTGATATTTTGATAAGAAAGTGCCCAAACTTATCTATCGTATAAAACATAAAAGCACAAAACAAAATTCTTTTCGAGACATCAAATTGATCCACTGTACGGAACTTTCACTGTCATTTGCAGTTGAGTAGTGCGAATTCGTCACTTTGAGTAGCTTGTTGCTTTGGTTTTTATCCCATTTACCTTAATCTTTTGAAGAAAAAAAAGTTTGTTGCTTAAGCACGCATATGACTGATGCATGCCGATTAATTTAGTTATTATCGAATAGGCTTCACCGTGGGAATGCTCATAGGGGGAGAGGGCGCGGGAGAGAAGAGAGGGAGAGAGAAAGGGAGCAGGGACGAGAGATCCTGAGACTGTTCGCGCTGGCCTGTCCAGCCGAATACTTTCCGCCGGAGATCACATGCAACGAAGAGACGATTGTACAAATTAACTACTCCCTCCGTTCCATAATGTAGTGCATATAGATTTTTAGGAAAGTCAAACTTTTCAAACTTTGACCAAATTTTTAGAGAAAACTATTTATATTTACAATATCAAATATATACCACATGAAAGTACGTCTTGTGATGTATCTAAGGATATGTACTTGGTATTCTAGATGTATATATTTTTCCCTACAAACTTGGTCAAAGTCTATAAAGTTTGAGTTATCAGAAAATCTATACGCACTACATTATGGAACGGAGGGAGTAATATGTCAGCACCCCAAATTAACCAAGGAAATCATCCCGAAGCTAGCCAAGCTAGCCTCCCATATTTATCGATCGTGTCCAGATGCACTAGTATGTCAGCACCCAATGGCTTCCCTACGATCACTCATACGTATACGTAATTACGTACACAAGCCGTCGGCTGCACACAAGCAGTCACAACACCGATGGAATCTGGCCGAAACCTGCCGTAATGATCTTGTTGCCACAAGCAACGGATATCGTCGTGATGCCGAGCCGCCGACAGGGGAAGCGGAAGCCATGGCATGCGTTGGAACCCCGGGCAAGAGGCGCTAGTGGGCAGCATCAGCCGCGGAGGGAGCTGCAGCCATGACGGCGTCGCCGATTACGACGATTTGCGGTTGCTTCGTGGCTTGTTGGTTTCTCCGGGATGCCCGGTTGAATCTCTCCCTTGAATGGCACGGATCCTAGAATCCTGAACGATAACAACTCCTTCATAGACGTCATTAGAGCCAACAGAACTCTGAAGCGTGATTAGTTGTTGGATGGACGCCGCCGATGACTACCGACGGCGACAACGACGGTGGTCACACCGAGGGATTCTATAAATTACGAAAAAGAGGACAAAACTACCCACCCATTCAACGGTTGAGATGATTCTATATTACAAGGTCTCTAGAGTAGTATGATGTACCGTAAAAAGTCTCTTTCTTTTGGCAAGTCATGGAGCAAATGACACTTATATGGTCAAATCCTTACTCTACAGGACATATGTTGGTAGAGATTGTTGATTCTGAGCTGATGGGGCTGTGTTTGCAAATGTTCTCGGTTGGTCACACCAAGCAAGTTCTTTTTACGGAAAAAAAAGGGGTTGAGACAGAATTGTGTTGAGCTAATAATAAGCTAGCCTGGTCGCCATCGAGATCACTGGTGGGAAGATACGGAATCCTACATATGAATGCTGGCTCGATAGGTCTGGACATGAGATCTGAAAAAGGCGAGCTTGAGTCCTGTTCGATGTACCAACATATCAGGTTATTACATGTACTTATCGGAGCTCATGGGTGCTTCAGGTTTATCAGGTTAACTGCAAACAAGTATTCCCTCTGTTCAGAAAAAATTGGTGCGCGTCAGTTATTTCTGAAGAGAGATACATTTTTTTTTTCTTGTCAGCATGCTAACTAGCCTGTCAGTTGATCAGGCATAGCAAAGTTAAGCTGCAGACTAGAGCGATGATGCAAGGACACAGCCCTGGTCTGTCCTCTGTTGGCATATTAATATTCAGATTGTGCAGACCGCATCTCTGTTTCCTCTGTCCATGACTGATGAAAGACAGGTATTCAAGTTGTGCCTTGATTGTGTTTGTGGAATATGCCAGGCTGAGATCATGTGTTCGTTGAGCTGAGCTTCAAACAAGTGGCTACGAGCAGTAAAGCAGTCCAGCCCAGGCTCACCGGAGCATTGCCATGATGTATAACAGCCCCAACGTCTTATATTTAGGAATGGAGGTAATATAACGCATGCTGATGAATTGCCTGATGAGGAGAGCGACCCAGGTGCTCCCTCCGTCCCACAATATAAGACGATTTTGCAAGCTAAGATGGAGGGAGTAATATAACTGCACTAGCTGCAAACAAGTAGGTACTACTGTTTTTTGCTTATGACATTGCTAACAGCTAGGTGTATCAGCTTGAATTGTTTCTGAATATACAGTGCGGCATATGTGATAAGAAGCCCTGCTGGTGTCAGAGAAAGTTCCAGCAAGTTAAACAGCAGAAAAATATACAGGTCGTGGCTCACTCAAGTTCCAGCAAGGTAAGCAACATATCTTCTGCACGGCGGACGCTAACCCCAATCACAGTTGCATCAAAGTTAAATGTAAATTACTGTCTACAACAACTTTTGTCAATAAATTGCAAATCACACATGCCTGCTCTACTTCTACTAGTCCGAATTGTTGCGTTTGATCTTGGCAGGGCACAATTGTTTCTACAGGACACGCCTTTCCACAGCTAAAGGCATCCATCTCTCTTTCTCTATACCCCCTTGCCAAGGCACAAAACTCTGAATTACGTTCCATGCAGCAGTTGATCAACTGTCACAAACAGTCTACACTGTCTTCTCTAAATTGCGACAGAAGAAAATACACTACGATGACAATATCATCCAAATGCGCTTAGCGCTAACTCCTGCTGCAGCTAAATGAAAGAATGAATCATGACCAAACACATATCATGCAAAATCACGCAGGACAGCCTCACAGCATTTTTTGCTTGCAGATTCTTCCTTCAGGTTACAGCAACCAACTGAAAGAATATATGGAAATCACAAATAGCCTTTAGCCTCTATGCGGCTCCATTATTAGTTCTTGTCTCAACGCATCAAACCTTACTGCCAATAGTATACAATACAAAACGCGTGCATTTTCCAAAGGTATGACAAAACCAATCAACACAAATTTCCGGATTCAGCTTTCAATCCGTGCTGCAGCATAAACTTGTGTCCATTTACAGGGCCTGCACACAAAGGGAAATACATGAGGGCCAGTCCTAGTAACATTTTGCTTCGCACATTGTCAATACAATAGGTGTATCAAATTGACCGGCTTAGTTTCTTTCCAAGTAAATTTAACAACATGTCACCACAGGAGGTAATGATACCCACTGAGAATATTAATTAGCACCATAGCAACTAGGAACAGAACTGCGGTTTGAAGCACTGTTAATAGCAGAGCAAAAAGAAAACCAGATTAATTCGATGGCGAGGGCGATCCGATCTGATTTTCATGCTAGCAATCATGAAACTTCTCCTTTCCTCGATCTTTTGTTAATCGTCGGCGTACTTCCTGTTCGTTGTTTCCATCTCGTGAACCGGATGAAACCACTGCTGATTCTTGTTCCTCTTCTGCAGCCATTGTATGGACTAATCAAACAGAGGAAAGATGGAATCAATAGGATAAGAGTGGAACAAATAAAATGAATAGATAAAGCATTAGTTCGAGCACATATATTAGGAGCTCAGCTAATTTACCTCCAGCTTTGATCAAGTGGTGGGCCAGTATATTCCTCACCATGACAGCGTCCTCATCCACAACCTGTCGCACTTCCTTTATGTAATTCTCCTCCTGCTCGCTCAGCAGGCCTGCACCCTCCTCCATGTCTATCACTATATTATGCAACATGCAACATGTGTGAATTGTCCTGTACATCTCAAGTTGATTATTTGGACGCCACCCTTCTCCCTGCAGGCACTTCCATGCGTCTTTAAACCTTGCCAATGCCCTCAGCACGACAGCTGTAGTTGCAGAGTTTACTCTCTTATTGAACTCTACTTTTGAGTCTGAGTCTGAGAGGTTACTCTTCAGCTGGTAAGACCATCTCCAGCCGTTTGGCCCCCAGGGGCGTTTTTCGGGGGAAAATAGCGCCTCTTGGGGCGTCGCCGGCGAAATTTTCGGCGTGGGGGTGGTCCGATTCCCAGCCGCGAACGCAACTTAGCCGACCCCAAATAAATTTCACTTGCATAAGAACGCCTGGGCACCGGCACAAACTCGCCCAAAGAAAGTAAAAGAAAGAAGAAAAAAGCCACCTAGTGGTGGGGGAGGCTCATCCTTGCCGGGAAGCCAGTCGGCGTGCCGTGGCCTGAAGCGCGTCCAGCATACCATCCAGCCGGTCCTGGTCTCGCTGTCTAGAGAGAGGATGTTAGTGCTGCATAAAAGCAAGGAGTTTGAAGAAGGAGTCAGACGCCTGCCTCGGGAAGATCCTCTCAATCACCATATTATTGCGAG
This sequence comes from Elymus sibiricus, assembly GCA_039707655.1. NCBI lineage: Eukaryota > Viridiplantae > Streptophyta > Magnoliopsida > Poales > Poaceae > Elymus > Elymus sibiricus. The sequence goes on from CM077675.1 coordinate 529,070,820, forward strand.
TAGTCCAAAGGGTCCACGACATAGCGGCAAAGGTCAGCCAAAATAGGCGGCGTCGCCGGCTAGGTTGGGTGGCCCTGCTTTGTAGGAACTCCGCAAGGTCTCGGGCCTCCCATTCGTGCCCAAGGGCCTCCCGAATGAATTCCCATATGGCCCTTGCCGCCGTACATGTGAAGATAATGTGGGTCGCGGTCTCCGGGACCGAGCAGAGGGGGCACAAGCCGTCCCCAGGGCCGTGCCGTTTGCGAACCTCCGTCCCCGAAGTGAGGCGATTACGGAGAAGTTGCCATACAAAGATTTTGATCTTAAGGGGAAGGGGCGCTTTCCAAAGCGGCGCTAACCATGGGATGACAGGGGAGCGGCCTAGAGCCTGGTAGGCCGAGCTCACCGAGAAGTCCCCAGATGGGGACAGGCGCCAGGCCACTGTGTCCGGATTGTCCGACAGAGGCTAAGGCAAGGTATCCATCAGACGGTTCCACTCCGCCGTTTCTACCTGGCCGAAATTACGCCTGGACCTAATGTCCCACTGCCCTAAGCGAGCAGCCGAAGAGACGAGGAGGGAAGGGTGGGCGCAGATGGAGAACAATGCGGGGAACCCCACCCTGAGAGGCAACTCCCCAATCCAGGGGTCCAATCAGAACTGGGTCCTGTCCCCATTACCTATAGAGAAGGAAATTCCTAGTCGAATTTCCTCCTTGATCCTTTGAATCGCGCGCCAGAACTGGGATCCGCCGGCGCGAGAGCAAGCTAGAAGTGGTTCACCCCTCAGGTATTTTTCCTGAATGAGTTTTAGCCACAATCCACCGTCATTGCGGAGGATCCGCCAAACCCACCGAAGCATGAGAGCTGTATTCATAGTACGGGAAGCCGTGATCCCCAACCCTCCACGGTCCTTGGGATAGAGCTAACATTTTACTCTAGACTTATTGAACTCGAGATAAAACTGGCAAATCAAGTAAGAAAAAAATATTTAGTACTAACATGTAAGAGGAATTGAAACCTAATCAGAAAGTAGTCATTAAACAGCTCACACGTACAGCTAATGTTTTGGTAACTTAGTTCCATGTTTAGAAGAACTGAACAACCATGCTTATATATGCCATCTGAAACGTACAGAGTATATTCAGTCATCATGCTGTATATATGGACGAAAGGCAGGAGGCAACCTGACAGGGCCAACATGCTCAAACAAATTAAGATATACCTCCTATGTTTGATTGTCTGTACCTTCAAATACGGTAGAGCTGCTAATATTAGAATCCAGCTTGTAGTTGTCTCTTGTGTATAGAATGTACCATTTTCTTGGGTTGTTTCCATCACGCGCATATGCCTTGACATGATCCACATGGCTGACTTGTCCCACTCAGGACCAGTTCGTCCTGCGGCTAGCGAACCAAGCAGCCAAAGCCTAAAGAATAACTGCAAATGCCTGGGATTTATATCTCGCATGTATTCTGGGAGTTTTTCCATTTCATAGTCCTCAAGGACCAATCTCTCTAGTGCAGGGATACTCTCCAACACCTTCAACTCTGGGCAATTCTTGATGGTAAGCTTCTGCAGACTGGGGAGATCAGTAATCCTCACTAGGCTGGGATTTCCTACCACTGTAAGCTCAACAATAAAAGGAAACTTCTCAAGGTAGCTGAGGTTTTGGACTTGTTTTAGGGATAACACTTTTAAAGCCCTTGCATTGGACGCAAGGCCACCAGGAACACATCTTAGTTTGCAAGTCATGAGTCTAAGCTCTTCCAAACGAGGCATGCCTTGCAGTTGCTCCTCCCACTCCCATTCCTCCCATTGCACCATTTCTCCTAAGATCAATTTTTTTAACATTGGAAATGGAGCTGCTGCCATCTCCAAGAATCCATTTCCAACATGCTTGATGCATGGAGCATGGCGGACCTGTAGCAACTGCAGATTGGGAAGCTGGCTCAACCCATTGGGAAGATGTGTGCAACAAGCCATATCAGCAAACAAGAGATACTTCAAGTTTATGAGGGGCACAGTTGATGTGAACGTCATCCAACTAGGGAGTTGCTTGCCAAAATACCCCTTGATTTCAAGATGTTCTACACTGGGCGGAGGACAAAGCTCACCGAACACCTGCTCAATTCGCCGCTGCTCTTCCTCAGAGACACCTTTTTCTTTGACCAACCCATCATTTCCAAGTTTGCTGGTGCAGTGCAAGGATAGGTCCGTAAGATGCATTTTCTCACAAAGCCTAGCATTAGCAGCAAATGAGGCCGCATGTACATTCTCCAATTGGATTAATCCAAGAACCATGAGTTCGGAAAGAGACCCCAACTCATCCAAACAGCACCAGTCAACATCCATGTGGGCTCGAAAATCAGCCAGTCTCCTCATATTAGTCAGACCGCTGAACCCTCTAGGTATCATACTTGCTTTCAGAAGTTTAAGTAACCTCAGCTGGCCAAGTTTCACAATGCTATCAGGAAGATTCACCAATTTAGTACATCCATGAAGATTAAGGAACTGCAATAGTTTCATCTTGCCAATGTTCCCTGGAAGTACAGATATGCATGTATTTATTAGTGCCAGATACCTCAGGTGTTTGAGTTGAGCCAACGATTCAACCAATGCAGCCACATCTACAGCTTCTATATGTAGAGTCCGCAGACTAGAAAAGGTAACCAATGAATCACCAGGCTTCATCTTAATCTGGATAGTTGAGATTAATGTTCTAACTGATTGCTGCTTTTGTAGAGATTTCCAGTCAAGTTCACTTGATTGCGATGTATTGATTCCAATGGACACGAACAAACTTTTGTGAACTTAGTTTAGTAAGAACATCTTTCTCTCCGTCGTGTGCTACGAATGCCTCATCTTTCGTCATATATTGCGCAAATGAGCGAACAACATCATGCATGCTACAAACCCATAGATCAACATATGACTTATCTGGCTCTATGAGGTTCCTAGATGTCAACTCCTTGTAGTAATTTTCTCCCAATTTTTCTAAATCACTAGAGCTTCCATGAATAAATCCTTCACTTATCCACATCGCAACAACATGACTCAGACTGAAAACTTTACTTTTAGGAAGAAGAGAGTAGTATAAAAAGCACTGCTTCAGGTAAGCAGGCATATATTCATAACTCAAGTATACTGCATAGTTGAGCTCCTCGGGCATTTTAGTTGTTGACCATTTAGAACCATCCAAAACTTGTTCCCAGTCACGACGCAACCCCCCTCTTTCACGTAGGAGTCCACCCATTACCTTGACGGCAAGTGGTAAGCCGCCACATTTCTGTAAAATATTCAATCCGATATCCTTTAGCGTATTTATGTGGTCTTCACCTATCTCACTTGAGAGTACCTGTAAACATATGATACAAAGGACCGATACAGTTAATTAACTATGTACCAAGGCACCCAGTTTTACCTCCTAAGAAACAAGAGGACTAGTTGGTGTATATGTCCATTCATCAAGCTATGACTAAATATGTAAGTACTCAAAGTGCAGAAAGTACATGTCAAAAAGAAATGTTGTTAAATGTATTTACTTATGTTGCTCCTATAATCCGAAGATCTGTCCAATGGCTTCCACATATAACATACATAGTTTATACCTAGAGAACATTTTTTTCCTTTTATTTGTACAAAATGGAATGTATTGCTAGAATACATACTTTTAAACTACTCTCTCATCGCTGTCATATAAAGTTGTACACCAAATTTAGCAGAAATCACGTGTTACTTTATTAGTTTTCATATTTTACGGTCATGTGAACTTACCTTATCTGTCAGTCGCGTTAATGACTAAAATATGAGTCAAATTTGAATGCAAAGTTTCTAGCAGAATTACTACCAACTTCTAGTCTAGTTATTTTTTGTGTTATATTATTTTGTTGTATTAGTAGGGCCGTAGGGGTCATTGCGTTGGGTACGTGCACGGGCCTCGGACAAAAAGCGGACACGGACGTCCGTTTAACCATTCCAAACGGATAAAATCCGGACGAAATGGGGTTAGTTTGGGGTCCTGTGCGTAGGAGTTGCCCTAACGCCACCGCTGCATACTACGCCTCAAGCTTCACGCAAGATCCAAACGAGTGGCACTCCGGCCGGCCAGATCCGTCGCAGCCATCACTCAACTTTGCATCCCACTTCAGTCTAGACTGTTGCATGTGCTGGGCTGAGGCAAAAAGTGAGTGACATCAACAGTTAATTCGCTGCAGACCTGAATTGATTCGCTGGTGAAGAGGGCACTGTGCATGCATTGGATCCGCTTTTGAAATTCATGCACATGAAAAAGCGAATCGGAGGACGGGTGGGAGATTTGGTGGAATTACTGTTGGGAGCACATGATCCGCTTTTGAAATTCATGCACATGATAGCTTGCCCGAGCAGTGCAGTCGCATTTACTCGCCCATGTGTTCACCATCGTTGTCTGCGAAACACATCTTTTCATACCCAGTACAACCCCATCCCATGCCAAGCATGCCATCATTCTGAATATAAAGTTTTTGGGCAGCCAAGCTACACTGTGGCATGTCCATGTCCTAGTACGCTAGCACACATGTCCAATCATGCTCAATAGTGCTTTGCCGCTGTAGCAGTACAGCGCGCCGCACGCCGCACGCCGCACGGCTTGTTGACAGACAAGAGTTCTTAAGTAAATAGTTGCCACATGTACAATTTGACAATCTCCTTGACGTCCATGTCTTCTAATCAGATCCACCACTACTAATGAACGTCGTCAAACGATATGTACCCACCACGGTTTAAAGGTTAGCTGACTACTACTTGCGTTAGTTATCTTTCACAGATTTCTTCAGACAAGCACAAGAAATGACATGAAAACACACATCCCTCGTTTCCCGTGCAAGCAAATCCACTTTATCAGAAATCATATATTTTCTACGTGTCCCTTTTCTACCCATCACCTGTCGTAGGGTGGATAGATACAAGAACAGGTGTACTTGTTTGTCAGTCTGTTCCCGGATCTCACCGGCCATGCCTAGTCACTCAAAACCCACAAGACGTGCCCAGCGCTGCGTCCTGTCTAATCAACATGTGGTGCATGCACCAGCACAGGGTCACATGAGTTCCTCCATGGCTCTGCCTACCCAACCACGCGCGCGGCTACATGGACATTTCTTCTGCGACTCGCACCAAGGAAAGAAATGTCAACATTCCCCAAAAGTGCCCAACATCTGTTAGATACAGCCCATCTGAAGAAACAAGGCCCAAGTTCTAATGGTCGCGGCATCAGACTGGTTCCTATTAATTTATACATTTTCCACACCAAGAACGATTCAAAAAAGATCCAACATGAATGAAAAAAAAAAACATATGAATTAGTTACCGAATGTACCATTACTGGTATATAATTCAGTAACAATATAGCAGTCAATGTCAGGTCACATGAGCACAGTACATTTCGAATGAAAATTTCAAAGCTAAACACAAATCGGAATGAACAACAACGATGCTATAGCAAATTTGGCTCAAAAGGATCTGAACGCTTGCCACATGCATTTCGACGATGCCCAACAACTCCACATTTCCCACACATCGGCATCTTCCTTGGAGCTTTCGGAATATCTCCCCTATCTGGACATGTTGTGCTCTTATGCCCTTTGACACGGCATATCGTGCAGAATCTTGACCTCTTTAGTTTCTCTTCGTACGGCGGCTTATCTCTGCTTGTGGTTGGTCTACCAGCGAGGTGCATTTCCTTTGCAGGAGCAATCCCCGAACAGTTTGACACTGCATCACCATCATCCATAACAATTTTGGCACCAGAATTTTGGTTAACATACTGATCATCTTTTGCTCTCTTCTCCAAAGCCTCTCGCTCTTCGAGTCCCATCCCATCCTTGTCATGGCTTAGAGGTACAAGTGTTGTGTAAACCTCTTTCATCATGGCCATGAAAACATCATAGCACTTGACATTACTATCCCCGAGTCGGACACATTCCAGCGCCTTCATGTACATGGTGTTGTGCCTGTACGTATCAAATCCATGCTGCACTCTGTCCTTCTGGTAGCGAACAAGGTGATCAGGCAAGATGTCACGGGCATCCCTTGTCCATCGCTTCAATATGTGCTTCTCTGGTATCTTGCACAACTTGAGCTCAATCATAACCTGCCAACATTGAATTTTAGTATAGAAACCAGTCATCCATTTGCATGCTTTACCAAGTTTGATAACAGGTGATGTTCATTTTTACAGTTACCTTCAGGGCATGGCAGCACACCATTCCCGAGTGCTCGAAAATACCACACTCGCATTTGAAAAAACTCTGATCATCGTCAACCTCGACCTTGAACTGGACCTTGCTCCATTTTTCACGAGCCAAAGCATCAACATGAGTGAGAAGGTAGGTCTTCTTTGGTACATCAACATCAAGTTCGTAAGCTCCAGACTTGTACAGAGCATCCCCAAACTGCTCAAACATTGCCCTAGTGTAAATCTTGCTAGCATATCTCTCGATTGGAAGATTTACCCTCAGCGAAACACCACTCTGTAACACAATAAATATAGACACACAGTTTAAGGCATGAACATACAAATTTGAAATTCAAACTCAGCACAAACTTTTAGAAAGAACTTACTAGTGAGGTCCGTTTCTCATGGAAACTCTCTTCAGAGTCCCTGTCGAACTGCAGCTTCTCATACTGCCTTATGAACAGATGCATCGGACAACCCGGCGGCACATAACTTTTTAGCATATGATTGGCACTTTCACTACGCTGAGTACTAGTCATTTTAGTGCAAAAAACTCCGCTGAAATAAGGCTTTGCCCACTTATGGCGCACCTCGTATATTTGTGTCAGGTATGGATGCTTTCTCAATGAATATTTAGCAAGCATTGCAGACCAGCCATCCTCGAACTCCTTCTCTGTGACCATATGATGAACAAGCTTGTGAAATTCACTCTTGAAATCAGATTTCTTGCCCCACAACGCCCCCATCGATTCCTTCGCTTTCTTCAAAACATGCCATTTACACCACCTATGCGTTGTACCAGGCAACTCCGATTCTATAGCCAACTCCATTGACCGCGCCTGGTCTGCAACGAACAATAGAAAAGAAATTAGTAACTGGCAACAACATAACTAATGAAAAACCAGAAAATTATACTCATCTACTGCCACAGACAACGTACCGGTTAGAATCGTCTGTGGATGTTTCCCACCGACCATCCTGATAAACTCACGGAAAACCCACTTGAAAGTGTCTTCCTTCTCATCCCTCAGCATGACACCCCCAAAGATCCAAAGATTATGCTTTGAAAATGATTGTTTACTCCTACGAACAGACCGAACGGCATGTCATATATATTTGTCCGGTATGTCGTGTCAAATGTCACTACATCTCCGAAGCACCTATACTGCTCTATGCTTCGCCCATTAACCCACATCAACGTTTTAATCCGGCCCTCCTCATCAACCTGAACTGTATAGGTGAACTCTGGATCGTTCGCCTTCATCTCTGCTAGTATGTCCATTGTCTTCCTGGCATCCGAATCAGACTGCTCCTTGTTAAGCTTGCAGCACAGCGTCTTTAACGATCGTTTTGTGAATGGAACATTATCAACTGATCCAAAAAAACTGCCCACTATGCTAAAAACCTTTCCAAGGCTGACATTGTTCTCCCTCAGCTGCCTAACAAGATACTTAGTGTATCGGTCAATAAGCCTGTGTGAAGGCCAGTGCATCTTCTCGCCACAAGTGCTTGAAAGAGAGTGATTGTGTGCCGAACGGTGCTCAGAAATGTACCATCCATTGTCATCAGACCTTAAGAGTCTGATCCTGGCAGTGCAGCCGCAACGCGTTGATCTTGTATTTTCCCTCTCTGGTTTCCCCTAGAGATACACAAGGCATAAATTATCAGTACAAATAAAATGGCACCAAGAATTCCATGCTTTTTATTAATGATTTTGAGAGATAAAAAGTACCCACCGCGCAACCACACACTATCTCCTGCATGCACTTGGACCTCTCAACATTTAGCCTGCTTTTGGAATACCTTATGCCAAATCCAACCTCCCATGAATACAAATTGTAGAATTGGTAAGCCTCATCCAGAGAATCAAAGGATGTTCCAATTACAGGGTTCACAACATTGCCATCTCGCTTTGCTATGAACGCCCTCATTGATAGCTCAAGGGCAGTTTTCATGTTAGGGTTGAGCTCACGCTCTGCGGGAGCTTTCCTGATCCTCACTCTGTCAAAACATAGGTTACTGATTTTAGTAGTGTGCAGAACTCAATAAACACAAATAATTATCATAAAAATAAAAGCAAAAACCCATGGCATAATCAGCTCGGGAGCCGAGACATGTAATCAGTTTAAAATGCATAGTTTATAAAACAGACCAGCTTTACTCACAATCCACAGTTTTATAAATCAGAAAATATCTCTGACAAGGCAGAGTTGCTACGAACAAAAAACTGCATTTCCATATAAAGAAACCATCTTATATGTGAATCTGGACTCCCTCCCTCCCTCTCGCGTCGCCCCGCGCGCGACCGAGAGGGAAACCTAGCCGCCGCCGCCGGCCCCCCCTCCCTTCCTCTCTCCTCCTCCCTCGCCGCCGCCCGAGGGCGCGGCCGGGCGAACAAGCGCGACGGGCATCGGCGCTGAGGTGCGGTGGCGGTGTGGACTGGCGCGTGACTGGCGGCGAGCTGGTGGTGCGCGCGTGCTGGCTGGGGAAGGCGTGGCGGCGGCGCTCAGATCTGGCCAGCACGCGGCGCTGGGCGTGGGCGCCCTTGGCTGCGGCGTCCACCTCCTGCAGGGGCTCTGTTGGTGGGGGTGGCGGCGCTGCAGCCCTGGTGCTGCAGGCCAGCGGGTGGTGACGGTGTGGCGCATCCGGATCCGCCCCTGTCGCTGCGGGCTGCGGGTGGCCTGGGCCGCGGGCGGCCCTCTCGCCATGGCGCGGTGGTGAGGGGACGGCGCGGCAGCGGTGGAGGTGGGCGGCTCTCGTTCAGTCGGGCCCTTGCGGCTGGACGGCGGCGCTCGGCGCGGGAAGACCTCCCTGGTGAGCTGCCTCGGCTGCGGCGGCGGGCCGATTTGGTTTCCCTCGTCGGCGGGCGTGTGTTTGCAGATGGCCTCGCGGAGAGCTGTGCTAGCACCATGGTGGGGTGACCCGGGGTGCTCGAGGGGAGGGATGGGTGGCCTCGATGCGGTCGCGTTACCTATCGCCGGCACGGGGGGTGCCGGTCCGGATTCGTCCGCTCCCCTTTCTTCCCCGTTCCTCTGCCGCGGGCGGGGTGGCGCAGGTCTACCAGCGGAGCGTTTGCGGGTGGAGCCGCCGGTCGAGGGCAGTCAGTTGGTCCAAAGCCGGGGCCTTTGTGTAGGTCTCGGGGTTGTCTGGTTGTAGGGCGGCGGCTCTAGCGGCGGGAGGCGTGGCGTTCGTGGGCGGAGCGTGCGTCTCAGGTGCGGGCGGGCAACCATGGCCTCGCGGGTGGCGTGGTTGCGGGTGGTTGACGGAGTTAGGGTGCGATGGTGGGTTGTGAGCGTCGGGGTACACCACTTGCCCAGTCCTTTGACTAGTCGATGGTGGCGGCGGCCGTTGACGCCGTACCCTTCCTGAAGGCTCCGTCGTGGCGCTCCCCCTCTTGTCGTCTTGCTCCGGGTGAAAACCTGATCTTCGCGGATCGAGCGGTGGCGGCTATCCCTGGTCGTACCCTTCTTGGAGGCATCGCTTTGGAGGCCTGGCTTCGTTGTGTCTGATCCACCTCTCTATTGTTCTCGGTGGGGTGGTGTGTCGGTGCCCGGCACCTTTGTATCTTGCCTTGGGTGTGTGCGTTGTTCGGTCCTTCGGTTGCACTCGGTGTTGGTTGCTTTATAATATAAAGCGGGGGGGAAACCCTTTTTCGGCAAGCACACAGCCGAAACAAAACTACAAACAGCTTTCTATTTAAGCAGCTACTTGCATACGACTGAAATTACAATCCCACATATTAACAAAAATCGGCATCTCTTTTATTTGAGCAAGGTTACCTGCGTGTCCAACCACTAGTGGCCTCCGAGCACACTTGCAATAGCTGCCCATCGTCGGCAACTCCACCATTGACACCGCCGCTGCATATGTCACCGACACGGCGAATGTCCCCCTCGGCGACGCTAATAGAAACCTGGGACTCAACTGGTCGCGCCGGTGCACTACCCCCAAACTGCCCATGGCTAATCCTGCATACAATAAGGTCATGGCTTGAATTTAGGAATCACCGCGGAACTCAAACGGGGGACATGAAGATCTAATCCTATCAAAAGCTTCCGATGATTGAAAGATTTGATGAGTTTTTGTTTACCTGTACTCTGAAACATCCTGCGCTTGCAAATACAAGTCCATTGAATGGCGCCGCAGCCTGGATATGGAGGAGGAAGACGGACTGGAGAGGGGAGTTGGAGGGAGGAGGAAGACGAGATGGATAGAGGAGCAGTACGAGCAGAATGGACCGGGGTCAGAGCATCTCTAGCAAATTCCGGCGATTATACGGGTTTGGGCCGTTTTGTCTGACAGAACAGACACCGTAAACGCAGCCCGGCCCGTAAAATTTTTGCGGTGGCCCGGAAACGCGCCCCCTCGACCAGTATATGTGCGGGTTCGGCTGCTGGATACGGGTCCGAACCCTATCCCCCGTTGTCGCGAAAATCCCCAATCCCTCACCGTCGGCGTCTCAGATCCGCCGCCCGTGCCTCCAATCCGCCGCCCGCGCCTCCAATCCGTCGCCCGAGATGGCCAACTCCGCCCGCCGTGACAATGACGACCCCAAGCGGGCGCGTTGCGTCAGATCCGACGCGGCGCGGAAGCGGAGCGCCTTGCGGTACACACGCGTCGGGCTGTCGCCGCCGCCGTCGCTCCTCCGCCGCGAGACGGAGGAGTACAACCGCGCGCGCGGGCGCCTCTTCTTCGGCACCGGCAGCTCCTCCGGGGTGTCCAGCTCACGCTCCTCTCTCACCCCGGTGAAGAGGGAGCTAGAGGAGCTCCCCCCGGTGAAGAGGGAGCTAGAGGACTTCCTCCCCCCGGCGGAGGCGGACGCCATTTTGCCCGCGTTGCTAGCGCGCAGTGCACGGGAGGAGGAAGCGGAGCGGCAACGCCGCCGGAGGGATGAGGAGATCGACGCCGTGCTCTACGAGCAGGGAGTCGCGTCGGCCCTCGCGTTCGGCGACAAGGAGTGGCGCCGCGAGGCTACTGAGCAGGAGCGGATCTTCGTCGACCTCACCTCCGACGAGGACTCCGATTGAGCGCCGCCGCTGGTCAGCTACCGCACGAGCTCCGGTGAGCTCCATTTTGTCTAGTGCTAGGGTAGCGTAGCTCCGGCGTAGCTCCGGCGAGCTTTTATGTAAATATATCTATGCTGTGTTCGAACGATCTGCTCCTATGTAAAGAATGATCTATGCTCCGGCGAGTTTTTGCGTACAATTTCTCGCGCGAAAAATGTTTTTTAAATTTTATGGTTTTGAATACAGTTTCTGATCTGCCGCGACGATTTTGAGCCCGTATAGACCTCGCGCGAATTGTAAACTACGTTTACAGTGCGCAGAATAGGGGGTCTGCTAGAGATGCTCTCAGAACCAGACACGTGAAGTAATCCCAAAAATGAAACCCCCAACCATCCCACCTGACATGTGGGCCGACTGGCTCACGTGACAGGGAAAAGTTCCAGGCTTGTTGTACACAAAAACTCGCGAGGTGTGCCTCAGGCCGCACCTGCCTCGTCCATCTCCAAGGTGAGTAAACATCTGTGCCGACCTCGTACGCCTAGATCACCTAACGCCTAGTGCTAGAACACGAACGTAGGGGACAGCGAAGTGACACATGCGAATCCCGAGGAACTGCTCTATGGCTCAGATAAACTCCACACGAGGGGCCGTCCACTGAAAATTCGCTTCCGACCTGGATTTCCATATTGATTCCTATATATTTCACGAAAATCTTTATCGGTCGAACCACGATGTGAAGGGTTCAATCAATCCCGTATGCAGTTCTCTTAGTCTATCGGTATATTACTTGCTCGAGATTCAATCGTCGGTATCTCCATACCTAGTTCAATCTCGTTACCGGCAAGTCTCTTTACTCGTTCTGTAATACAAGATCACATGACTAACTCCTTAGTCACATTGCTTGCAAGTTTCTTATGATGTTGTATTACCGAGAGGGCCCAGAGATACCTCTCCATCATACGGAGTGACAAATCCCAGTCTCGATCCATGCCAACCTAACAAATACCCTCGGAGATACCTGTAGAGCATCTTTATGATCACCCAGTTACGAAGTGACGTTTGATACACACAAGGCATTACTCCGGTGTCAGGGAGTTGCATGATCTCATGGTCTTAGAAACAGATATTTGCCATGAAGAAAGCAGTAGCAATAAACTTAGCGATACGATCAAATGCTATGCTTACGGTTTGGGTCTTGTCCATCTCATCATTCTCCTAACGATGTGATCCTGTTATCAAATGATAACTCATGTCTATGGTTAGGAAACCTTAACCATCTTTGATCAACGAGCTAGTCTAGTAGAGGCTCACTAGGGACACGGTGTTGTTTATATATCCACACATGTATTTTAGTTTTCGGTCAATACAATTCTAGCATGGATAATAAACGATTATCATAAACAAGGAAATATGATAATAACCACTTTATTATTGCCTCTAGGGCATATTTCCAACAGTCTCCCACTTACACTAGAGTCAATAATCTCCCACTTGCATATCTAGAACTCAATCGTCATCTGTAATACAGACAGACAACACCTACGCACACATATAAAAGATCCAACCGACAAAAGCAAAGTCATACAAAATTGAAAGCTCTGCCAAGGCGGAAAAAGAAAAATACGAAGACCTCTAAAAATGGTGTCATGAATTATAAAATTATTAATTAAAATGTACTCTTTGCAAATGTCATTTTCACCTTACTACGGTGCGACAAAGGGCGCACATAAGAGCATCTACAATCACGGTTTGCGAATCCGGCCCCTCATACATTTGTGGACCCGTCCGGGCGCGTTCGCGGGCACTGACCGGTCACTCCTTAAATCTGCTCGTCCATATCCAACTTTTTCATATTTGATCCCCTAGATCCATACAAAGCATGCAAACGATATCCCTACATACTACGTATCCTAGTCTTCGTCGTCGGAGATGGCCTCTAGCTCATCCTTGTCTGCCACAGCCCGTGCTGCCTCTATCTCCTGCCGACGAAGAAGCCTGGCCTCCGTAGCCGACTCCGAGCAGATGGAGTTAGGGATGGCATGCTGCTCCGCCCGCAGATCCACGTCCTCCTTCGATGACCTCCTCCTCCGACGCCTGCTCCTCCTCCCCCACATCCTCCTTCGTCGGTGCCTCCTTCGCCGGCTTCTGCTCCTTCACATCCTCCTCCTCCTCCACCTCCTCCTCCAAATCCTCCTCTAGATCCACAGGTAGCCTCGCGACCCTCCGGAACCGGACCTGCTCAAGGAGCCAAAGCCGGTGCTGGATCGTGTAGTGGCGGTTGTACAAATTAACTACTCCCTCCGTTCCATAATGTAGTGCATATAGATTTTTAGGAAAGTCAAACTTTTCAAACTTTGACCAAATTTTTAGAGAAAACTATTTATATTTACAATATCAAATATATACCACATGAAAGTACGTCTTGTGATGTATCTAAGGATATGTACTTGGTATTCTAGATGTATATATTTTTCCCTACAAACTTGGTCAAAGTCTATAAAGTTTGAGTTATCAGAAAATCTATACGCACTACATTATGGAACGGAGGGAGTAATATGTCAGCACCCCAAATTAACCAAGGAAATCATCCCGAAGCTAGCCAAGCTAGCCTCCCATATTTATCGATCGTGTCCAGATGCACTAGTATGTCAGCACCCAATGGCTTCCCTACGATCACTCATACGTATACGTAATTACGTACACAAGCCGTCGGCTGCACACAAGCAGTCACAACACCGATGGAATCTGGCCGAAACCTGCCGTAATGATCTTGTTGCCACAAGCAACGGATATCGTCGTGATGCCGAGCCGCCGACAGGGGAAGCGGAAGCCATGGCATGCGTTGGAACCCCGGGCAAGAGGCGCTAGTGGGCAGCATCAGCCGCGGAGGGAGCTGCAGCCATGACGGCGTCGCCGATTACGACGATTTGCGGTTGCTTCGTGGCTTGTTGGTTTCTCCGGGATGCCCGGTTGAATCTCTCCCTTGAATGGCACGGATCCTAGAATCCTGAACGATAACAACTCCTTCATAGACGTCATTAGAGCCAACAAAACTCTGAAGCGTGATTAGTTGTTGGATGGACGCCGCCGATGACTACCGACGGCGACAACGACGGTGGTCACACCGAGGGATTCTATAAATTACGAAAAAGAGGACAAAACTACCCACCCATTCAACGGTTGAGATGATTCTATATTACAAGGTCTCTAGAGTAGTATGATGTACCGTAAAAAGTCTCTTTCTTTTGGCAAGTCATGGAGCAAATGACACTTATATGGTCAAATCCTTACTCTACAGGACATATGTTGGTAGAGATTGTTGATTCTGAGCTGATGGGGCTGTGTTTGCAAATGTTCTCGGTTGGTCACACCAAGCAAGTTCTTTTTACGGAAAAAAAAGGGGTTGAGACCAATGTTTTAAATAGCCGGCTATAGCTTCGCTATAGCCCCGCTATAGCCTTTAAGAGCTCTCCCGCTAAAGCTATGCACTTTTAGTGCTAAATTGAAAATGAGGCTAATAGCCCGCTATTTCCCGCTATAGCGCTAAATTTGGGGTCATTTAGCCCGCTAAGCCGCTATACAAAACCATACTTTTGCATTATTTTTTGTTCTTGTAATGATATATATGATGCATTGATGTGAAGCTTGGTTATTGAATTAGGATGCCTCTTGGTACACGCATTTTGATGTGCAAACATGTGTATATGTAAAGTATATGCAATATATCATATATGATGCCTGATTGTATACTTATTGTTTCAATTTTTCATGATTTAAGAGAAACGCTAAATGAGGCTTAGCTCCGCTATAGCTCCCCTATAGCCTTTCATAGCTTCTGGTCGAGCCGCCGCTAAATGGCATAGCCCGCTATTTAAAACATTGGTTGAGACAGAATTGTGTTGAGCTAATAATAAGCTAGCCTGGTCGCCATCGAGATCACTGGTGGGAAGATACGGAATCCTACATATGAATGCTGGCTCGATAGGTCTGGACATGAGATCTGAAAAAGGCGAGCTTGAGTCCTGTTCGATGTACCAACATATCAGGTTATTACATGTACTTATCGGAGCTCATGGGTGCTTCAGGTTTATCAGGTTAACTGCAAACAAGTATTCCCTCTGTTCAGAAAAAATTGGTGCGCGTCAGTTATTTCTGAAGAGAGATACATTTTTTTTTTCTTGTCAGCATGCTAACTAGCCTGTCAGTTGATCAGGCATAGCAAAGTTAAGCTGCAGACTAGAGCGATGATGCAAGGACACAGCCCTGGTCTGTCCTCTGTTGGCATATTAATATTCAGATTGTGCAGACCGCATCTCTGTTTCCTCTGTCCATGACTGATGAAAGACAGGTATTCAAGTTGTGCCTTGATTGTGTTTGTGGAATATGCCAGGCTGAGATCATGTGTTCGTTGAGCTGAGCTTCAAACAAGTGGCTATGAGCAGTAAAGCAGTCCAGCCCAGGCTCACCGGAGCATTGCCATGATGTATAACAGCCCCAACGTCTTATATTTAGGAATGGAGGTAATATAACGCATGCTGATGAATTGTCTGATGAGGAGAGCGACCCAGGTGCTCCCTCCGTCCCACAATATAAGACGATTTTGCAAGCTAAGATGGAGGGAGTAATATAACTGCACTAGCTGCAAACAAGTAGGTACTACTGTTTTTGCTTATGACATTGCTAACAGCTAGGTGTATCAGCTTGAATTGTTTCTGAATATACAGTGCGGCATATGTGATAAGAAGCCCTGCTGGTGTCAGAGAAAGTTCCAGCAAGTTAAACAGCAGAAAAATATACAGGTCGTGGCTCACTCAAGTTCCAGCAAGGTAAGCAACATATCTTCTGCACGGCGGACGCTAACCCCAATCACAGTTGCATCAAAGTTAAATGTAAATTACTGTCTACAACAACTTTTGTCAATAAATTGCAAATCACACATGCCTGCTCTACTTCTACTAGTCCGAATTGTTGCGTTTGATCTTGGCAGGGCACAATTGTTTCTACAGGACACGCCTTTCCACAGCTAAAGGCATCCATCTCTCTTTCTCTATACCCCCTTGCCAAGGCACAAAACTCTGAATTACGTTCCATGCAGCAGTTGATCAACTGTCACAAACAGTCTACACTGTCTTCTCTAAATTGCGACAGAAGAAAATACACTACGATGACAATATCATCCAAATGCGCTTAGCGCTAACTCCTGCTGCAGCTAAATGAAAGAATGAATCATGACCAAACACATATCATGCAAAATCACGCAGGACAGCCTCACAGCATTTTTTGCTTGCAGATTCTTCCTTCAGGTTACAGCAACCAACTGAAAGAATATATGGAAATCACAAATAGCCTTTAGCCTCTATGCGGCTCCATTATTAGTTCTTGTCTCAACGCATCAAACCTTACTGCCAATAGTATACAATACAAAATGCGTGCATTTTCCAAAGGTATGACAAAACCAATCAACACAAATTTCCGGATCCAGCTTTCAATCCGTGCTGCAGCATAAACTTGTGTCCATTGACAGGGCCTGCACACAAAGGGAAATACATGAGGGCCAGTCCTAGTAACATTTTGCTTCGCACATTGTCAATACAATAGGTGTATCAAATTGACCGGCTTAGTTTCTTTCCAAGTAAATTTAACAACATGTCACCACAGGAGGTAATGATACCCACTGAGAATATTAATTAGCACCATAGCAACTAGGAACAGAACTGCGGCTTGAAGCACTGTTAATAGCAGAGCAAAAAGAAAACCAGATTAATTCGATGGCGAGGGCGATCCGATCTGATTTTCATGCTAGCAATCATGAAACTTCTCCTTTCCTCGATCTTTTGTTAATCGTCGGCGTACTTCCTGTTCGTTGTTTCCATCTCGTGAACCGGATGAAACCACTGCTGATTCTTGTTCCTCTTCTGCAGCCATTGTATGGACTAATCAAACAGAGGAAAGATGGAATCAATAGGATAAGAGTGGAACAAATAAAATGAATAGATAAAGCATTAGTTCGAGCACATATATTAGGAGCTCAGCTAATTTACCTCCAGCTTTGATCAAGTGGTGGGCCAGTATATTCCTCACCATGACAGCGTCCTCATCCACAACCTGTCGCACTTCCTTTATGTAATTCTCCTCCTGCTCGCTCAGCAGGCCTGCACCCTCCTCCATGTCTATCACTATATTATGCAACATGCAACATGTGTGAATTGTCCTGTACATCTCAAGTTGATTATTTGGACGCCACCCTTCTCCCTGCAGGCACTTCCATGCGTCTTTAAACCTTGCCAATGCCCTCAGCACGACAGCTGTAGTTGCAGAGTTTACTCTCTTATTGAACTCTACTTTTGAGTCTGAGTCTGAGAGGTTACTCTTCAGCTGGTAAGACCATCTCCAGCCGTTTGGCCCCCAGGGCGTTTTTCGGGGGAAAATAGCGCCTCTTGGGGCGTCGCCGGCGAAATTTTCGGCGTGGGGGCGGTCTGATTCCCAGCCGCGAACGCAACTTAGCCGACCCCAAATAAATTTTAAACGCTCGAACTCGACGAAATTCATTCAATTTGGATGAAATATAGGCGGTTTCATTGATATTTTAGCGAATTAAAAAATCATAGATAAAAAACCTAAAAAATTACGCCTAGTTCATGCCGAGGAGGTTGTAGAAGACGGTGTAGTCGTCGCCGTCGTCGTCGCTCGGCGGCCCGTGCTTCGGGGCGTCTTTGCTGCAGCCCTGCCCTGGATCGCTGCTGCGGATGGGCTTGCTCGGCGCGGTGACCTCCTCGTCGCTGTCGAAGAGGACGATGACGCCGCCCTCATCGCGTCTGCGGCGCCGCTCGGCGATTTCTTCCAGAGCACGGCGCTGGCGCTCCATCTCCTGCTTGACGTACTCGGCGCGCGACCAGGCGAGGCCGCTCTCGAGGTCCGCGGCCATTTCCGCGTGCTCCTGCTTCACCACGGTCGCCGGCTCCTTCTTCAGCTTGACCAGGCGAATGTGGCCGCGGGGAGGGGAAGGGGCGTGGCGGCCCTCGTCTATGACAAGGTTGCCGCCGCGGCTGCGCCGGCGAAGCGGCGTCTCCTGCGGCTCGGGCTTGACGGGGACGAGTGGCGTCGCCGTCCCGGAGGAGCGGGAGCCAGAGGATGACGAGGACGACGGGTCCATGCGCCTCGGCAACCACGAGCTCTCGCTGCGGCGAGAGAATGACGGCGCCGGGTACTCCAGCGCCGGCTCGTTGCCTCCCTCTATGTGCGCGAGGACGGCGGAGAGAGTTCGCCCGGGGACGCCCCACCATTGACGGTGGCCATCGAAGTTGTGGCGACCCTCGGCGCCGGGGCGGCGTTGGTCGACGCCAGCTGCTCGGCGTGGCGGCACTGGAAGTACGCCTTCCAGAGCGCGTGGTTGTCGGCCGCGTAGCGTGGCTGCTCGCGCATGCTTCGGAAAGGAGGCCCGCATCCTCGCGATCTCGGCGGGGCGTTCCGCGTCGGAGGGCGTCGGAGGCACGGGGACGCCGCCGGCGCTCAGCCGCCAAGCGCCCGGTACGCACATGTCGGGCGGCGTCGGGTAGTTGGCCTCCTGCAGCAGGCGCGCCTCCCACTCGTGCAGACAGCAGCGGCCGAAGCCATTGGCCGCCGACCCGTCGCCGGGAAACCTCTCCGCCATGGCCTCGGGCTTTTGGGCGAGTTTTCTGGGCGTGGGCGTCGGCGCTGGAGGCGAGAGAGATGGCGAGTGTGTGGCGAGGGGCGGCGAAGGTCGCCTTTTATAGCGGTGAGAGGGCGGGAGCGGTGTAGACGCGTGGCGGGAAAAGGCGGGACGCGCGGCAGCTCGCCATCACTGCGCCGCCCAAACCTTCATCAATGGAAACCGGCGCGTTCAACCGGCACGGGAGCCGAGGCGATGAGGACGATGAAGGACGTCGGCGAAGCACAGTCGCTGACTCGGCGGGCCCACATGGGGGGAATCTGGCACGGTTTGTTTTCGTGCCAATTTCCTTCCCCCCGTCGCCCCCGGTCGTCCCCCAGCGCACTGGGTTCGGCCTGGGTCCGCCGGCGCCAATTTCGGTCAAAACTGGCGAAATTTGGGCTCCTGGGGGCGCTATTGGGCGATTTTTTTTGCGCCGGTGGTAAAAAAGGCGCCTGGGGGGCCTGTTGGGGGGGGGGGGGGGGGGGGGGGGCTGGAGATGCTCTATGGTGTAAGAAGCCAGGGACGAAGAGAGTATTCTTCATTACCAATGATGTATTCCCCAACATCCGAGCCATGTGATAGCTTCAGCTTACTTCCGTTCAGACAAACACCATTCTCACACATCTCGAAGAGCGGGTTCATCATGTTACCTGACGGTTCCAAACCTACGAATCTGAACTTGATATCTGGATCAAGGACAGCTTGCATTCGGATGCCTTCATTCTCCTCATGCTCATGGTTTTGAGATCCAAATTTGATGTGAGTTGTATGTACAACACCACAACAGTTTGGCAAACCATGGATCTTGTCAAACTTGTACTTGACCTTATCCATATTAGCGGAGCCTGGCCATCTCAAGCCGTCAATTGTTCTCTGACCTACCATAGCCTCAACAAACCACCGAGTTACCAGTGAGACAGTTGACTCCTTCACACCAAGAGAGGATCCTACGATCTTTGGTGGATCGCCTGAGTTCAACATCCTCAGAGCGACAGCTACTCCATCTTGTAAAGACAACACTGTCCCATCAACAAAGCTGTGATCTCTTGCCATCATATCTTCAAAAAATTGGATCCTCACCAAGCTGCAGACATAACTAAAGGTACTTCTGCTCATTTTATACATAGACTCAAATCCGTGTGCATCCACCATAGAAGATGATATTTTTTCTGCGTGGCAAGAAAAATACATAACTGGTTACATAATCTCTAATTTGCAAGGATCTCGAAATAGGCTTTCGCCCCGCTTTATAGATAAAGCAACGATCCATACAAATCATCTGGATAATTTCACTTGCATAAGAACGCCTGGGCACCGGCACAAACTCGCCCAAAGAAAGTAAACGAAAGAAGAAAAAAGCCACCTAGTGGTGGGGGAGGCTCATCCTTGCCGGGAAGCCAGTCGGCGTGCCGTGGCCTGAAGCGCGTCCAGCATACCATCCAGCCGGTCCTGGTCTCGCTGTCTAGAGAGAGGATGTTAGTGCTGCATAAAAGCAAGGAGTTTGAAGAAGGAGTCAGACGCCTGCCTCGGGAAGATCCTCTCAATCACCATATTATTGCGAGTAGTCCAAAGGGTCCACGACATAGCGGCAAAGGTCAGCCAAAATAGGCGGCGTCGCCGGCTAGGTTGGGTGGCCCTGCTTTGTAGGAACTCCGCAAGGTCTCGGGCCTCCCATTCGTGCCCAAGGGCCTCCCGAATGAATTCCCATATGGCCCTTGCCGCCGTACATGTGAAGATAATGTGGGTCGCGGTCTCCGGGACCGAGCAGAGGGGGCACAAGCCGTCCCCAGGGCCGTGCCGTTTGCGAACCTCCGTCCCCGAAGTGAGGCGATTACGGAGAAGTTGCCATACAAAGATTTTGATCTTAAGGGGAAGGGGCGCTTTCCAAAGCGGCGCTAACCATGGGATGACAGGGGAGCGGCCTAGAGCCTGGTAGGCCGAGCTCACCGAGAAGTCCCCAGATGGGGACAGGCGCCAGGCCACTGTGTCCGGATTGTCCGACAGAGGCTAAGGCAAGGTATCCATCAGACGGTTCCACTCCGCCGTTTCTACCTGGCCGAAATTACGCCTGGACCTAATGTCCCACTGCCCTAAGCGGGCAGCCGAAGAGACGAGGAGGGAAGGGTGGGCGCAGATGGAGAACAATGCGGGGAACCCCACCCTGAGAGGCAACTCCCCAATCCAGGGGTCCAATCAGAACTGGGTCCTGTCCCCATTACCTATAGAGAAGGAAATTCCTAGTCGAATTTCCTCCTTGATCCTTTGAATCGCGCGCCAGAACTGGGATCCGCCGGCGCGAGAGCAAGCTAGAAGTGGTTCACCCCTCAGGTATTTTTCCTGAATGAGTTTTAGCCACAATCCACCGTCATTGCGGAGGATCCGCCAAACCCACCGAAGCATGAGAGCTGTATTCATAGTACGGGAAGCCGTGAGCCCCAACCCTCCACGGTCCTTGGGATAGAGCTAACATTTTACTCTAGACTTATTGAACTCGAGATAAAACTGGCAAATCAAGTAAGAAAAAAATATTTAGTACTAACATGTAAGAGGAATTGAAACCTAATCAGAAAGTAGTCATTAAACAGCTCACACGTACAGCTAATGTTTTGGTAACTTAGTTCCATGTTTAGAAGAACCGAACAACCATGCTTATAATGCCATCTGAAACGTACAGAGTATATTCAGTCATCATGTTGTATATATGGACGAAAGGCAGGAGGCAACCTGACAGGGCCAACATGCTCAAACAAATTAAGATATACCTCCTATGTTTGATTGTCTGTACCTTCAAATACGGTAGAGCTGCTAATATTAGAATCCAGCTTGTAGTTGTCTCTTGTGTATAGAATGTACCATTTTCTTGGGTTGTTTCCATCACGCGCATATGCCTTGACATGATCCACATGGCTGAACTTGTCCCACTCAGGACCAGTTCGTCCTGCGGCTAGCGAACCAAGCAGCCAAAGCCTAAAGAATAACTGCAAATGCCTGGGATTTATATCTCGCATGTATTCTGGGAGTTTTTCCATTTCATAGTCCTCAAGGACCAATCTCTCTAGTGCAGGGATACTCTCCAACACCTTCAACTCTGGGCAATTCTTGATGGTAAGCTTCTGCAGACTGGGGAGATCAGTAATCCTCACTAGGCTGGGATTTCCTACCACTGTAAGCTCAACAATAAAAGGAAACTTCTCAAGGTAGCTGAGGTTTTGGACTTGTTTTAGGGATAACACTTTTAAAGCCCTTGCATTGGACGCAAGGCCACCAGGAACACATCTTAGTTTGCAAGTCATGAGTCTAAGCTCTTCCAAACGAGGCATGCCTTGCAGTTGCTCCTCCCACTCCCATTCCTCCCATTGCACCATTTCTCCTAAGATCAATTTTTTTAACATTGGAAATGGAGCTGCTGCCATCTCCAAGAATCCATTTCCAACATGCTTGATGCATGGAGCATGGCGGACCTGTAGCAACTGCAGATTGGGAAGCTGGCTCAACCCATTGGGAAGATGTGTGCAACAAGCCATATCAGCAAACAAGAGATACTTCAAGTTTATGAGGGGCACAGTTGATGTGAACGTCATCCAACTAGGGAGTTGCTTGCCAAAATACCCCTTGATTTCAAGATGTTCTACACTGGGCGGAGGACAAAGCTCACCGAACACCTGCTCAATTCGCCGCTGCTCTTCCTCAGAGACACCTTTTTCTTTGACCAACCCATCATTTCCAAGTTTGCTGGTGCAGTGCAAGGATAGGTCCGTAAGATGCATTTTCTCACAAAGCCTAGCATTAGCAGCAAATGAGGCCGCATGTACATTCTCCAATTGGATTAATCCAAGAACCATGAGTTCGGAAAGAGACCCCAACTCATCCAAACAGCACCAGTCAACATCCATGTGGGCTCGAAAATCAGCCAGTCTCCTCATATTAGTCAGACCGCTGAACCCTCTAGGTATCATACTTGCTTTCAGAAGTTTAAGTAACCTCAGCTGGCCAAGTTTCACAATGCTATCAGGAAGATTCACCAATTTAGTACATCCATGAAGATTAAGGAACTGCAATAGTTTCATCTTGCCAATGTTCCCTGGAAGTACAGATATGCATGTATTTATTAGTGCCAGATACCTCAGGTGTTTGAGTTGAGCCAACGATTCAACCAATGCAGCCACATCTACAGCTTCTATATGTAGAGTCCGCAGACTAGAAAAGGTAACCAATGAATCACCAGGCTTCATCTTAATCTGGATAGTTGAGATTAATGTTCTAACTGATTGCTGCTTTTGTAGAGATTTCCAGTCAAGTTCACTTGATTGCGATGTATTGATTCCAATGGACACGAACAAACTTTTGTGAACTTAGTTTAGTAAGAACATCTTTCTCTCCGTCGTGTGCTACGAATGCCTCATCTTTCGTCATATATTGCGCAAATGAGCGAACAACATCATGCATGCTACAAACCCATAGATCAACATATGATTTATCTGGCTCTATGAGGTTCCTAGATATCAACTCCTTGTAGTAATTTTCTCCCAATTTTTCTAAATCACTAGAGCTTCCATGAATAAATCCTTCACTTATCCACATCGCAACAACATGACTCAGACTGAAAACTTTACTTTTAGGAAGAAGAGAGTAGTATAAAAAGCACTGCTTCAGGTAAGCAGGCATATATTCATAACTCAAGTATACTGCATAGTTGAGCTCCTCGGGCATTTTAGTTGTTGACCATTTAGAACCATCCAAAACTTGTTCCCAGTCACGACGCAACCCCCCTCTTTCACGTAGGAGTCCACCCATTACCTTGACGGCAAGTGGTAAGCCGCCACATTTCTGTAAAATATTCAATCCGATATCCTTTAGCGTATTTATGTGGTCTTCACCTATCTCACTTGAGAGTACCTGTAAACATATGATACAAAGGACCGATACAGTTAATTAACTATGTACCAAGGCACCCAGTTTTACCTCCTAAGAAACAAGAGGACTAGTTGGTGTATATGTCCATTCATCAAGCTATGACTAAATATGTAAGTACTCAAAGTGCAGAAAGTACATGTCAAAAAGAAATGTTGTTAAATGTATTTACTTATGTTGCTCCTATAATCCGAAGATCTGTCCAATGGCTTCCACATATAACATACATAGTTTATACCTAGAGAACATTTTTTTCCTTTTATTTGTACAAAATGGAATGTATTGCTAGAATACATACTTTTAAACTACTCTCTCATCGCTGTCATATAAAGTTGTACACCAAATTTAGCAGAAATCACGTGTTACTTTATTAGTTTTCATATTTTACGGTCATGTGAAATTACCTTATCTGTCAGTCGCGTTAATGACTAAAATATGAGTCAAATTTGAATGCAAAGTTTCTAGCAGAATTACTACCAACTTCTAGTCTAGTTATTTTTTGTGTTATATTATTTTGTTGTATTAGTAGGGCCGTAGGGGTTCGCCGAACATTTTTTTTCCATCTTAAAGTAACATTTCATTCATAGTATGACATATGACACTGCTAAGTAGTTGAGCACTTAGACCCCTAAGTTGCAAAAGGAGACCGAATATTCTCAAAAAATTACTCTGTACATGAATATATGACACCTATGTCTTCAGTCATAAAAACGATACATATATGATTATCCAAATTTCTAACTATTACTCAAGCTCGGCTAGACAAAATCTAACTATCTCTGGACACTCATCATGTGGGCATAAATAAAACACGGAAGCCTGCAAAATTACTGATAACCTCTTACCTTCCAAGAGGTAACAGTACAAAACAGTCATTGAATTACAAGTAACTAATGGCTCATATTAATTTGGGAGCACCCTAACATTTATTTTAATTAACTACATAGTACTATTAATAAGTAGATGGAGATAGATTATTCACTTCATTAAGAGATTAGCATTTAATTAAGTACATACCTGCTTCTTCAGCAATGACCAAGCATCTTCAGGCAATAATGCGTCGACGTGGTAGGGGCATGTGGCTGTCATCCGTCGAGCGATACCTTCACCTCTAGTGGTGATGAGGACTTGGCTGCCTGCAGCAACATCATTGGCTAAGGGTATTTTGAGCACACCCTCCCATGATCTATGGTCCCACACATCATCCATCACCAGCAAGGTCTTGTGGCCAATCAAGGTGTCCTTGAGGGTTTGGTGAAGGGTGGCCTTTGCACTCCCAGCAGGCTGGGCATCTCCCCCCGCTTCAATGATGGCTCTTCTCAACCGCTCAACCTCACTGAAGTTTTGGTTGATGCTCAACCATATCTTTTTGCTGAACTCCAAGCTTCACCGCCCGCAGTCCGCCACATTAGGTGGCTTAATATTGGGGTCCTAGTCTGGACGCTTTGGACGGTTCGAAATAATCTTGTGATCCAACGTATTCCCCTTCGACGTGCTACTGACGTGGTGTTCAAAATGTGTGGTTACTTGCAGCTTTGGCGGCCGCTTAGCCGCCCTCGGGAGCGAGATGACATCACCTCCATCATGGCTGACCTTCGCACGATGGCTCTCCGCTTGGCACCGCCGCCCCCTCCACCACCACCAGAGCCGGATTAGGTGTTCTCCTCTGCGCCGCCACCTGTTTTTTATTTTTCTGGGCTTGTTGAGTTGTGCCCTCAGCAGAACCTGTGTGTACTTTGTGTTGTGCTACCTTTGTGTGCGTCGTTGTGTGCATGTGTGTTTGCGGTGTGAACTTTGTTGGACCTTGTGGTTTGGTGGTTGCTTTATATATAAAGCGGGGCGGAAGCCTTTTTCGGTAACAAAGACACAATTATGGATATGGCTAATGGTGAAATGAAATTTTCCCAAATAGGTTTACATGAGCAGCTTGTTCAGAATACCAAACTACGAGTTGTGTGGGCTGACTCGGAGCTTGCCACCGTTCCCTCTCCCCACTCTGTGACAACCTCTTGTGTTAGCCGCTCGGCGGCGTCTGTAAAACTCTCTGATGTTACCAATCAGGAGATTTTGCCCCACATAGATATATAAATATTCAGGTCGGGGATTCTATCCCCCCCCCCCCCCCCCCCCCCCGCCCCCCCGGGCCCGCGTGAAAAAAAAAACCAAACTAAAGCATCATAAGAAGGACCGTTGCCTTTATTTTACATGAAAACTGGGACAAGTTCGTTGCCTATATCTTCTTCAACATGCATATTCTTCATACTAAAATGTACATCAACATATTGTACCAAACATTTTCAGAACAAAGGCCACGCAATGGCCCAGCTTTATAAATAAAGCCCTAAAACGGGTCTGAGCACAAACCGGGAGCAAGCATACAAATGCTGGGATTGCCAGCAGAACAAAATGGTACGGCTGGGGGGAACCAGCAAAAACAGGCCCAAAAACAGATGCACAAGCCAATCGGCTAGCGGCAAACATACACTCGTATCTATAACTAGTTACGAGATCTCTTCAACATGAGAAGGCGCTCTGCTACATCTGTCATTGCTGGTCTTTCATCCACATCAAGATTAAGGCATTCCACGGCAACCCTTGCAAGACTACCAAGAAGCTCCAAATCTCTCGGTTCTACAAATTCCTTGTCAAACAGCTCAATTGGCATCTCATCTTTTTTGTGGGCATCAACAAAATTCCTCACTAAGCTGTTATGGTCGGAATAAGTGGCCTTCCTCCTGCTAACAAGTTCCAAGAGTAGTACTCCAAAACTGTAGACATCACTCTTTTCTGTCAGTAGTCCAGTTTGTAGATATACTGGATCCATGTAAGTTCTATCTCCAATGACAGATTTAGTGTGTTCTTTATCCCTTGCAATCATCCTTGATATACCAAAGTCAGATATTTTTGGTACATAATCATCATCCAAGAGTATATTTGCTGGTTTCACATCACCATGCAGAATTCTTTTGCCAGTTTTTGAATGCATATATGCTAGACCTTCCGCCGATTCTGCAGCAATATTTGAACGTACATCGAGATCAAGCGGCGCCTTGTTGTTGCTGTGAAGAGTGTCATCGAGGCTACCTTTGGAGAGGAACTCATAGACCAGCATTGGGATATCAACTTCTAGGCAACAACCTATGAGCCTAACAATGTTCTTGTGGATGACTTGAGACTGAATAATGACTTCGTTTGCAAATTGCTCGTTATGTGCCACACTGTCGGTAACGGGCTTCTTTACTGCAACTAGTCGGTTATCAAGATAACCCTTGTAAACTTCACCAAAGCAACCTTTTCCAATAATATTGATACTTTTTAAAATTGGCTTGAGCTCCTCTTTTCTGTAAATCTTTATATTGTTGGCCTTTTCTAGTGCAGGGCCTCCATTTTTCATAAAAAATTGGTTCATCTTCTTTTTTTGTCTACGGAGAAGGAGAAAGAACACCACAAGTGCTATGATGAAAAGACCACCTATTGCACCTACATGAAGATATTACGTTACATATCTCATAAACTGGATGTCAATTGATACCATAAAAGTAAAATCGAAGGAACTCATGTTATCAATTAGGAAGTAAAATATATGGCTCAATGAAGAGTCTTTTTCATATCGGCAAAGCTGATGTTTGGAAAAATTGTTTTCCGGTGAGTATTTGCATTGACTTGAAGATAATGATAAGTTCCTTTGATGGCCGTCAGGAATGCACTTATTCCTGGCAGTGTGGTGCGGTAGTGCCATATATACATTAGGAAAAAGCGTGGCCTGCAGGATACAAGTTGGGTTCTAATAGTGCTTCTCATCAAAACAATTGTATGTTACATTATTTACTATTGAGATGGAGATGTTTAGGTGCGAATCAGTAGCTAGATAAATCATATGTTGTGATCAAACATATATATGTTAAATTAAATGCACATTAGAGGACAGATTTATGATAAATGCAAACTAGAGCAGATTATGCGTTCTACAGGTCACCTTTGCTAGTGATAGGAGTGGATCGGGTGCTGCATAACTTACCTACGGCTACCTTTGCTGGAAGAGGATACATTTCCGTGCAATGGCCCTCTGTG
The DNA here is from genome assembly GCA_039707655.1 of Elymus sibiricus. Lineage (NCBI taxonomy): Eukaryota > Viridiplantae > Streptophyta > Magnoliopsida > Poales > Poaceae > Elymus > Elymus sibiricus. Next base: position 529,098,670 of record CM077675.1, read on the forward strand.
GCATTGCCCTTTGTTCCGGCATGGCAGGCACATTCGTATCGTCCTTCCCTGTTCTGGCATATTCCGTGGCAAGGATACAAATCTGGCCTCTGGCACTCATCAATGTCTAGAAACAAATTAACCAGAGATGCATATATATACGTGCAGTTAATACAAATGCACACGTACGTTGATACGGCTGAAGAGAAAAGAGATGGATATATCAGTCAAATGTATGTACCTCGGCAGCCATTTGGAATGTATGGGTTGCCTTGGTACCCTTGCGAGCACCTGCACATGTACCCCAGGTAGTTCATGTATCTGGGTACTTCGACGCACATGGTGTTGTCGCCGGCGCACGCGTATCCCTTGGGGGCCTCTTGGCCAGGCCGTGGACAGGAATTGTTGCCGATGACAAAGTCTACCACGATGGGCACCCCTCTGGCGCCGTTCTTCCGCAAGAAAACATCGCGGTCGAGGTCCAGCGATGTGAAGTTGTACCAGGACTTGTCCACAAGCATGGCATAGACGCAGTCATCTTTGTAGTTTGTAATGTCTAGCCACGAATGTCTGGTGATGGTCACTGTGTAAAATTAAGTGAAATTTGAAATGTCAAAATCCAAAATAATTTCCGAAATATGCGAGATTTCCAAAATTTTGCATATTTCAGTGAGGTCCGAAATAAAAAAAACCTTGGTTGCTGGTGTCTTGCGGCAGGATGGGGACCTGGCAGCAGCCCCGCCCCAAGCACGTCCCGTTGACAGAGTCGTCGAAGGTGACGACTGCTTCGCAAGGGGGCCCCAGTAACTGATTTGCCACCGCGTACTTCCCGATGCCCATCAACACCGTGCTTTCCTCCGTCATGAAGAAGGGCGACAAGGAGGAGAAGGATATTCGAATCTTCCCCCTATACGAGTAGTGCGTCTCGTTTAATTTGCAGTCGTAGCAGAACGGAGCGCGCACCTGCAGTTTCCCATCCGCGACGGACACGCCGGTGAGCTCGACCGGCGAGAAGGACATGTTTCCAGGCATAGGATAGTCCTCTGTGTCGTTCAAGCTGTAGATGCTATCCTTGGTCATGATCAGCGGCTTGCTGGAGATGAGCTGCAAAAATAGGCAGTCGTCCAACGTGTCCTCGTAGCAGTTAGGAGGATCATGAGGAAAGAAGGCGCGAGGCGGATGGAAGGTGTCGTTGCAGATGATCTGGAAGCCTGGGAGGAAGCAGCCATCCTTGGTGCCGAAGGGGTACGGGATGCTCACGTTCCCGCACCTGTCGGGGCAGCCCGGCAGTGTCACCGGCTCCGCCATGCTATGTTTTTGCCGGCTGGCCGCTGCTACGAGCAGCGGTGTCACTGCCAACACATAGTAGTACTGGGTCGTCATGTTTTCTCTTGCTCTTACGATTTGCTAGCTGGACAACAAAGAGAATCGTGCAAAAGGTTAGCACTCAAGTTCATATACGCTATTGCCTTGGCTTAATAAAATGTTTGGGCAAGGGGGGAACCCCTTTCGTTTCATAAAAAACAAGTTCATATACATGGAGCGGAGGGCAATCATCCACATCGCGTACTGACTCATGCCCTAAAGAATCGCCATAATTTAGCTACACACCACCTCAACTATCAGAAAATCTTCACACAAAAAAAGGAAAGAAAACTATCATCAGAAAACAGAAAGGAGTAAAAAACAGATCTGGCCCTTCCCATACCTCCGCCGACGGCAGGGGCCTGGCCGTACGCGGCGGTGGCAGCGGCTGGCCCTAGGATGGCAACGGACGGCCTCCCTCTCAGTGCCTCTCTCACGGTTGATTTTACCAGGATGGCGACGGACGGCCACTCCCTCCCTCCCTCCAGCTCTTCCGTCGTTCGTTGTGTGCGTGACTATAGGAGGCACGAAGAAAAGAATCAAGCTGGGTGGAAGAAAGACAACGTTAGAAAGTGTGTGGGAACTACACACTATTTACTGCAATAATTGAGCCGAGCAATGCTTTTTTTTTTTAAGAAGAACATCAGTCCGCCCATGTGCTGGCTGGCCCACTCGAGTGAAGTACTACTCCCTATTTACTGCAATCACTGGCAGCCAACAAGGATGCTTTTGGTTACCTGCATCGTTTTTTTTTTCCTCTTTGCATATTTGTCCCAATTGAACCTGGTTCAGCATATAAAGGCAAAAAATTATCAGCTACATGTTGATTGATTGACTGCATCCTTTCTCCCGGCATCGTAGCAACGCCTCTACGCACCGTGTTTGGTTACTCGCATTGATTTTGCTCATACTAGTGCACGTTGTTTGGTTGTATATATTGGACATGATTAAGAGTTAACAGCTATATATAACACACATAATTACACAATGCCATGGCGATTGCGGTGGACGGTGGTGGCGACGAAGTGGATCGGCGGCGGCGGGTTCGCGCTCGGCTGCGGCAGCAAGGACCCCAAGGCCGTGGTGGCCACGGCGGCCGCCTCGTCGCCGCTCTCCGGCACGGAGTCATCGACGGCGACCAAGGCCACGTCGCAAACACAAACCCCATCCTCCTTGACCCGATCTTGAGATCTTGATCGGATCAAGCTGATCCAAGGAACAGGCCGGCCACCAAGCTCTTTTCTGTTGCCGTCCAGGACAAGCATGGAGTAAGACCAGAGTCGGGGGCAGCCACCACCAACCTCTCCCACCCTTGCCACCATGCATCCTCCTCGCCGATGCCTGCGCGGCTCCAGCGTTCGCGGCGAGGCAGCGGTTCTCGACGCGGAGGCGGTCGATCTCGGTGACGCCGGCCGTGCGCTCGGCCTCCTAGGCGGCCATGGCCTCGGAGCACTCCCGGTTGTGGAGATCCAGCCCGTAAACATGCGCATGCAGCACCTCGACCTTCCTCCCAGCATCCATGCCCGGTATTCGTCCCGCATCTTCACCACCAGCCGGGCCAAGTCCGCCGCATGTAGCCTCCTCGGCGGCCGGGCCGCGGAAGGCCAGGCACGCGTTCTCGCCCAGCAGCACCAGCCGCTCCGACTCGAGCACCTCCAGCAGGCTCCCCTGCAGCTCGATCTTGGGCGCTGACTCAGCCCTCCGGTTGTCCGCCTCGTCCGCCAGCTCATCTCTCTAGTCCCATTCTCCTCTCTCTCCCCTTCTTCTTCTCTCTCTACTCTCTTATCTTCCCCTTCTCTTCTGTGCTAACAGCCACACAGGCCGCCAAGGCCGCCCGGGAAGGTCACCTCGCCTCTACGGTTGACGAAACTACGAAATGATCGCCTGAATGGAACCGTGACATCGATGTGCATCTTTTTAGTATAGACCTTATCTCGAATCGAAGTACCGTTGTGTAGATCAGATGGGACGAACAAAGGGGATTAGGGAGAAGTTTCGTGGAGGTTGGAGAAGAAACCACGTACATTAGCTCGCATCCCTCATGTATTCGCTCAGGCAATTGGACCCACCATGTGCGCTCGAGGTGGCTCGACCCAGCTTGACTCACTGGAAACTGTTGATTCGCCTGTTCCCAGCGGGCCTGACTAGGGAGTGCTTTAAATTCCGTGCGGGTCAACATTTGTATGTGATCCAGCCAACCAAACAGGCCAAAAACATCGTGCGCAGGCCTGGCTGGACCTAATACAGGCAACCAAAAGCATCCCAAAAGATTCTCCCATTTAAGAGATGGAGGTAGTCGTCCACCATCTATAGATGTTTAGGTGGTCTGCTTTTCAGACTATTCGTAGTGAAAGTAATATAAGTGGTAACATCAAAAACATATCTACACAAAATAGATTATGTGTGAAATAATTAATGAGGAAATAGAGGCATCTAGTACTCCCTCCATTCCCTTAAACAAGGTCACTATCTAAAATACATTTAGCATCTATACAAGGCCATCAACAGTAATTGAGCCAAAAATTAATGATGAAAGCTGATACTAGCAACTTGTTTAATACTTACATGCATGTAGGCATAATGACACTCAGCTATTTGTATATGAATGAATATACACTCTAAAATATGTTTACATACATCCGTATGTAGTCTTTAGTGTAATCTCTAAAATGATTTATATTTAAGAACGGAGCGAGTAGAGTAGTAACATTTGCATGTTACTTTCTAAGTTACTCAGAAAAAAACGTCAAACATCACATTCTCCACGTACGAGCACCGATTAAGCTACTCCACTTGCTCTTTCTCTTGTAAACAATTACTGAATGCGCATGCCCCACTCACCTTTGTGTGAATCACCGCCCTCCCATCCAGTCTTGGCCTGATGTCGAGAAAAAAAGTGAGCGACGACAACAATTGATTTGATGCAGACCTAAATTGATTCCCTGGTGTAGAACACACTGTGGATGCATCGGATTCCTTGTTGAAATTTCTGCTCATGAATAGGGGAAACGGAATATGAGCCTGCGTATTGAGAGCATTGGCCGGTGCAAGTACCGAGCATTGGCCGGTGCAGACAAAGTACTAGCGTGTGGGGCAGACGGAGGAGTGGCCGAAGACAGTTCAATCCATCGACATGGAGTTCTTGGGGACGGGATCCTTTGCGACCTCCCGTCGAACACCAATAGTGCGCCGCGTCTACTCCACCGAGAGAGAAGAGAGAGAGAGAGCGAGCTCAAGTGAGCGGGTGCCATCAGGTCGGGTCAGTTGGAAGAGAGAAAATTACACGTTTTTTTTCTGGACTCTCTGTCGCACTACGATTTGATCCTGTAACTCAAGAAACACTACAGTACGACCCCTATGAATTTTTTTTGAAAAGAAGAATATATTAATATCATGAAGATATCAGTTACACCTAACCTCTGCATCAATAAATGTTCAACTAGACATTCTTGATGCACACAGCCAAAACGAGAAAAAAAAACCCTTAGTACAGTGATCAATCACTTGCAGCAACAACACACTAATCGCCACCAAAGACAGCACCCGGACAGCAAAAGTGGTCCTCCAAAGACGACGCCTCCAAGAAGGGAACATAACACAAGTACCGTCGTCGCCCGATGAATGATCTTAGGTTTTCATCCTGGAGAAAGTTCGAATTCTAAAAACAATATCTTCAACGAGATTATTGCCAGGCACAATCAATGAAGGCCAAAGCTTGGGTTTTCACCCACAGAATCGAGACTCCACTACTAGGGAAAAGCCTAGTAGCAACGCGGGTTTTACCCGTATCAGTATTGCGGGTGACCTCGCTACTAATAGGACGCTACAGGTAACAGTTAGCAGTAGCGCGGGCCGGACCCGCGCTACTGGCAATAAACGTATCAGTAGCGAGGTGCCGTCGCCTCGCTACTGCTAACTATTAGCAGCGAGGTTCTTTTTTCCCTCGTCACAACTAATCACGCATATTTTTATATATATTTATATTGCATTTACATACGGTTATACATATTAATATACAACATCAATAATAATTGTGCAAGAAATAACATTTAGATTAAAGTGGATAGGTGCAAGTGATCAAGTTGAATTAGTAGGACAATATGATGTTACGACGGTTCATTCGACACTTGTGTGCCGTCATATTTTCCTACTAACCCAACTTAATCACTTGCATCCATCAACTTTAATCTAATCTATGTCATCTATTAACTCATCATCCTTAGTCACATAACAACTTATCATCATCTTAATCATCTAACAACTCATGACAAGTTAACCATTACTACACAATGTCATAAACTAGAAAAGGTCCTCTCTCTTCGCTAGCACATAATATTCTCTCCTAGGTAGAACCTACTACTCTCTCCTAGATAAAATAGCACAAAACAGGTAAGCTTCTTCCACTCGATTGTGAAGAATAGAGATCCACCTATCTTCGACATGTGGCCTGCGCAAATCCTTCGCGTCTCCGCCAAGTGGTTGTCTGCGGTCTTTCATTACTTTCCTAAATCCTTTGAGTTTCAGGCTTCCATCCCTTCTAGAAACCGAGTATGCATTGCGGAAACATGTAGAAACCCGTGGCCGTAAGCTAATAACATTCAAATGATGACCTTCTAAAAACATCAGTTCAGGCACAACCTCTGGCGGGAATTTCTGTTGAAGAACATAATAATAATATAGTTAGCAATCTAGTTTTGCTTAAGAAAAATTTATGTATGCAAAAGATGGACTAATTAATGACAAAATAGTAAAAAATAATCTTACCATGCTATCTACATGAAAGTTACTATAGTTCAACTCGTGCACTAGTGGCACGTATTCAGAATAATTTTTACCAATATCTTCATAATTGATCTTAAAATTATCAACATCATTAATAAATGAGATCAGATGATTTTTCTCCTACCAAGTTAGATTGGAGTCAGGACTGTAGTAGGTCCGGTCTACTATCTTTTGAGATTTTTTTGAAGAATAGAAATAAGCAGTCAATTAAAAATAAACAAGTTAAGTCGGGATGGACATCAACTATTTTTAAATAAACAATACAAATTACTGAACAAATATGGTTGACAAACTCACATAGAGGTAAAACTGGAAGCATATCGACATCCACCCAAATGTCGATATTACCTTCAATATCATCTTCAGGACGAATATTGAAGGTTATTTTCATATCCTCCTGAAATCCACATGCCTTGCCTAGAGCTTCCCAATTTGAGCAACTAAAATGCGAGTGATTAACTGCATTGTATAGTTTAATCCGAAATGTGAAACCATGTTTAGTCCTCAGGTGAGCTCTCCTCGTCTCCATATTCTCCATATCTTGAAAACCGAGCTTCTCCAGGACATACCGTCTTTGCATAGCAGGGGATGCACTAGTCAAATTATAAAAAACGGAAATTACACGTTTAAGCAAAGAAACACAAAGTCATGATTAATTACAAAAAAATAGTTGTCATCGTTGCGTACCGTAAAAACATCAAAAGTCTCGTCAAGCTTGATGGTGAAGAACCTACCGTTTTGCAGGTGAGGCCGGTCGCACAGACCGCGATCTTCGCAGCATAAATCACACTCAGGGATCCGATCGTTGTCAGACATTTCCTGTGTTCATGGTTCAAAAATTCAAAATAAACGGCAATTATGCAAGGAACTATTCAGCATGGGTTGAGTTTCGGTTTGTCGAGGCTTTCCTTGAAAAACTCTCATATCTCATGGTGTATATGGTGCACACTCTCTCACACTGATATGGTGGTGTATGTTGGTGGACACTCCCTCACACTAATATTTCGACCGTCGGTGATGGTCGCTCCTCCCTTCGTTCCCACGTGCATTACCAAAATCTGTAGGACACGAGAACGAAGGAGGAATCGACCCCCACGACAACAGTCGGGATTCTTCCTCTGATATTTCGGCCGTTGGTGCTGGTCGCCTCCTCTTCTTCTCTCACGCATTATATCAAGGTATATATCGGGAGAAGAAGAAGAGGGAAATGACCCCCACGACAACAGTCGGGATTCTTCCTCTGATATTTCGACTGTTGGTGCTGGTCGCTTCCTCTCCCTCTCTCGCGCAATATACCAAGGTATATATCGCGAGAAGAGGAAGAGAAAACGACCGCCACGACAACAGTCGGGATTCCTCCATCAAGAACAGACATGAAAGTCACACAAGGAGCTCCGACAGACTGAAAGTACCGTAATAAGCATAAATCAATTAACATTGCATTTATGGAGTAATGGCATAAAAATGGACTATGTTTTGCCGAAATGTCATCTAATTCCCGTCCTACCAAATCACGGGCACCCGATATTTCCTACTTTCTAGCACAAGTCATGCCAAAATTTCGGCATGACCTTTTCTAAAAACAGGACATATCGAGCGCTTGAAATTTGCCGGAACGGAAATGAATCAACATTCCGGCAAAACATAGGCCACTCGGAGGTGTTCCCTGCAATAACATACACACATGTCCAAATAGACCTAATTTTTTTTACTAAAAATTTCTAGACCTAATTTTTTTTACTAAAAATTTGTAGACCTAATATTTTTACTACAATTTTATATTATTGAATTCCTAGGAAATTTGATACCTAAAAATTTCTCATATACCAATCCAATACATTTCTTAGTGAATTCCTAGGAAATTTGATACCTAAAATTGTCTATTCTATACAAAAAAAACCTACATTCTACAAGCAAGTTCTACCAATTCATTGGATATTCTACAAACAAAAAACCTACATTCTATAAGAACATAGGGAGGAGGGAGGGAGGGAAGTGGTGGGAGGAGGGAGGGAAATGGAGGGAGGAGGGAGGGAGGGAAATGGAGGGAGGGAAGTGGAGGAAGTGGAGGAAGGAGGGTCTACCTCGGTTGGGCGGCGACGGCCGCAGGTGTGGGACGGCGGCGGGCACGCGTTCATCTATGATCTTTCTTAAAAAAAGATGGGACTGTACGGACGGCAGCGGGCGGCGGCGCAGGAGAAGGAGGGAGTGGGAGTGGAGAAGGAGAGTGATGAGGGGAAGAGTGGGCGGTGATAGGAAGAGGATAAGATGGGTTAGCAGTAGCACGGGTGCAGTAAACTCGCTACTGTTAAAAGCAGTAGCAGTAGCGAGGCTTCAGAAAACTCGCTGCTGCTAAATGGGGCCCACCAGGTGGCACAGTAGCGTCGGTACTTGCAGCGCGCCTTATGGAAGCCCGCTACTACTAAACTGTTTAGCAGTAGCGCGTTTATTTGCAGCGTGCTGCTACTCTACATTGTCAGGTGTGGGCGTTTGGGAAAGTGTACCAGCAGTGCGCTACTACTAAACTGTTTAACAGTAGCGAGTTTTTCTTATACGCGCTACTGCTAAATAGCAGTAGCGCGCGTTTTACACCCGCGCTACTGTTAAACCTCCACCTATAGACTTTTCCCTAGTAGTGCTCGGTACTCGAGCAGCGCCACCAAGAATGAAGTCCTCCAGTACTGCCGCCCCCACTTGCCGAGGCCGCTTCTGCAAGTCACTAAACACAAAGCCCAGTCTTCATCGCATCCAAAGAGCCTTTCCTCCATTTCTTCTGATCCTCCAATCGCAGCCGCCATGACATTCTCCGCCTCACTCAATACCACGGAAATTTAGAAGTAGACATGTCCCACTGTATTGACAAAAAGCAGAGATCCGCACCACACCCACTTAAAGCCGCACGGGCAGAAGCACAGATGCGCACGGCCTAATCCCATCCGATCCAGAAAAATAGGAGCGTCTTGCGCCAATCTGTAGATCTCTGGGAGAGAAATACGGAACCCATTATCGGCTAGATCGAAGAGGATCAAAAACAGACAGATCGTTAGTTTGGCACGAGAAGACCAAAACGGCAGCCACTTTTATCGACCCAGAGAAGTAGCCCCCACGCAGCCAATCCACGGGACCATGCCGCCTCGATCTCCCCAACCGGAACCCCAAGGCAGAGCTGGAGCAGTTCGAGGAAGCGACCAACGCCACCAGCAGTCCGCGCCAAGGGCCATGGACCGCGAGCACACCGTCGATGCAGCCACAACCACGCCATCGATGAATAAGGCCTGCCCGCGCCATCTCCCCCGAACCACACCTCCGCGCCTCACCGATCGTTGCGTCCTTGCTGGCCATCGTGTCCCGCGCCGCCAGCCGTCAAGCTAGGAGGGGTGAGAGCTCCGCCACCACAGATGTTGGCCGGGCTTTGCCCAGCGACGGCCCCGGCGGCGGCGAGGAAGGGGAGGACGAGGTTGGGTCTAGAGCTAGGCGTTAATATGAGGGCTCCGGCGGCTCGCGGGAGCCACGTGAAAACCCGTGATAGGTTCCAATGGTCATTGTACATGTGAATACATAACATTTCACGGTCCCTCAATGTAACACTCTACGGTCCCCCGCTCTGGTGCCGCCACGTGGCATTGCTCTTTTGCGTATTGCCCCCTTGACTTTTATGGAAACAACCTGCGCGCCCCTTTTGCACCATACGCCAGGGTTGCCGTCATGGGCCCACTTATCGGTCACACACGCGGAGTAGTCAAATCGCCGCAACCTTTTGCAATAGCCATGCCTAATCCACCACACCTCTCTCGTCTCTCTCCGTATCGTTGCCTCCCTCCTTGTTCTCTCTCTCTCTCGAGAAACCCTCATCTGTCTCTCTCTCAAATTCCAACCGCACGCCGCTGCCTACCGTCGCCGTCAATGGCGTCGACCAATGAGTGGCAAAGGATGGTCGACTAGGCCGGTATTGATCCGCTCAAGGTCTCCATCGCCCGCGAGATCATTGCCCGGTTCAAGAGCGCTCCATTGCTTGCAAATCACACACGAGGCTTGTACAAACAGTTGAGGGAGGATGAGAAGTCTAGTGGGTTCCCGGATGGCAGCAAGGCTGTGCCCGTGGTTGCCTTTACCGTCTGGTGCATGCTCGAGGCACGGTGTGGCGATGCTAGCCAGCGCATTTGCTGGGCCATGTACCGCCTGTGTAGCAGGTACAGCACGCGGCCACCCCTGCAGGATCCAAAAGCAGAGCGCATCCAAGATGTTCATGTTGCCGTGCCAAATCGTGCCGACTCCAGCTACCTCGCCATCGCCCGCATGAAGCCGTCATAGGGTATGTGATACGTCTCCATCGTATCTATAATTTTTAATTGTTTCATGCCAATATTCTACAATTTTCATATACTTTTTGCAACATTTTATATTATTTTTAAGACTAACATATTGATCCAGTGCCCAGTGTTTGTTCCCGTTTGTTGCATGTTTTTTGTTTCGCAGAATATCCATATCAAACGAAGTCCAAATGCGATAAAAATTTATGAAGATTTATTTTGGAATATATGTGATTTTTTAGAAAAGGAATCAACGCGAGACAATGCCCGAGGGGCTCACAAGCGCAAAGGGCGCGCCCCCTACCCGAGGCGCGCCGGGCAGGCTTGTGGCACCAATCTAAGTCGGTTGGAGTTGTCCTTCGGCTGCAAGGAATCTAATATCTAGATAAAAATCCCCTCAAAATTTCAGCCCAATCAGAGTTACGGATCTCCGGGATTTCAGAAACGGTATTCGGCCAAAAAACAGGAACGTGAAACAAAAGAGAAACAGAGAGAGAGAGAGAGAGAGAGAGAGAGAGAGAGAGAGATCCAATCTCGGAAGGGGTCCTGCCATTAGGGAGCCATGGTGGCCATTGACCAGAGGGGAAACTCTCCTCCCATCTAGGTGGGATACCAAAGAAGAAGAAGAAGGAGGGGGGGCTCTCTCCTCCTCTCTTCCGATGGCATCGGAGCGCCGCCGGGGCAACCATCGTGACGGTGGTCTACACCAACAATTTCGCCGCCGTCATCACCAACTCTCTCCCCCTGTATGCAGCGGTGTAACACCTCTTCTACTCGCTGTAATCTCTACTTAAACATGGTTCTTAATGCTACATATTATTATTCAATGATGTATTGCCATCCTATGATGTTTGACTAGATTTGTTTTGTCCAATGGGTTGATTGATGATCGTGATTGGTTTGAGTTGTATGTTTTATTTTGGTGTTGTCCTATGGTGCTTTCCGTGTCACGCAAGCGTGTGGAATTACCGATGTAGCGTGTTGCAATACGTTCATAATTCGCTTATAGTGAGTTGCGTGAGTGACGCAAACACAAACTCGAGTAAGTGGGTTGTTGCGCATGGGAGTAAAGAGGACTTGTTACTTAGTGCTATGGTTAGGTTTTACCTTAATGATCTTTAGTAGTTGCGGATGCTTGCTAGAGTTCCAATCATAAGTGTATACGATCCAAGTACGGTAAGTATGTTAGCTCATGCCTCTCCCTCATATAAAATTGCAATAATGATTACCGGTCTATTTATCGATTGCCTAGGGACAAATCCTACTCTTGTGTCACAAAATGCTTTCTACTAAACTACTAACTTTTATTATCTTGCAAATTATTTATAGTTTTATCCCGCTAAGTACTTATATTTTTATTCTAGGTAAAGCAAACGTTAAGTGTGCGTACAGTTTTATCGGTGGTCGATAGAACTTGGAGGGAATATTAATTCTACCTTTAGCTCCTCATTGGGTTGGACACTCTTACTTATCGAAAGAGGCTATAATTGATCCCTTCTACTTGTGGGTTATCAATATGCAAGTCATCATCATTGACGGCGATGAGCCGCACGATGCTTCGCCTGATGTGCAGGTCGTCGCTCAGCATGTCCTCACATGCCACAAGGAGTTACCCATCAATGTGGAGGAGCTGTCGCCCATTGATGAGGAGGAGGAGGAGCTCGTCGATCTTCCGGTGAAGACTGAGAAGGAGCCAGAGGAGGAGGAGGAGCCATTGAAGGAGGTGCATAGGCCGGCGAAGAAGAAGAAGAAGAAGAAGAAGGCATCAAACATGCATCCTTAGCGCCGCTCTGCACGCCTAAGTGGTGGCAGACCAATCGCCCGTCGTTCCGCCCGACTTAACTGAAGAAGTTTAGCCAGTTTACTGAATGAAAATGCAGTCAGATGTTATTAGTAGTAGTTAAATTATATCTAGTACTTCCTCTGTAAAAAAATATAAGATCATTTAGATCACTACTTTAGTGATCTAAACGCTCTTATTTCTTTACGAAGGGAGTATGTAAGTTTCAACTACCTATGAATCTATGCTGCAACTTGTCTTTTTTGACAGTTTCATTGTTTTTGGCAACATATTCTCTTTGTCTAGATCGATCATCAATGTTTAGATCACTGTCTGAATTTTGGTAACTTGCTTAGATCAGTGTTTGTTGCAACTTGTCTAGAATACCTTTTTTGGCAACATGTGGCACTAGGACACATTTGTGGACACATGTTCTCTATGTCCGCATTTTGGTAACATCTATGTTTCTAAATTTGTCAACATCCATTTTTGGAAAGACATATTGCTCTCCATATTGGGCAATGTGAGAAGCACATTCAAATCCATATTTGGCAAGAGTTGTTGGGCAATGGGAGCAGCACAGTCAGATCCATATTTAAACAGATGACCAAAAGGAAGAGGAAAGGAAGTGGAAATGAATTTAAACATAAGATAACTCCATCAGGTGAATTTAAATAGAAGATAAAGAAAGAGGAAATGAATTTAAAACAGAAGATAACTTCATCAGGTGAATTTAAACAGAATACTAGCAATTCTTCACATTACATAACATAACATACACCCAGCAGTTCTTCATGTGCAATACATAACATTAGCAGGCAGTTTTAACTTAAGTAGTATCACTATAGTCACACAATTATGCACCCATCCCCATCCTTCCAAGGCCTGTTATATATAGAGGCCTTATATTTAATTATCCAACTTATTCTTCATTATTTTCATGACTCCAGAATTGCCTTGATTTGCTCCAGCTTCTCCTTGCTCCCATGCCCAGCATTCAGCAGGTCATCAACAACCTTCTCAAGATGTTTCTTCTCTTCTGCCAGTTGGTCCCTGTCCACCTTGATCTCATGCATGGCCTTCCTTGTGTTCTGAATGATATATTTCTGAGTCTTCAGGATACACCTTTGCTCCTTTGCAAGCCTATGCTTATCCATCGCCAGCTCCATCTCTACCTCTTCCTTCTTCTTCTTATTCTCCATCTGGTAGTCCACCTTGTCAACAACATCCTGCCAATGAAACATCTTCCTTACATCATCCACTATTTTTTGGTACTCACTGTACACATGATCATAGTGCTTCTTCATCTAGGCCATGTTTTTGTGATAGGCCACTTTATCTGTCACCCTGCCATAGTTTTGCTCATGAAACTTGCCCCATAACTTGTTCACGCAGTTCTGTAGTATGATAGGCCAAGGAGCATCAACCCACTACACTACTCCACAGTCTACAACCCCCGCCAAAGTTAATAAATTAAATACATGTTGACATTTGAAAATAAATTTAGTACTACATATGAAATGCTATGTCATTTCTAACTGACATTGATGATCAGTGAGAAAATGATAAATTCACTACTGCATATGAAATGCTATGTCATTACTATTGACATTGATGACGAGTGAGCAAATATGAATTTCACTACAGCATATGAAATGCTTGGGCACTACTAACTCACACTGATGATTAGTGAGGAAATGTGCATTTCACAAAAACTAACTGAGTACTTTATATCAAATGCTTGGGCACTACGGAATTATGCAATTCAGAACAAATTCACTATATTGGATTGTGAATTACCAACTTAATTATCAGTCAGCAAATGTGTTGTCAAATAAATTTAGCAAGATAAACATATTATCATAAGGCCCATTCTGCTCTCACATTGACCAACTAAGCAGACATATAAACAAACATAGTGCCTATTCTGTCTCCTGCCCTAGTATCACATTTGGTCATATTTGGGTTTAGCGCAACAAGTAGAGTACTCACCTTCAAGGGGCAGCCAAGAAACCTTCTTCTGGCGTGTGTTTCTTTAAAACCAACAAATTTCTCCAGCCTAAGCTTGTGTAGCATACACTTGGGCACACCATCCAGTGCAGATCCATAGTACAGGGCCTCAGGAATGGTCTCCTGGGTCTCCTACATGCATAACCCCTTAGATCAACGAAATATTTTGCGAATCGGTGGACAAACTCTAAAAACAAAAAATCCACAAATGCAAGAACGCTAACCCTAACTAAACAGAGGAGGGGGGAACTTGCAAAGTACTCAGTTTTCATGAAGCCGTCGCCCATGCTGATGTCGTCATCATTTCTCTCTTCGCCATCCCTCCACGACGGCATGGTCACCGATGACAAGTACGGTGGTAGTGGTACAATACCAGAGGAGAAGAGCGAGCTCGGGCAGAGAGTGAGCGAGTGAAGAGTGAGCGAGTTTTGACTCCTTTTGATGCAGTTGGAACGAGCACCTGGGTCCACGCCTGGCGTGTGGTACCAAAGGGGAGCACGGGTTGTTTCCGCCAAAGGCGAGGGGGTTATCCGCGAAAGATCAGCGCCATGTTACGACAGCAGAGCGAGGGACCATAGAGTGTAACATAGAGAGACCATAAAGCGTTATGGATTCACATGTATAGAGATTGTATTGTAGTATTTCTTGAGTTGCGAGACCAAATCGTAGTGCGCGCGAGACTTGGAGGACGAAACATGTAATTTTCTCATTGGAAGAGGGAGGCAGCACTGGCCGCTCTCGTGCCCCCGCGCATGTACTTGCTCGACGCGGCACTATATATGGACGAGACGAGGTATGAAAGGCAATTAATAGAAAAGTTGATTGATGATCAGCAACAATCACCAGCCCCACGTGAGATGAAGCGCGGTCATCTCGTCCACCGTGCGAACATCCCCAGCTAGTAATTAATCCAACCTCACCCACCTTTTTCTCAAAGATGTCCACTCGTCTGACTATTGGTTGCGTCGGCCTGAGGCTGATGCAGTGAGCCACAACAACCATTATTTTCTTTTGTACCTCAATTGATTCGCTGGTGAAGAACATACTGGGCGTGCATTGGATTCGCTGTTGAAATTCCTGCCTATAAAAAGGGCAAAATAAATAGCAATCTAGGATAGGAGTTGCGTTGAGTTTGGGAAGTTTGCGAAGCCCGAGTCGCTCCCGCGGGCGACCGGGAGGGCATCCCTAGCGCCACCGGCAGCAACCCCTCCTCCCACCTCCTCCCCTTGCCGCCGTCGGGACGTAGACTGTCACTGATCCACATCATGTACCTCAACTCTATCTGAGCAGATCGGACCCAGATCTAGGGTTTCCCTCGGAATAGATGCCCCATGGAGGAAGAGAGGCACGCCATCTGCTCATGCCCATGAACCCAAATTGTACCCACCATCACAAAGCTCTCACAGTCCTTCAGGGAGGACACGACGCCTTGAGCGCCGTCGACACCCACCAGAGTTAGGGTTTTCACCCTAGAATTATCCCGATCTGGATCCCCACCTCCTGCTCTGCCCACAAACTGGTGACCGGCTAGCATGAGCGATTGACGCCTCGCCCTACTATCTAATTAAACCCACAACCTTCTCGTTTATTTAGCCATGGGATTGCCATTTCCAGCCATGCATGCATAATGGGGATGCATGTTAAATTAGGGATTTACTTGGCTAAGCTTTCCAAAAAATAATTATCGCCAAGGAATCCTACAGGTTGCCATTTACTGCAATGTGGCATCTAATCTTTTGCTTGTGTTTTTTTGGGAACAGACAACAAGAGAGATTGTATTTCTATGTTATTCTATTTTATTTTCAGTTATTCCCCTGTTTCTTCCAAAAGAGAGGAAGGAAAAAAATGGGCTTACACTCAGGATTTACCCCTTGATAAACAATGTTTGGTTCCTTCTGTTCACAAATTTCCCTCGCTTTGGGACCACAGTAGCAGACACAGTTTTTTGTGGATGCACGAATACATTTATGTAATATGGAAGTAGATGCATTGAGTTGCCTAGATTACAACATATATAATCTTAGATTCATTCACCTTACTGTTTTCTATAGCCATATCATCCCTACTTTCAGTTGCAACTGCACACTTATAAAGCTAGCTTGAAACAGACACCTTCATATAAGTAAACAGACACTTCCATAGAAATATCCATAGAAAAAATATACTCTAACCGCATTTCAGGCATTGCATTTCACAGTGGGAAGTAATCTGGTGAAGTTTGATAGCATACCTAGCTACCTAGGGGAAAGATTTCCATGACTCGTATCCGTGATGGCAAGTCGACCTCGAAGAGCACCGAGGAGGGATCCTAGTAGGAATCCAAATGTTGCACGCGCATCTTGTTTGTCTCCATGTCAAGGACAATGGGAAGAGTACGAAAATGTGTCCTCTCATTAGGAAAACGTCTGTAAGTTATATCCAGCAACACTTACACTGCATTGCTCCCCTCGCCGGAGCACTTGATTAAGGAATGCACATGACCGTCGGGAGGAATGTCTGGGTCCATGTGGCACCCCGGCTCAGAGGAAACCGGAACACCCCGTATTCCATCCCAGAGACAAGTCTTCTGGAATACGGCACTGTTGGCATAGAACAAATCAGCTCTTTATTACTATGGATAAGGTTACAAGGGTACATGAATTACATCGGTACGATGATACTACGCCTGCCCAGGGTAGCTCTATGCTAACAGCGGAACGACCTGAGGAAGCGGAGTAACTCTTGGCAGCGGAACAACGACGGCGGTGATGGACTCCACTCCGTAGGGACTCTGGCTAGAACGCAAACTCATAGTCCTCGACAAGCAAGCAAGCATGGCATGACCTGCAGACTGGCATGACATGCCAGGTGAGTACTTTGAATGTACTCGCAAGCTCACAGTGACCAAAGCAGTAAAGACAAGCAACATCATGGCATTTACAGGTTAAGCAGGTGTAAACATGATGATGCTAGAACGATATAGGCATGGCATATGAGCCGGATGTGACTACATGCAACAGGTTAAAATTATCTGGATGCAACTTACTTTGTTCGGAGGTTACCTCGTAACCACCACGTGTGAGAACTGACCATCGAGTGTGCCACATGATAACCTCGGGACCAACCAAACTTGGTATTACAATACCGTAGTGATAACATGATCACAAGGAGCTTGGTCTTTACCCGAGATCACCGCATAACACTATCAACCAAATCCAGTATCCATGATACCACGGTGACCCTCTCGTGATCACGATCAACCAACATCGGTATCCTCGATACCACGGTGATCCTCTCACGATCACATGAAGATCAACCAACTTCTTTCTTGTCGAACCGGGTTGTTATGAGCAAGATTATTATACTGTTGACCCATAGTGTGTCCTACCACGAACTGTGCCCATTACCGAGGATGCGGCTATCGATAGATTATACACTCTGCAGAGGTTAGTACACTGTACCCACACCACGGAATGCATGGCCTCGTGCTCCCATTCAGGTGGACCAACGACGTTCCGACAAAACCCAATCTATTGCATGGCACTCTCCCGGCCACTCCGACAAACTCCCCTTTGGGCTATGTCATGGGTGACCCCTGTGTCACTCCGGACACCTGCCACCGTCGTGGCCAAACAAAACTATCCCAAACGGGGACCTGAGCTCAATACCAAAACTGGGTTCACAAGGTTATAGCCGCCTACCTGATCAGGGTAGCACACGCTGATAACCTTCCCTGGTTGGAGGTACCGGCGAGAGGCATGACAATAGATCGAATTAGGGCCGCCCCATCCCGGCAAGTGTGGTTGCACTGGTGAGCTCGATTCGGTGGCGCACTATGACTCAGCCAACAGGTGTTTAAGCTCGATTAACATCCGGTTTAACTTGAATGTAAATGAGCCGAGACATGATAACAGGATGAAACCATAATGCATATGAACATGATATAACCTAAGCAGGGATGGGAAGCATAATATCTGAGTCATAGCATCAACAACATGCAAGCATTTAACCAGCTAAATGCAGACGAGCATGGCATAGCGGTGAGCATGAACAACATCAGTATGTCCATAACCACCGATAAACAAACATGCAGACATGTCAACATCTGGGCATGAAATACTGCAAGTATTAACCATGAGCATAATGTTACCAACGAGTACTTGCTAACTAGCAAGATGCACATGGACAGAATCTAAGGATAAACATGAAACATGAGCATATACAGTATCCTCAAACATATTAACATGCACACATTAAATAACTATTCAAGTAGGAAACCATAGCTACTGCAAATCCATCATGCAAGTGGCTGTCGTGGCTTGCCTTCGAATGAGCGATCCACCGGGGAGAAGTGCAGAGAGTCCGCAGAAACAATTGCCGGAAACAGTTCTCTCTCGGAGGGGCTGTTTACGGGCAAGGGCAAAATGGTCATTTTCACTAATTCAAAACAAAACTAAAATGGTACCAAACGTACGGGATCGACGAGACGAAGAAGTAGGCTTTGGAATCACCTCAATCGGAGTTGCGGATGAAAAGATATAGCCAGTTGAATGTCAGGGACCCATTTGTAAAAAAAAAATCCACAAGCAAGTCCCTGGCTGCAAAACATAAAACGTATTCTGAGAAATACGCTTTCTGGAGGCGAAAACGTATTTGTGGAAATTTGTTTCCACTTATCCTTGTCAGCAGGGCTGGATTAATGCCCGTGCGGCTGCCAGGTGGGGTCCGCGGGAGGTGGGGCCCTCCTGGCCTGGGCGTCGTCTTCTTCCTCGCTCCCCCGACCAGAAATAGAGGAGGCAGGGGAGGGCCACGGTGCCGGCGACGTCCCCCGACGGCTTCGGCCACCTCTGGCAGGGGCGAAGCCACCGGCTGGTGTGGAAGGAGGCGCTGCTCCCGCCTGGAGAAGCGGCAGACGCCGGGGAGGGGCAGAGCAATGGCGGCTCGCGGCATCAGAGAGCCGGAGAGGCAGCGGCCGACCAATGGGGTGCATCCATAGGGCACTTCGGCGGTAGGAGGAGTGGATGGAGAGGAGCACCGGCATGAAGGGGAGTTGCTGGAGATGTTAGGGGTGGAGGAGGAGCTCGGCTCGGAGCCAATTTAGGCGGTGGAGGGCGGTGGCCATGGCGGCGATTGGAGGTGGTGAGAGCTCCTCGGGCTCGGGCAGGTGGCTAGGTAGGGGTAGAGGAGAGTGGTGAGTTGCTACTTCTTGAGCATGCGTTGGTTTTCCCTTGAAGAGGAAAGGGTGATGTGGCAAAGTAGGTAAGTATTTCCCTCAGTTGTTGTGAACCAAGGTATCAATCCAGTAGGAGATACAAGCAAGTCACCAATAGATGTACCTACACAAATAACCAAACACTTGCACCCAACGCTATAAAGGGGTTGTCAATCCCTTCACGGTTACTTGCAAGGATGAGATCTAATAGAGATAGATAGAATAGATTGCTTGAACGGAAAGTAAACTAAAAGTAAAAAGATTGCAGCAAGATATTTTTGGTATTTTTGGTTTTAGATCTGAAAGTATAATATGGAAAATAGACCCGGGGGCCATAGGTTTCACTAGAGGCTTCTCTCATGATAGCAAATAATACGGTGGGTGAACAAATTACTGTCGAGCAATTGATAGAAAAGCGAATAATTATGAAGATATCCAAGGCAATGATTATGCATATAGGCATCACGTCCGTGTCAAGTAGACCGAAACGATTCTGCATCTACTACTATTACTCCACACATCGACCGATTCCTGCCTGCATCTAGAGTATTAAGTTCATGAAGAACAGAGTAACGCATTAGGTAAGATGACATGATGTAGAGGGATAAACTCAAGCAATATGATGAAAACCCCATCTTTTATCCTCGATGGCAACAATACAATACATGCCTCGCTACCCCTACTTTGTCACTGGGTAAGGACACCGCAAGATTGAACCCAAAACTAAGCACTTCTCCCATTGCAAAAATTAGCAATCTAGTTGGCCAAACCAAACCAATAACTCGAAGAGACTTGCAAAGATATGAAATCATGCATATAAGAATTCAGAGAAGATTCAAATAATATTCATAGATAATCTGAGCACAAACCCACAATTCATCGGATCTCGACAAACACACCGCAAAAGAGTATTACATCGGATAGATCTCCATGAAGATCATGAAGAACATGGTATTGAAGAACAAAGAGAGAGAAGAAGCCATCTAGCTACTAGCTATGGACCCGAAGGTCTGTGGTAAACTACTCACGCATCATCGAAGGGGCAATGGAGTTGATGTAGATGCCCTCCGTGATCGAATCCCCCTCCGGCAGATTACCGGAAAAGGCTCCAAGATTGGATCTCACGGGAACAGAGGCTTCCGGCGGGGGAAAATTATTTTCGTGGCTCCCTTTAGTATCCAGGGAATATTTGGGAATTTATAGGGCGAAGAATAGGGTTAGGAGAGCTGCTGTGGGGCCACAAGCCCTTAGGGCGCCCCCCCCACTAGGGCGCGCCCTGGTGGCTTGTGACGCCACGGCAGCTCTTCTGCCTTCATCTCCAAGTCTGGCAGGTTTCTTCTGGTCCATGAAAAATCATTCCGAAGATTTTATTCCATTTGGACTCCGTTTAATATTCCTTATCTGCAATACTCAAAAACATGGAAAAAACAGAAATTGGCACTAGGCTCTAGATTAATAGGTTAGTCCCAAAAATAATATAAAATAGCATGTTAATGCATATAAAACATCCGAAACGGATAATATAATAGCATGGAACAATAAAAAATTATAGATACGTTGGAGACGTATCAAGCATCCCCAAGCTTAATTCCTGCTCGTCCTCGAGTAGGTAAATGATAAAAACAGAATTTTTTATGTGGAATGCTACCTAACATATTTATCCATGTAATATTCTTTATTGTGGCATGAATATTCAGATCCATAAGATTCAAAACAAAAGTCTAATATTGACACAAAAACAGTAATACTTCGAGCACACCAACGAGGCAATTGTGTCCTTTTGAAATAACATGGCCTTAGAAAGTTATCCCTACAAAATCATATGGTCTGGCTATGCTCCATCTTCCCCACACAAAGTATCTAAATCATGCACAACCCCGATGACAAGTGAAGCAATTGTCTCACACTTTTTATGTTCTCAAACCTTTTCAACTCTCACGCAATACATGAGCGCGAGCCATGGATATAGCACTATAGGTGGAATAGAATATGGGGGAGGTGATGAGGAAAAAGGAGAAGATAGTCTCACATCAACTAAGCGTATCAACGGTCTATGGAGATGCCCGTCAATAGATATCGATGTGAGTAAGTAGGGATTGCCATGCAACGGGTGCACTAGAGCTATAAGTGTATGAAAGACTCAAAAAGAAACTAAGTGGTTGTGCAAATGATGAAATATTCCACTAGCTATATGAAAGTGACAAAATAGGAGACTCTCTATCATGAAAATCATGGTGCTACTTTGAAGCACAAGTGTGGAAAAATATAGTAGCATTGTCCCTTCTCTCTTTCTATCATTTTTTTTATTTTTTCCCTTTTTTTCTTTTTTTTGGTGGGCATCTTTGGCCTCTTTCATTTTTTATTTGGGCTTCGCTGGCCTCTTTTATTTTTTTGTAAAGTCCGGAGACTCATCCCAACTTATGAGGGATTCATAGCTTCCATCATCCTTTTCTGACACGGGACAAATGCTCTAATAATGGGAATCATCACACTTTTATTTACTTACAACTCGATACCTAGAACAAAACATGACTCTATATGCATTATGAAAGTGATGGTGCATGTCATGAAAAACGGAATGGTGGAAGTTGCATGGCAATATATCTCGGAATGGCTATGGAAATGCCATAATAGGTAGGTATGGTGGCTGTTTTGAGGAAAATATATGGTGGCTGTTTTGAGGAAAGTGGGTTTGATGTACCGGCGAGAGTTGCGCAGTACTAGAGAGGCTAGCAAAGGTGGAAGGGTGAGAGTGCGTATAATCCATGGACTCAACATTAGTCATAAAGAACTCACATACTTATTGCAAAAGTCTATTAGTTATCAAACAAAGCATTAGACGCATGCTCCTAGGGGAGAGGTTGGTAGGATTTAACCATCGCGCGCTCCCGACCCTCACACAAAGGTTGACAATCATTAAACAAATCATGCTCCGACTTCGTTACATAACGGTTCACCATACGTGCATGCTACGGGAATCACAAACTTCAACACAAGTATTTCTCCAATTCACAACTACTCACTAGCATGACTCTCATATTACCATCTTCATATCTCAAAACTATATGCAAGGAATCAAACTTCTCATAGTATTCAATGCATTTTATATGAAAGTTTTTATTATATCCCTCTTGGATGCCCATTATATAAGGACTAAATTCATAACCTAAACAAATTACCATGCTGTTTTAAAGACTCTCAAAATAATATAAGTGAGGTACGAGAGTTCAATAATTTCTATAAAATATAACACCACCGTGCTCTAAAAAGATATAAGTGAAGTACTAGAGCAACATTGCCTAGCTCAAAACATATAAGTAAAGCACATAGAGTATTCTAATAAATTCACGATTCAGCGTGTCCCTCTCAAAAAGAATGTGTGCAGCAAGGATGATTGTGGCAAAATAAAAAGAAAAGACTCATATCTTACAAGACGCTCCAAGCAAAACACATATCATGTGGTGAATAAAAATATAGCCTCAAGTAAATTTACCGATGGATTGAAGACGAAAGAGGGGATGCCTTCCGGGGCATCCCCAAGCTTAGGCTTTTTGGTATCCTTTAATATGGCTTGGGGTGCCTTGGGCATCCCCAAGCTTAGGCTCTTGCCACTCCTTATTCCATAGTCCATCAAATCTTTACCCAAAACTTGAAAACTTCACAACACAAAACTCAACAGAAAACTCATGAGATCCGTTAGTATAAGAAAAATAAATCACCACTTTAGGTACTGTTGTGAACTCATTCTTTATTTATATTGGTGTAATATCTACTGTATTCCAACTTCTCCATGGTTCATACCCCCCCGATACAACCCATAGATACATCAAAATAAGCAAACAACACAAAGAAAACAGAATCTGTCTAAAACAAAACAGTCTGTAGCAATCTATAGACTTCGCATACTTCTGTAACTCCAAAAATTATGAAACATTAGGACAATCAGGAAAATTTGTATATCAATCTTTTGTAAAAATTTCAGATCAAAAGCACATTCCAGTGAATTTACAAAATTCCTGGACTGAGAGCAAAAGTTTCTGTTTTTCAGCAAAATCAAATTGCAAACACCGTAGACCATCCCAAAGGTCTTACTTGGCTCAAACACTAATTTAAACAAGAAAACACAATTACTACAGAGGTAATAATGTGTGGAAAACTCAAAAACAGAAGCAAAAACAAAAGCATAAAAATAAAATTGGGTTGCCTCCCAACAAGCGCTATTGTTTAACGCCCCTAGCTAGGCATAATGATTTCAATGAAGCTCACATAAAAAGTAGTAATTGAAATATGCAAGAGAGCATCATGAATCTCATGAAAAACAAATTTAAGTCTAACCCACTTCTTATGCATAGGGATTTTGTGAGCAAACAATTTATGGGAACACGAATCAACTAGCATAGGAAGGCAAAACAAGCATAACTTTAAAACTTTGAGTACATAGAGAGGAAACTTGATATTATTGCAATTCCTACAAGCATATGCTCCTCTCTCATAATAAATTTCAGTAGCATCATAATCAAATTCAACAATATAGCTACCATAAACAATACTCTCTTTATGATCAACATGCATAAAGTTTTTATCATCTTCCAAAATAGTGGGATTATCATCAACTAAAGTTATGACCTCTCCAAACCCACTTTTATCAAAAAATTCATAAGATTGAACACTCTCCAAATATGTGGGATTCCTTTTACCTAAAGTTGACGCTCTCCCAAACCCACTTTCGATACTATTGCAAGCATATTCAACATGGGCTTAAATAGATTTTCAAGATCATAAGAAGAATTATCACCCCAATCATGATCATTGCAATAAGAAGTGGACCTGACAAAATTATCATCCCCAAGCTTGTTGTTTTGCATATCATTAACATAATTGACATTAATAGAATTTATAATAACATCATTGCAATCATGCTTTTCAATCGAGGAGCTATCATGAATCACCTTAGAAATCACTTCATCAAAAATTTCAGATTCATGATTTTCAAGCAAAACTTCATAGAGATAATCAAGTGCACTCAACTCACTAGCAATTGGTTCATCGTAATTTGGTCTTTTGAAAAGATTAGCAAGTGGATGAGGATCCATATCAATAGATTTTTAGCAAGCGAAGATGCAAGCAAATAGAAGGCACATGGCAACACAAGCAAACGAAAAGCAAACGAAAAGACGAACGGAAGAAGAGCGAATAAAAAGGCAAATCGGTGAAGTGGGGGAGAGGAAAACGAGAGGCAAAAGGCAAATAAAGTAAATGCAAGAGATGAGTTTGTGATGGGTACTTGGTAGGCTTGATGTAGATCTCCCCGGCTACGGCGCCAGAAATCCTTCTTGCTACTTCTTGAGCATGCGTTGGTTTTCCCTTGAAGAGGAAAGGGTGATGCGGCAAAGTAGGTAAGTATTTCCCTCAGTTGTTGAGAACCAAGGTATCAATCCAGTAGGCGATACAAGCAAGTCACCAATAGATGTACCTACACAAATAATCAAACACTTGCACCCAACGCTATAAAGGGGTTGTCAATCCCTTCACGGTTACTTGCAAAGATGAGATCTCATAGAGATAGATAGAATAGATTGCTTGAACGGAAAGTAAACTAAAAGTAAAAAGATTGCAGCAAGATATTTTTGGTATTTTTGGTTTTAGATCTGAAAGTATAATATGGAAAATAGACCCGGGGGCCATAGGTTTCACTAGAGGCTTCTCTCATGATAGCAAATAATACGGTGGGTGAACAAATTACTGTCGAGCAATTAATAAAAAAGCGAATAATTATGAAGATATCCAAGGCAATGATTATGCATATAGGCATCACGTCCGTGTCAAGTAGACCGAAACAATTCCGCATCTACTACTATTACTCCACACATCGACCGACTCCTGCCTGCATCTAGAGTATTAAGTTCATGAAGAACAGAGTAACGCATTAGGTAGGATGACATGATGTAGAGGGATAAACTCAAGCAATATGATGAAAACCGCATCTTTTTATCCTCGATGGCAACAATACAATACGTGCCTCGCTACCCCTACTTTGTCACTGGGTGAGAACACCGCAAGATTGAACCCAAAACTAAGCACTTCTTCCATTGCAAGAATTACCAATCTAGTTGGCCAAACCAAACCAATAACTCGAAGAGACTTGCAAAGATATGAAATCATGCATATAAGAATTCAGAGAAGATTCAAATAATATTCATAGATAATCTGAGCATAAACCCACAATTCATCGGATCTCGACAAACACAACGCAAAAGAGTATTACATCGGATAGATCTCCATGAAGATCATGAAGAACATGGTATTGAAGAACAAAGAGAGAGAAGAAGCCATCTAGCTACTAGCTATGGACCCGAAGGTCTGTGGTAAACTACTCACGCATCATCGGAGGGGCAATGGAGTTGATGTAGATGCCCTCTGTGATCGAATCCCCCTCCGGCAGATTACCGGAAAAGGCTCCAAGATTGGATCTCACGGGAACAGAGGCTTCCGGAGGCAGAAAAGTATTTTCGTGGCTCCTTTTAGTATCCAGGGAATATTTGGGAATTTATAGGCTGAAGAATAGGGTTAGGAGAGCTGCCGTGGGGCCACAAGCCCTTAGGGCGCCCCCCCTAGGGCGCGCCCTGGTGGCCTGTGACGCCACGACAGGTCTTCTGCCTTCATCTCCAAGTCTGGCAGGTTTCTTCTGGTCCAAGAAAAATCATTCCGAAGATTTTATTCCGTTTGGACTCCGTTTAATATTCCTTATCTGCAATACTCAAAAACATGGAAAAAATAGAAACTGACACTATGCTCTAGATTAATAGGTTAGTCCCAAAAATAATATAAAATTGCATATTAATGCATATAAAACATCCAAAACAGATAATATAATAGCATGGAACAATCAAAAATTATAGATACGATGGAAATGTGGGTTGCTTCACAACCCAGGCAGACAGGGTTATTCCTTTAATAGAAAAGGAATATTCCCAAGAAAAAGAATGTTGGTCTTGAGATGGTTTTGAGGCTGACAAGACACTTGGGAGAGGAATCAAGGGTAATCTCTCCAGGTTCCAAGACCACTAAGCCACTGAGAAAGCAAATCCAGACCAAAATCAAAAGAAAAAAAAGAAATGGGCAAAATCCAGGGTGTTACAAACCTACCCCTCTTAAAGAAATCTCGTCCTCCAGATTTGGTTGCTCAGGGGTCGAGCATGAATATTCCCACTTGAGGAAACTGTTTCCAACTCGGGTTTCCTTTTTGCCTTTGAATAATGCTCACACTGAATTTCATATGACTGACTGTCTTGTTTCGGGGTGGTTTGCTTCACTGGATCTTTATTCTGACAAATCGTACCTCATATGTTATTCTGTCTCCAATCTTTTATGGCTGCTGTCTTATCTGGTGCGATGGATTGTCCTGACTGAAATGCCTGTCCTTCGCAAATCCGAGAGTTGTTCCTCATGGACGTGTTGTGATGAAGTCCAATACGGTCGACCGTCCATTGAGTTGTGAACCGATTCTCTTGGTGGACACAAATTTTTTGTTTACTCATTGCATTGGGTGGCTTTAAATGGGTATGTGTCCTCCAGACTCAACAGTGCGGTAAATCATACCGTTCTTCTGACTTCTCGCAGGAGTTGCTGAAACATACTGGGTATCTCCACTGTCTTGGGTATAGAGTTCCTACCAAATATTGGACTGTCACCTGTCGTGATTAGCGTGAAGGTGTATGACCTTATAACGGTATTATCTGCAGACGTGACTAACAGTGGTTCTAGCAGATGAATCTTGTTCATGGCAGGCTATCCTTTAACTGATTCCCATATGTGAGGACACATGCTCCGAGGTTGTTGTGCAACATTCTAATCGTTTCGTCTGGCGGCACCTTTAAGTGAATAGTAGGTCATGTAATGCTCTAACACTGTCGCCGCAATCAAACTGTTGGATTGACCTAATAGACTTGAATATCCCCTTCTAACAACTCTGAGAATATCCGGTGGTTTGAGCATGTTGACTCGTTATGGGGTCCTTGCAAACGGAATAGACCCTGTGGGTGGGTACCCATGGTGATCGGTACCGAACCAGACTGTCCAGAGTATCTGTACCATGCAACCATTACCATCCCTGTATGGACGATCTTGCTCGTTCATTAGGGTTCTCTTTGTTTGGTTCCTTTGCTGAAAGATCTTGGCCCTATATGTCCTTGATTCTTCGTGTGACCATAGGTGCTGTCAGGTGCAATATCTCGGCAGGCATATCTTATCCTGATCCCTTGACAGGGAATCTTTGCTCACCAGACCAGTTTTATCGTCCTCCACGCTTTATTCGTAGGACAATGATCATCCGAACTTAAGTTCATAATTACTTGTATGGGGCTCATTGTTGTCGCCAACCATAGTAACAAATGTTAATGATATTCCTTTGTCGGGTGTGAGGAAACTGGCCTTGATGGCTACTGCCCAGATTGTTGTCTCAATGTTGTCTGGCTTCATATCTTGCATCACACTGAGGTGCATAACTGTCTTTCCCTTTCTTACATAACCCAGGTGATAGTCATATGCTCACCGGGCTGACACCATTGTATGATTGATTCGTATGACCTTGGTAGCATGTCCATTATATCTATTGGACATATGTAGCTGGGCATTTGATTTCTGAGGCAGGCTTGTATCCTGACTGATTTTTGCCGTCTGACCAACTGTTGCGGGTCTGACTCTGGGGATGCATTGTCATCTGCTGCCAACTGTCGGTGGAATAGCTTGTACTGGTGAGGATGTGATGCCTTACTGGCGAAGGTTACTCAGCTTGTGTTGAAAGCCATCGAGAGTATCTTGCTGAGGAAGACTGAATAGCTTGTGGCTGAAGCTTCTGCTGAGACATCGTGCTGACAAAGATTGGGTACCGTATCCCAGAAGCTTCCCCCTTTTAAAAACTTGCTGGGGAAGACTCGGTACCTTATGCCGGAAGGTTTTTGCGGTAGCTTACTGAAGAAGCCTGAGTATCTTGCACTGGAAGATATCCATGTGTTGTATCGAGGAAGACGGAGGAACCTTGCATCGTATGGTTCTCTGGTAGCTTGCGGACAATGACTGGGTGGCTTACATCTGAAGCTTTCTTTTTGTCACTTGCGGACTGAGTGCAGATATATATACATTCCCTTACTATTTATGCGGTCGGTTGCTTGTTGTATGCAACAGGGTATTCGGCTATCCTTCTTGCGGAACACCATATTCATAACACATTCTGGCTTGATTCCAGGACATAGCAGGGTTCAAATTGTACTCATAGTAGACTCACACCGTGCATATGAAGCATACCTCTGACTCGATATGTACTGTTGATCATGCACACATCTTTGCCTTCTTGCTGATTTGATCATTACTGCTGTGAAGATTGCACACTGATGTATACTTGATGCTGATCCAGAACACCATTTCTAATCAGACCAGATGTTTCCAATATCAGGCCGTCGGCGGAAAATTCCATATTCTTGAGCTGAGCTTCCAAATGCTTGCCTCTTCACTGATTCTTTGAGTCCAATGTCGGTAAGCAACTTTCATAAGGGGAAATAAGGTAACACCAAGGGCCCAAAGAAAGAAGCAAAAGAAACGACTAAAACAAAGGCACACAAGGCATCAAGGTCACACACAAACAATATCACATTCTACAACTATTCATAGCAATAGTCTCGCGGAAACTCCGGTACTACGGTCTAACATGCTGTGGCGGTGTGCATGAACTTGAATCCATGTGCGGAAAGAGTTGGTGTAAACAAAGCTACACCAGACACGAGCTTAACACCGGTTGCAGCTAGACGGACACGGGGGCGAGGACGGACTTGGTGATCATGGATCGGAACACGGAGGTCACGACCACAACATCAGCAAGCGTACGGAAGAAACTATACTTGTCCAGAAGATGGTTGGCAGGGTGGGATAGCGGTGGAAAGAAGGGCTTGCAGGCATTGCCCCTTTTCTGATAACAAGGATCAGTAAGGGTTGCCAAAGCGGCTAGTGGGACGGCACGATTCGGGATAGAAATATGTCTATCACCGAAACAATAGGGGTAGCTGAAGAAAATAGATTGGTGTGGTACTGGTGCATCAATCCTGCAAGTGATCAACAACACCAAGCACCTTGGCATCACTCCGCCGGGACGGAGATAACACCACACCAAGGAACAAGTATGCAACTGGAGGGTGCAGGTAGTGGATCGAAACCGATGCCACCTACACTCACCAGATCCATCGTTAGTGATAAAATAAATAGTCTATATGCATGCTATGCACAAACAAATGCAACAAACAAGTGCAGCAAGCCAACTGGACCCTGTACTACCGGTTACTAATGCTCGCACGGTCTAGGGCGTCCTATAGCCAGACCTGCTCTGGTACCAACTGCTGTGGCACCCCGGCTCAGAGGAAACCGGAAAGCCCCGTATTCCAGCCCAGAGACAAGTCTTCTGGAATACGGCACTATTGGCATAGAACAAATCAGCTCTTTATTACTATGGATAAGGTTACAATGGTACATGGATTACATCGATAAGAAGATACTACGCCTGCCCAGGGTTGCTCTATGCTAACAGCGGAACAACCTAAGGAAGCGGAGTAACTCTTGGCAGCGGAACAACGATGGCGGTGATGGACTCCACTCCGCATGGACTCTGGCTGGAATGCAAACTCGGAGTCCTCGACAAGCAAGCAATCATGGCATGACCTGCAGACTGGCATGACACGCCAGGTGAGTACTTTGAATGTACTCGCAAGCTCACAGCAACCAAAGCAGTCAAGACAAGCAACAACATGGCATTTACAGGTTAAGCAGGTGTAAACATGATGATGCTAGAATGATATAGGCATGGCATATGAGCCGGATGTCACTACATGCAATAGGTTAAAATTATCTGGATGCAACTTACTTTGTTCGGAGGTTACCTCGTAACCACCACGTGTGAGAACTTACCATCGAGTGTGCCACATGATAACCTCGGGACCAACCAAACTTGGTATTACAATACTGTCGTGATAACATGATCACAAGGAGCTTGGTCTTTACCCGAGATCACCGCATAACACTATCAACCAAATCCAGTATCCATGATACCACGGTGACCCTCTCGTGATCACGATCAACCAACATCGGTATCCTCGATACCACGGTGATCCTCTCACGATCACATGAAGATCAACCAACTTCTTTCTTGTCGAACCGGGATGTTATGAGCAAGATTATTATACTGTTGACCCATAGTGTGTCCTACTACGAACTGTGCCCATGACCGAGGACGCGGCTATCGATAGATTATACACTCTGCAGAGGTTAGTACACTGTACCCACACCACGGAACGCATGGCCTCGTGCTCCCATTTAGGTGGACCAACGACGTTCCGACAAAACCCAATCTATTGCATGGCACTCTCCCGGCCGCTCCGACAAACTCCCCTTTGGGCTATGTCATGGGTGACCCCTGTGTCACTCCAGACACCTGCCACCGTCGTGGCCAAACAAAACTGTCCCAAACGGGGACTTGAGCTCAATACCAAAACTGGGTTCACAAGGTTATAGCTGCCTACCTGATCAAGGTAGCACGCGCTCATAACCTTCCCTGGTTGGAGGTACCGGCGAGAGGCATGGCAATAGATCGAATTAGGGCCGCCCCATCCCGGCAAGTGTGGTTGCACTGGTGAGTTCGATTCGGTGGCGCACTATGACTCAGCCAACAGGTGTTTAAGTTCGATTAACATCCGGTTTAACTTAAATGTAAATGAGCTGAAACATGATAACAGGATGAAACCATAATGCATATAAACATGATATAACCTAAGCAGGGATGGGAAGCGTAATATCTGAGTCATAGCATCAACAATATGCAAGCATTTAACCAGCTAAATGCAGACCAGCATGGCATAGCGATGAGCATGAACAACATCAGTATGTCCATAACCACCGATAAAGAAACATGCAGACATGTCAACATCTGGGCATAAACTACTACAAGTATTAACCATGAGCATAATGTTACCAACGAGTACTTGCTAACTAGCAAGATGCACATGGACAGAATCTAAGGATAAACATGAAACATGAGCATATACAGTATCCTCAAACATATTAACATGCACACATTAAATAACTATTCAAGTAGGAAACCATAGCTACTGCAAATCCATCATGCAAGTGGCTGTCGTGGCTTGCCTGGGAATGAGGGATCCACCGGGGAGAAGTGCGGAGAGTCCGCGGAAACAATTGCCGGAAACAGTTTTCTCTCGGAGGGGCTGTTTACGGGCAAGGGCAAAATGGTCATTTTCTCTGTGTCAAAACATAATGAAAATGGCACCAAACGAACGGGCTCGACGAGACGAAGAAGTAGGCTTTGGAATCACCTCAATCGGAGTTGCGGATGAAAAGATATAGACAGTTGAATGTCAGGGACCCATTTGTAAAAAAAAATCCACAAGCAAGTCCCTGGCTGCAAAACAGAAAACGTCTTCTGAGAAATACGCTTTCTGGAGGCGAAAACGTATTTGTGGAAATACGTTTCCACTTATCCTTGTCAGCAGGGATGGATTAATGCCCGTGCGGCTGCCAGGTGGGGTCCGCGGGAGGTGGGGCCCTCCTGGCCTGGGCGTCGTCTTCTTCCTCGCTCCCCCGACCAGAAACAGAGGAGGCAGGGGAGGGCCACGGCGCCGGCGACGTCCCCCGGCGGCTCCGGCCACCTCCGGCAGGGGCCAAGCCACCGGCGGGCGCGGAAGGAGGTGTTGCTCCCGCCCGGAGCAGCGGCAGACGCCAGGGAGGGGCAGAGCAACGGCGGCTCGCGGCATGAGAGAGCCGGGGAGGCAGCGGCCGACCAATGGGGCGCGGCCACAGGGCACTCCGGCAGCAGGAGGAGTGGATGGAGAGGAGCGCTGGCGTGAAGGGGAGTTGCTGGAGATGTCAGGGGTGGAGGAGGAGCTCGGCTCGGAGCCAATTTAGGCGGTGGTGGGCGGCGGCCATGGCGGTGATTGGAGGTGGTGAGAGCTCCTCGGGCTTGGGCAGGTGGCTTGGTAGGGGTAGAGGAGAGTGGTGAGTTATATAGGCATATTAAGACACTGTATAAATTTCATACCATTTGGATAAACTAAACTGGTACTTCCTTCACACAGCATCCCATTGGACAGAATCTTAGAAAAATAGCTGCGGAAAAATGGCTGGATTAAATGAGCCCAAATTTTGTGGATATAAGTTATATGGGTAGGAGAATGCTCTGGTAAATTTTCAGCAATTATGAAGCAATATAAAATATAGTTGCTTCACAACAGGAAAATATGACCAGAAGCCAAGATTTGAAGGTGTGCTCACATAGTAGATGGGATGATTCTCAAATCTTGTGGATAGTGTTAATTTGAGCATATGAAGATGCTTGCAAAATTTCAACTCATTTCGATACTCTTAGCTAGCACTTGCTTC
The DNA here is from genome assembly GCA_039707655.1 of Elymus sibiricus. Classification (NCBI taxonomy): domain Eukaryota; kingdom Viridiplantae; phylum Streptophyta; class Magnoliopsida; order Poales; family Poaceae; genus Elymus; species Elymus sibiricus. The sequence goes on from CM077675.1 coordinate 529,131,521, forward strand.
ACAAAGCTTCCTCTGAATCAGAAACTTTGGAAATTTGCCAAGAAATATTTGCTAGCCAAATTGAGTTGAATTTTGTCATGTGGCCATTATATTGATAGGAAAGAGTGCAAAAAAAGTTTGAGAGCAAGAAAGCAAATATAAAGGGCACTTGCTTCTCAACTTGACAGCTGGGGCAGAATCAAAAAAGGAATATTGGTGAAATATTTTTGAACATGGCAAGGAAATATTTTGACATATCTGAGGATGATATGACCCAAACAATTTATGAGAATTATTTGGGAATTTTTGGAGTGATGGAAATGTTGGTTGCTTCACAACCCATGCAGACAGGGTTATCCCAGGAAAAAGAATATTGGGATTGGTCCAAGATGGAAATGGCAAGGTCTTGAGATGGTTTTGTGGTTGACAAGCCACTTGGGAGAGGAATCAAGGGTAATCTCTCCAAGTTCCATGACCACTAAGCCACTGAGAAAGCAAATCCAGACCAAAATCAAAAGAAAAAAAAGAAATGGGCAAAATCCAGGGTGTTACAGTCCAGCCTCCCCAGTTTCTCCTTCATGTCGATCATGGCCTCTGGAGCCCAATCACTGTTTGGGAATTGATGCCACATGGAGATTCTGAAGCCGTCGTGGGCGAGCATCCTTAATATCTTTTGTCCGTCGGGCGAGGAGTAGGAACCGAAGTGGAGTTGGTCTGCATTGAACTTGGTAGCAGTGGATGGAAGCTCCAACGCGCCTGGCTCTCCCGAAAGGACATTGTAGATGAAGATCTCGCCACCATGCCATGCAAGCCAGTGGATGATATCGCCATGTAGGTTGACGGCGGTGCCGTTGCGGCGTGTTTCATACCACCGCTGCATGAAGAAGCCACCATGGGTCCGGACAGGTCCCCAAGCGCCAGTGGTTGACGCGAAGGTCTGAATTTTGATGGTGCGTGTAGTGTCTATATTGGAGCAAGGCGATCTATCGAGACGCGAATGTCGGAGGCCCTGTGCGAGCTGCGCGGTCCACCCTTCATGGACCCTCCAGCCGGGTCACCCAGGTCCGAGCCGTCTTTGCAGATTGGATGTCCTGGAGCGGCCCGGAGAGGCTCCTGCAGCACGACACCCAGCAATGGACGGCCAGGAGCCACTCGTCACTATCAACTAGCCCAGGAAGGCGCGTACGCTACCATCCTTTTATATGAGTAATGACACATAACTCTAGCTTTCTGCACATACAAACCAAGCCATGGCAGCCTGTTTTGAAGCTCTTAATAACAGATTTATTTAATGAGATACATCTGTTTGTCACTAACTCGGATATATATATATATATATATATATATATATATATATATATATATATATATATATATATATATATATATCCGAGTTAGTGACAAACAGATGTGTGTGTGTGTGTGTGTGTGTGTGTGTGTGTGCAAAATATACCAGTTCCGATACCACAACGAAGCATCTACCCTGTACCAAAGCTACAGCTAACATGCTCTTGTGTGATCTTCTGCATCTGGTTTTGCATCACCTTGAAGGATGGATATGGAGGGAGGGAGAGGTGGTAGAAGCATGTATGCGATGATGGGAGATGGTCAGCTGACTCTGATGTCTTGTATATGTACAATTTTGAGTTCAGCCCACCAAAACCTTCCGAGGGCAAATATCTCACTGAAGTCCAAAAGAAGAGAAGTTGCCTCTGTTGCTCAACTGTCATGCTCTCGACAACCTACGGTGTGAATAGATAACTTTGCTTATCACAACATACAAGATAAACAAATTTGAATTGAAATTTGTAACACGCGTGAAATATAACATCGGACACAGAAAGGGATTTAGTTGTACTCATCTCTTTACATAGAAGACGGACATGGATTAATTGTACCAAGCAATAAACTATTGACATTTTTTGTTGAGTACTACAGTTATCTTTTTAGAATGAGTACCGTGGTTGTTATGTAACTCCAATAAGCATGAAATACGATGCATTCCATTGGCACTTTAATCCCACAAGATCACATCAGTTATTTGTACCACCCGGCAAGGCTGACCTGACTTTGTTGGGTCTCTTGCCTCGGTCACGAAATCACATTTGGACCCAAAAAAGATGAACTAAACAATATATTTAGCAATAATAGAAGCAGTTCAACCATTTTCGTTGGGAACATAATATATAGGATGACACATACAAAATACTGGGTATCACAAAGTGGAATGGATCTTAAGGGACACATTGATATAAGGATTTTGACCGAACATTTCTTGTGCACATGTACCACATATATGTACCTTACCTATTAATCTATGATCATAGTGTCAATGTTTCCTCCTAAATCCACATGGAATGAAAGTAAGAGATGGTATGTTGCGCATGAGAGATTGAGAACATGGGTTAATCTATGATCATGGTATCAATGTTTCCTCCTAAATCTAAATGGAATTAAAGTAAGAGATGGTATATTGCCCATGAGAAATTGACAACATGGGATGAGCAAATGATTAAAGCATATAATGACATGGTTAAAACCAATTGAAAATGCATGTATACAGCAATACACGACATACCTTCCAGAACCAGTTAACATGGCGATCTTTTTCTTTGTAGCCATTATATTGAGTATGTGATCTCCAATCTTTCAGATTTATAGTGTTGTTGTCCCCCCCAAGCATTCGGTCAAAGTCTTCTAGATCCAAGCACCCAAAAAACACATTCATGAATTCTGAATTGGCCATTATGTCACTAAATCCTTTCATAAAATTAGCTAGCTGATTAGAAATAGAGTCGACAAAGATATTCTTAATAAGAAGATCAATGTAATGATCTCTGTTACTGATGTTCACAGAGATATCCTGCCCTCCCGCACAAATCTCAATAGTCCTTCGACACCCTAAGGTATGAACATCTCGGGAAAATGTTAGAGTTAAATCATCAATATCGGAAGCACCCATCCGTAGAATTCTTTTACAGCTTGCATACGTGACAGGGTCTGCAGCAGCAATATCTTCCAATGTAATACTTCTCCCAGCAAGATGCAAAAATAATGTGCGGTCCAAAACAATTCCTACTTGCACTTTATGCATCAATGCCAATCCAATTACTCGCCCTGAAAACATGAAGTAGTCTAGGTGGAGTGGGTCCACTGAAGATGCTGCAAAACAAAGATAAGTATCAAAAGATATAAGATATTGAATCAACACTGATCTCATCGATATTGAATGCGTAAGAACCACAATTAAATACAACAAAGAAAGGCCCCGCAAATAATAGAAAAAAGGAAGCTAGAAGATTGCTCATTTGTTCGAATAATTAGATTTGTGTATTTCTTGATGTGATGTTTATTTTTGATAGGAAAATTTCACAATTGCTCCCAACAGGTTATTTCAAATAACTATTTCAGCTTTTCAATCAAGCCTCCAACTTCCAATTTGTTTACTGTAGCCATGAATTATTCGATATTTGCAATTCAAGCCAACAAAATTAACTATTAATTATAGCATATATGGTTCATTTTCGCTGTAATTAATCCACTGCTAAAGAATATTTAGTCGGACCCTTATAACCAATATATCTGCCATATGGGCTTTATTTCAGCAATGAGTACTCATAATGAAATTTCAGAAGGTTAAGTCGTACCGGTGAATGTTCTTAACTAAGATTCCACCAAACCAGTAAATTAGCAGACGAAAAACGTGTAAATTAAAAAACCGAATACCAATAGAAATAATATCTTGAAAAAAATGTTCAAAGTTTCAGTAATAGTCAGCAGTCCATATTTAGAACACTTTGTAGTCATGCCATCAATTCTTTAATCGGGTAGGCAAATGGGCCTAGATAGCTAAATTTAAAAAGGGTAGCTGAGGGCTCAACAGAACAAAAACGCATCTTAGGGCTAGCTTGCACACAAAAAAGGTTGAACTATTGAGATCTGACCGTTAAGGGACTCAATTCGAAAACATTAGACTCCTTGATCACCCAAATAGAAATCGGTTGAAGGCCTACAGTGCTATTTTGCCTTTCAAAACAAATAGGCTACTATATGTCTACATGGTAAAAAACTTGGTTGATACTCCCTCGATTTCGAAATAAAATGTGTATAAGTTTTTTCAAAAGTCAAACATGTGTATGATTGACCAAGTTTTTAGAAAAAATATGTAATTATCTACAGTACCAAATTTGCATCATGTAAGCCGTCACGAAAAGTATTTTCATATTTTATTTATTTTATATTTTAGACGTCAATATTTTATTCTATAGTCTTGGTCAAACATACACAAGCTTGATTTGCACAAAAATCGATAAACCTTATATCTAAAATGGAGGGAGTATTAGGTTAACGAGATAATCGCTTTCATATTGGTCTGATCCCAGTGGAAAATTACCTCTATACTATTTAAGCACTAGGGGAATTTGCTCACTACAAAAAAGATGTTTGGTAGCTTAAATCTCAATGAAAAATAGTTTTTAATGACAAGGGACAACTATATACTAATTTTATGGTTAGTGTTATTTCACACAGTTTCTAATGAATATGAAGATGTATTAGAATATTGCTAACATGAATTTCCTCTGGGTGCTTCCGTGCAAGGTTCGCGGTGGATAGCAGAACGATAATATTCCTCTTAATATGCATTTTAACTGCAAGTCATTGAACAAAGGACATAGGATGTGCGGAATAAAGGGTTATAGATTTAGCTCATGTTTTGAACATGTGTTAGAGTGACCACGTTGGCTCTCCTGTCACCCTCCTGTGGCGACTACGGGGCAAACACTAAACGCGGCCCCATTGCCCCTCCCTCCTGCTCCCCTATCCTTCACACCATGAGATGGTGCGCGAGGCTCTTGTTTTCTCCCTCATGGGGAGGGGGCATGGGACAACGGCGCGACGGCCCAGACAGAGATGGTAGCACAGTCACTATGGCGGATCGCGGCTACTCGGTCGGTTTCCTTGGATTGCTTCAGTGGCGAGGCGCCGGTGGATGGAGGTTGCGGCCCTTTGGCTAGACATTGGTCGGGCGTCATGTTTTAGTAGACCAGTTGCCATCCACCTATTTCTCGTCCTTTCCAATGAATTTGGAGGTTGGCATGTCCATTCTCACCGAATCCTAATGGTGGTCGAAGGGCAAGTGGGGTTCGCAGGGCCGGAAGGAAACCGTTGGCAGTCCAAAACGCAGGGTCAATCCTGACCCGGGGGCCCCATGGCACGCAGCCACAGCCTTGTCACCGACGGGCCTCCCACTCTGACGGTGAGATTACAATTGTAGCAACGATATGTAAGCTTGATTTTATCAGGATGATTTATCAAATTTATAAATGTTCATCGAAATTTCTTCTATATTGGTACGACATTAGGTATTGTTTATGTATAGATGATATTGGGGGTTATAATTTCTTAGTTTATTGTTGTCACATCCATAAACTAATGTTGATTTGGAAGACAAGGACTTGCATATTACGATGTTGACATCAGCATGGATAATAATAATATGAGTGATCTTTGGCTTTTAAATGATCTGCAAGTCTTAGGAGGTACAAGGTTTTACTATGGGTGCTTATGATATATGAAGAAGAGACTTTTGTAAAACAAAAAAAAAATTGTATGTCCTTTAGCTAAAAATTCAAGATAGTTTTCTTAATACTCTTTGTATGGTCTACGGTAAGGGCCCCGAGTTTTAGTTTTGCCTCGGCCCCCGAATTCTCAGGACCGGCACTGGCAAAACGACCATGACTATGATGATGTTCCGGGTATTGTCCCTCTCTTTTGAGGCACCGTTGAGGTTTCCTACATTGTTCATGTGTGAAAAACTTGGTCCTGCTTTGGACGACGGTGCGCCATGACATATTACATCTCCTTGGAGGCACCGTCTGGTTCTGGATACTGGTGTTCTTATCCACTTGAGATCCTGCAAGCCTTTGGTTTGTTGCCTTCGAGCCTAGGTGAGAGGGGAAATCATTGCCCTCTATGGCTGCAACGGTACGTCAAGGCTGGTGAGATCCTAGTGCTGCGTGTCTTCTTAGTCTGACGACTTCATCTGACAATGTTTGTCTTTTGTGTGACTATGCCGTGGGCGAAGATTGCTCTCCAGTATAGCCAAATATCTGTTAGTTTAAAGTCGGGCTGATCCCGATCCTTCGTTCTAAAAGTATTGAACATGCGCTAAAAAAAATATCATTTGAATATCTTTGTTATTAGATTATTTGGCTGTCTCTACATTGCATATTAAAAAAGACTACTTTCTAGTTATGAATAAATCTTATTTATTACAAAAAGGAAGAAACAGTTGGCACAACAAAGTTACAAAAACCGTCTACACCCTCGGCACTATCACACCTAACATGCGCGATCAAAAGTTGGTCCTGACTGGGGCACATCAGGATAACTTATACCAGCACATACATATGTGGTAATAGGGACAAACACGCTAGCGTTAGTGAAGCAGTTGGCATGCACCATGCATGTTACGGATCTAACATACAACACCAAAGCTGGGGTAGTGTAGTCTTGCCATTACAACACTCATGTTAAGAAAAAAGTTGGGGTTGTTCTGAAGCTGGACTTGGAAAAGGCCTATGACAAGGTTAACTGGGAGTTTCTCTTGGAATGCCATAAACTTAGGGGTTTTAATGATAAGTGGTGTAGTTGGGTTAAAAAAATTCTTTACAATGGGGCTGTGAGTATTAAGCTCAACAATACTGTGGGCCCATACTTTCAGAGTGCTAAAGGTTTGCGTCAAGGGAATCCTTTCTCCCCGTTTCTGTTTAACCTTGCTGCTGAGTGTCTCACTAAGATGATTAAGAATGCTCAGAATAATAATATCCTGGTGGGTTTGGCCTCTGACCTGATTCCTAAAGGGGTGGCTGTTCTGCAATATGCGGATGATACTATCATTTGCCCAGATCATGACTTGGAAAAAGCTGTTAACCTGAAACTTCTTTTATATATTTTTGAGCTGATGTCTGGTCTCAACGTTAATTTCTAGAAAAGTGAGGTTTTAACTATAGGGGGTGATGATCACATTGATAAAGTATATGCTGACTTGTTCAACTATGATGTTGGTCACTTCCCCCTTAAATACTTGGGTATGCCTGTAAGCTTCACCAATCTTAAAAACTCTGACTGGGAGTTTATTGCTGGTAAATATCTGAAAAGGTTTGATGCTTGGGTTGGCAATGCTGCTTCCATGGGAGGCTGACATACTCTCCTTGATTCTGTTGTCACTTAGATCTCTTTATACCACATGTGTACGTGGCTTATGAACAAAATATTTGTGGAAAAACTAGATAAGGAACAGAAGGAGGTTTTTCTGGCAGGGCTGTAACAAGAAGCGCCGCTACTATTTGGTTAAATGGAATAGAATTTGTAGATCCAAAGATAAAGGGGGGCCTGGGATCAAAGACCTCCGCAAACAAAACATTAGTCTTATGGTTAAATGATGGTGGAAACTAGAAACTCATACTGGGCTTTGGCAAGATATTATCAAAGCTAGATACCTTTGAAATCAGTCTGTTAATGATGTGGGGCCGTGGTTCTCTGACTCACCTTGCTGGAAAAATCTGTTGAAAGTTAAAGATTTATACATGATGGGCAGAAGAATTAAAACTGAGTCGGGAAACCTGACTCGCCTCTGGAAACATCCTATTAAGGATGTGGAAAGGCTTCGCGCTGGAGCCGAGATGATTCGCAATGGGACCATGATGCTGATGAAAGCCTGCGACAACTCAATGAAGATCGGTGCGGAGCGGTGAGGTTGTCATCTCCGGCTGAAGAGGACTGAGTTGGCCGTCTAAGGGTCTGTTGCTCGATGAATCTTCACTTTCGTTGCATTTTGCTGGATTTCGATCCTGTGTTACTTTGTCCTTGATGTTGAACTGGTGGTCACCTTTGATTGTAATAGGTCTAGATGAAGTTTGCGTACTGTCTAGGTTTTCGCCCCATAGCGTCTGTTTTGATGGCGGGTAGATGCGGTGGGTTTCCTAGCAGTGCTTTGAACTTGCTCTCTTCCTACCTCTTTCTTCCTGCTTGTTGTAGGACTTTGTATTTCCGTTCTAGTAATGGAAAGGGGGAAAGCCCGGTTAAAAAAAATTGGTGCATGCCAACTACTCCCTCCGTTCCTAAATATAAGTCATTTTAGAGATTCCACTATTAACTACATATGAAGCAAAATGAATGAATCTACACTCTAAAATATGTCTATATACATCCGTATGTGGTCCCTAGTGGAATCTCTAAAAAGACTTATATTTAGGAACGGAGGGAGTAGTACATATTTGGTAAAATAACAACCGTCCATTATTTGTCTGAAAATGTAGCCCAATAAGCAGACCGTCTACCGTAAAATTATTTTCCAAATACTAAGCAACTGTTTTAATAGACTGATAAAAAGAAACATATTTTGCGATCATGAGTTCTTTTATAAATTGAGAAGAATTTGTCCCTTCCTGGACATCCGACATTATAGAAGTATATGTCCCTTATATACTACTGGGAATTGAACCTGCATCCATCAAATCGAGCTGCAGAACCCTGAGGTATAGAAACTTCAAATGAGCGGATTCCAGTTACCGCACTATATATGGAGTTATTTATTATACCCTGTATGTGTGCGTCTTATGTTTTCAAAGGCCGGGTGTTACTCATCATTCCTTGTATACGTTTGATGCTAAATCTTGAGTTGATAAAAGCACCATTTATCAAAACAAAAAAAATTATACCCCGGATGTAAAAAAATAAACTGGTCAACCACCAAGCTACTCAAATAGAACTGGAATACTGGATATAAAACGGTAAGTTAATACCGAAGGAACTTACTTCCATTCAAGTAGAACCTCCGTTGATCATTAGGACAAGGCAGGAAGAGAACTTGCTGTGGGCTGAAGAGAGCTTGACACACCATGCAGAACCACTCCCTCAGAACACCAGGACCAGTAGCCTCCTCATTCTTGAACTCCATAAACAGACCACTATGAAGCTCACTGGGTTTTGCCAGTGTGATATACTCAAAGGACTCAGCCAGTAAACATGACCGGTCGATCAACATCTCATGCAGCTCCCCGTAGTCTTCCTCCCCCTCGGGAAACAACATTAAGACCAAGTTCCTTCTTGCTTCGAAGCAAAGCAGATCCTTATGCTTCACGAGCCAGTGAAGATGCTCGTTCCACTTGGAACAGCGCACGAGTGCATTGAGAGGTGCTTTGTGTGCCAGCAACACGAACCGTAGGTTGTGCGCCACATCGTCGAATATGGCTGAGATGAAATCCAGATCTCCCAATATGTCAAGGATATGTAATCGGTTGGCCCAGATTGGCTGACTTTCTATGAAACCCCTACTCTCAGATGACAATGATGAAAGATCCATCTCCAGCCTCTTCAGACACTCATCCACCATTTTCAACAGGTTCATAGACATTTCATGCAACTCCCATATCCATGAGTCACCACGCTTATGAGAGGTGTTGTACAGATTATTTGGCATTGGCCCGTCGGGCATCAATGGGCACAACACTTTAAAAAAGTTTGAGAGCTCTTCAAGGTCTGTCTGTGAAACCATCATGGACTCGGATGCAAGACCATTCAGGACCACTTCAACTACTTCTCTGGCAAACGGGAGGACCTGCTCGATCAGCCTGGTAGGCGATTTCGAGGACGTGAGCATGGAGAAGGGCAAGCAGACTATTGATGCAAGTGCGTAACGACATGATTTGTAGAGGGAATCCTCATTTCCCACGGCTAGAGAAAGCAAGCGGCAGAATTCGAGCAGCACGGGCGCGGTTGCAGTAGACGGTAAGGATGCAGGGTCCACGTTGAGAAAGCATCTGATGGCACCCTCGGCGTGCGTGCGAGATAAAGAGAAATCTGAGAGGTAGAGGTCAACCAGTGCGATAGCGGCGCCCGACTGGATGAAAATGTGACCATGCTGGTTCCTCGGGCTCTCAGGGTCGGATGAAAGGATGTACTCCCTTACCATCACATCGACAGGGTAGACAGAGTAGGTGGCGGCGGGTTTCCGGGAGGCAGCAGTGGCAGCGCGGGCGATGCTTGAGGCGAGCTCCCAAGCCTTGAGCTCCTCCCGGGTGGAGCAGACGCGGTAGTTGAGCTGTAGAGTGGAGTCGGGCGGGAGGCCGAGCGAGGAGATGGTGTCCTCGGGCTGCAGCTGCTTTCCCGCGTAGAGGAGGCGCAAGTCCGGGCCATAGCCGCAGTCGGTGAAGTGGGCGAGCACGGTGGCGACGGTATGGTCCGGCGCCGCGTGCATCACGATGGTCTTGGAGTCGGCGGCGCGAACGAAGAAGTGGGTTGTGGTCGCCGTCACAGGCTGCTTGGAGGCCGGGAGATCATAATCGGCTGCATCGCGGCGGCGTTTGGCGTGACGGTGGTACATGTTTCGAACAAGACCATAGGAGGCGAGGGAAGGGAGAGGAGGGTGGTTTTGCTGCCGAACTTGGGGAAAGAAGGAGGCCTCACGCAGAGGGGATGGTGAAGGAAACCTGTGTACAACTAAACTGCAAGTCTCTGGTATGAACGCTTGAGCGGTTTTCTTTCATTTTCCTGGAGGCGTCTTTTCCAAGCGACCGACGGCCAGCACAGATTTCCATTAACAAAGAACAAAAGATAACCACTAAGCTAGCCTGCGTCACAAAGTTGCTTTGCATCCGATCCGGTGCCGACCATTATCAAGATAAGATTTTTTTGCGGGCATTATGAAGATAAGATGACGGAACAAAACAAAGGTAACCACTAACCAGCATTCAGACCGCACAAATTAAGCTGGTCTGCGTCACAAAGTACTACTCCCTTCGTTGTGCGACACTTATTTAGGGACGCAGAGAAATCATATCTCTTCCATAAACCAAACATTTAGTGGACAAAGAAGGTTTGCAGCAAACAGATGGCATGAAGCTGCGGTTTCAGAGCATTATCCTAAACACAGTTAAGCAATAAACAGATGTTTAAAAGAAAATATCAGTGTAAATTACCTGTAGAGAAGCCTTGCTGCCGCCTAGTGTGTTAACCTGTTTCACATGTTGCCTAGTCTTGTGAGATACTCTGGGAATGTGGTATATAGTATTATGAGGGAGGGGATGTGGTATAAAATAGCAGAGAGGTAACGTGTTGAGATCTAGATCTGCATCCAAATATGATTAAATTACTCTCTTTGACGGAGATAGTTTAGCTAATCTTGCTGGATGCATCTTTATTTGAGATATAATTGAGCTGTCTTCCAGATGCATGCATCGACAGGGTCGGAGGATGCCCTCATTTCCAAAACAAAAAAATATTTTTGAGTTGACTCTAGACATGTGTGATGTGTAATGAAAGCTGCGTTGCCATAATGAATGGGTAATTATAGTTTGACTCTAGCCTAGACATGTAATTAATGTGTAATGATAGCTACATCCTAATATACATACGGCTAATTATAGTCAATTTTAAAATCTAAACATTTGAAAGCGTAAAGCCAGTAGTGTATCCCGGCCATACACTTACAGTATTGTATAAGCGTAATGCCAATATACATTTGGATAAGCACAAAAGGTTCATATTTTAGCTCTTGGTGACTACATATTACAGTATTGTTTAAAGACCGAGCACAACGACTAAGCACTTTCTCTTTATTTTCAATACATTTACACCATTCCACGCTTAATTCGGCTAATTATATGGATCTGGGCACGATGCCCCTTGGATGCGACTAACAGCTTGATTTACAATGCCGGCCAATTACCCCTTAAATATTCAAGAAAAAAACTTCCGTCTATTCATCAAACATCATAGCCAATCGCCTCTTTAATATAATACCTTAATTAACTAATCAAACTAGCCAATATGTAAGAGGTGGAGATTTGAGACGCTAGATCAATAATAGTGACCACAAAGCTGCCAATTACTCCTTTAAAGTTTGCTAGAGAACCCACCTCCTGACGGCATCCCCACCCTCGCGCGCCCTGCGTTGATGCATGGTAATGATTTGGTGACATATTTGACAACAAATATACAATCAACATGGTAATGATTCGGTGAAAATCGCATCTGAAATATTGTATATATTATAGACTTCTTCATTTGTGTGCGTGTCATTGTAAACTAGAAAACACTATCATGATACTTTTGACACCATACACATTAAAGATGAACAAAGATATATACAGTATGTTGACGCGAGTATCACAAATAACTCTAGGAATGCATGTGATTTAATTTCCCGTTTCTAATTTTTTGACATTATGGGAATTTGATTTAAATATTTTCTTAAGGAGAAGTGTCATGAAAATAAAGAAAATGTAACTTCCAATAGAAACTATAACATGCATAACATTGTAGAAAATATAGAGCAACATGCTACCTATTTAATTATCCTAATTAAATTAAAAAAGAATTAGCCCTTTTGTAAATTTATAGAAATAAATTATAACTAACTATAAAAGTTTAGTATAAATGTTAAACTTATATTGACTCATGTGGAAAAATGGTTCAATTTTAAAAACTTGTTCATTTCTCTAAGAAGACCAGTGTGAACATTGCATTGTTGAGTATCTAGGAACCTCAAGTTGTAAATCTTTTGGTGTTGCTTTTCAAACTTAATTTTGCACTATCTCCGGCAGTTATCCTTAGGCAGGGGAGATGGACAAAATCTCACAAAGCTAAGGAACACGTCTTCTAAAATATAACTATAAGATGCCTTGGACAAAAGAATAGCATGAAGGCCTTTTACTTATGCAAATAAGTCACCAAAAGTCTTCGCAACGCTCCATAGAATTTTCCAAACACCATCATGGTTTCTAGATTTTCAACCTTCAAATTCTCTTGTAATCTACTCAAATCCTTATAAAATAAGCAAATGTCATTCTATTATTGATATCTCTCTCATCTACAATAATAGACAAATGACACACATATGAAGGGAATTGTACATGTCTCACATTACCACTAGATATGCTAAGTCATTTTGATGATGAAACCTTCACTGACAGCTCAAGCAACAAGTCATGCACAACATAACAAGGATTGCCGGAAAAAATCATTCTTCTTGAGAAAACCTTGATTAATCAAGACATTTACATAACACATCCCAACATTTTCAAGTGTTTTCCTTTGATCACATGAATCTAATATTGAGCCCTATCCATAAGTGAACCAGCTCTTTGCCGCCAAACTCATAATCTTCAGGAAACAAACCATACTAGAAAGAATACCGTTGTAGATGGAAAGGGACATTATGTAAAGATCTACAGGTTCAGAGCTAGCATAATATCACAGATCTGGTATAATATCACAGTCGTTGTTTTGAAACTGTCATTCTTTGTTAAGGAGGAAGAAGAAGACCAGAGTCAGTCCATCACCGGCGACGGTGGATACGACAGGCTCCCAGCAGCTACTCCGCCAATCGGTAATGAAGCACTTCTCTCTCTTTCCTCCCACCTGGCCCCTCTTTTTCGACCTAGAGCAGGTATAGAGGTGTTAATTTCTTCTGAATCGGTTTGATTTCCTGGCACAATGTCCATCTGTGTGGCGTTAACCAACCGGTGGTCTGAGGATGTTGTTCTAGATTAAATTCATGTGTTGTTGTCGGAGATGTTTACAGTGTACAAGCTCGCAGTTCACACGCAAGTTGAAGTCTAGTTGCGTTAATTCTGACAAAGGCGAAGCTAAGGTCTCGGTTTGCTCTGGTTCCTTTGTTCTGGAGTTTATGTAGAGGGTGACTACCTGACATGTGTTCCTGCTGAATGAATGTATCCTGACGGTAGCATGCATGGCTGCAGTTACATACAATGGACCAGAAGCAAAATGGACGATGCATGTGTATATGTGTAATGGAACGGCTGAATTTTTTTGCAAACATGCATGAACCGTGGTGTGTGCTACAATCAGGCTGTGTTCTAAAACCTTCTAACTTGGTGGCATGAGTATTGTTATTTCTGTTTCAACGACATGGTTAGACAGAGAAACAAACTAGAAACTCTCATATTCTGGGACAGATTTGTAAGTATGTTGACTTGCTTTTCAAAGTGAAGCACAGAGTCATCCTCTCGTAATGCGTGGAATTTTTTTCCCATGTCTGTCAGATGTTCATAATATTATTTGTCCAAAAGAACATGGACTCATAATGTTGTTTCTTAGTGGCTAGTTGCAACTGATGACAAGGATGAGGATTTACGGCACGCAAAAAAAATCTATATCTTTTAAACAAAAAAATGTTTTATTTTGGCTTTCGATTTTCAAACTTCTATATCTTTGAAACAAAAAAAGTGCACGCCATGGTGATCAATTTCTGAACTACGTGAACTTCGCAGCATGTGGGGACAGAGAGAGCGGAAAAGCCCGAGGCTGCCCTTCATGAGGGCGTCCTCGGGCTCATCGTCATCACAGAGCAGCTCGAAGAGCTTACTCAGCAGTCAGCACGACGAAAGGGGTCTGATTCTCGAGTAGCAGTAGGTCGGTTGCCACTAATTGCCACACCCAGACCCTGCCGAAACGTTGCGTCCAGTCGTCGTCATTGTCGTCTTGAACAATCCTGCCCTCCCGGAGGCGTGCATACTTGAGCGAGCGGTGGAGGATCAAACAGTCGTCCAGTACCATGTTGAGTGGACCCCCGTGTTTTCGGATTAGGATGCCCGAATTTCTGGCTCGAGACGCATCATGCTCTGCAGGCAACTGTGTAGCAGCCATGCAGTGACGTGATTGTCAGGCTGGTCTTTGTGCCAACTCATAAGCTGCGGCACGCAGCACCATTTGTAGCTCTCGAGCTGCACCGTGCTCTTGTTGTTCCCTGTAAAGTTCCTTAGCACCGTCCAAGGGTATTCGGGAGGAGGGGGAGGAGAGGCCGGTCCATTGCCTTCCCCAAGGAACCGTTGCTCCCTGTAAAGAGGCCGATGCGAGAAGCGACCGGCTCATAGCCTTCGTCCTCCTCACCCCTTTTAAGTTCCTTGGGAATCTTGTAGATGGTGGGTCCCTCCTTTATGTAGTCACGTCTTGTTGGAACTGCCTTATTCAAGTCCTCGTATATTAGCTCAAAAAAAATCACCGTACTCGTCGTTTTCTGATGAAAGACCTGTGCAAAGAAATTGATGAAATTGTGTCTAATATATGTACGAATACGCTACAATTAAAATGTTTTAGTGGATAGAGTTAGTACATGTTTGAGTCGAATACCTTGTAACCTGTTACCTTAGTCCAAACAATTTTGAGTTTAGCTTGGAGTATGCTAGATTAGGCAAGTGTAGCCGTGTGTGCTAGTTGTTCAGTTAGGTTTAGTACTACTAGTCATCAACCCGTGCACCTGCACGGGCTAGCACTTTTAATATTAGATACAACAAAGTTGTTGCGAATTAGAAATGTAGGCCAATCATACAATTTGCTATTTTCACATGTCATTTCCATGTCATGCTTTGCAGGTCTTGCCAATCTGTTATCCTGGGAAAATCCCCATGTAGTCCTGGACATGATTTGCATTTCAAGTGATGCAGAAGCTATCGTGTTATTGCCTAGTAAGGTATTGAACTGGCCAAAGCTTCAGACTAGTCTACTCTGCATTCAACTTATTTTCCAGTTTAAATAAAAGTTATCGGTGACACATTTTAAATAGACATATACTGGTGGAACCTCATGTCAGTTACAATGTTACGTGAGTAGTATGTAGGTCATCTGTTCGGCCTCGCGAGAATGTCAAGTGGATGCAATTTCATCAGATCTTAGGCTATCACAGAAAAATGTTCAGTAAGTTGTCCCTCTTCATCTTTATGGAAGGTGGCTGTGTCACTGTATTCACCTTACGATTCTGAAGTTTCAGATTCGACAGAGAGTCCTCCTTTGTTTGATAGTACAACGTTGGAACTGCACAACAAGGTAGCAGCAGGTAATATCAATGTTTTAAATAGCGGGCTATGCCATTTAGTGGCGGCTCGGCCAGAAGCTATGAAAAGCTATAGCGGAGCTAAGCCCCATTTAGCGTTTTTCATAAATCATCAAAATTGAAAAAATAAGTATACAAAAAGGAATCATATATAATATATCACATATATTTTACATATACATATGTTCGTACATCAAAATCCGAGCACCAATCAGGTTTCCTAATTAAATAACCAAGCTTCGTATCAATCCATCACATATATCAGAAACAAGAAGAAAAATAACGCAGAAGGTTGGTTTTATATAGCGGCTTAGCGGGCTAAATGACTCCAAATTTAACGGTATAGCGGGAAATAGCGGGCTATTAGCGTCATTTTCTGTTTGACGTTAAAGTGCATAGCTAGCGCGAGAGCTCTGAAAGGCTATTAGCGTCATTTAAAACTTTGGGTAATATGCTGCTTGCAATTTTCAGAACCTATTAATAATCAAAACTAGCTTACTATGTTAAGTTTGCCACTGCACTTTCCTCTGTCTAGTAAACACTGTGGGAAAAAATCTGCGTTGGGGATTTTCCGAGCACTATTTTCCTTTTTAATCTTTATACCGTGCTCTGTAATTATTATTTTTGTTTTGCATTGGTGTCCATGACAAAATAGTGTGATTTTGATCTGATCTGTTAATACTTAAATCAGGATGTCACTTGTACCAAGGACTTGACTTTGCTGCTCGATCGAGTGCTTAAATGTGATTCTTGCCTAAGTATTGACTGATTTGTGAATGCCTCACTACAGCTCTTTGTTCTACTTCAGCTAGATGCATACTGTCGGTACAGCTAACGTAAATTGTTTTTTGTTACTTCAGTTTTGTTGATCAAACTCCTTAGAAGCGAAAGACCGAATTGGCAAGAAGGTGTGGTTGATTCAGGCTGTTTTTTGACACCGTGTAGCCAAGCAAGACAATGGTTCTGCCTGGTGGATGCAGTTTTCTACTGTTCCAAGTTGTACCGTACCGATGCAAGAAGTTCTAGGATTGCATGGCACTCACTCGTGAGTGTACTTGGATTTTAATGTCTCTAAATTTTGTGACCTTGTGATACCATTAATAATTATTTGCTCATCATTACATTCTTCCTAGGTTGCAGTGAGTCAAACCCATATTGAGCTTACACTAGTCGATCACTCATCGATCCGAAAGTTCATTGTATCATCCCCTGTCGTAATTTACTTCACATGGTGTGTGGCAAGGCAAGTACTTGCAGTTTTCAGTTTGCCCCTTTGCCAGCACATGCAGAAGCTACTCGTAAAATGGCCAACGTTTCCTTTGCCAACATATGTGGAAGCTACTACCATCTGGGTGTTGGAATGAACGTGTGGCACAGTCGAAAAAGGGGCGGATGAGCACAGAAGATGAACAAGAGGCCGGGCGGTGGAGTGGATGCACATAGGTGCGGCAGCCTGCAGTGGCTGGGGCTATGGGACGAGTCGATGAAGACCGGCGGCATGCTGGCATTAGCAAAGGAGTCTATGAGGTTCCAGGGGTACCATTTACTGCAGCACTTTGAGATGGTTTCTGGTTACTTTTCAGTAGTTTGCCAATGTTTCAGTAGGATGTATAATATGAGATGATTCATTGTACTACTACGTACGGAGATACTAGTATGTACTGCAAGGACAAAAATAGCACGCTATACAAAATAACGTTGCCACTATAAATATGCTATTAGCGTGCTATAGTGCGCTATAATGTGCTTTTAGGAAGACATTATACAACTATCAATTTAGCGAGGCAAATCTCTATATGCTATAGCGTACTATTAGCGACGCTACAACGTGCTCTTTTTTTCAGTGAGTGCAACTCACAGGTCAGGTCAGGTGTTAGTGCAACTTAACAGTTATTGCTCCAGAACAGAGAAGAGTGGTAGAGAGGGAAAGTGCCCTTCTGCTCCCGAGCTCAAATGAGCTCGGTAAACAGTAAAATAAAAAAAAATCGAAACAAATTCAAACAAATCTGAATTTTTTTTGTGAACAACAATGACAAAAGTTTGAAGTGCATACAAAAAATTGTCCTGAAATAACATTCCTATAATGCGTGGGACAAAAAACAAAATCGATACTCTGAAAATGCGCAATCGATACTCTGAAAATGCGCATTTTCAGAGTATCGATTTTTTTCCCACGCCCTATAGGAATGTTATTTCAAGCCAATTTTTTGCATGCACTTAAATTTTTTGCCAATGTTGTTAACAAAAAAAAATTCAGAATTTTTTGAACGTTTTTTTTTTCTATTTTTACTGTTTACCAGGCTCAAATGAGCTCGGGAGCAGAAACTCCAGGTCTGGTAGAGAGTAAGTACCATCAATACACACGGACAGCTTGCTACAGTTTAATGTTCGTTTGTTTGGACTACTAATCTAAACTCTACAGCCTTTTCCTAAGCAAAATCAACTACTCCCTATGTCTCATAATATAAGAACGTTTTTCAAGCTATATTAGAAGGGTGTATATTGAAAGGACAATTAAAAGCAATCCACAATGAATGGTAGGGTGTCAGTCTTTTCTTTGAGGTGGATTTGAATGTTTGTGAGTTGGAGGAGAGTGAGAGAGTAAGAAAAAAAGTTACCACACACATTAATTACTATAGGAGATGCTAGGAGATATTTCAATGTACAATACTGTCTTTTCTACAAGATACAGAGGGCATAAAAGATGGCGGTCTTCTCGATTATTGTTCTCGAACGTACCACAAAAGAATTGATTTCGTTAAATGTTCTGTAGTCTTAGAAAAGTGCTCATGCTTTTTAAAAAATATTTATGTATTTTCTCAAAAATAATATACTTTAAAGAAGTAGAAAATAAAAAACATAAAAATTAAATTAAATAAATAATAAGAAATGAAAATGGAAAAAATGAAATGACCTAAAACGAAAAGAAAAAGAATTCTTGGCGGCCCGGACTATTAAGCATCACTCGTGGATCGTCTTGTAGCTGCCAAGGAAAGAAAACTAGCTCGCTCCAGTACATTTCACTATTTAGACGGAAAAACCGGCTTCGCTAGTAGCCCTGTACACTCGCACAGCTTAGGAAAAAACCAGCTTTCCTTACAGATTTAAAAAAAATATTTATGAAAATTTCAAAATGTTTGCAAGTCAAAAAATGTCCACTAATTTAAAAGCTGTTCCAGATTTTTTTTAAATCCCAAAATTTTAATGTTTGCAAATTTAAAAAATGTTCACGGGTTTAACAAAGGATTGTGCATAAAAAGATATTCATGAATTTAAATGAATGTTCACTGATTTGAAAAAATATTTTTTTTATTTTAAAACGAATAAAATAATCATTTTTTAGAAATATTAAAGAATTTAAAAATGTTAACGAATTTTTAAAAAATTAAAATTAGCTAAAGGTAAAAGTAATATGAAAGAATTTAGAAATGTTCATGTATTCTATCCTATGTCAAGATATTTCGTACACGTGTATGTTAATAGAGCTTTCTATTAAGATATTAGTTTAAAGAAACTGGTGTCGGAATCAGGGCTCCGGGGACCCAAGGAGGTTCGAACTCTGGGGTGCGCTGCCCTACTCTACCTCGCGGGTCTACGGCGATGCTCCGGCGTGCTCGGGCTAAGGGAGAGGAACAAAGGACACGGCAGTTTACCAAGGTTCAGGCCACCGAGCAGTGTAAAACCCTATTCCTTGTCTCGATTGCTTGTGGGGGGGGGGGGGGGGGAGGGGGGTTACAAAGGTGTGTTCTTGTGTCTCTCTCTGTCCCCTTTTCTACTGTGGCTACTCACCCTCTCTTATACTGGCCCCGGTCCTCTTCCCCCGAAACCACAAGGCGGCAAGGGTTGCCACAACGGCCAGTTGGAAAGGGGACTGGACTGCAGTCTATCCTGACAAAAGTAGTCTTCGCCTGCAAAAGCATGCCGCCGTGACGCGCTGGCGGGCTCGGGGATGACCTCCATCCTGACGAGCCCCCAGCCTTGGTCTTCTTACACCAAAGGGGAAACCTTTGGGGAATGCATTGGGAACCGGCGAGCTGGCCCTCCTCCCTTATCACAAAAGGGGAAAGCCTCTCCGTCCGCGCCTGCTGGCACGGCTCCTGGCGCCGCCTGGCGTGGTACACATCACCCACGTGAAGGCACAGGACCGGGCAGTTCCGCCGAGCCGCCCTTGACGAGCCCTCCTCGCGAAGGCCTTGGGGGCGGCCCCGGGAAGCGCTCTCGCGAGGAGCGCTCCACGCGCCCCCTGGAGATGCCCGCTGATGTGCGCTCGCGTGAAGTGGCCCCTCGCGAAGATCTTGCCCATGAAGTCCTGAGGTGGGCCGCCTTGGGCCCATGATATGCGGCGCGCCTCGGGCCGGAGGCAGACGGGCCTGGGTACCCCCAGTCCCACGGGCCCTATAGTAGCCCCCGGGCCCGCGGCGTGCACGACTCCATCAGTTGGGGAGGGCGAAACGGTGTGGGTCCCAACGGTGAGGGCTTGAGGCCTGACCCGGACTGGGCTCTGGCGCTCGTGAGCACCCGGACTGTGATCCGGCACGACCTCTTGCAGGACACAGTGGGCGCGCTGGGCCTGCTTGGGGCGGAACTCCAGGGCGTCGAGGCGCGCCTTGCCGAGTAGCGGCTGCGCTTGGCTCATGGGTGGCATCAGCTTGAGGTCGCCGTCGAGCTAAGCCGCCGACAACAAGAAGGGGCGCGCTCGAAGGGCGCAGGGTTCGTCACTGAGGCGGAGGAGGCACGCGACCGTGCCCTCCGGGAGGCTGCGGATGCAGATCGGCGCCGCGAAGCAGCGGAGGGCCGCGAGCAGGAGCTCCTGGCTTCGGTCGCCGTCTTGAAACGGAAACTCCAGGCGCAGAAGAGCACCCCCTCTTCCTATGATGAGGGGATGGTGTCATGCGAGGCAAACCTTCGGGCCCTCGAGCAGGAACTTGCCCTGACATCGTCGGAGCAGAGCTTGGAGCGCGAGCGGCTGGAGACGTTGGATCGGGATGTGCCACCGCTCTGGCCTCTTATGACCTGCACATGTAGCGAGCCAACGCCAACCTGACGACCAAGGAGAAGAAGATCCAGGGGGACGCCGACTCGAGGATCGAGCAAGTCCGCAAGGCCCTCACCAAAAGTTGTAGCGATAAATTGAAGCTCCAGGAAGACCGCTTCAAGGCGAAGCGCATGGAGCTGCTGCGTGAGGTTGATGGCCTCAAGAAAGAGCTGGCCGAGGCTGAAAGGCGACGGGAGGCCACGCTTGAAACTTAGGCTATCGCCGAGGCCGAACTGGCGTCGCTCTAGGAGCAGGTGGGGGGCGTTGCGTCCCTCGTGGAGCGGGCGACGGATGAAGCGGACCGGGATCGGGGGCGGCAACATATGCGTTCCAAGAGGTTCCAACGCCTCGAGCTGCGGGCCTGGCATGCCATGGGCTCCATCTGCAAGGAAGACGCCCCCAGCCCTCTCGTGCCCGATGACGCCGGCTACCTCGACATTTTCACCAAGGTCGTGGAGCGACTCGAAGCAGGCGCCAAGAAGGTCGGCGCAATCGTTGAGGAAGAATGTCGCGACCTTCTTGCCCAGGCATTAATGCGCGTCTTTAGCCATCTCCTTCGCGCCGACCCCTGCTTCGATTTCGAGGCCGTGATAGGAAGCGGTGGAAGATCATGTGGACGCGCTGAGCACACCGTTCACCCCTGACGGCCGCGGGGGTTTGGAAGAAGCCGAGGAGCGCGAAGGCGACGACGGCGGCAGAAGCGACACGTCTTCCTACATCACCTTTTTGTCTTTCTGTTGATGTTCACCCATGGTCCTACCAGGGCATGAAGTCAGCGGCTCCTGTTTGAACCCTTTATCGCTGTAATGACTACTTGTGCTCTCGTGCGGCTTCCTTTGATGCTTGTTTTCCTTTGCGTTTGCTTTCGTATCTCGCGTTATTAGGACATGCTTCCACACGGGGCTCAGCCATCACTGGTAAGCCAGGTCGCGATGCCTGAGCCAGGCCTGGAGGCAGAGGCGTTAGTAGCAGGTGGGGGATCCTGAGGAGGAATGCTCGATAGGCCATCCTTTGATCAAAAAGAGCTCGCGTGCGCGTGGGCCACGTGCAGGGGGTTCCACCTCGGGGGAACGGCGCATGCTCGTTGGCTCACTCTTGTGCATTGCATGAGGAGATTATACACCAAGGACCTTGGTGAGGTGGCGCGCACAAGAGCAGGCCCATGGCCCGGACCCTGCCATGGGCCTCCGATGCCGCCGGGGCTGACCTGAGCATAGGCACCGTACCCAGCCCTCGCTCGCGTGAGGCTCAAGAGATGAAAAATTTGTTTACAAGCAAAAAGAGGTGCGACTGCCGTGTCTGTGTGGGTCAGCATGAGGCTGGTGAAGCCCGTGGGGCGTGTAGGAGATCTGCCCTAGAGGCAATAATAAATGTTTTTGATTATCTCCCTGTTCATAATTAGGTTTATGTTCCATGCTATAACTGCTATGGTTCTCGAGTCTGCAATAACCACGAGGCTCGGAGGAAGACTCATATGCACGTGTGGAATAATAAACGGTAAAATGTATTCCTAGTCTGGCCTCTAAGACTGGCTCAAGTATTGCATGATGATCCTGTTTTCCTGATCATGGGCATGGCTATGCCGGCAATTTTGAGGGGACAATGTTAGAAGAACATTTGTGTTGAATCGACCCGAATTGATGTTATGTTATGAGATACATTCGTCACAAGTTAAATGGTTTATAACATAGAGATGGTTAACGTTTGCATGATTCCTCAAACCATGAGAGTATCGAGTTTCTTCATGCTTGATTCATGAACTTTGGGGTTTGTTAAACGTCATCCGTTACTGGATGGCTATTACGGCGGCTTACGGGTTCATGGGAAAGTATGTCAAGTAACCTGATAGCTCAAGATTGGGATTTGCTCCTCCGACGATGGAGAGATATCTCTGGGCCCTCTCGGTGTTACGGTATCCATCATCGTCTGGCCAGACACTTTGTGATTTGATCACGGGGATGCCGGAACACGATAACGAGAAAAGAGAACAATACCGGTAACGAGGTAACTGGCATAGTGGACAAGTTGTTGATCCACGGGGATGCCAACATGTCTCACCTCGGGTATTTGTAACATATCGCGAAGCAACAGGAATAGCACATGGCAACTGGAGGTTCACTCGAATATTCATTCGTGTGGGTATAGGGGTTAATATGGGTGTCCACGGCTCCGATGTTGATCATTGATCGGAAGGGGTTCCGGGTCATGTCTATACTTCACCGAACCTATAGGGTCACACGCTTAAGGGTCATCTATCTGCTGAATACTAGACAGGGAGTCTGAGAGAAAGTTTCCGGAAAAAGTTTTCGGAGACAGCGGCAAAGTTCCGAAGTGAGAGGTTACCGGATGAGTTCCGGTGAAACTGAAAAGTTGTTTCAGGGGATACCATAAAGTCAAATTGGTTTCGGCACATGCCTGATAATTCTTGGAGGGTGCCAGCATCGTTCTGGAAACTTTTTGGAATTTTCCGGGATGAAAACCGGAAATGTTCCGGAGCTGCCGGAACCGCTTCAGATGCTTTTCGTAGATGAAAATCACTAAACCGGAATTATTTCGGAACGCGTTGAAAATTATTGTAGTGGGTACTGGAAATGTTCTAAGCCCACATAAATATTTTCAGTTCGATCAGACGCTGAAAAATGTCGTCGTGAATAGTGAAATCAGCTTTATGGTTACTTTTTGGAAAGTCACCTTTTTGGGCTTTTGCTCCAAAATATCTTCGAGATGACATGGATGGATGTGGCTGAAATTTCAGCCCCTCCACCCCTCCTTCTCCTATAAATAGAGGTGGAGGGGGCTGCCCAAAACTTATCCCTTCTCACATACAAGTGCCATGCATGATCTGGCTTTCTCTCTCCCTCCCAGCGAAATAGTTTCGTAGAGCCGAAAGGCTGTCTGGGTTCCGGTGGGAACTAGTTCTGGACGGCGAAGGCCTGCCGGATAGATGACACCGTATGTGTGCAACTCTATAGAGAGATCGTAGTTTCGGTCTTAGTTCGAGAGTGCCTCCCGAAGGGCTGTCCGAGTGACTGTCCGAGTTTTGATGGTCCTCCCGAAGGGCTGTCCGAGTGACTGTCCGAGTTTCGGAGGTCCTCCCGAAGGACTATCCGAGTGACTGTCCGAGTTTCGATGGTCCTCCCGAAGGGCTGTCCGTGACACTGTCCGGGGGACTGTCCGACCGCCTCCCGGAGGGCTGTCCGAGGGGCGGATGTGGGTATACATCCTCGCGGTTGGGAGGTTGTAAATCCTAGCTGCGGGGATCTGCACCGCCGATCATCATCGACTCTACTTCCGATGCGCTATGAGTCGGTAACGAAAAGATCAAACCTTGTATGCAGTCTCCATAGTGGTCCTGGGCTGGTGCGTAGGTCGGAAATTTTTTGTTTTCTGCTGCGTTCCCCAACAGGGCGCTCTCGTCGATGGTTCCGCCAGCGAGTGGCATGGGGCTTCCACTTGGGCGTGGGCATAGTCGCGGTTCAACAGTTCGTTCCGCCAGTGCGGAGCATGGGGCTTCCACTTGGGCATGGGCATAGTCGCGGTTCGACAATTCCGCCAGCGCGGAGCATGGGGCTTCCACTTGGGCGTGGGCATAGTCGCGGTTCGACAGTTCCGCCAGCGCGGAGCATGGGGCTTCCACTTGGGCATGGGCGGTAGTCCTCCCGAGGCCAGGGTGTGGTGCATCGGGAGGCTCCGGGGCGTGTACAACCCCACTCATTCTTACGTGAGAGGGTCATGGGTAGAACTTGCGAAGGTGCTGGATGTTCCATGTATTTTGCACGGGAACTCCGTCCTCCGTCTCTAGGCGGGCCGCGTCTGGCCTGGAGACATGGGCGACCCTAAAGGGGCCTTCCCACATGAGCGAGAGCTTGTGGAGGCCCTCTCTGGAAAGGATCCGCCGCAGGACGAGGTCCACGACCTCGAGGGTGCGAGGACGGATGTTGCGGCTGTGGTAATGCCGCAAGGCCTGCTGGTACCTTGCGGCGCGCAGGGTGGCCTGGAGGCGGGCCTCCTCGAGGAGCAAAAGATCTGTCCCCCGCGAGTCGTCCTGATGCGCCTCATCGAACGCCAAGACCCGTGGGGAGCCATGCTTAAGCTCCGAGGGAAGGACCGCCTCAGCCCCATAGACGAGAAAAGAAGGTGGTTTCACCGGTGGGCTTAGTCGCGGTGGTGCGGATGGACCACAACACGGACTGCAGCTCATCCAGCCACCCCCTCCCGCAGGCCTCAAGCTTCTTCTTGAAGCTCCTTGTCTTGAGGCCCTTGAGGACCTCCGCGTTGGCGTGCTCGACCTAGACATTGCTTCGCGGATGCGCCACGGAAGCATAGCATATCTGCGTACCAAGGTTAGCACAATATGACTTGAAGAGACCACTTGTAAATTGGGAGCCATTGCCCGTGATGATGTGGTTGGGGACGCCAAAACAGCACACGAGGCCCTTGATGAACCTGACGGCCGAGCCGGCCGGGATGGTGCGGATGGGCTCGACCTCCGCCCACTTGGTGAATTTATCGATGGCGACGTAGAGGTATCGGTACCCGCCGGCCGCGTGAGGAAATGGACCCAGTATGGCCAGCCCCCATACCGCGAAGGGCCAGGAGAGCGGAATTGTCTGAAGCCCCTGTGCCGGCTGGTGGATCTACTTGGCATGGAATTGGCAGGCTTCGCAGGACTGGACCAGCTCGCCTGCGTTGTGAAGCACAGTAGGCCAATAGAAACCACTGCGGAACACCTTACCGTTAAGGGTGCGTGACGAGGAGTGGTGCCCAAAATCCCCTCCATGGATATCGGCAAGCAACTCGCGCCCTTGTTCCACCGAGATGCACCGCAACGCGACGTCGTTAGGCCTCCTGCGGTAAAACTCGCCATCCCATAGGTAGAAAGGGGTGGATTGCTGGGCGATGCGTTCCGCCTCCGCATCTTCCATGGGGAGGTCGCCGAGAAGCAGGTAAGTCTTGAATTCAGGGGACCAACCGCCCTCTTGAGGTTCTATCGCCAGCAGCAAGCGGTCTCCCGAGGGCGGGCCATAGTCTGGCGCGCCCGCTGGAGGTGCGGGAGGCAGCTCCTCGCGCAGCAGCATGGTGCCGATGGCGGGCGGCACGGCTGGAGGCTTGAGGAGCCTTTCTTCGAAAACGCCGTACTTTGGGACTCCCGGCGAGACGCTCGCTTGGCGATGTCGTAGGCCTCTTTGTTGGCGCCGCGTGGGATGTGCTGCAACTCCAAGCCAAGGAAACGTTTCTCGAGTTTGTGTACCTCCTCCAGGTTGGCCGCTATGTGCTTGTCCTTGGGCTTATACTTTTTGCTGGAGAAGTTAACGAGGAGCTAAGAGTCGCCCTTGATGATGAGGCGCTTGACGCCGAGGGCGGAGGCAGCCTTGAGGCCGGCGATGAGGCCCTCGTATTCTGCGATGTTGTTGGAGACCTTCTCGTCACGCCTGAAGCACAACTGGACTGCGTAGAGAAGCTTATCCCCTACCGGCGAAGTGAGTACTGATAACCCACATGTTTAGGGGATCGCAACAGTTTTCGAGGGTAGATTATTCAACCCAAATTTATAGTTCGACACAAGGGGAGCCAAAGAATATTTG
Source organism: Elymus sibiricus (assembly GCA_039707655.1). Classification (NCBI taxonomy): domain Eukaryota; kingdom Viridiplantae; phylum Streptophyta; class Magnoliopsida; order Poales; family Poaceae; genus Elymus; species Elymus sibiricus. The sequence goes on from CM077675.1 coordinate 529,157,976, forward strand.
TGAGTATTAGTAGTTGAGTTGTCAATTCAACCACACCTGGAGATTAAATATCTGCAGCAAAGTCATCAGTAGCACAGTAATATGATAGTTTTGATAGCAGTAATAACAGTAATAGTAACGGTAACGGTGATAGCAGCAGTTTTGTAGCAAGTGTAACAGTAATAGCAGCAGTAGTAACTTAGCAAGAACAATATGTGGAAAACTCGTAGGCACTGGATTGGTGGATTCATTGGATGATATTCATCATATATCAGTCATAACCTGGGGCGACACAGAACTAGCTCCAGTTCATAAATGTAATGTAGGCATGTATTCCGTAAATAGTCATACGTGCTTATGGAAAAGAACTTGCATGACATCTTTTGTCCTACCCTCCCGTGGCAGCGGGGTCCATTGGGAAACTAAGGGATATTAAGGCCTCCTTTTAATAGAGAACCGGAACAAAGCATTAACACATAGTGAATACATGAACTCCTCAAATTACGGTCATCACCGGAAAGTATCTCAACTATTGTCACTTTGGGGTTTACGGATCATAACACATAATAGGTGCATATAACTAAGCAAGATCGGATCAAGAACATAGATATAATGGTGATAACATAAACGGTTCATATCTGAAATCATGGCACTCGGGCCCTAGTGACAAGTATTAAGCATGGCAAAGTCATAGCAACATCAATCTCAGAACATAGTGGATACTAGGGATCAAGCCCTAACAAAACTAGCTCGATTACATGATGAATCTCATCCAACTCCTCATCGACCAGCAAGCCTACGAAGGAATTACTCACTCCCGGTGGGGAGCAGCATGGAATTGGCGATGAAGGAGGGTTGATGATCACGAAGACCGAAGAATCCCCTCTCCGGAGCCCCCAAACAGACTCCAGATCTGGCCTCCCGATGAAGAACAGGAGGTGACGGCGGCTCCGTCTCGCTAAACGCGATGAAACTTTCTTCTCGATTTTTATCTCCGAAAATAGGATTTTATAGCGCTGGAATTAGGGTCAGCGGGGCCACGAGGTGGGCACAACCCACCAGGGCGCGCCCAGGGGGGCTGGCGCGCCCTGATGGGTGCTGCCCACCCTGGCCCCCTTCTCTGGTGGTTTTTTGCTCCAATAATTCTCAAATATTCTGAAATAATTCTCCAAAAAATTTCGTTCCATTCCGATAACTTTTATTTCTACACAAAAACAACACCATGGTAGTTCTGCTGAAAACAACATCAGTCCCTGTTAGTTTCATTCAAATCATACAAATTGGAGTCCAAAACAAGAGCAAAAGCGTTAGGAAAAGTGGATACGTTGGAGACGTATCAACTCCCCCAAGCTTAAACCTTTGCTTGTCCTCAAGCAATTCAATTGACAAACTGAAAGTCATAAAGAAAAACTTTTACGAACTCTTTTGTTCTTGTTTACATACATATGCTTAAGTAGCACCCAGGTTTTCAGCAAAGATTATGACTAACCATGTCAACAATAACTCTTAGAAGTTATATTAGCTCATATCAATGACATAAGCAACTAGCGAGCAATAATAATATATCTCAAATGCAAACACTTTTTCAAAACAATCATGATATAATATGACAATAGTGGTATCTCGCTAGCCCTTTCTGAGACCGCAAAACATAAATGCAGAGCACCTCCAAAGTTCAAGCAGCGACTAAATATTGTAATTCATGGTAGAAAAGATCCAGTCATGATGCATCCAACATTAGCTATAGACAATGCATGAGGATGACAATAGTGCTCTCAGATCTGGCATTTATTTGAGAAGGTGATGACTCAACATAAAAGTAAATAGATAGTCGCTTCGCAGAGGGAAGCAGGGATTTGCAGAGGTGCCAGAGCTCAAAGCTTAAATCAGAGGTAAATGCAATTTTGGGAGGTACACCCTTCCTGTCAACGTTACGACCAAGAGTTATCAATATCTTTCATGTTAAACAAATTAGCGGTGGTTCCAATGCGGTAAAAGTAAAGGTTTACTCCCCCTCCACCAACAAACACACTCCACGGCTAGCCGAATCCATGGGTACCGTCCATACCAACAACATTCCTGGGGGAGTTTTGTTTAATTATTTGCATTTCTTTTGATTTCGGGACTGGGAAGCCCTATTACCGCCCCTCTCGTGCAAGGACGAGTGAATAAACACTCATCATGAGAATAACCCGCTTAACATGGAAGATACTGACCACCCCCTATCGCTCCATGAGCGGTCCAGGCACACAAAACAGATGTTCATTTGGAATTTTAGAGGTGGCACATGCAAATTTACTTGGAACGGCAGGATAATACCGCATATAGGTAGATATAGTGGACTCATCTGGAATAACTTTGGTTTAAGGATTTGGACGCACAAGCAGTATTCCCGCTTAGTACAGGTGAAGGCTAGCAAATAGGTTGAGAAGCGGCCAGCTAGAGAGTGAAGACGGTCATGAACATGCATTATGAATAAATAACATTGAACTTATCATGAGTAGGATATGGACACCACGAACATAAATATCGTGAAGGCTGTGTTGGTTTTGATTCAACTACATGCGTGAACATGTGCCAAGTCAAGCCACTTGAAACATTCAGAGGAGGATACCATATCATCACATCACAACCATTTTAATGCTTGTTGACATCAAAGATAGATCATTATCCACTCCTAACTACTTAAGCATGGCATGAGCAACTATAATCTCTAATTGTTATTGCAAACATGTTTAATTATAACAAGCTGAATCATGGATACTAGGTTAAACATATTTACAAAAACAAAAACAAGTTGAGTTCATACCCGCTTCTCTCTACCACAGCCACTTCATCAAATATTGTCATTATTGCCTTTCACTTGCACGACCGAATGATAAGAAAAATAATAATGGTGCATGAGTGCTGTGGACTAAGCTGGAATCTGCAAGCATTTTATTCAAGAGGAGAAGACAAAGTAATATGGGCTCTTTGTTAAATCAATAGTAGTGCATATGAGAGCCACTCAACATTTTCATCGTGGTCTTCCCCTTGGTATGACTCAATAAAAGGAAGAGGAATTCAGAGAAACATACTGAAATATTTTTGGAGTTTTTAGTTTTTCTTAAAGAAAGCAAATTGAAGAAGGAAAAACAAAAACGAGAAAAACTATTTACACGGGAGAACTCCCAACAAGTAAAAGAAGAAATAAGAAATCTTTTTGGGTTTTCTTTTAATACTACAACTAATTAAACTAAGAAAAAAACCAAAAAGAAGCGAGAAATATTTTTGGATTTTTTCAAAGTTTTTCAAACACACAAAAGAAAGAAAGAAAATAAATCTAGCGTGGATAATACAATATAAAAGTTTGAACACCGACAACTAGGATGAAATGTGTGAAAATGAATATAATGTCGGTGGAAATACGTACTCCCCCAAGCATAGGCTTTTGGCCTAGCTTGGTAATCACCATCCGTAGTAGCCATCTGGTTCCGTGTAGGAGTGCCGTGGCAACGGCACCTGAGCGTCCCACTACTGGGGCTTCTCCTCAGCCGCCGCCAGGTTGTCCCGGTAAGCGAGAATGTCCTCTGGCATGATCCTGTACCCGTTCCTGGCAATAGAATCAAACAAAGCATGTGCAGGCAATGGGATAACTTCACGGGTGTCGATGCTGAATACTAAGTTATAGCGGATGTTATGAAAAGAATCAACAGCATCGATGAATTGGTGATCCACCAATGCCTTGTGATATAGAAAAACCTTGGGCAAAAACTAATCATGTGGACGTATGTGAACACTAAAGTGACTCGCTAAACGGGCAGCATAAATACCACCGTGTATCTTGCCCTTATTCCTGTTAAGGTGAAGGTGGCGTGCAATAATAGCCCCTGGGCTAAAGGTATGATCATTGTGTAATGCACGGCGTAAAATAGCGAGGTCAGGGGCACTGAGTGCACCGACCTTCTCCCTAGCAGTTAAACATTTCGCGATGAATAAAGCAAAGTAGTGCACGGAAGGAAACTGCAGGCTGGTAGGAGTGGCGTTTGACACGCCTCTTTCATCACCCATTGTCAAAGTGAGGAGAAAATCCTCAAACTCTGCTGGTCTAGGATCTCTTATTTCCCCGTCCGAAGGAATCAGACATATGTCACAAAAGTCAGTAAGAGGTATCTGATAAATTTCAGCATACAGTTTAAACTGCACCTCAGGAGGATTATTCTTACTTAGAAAGTGAAAACTTTGCACAAAGGAATTTGTAAGTATGTGGTATTGGTCACACTCATCTGCGAGGAAAGTCAGTCAGCCCAGCATTAGCAATGAATTGGGCAAACTCTTGATGGAACCCGGCCTCCTCCATAAAGGGGTTATGTGGCCATTCGCACGGCCGCACTTCCGCCTTCCTCGGAGTGTTGAGGTCATTGTCAGATGATTCCCCAATGACGCCTTTAGAATTCCTCTTGGAGGAGTACTTCCTAAAGAAAATTTTAGTCCACCAAAAATTTGTCAAATAAACTTAATGAGATTGATAGCAACTACTCATAAGGGTGCCTAGAGGCCAAATCAAGCATTCAAACTACTTAGAACTCTAAGAATTCAACATGCAAGCTCACCTATAGCAGCACCAAGAGTAGCTAATTATTCTGAAAATAAACCACTAAATCAAAAACTAATTGGGGCAATGGGGGAGTCACATACCAAGAAGCAATCCCCCAAAACTATTTCGGAAATGGAGCGTCGAGCAAAGAGATCGAAATCCACGGGTTTGTGAGCAAGAACACGGGAGAGAGAGCTATGTTGATTTTTTCTAGAGGTAGGAGATGACATGGGCTAAAGAAGTAAGTGAGGGGACCCACGTGGGGACCACAACCCACCAGGGCGCGCCTGGGGCTGCTGGCGCGCCCTGGGGTCTTGTGGGCATCAAGTGCACCCACCTCTGATGTTATTTGCACCAGAAATTCAGAAATATTCAGGAAAAAAATCATGTTAAATTTTCAGGACATTCTGAGAACTTTTATTTTTGGGTCATTTTTTATTTTATTGCACGGAAAAGTCAGAAAAAAGAATAAGCATGGTATTTTATTTTATTTAACTAAGAAGAATAGAAAGCAAAAGGTGGAGCAGAAGGTTGTGCCTACTAGATTCATCAACTTCATACCTCTCAGAAGTATCCATTAAAAAGGTTGATCAAGTCTTATTAACAACCACTTTCGATTAGGATGAAACCGAAGAACTTTCGTAAAACACTAAGTTACCTCAACGGGGATATGCATCTCCCCAACCATGAATACATCATATATTTTTTTTGGTAGTAGGTAGAGGTATTTGAAAACTTCCAATAGTAATTGTAGGAGATTTTTCAATAACATTTATACTATTCACTTGGAATTGTTTCTTCGGAAAGTGCACCGTATGCTCATTACCATTGATATGAAAAGTGACTTTGGTTTTATTGCAATCAATAACAGCCCCTGCAGTATTCAAGAAGGGTCTACCAAGGATAATCGACATGTTATCGTCCTCGGGCATATCAAGAATAACAAAGTCTGTTAAGATAGTAACATTTGCAACAACAACGGGAACATCCACACAAATACCGATAGGTATGGCAGTTGATTTGTTAGCCATTTGCAAAGATATTTCAATAGGTGTGAGTTTATTCAAATCAAGTCTTTTATATAAAGAGAAAGGCATAACACTAACACCAGCTCCCAAATCACACAAAGCAGTTTTGACATAATTTCTTTTAATGGAGCAAGGTATAGTTGGTATTCCAGGATCTCCAAGTTTTCTAGGTACTCCATCCTTAAAGGAATAATTAGCAACCATGGTGGAGATTTCAGCTTCAGGTATCTTTCTTTTATTAGTGATGATGTCTTTCATGTATTTAGCATAAGGGGCCATATTTTAGATATCAGTTAAGCGGGTACGTACAAAGACTGGCCTGATCATTTCAACAAAGCGTTCAAATTCTTCATCATCCTTTTTCTTAGTTGGTTTAGGTGGAAAAGGCATGGGTTTCTGAACCCATGGCTCTCTTTCTTTACCATGTTTTCTAGCCACAAAGTCCTTTTTATCGTAGCGTTTATTTTTAGGTTCTGGGTTATCAAGATCAACAGCGTGTTCTACTTCTACATCATTATCTGGTTCTTTATCATTGTTTGGTTGAGTATCCTTATGAACATCATCATTATCATTATCATTATCACTAGATGAATGTTCATTACCAGATTGAGTTTCAACATCAGAAATAGAAACATCATTATTCTCAGGAGGTTTTTCTATCTCAAGTTCACTAAAGGTATGCAAAGTCCTATCATTTTTCTTTTTCTGCTTCTTTTTACAAGGACTAGGTGCATCAGTATTAATTCTGTGAGAGTCTTGTTCAATTATTTTCGGATGACCTTCAGGATAAAGTGGTTCCTGAGTCATTTTACCTCCTCTAGTTGCTACTCTAACAGCAAAGTCATTCATATTATTATTCATTTCATCAAGCAATTCTCTTTGAGATTTAGCAACTTGCTCTAACTGAGTTTGAACCATAGAGGCATGTTTTCCTACACCTCTAACATCATTACTTACCCTAAATAACAAGTCACTCAAGCGAGCAATCATATCAGAATTATATTTCAATTGTTTGAGAACATATGCATTGAAGTGCTCTTGTTTCATAATGTAATTGTCAAACTCATATAAGCATTGGCTAGGATGTTTATTGTAAGGGATGTCACCTTCATCAAACTTTAACAAAGAATTTACCTTCACCACCTGTGGAGGTGGTGGTGTGTTGAGGCCATGTATTTCTTCAATAGGTGGTAAATTCTTAACATCCTCGGCTTTAATACCTTTTTCCTTCATACATTTCTTTGCCTCTTGCATATCTTCAGGACTGAGGAATAATATACCCCTCTTCGACGGAGTGGGTTTAGGTGGTGGTTCAGGGAGAGTCCAATCATCATAATTCTTCAATATATTTGTCAATAGTTCCTCAGCTTTTTCAACAGTTCGTTCCCTGAAAACACAACCAGCACAACTATCTAGAAAGTCCCTAGAAGCATCAGTTAGTCCATTATAGAAGATTTCAAGTATTTCATTTTTCTTAAGAGGGTGATCAGGCAAAGCATTAAGCAATTGGAGAAGCCTCCGCCAAGCTTGAGGGAGACTCTCTTCTTCAATTTGCACAAAGTTAAATATTTCCTGTAAAGCGGTTTGTTTCTTATGAGCAGGAAAATATTTTTTAGAGAAGTAGTAAATCATATCCTGGGGACTACGCACACAACCAGGAGCAAGAGTATTGTACCATATCTTAGCATCACCCTTGAATGAGAACGAAAATAATTTGAGAATATAATAGTGGCGAATCTTCTCATCATTAGTAAAAAGGGTAGCTATATCATTCAACTTAGTAAGATGTGCCACTACGGTTTCAGTTTCGAAGCCATGAAAAGGATCAGATTCAACCAAAGTGATTAACTCTGGGTCGACAGAGAATTCATAATCCTTATCGGTAACAAAGATAGGTGAAGTAGCAAACTTAGGATCACATTTCATTTTAGAATTCAAAGTCTTTTCCTTATACTTGCATAGTAGTTTCTTAAGATCTTCTCTATCCCTACAAGCAAGGATGTCTCTAGTTACTTCTTCATCCATAACATAACCCTCGGGTATTTTAGGCAATTCAAATCAAGGAAAGCTAGGCCTAATAGGTGTTTCATAGTTTTCAACTTCAAGTACTTCATCTGTTTTAGTAGTTTCATCAGTTTCAATAATTTCATTCTCTTTAGCTCTAGCAATTTATTCATCAAGAAATTCACCCAGTGGCACAGTATCATCAAGCAAGGTACTAGCATCATTCATAGTAGAAGTAGCATCATCAATAACTTGCGACATATCAAGATTAATAGCATGTGGTGGTGTTGCAAGTCTACTCATAACAGAAGGTGAATCAAGTGCAGAGTGAGATGGCAAATCCGTACCTCCCCTCGTCTTAGAGGGAACGATCTTGGTTCTTGTATCCTTCAGATTCTTCATAGTGATAAGTTGATATTGTTGGGGAACGTTGCATGGGAAAAAAATTCCTACGCACACGTGAGATCTATCCATGGTGATGAGCATCTACGAGAGGGAGAGTGGATCTACATACCCTTGTAGATCTCTAAGCGGGAAGCGTTGAGAAACGCGGTTGATGTAGTCAAACGTCTTCGCGATCCAATCACGATCCGTCCACGAACTTCCGATCAACTGCCGAACGGACGGCACCTCCGAGTTTAGCACACGTGCGGCTCGGCGGCATCCTCTCCTTCTTGATCCAGCAAGCGAGAGAGAGGGGGTAGATGAGATCAGGACCAACACGATGGTATGGTGGTGGTGGTGGCAGCGGAATTCCGGCAGGGCTTCACCAAGCCCATACCGGTGAAACGTGGGAGGAGTTGGGAGAGGTAACGGGCAAGGGTCGAAGGGTGGCTGCCCCCAACGCCTCCCCACCTTTATATAGGCGTGGAGAGGGCTGGTGGCTTGCCCTCCAAGGCCCTAGGGTCGTTGGCCAAAGGGAGAGGAAGGAAATCCCACCTTTCCTTCCCCACCGATTGCTATCCCCCCCTTTTAGGGATCCAGATCTTATCCCCTTGGGATATGAATCTATTCCTTTTGAGGGAGGATCTTGGTGCGCCTAGACCAGGGTTGTGGGGACTTTCCCCACTACCCACGTTCATGTGGGTCCCCCATGCAGGTGGGCCCCACTCCGAAACCTTCTAGAACCTTCCCGGTACAATACCGAAAAAACTCAAACTTTTTCCGGAACCCCGATAACAACTTTCCATATATGAATCTTTACCTCCGGACTATTCCGGGGCTCCTCGTGATGTCCCGGATCCCATCCGGGACTCCGAACAACCTTCGGACTTTCCACTATTAATATCTCAGTACTACCCTAGCGCTACCGAACGTTAAGCGTGCGACCCTACGGGTTCGAGAATCATGTAGACATGACCGAGACACCTCCACGGTCAATAACCAATAGCGGGACCTAGATGCCCATATTGGTTCCTACATATTCTACGAAGATCTTTATCGGTCGAACCACGATGTCAAGGATTCAGACAATCCCGTATGCAGTTCCCTTTGTCCATCGGTATGTTACTTGCCCGAGATTCGATCGTCGATATCTCCATACTTAGTTCAATCTCGTTACCGGCAAGTCTCTTTACTCGTTCTGTAATACAAGATCCCGTGACTAACTCCTTAGTCACATTGCTTGCAAGCTTCTTGTGCTGTTGTATTACCGAGTGGGCCCAGAGACACCTCTCCGTCATACGGAGTGACAAATCCCAGTCTCGATCCATGCCAACCCAATAGACACCCTTGGAAATACCTGTACAGCACCTTTATAGTCACCCAGTGACGTTGTGACGTTTGATACACACAAGGCATTCCTCCGGTGTCCTTGAGTTGCATGATCTCATGGTCGTAGGAACAGATACTTGACATGGATAAAGTAGTAGCAATAAATTGACAGGATCAACTGCTATGCTTACGGTTGGGTCTTTTCCATCACATCATTCTCCTAATGATGTGATCCCGTTATCAAATGACAACTCATGTCTATGGTCAGGAAACCTTGATCATCTTTGATCAACGAGCTAGTCTACTAGAGGCATACTAGGGACACATTGTTGTCTATATACCCACACATGTATTTAGTTTCCAATCAATACAATTCTAGCATGGATAATAAACAATTATCATGAACTAGGAAATATAATAATAACCAATTTATTATTGCCTCTAGGGCATATTTCCAACAGTCTCCCACTTGCACTAGAGTCAATAATCTAGCTCACATCACCATGTGATTAACACTTATATCACCATGTGATTAACACTTATATCATCATGTGATTAACACCCAATAAGTTCTGGGGTTTGATCATGTTTTGCTTGTGATAGAGGTTTTAGTCAATGGGTCAGTAACATTCAGATCCGTGTGTACTTTGTAACTCTCTATACTGTAGATGTTGCTACCACACTTCACTTGCAGCTATTCCAAATGGCTACCCCACCATACGTATCCAGACTGCCACTCAGAGTCGTCCGGATAGGTGTCAAATCTTGCATCGACGTAACCCTTTAGGACGAACTCTTTATCACCTCCATAATCGAGAAATATTTCCTTAGTCCTCTAGTTACTAAGGATAACCTTGACCGCTGTCCAGTAATCCACTCCTGGACCACTCTTGTACCCCTTGACAGACTCATGGCAAGGTACACACGGGTGCGGTACATAGCATGGCATACTATACAGAGCCTATGGATAAGGTATAGGGGATGACCTTCGTCCTTTCTCTTTCTTCTGCCGTGGTCGAACTTTGAGTCTCACTCAACTCCACACCTTACAAATCAGGAAAGAACTCTTTCTTTGACTGATCCATTTTGAACTCTTTCAAAATCTTGTCAAGGTATGTACTCATTGAAAGTTTTATCACACGTCTTGATCTATCTCTATAGATCCTGATGCCCAATATTTAAGTAGCTTCATTACAGGTTTTCCTTTGAAAAACTCCTTTTCAAACAACCCTTTATGCTTTCCAGAAATTCTACATCATTTCCGATCAACAATATGTCATCCACATATACTTATCAGAAATTCTATAGTGCTCCCACTCACTTTATTGTAAATAAAAGTTTCTCATAAACTTTGTATAGACCCAAAAGCTTTGATCACCTCATCAAAGCGTATATTCCACTCCGAGATGCTTGCTCCAGTCCATAGAAGGATCGCTGGAGCTTGCATACATTTTAGCATCCTTAGGACTGACAAAACCTTCTGGTTGTATCACATACAACCTTTCCTCACGGAAACCGTTAAGGAAACTCTATTTTGACATCCATCTGCCAGATTTCATAATCGAAAAAGGCAACTATTGCTAACATGATTCTGACGGACTTAAGCATCGCTACGGGTGAGTAGGTCTCATCTTAGTCAACTCCTTGAACTTGTGAAAAACCCTTTGCCACAAGTCGAGCTTTATAGACGGTGACATTACCGTCCGCGTTCGTCTTCCTCTTAAAGATCCATTTGTTCTGAATGGCCTGCCGTTCGGGCAAGTCTACCAAAGTCCATACTTGGTTTTCATACATGGATCCTATCTCGGATTTCATGGCTCCTAGCCATTTGTTGGAATCCGGGCCACCATCGCTTCTTCATAGTCTGTAGGCTCATCGTTGTCCAACAACATGACCTCTAAGACAGGGTTGCCGTAGCACTCGGGAGCAGTACGCGTCCTTGTCGACATACGAGGTTCGATAGTAACTTGATCCAAAGTTTCATGATCATCATCATTAACTTCCTCTTCAACTAACGTAGGATCCACAGAAACAACTTTCTGCGCTGCGCTACTCTCTGGTTGAAACAAAGGTTCAACAACCTCATCAAGTTCTATCTTCCTCCCACTCAACTCTTTCGAGAGAAACTCTTTCTCGAGAAAGGACCCGTTTTTAACAACAAACACTTTGCGCTTGGATCTGAGATAGAAGGTATACCCAACTGTTACCTTAGGGTATTCTATGAAGTTGCATTTGTCCGCTTTGGGTTCGAGCTCATCAGTTTGAAACCTTTTTCACATAAGCGTCGCAGCCCCAAACATTAAGAAATGATAGCTTAGGTTTCTGCCGAACCAAAATTCATACGGTGTCATCTCAACGGACTTAGATGGTGCCCTATTTAAAGTGAATGTAGTTGTCTCTAATGCATAACCCCAAAATGATAGTGGCAAATCGATAAGAGACATCATAGTACGCACCATATCCAATAGAGCATGACTACGACGTTCGGACACACCATCACACTATGGTGTTCCAGGTGGCGTGAGTTGTGAAACAACTTCCACATTGTCTTAAGTTGTATACCAAACTCGTAACTCAGATATTTACCTCCACGATCATATCGTAGATATTTTATCTTCTTGTCACGATGATCTCAAACTTCACTCTGAATTTGTTTGAACTTTTCAAACGTTTCAGACTTGTGTTTCATTAAGTAAATATCCCCATATCTACTCAAATCATTAGTGAAGGTAAGAAAATAGCGATATCCACCGCACGCTTGAACACTCATTGGACCACATACCTCAACATGTATCAATTCCAATAAGTCACTAGCCCGCTCCATCATACTGGAAAAGGGGGTCTTAGTCATCTTGCCCAAGAGGCATGGTTCGCATGTCTCAACCGATTCGAAATCGAGTGGGTCAAAAGATCCATCAGCATGGAGTTTCTTCATGCGCTTTACACCAATATGACCTTCGCGGCAGTGCCACAAGTATGTGGTACTTATCATTACTAACTTTGTATATTTTGGCATCAATATTATAAATATGTGTATTACTACGATCGAGATTTAATAAACCATTCACAATGGGTGCATGACCATTGAAGGTATTATTCATGTAAACAGAATAACCATTATTCTCTAACTTAAATGAATAACCGTATTGCAATAAACACGATCTAATCATGTTCATGCTCAACGCAAACACCAAATAACATTTATTTAGGTTCAACACTAATCCCGAAGGTAGAGTGAGCGTGCGATGGTGCTCATATCAACCTTGGAAGCACTTCCAACACACATCGTCACCTCGCCCTTAGTTCATCTCCGTTTATTCCGTAGCTTTTATTTCGAGTTACTAACATTTAGCAACTGAACCGGTATCCAATACCCAGGTGCTACTAGGTGTACTAGTAAGGTACACATCAGTAACACGTATATCAAATATACTTCTGTCGACGTTGCCATCCTTCTTATCTACCAAGTATCTAGGGTTGTTCCGCTTCAGCGACCGTTCTCCTCATAATAGAAGCACTTAGTTTCGGGTTTGGGTTCAACCTTGGGTTTCTTCACTGGAGCAGCAACTGGCTTGCCATCCATGAAGTTTCCCTCCTTGCCCTTGCCCTTATCGAAACTAGTGGTTTTACTAACCATCAACACTTGATGCTCCTTCTTGTTTCTACCTTTGCGGTATCAAACATCGCGAATAGCTCAGGGATTATTATTTCCATCCCTGGCATTTCATAGTTCATCACGAAGCTCTAGTAGCTTAGTGACAGTGACTTGGAGAACTATATCAATCACTATCTTATCTGGAAGATCAACTCTCACTCAATTCAAGCGATTGTAGCACCCAGACAATCTGAGCACATGCTCAACGATTGAGCTATTCTCCTTCATCTTGGAGGCAAATAATCTTTGTTGGAGGTCTCATACCTCTCAACATAGGCACGAGCCTGAAATCCAATTTCAGCTCTTGGAACATCTCATATGTTCTGCGACGTTCAAGATCGTCTTTGGAGCCTCAATTCTAAGTCGTAATGCATGATGCACTGAACTATCAAGTAGTTATCACAACGTGCCTGTCAGATGTTCACAACATCCACAGACGACGGTAGAGGGGGTGGCGCACCGAGCGGTGCATCAAGGACATAAGCCTCAGTTTACGGAGCCAGTCCGCATAATTGCTACTACCATCTTTCAACTTGCTTTTTCTCTAGGAATGTATCAAAAATTAAGGGGAGCTTCAGCGCAAGCCATCTACAACATAATTTGCAAAGACACTTTGACTATGTTCATGATAATGAGTTCAATTAATCATATTACTTAAGAACTCCCACTCAAATCAACATCCCTCAGGTTGTCTAATTAAGTGTGACATGATCCAAATCCACCAACCCAAGTCCGATCATCACGTGAGATGAGGTGGTTTCAATGGTGAACATCTCCATGTTGATCATATCTACTATATGACTCATGTTCGACCTTTCGGTCTCTTGTGTTCCGAGGCCATGTCTGTACATGCTAGGCTCGTCAAGTTTAACCCGAGTGTTCCGCACGTGCAAAACTGGCTTGCACCCATTGTATGCGAACGTAGAGTCTATCACACCCGATCATCACGTGGTGTCTCGAAACGACGAACTTTCGCAACGGTGCACACTCGGGGAGAACACAATTTATCTTGAAATTTAAGTGAGGGATCACCTTATAATGCTACCGTCATCCTAAGCAAAATAAGATGCATAAAAGGATTAACATCACATACAAATCATAAGTGACATGATATGGCCATGAACTTGTGCTTTTGATCTCCATCTTCAAAGCACCGGCATGATCTCCATCATCACCGGTATAACACCATGATCTCCATCATCTTGATCTCCATCAATGTGTCGCCATGAGGTTGTCGCGCCGACTGTTGCTTCCACGACTATTGCTAACTCATAGCGATAAAGTAAATCAAAAACGGCAAAAATAATTAAAGACAACCCTATGGCTCCTGCCGGTTGCCGTACTCATCGACATGCAAGTCGTGATATTCTATACAAAACATCATCATCTCATACATCACATATATCTCATCATGTAATTGGCCATATCACATCACAACATACCCTGCAAAAACAAGTTAGACGTCCTCTAATTGTTGTTGCATGTTTTATGTGGCTGCTGTGGGTATCTAGCAAGAATGATTCTTACCTATGCAAAACCACAACAGTGATACACAAATTGCTATTCAACCTTCTCAAGGACCGCCTTTGTCGAATCCGATCCAACTAGAGTAGGAGAGACATACATCCGCCAGCCATCTTTATGCGACGAAGTTACATGTCAGTTGATGGAACCGGTCTCTCGTAAGCGTACGAGTAAGGTTGGTCCGGGCCGCTTCATCCCACAATACCGCCGAATCAAGAAAAGACCAAGGGAGGAATCAATCTGAATATCAACGCCCACAAACTCCTTTGTGTTCTACTCGTGATCTCATCTACGCATAGACCTAGCTCTAACACCACTGTTGGGGAACGTTGCATGGGAAACAAAAAATTTCCTACGCACAGGCGAGATCTATCCATGGTGATGAGCATCTACGAGAGGGAGAGTGGATCTACATACCCTTGTAGATCGCTAAGCAGGAACCGTTGAGAAACGCGGTTGATGTAGTCGAACGTCTTCGCGATCCAATCACGATCCGTCCACGAACTCCCGATCAAGTGCCGAACGGACGGCACCTCGGAGTTTAGCACACGTGCGGCTCGGCGGCGTCCTCTCCTTCTTGATCCAGCAAGCGAGAGAGAGGGGGTAGATGAGATCGGGACCAACACGACGGTATGGTGGTGGTGGTGGCAGCGGAATTCCGGCAGGGCTTCGCCAAGCGCGTACCGGTGGAACGTGGGAGGAGTTGGGAGAGGTAACGGGCAAGGGTCGAAGGGTGGCTGCCCCCAACGCCTCCCCACCTTTATATAGGCGTGGAGGGGGCTGGTGGCTTACCCTCCAAGGCCCTAGGGTCGTTGGCCAAAGGGGGAGGAAGGAAATCCCACCTTTCCTTCCCCACCGATTGCTATCCCCCCTTTTTAGGGATCCTGATCTTATCCCCTAGGGATATGAATCTATTCCTTTCAAGGAAGGATCTTGGTGCGCCTAAACCAGGGTTGTGGGGACTTTCCCCAGTACCCACGTTCATGTGGGTCCCCCATGCATGTGGGCCCCACTTCGGAACCTTCTAGAACCTTCCCGGTACAATACCGAAAAAACTCGAACTTTTTCCGGAACCCCGATAACAACTTTCCATATATGAATCTTTACCTCCGGACTATTTCGGAGCTCCTCGTGATGTCCCGGATCCCATCCGGGACTCTCAATACTACCCTAGCGCTACCGAACGTTAAGCGTGTGACCCTATGGGTTCGAGAATTATGTACACATGACCGAGACACCTCCACGGTCAATAACCAATAGCGGGACCTGGATGCCCATATTGGTTCCTACATATTCTACGAAGATCTTTATCGGTCGAACCACGATGTCAAGGATTCAGACAATCCCGTTTGCAGTTCCCTTTGTCCATCGGTATGTTACTTGCCCGAGATTCGATCGTCGATATCTCCATACTTAGTTCAATATCGTTACCGGCAAGTGTCTTTACGCGTTCCGTAATACAAGATCCCGTGACTAACTCCTTAGTCACATTGCTTGCAAGCTTCTTGTGATGTTGTATTACCGAGTGGGCCCAGAGACACCTCTCCGTCTTACGGAGTGACAAATCCCAGTCTTGATCCATGCCAACCCAATAGACACCCTTGGAGATACCTGTAGAGCACCTTTATAGTCACCCAGCTACGTTCTGACGTTTGATACACACAAGGCATTCCTCTGGTGTCCGGGAGTTGCATGATCTCATGGTCGTAGGAACAGATGCTTGACATGGATAAAGGAGTAGCTATAAACTGACACGATCAACTGCTATGCTTACGGTTGGGTCTTGTCCATCACATCATTCTCCTAATGATGTGATCCCGTTATCAAATGACAACTCATGTCTATGGTCAGGAAACCTTGACCATCTTTGATCAACGAGCTAGTCTACTAGCAGAGGCATACTAGGGACACATTGTTGTCTATATACCCACACATGTATTTAGTTTCCAATCAATACAATTCTAGCATGGATAATAAACAATTATCATGAACTAGGAAATATAATAATAACCAATTTATTATTGCCTCTAGGGCATATTTCCAACAGATATAAATCCCAAGTGACTCAGCAAATATAGGTATGCTCCCCGGCAACGGCGCCAGAAAAAGGTCTTGATAACCCACAAGTATAGGGGATCGCAACAGTTTTCGAGGGTAGAGTATTCAACCCAAATTTATAGTTCGATACAAGGGGAGCCAAAGAATATTTGTGAGTATTAGCAGTTGAGTTGTCAATTCAACCACACCTGGAGATTAAATATCTGCAGCAAAGTGATCAGTAGCACAGTAATATGATTGTTTTGATAGCAGTAATAACAGTAATAGTAACGGTAACGGTGACAACAGTAGTTTTGTAGCAAGTGTAACAGTAACAACAGCAGTAGTAACTTAGCAAGAACAATTTGTGGAAAACTCGTAGGCACTGGATCGGTGGATTCATTGGATGATATTCATCATATATCAGTCATAACCTAGGGCGACACAGAACTAGCTCCAGTTCATAAATGTAATGTAGGCATGTATTCCGTAAATAGTCGTACGTGCTTATGGAAAAGAACTTGCATGACATCTTTTGTCCTACCCTCCCGTGGCAGCAGGGTCCATAGGGAAACTAAGGGATATTAAGGCCTCCTTTTAATAGAGAACCGGAACAAAGCATTAACACATAGTGAATACATGAACTCCTCAAATTACGGTCATCACCGGAAAGTATCCCAACTATTGTCACTTTGGGGTTTACGGATCATAACACATAATAGGTGCATAAAACTAAGCAAGATCGGATCAAGAACATAGATATAATGGTGATAACATAAACGGTTGAGATCTGAAATCATGGCACTCGGGCCCTAGTGACAAGCATTAAGCATGGCAAAGTCATAGCAACATCAATCTCAGAACATAGTGGATACTAGGGATCAAGCCCTAACAAAACTAACTCGATTACATGATGAATCTCTTCCAACTCCTCACCGACCAGCAAGCCTACGAAGGAATTACTCACTCCCGGTTGGGAGCATCATGGAATTGGCGATGAAGGAGGGTTGATGATGACGAAGACCGAAGAATCCCATCTTCGGAGCCCCAAACGGACTCCAGATTTGGCCTCCATATGAAGAACAGGAGGTGGCGACGGCTCCGTCTCGCGAAACGCGATGAAACTTTCTCCTCGATTTTTTCTCCGAAAATAGGATTTTATAGCGCTGGAATTAGGGCAGCGGGGCCACGAGGTGGGCACAACCCACCAGGGCGCGCCCAGGGGGCTGGCGCGCACTGATGGGTGCTGCCCACACTGGCCCCCTTCTCTGGTGTTTTTTTGCTCCAATAATTCTCAAATATTCTGAAATAATTCTCCAAAAAGTTTCATTCCATTCCGAGAACTTTTATTTCTGCACAAAAACCACACCATGGTAGTTCTGCTGAGAACAGCGTCAGTCCGGATTAGTTTCATTCAAATCATACAAATTAGAGTCCAAAACAAGAGGAAAAGCGTTAGGAAAAATGGATACGTTGGAGACGTATCAAGTACAGCGCCAGCCCCCGCTCCCTGCCTGGAGAAGGCGCCATCGAAGCACAGGACCCAGCCTCCAGGCGCCTCGTCCCCAGGCAGAAGGGACTTGTTATCCCGAGGCCCCTCCTCGTACGGCTCCGTGCATTCCGCCACGAAGTCGGCCAGGGCCGCGCCTTTGATGACTCTGGTGGTGCAGAACTCCAGTTGGAAAGCTTGCAGCTCGATGTTCCACTCGGCAACCCTGCCAGCGGCGTTGGGGTTGCGCAAGATTTGCTCCAAGGGGTGGGCGGAAACGACCCTAATAGAGTGGCCCTGGAAGTAGTGGCGCAGCTTCCGGGAGGCGACAAGGAGCGCGAGGAGGAGCTTCTGCTGCATGGGGTAGCGCTCACGCACGTCCCTCAGCACCATGCTGACATAGTACATCGGGCGCTCGACGTGGCATACGACCGTAGTGTCCATGTCGTCCTCGTCGGAAGGCTCGAGGAGCGGAGCCGCCGGGTCCCCCAAAGGCGTGGCGTTAGCGGCCACGGGGGCCTCCTGAGGGGCGGCAGGGGCCTTCTGAAGCGTGCCCTCGGCTGGCGCCGGTGGGGCCTGTGCAACCCCATGTGATTTCTTCCTGAGACCCGCGGCCTTCCGCTTGGCGCAGACTTGCTCTTCTCGCTCCACTACGAGGGCCGCGCTCGCCGTCTAAGGGGTGGCCACCAGGTACAGCAGTAAGCGCTCACGGGGGCGTGGCACGACCATGACGGGAGGGCTCGTGAGGTACCTCTTGAGATCTTCAAAGGTCGCGTCCGCCTCAGGGGTCCATTCAAATGGGCCGAACCTTTTCATAAGCTTGAAGAATAGCAATGCTCGCTCACCGTACTTGAAGATGAAGCGCCCCAGGGAGGCCAGGCATCCCGCCAATTTCTGCATCTCCTTTAGGGTCCAGGGGGGGCGCATTCGCTCGATCGCCTTCACCTTTTCCGGGTTGGCTTCAATTCCTCGATGAGATACAAGGAAGCCAAGGAGTTTGCCTGAAGGGACTCCGAAAAAGAACTTGTCGGGGTTGAGCTTCAAGTTGAACTTGCGCAAGTTGGCGAATGTTTCCTCTAGATCTTCGATAAGCGTTCTGGCCTCGCGCGACTCGACCACGATATCGTCGACATAAGCCTCCACGTTCCTACCTAGCTGGGGCCCCAACGTGATGTACATCAGCCTCTGGAAGGTGGCGCCGGCACTCTTCAAGGCGAAAGGCATGCAAGTGTAGCAGAACACCCCACAGGTGGAGATGAACTCCATCTTCTCCACATTTTTCGCCACCATCTTGATCTGCTGGTAGCCTAAGAAGGCATCCAGGAAACATAAGAGGTCGCTGCTGGCGGTAGAGTCCACGATCTGGTCGATGCGCGGCAGCGGGAAGGGGTCCTGGGGGCAGGCTTTGTTGAGACTGGTGAAGTCAACGCACATTCGCTCCTCGCTGCCCTTTTTTGGGACAACGACCGGGTTGGCAAGCCACTCAGGGTAGCGCACCCCGCGGATGACCCCAGCCTCTTGCAACTTATGCACCTCCTGAACGATGAACTGCTGCATCTCCGGCGCCTGGCGCCGCGCTTTTTGCTTGATGGGACGCGCGTTGGGGCACACCGCCAGGTGGTGCTCGATCACTTCCCTCGGGACCCCGGTCAAGTCGGTCGGCTTCCACGCAAACACGTCAACATTTGTCTGATGGAAAGCGACAAGCGCACCGTCTTGCTCGGGGGGAAGGTCGGCGCCGATGCTGAAGGTATGGCTCGGGTCGCTACCACCGAAGGGTACCTTCTTTGTTTCAGCTCGGTCCTGGGAGAACAGCAGCTTTTTCCTTGCCGGCACCGCCTCGGGGGGCGCCGCCTCGTCCCTGGCGGCCCAGTGTGCGGCTGCGGCGGCTTTGTATGCTCGCTTGAGGGAGCTAACTGCGTCTCTCTCGTCCCATTTGATGGTAATGATGCTGCCGCAACCTGGCATTTTAACGACATTGTAGCCCGGGTAGGTGGCCGCCATGAACTTGGCGAGCTCCGGGTAACCCAGGATGGCGTTGTACAGGAGGTCGAGGGGCGCCACGTCAAAGTCGATGAGATCGGTGCGGTAGTTGCTGCGGGTGCCGAAGGTGACGGGCAGGCGTATCTGCCCATGGGGGGCCGTAATCCCATCGGCAACCCCGGAGAAGGGCCTGGTGGGCTTTCAGCTAGTCATAGGGCACCTGGAGAGCCTCGAAGGTAGCAACGGAGATAATGTTGAGCCCGGCGCCCCCATCGATGAGGGTTTTGGCGACCGTGACATTGCTGATGGTGGGGGTGTACAACATGGGGAGGGCACCCGCGGCGGCTGCAGACCCATGGTGATCCCCCGCGCTGAAGGCGATGTCTCGCTGCGCCCAGCCCGGCTCCCTATGGCGGTGTTCGCCTCGCGAAGCGATGAGTTGAGGTGGCGGTCATCAACGGGTGTCTGGGCCCCGCCGAGGATGCATGCCGCCACGCGAGACCCTTGGTGAGCTCCGACGCTTTCGTTGGGCGGGCGCGAGCCACGCCTGGGCTCGACTGGGTTGCCGCGCAAGGGAGGTGGCGGAAGCGTTCCGCGCGCCTCGCTCCCAGCGTGGCATTGCAGAGGGCGAGGCGAGCGAGAGGGGCTCCTCCGGCGGTGGCGATGAGCTCGGTGATGCGGTCCAGCCAAGCGTCGTGCTCCGCGCCCGCCGGGCGGTGGCGAAGCAGTTCCCGCGTCATGAGCAACGCGGCCTGCGCGCTCGCGCGCCTAAGGTGGGCGTGGGAGGAGGAAACCATGGCGGTGTGGCTATCCTGCCGCACAGATGGGTGAGCGGAGGAGTCCTGCTGCTCGCGGGCAGCAGGGTCGACGGCGGCAGCTGCTTCGGCGCTGGCGTAGTGACGACAACCCCTACGGCCTGCAGGCGTGGTCTGGACGACGCGGGACGCAGGGCGCTCAGCACACACACGGCGGGCTTCAGCCATAGGGCCGGCGAGGAGGGAGCTTGAACGGAGCTGGAGAACTACGGCGCACCCCTACCTGGCGTGCCAAATGTCGGAATCAGGGCTCTGGGGACTCAAGGAGGTTCGAACTCTGGGGTGCGCTTGATTCACCAGCCCTACTCTACCTCGCGGGTCTACGGCGATGCTACGGCGTGCTCGGGCTAAGGGAGAGGAACAAAGCACACGGCAGTTTACCCAGGTTCAGGCCGCCGTGCGGTGTAAAACCCTAATCCTGCTTGTCTCAATTGCTTGGGGGGAGGGGGGTTACAAAGGTGTGTTCTTGTGTCTGTCTCTGTCCCCTTTTCTACGGTGGCTACTCACCCTCTCTTTTACTGGCCCCGGTCCTCTTCCCCTGAAAACACAAGGCGGAAAGGGTTGCCACAACGGCTAGTTTGAAAGGGGACAGGACTGCAGTCTATCCTGACAAAAGTAGTCTTCGCCTACAAAAGCTTGCCGCCGTGACGCGCTTGCGGGCTCGGGGATGACCTCCGTCCTGGCGAGCCCCCAGCCTTGGTCTTCTTACACCAAAGGGGAAACCTTTGGGGATTGCCTTGGGAACCGGCGAGCTGGCCCTGCTCCCTTGGCACAAAAGAGGAAAGCCTCTCCATCCGCGCCCGCTGGCACGGCTCCTGGCGCCGCCTGGCGTGGCACGCATCACCCACGTGAAGGCATAGGACCGGGCGGTCCCACCGAGCAGCCCTTGACGAGCCCTCCTCGCGAAGGCCTCGGGGGCGGCCCCGGGAAGCGCCCTCGCGAGGAGCGCTCCACGTGCCCCCTGGAGATGCCCGCTAATGTGCTCCTCGTGTGACGTGGCCCCTCGCGAAGATCTTGCCCGTGTAGTCCTGAGGTGGGCCGCCTTGGGCCCAAGATACACGACGCGCCTTGGGCCGCAGGCAGACGGGCCTGGGTACCCCCAATCCCACGGGCCCGACAAATGCAAAGAAAATACATGATACCACACGTAATGATGCATATTAATCTACAAGGGGGCATGATTTAGATCTAAATTTAATACAATTTGATGAGATGTTGTCTTAGGAGCATCTCAGATGAAATGTAAAAAATAAATAAACAAAATTACCTTTACAACATGTTTTTAGTTAGGAGAAAGTGTACTTTTCATTGAGTAGACGTGCGCCTTTTAATACACAACATCGTATATTTAAATTTAGTATCTCAATTTATGTGGCTAGTTGTGCCGAGTATAATATAAAATTTGTAATTGAGATCTTATGCTAAATAATAATTAAGTAAAAATGTAAAAATGTGTTGTTTACGCGATGTCACGAAGGAACAGAATTTGTTGTTTATTTGTGCTGGAACAAGTCTCTACCCCTGCACTGGGCAAGTTGGTTGAATATTGGTGGCCGCGATGTTGACATGCCGTCCCTGCCTCGAATAAGAAGAAGATTAATCTTTACAGAACATGGCAAATCTGGAAGGAACAATATGGTGGAATTTTTAGGAGGGATTAGAACATGGTGTCGAGCACAATTTACACGGTCAACGAGCTCGTAAGGGAGAGGTGGATTAACGAGCTACATGGATCGTTAAGAATCGACTCGTTAAGCGCGTGCTCAGTAGGCCTCATTTCATTAAGCTTATTAGGAGGCTTACTCTGGCTTGTTAAAGACATCGTGGACATCCTCTCGCTCCTCGGGCGCTCCCGCGAGCGGCCAGGGGCGCACGCTGCCAGCGCCACAACCAGCCGGCCCTTCTCCCCTCGCCGCCGCCGGCAGGCGTCGCCGGGCAAAGCCCGTGCGGCGGCGAGGCCCTCTCCTCCTCCCGCTTGGAGTGGCGCGGCGCGGGCCGACTGCTTCGAAGGAGCTCAGGCGCCTTGGCGTCTGGGGCGGCGCAGCGAGGCAGGGCAGGTGGGGGGGGGGGGCGAGCACGGCGGGGCTGCGCAGGTGGTGGGGCGGCGCGGCGAGGTGGCGGGGCAGCGCACTGCTCTGGCGCGCGTCAGGCGCGTGCGAGTGGGGCGGATCCGGATCTGGCGCGTGCGGGCTCGCACGGCGGCGCGGTGATGCCTCGGCTCGAGCGGCGCTGCACTAAGTGGTTCGGCAAGGGAGCGGCGTGGAAGGGACCTGGCTGTCCAGATTTGTTCTGCAGCTCGGTTGCGAAGAAGGCGCTTGTGCGGCAACGGCGGACAGCGACTTCCGGCGGCTGCTGGGAGAGGTGGGGCTGCTCATGGTGCGAGATGATGATTGCGAGGTGCCGGACGAGGGGCTGGGCGCGACGGTGCTGAGTGGTGGTGGTGCTGCTGGTTCGTGTGGTGGAGCGCTCGAGGTATTGACAGCGAGGATCTACACCCTGGTGGCTGACTGTTGCGGCGTGGTGGAGGACTGCCATGGTGCTTGTGCTCAGGCGGAGCCCATGGTGGAGGGGCTTGAGCGGCCTGTACAGCGCTCGAGCGACGGCTTCGGCCACGAGGGGCGCGGCCGGTGGGTTTCTGCACTGTCTGGCATCACGTGGACGCCCCTAGGGGTGCACGGATCGGAGGTCCATGGCAACGAGGAAGTGTGCTACGGCGGCGTGTGATGCGGATCTGGTTTCTGGTCGGCGGTGGTCTCCGCGAGGTGCGGTTGGCTGCGGCGGATATTGGTGGTACTTCGTCGATGGGCAACTTCGATGGTGGTGATGTTTGGTGGGCTTGCCGACGCCAATGCGGGATGATGTGCGGCTGAGGCGGTGTGGAGCTTGGTGAAAACCATGTCTTGGCCTCGTGCCATGACCAGCGATGGCGGCGGCTGTGGCCGTCGTTGACCTTCATGGAGGCATCGTTGCTTGTTCTCCCACCCCTCCCGCGCGGATCTGGCCATTTGGGTCTCTTCGGGGGAAACCTTGATCTGTGATCGGACGATGGCGGCGCCTTGGTGTCGTATTCCCTCTTGAGGGCTTCGTCTTGGGAGCTTGGCGCCGGCGAGCGGGACCGGTGGATGGCGGTTGGCGGCGGGTGTGGCGTCCAGGCTTCTGTGGCAACAATGATGGTGGGAGCGATGTCGGTGACGTGGCAATGGTTGCGATAGTCGGCTCTTCTTCGGCGTGTCTATGGTTTTGCCTCGGATTGTTTGTTGCTATGGAGTCGAAGCTGTGGTGGCGGGGCCTTGCGGTATACGATGACTGGCTGCAGGTAGCCCGTTCGGCGATTTCCCGTGGCGCCAGCCGTGCCTAGTTTTGTCCTACAGAGTTCTCCGTCAGAGTCGGAGTTGCGTCGTCTGGCCGCAGGTGGTTGAGATTTTGGCATAGATCTTCATGCAGTTTCACGTGTCTGCTACAGTGTGAGTTGGGTCGACGATTGCCTACGGCGGAGTCGGAGTCGTTTGCTCAGAGTGTAGGGATGGCGATGACGCCTCTAGGGGAGGAGTGATGACGATGACGCCTGCGTGCTGTCTCGCCGAGACCCTCTTTGGAGTGGTGTGCGTGGGCTTTTTTATATGTGCCGCTCAACGGTTGTAACGGTTTTTGCCCAGTTTTCCATAATTAACTGGGCAATCTGGTTTTCGCTCGGTTTTCCCTAATTAACTGAGCAACTCTTTTCTACTTAATGAATGCAGGATAACTGCCATTTCGAAAAAAAAATTTAAGAGGCTTAACGAGCCAAAAACTCATGAACGCTCGTGAGTACTCATTATTACGCACCAGTGCCGGAGCTAGAATTTGAAAGCAGGGTGGTCCTCCAAAAAAATGTGAACAAAAATGACGTGTGAACGTTGTAACTAATTACCAATACTACATAGAAATAGGCCAATATGGTCTTACGAACATACTTTCTATCATTTCATCTACATAAGTACAGATGTACTGTATCTAGTCAAATTCAGTCTTCTTTTTTGAGAAATTTTCATTTTCATTCTTTAATACCATGTCTACAAAAAAGAGAAGTAATGTTTTCGGTCCTCTTAATTTTTCAATAATTCTGTAGTATTAGTTACTTTATATCAATCACAATGACATAAATTGAACATATTATATTTCTGTGTTCCTTAGTCCATCTACATATGTATTACATCTAGTCAAATTTGATGTGAATTTGTCTAAATCAAAGATTCAGAGCAAACATGGGGGGATCAGGGGACGGGGTACCTCTCTTGGGAAGAAGGCGACGGGCTAGCGGGGGTGGGTGACGTATGGCCCCCTTTACCACCAACAAGTACATGCAGGTAGGAAGGGGCACTGTCGTAGGTTGTGGTCCAAGAGGTCCACGATCGCCAAGGAGCAGAACGTTGCACCTAAGAGTATCAGCAACATCGGCATCTGACTTAGGACATAAGGCTGATGATAAATTGAAGTGTGCAGCTAACGGTGTACTCACCGGCTTGGCGTTATGCATATTAAAACGACGAAGAACTTTATCAATATATCCTTTCTGACTTAGATATACTTTTCCAGACGGTCTATCTCTGGATATTTCCATGCCAAGTATTTCCTTTCCTGCATCCAAATCCTTTATCTCAAATTCATTACTCAATTGCTTCTTTAGTTCATTAATCTCTGACATGCTCTTTGCTGCAATTAACATATTATCAACATAAAGGCGCAAATAAATAGCTAAACCATTAACAATTTTCAAATAAACACAGCTATAATAATTAGACCTTTTGAAACCTTGAGAGAGTAAAAGGTGTCAAATCTCTTGTACCACTGTCGAGGGAATTGCTTCAATCCATAAAGAGATTTCTTTAACTTACAGATAAGCTTTTGTTTTTCAGGGATAACAAAACCTTCAGGTTGTTCCATATAAATATCCTCTTCTAATTCTACATGTAAGAATGCAGTTTTAACATCCAATTGTTCAAGTTCAAAATTATTCGTGGCAACAATACTAAGTAAAGTGCAAATAGAGCTATGCTTCACAACAGGATAAAAGACTTCGTTATAGTCAATACCTGTAATTTGGCTATAACCTTTAGCAACTAACCTTGCTTTATATCTTGCCTCATCATTAGGAGAAACATCTTCCTTTCTTTTGAAAACTCACTTGCAACGAATAGGTTTCTTCTCTCTAGGTAATCGTACTAAATCCCAAGTGCTATTCTTTTCTAGTGATTCCATCTCATCACGCATAGCGGTCATCCACTTATTACTATCACCAGAAATAATAGCCTTGGAATATGAAGAAGGCTCAATATTACCTTCAATTTCTTTTGCAACAGATAAAGCAAAAGAAACAATATTGCACTCTTCAATTAACCTTTCAGATGCATTAATACCCTGCCTAACTCTATTACGTGCGTGATTCCAACTGGGTGGAACAATAGGCTGATTTGGAGTGACATATTCATCATCAACGATGGGTTTGTCATGTGCATCAAAACTTTACTTATCAGATGTATCACCTGAATCAATAACATGCTCCACCTAAACAGTAGGCTGTTGTTCACTCTCAACAGGACAAATAGTAGATGGAACATCATGTAACATAGCAGATTCATTAAAGTTAACATTTCTGCTAATAACAACCCTCTCTGTTTTAGGATTCCACAGTTTAAAACCTTTAACACCAGATTTATAACCAAGAAAGATGCACTTAACATTCCTAGGCTCCAACTTTCCATTATCAACATGAGCATAAGCAGTGGAACCAAAAACTCTCAATTGTGAATAATCAGCAGGTAAACCAGACCATACCTCGATTGGAGTTTTCTTATTAAGAGCAATAGATGGCGAACGACTAATGAGATAATAAGCGGTGGAAGCGGCATCAGCCCAAAAACGTCTATGCAAACCTGCATTGGACAACATGAAACGGGCTATGAAAATAATGGTCATGTTCATGCGCTCAGCAACACCGTTTTGTTGAGGAGTATAAGGAATGGTGTAGTGTCTGACAATGCCTTCATACTTGCAATAGTTCTCAAATTGCTTAGAACAGAATTCCATACCATTATCAGTGCGAAGTATTTTTACCTTCTTTTCAGTTTGCCGCTCAATCATAATCTTCCACTCCTTAAAAGCTGAGAATGCTTGCCATTTATGCTTCAAGAAATAAGGCCAAACTTTTCTCGAATAATCATCAATAATAGTCAACATGTAACTAGCACCACATAGTGACTTTTTGCGAGATGTTCCCCATATATCAGAATGCACATAATCAAGAATACCTTTAGTTGTATGAGTCGAAGTGTTGAGCTTCACCCTCTTGTGCTTGCCGAAAATACAATGCTCACAAATTTTCAATTTACGAGTTTCATATCCTTTAAGAAGACCTCTCTCATTTAACTCTACCAAACCAAGTTGACCCATATGTCCAAGACGCATATGCCAAAGGTTATCAGCATCACAATCAGAATTCTTTGAAACAACTGGAGTAGCGTTACCTGAAACGGTAGAACCTCGAAGGTAATAAAGACCATTGGTCGAACTTAAGTCACCTTTCATCAGAATAAGAGAACCTTTGGTGACCATCAAAACGCTATCTCCACAGAGATAAGATTTCTCATCATCTTTGGAATATGCCGAACATCTGTCAAAGTTCTAATTGTGCTATCAAACATCTTGATTCGAACGGAACCTATGCCTTCAATCTTGCATGGTGAATTATCAAAACCCAAAACGGAACCAGCAACGCTAGTAGAATCAAAAGTAGTAAACCAATCTCTATGCGGGCACATATGAAAAGTGCTTGCAGTGTCAAGTACCCACTCATCATTGGTCTCAGCACATCCAGCAATAACAAGAAGAGCATCATCTAAACTATCATCACGAGCAACATTAGAAGAATTGTCACCTTGTTTGTTACCTTTCCACTACTAGGGAAAACCTTATAGACAGAATCTTACCAGTAGCGCGGTTTAAAAAAGGCGCTACTGCTACTTATCAGTAGCGCTCTACAACAGACCGCGCTACTGCTACCCGAATAGTAGTAGCGTGTCAGGTGGAAACAGCGCTACTACTACAATTGCCAAGACCTTGCCGCAGACTAGGTATAGCAGTAGCGCCTGTTTCTAAAACGCGCTATTGCTATGTAGTTTAGCAGCAGCGAGTTATCCCAAAGAGCGCTACTGCTAAAGCCTATCTTCTCCAACTCCAACCGGCCACCCCTCACTCTCCCTTCCACTCCACTCTCACTCTCCCCCGCACCCCCGTCGTCCGCCGCCGCCGCCGTTCCCCGACCACCGTCGTCGCCCGCCGCCGCCGACGCTCCTTGTCCTCCTCCACTGAGGTAGTCCCTCCATCCCTCCTCCTCCCTCCTCCCTCCTCCTCCTCTCTCCTCCCTCCCCCCCTTCCGCGCCCCTCCCTCCTCCTCCGGCCGCCCCCTCCTCCCTCCTCCCTCCTCCTCCGGCCAAGCCCTCCGCCGGCAGCCCTCCTCCCACCGCCCTCCTCCCCCTCCTCCTCTCTCCTCCCTCCTCCCACCCCCTCCTCATTCCTCCTCCTCCCTCCTCCCACCGCCCTCCTCTCTCCTCCATCCTCCCACCCCCTCCTCATTCCTCCTCCTCCCTCCTCCCACCGCCCTCCTCCCTCCTCCCTCCTCCCTCCTCCTCCTCCCTCCTCCCACCCCCTCCTCCCTCCATCTCTCCTAAACCCTAAACTGTTTTTTACTGTTCTTGTATAATGTAGTTTTTTTTACTGTTTTTTAGTAAGTGTTTAATAGAAATAGTTTAATAGAACTTGTATAATGGTCGGTGAGGGAGTGTCCACCATATATGAGAGAAGAAGAATGCCAACTTGTTGTCGTGGGGGTCGCTTCTCCTTCTTCTCCTTGTGCTAGATATTTGTTATGCACTAGGGGAAGGAGGAGTAGCGACCATCATCGACGGTCGAAAAATCGGTGAGGGAGTGTCCACCATATACGTGAGATAAGAGTTTAGGAAGGAAGACTCGACAGACCTAAATTCAACCCGTTGCATATTGAGTAATACTGATCTGTGTGTTGAGTTTCCTGGTAGTTACCTTCGATCGATTTTAAATGTTTCAACTATGAACATAGGAAATGTCTGACGACGAAAGGAAATTTGTTATGTGCGTATGCTGCGAAGACGAGCACGGCCTGTGCGACAAGCCTCACCTTGTTGATGGTAGGCGCTTCAGCATCATGCTAGATGAGACCTTCGAAGTGGATACAGTAAGTCACAACGATAAGTCTTTTTTTGTAATTAAGCATGACTTCTGCTTCTTTTGCTTCAACTTATAATTTTAATTTTTTACTATTCTACTAGCGTATCCCCTGCCATGCAAGAATTTATGTCTTGGATAAGATTGGTTTCAGTACTAAAAAAAGTATGGAGGTAAAGAGAGTTCACTTGAGGACCGAGCATGGTTATACTTTTGCCGTAAAATTGTACAATGCAGACACCTACTCCTATTTTGAATGCAAAAATTGGAGAGCACTATGCAAGGCTTATGCATTTGAGCCTAATATGCTTATCACCTTTGATATTCGTCCGGAAGATGAAATTGAAGGTAATATCGACATCTGGGTCGATGTGCAGACGCCTCCAGTTCTACCATTATGTGAGTTTCACAACCATATTTATTAAGTAATTTATATTGTTTATTTAAAAATAGTTGACAACTAATTTCTATTGACAGCTTATTTCCATTCAAGCAGACATGTCCAGCGCTTGGTAGACAGCACCTACTACTGTCCCGGGGCTGAACTAAACTGCGAGGAGATAGGTCATTATGTTTCATGGCTGGAGGATCTTGATACTGTCAAGACAGGTTATTTTCCTAGACTTCGAGATATTAGTACTCAAAACGTGTGACAACTAGTGTGCGTATTGAACTACGGTCACATCTATCTAGGAAAGATGGTAAGATTTTTACTATTTGTCCTCAGTGCATCTTTTGCATACATTATTTTTTAAGCTAAACTTCATTGCTAAGTATGTTACTACGATGTTCTTCAACAGGGACTCCCGATGAGTGTTGTGCCTCGTTGGATCGAGTCTTAAGGTCGCATGACAATGGTTAGCTTACGGCCAAGATATCCTGTATTGCACATGAGTGCATTCATCATTTCTCGAAGCGAGCAAGTCTTAATAGTCAAAGACTGGAGCAAAATTGTGAAGGATCGCAGAGAAGTACTAGGGGGCAGCAATCAGAAGCGCAGCCCACAATTAGGAGACAGGTTCATATGCATTCTCCAATATGATGAAGAAGGAGTGCTACACATGTTTTATGCTATTTTACCCGAGAGAGAGCAGCAGGAGTAGGTCCTAGGTATTAAGAACAATTAGTTAGTGCTGATTATATATGACTATGATGATGATGAGAAGTTTTTATTATGTGCTACAATGTGTTAGAGTTGATGGTGATGCTGAGGAGGAGTAGTGATTAGGAGTAGGTCCTAGGAGTTGTTATTATAACTAGTGACCAAATTGTTATATGATGTCTCATGGACGAAAATGATGATGATGAGTAGTTGTTATATGACAATAATGTATTATGATGATACTGTATGAAAACTTGCATAATGGCGTATGAATATACAGCATAAAACAAAAAAGAAATACGTAATAATAGTAGTAGCGCGGGTAGAGAGGTGCGCTGCTAGTAACTACCAGCAGCGCTTTCTACAAAAAGTGCTGCTGCTGCTAAGCAGGTATAGCAGTAGCGCTGGCGAACACACGCTACTGCTACACTTTAGCTGTAGCGCCTTATCAGTAGCGCGCTGTGCCGCGCTACTGCTATACCTAAACACGGCGCTACTGCTAGGCTTTTCCCTAGTAGTGTTCGTTTTGTATGTGACATTCCTCTTTTCCTTGTTCTGTAACTTGAAACATTCTGAGATGTCATGCCCGTCTCTCTTGCAATATATACAAGACTGTTTCTTGTCTCTGGATTGTTACCGGCCCCTATAGCCGTTCTTACTTTTACCTCTGTTTCCATTATGTGAGCTATTCTCCTTTGTCCTGCCATGAATAGGTAATCCCTCAGCTTGGGATGAACTTGAGCCATCATGAAGCACCATCAATTTCATTTTCTCCTTAGAGTTCAAAGCTTCATAAACCTCATTAAGCATGAGAGTATCACGACTGTATAATATGGTGTCTTAAAAATTGGAATAAGAACTTGGCAGTGAACAAAGTAACATTAAAGCAGTATCTTCCTCATCATACTAAATATCCATTGCATCTAGATCGGATATGATCTCTTTAAATTCTGAAATATGATTCAAAACATTACCTCCCTCGGGTAACCTGTGCAGGAATAATTTTTGCTTCAGATGCATCTTGCTGGTGAGATCTTTAGTCATGCAAATCCCTTCCAGCTTTAATATAGAGCGGCGGTAGTTTTCTCGCTCAAAATTTCCTGCAAAATATTATTATGCAAATGGAGTTGAATTTGTGACAAAGCCTTACGATCCTTTCTTTTCTCCTCGTTAGACCAATCCTCAATTCTATTCTTCCCAAAACTATCCAGTGCATCATCATAGTCGGCCTGCGCCAACAACGCCCGCATCTTGACTTGCCATAGGGTAAACCTTGTGTCACGATCTAACTGCGGAAGATCGTACTTCATGGATGCCATGAGTCGATAAATCTGTGCACAAAGTAGTACAAACCAGAGATAAAATTCTTGATAGAATTAATTTGCGGAGCGAACAAAAAATAGGGTAAATAGCACCTGGTAGATGTTCAACCGAAGAGCAAAAGAACTTGATGTGATGGTTCACGTGGGAATACTAGTACTAGTCCAAACATTCATTACCAACGCAAAGGCCCATACCGTTTGTACTACATCTAGTCCAACACGGTAGAATTTGGATCACAATTTAACAACTGTCACAAAACTATGGATATCCATCCTCCCAGGCGATCAGCAAACACACTACAATGACATATCCACAACATGATTAATGCTAACAGCTGCTATAAATCATGCCCAAACACACATCATGCATAAAAGTAAAACACTCACTCGCTGCCATTTTGCTTGCAGATTATTCCTTCAGGTTACAACAACGAACTGAAAGAATATACATGAATCACAAATGGTCATTGGTCTCTATGCAGCAACACTATTAAGTGTTCTTGGCGCATTAAAGACCACAGATAGGAATCACTAATAGTCTTCCGATCATACACAATGCATAAAACTCTTCTTTTCCAATCCAACTCTTGATTCATGAAGCGACATCACTGGCTCCATTGCCATGGGCTGCACAGAGAGGGGAAAATACCAAGGGCCTGTCTTAAAAGGTAATAATGTCCCACACTCCTGCTTAGCACATTGCTAATATATTAGGTGCAAGTATACATTAACTTATTTCCTTTCCCAATAACTTTAGCAACATATCACAAAGGGATTAAATGGTTCCAACTGATATTACAGTAGCACCACATGGAGCAACTAGGAATAAAAACTGCATGTTGGAAGCACAAATTTAATAGGGAAAATTATGTTTTTGCCACTATAGCTTTTGCCAATTTTCCTTACGCCGCTCTAGATTTTGACATTTCACTTTTGCCACTCTTAGCTTTTGACAATTATCACAATTGCCGTTCCATGGCATAAACAAAATTAGCAGAGTGGCAATTGTGATACATTGTAAAATCTAAGAGTGACAATAGTGAAATAAAATTATTTTGCTTTTGCCACAAAATGGCAATTGTGATAATTGTCAAAAGCTAAGAGTTGCAAAAGTGAAATGTCAAAATCTAGAGTGGCATAAGAATATTGGTAAAAACTAGAGTGGCAAAAACAAAAAAATTCCAATTTAATAGGAGAGGAAAATAATACCAAATTGATCCAGTGGCAAGGATGATCTGAGGTAATCTGCCTAGCTAGCTGTCATGCACCTTCTGCTTTCCTCGATCCGCTTTTCATCATCAGTGTACTTCCTATTCCTTGTTTCCATTTTCTGAATCAGATGCAACTGCTGCTGCTTGGTGCTCCTCACCTCCAGCTATTTTGAGGACTAACCAAACAAAGGAAATTAACATGGATTCAATAGGATAGGATGCGACAAATAAAATAAAGCAGTAATTCTCACAACCTACACTAAGATTTGTGTTCTTCTCCGTCTAGCTTCAATCAAGTGCTGGGACAGTGCATCCCTCACGCTAATGGCGTCCGTATCTGCTACCTACCACACATGCTCAATGCAATTCTCATCCTGATCCTCTTCATCATCGTCATCATCATCCTTGCTCTCCTCCTCATCCACGTAATTCTCTTACTGATGCTCGTCATCCTCGTCCTCAACCTCCATGTCTATCACACTGTTATACAACATGTAGTATGTGTAGATTAATTCATAAAACAGACATGGATTGACAGAGTGTCAAATTGTTGTGTCCACGATCTTCCATGTGTCTTTCAACATCTCCAGCACAGCTGGCGTGGCCGTTGACGCTGAAGAGTGCCTCCTATTGAAATCTGCTTGAAAAGGAGGAAAACATGCAGAGAGGTCCCTGTCTTCAAGGAGGTAAGGTGTGAGGAGCCATGGGAGAAGAGGCAATCGTGCATCACCAATTATTTATTAACCGACTTATGAATCCACCACCTGATGAGGTGATACCTTCAGCTTGTTACCATCCAGCCAAGTACCCTCCTTGCAGGACTTAAAGAGGGAAGAGCCATTTAAAATGATCGATTGGTTCAGGCTACCTGACGCCCCTAGCCAAATGATTGTGAACCTCGTATCTAGATCAATGAAGGCTTGCAATAGGACACCATCGTTCTTCTCATGGTCACGGTTTTGTGATCCAAATGTGACGCGCCATACAGTGTTATGAATAGATAGGTTATTCAAGATCAAATACTTTTGTTTCCTAGGAGAGGAGTGCAGTGTAAAGAGAGTTGAAGTCACACGGCATGCAGCCAAGCCACCAGCTCCATTGGTTTCTATCAAATTTGTATGTCTTTCTCTTTGCGAGCACATGCATGTACGATCGCAGATAGTGGGGAAATATTCAGCCTCCGAATTATTCACAATGATAAGATGCTGCTTGGCCGGATTGCTTGAAGTCTTGCCGCTTGCTGTTGGAAACAGGTAGAGGGACATGGAAGACGAAGAAGAGGGTGGCAACTCACACCAGCGATTGGCCTTTGCAATTGGAAGAGGAGGTTCAGGTGGAGAATGAAGGTTATCATCAGGGACTAGCATTTACTGCAGTTTGGCACGTTTTCGAAGGGGTAAACTAGCAAACAGAGAGGGAGTTTGTATTTCGGTGTCCTATTCCTCTGTGTAGAAACAGGGGAAGGAAAAAATGGATCTGATCCCAAACAGTCAGGACATCTCCATTAGAAAAGCTGGGATCCGTTGGTACTAGTTTGCCGCCGGTGTGGAACAGTGGTAGTAGTAGACTAAATTACTTGCTGTCAAAATAACTTGCAATCAGAGAGAGACAGATCCCTAAGCTTGATGAACAGTTAAGGCTTGGCTCCGTCTCACTAGTACATAACAGGGCATTGGTCCAGGCCGGGCCAGCCCATTAGTCCCGGTTCAGTCACGAACCGGGACCAATGGGGGCAACGGTCCCGGTTCGTGAGGCCAGGGGGCCGGCCGGGCCTCGTGGGGCATTGGTCCCGGTTCGTCTGGACCCTTTGGTCCCGGTTCCAGACACGAACCGGGACCAGTCGTTGTGGGCCAGGAGCGAGGCACATTGGTCCCGGTTCGTGTCTGGAACCGGGACCAAAGGGCGTCCTTTAGTCCCGGTTCCAGCCACGAACCGGGACCAATGAGATGCCTATATATACCCCCCCGCCAGCGAGCAGAGCACTCCACACTGCTCTGTTTTTTTGGCCGGCGACGGGAGAGCTTTGTGGTGCTCTAGCTCACCTCCTATGCACATGAGGTGTTCGATGAAATGCCTGAGTCACATTTAAGCTTTCTCCTCTCGAAGCTCCTTGTCCAAACTCCATTTTTCTCAAGATTTGTTTAGGTTTGGCGATCCGTCCTGTCCCGTCCCCGTCCTCATCGCCGTCGATCGCCCGCGTCCATCTCGGCGCCGGCACCACCGTGGTTAGCCTCTTCTTCTTATCTTCTTTCTAAAAGAAAAAAGTTCTTACTTGTATGATTTAGATAGATACTTGTGTAATTTTCTTACTTTTATTATTGTTTGTTATTATATAGTGCCATGGACATGGTATCCGCCCACGTCGGCCCTCGTCCGGTCTATGATTCGGATGTGGTATATATTATCTTTTATAACTATTTGTTTTATTTAGTGTTTATGACAATTATGCCGACCAACGTGACATAGATTTTTTAATCTAGGAGGTATGTGAACCGGAAATTCCAACCGACATAGAAATTCTTGTCGAGAAGTTAAATTTGGTTGAAAAAGTAAACAATTACTTGAAAGAAAAATTACAAAGAGTTTAAGAGGAGAAGATGAAGTTGGAGTTGCATGTTGCCGATGTCGTCGACGATCACAAGATCAAGATGGATGCAATGCGCTTGAAGATTAGAAAGATTAGAAAATATGCCATTCATACTGAGGCTTGGTATCATTATGCCGTTGGATCAATTGGTACCTTAGTTGCGGTTATGATCGCATTTGTTGTTGCATTTAAATTTTATAGTTTCAATGTATGTTTTAATTAGATGCTCTAGAGAGCTATATGTTGTTCAATAATGAGAACTATGTATGAACGTTATGTATTTATTTTGGTCACTACTGTACTTTGGCTTTAATGTGATGATGAATTTCTATTAATTTGGTCACTTCTCTATTCATGATATGCACGCAGATGAACCGGCAATGGATGTACGGTGACCGACGCACCTCCGAGTATATTGAGGGCCTGCATAATTTTCTCGAAGCGGCTGAGGCAAACAAGCAGAATGGTTTTATGCATTGTCCATGTACTATCTGTGAGAATACGAAGGCTTTCTCCAACTATAAAACCCTTCACTTCCACCTGCTTCAGAAGGGTTTTATGCCACACTATAATGTTTGGACCAAGCACGGAGAAAGAGGGGTTATGATGGAAGACAACGAAGAAGAAGAGGATGATGACAACTACCCGCCCCCTGAATACAGTGATGCTGCAATGGGGGAAGCTGAAGATCAAGAGGAACCAGACGATGTGCCCGATGATGATCTTCGCCGGGTCATTGTTGATGCACAGAGAGAATGCGAAAGTGAAAGGGAGAAGTTGAAGTTCGATCGCATGTTAGAGGATCACAAAAAAGGGTTGTACCCAAATTGCGAAGATGACAACAGAAAGCTCGGTACCACACTGGAATTGCTGCAATGGAAGGCAGCCAATGATGTATCTGACAAGGGATTTAGTTCGCTGCTGAAAATAATGAAGAAGAAGCTTCCAAAGGATAACGAATTGCCTGGCAGTACGTACGAAGCAAAGAAGGTTCTATGCCCTCTAGGATTGGAGGTGCAGAAGATACATGCATGCCCTAATGACTGCATCCTCTACCGCGGTGAGTACGAGGATTTGAACGCATGCCTGGTATGCGGTGCATTGCGGTATAAGATCAGACGAGATGACCCTGGTGATGTTGAGGGCGAGCGCCCCAGGAAGAGGGTTCCTGCCAAGGTGATGTGGTATGCTGCTATAATACCATGGCTGAAACGTCTGTTCAGAAAGAAAGAGCATGCCAAGTTGATGCGATGGCACAAAGAAGACCGTAAGAAAGACGGGAAGTTGAGAGCACCCGCTGACGGGTCGCAGTGGAGAAAAATCGAGAGAAGGTGGGGGGACTTTGCAGGTGACGCAAGGAACGTATGGTTTGGTTTAAGTGCAGATGGCATTAATCCTTTTGGGGAGCAGAGCAGCAATCATAGCACCTGGCCCGTGACTCTATGTATCTATAACCTTCCTCCTTGGTTGTGCATGAAGCGGAAGTTCATTATGATGCCAGTGCTCATCCAAGGCCCTAAGCAACCCGGCAATGACATTGATGTGTACCTAAGGCCATTAGTTGAAGAACTTTTACAGCTGTGGAATGGAGAAGGTGTACGTGTGTGGGATGAGCACAAACAGGAGGAATTTGACCTACATGCGTTGCTGTTTGTAACCATCAACGATTGGCTTGCTCTCAGTAACCTTTCAGGACAGACAAACAAGGGATACCACGCATGCACACACTGTTTAGATGACACCGACAGTATATATTTGGACAAATGCAGGAAGTATGTGTACCTGGGGCATCGTCGATTTCTTCCGACCAACCATCAATGTCGAAACAAAGGAAAGCATTTCAAAGGTGAGGCAGATCACCGGAAGAAGCCCGCCCTCCGTACTGGTGATCACATACTTGATATGGTCAATGATTTACATGTAATCTTTGGAAAGGGTCCTGGCGGACTATCTGTTCCGACTGACGATGCGGGACGCGCACCCATGTGGAAGAAGAAATCTATATTTTGGGACCTACCCTATTGGAAAGACCTAGAGGTCCGCTCTGCAATCGACGTGATGCACGTGACGAAGAATCTTTGCGTGAACCTGCTAGGCTTCTTGGGAGTGTATGGGAAGACAAAAGATACACCGGAGGCACGGGAGGAACAACAACGTGTGCATGAAAAAGACGGCATGCATCGAAAGCAGTATGAAGGTCCTGCCAGCTACGCTCTTACCAAAGAAGAGAAGGAAATCTTCTTTGAATGCCTGCTCAGTATGAAGGTCCCGTCTGGCTTCTCGTCGAATATAAAGGGAATAATAAATATGGCAGAGAAAAAGTTCCAGAACCTAAAGTCTCATGACTGCCACGTGATTATGACGCAACTGCTTCCGGTTGCATTGATGGGGCTTCTACCGGAAAACGTTCGATTAGCCATTGTGAAGCTATGTGCATTCCTCAATGCAATCTCTCAGAAGGTGATCGATCCAGAAATCCTGTCAAGGTTAAGGAGTGATTTGGTGCAATGTCTTGTTAGTTTCGAGCTGGTGTTCCCACCATCTTTCTTCAATATCATGACGCACGTCCTAGTTCATCTAGTCGACGAGATTGTCGTTCTGGGCCCTGTATTTCTACACAATATGTTCCCCTTTGAGAGGTTCATGGGAGTCTTAAAGAAATATGTTTGTAACCGCGCTAGGCCAGAAGCAAGCATCTCCATGGGCCATCAAACAGAGGATGTCATTGGGTTTTGTTTTGACTTCATTCCTGACCTTAAGAAGATTGGTCTCCCTCAATCGCGGTATGAGGGGGGACTGACTGGAAAAGGCACGCTAGGAGCGGACTCAATAACATGTAGGGACGGGCATTCTTGGTCTCAAGCACACTACACAGTTCTACAGAATTCTACCTTGGTGACCCCGTATGTCGATGAACACAAGAATATTCTGCGCTCCAAACACCCGGAGCAGTGTGACGACTGGATTACATATGAACACATCAGGACTTTCGGCAGTTGGTTGCAAACACGTCTCATGGGTGACAACACTGTTTCTGATGAGCTGTACTCGTTGGCCAGGGGACCATCTTCGACTGTATTGACTTACAAAGGGTACGAGATAAATGGGAATACATTTTACACGATCGCCCAAGATCAAAAGAGCACCAACCAAAACAGCGGTGTCCGCTTTGATGCAGCAACCAAGAGGGGAAAGGACACATATTATGGTTACATAGTGGACATATGGGAACTTGACTATGGACATGATTTCAAGGTCCCTTTGTTTCAGTGCAAATGGGTCAATCTGTCAGGAGGCGGGGTACAGGTAGACCCACAGTACGGAATGACAACAGTGGATCGCAACAATCTTGGGTACACAGACGAACCATTCGTCCTAGCCAATGATGTGGCGCAGGTTTTCTATGTGAAGGACATGTCTACCAAACCGAGAAAAAGAAAAGATAAGGAAGCGAATACATCATACGATGAGCCAAAGCGCCACATAGTTCTTTCAGGAAAAAGAGACATCGTGGGATTGGAGGGCAAGACAGACATGTCTGAAGATTATGAAAAGTTTCATGAAATTCCTCCCTTCAAAGTCAAGGCTGACCCAAGCACCCTGTTAAACGATGAAGATTATCCATGGTTACGGCGCAATAAGCAAAGGACACAAGCGAAGAAAAAGTGAAGACTTTCTCTCCACAACTATATCATTGCAGTTACATGTGAAGAAATTAAATGCCTTTTGTAACAGATGAGTTTTCGTCCGAAACCCTGATACTTCGAAAGAGATTGTCCGTTTTGTACACGAAGTGCATCCAGTTTTTGCCGTAACCCTCTCAACTTTTTAGCACATGCTATGTGGGTGAAATGATGATACCATGCCAACTTTCAACCTGTTCAGAGTTCATTTGTAGTGCTTTTCAATTTCAGGGTCATTTAGCTTAAAAAAATCAGTAAATGCATGAAAAATAGGAAATGAAGTCAGAAAGGGTTGAAAATTGATGATGTGGCTTTGAATTGTGCATTTTGAACACACAAAAAGTCTTGAGTTCAAATAAGTTCAAAAAAATGAAATCCCTTTGTAACAGATGAGTTTTCGTCCGAAACCCTGATACTTCGAAAGAGATTGTCCATTTTGTACTTGAAGTGCATCCAGTTTTTGCCGTAACCCTCTCAACTTTTTAGAACATGCTATGTGGGTGTAATGATGATACCATGCCAACTTTCAACCTTTTCAGAGTTCATTTGAAGTGCTTTTCAATTTCAGGGTCATTTAGCTCAAAGAATGAACTAATAGCAAAAAGAATGAACTAGAAAACCTTTATGAAACTCTAATAGCAAAAATAATGAACTAAAAATAATTAATTAAAAAATTCTGTTATGATCAACTAAAATAAAACTATAATATTCTTCAATAGCAAAAAGAATCAACTAAAAAGCTTTTATAAAACTCTAATAGCAAAAGGAATCAACTAAAAATATTTTATAAACCTCTAGTATTTATGAAACTAAAATTATATAAAATTTATGCAACTAAAGTTATCAAAGTATTTTTTGTTCAAAACATTAATAGCAAAAAGAATTTTCATAAAGAATTTTTTTAGAAACTTTAATAGCAAACTAAAATAACAAAATCTGTTTTTGGTTAAAACAGACATTTAAAATTACCTAAAAATTACCAAATTGAATATAATCATAAAACACAGTAATATTAAATAGCAGGAAAAAGAATCACTCGAAAATCTATTTTTATAGTAAAGTTATTCACAAACTAGTGATTCACACCAATTTAAAAGAATTCAAATTTAAACTATTCAAATTTGGAAACTAATGGCACTAACAGAAAGTTTATAATTTTTGTGACCTAAAAGCAAAAAGAATCACTCAAAAACTGTAAGTAGAAACAAAAGAAAATAAATAAAGCAAAAAAGAAAACAAAAAAAGTAGAAAAAAATTAAAAAAAATGCCGCCTACTGGGCCACCACGGCCTGAATACGACTAGAAACCCAACCATCTAGTTGGGCCAGGATTCAGGCCCGTAGAAGGCCCAGAAGGCCCACAGGCAGAGGTCATGCGATTAGGCCCATAAGCCTGCTGCTGAGAGGAGCTCGAGAGGGTGTGCGCAGCAGCGCTTATAAACCACTCTCGAGCCCTCTCAGCTAGCGAGGTAGGACTAAACTTTTGGCCGCGGGCAGCACCACGCTTTAGTCCCGGTTGGTGGCACCAACCGGGACCAATGCCCACCTTTGGTCCCGGTTGGTGGCACCAACCGGGACTAATGCCACCCTTTAGTCCCGGTTGGTGCCACCAACCGGGACCAAATGTCTCTGCTTCCCGCCCTTTGGGCTGACGAAAAGAGACCTTTGGTCCCGGTTGGTGGCACCAACCGGGACCAAAGGGAGGCATTGGTCCCGGTTGGTACCACCAACCGGGACTAAAGGCTTTGCTATATAAGCCAACACTTAGGAATTTTTCCCCAAATTCTCACATCTCCCCCGACGCCGCCCGGCTGCTCCTCGTCGCTGTCGCCGTCGCCGCCCGCTCCTCGTCGCCGTCGCCCTCTCCCATCGTCGCTGTCGCCGTCGCCCTCTCCCATCGTCGTTGTCGCCGTCGCCCTCTCCCATCGTCGCTGTCGCCATCTCCCATCGCCGCCTCGTCGCCGCGCCTCCTCGTCGCCGTCGCCCTCTCCCATCGCCGCCCCCAGTGAGCACCCCGCCTTCCCCCGAGCCCTCGCCGGCGTGCCCTCCTCCCCGTCTCCGCGTGCGTGCCC
Organism: Elymus sibiricus; assembly: GCA_039707655.1. Taxonomy (NCBI): domain Eukaryota; kingdom Viridiplantae; phylum Streptophyta; class Magnoliopsida; order Poales; family Poaceae; genus Elymus; species Elymus sibiricus. The sequence goes on from CM077675.1 coordinate 529,198,993, forward strand.
CCCCGAGACCGCCGTCCTCGTCGCCGGCCTCGTCGCCGGCCTCAAGCCATCGCCGCGCCCCCCAGTGAGCCCCCCCTTCCCAGGGTCCCCTGCTCCCCGTCGCCGCGTGCCCCCGAGCACACCTTGCTCTGCCACTGCTCCATGGTCGCCGGCAGCCCCCGTTGCTATGTTTTTTTATGAGATGTATATTTTCATGTGGAGATAGATGATGATGTTGATAGATAGATAAATGATTTTGTTGATATATATATATATATAGTTCATTATGTTAGATAATTTGATGAAATGATGATATATATATAGATGATATGATGATATATATATATGTTGATTTTTTTTATATGATGAATGTTTTTGTTCATATATAATGTATATATGTATGTGGCTATATGTATGTATGGATGGATGTATATATGATGTTTTTTTGTTCATAGCATTTTTTTGTTCATATATGTATTTTTTTCATATATGTGGCTATATGTATTTTTTTGTTCATAGCATTTTTTTGTTCATAGCATTTTTTTCCATGTATGTATGTGGCTATATGTATGTATGTCGCCGTCGCCCTCGATCTCCTACCCCCTCCCGCCCCTACCCGACAAACTCTCGAGGCCACCCAAACCCCTAGAAGAAAACTCCGGTAAATTCGACATGAGGGGGGACGTCGGACATATCGGGCGACCAACTCTCGAGGCCACGCAAACCCTAGAAAAAAAGAGTTGTCGATCTCCTACCCCCCCTCCCCTACCTGACAAGTTAAAAGAGCTTTGTCGAGGCCACCTCCCCGATAACTTCGACATGAGGGGGACGTCCGACATGACATGAGGGGGGACGTCGGACGTCGGACATGAGGGGTGAGCGTCGTTGTCGTCTACCCCCTCCCCGATAACTTCGACATGAGGGGGGACGTCGGACATGACATGAGGGGTGAGCGTCGTTGTCGTCTACCCCCTCCGGTAACATAGATAACTCCGGTAACATAGATTTATCAAGAATGCCCCCATTATGGATGTGCACAAGTTGATCCAAATTTTTTTTGATCTCATCTATATATATTCTTTTATATGTCACGTTGTCTGTCAAAGTATTGAAGAAATCCATGGCTTCATCATTAGCCGGAAGTAACACGCGTATGATGCTATGAAGCTCTTCAAAGTTGTTTTGGAACGGAGTTCCGGATAGAATAATTTGCTTTTTGGTACGAATTTCAGCAAAGGCCTTCCAAATAGCGATATTCGGAAGGCTCTTGCTGAACTTCGTACCAAAAAGCTAATTAATTATCCTATCCGGGACTCCGTTCCAAAACAATTTTGGAGAGCTTCGTACCATTATGCGCCTATTACTTCCGGCTAATGATGAAGCCTTGGTTTTCTTGAATCCTTTGACACTAGACAACGTGACATATAGAAGGGTAGATGAGATCAGGAAAAATATGGACCATTTTCTGCACATTCAGAATGGCGCCATTTTGTTAAATCCCTTAAAGGTTAAGAGAATCCCTTGTTTGACATTCATGAGAGAGGCGGTCCGGACGTCGGACATTCATGAGAGAGGCAGTCCGGACGTCGGACATTCATGTTTGTATATTAATTGCCATGTTGTAATATTTGCAGAAACTATGGATCAAAGAGACTTGGAACAAGAACAGTTGTTGGGGGAGATAATCCTCGCCGGAGGTGATGCTGTCTTGTCGTTTCTCAATGACACCGATGGAACAATGGAGGAGGAAGGACATGATCATGATGGCTCCGGTGACATGATCATGATGGCTCCGGAGGTGCTGACTAGCTAATTGATGCATTAATTGTTTTGGTATGTACATATATATATTAACTCTTCTTTGTTCTTTTATAGCCCTCCGGATCGAGCCAAACTTCGGTAACGAGACGAGGCCCGAAGAAGAGGTTGCGCAAGGATGAAAGGTTCACGATCACAGCACTCGCGGACGATGGCCTACCGATTGAACCCAAGCGGACCAAGGACGCATTTTCTGCTCAGTGCGGAGCTATTGTTAGGGACAACATCCCGATCAGCATCAAGCAATGGAATAAGCCTAAGGACGACGCCCCTGAAGGTGATTATGTCACCGATAGACAGAAAGATGATCTTTGGACCTTGCTGAAGGCAAATTTCACCCTACCACCAGAGGAGGATCCGAATAAGCCCGCTATAGAGCCACTGGTCAAGGCGTGTGCTCTTAAGAAGATGGCAGATCTATTCAGGAGGTGAAGAAGGAGTTGAAATCAAAGTTTGTCGACAAAGGTGAGACTCCAGAATTCATCGGCCGATTTGAGAAGATAAGAGATCACTGGCCCGCATTTGTGGCCTACAAGACATCAGACAAGAGTAAGAAAATGTCAGAGACAAACAAGAACAACGCTGCAAAGAAGCAGTATCACCATCACACGGGATCAGGTGGCTACCTCAAAGCCCGGCCGTTGTGGGACAAAGCTGTGAATGACCTGATTGCTAAAGGGGTCGAACCAGAGACATTGAACTGGCCAGACCGTTCAAGGACTTGGTTCTTCGGGGTTGGGGGAACTTTGGACCCTGAAACAGGGAAGTGCCGTTGGACGGACGAGCAACTTGCAATACCCGTCGCGAAGCTTCAGAAGTATATCACCGCAGCGCAGGAAGGGACGTTCATTCCCGACAGAGAGAAGGACGAGCTGACTGAGGCCCTAGGGAATGCTGAGCACCCTGGACGAACACGAGGCACACCAGGCTCCGTTCCGTGGAAGTTTGGGTTTCCCGACGCAGGCGGTTACAGAAGCCGAGAGAGAAAGAGGAAAGCGGAGCTGAGCGACATGCAGAAGATGAGTGCAAGACTACAAAAGCTAGAGGAATCTGAGAGCCAGCGAGCTGCCGGCCAACTATCTCAGCGGCATGAAGCTACCCCGCCATCTCAGTGGAGAAGCAGCGTGGCTTCCACGGAGCCCGTTCAGACTGACTTCACGGAGCCTATCTACCCCGTGGATACTATCACCGAGGCTCAAAATTGCGAGCTTATGACGAAATGCCATAACCTCACTTTCAAGGCGGCTCTCGGCTCTGTTGCACCTCCTCAACCCAACGGAACTTTTCACTGCCTTACGATTCCACATGGCTATGCTGTTGTGATGGTGGATGAAGTAATGGAGGGATTTGAGGAGCTCGAGCTTTACCACTCTAAAGGTGAAGGGGAGAATTAGCTGGTTCGTGCTCTGAGGAGTACATGTCTATGGCAGAAGGAGTACATCAAGCTTCCAAACTGGACGCCTCCGCCTCCTCCTCCTCCTCCGGCGAGTCAGGGCACTCTGCCTCCTCCTCCTCCTCCTCCTCCGGCGAGTGATCAGGGCACTCCGCCTCCTTCTCCGGCTCCTCCGACGCGTGAGGGCACTCCGCCTCCTCCTTCGCCTACTCCGGCGCGTCGGAGCACTCCGCCTCCGCAGCAACGACGGAAGAGAGACGCCGCTGCTCCGGCGGCTAGCAGTACAAGCAGAGGCGGGAGGCAATTCAGATACGGTCCATGTCTCAAGCCTATGGAAAAGTTACCATATGAGAGGACCGAGCAGGAAAACGAGGACATATGTCGTGCCGAAGTGAGGGACCATTTTGCAAAGAAAACTCCACCTCCGAAGGAGAAGCTAGATCCGGTGAAAGTGAAGCGCACTATCGATGCCTTGAAGCGACCACCACCGCCTCCGCCGGATTCCAACTATGACCGCATAATTACTAAGACACATGCTAAAGCGCAGCAGTCGGGAAGTACTTCCAGTGCTGCAAGAGCGAAAAAACGAAGAAGTGGGAAAACAATTCCCCAGCTCGGCGAACAGGAGAAGCAATCGTGCCCCCCGCTCAAGGTGTCTCGCGATATAGCTAATCATCCGGTGCTACTGCCCGGTACCACTCTTGATGATTACCTGCCCGATGATGTACAGTTTGAAACGGCTAAGGTAGTAGACGTCTTTAGATACGAGCACGGGAAGCCTCTCGTCAAACCTGATCATCCTCATCTAACAACGATGATGCAAAAATTGCATGACTGGTACATGGAAACCTGCAGGAAGTCTGGGAAAGACAGTTTGTTAGTCGGAATTAAAAAAGAGCATGACTTCCCTGGAGTCGACCTGCTGCCTGTTGAATTTGTGGAGTTATTTCAATTATACAATCAAAAGGCCCTCGACAAACAACTCATGACTTGCTACTGTCTGTAAGTATTACTTCTATAATTAAGTCTCTAGCTCAGCTCGTTCATTGCATGTATATATAATTATCCTCACTATATTATGCAGATTCAAGATGGTCGAATGCCAAAAAATAGGAATCTTCGACGTTGGGTTCATTAGCCCAAATACCGTAAATGAATGGTCGGTACGAAAGGCGGCTGAAGATACCGAGAACAACTTACTACAAACGTTCCTTAAACATCAAAACAAAAGGGAAATACTCTTTCCTTACAACTTCAAGTGAGTGTTACTGTCTTCTGCATATTCGGTTCCGCTTACTCGTGGTTAAGTAATGTAATTGATGAGTTATGCGTGCGCAGCTTCCACTATATTCTGCTATCCATTAACCTTGACGGGGCATTAGTAACTGTCTTAGACTCGCTCCGTAAAGATCCCAAGTATTATGCGGACATGACTGCAATGCTCTAGAAGTAAGTTCAATCAATACCGGGACCATATCGGCAACTTTCGTTCATTTCCTGATATCAAGTAATCATTTTCTTTGCCTGCCAGGGTTTGGAAAACGTTCACCGCTAAGGTTCCGGGTCTGAAGAAGGAGCTGCGATTTACACACCCCAAAGTAAGTAGTACTAGCTAGTTCCGCGCATCTCTCATTGTTTCTAGTTTCATCAATACCATTATCATGCTTGCTTATCAGTTTGATTGAACTCTATTCTCGTAAAGTGCTTGTTGCAGGCACCCAACACTCATTTATGTGGATACTACGTATGCGAGTTCATTCGCTACTATACCTCTGAACGGGCCTCCTCTGAGAAACAATTTGAAGTACGTAAACAATATTCACAATTTTATTTTATATATTACCATCAATTGTGTTGAGTTTCATTCATATATATGTATTGACCCCTTCTTTAAATTAGATCTGGCAGATGCGGGATGAACTCCTACCACATGATCGCATACGAGCAATTCAAGAGGAATTGGCGGGATTCTTTCTTGACCACGTCATACCTGAACGAGGAGAATACCATGTGAAATTGAAATTGTTGTAAGGGATGTTATATATTGTACATATGTAGCAGCGTCGGATAGATATACGAAAACTTGTTGTTCGACCAAGCACGAAGAAAGAGATGTCACTTCTCTCTATATATGTTCATGACGATCTTGTGTAATTAATGGTTTCCTTTATTTGCTTACTAGCTAGCGTCGAGTTCTCTCTATATGTGTAGTAGCTAGCGTCGACCAAGCACGGAAAAAGAGAGGTCACTTCTCTCTATTAGCTCGCTAACACAATATGAAACCCCTAAATTAACCCTCCAAAACCCCAAAACCCCCCCTTCCAAAAAAAAAAAACCCAGCGACTGCGAGCTGCTGACGCGTGGCCGCCTTTTGGTCCCGGTTGGTGTTACCAACCGGGACCAAAGGTGGAGCCTTTAGTCCCGGTTGGTAACACCAACCGGGACTAAAGGTCCTCCCTCCCCGCCCCAGGCAGCGCCACGTGGATGCCTTTTGGTCCCGGACTAAAGGTCCTCCTGCCTGGGCTTCCCGCAGCGGCCACGTGGAGCCCCTTTGGTCCCGGTTCGTAAGCGAACCGGGACTAAAGGTTTTGGGCTTTAGTCCCGACCCTTTAGTCCCGGTTCCAGAACCGGGACTAAAGGCCCTTACGAACCGGGACAAATGGCCCTTTTTCTACTAGTGTCTGCGGGCGAACTCGCTTCTGAGTATGACCAAAATAATCATCAGCTGACTAATCATCACTTCCCTCTAATGTTTGGCAGATGCAGTTTTCTCAATTCATGAATAAAATAGCTTATGTCTTCATTTGGGTTGAGAAAAAAAAAAGTAGTCCTTAGCTCCTTGCAGACATACATGTATGGGAGATGGATGTGGATTCGCTGAGTTGTTGGGACTACAACATATATAATTTTTGTGATTCGTTCACCTCTCCCACTTACAAATAAAATGTGCACTATTACTATTTTGGATACGACTGAATCAAAACAACAGCACGCATATTGTTATATATACTACTGTCGGATGATTCAGGAATATATGTATTTTAGCTCAATTAACTACACTAGCTTTAGTATCAGCACCTTTAATTGCCAATCCTTGGACGGAGCATGGCCATCCTGGCACATGATATGGCCCCTCTTGGCTGAACGACACCCCGTGAGGTATGGTGCAGCAAACATCAGAGTACCGCAGAGTATATGCGTGTCATTCAGTTCATAGTACTTCACACTGCTTACATGTATCATTTTTTTTAGAAAAGGAGGATTACCTCCGACCTCTGCATCAATTGATGCATGCAGCCTTTTATTAATAAAGGAACAAATATATCTGTAGTCCAAGACAAGCTCAATTAAAGCTGTAAAAAAGGAACGGAAATGAAAAGATGCCACAATGGGCGAAAATAGACCTAGATAACTAAACACCTATCCTATTACTGGACTACCATCCAAACCAGTTATAGATATCCCGAGCTACCATCTCCCATCGGATAGACCTAGTAACCATAGGCTCTTTGGCTTCCGCGGGAGTGAGTAACAACCACATACGGATCAAAGCAGTGGCCCCGTAGATAACCTGCAAAAAAATTGTACGTGTTTGTCTGTTAAAAACGAAATCATTCCTGCAGTTCCATATAGCCCAAAGTAATGCACATACTCCAATCCGAATGTGCTTCGCAATATTTGTGTCTACCCCATTTAACCACGTTCCAAATAACGTGTGTATACTGTGTGGAGGGTTGATATTGAAGGCTATATGGAGTGAACGCCATAGTATCCTGGCCATCGGACAATCAAGAAAGAGGTGTTTGATGGTTTCATCTTGATCACATAAGTTGCATCTTTGAGTACCCTCCCAATTACGTTTTGCCAAATTATCTTTCGTTAGAATCACCTCCTTTGTGAACAAACCACATAAAGACTTTGATTCTCGACGGAACCTTGACCTTCCAAATATGTATTGAGTTGGGGATCGGGCCCGAATCAATGAGATCTAAATACATAGATTTGACCGAAAAGATGCCATTCCTCTTTAAATTCCAATGAAGATTATCTGGCACGTCAGAGAGATTGATATCCATCAACCTTCTAACGAGATGCAATCAGGCTGCCCAGCGATCTCCAACTAAAGATCTCCGGACTGTAATACTCTAGCACAACATCCCTATAATGGATGCCATGACTTGACAAATCATTTTTTTTACCACACAACACGCTAGTCTAAATTCGGTATAACACTCCAACCGAAGTGGATCAGCTGATATCTTATGCATGGAGAAAGAAATCTGAGCAACAAATAAGGCTCGGAAGTCGGAATCCAACCGAAGTGATACCAAACGGAAAAAAAATACGTTGCCTGAAGCCTGGGTATGGCGAAAGCCATGGCTTCCAAACATTTGAGAGGCACCACCTATCATCGGTCAGATGTTCAGTTTCAATCGATGTACAATCCAGCAGGGTCTTGAACTCAAGACCTCTTGGCTTTGATACCATATTGAATTCATGCTCCAGCCAACTCATCCAAAAGTCTGAACTATGGGAGAGGGTCGGACATTATACTCCAACACTAACAAAACAAAAAGACAACATACTTCTCCTTTAGGAGTAGAGATACAGTCATACATCCATCCGTATTTGTCAGATTATCACATCATCTATGATGTCTGCGGCTACACATTTTTTTTTAATTTCTCCAGCATAGAACTCTAAATTAGTTAGATCACCAAATGTATATTTTCACACCTTGACATACTAGGCATATGTTCTTTTGCAAAAAGACAAAATAGGCATCAGGTTACAACAGACTACCATAGGTTTATATGTTTTCAGGCCTTCAAAAACTAGGCATCAGTTTCTTTCGCGAGTAGAAAAGAAAAACGCGAGGCATGGGTTAAAGAAAACAGACCTGTTGTTAAACTTAGTTCTCTATTGAGTGTATACCATTTCGCATTAATCATTTTCAAATTGAATAATGGCTGGATTTAAATAACATATTGATTTCTACATTGGAATATGAACTTTTTCAAAGAATCTATAAATGTATACGTGAAAGTAATATTTACCAACTGACTTTTACCAATTCAAGTTAAGATTTTAGGCTCGATTGAGATCGGACATGTCGTTAAATAAATAACAATGAGCCCAAAGCATATGTTAACAAAATAACCTATGTTTACATTACTAATGTCTCATAACAAGATACACATTCAGTCTAATGTAGTTCACTGACATGTACATGATCACGCCATTGACAGGGACTATGATATACGAGCATGGTAGCTTCCTGCTGAATGTACATATCACGTCTATCACACGGGATATCATGTCCGAGCATGATAGCTTCATGGAAAGGTATTATAACGAATTGTGGAAATCATGTTTTTTTTTTACTTTGGAACCGAAGCGTAAATATATTCTTCTTTAAATAATCAAAATGGGGATGGGGGCAAATCCCCCCCCCCCCCCCCCCCCCCCCGAATTTAATGGTTATAGCTAACAAGCTAAAGAAGATGCCATCTATTTATATTGTGGGATGTGGTTGGGGCAAGGAACCAACATAGGACAAATATTGCATAAGACCAACTAATTTGTTCTTCATCTTGTTCATCTACCACAAGTTTTCTATACTCACTAGCACTTAACCCTTTACCTTTTTTGGAATGCTTCGTATTAGGGTAGGAAGCTTCAAGCTTGGTCCTTTTTCAACTTAAGCGACCATTCAGAGTAGGAGGGTTCTTCATAACTCCACACGGAACACATAAAATGTCTTCTACTTTCTCTTTGAAATTGATTGGAATGTCGTTAACTTCTAGAGTGTATTTTGTGGTATCAGCTCTGTGAACCAACCACAAGGTAAGACCTTAAGGCCAATGATACTCTTTCATGTTTTGCATACTATGAAAACCGATATTCTCAACAAACTTCCTCTGGTTTTGGTTGATTTCGTTCATAACGGGCGGAATTAGATGATGAGAACAACGGTAACACTCAACCAACGAGGATTGTTATCATGTAACAAATCATGGAATAACTTTTATCATACAATAGGATATAAATAGCAAAAAAAAATCCTTCTTCTCCTGATCAGCACTCCTCAAATTTAGTACAAATATCATCATTGTTACAGGTAATGCCTTTGCGCTTTTGGCAAGACTTGTGTGCATGCCTTACATTAGAAACGTTTTTGTTTGAGACAAGTTCTTCTTTAGCCCAGGAGATGTCGTTCTGCTCGAGGATGGTTTGTCTAGAAGGTATTCATCCATCCCAACATTATCCATTGTTTAATTAAACTACAAAGTGATTGGTTCTTCTTAATATAATAAAAATGGTGATGGGGGCCAATCCCCCCCCCCCCCCCCCCCCCCCCCGGTACCAAATAAAATGGTTATAGCTAACAAGCCATAGCAGATGTCATCCATTTCGGTATTTTTTGAAAAAACTTTGCTTTTTCACATGCTTTTACGTAGCATCACAATATTTATGCAATAAGAGATCCACTCGCTTGTCCATGTCTGGGGTAGCATTAAAAAAAGCAAACTGTCATCTGTAAAAAAAGGTGATTCACATGTGGTGCACTCGGAGCCACCTGAATCCCGTGAATCAATTCCTGGGGCAATGTTGATTTAAGCAGGCAAGAGAGGCCCTCGGCCGCCAGCAAAAAAGGATAGGGTGAGATGGGATCACCCTCCCGAATCCCCCTAGTGGGCTTGAACTCCTCCAATTTTCCACCATTGAACATGACCAAGAATGAAATTGATGTCAGACACCTCATGACGGCCTCAGTAAACCGTGGGCTGATCCCAAGCTCCAGCCCTACCGCCTTCAAATACGACCATTCAAGCCTACCATAGGCCTTCATCATGTCTAACTTTAATGCACAAAATCTCTTACCCTTTAGCTTTCTTGTTTTCATATGAGACGACCATGAACGAATGCCTGTTGTTCTTCAGAAATACTGTCGGGGAAAATGAGTTTGGGCCTGTTAGCCAGTACCTTAGACATGATCTTAAGGATCACAATGCAGAGGTTGATCGGTCGAATGTAAAGAGCTAATCTATGGGAGTTCTCTATTTCCTTACCAAAATTTAAAGAGCTAATCTATGGCAAATCAGAGAGAAAATCACTCAAACCTGACTCCCTGAGGCGCTCCTCTCCTTCCAGAGGCAAGGCCATCTCCTTCTGCCTTGCTTCCTCCAAAATCGTGGTGGTGCCCTTGTATTCGTTCGGCGTTGCCCCCACCAGATCAACGTCGATCTCGCCTGGATTCCTGCTGAAGAGCTCCTCTGCCCACTGCTTCATCCGCTCCGAAACTTTCTTCGGCTCTGGAGCAGTTCGGTAAATTTGCCTTGCCTCGGCCTTGAACACGCTCCACTCCACCGCGTAGGTGAGCCCACCGTCGGAGCCCACCCCACTACTGGCCCCTCCCTCCGTCGGACCCGCCGCCGCCATTTTCTCCACACCCTGTCTCCATCGCAACCCGATCACCAGGCGATCGCAGGAGCTTCATTTTGTTTTGGCAAAACCGCCTCCCTTATGTCTATGAATGCACAAGTTAGCTACTTTTCCTTTAGCACTAGTAAGCATGCAAGTGCAATGCACGTTTTGTTTAACACCCATAAATTATAACCGACCCGATTGGATATACAACAAAAGTGTCCAAACCAACTGCATGCACATATACACAATCAACACTAGTCACCCATATGTCTTACTCTTTTCGTCGTATGTTTGATTATTGTGCATTATGGACCAGATACATTTTTCTGCCGACTCGCTAACCTAACACGTACGGCAAAGAATCATCTTGGAAGAACCAGAGATTAAAAAAAGCATATTATCTTGATGAGACTAGTAAAAAATCAGAAGGATCGAACATAATTGTAATGCTATAAAAATTCCACCCCGTACAAAGTAGGGAAAATATGTCTTTCTAAATATGTAACATTCTCCAAAATAACTCATGAGCCTCACCAGAACAAATCTTATAGAATGAATATCAGATCTTTGTAGTGAACCGATATAGCAGTTACATTCAGATTCATAACTTATAAATAAAATTTACAATAGAATGTATAAATGGTACATGGACTCCATACACATTCTCTTTAATTCAGAATTTGTATACTATGCAACAGAAGTGTGGAAAGGGAAATCATTGAAATGAAAATATGCCAAGGTAATTATGTAGAGAGAGAGGGAAACGACTAATTGGTTGCTTCCCAATCTTCCATTATAACACCAATTGGCACCAAAAAAAATACTATATTAAGGAATTTTTTATACCTGCATTATCCACAATGCATCCTTGTTACCTCACTAGTAGAAAACAGGCCTTTGGACCGAAGCATTAGTCCCGGTTGGGTTTTGGACCGGGACTAATGTTACCTCTAGTCCTGGTTCAAACGGCTAGGCTTTAGTCCCGGTTTACTTGTGACCTATAGTCCCGGTTGGTGTTAGCAACCGAGACTAAAGGGGTGGTGGCAGGCTTGCGTCAGGCTGGGGCCCCTGCGATCCCCTTCAGTCCTGGTTGGTAGCACCAACCGGGACTAGAGATGGACCTTTAGTCCCAGTTGGTATCACCAACTGGGACTAAATATATACCTATATATACTGCTTCGTCCAGCCCGAGCCCAAGCTCTCCTTTCTCTGTTTTCTCTTCCCCTTGCTCAAGCTCATCCTCCATTTTTGCCAAGATTTGTCAAGATTTGAGGCACCCCATCTATTCAAGTGTTCACAAAGGTTAGCAACTTTGTCCTTTCATTTCTCATTGCTAGATTAGCTCGTGCAATGCTCTATAAGTATAGTGATTTGTGGGTTCTAGTTTGGGAGTAATTATGTGGGAGTTTATTTGATTTATATGCAATTTGAGCTCAAATTAACTTTTTAGTTTGCATATGTGTAGGTGTGGTTTACTTAGTGCCTTCCCGTCCCCGTCCTAACCACCGTCTATCGCCCGCACCGTCTCGTCGCCGGCACCACCTTGGTGAGCCTCTTGTTCTTATCCTTTTTATAAAAAAAAATCTTATTTGTATGATTAGATAGTTACTTGTATAATTTGTTTACTTGTATGATTGTTTGTTATACATAGTGCCATGGTTTTGATATCCGTGCCCGTCGGCCCTCGTCCGGTTTACGATTCGGATGTGGTATATTCTCTTTTATAACTATTTGTTGCATTTCGTGTTTATGACAATTATGCCCATCAAGTTGACATAGATATTTTTATCTAGGAGGTATGTGAACCGGAAATTGCAACCGACCCTCTTGTCGAGAAGTTAAATTTAGTTGAAAAAGAAAACGAGTATTTGAAAGAAAAATTGAAAAGAATAGAAGAAGAGAAGACGAAATTGGAGTTGTATGTTGCCGATGTCTTCGATGATCACAAGATCAAGATGGATGCAATGCGCTTGAAGATTAGAAAGATTAGAAAATAAGCCGTTAATGAAGAGGCTTGGGATTTTGATCACATTTGTTGTTGCATTTAAATGCTTTAGCTAGATATATAGTTTTATGTTGTTTTATGAGAATAAGTGTGTGTATGAATTTTATGTATGAACTTGTATTAATTTGGTCTTTTCGGTGTTGTGTAATGAAGATGAACCGGCAATGGATGTACGATGACCGACGCTCTCCCCAGTTCATTAATGGTGTGCATAGTTTTCTGCGTGTGGCTGAGGCAAACAAGCGGAATGGTTTTATGTGTTGTCCATGTGGTGTCTGTAAGAATGATAAGACTTACTCTAGCTCAAAAGACATTCACGTCCACATGTTTACGTCCGGTTTCATGTCCGGCTATAACTGTTGGACCAAGCACGGAGAAAGAGGGGTTCTAATGGAAGACAATGAAGAAGAAGATGATGATGAAAACTATCCTGGGTTCCCTGAATACGATGGTACTACAATGGGGGAAGAGAACGAAGAAGAAGAAGTTGAAGAAGAGGCATCAGATGAGCCCGCTGATGATCTTGGTCGGGCCATTGCTGATACAAAGAGAAGCTGCGAAAGTGAAAAGGAGAAGTTGAAGTTGCAGCGCATGTTAGAGGATCACAAAAAAGGGTTGTACCCAAATTACGAAGATGACAACACAAAGCTCGGTACCACACTGGAATTGCTGCAATGGAAGGCAGAGAATGGTGTATCTGACAAGGGATTTGGGACGCTGCTGAAAATAATGAAGAAGAAGCTTCCAAAGGACAACAAATTGCCCGACAGTACGTACGAAGCAAAGAAGGTTGTCTGCCCTCTAGGATTAGAGGTGCAGAACATACATGCATGCCCTAATGACTGCATCCTCTACCGCGGTGAGGAGTACGAGAATTTGAATGCATGCCCGGTATGCGGTGCATTGCGATATAAGATCGGTCGCGATGACCCTAGTGATGATGTTGAGGGCGAGCACCCCAGGAAGAGGATTCCTGCCAAGGTGATGTGGTATGCTCCTATAATACCACGGTTGAAACGTTTGTTCCAACACAAAGAGCATGCCAAGTTGTTGCGATGGCACAAAGAAGACCGTAATAAAGACGGGAAGTTGAGAGTACCCGCTGATGGGTCGTAGTGAAGAAAAATCGAAAGAAAGTGGCCGGACTTTGCAGATGACCCAAGGAACTTATGGTTTGGTTTAAGTGCAGATGGCATTAATCCTTTTGGGGAGCAGAGCAGCAAGCATAACACATGGCCTGTGACTCTATGTATCTATAACCATCCTCCTTGGTTGTGCATGAAGCGGAAGTTCATTATGATGCCAGTGCTCATCCAAGGCCCTAAGCAACCTGGCAATGACATTGATGTGTACCTAAGGCCATTAGTTGATGAACTTTTGTAGCTGTGGAATAAAAAAGGTGTACGTGTGTGGGATGAGCACAAACATCAGGAATTTGACCTACGAGCGTTGCTGTTTGTAACCATCAATGATTGGCCTGCTCTTAGTAACCTTTCAGGATAGACAAACAAGGGATACCATACATGCACGCACTGTTTAGATGAGACTCAAAGTATATATTTGGACAAAAGCAAGAAGAATGTGTACCTGGGACATCGTCGATTTCTTCCGACCAAGCATGCCTTAAGAAAGAAAGGCAAGCATTTCAAAGGTGAGGCAGATCACCGAAAGAAGCCTGTCCTCCGTATTGGTGATGATATACTTGATATGGTCAAGGATTTACAAGTAATCTTTGGAAAGGGTCTTGGCGGACAATCTATTCCGATTAACGCTGACGGACACGCCCCCATGTGGAAGAAGAAATCTATATTTTGGGAGCTAGAATATTGGAAAGTCCTAGAGGTCCGCTCTGCAATCAACGTGATGCACGTCACGAAGAATCTTTGCGTGAACCTGCTAGGCTTCCTGGGCGTGTATGGGAAGACAAAAGATACACCGGAGGCACGGCAGGACCGGCAACGTATGAACGAAAAAGACGGCATGCATCCAAAGTAGTATGAAGGTCCTGCCAGCAACGTTCTTACCAAAGCAGAGAAGGAATTTTTTTTTGAATGCCTGCTCAGTATGAAGGTCCCGCCTGGCTTCTCGTCAAATATAAAGGGAATAATAAATATGACAGAGAAAAAATTCCAGAACCTAAAGTCTCATGACTGCCATGTGATCATGACGCAATTGCTTCCGGTTGCATTGAGGGGGCTTCTACCAGAAAATGTTAGATTAGCCATTGTGAAGCTATGTGCATTCCTCAATGCAATTTCTCAGAAGGTAATCAATCCGGAAATCCTACCAAGGTTACAGAATGATTTGGTCCAATGTCTTGTCAGTTTCGAGTTGGTGTTCCCACCATCCTTCTTCAATATTATGACGCACGTCCTAGTTCACCTAGTCGAAGAGATTGCCATTCTTGGTCCTGTATTTCTACACAATATGTTCCCCTTTGAGAGGTTCATGGGAGTCTTAAAGAAATAATATGCCCTAGAGGCAATAATAAATTGGTTACTATTATACTTCCTTGTTCGTGATAATCGTTTATTATCCATGCTATAATTGTATTGATTGGAAACTCAAATACATGTGTGGGTACATAGACAACACTGTGTCCCTGGTATGCCTCTATTTAACTAGTTTGTTTATCAAAGATGATTAAGGTTTCCTAGCCATGGACATGAGATGTCATTTGATAACGGGATCACTTCATTAGGAGAATGATGTGATGGAAAAGACCCAAACTTTAAACGTAGCATATGATCTTGTCAGTTTATTGCTACAGTTTTCTGCATGTCAAGTATCTGTTCCTATGACCATAAGATCCTGCAACTCACTGACACCGGAGGAGTACCTTGTGTGCATCAAACGTCGCAGCGTAACTGGGTGACTATAAAGGTGCTCTATAGGTATCTGCGAGGGTGTCTGTTTGGTTGGCATGGATCAAGACTGGGATTTGTTACTCCGTGTGACGGAGAGGTATCTCAGGGCCCACTCGGTAATACAATATCACTATAAGCCTTGCAAGCAATGTGACTAAAGAGTTAGCCATGTGATCTTGTATTACGGAATGAGTAAAGAGACTTGCCGGTAACGTGACTGAACTAGGTATAGAGATACCAACGATCGAATCTCGGGCAAGTAACGTACCAAAGAACAAAGGAACAACGTACGGGATTAACTGAATCCTTGACATAGAGGTTCAACCGATAAAGATCTTCGTAGAATATGTATGAACCAATATGGGCATCGAGGTCCCACTATTGGTTATTGACCATAGAGGTGTCTCGGTCATGTCTGCAAAGTTTTCGAACCCGCAGGGTCTACACACTTAACGTTTGGTGACGATATAAGTATAGTTGAGTTGTTATGTTGGTGACCGAAAGTTGTTCGGAGTCCCGGATGAGATCCCAGACATGACGAGGAGCTCCGGAATAGTCCGTAGGTAAAGATTGATATATGGGATAATAGTGTTTGGTCTTCGGAAGGGTTCCGGAATTCACCGAAAGAGTTTCGGATGTTTCCCGAAATGTTCGGGGGTACAAGAACACTTTATTTGGGCCAAGGGGTAAAGCCCATGAGGATTTAGGAAGGTGCAAAAGGTATTTTGCGGAAGCCAGGAGCCAGACGCCAGGGACCAGATGCCGAGGACCCTGGAGTCCGAGGAGGACTGTTGCCTTGCAGGCAAACCGACCTTGAGGAGGATTTTTCTCCAAGTTTCGACCCCAGGGCTCAGCATATAAATAAAGGGGCGGGGCTAGCACCTGGGACACATCAAGTTTCCCCAAGCCGTGTGCCGGCAACCCCGTCCCTCTAGTTTATCCTTCGTCATAGTTTTCGTTGTGCTTGGTGAAGCCCTGTGGAGATTGTTCTTCACCACCACCGTCACCACGCCGTTGTGCTGTCGGAACTCGTCTACTACTTCACCATCCCTCGCTGGATCGAGGTGGTGAAGGCGTCATCAAGCCGCACGTGTGTTGAACGCGGAGGTGTCGTCCGTTCGGCGCTAGATCGGAAGGAACATGATGGGATCGCGGGACGGCTCATGATGAGATCGTTGGACGGCTCGTGATTGGATTGCGAAGATGTTCGACTACATCAACCGCGTTTCTTAACGCTTCCGCTTAGCGATCTACAAGGGTATGTAGATCCACTCTCCCTCTCGTAGATGCTCATCACCATGGATAGATCTTGTGTGTGCGTAGGAAATTTTTTGTTTCCCATGCAACGTTCCCCAACACCAGGGTCATTTCGGTCATATCAGGTTGGGTTGCCTGCTGTCTATAAATAGCCCACCCCCTCCACCATAAGAAGGTGGCCGCTCAGAGAGAGATACGGCTATTGTCGCTTTGGAGCAACCCACCTCGAAGACATTGAGTGATACACATCTTGCGAGGATACACCTAAACACCTAGAGCTAGTGTGTTTGAGCATCAATGAAGACTTTCTGTTCTGAGAGAACTGAAAACTTATTACACTTGAAGACTGTGATCTTCCAGACGGTTAGGCGTCTGGGTCTAGACCGTCCAAGAGTCATTGTGGACTGCCGGGTGACCAAGTTTGTACGGCTTTCGGAAGTCTCCCCTCAAGACTTACCAGAGTGATTGGGCATTGTCTAAGTGACTTCGGCTCAAGGGGAATAAGGCGAAGACGAGGTCTTCTAAGTTAAATCTCAGCCTTCCTAACCAGACATACAGTTGTCACAACAACTGGAACTGGTCCAACAAATCTTGTGTCTTCGTTAAGCAACTGGTTCTATCCTTCACCTTGTTACATTCATACTCTGAACTGTGAAGTCATTGCTTGATCATTGCTTGAAGATTTTCTCCGAAGACATTCATATCAACAGTTTATCTTCATACTATCTATGTTTGTCTTCGACTCATCTTAGTATTCATGATGATAATGCTTAGCCTGCTTGAATGTCTTCACTGTATTGCATGCCCTTTATAGATATTTGATTGTGTCCCTACTTGATCCTGTTTACGTTTCCTCTCTATTCGAATACATTCACTGTTTCGAAGACTTCCATAAAAATGGCCTATTCACCCCCCCTCTAGTCGATAACTAGGACTTTCAATTGGTATCATAGCAAGGTACTCCCTTGTTGTGTCTTTTGGTTTAACCACCGTAGAGTTTTATCTATGTCGACTGTAGGGATAATCATGGTCTCCGCTGCGTGCCCTGTCTTCGATGGCACCGACTACCCCTACTGGAAGAGCAAGATGCGCATGCATCTTGAAGCCATTGACAATGACCTATGGTATGTCGTCATGGCGGGCATTCCCGAAACTGACAAGGTGTTACTGCTGCTAATGTGAAGAGGTTCGCGCAACTCGACTCCACCGCCAAGAACATCATATGTGGTCATCTGACCAAAGGACAATATGGCCGTGTGAGTGCACTTAACACCTCTAAGCAAATCTGGAAATGGCTGTCCAAAGTGAACGAAGGTGTCTCATCTCAAAATGGTTGTGTTGATGTGCTTCGCAACCTGTTCAACCGCTTCAAGAGACTTGATGACGAAAATGTTCGGCTCACCTTTGATCGCCTCACTGACATCTCAAATGAGTTGAATGCACTCGGCGTCACTGATATCACCAAACATGAAGTCATGAAGAAGCTACTCAGATCACTTGACAGCTCCATTGACACACTTGCACTGATGATCCAAGAGCGCCCTGACTCCAAGAGTTTGGATCCCGCTGATATCCTCGAGAGGTTGAACACCCATGAATTCCAACAAGCTGAGAAGAGAGACATCTATAGACCCAACTATAGTCGCTCTCATGCATTGAAGGCCAAAGTTGTGTCTTCGTCCGAAGAAAACTCTGACTGCAGTTCTGATGGTGCTGAAGACTTTGGAAATGAACTTGCTTTGCTTGTCAGGAAGTTCCGGAAATTTTCCAAGTCAAAACGATGTGCAAAATCTTGAAGGCGTGATTCCAAGAGGTCTGGTGAAATGTATTCAAGGGACAGCAAGAAGCAAACCTGTCACAAGTGGAAGAAAGTTGGTCACTTCATTGCTGATTATCCTCAATGGGAAAAGGAATCCAAGAAGAAGAGCAAGAACTACGACTCCGATGACAAGAATAAGAAGAAGTATGCAAAGTCTTCGTCACACAAGAAGAGTTCATTAGGAAAGGCCCATGCCTTCATCGGAAAGGAGATGGATTCACACTCTGAATCTGGTTCTGAGGCTGAAGAAGAATCTGAGGAGGAATCTGACGCTGAAGTAGATGGACTGGCAATGGCTTCAACTTATCTCTCCATGTATGTCTTCGAGCCCGAAGACAATGTCTCCTTCTTCAACACCGAAGCCAGTGATGATGATGCTACTCCTGGTTACTACTTCATCGCGAAAGCCTCCAAGGTATCCTCAAAGTCCTCACGTCATGATTCTGAATCTGAAGCTGAATCTGATGATGACATGAAACCTAGCTATGCCAAACTTGTAAAAATTGCCACTAAGCAACAAAATGCTATGGAGAAAATGCAAACTACTCTAGAGAAAAGCGATGACCTGTTACGCGAAGAGATGAGTCTGAACGAAACTATGGCTGAAGACATGCATAGTCCTCGTTCAAGGTTTGAGGATCTCCAAAGTCATCATCACGCCCTCTCAACTGATCATGAGAAGCTTTCTCTCGAATATCTTCAGAAAAAGATTGACCTTGAGAAGTTCCGGGAAGCAGATGATGACTTACAGAATGAAAACGCCTCACTCCTAGCTAAACAGATCAGTACGGCTCAGGAAGAATTTAATGCTCCATGCTTAAAATGCCTTGCTCACGAAGCTATTGATTCTACTTCTAAATGTTCAAAGGCTTCTGAGAATGCATTATCTTCAACTGTATCTATGGTACCTAACCCCTCCTCCGAGGAAGCCAATGCTATCGCTCATGACAATGACAGGTTGAAGACATTGCTTGAAACTACCATGTACAAGAGTCTAAAGGGGCATCAGATTCTTTGCGATGTCCTGAAGAAGACTATATTGCACAAAAACCCTAGGAAAGTGGGTGTGGGTTTCGAAAGAAATCTCAATGTTGATGGATCCTACTGGACTCCTGAGCAGTACCCCAAAACCACATGGGTTGCTGCAAATGGTCTTCCAGTTGATCCTTCCACATTATCTGGCTTAAACTGTGTGAATCCTATCATTATTTTTGAATCTTTCGATTCCAACTATAAACTGTTCAAATGCCAAAATGGTCAAGTGTTTGCCAGGTTTATTGGTACTAACTGCAGGAACGGCTCTCCCTTGAAGAAGATCTGGGTTCCCAAAAGTCTTCTTGAGAGGCTTCGGGTGAATGTCTTGACGACATCTCTCAAGAAGAATACAAACCCTAGATCAATGTCTTCAAGAAGACAAAGGCCTTCACATGATAATTGTAACAAGTCTGTTTCACAGGGAAGAAATCAGAAGACTCATGAATATCTGCGCTATGGCATGTACCGCTATGTTCATCCAACCAAAAATTTCTCAGCATATTCATTTGAGCATACTAACACTCCTGTGAAACGTGCTATAAGGGCATCTTTGCCTAAATTCTCTGATGCTGCCTTACGTCTTATTGCTTCGAAGCCACCCCTTCGCATGTGGGTGGTTAAGAGGAACTAATATATTCATGCAGCACCCGGTCTCCAGATAGGATGAAGCCTATCCCAAAGATTATCTCTGGAGACCCGAATACAATCTTGTTTGAACGCAAGATAATCAACGCGAATGTTATCATTCTTATCATTCAATGTCTTCATTCAACTATATACTGCAATATTATCATCAATGCATGTTACAGCTGCACGCCAAGGTGAACTATACTAATTCTCAATTGAGGAAGACAAATCCAAAGCCACTGAATGGATTATGGATAGTGGATGCACCAGTCACATGACTGGTGATCGAAGCCTATTGATGGAGCAAACTCTTGGACCTCCAACAAAAGACCACATCGTCTTTGCTGACAAGAGCAGCAACAAAATATTGGGGCTAGGTAGATTTGCTATCTCAAGGGACTGACACATGGCGAATGTCGTGGTTTTGTCATGGCAGATGCCATGGGTAGGCTTATCGAGAGGGGCCAAAGGACGCCGACGGGCTCCGGGAGCGGGGTTAGGCACAAGCGGTGGCAGACACACGATGTACCCAGGTTCAGGGCCCTCCGTGGGAGGTAATACCCCTAGTCCTGCTTGGTCTAGTTGAAGCAATGATGAGGGTTACAATGGTGCTCCTGGAGCTGTTTGGCTAGAGGAGGAAGAGGGAGCTTGCTCGCCCCTACTACCTCTCTACGTGTGTGGACTAATGGAACTGTGAACCAGAGAAGAACCAGAGAAGAACCCCGTTGCATGGGGGAGGCCCGGGGGGTTCTATAGGCCAACCCCCCGGGTTACAATACGAATAGAAGGTCTTGGGCGGCCCCGGCCGGCAGCCGCACTAGCCGGCAGTGGGGGCCGCCGGCTGCGGGGTCTTGTCGCTGGTAGGGCCCGCCGGCTGTCGAGTCTGTCGGGAGCCGCCGGGACCCGCTCGGTGGTAGCCCGCGCCGGTCACGTCGCGGCACGGGCCGCCTGCTGGGGCGTCGTCTTGCGTCTGTCGGGCGAGGTCAGCGGCACGGCCGGCTGCACTGTAGCCATGCCTGGGCAGGTAATGGAGTGGTCTCAGGGGCGTGCCGGCACTATTAGAAGCCCAGTCGCGGTCGGCCGCCGTCAGCAGCCACTGTGGCCATGCCGGGGCAGATGAAGGGGGTCGCGCCTGGTCGCCGGATGATGCGCCGGGAGACGGGATAGGCGTTGGTCCGCCCGTAGGTCGGTTGAGGAGGTCTTGTCTTGTCGCCGTACTGATGCACAGAGGGATGGGACGGGCGTCGGTCCGCCCGTAGGTCGGTTGAGGAGCCGGGGTGGAGGCAGCCGACAGCTAGCCAGGCGGCCGGCTCCTCAACTAACCGGTCCTGAGAGAGCTGGCAGCGGACCCGCCGGCTCCCCGCCAGCCGGTCGTGAGGGAGCCGGAGTGCCGCCAGCCGGCCGCGGGCCAGCCGGCGGTGTTGATTTTCTTCGAGCGGGGGAAGGACCCCATTGCTTTGGCCTACCCGGGGGTAATAACCCCGTCAGTAGTCCCCGAAGCCGGGGAGGGCCGCCGACGAGCCGCGGCGGTCCTCGCCGGTTTGAAGATCGCCCTTGCGCCGCGGGGCGCCGCGAGAGCCGGACGCCATGGGCAAGCGGCGGCCGGCCCCGCAGCCGGCCGATGCTTCGCGTGCCGCCTTGGGCTCCTCACCGGGCAGAGGAGCCGTGCCACGCGGATGACGCAGCGGGCCGTGGCCTGACAGGCCGCGCGGCGGAAAAGACCGGACCGCGGGGCGGGTCCCCCCATGACCGCGGCCTCGGCCCGCGCGCAGGGATCCTTTACGGCGCGGGCCGACGGTTGGCGTTCCCGAGCGCCATAACGCCCGCCCCGCACGCGACGGGAATCGTGGGGGTCGTGCGCAATGAATCCGCCCCCCACGATCGCCCGCACGGGGTTTAAATGGCGAGGGGGGAGGAGCAGAACGGCCCATTCGCTCCCCCGCCCCCGTCGCATCGTCTTCGTCGCCCTCCTCCTCCCTCCCGAAAGAAAGAGAGAGCAAGAGGGTAGTGCGCGTGGGCACGCTGCGCCGCCGTCCGCCGCCGTGGAAAGCTCGCGCGGCCGCCTGGCACCCGCGCCCACGCCTCGACCGCGCGCGCCTCCGACGACCATGGCGGTCAAGGGCTCATGGGACGGCAACACTGTGGAGGAGACGTTCATCGAGCACCTTCGCTACCGCCGCAAGCTCCCGGCGGAAGTGCACCTGGAGGCGCGCATTGCCGGGCCGAAGAACTCCCCGACCCCGCGGGAGGGCGAGGTGGTCGTCTTCGCCGATCATTTCCTCCGCGGGTTCGGGCTGCCGGCGAGCGCCTTCTTCCGTCGTTTCCTGACGCGGTTCGGCCTGCAGCCGCACCACTTCGCCCCCAACGCCATCTTGCAGCTGGCAGCATTCGTCACCCTGTGCGAAGGGTTCTTGGGGGTGGAGCCGAGGCTCGACTTCTGGAGCCGGCTCTTCTTCCTTAAGCGGCAGACGGTGAAGAACCCGACGACGCAGCAGAAGGTGATGACCGCCTGCGGAGCCGCCATGATCCACATCCGCAAGGGGACCGGCTTCGAGAAGCTCCCGCTGCACGAGTCGGTGAAGGGCTGGCAGCGGGGGTTGTTCTACGTGAAGAACGTGAAGCCGGAGGAGGACTACATCAACCTCCCCAACTTCGTCAAACACCCGCCGGTTGCGATGTTAAATTGGCGGGCGGCTTCGCTTCAGGCGCCCGAGACGGCAGATCGGCTCTGCGAGCGCCTGCTCGTGATGACCGGGACGGAGGGGCTGAAGGCCACCGACCTGCTGGCCACGATGGTGGCGCGCCGGGTGCAGCCGCTGCAGAGACGGCCGCACCTCATCTGCCAGATGGGAGGACGCCACGACCCCTGCCGGCTCTCCACCAAGGAGCTGAAACCGGTTCACGTGGCGAGGCGGGTAAACGCCATCTCGGAGGCGAAGATGAAGGAGGGCGAGTGGCAATGGGGGAAGACCCCGTACAGCCGGAGCCACCCGGCGCCACAGGTAAGTGTCTAGCCGCCTTCCTCCGTCTGTCTTTTCCGAGGCGGCGCCCCTCACCTCTTTGGCCTGACGGCGCGCCGCCTTGCCCGTACGCAGGTTTTCCCGCTGCTGCAGAACTACGGGCAGCCGGCCGCCGACACGGTGGAGTCGGACCCTGAAGAGGTCGAGGACGTCGACGACGTGGAGCCGGCCGACTCCGAGCGAGCCGGCGCATCTGAAGCCAGCGAGGCGGAGACGGAGACGGAGGAGGTCGACGAGGCCGAATCGACGGGTGAGTCTCCTCCCCAGACGGACCTACGGGATTGGACCGATGATGACGCTGAGGCGGAGGCGTCGCGTGTTGCAGAGGACGAGGTCACGGCGCCGCGGAAGCGCCAGCGTCAAGCCGGAAGCGGCCCGGACGCAGGTGACAAAGGGAAACGGCCGGCTGTCGCCAAGCCGGCGCCCAAGCGCGCGGCGACCGCGCAGCCGGGCGGCGGCCGCGGAGGCGGGGGCAAGAAGCAGAGGGTCTCCCAGGCGGGACCCACGAGGAGGGCGGTCCCCGTCGTTGCTGGGTGAGTCTTTTTCTTTCATCTTGGTCTGTTCCGCTTTTTCTCCCCGGTCCCTTATTTCATCGTGACCAGGGAGGCGCGCACCCTGGGGAGAACCTCAGGTGGCGAGGCGGCGAGGACGGCGGCGCCGACAGCCGCCGAGGAGAGGGAGCGCCAGGCGTGGCTTGACCTCGAGGCGGCTCAGCAGGAGCGGCGCGTCGAGGAGCTCCGCCCCTGGGAGGAGGCGGCGGAGAAGCGGGGAGGAACCAGCGGGGAGGCCGCAGGTGGAGCGTGGGAGCCGTTTCCCCGCCGTCGGGAGAGGAGGTCGAAGGACCACCACGATCCCGAGCGACGGGCGGAGGCGGACGCGAAGGCCGCGGAGGACGTGGCGGAGAAGGACCGTGACGCCGCCCAGCCGGGGGCGGGCGACGTGCCGCTGGGGGCGGAGGGGCCCTGGGTAGTCGAAATCCCGGCACCGGACGTGCCGGCCCCGGATGTGCCGGCCTCGGAGGTGCCGGTTCCGGAGGCACCGACTCCGGCGGTGAGCCGGCGAGGGACCACCGGAGGCGGAGCGCCGGAGGCGAGGGCCGCGATGGCCGGGGAGACGGCCGCAGCGGGCGTGTCGTTGGCGGCCGCGACGGGAGGAGCCGGGCCCATCGTGGTCTCCGACAAAGGAGGGCCCGCGGACGGGGCCGGCCGCAGCAGACCTGGGCTGCATCTGGGAGCCCGGCTCTTGGCAAACCGCCGAGCGCCCTTGGGGCGGCGGTGGCCGCCGTTGTGGATGCGTTTGCCGCCTGCCGCGCCCAGACGTCGCAGGACGCTCGGGCCGCCGACGACCGGCTGGTGAACCTGGAGCAGGCTGTCGCGGTGAGCTTTCTTCTTTCCTTCTTCTCTTGACTCAGCGTTTCTTGTCTTTTCCAGTGGGGGCGCGCTAGCGCACCCACTGGGTGTAGCCCCCGAGGCTCGAGCCGGCTGGGGTGCAGGTGGTTCGAGCCTAAAGCTGTCTTATATTCTTTTTGCAGGCGGCGCATGATCGTCGGGTGGCCGCGTACAACACCCTGCTGGGGTTGTACCGGGGAGCCGAAAACCGGCTCGCCGTCATGTCCGCGGATCTGCAAGGTATGTGTTCTTGCGATTCTTCCAGTGGGGGCGCGCGAGCGCACCCACTGGGTGTAGCCCCCGGGAATCAGGCCGGCTGCCCCGGAGGCGGGTTGAATCCTTTCCTTGTTGGGTTTCTGACAGCGGCAACTTCTTCTCGTGAAGCCACCCACGCCGAGACGGTCAGCCTCCGGCGCCAGGTGGTGCGGCTTGGCGAGGAGCGGGTCCTCCTGACGACGGAGCGCGACCGGTTCCGCGGGGAGACGGACCAGGCGAAGGCGGAGCGGGAGGAGCGCGAGGCGGCCCACCGCCAAGCGCTGGCGGACCAAGAGGCGGCCCTTCGTCGGGAGGCGGAGGAGCGGGAGAAAGTTCTCCGCTAGGAGCTGGAGACCAAGGACGGCGCTCTAGCCAAGGCGGCCGAAGATGCGCAGGCGGCTCGGGATGAGCACGAGTGCTAGCGCCAGGAGTCGTCCGCCAGGGAGGTGCAGCTGTAGGAGCAAGGGCACGAGGTGGACCGGATGCTGCACGGTGAGCCTCTATCGCTTTGCTCTTTTCGCGCCTTGCCCTTGGGTTTTTCTGTCTTGCCGTTTTGCTCATCCCTCGTCTTCTTCTCTTCTTAGGGCTTTTCCCCGAAATGCAGGAGGCCGCGGAGGCGGCCATGGAGGCCCATCGTGAGGACCGGCGGGCGCAGGGGGAAGCCATCGGGCAGCTTGCCCCCTGGACCCTGGACGAGGTGGGGATCGCCTCCTCGGCGCGGCTGTCGGAGGTGGTCCGGGCCCTGAAGCGGCTCCAGGCGGCCGGCTCGGCGCTGGTACACACTCTTTGGCCCGGCGCGGTGGAGCCGGTCTCCATGAGCCGTTTGTCGAGGTGGCTGGAGTTTGGGACCGCGCGGGTGAACGCCTGGAGGGCTTCCGCGGCACGCGCCGGTGCGAGCATGGCGCTTCGGATTGCCAGGTCGTGGTACCCCGAGTTGAACTTGGACCTGCTCACGGCGCAGCATGCCGGCACCGACGCGGAGTTGGAGGCAGTGGCCGACGCGCTGGAGGTGAGGGCGAGCGACCTTGCGTCCTTCGCCGTGTGGGACGAGTACGTCCCGGAGCGCGGGGCGGACGGCGTGGTGATCCCGGAGGACCGGTACACGCTCGCCCTGGACGACCCGGAGGGAAGCGCCGCCGAGACGGACGATGGAGAATCTGACTCCGACGACTACGCCGAGTCCGAGCCGGCTCCGGACGCGGAGGCGGGAGCTTCTGCATCAGCCGCCCCGGAGGCGCCGGCCTCGGAGGCGTCAGCACCGCCGGCTTCGGAGGCGCCGGCACCGGAGGCGAGCCGGCCCGAAGCTGCCACCACTTAGGATTTTCCTTTTCTGCATTTTGTTTAGACTGCAATTCCACCCACTGGGGGTGTATGTGTAATGAACTCGTGGCCGTGGGCCTTTTATCGTTTTAACTTATGCCGTAAAAAATTTGTGCGTGCCGGCTCTTCTTTTGCCTTTTGCCTTTTGACTTGTGTCACGCGCCGGTATTCCTTCCGGCTTCCGCCCCGCCTGCCAGCCAGCCGGGAGCCGGTCTGGGACAGGGATGGGGCTTCACCCTTGGGAAAACCAGTGGGCTCCTATAGTCGACCGGCTAGGACTAGGTTGAGCCGGTAGTGGCCAGTTGCTAGGGATAGCGTAGTTCGATCGGGCCAGTCCGGCTGCCGCTCGTTGGCCGACCTTTGTGTGAGAAGTTCCTTCGTACCCCATAGTCCCTTCAGCCGGACAGCCGGGAGCCGGTCTGTGGCTGGTTAGGGTGGGGAGGCGAAGGGTTGCTTGCTCACATTATTTGTCCGCCTCGGATGGGAGCCGACTGAGCCCCCGGGCCCGGGAGCCGGACCCGGGTGACGCTCTTTTTAATAACAGGAAACCTTTTGGAGGAATTGAAAAGAAGAGGGCGTGCCCCAATTGCTGGCTTGGGGCCCCCGTTGCATTCATAAACCCAAAAGGGAAGGATATATACATACACTGGCTCTTAGCAGTAAAACGGACGTAGGAGCGCCGCGTTCCATGGGCGCTCCGTCTCCTCGCGGGAGGCGTCTCTCTTGCGCTTCTGCGGCTTCTGGGCGTCTATTAGATAGTACGCGTTGTCGTGCAGTGCTTTGCTGATGATGAACGGGCCCTCCCATGGGGAGGACAGCTTGTGCTGGCCGGCAGTTCGCTGGATCCGTCTGAGCACCAAGTCCCCTTCGCGGAAGGAGAGTGGCCGGATCCGCTTGCTGTGGTAGTGCCGGAGCTTTTGCTGGTAGATGGCCGTCCGGCTCAGGGCCAGCTCGCGGGCCTCCTCGAGGAGGTCGACGCCATCTTCTCTTGCTTCCTTCGCGTCCTTCTCCGTGTACAGGGTAACCCGAGGCGAATCGAACTCGATGTCGGTGGGGATGATTGCCTCGGACCCATATACCAGAAAGAAAGGGGTGTAGCCGGTTGACCGGTTGGGCGTGGTCCTGAGGCTCCAGAGGACAGCCGGCAGCTCTTCGATCCAGCAGCCGGCTGACCTGGTCAGTGGCGTCACGAGCCGGGGCTTGATGCCGGACAGGAGCAGGCCGTTGGCCCTCTCGACCTGTCCGTTTGACTGCAGATGGGCGACAGACGCCAAATCGAGCCGGATGCCCTGCTTGGAGCAGAAACGCGCTAGCGCGCCCTTGGCAAAGTTCGTGCCATTGTCGGTGATGATGCTATGGGGGACGCCGTAGCGGACCATGATGTCTTCGACGAACCGGACGGCCGTGGGGCCGTCCAGCTTCTTGATCGGCCGGGCCTCGATCCACTTGGTGAATTTGTCGACGGCGACTAGCAGATGTGTCATGCCGCCTCGAGCGGTCTTGAAAGGTCCCACCATGTCCAACCCCCAGACCGCAAAGGTCCACGAGAGGGGGATGGTTTGGAGGGCAGTGGCCGGCAGGTGGCTCCGCGTGCTGAAGCGCTGGCAGCCTTCGCACTCGTCGACCAGTTTCTTGGCCGCCTTCAGAGCAGTCGGCCAGTAGAAACCGTGACGGAATGCCTTGGCCACCAGGGACCTAGAGGCGGCGTGATGCCCGCACTCGCCCTGGTGGATGTCGAGGAGGATTTCTTGCCCCTTCTCCGGCTCGACGCAGCGTTGGAAAACGCCGGTGGTGCTGCGGTGAACCAGCTCGTGGTTGATGATGCCGTAGGCCGGGGCTCGGCGCTGGATTTGCCTTGCCGTGGCCTCGTCGGAGGGGAGCTTGCCACGTAGGAGGAACGTCAGGATGGGCTGAGCCCATGAGGGAGCCGAGACGGAAACCGGCTCGGGCCCAAACGGGACGCTGGAGGCAGCAGCAGCCCCCGGGTCCGAGAGCCCAGCCCCCGAGGCCGGCGCACCAGCCCCCGGGACCGGCTCGCCAGCCCCCGGGAGCGAAACGGCGGGAGGAACGTCAATCGCCATCATGACGGCCACGGACCCGGAGATGGCCGCGGCGGGGGTGTCCGGCTCGACAGCCGGGACAGCCGGCGCCGGCTGGACAGCCGGCGGCGGCGGAGCCGGTGAAACTGCCGCAGCCGGCGGTGTCGACTGGACGGCCGGATCCGCCGAGGGGCCGGCCGCGTTAGCCGGCACGAAGATGGACTCCGATTCGGGATAAGGCTTGATTGAAGGCTTGAGTAGCCGCTCGAGGGAGACGCCGGCAGGGATGGCCTGCCGGGTGGAGCCGATCTTGGCCAGCGTGTCGGCCGCCTTGTTGTCCGCGCGGGGGACGTGGTGGAACTCGCAGCCCTCGAAAGAGCCGGTGAGTTGTTGGACAAGGAAGCGGTAGCTGGCCATGTTGGCGTCCCTGGCGTCCCATTCGCCAGAGACCTGCTGCACCACGAGATCGGAGTCGCCAAAGCATATTATGCGTTGGATGCCGATGTCTTTGGCGAGCCGGAGGCCGTAGACGAGGGCCTCGTACTCGGCCACATTGTTGGAGGCGGCGAACTGGATCTGGAGGGCGTACCGGAGCTGGTCTCCCCTGGGAGATGACAAGACGATGCCGGCTCCCAGGCCGGCTCGCATCTTCGAGCCGTTGAGGTGCATGCGCCAGTGCGTGGAGTCGGGCGGAGGCGGCACGAACTGGGTTTCGGCCCAGTCGACGAGGAAGTCAGCCATCGCTTGCGATTTGATGGCAGTGCGAGGTTCGTACCGGATCTCGTAGTCGGCGAGGGCGATGGTCCACTTGGCGATCCGGCTGGTGGCGTCCCGGCCGCTCATGATTTCGCCCAGCGGCGCGGTGCTGACCACGGTGATGACATGCTCCTGGAAGTACTGCTTGACCTTCTGGGTGGCGAAGTATATGCCGTAGCACATCTTCTTGTAGTGAGGGTAGTTTTGCTTGGAGGCGGAAAGGACCTCGCTGAGGTAGTAGACGGGGCGCTGGGCCGGCAGCGCTTTGCCTTCTTCTGGCCGCTCCACCACCAGGACGACGCTGATGACCCGCGTGGTCGCCGCGATGTAGGCGAGCAGAGGCTCCTTCTCAGCCGGCGCGGCCAGGATAGGCGCGCTGGTGAGAGCCCGCTTGAGGCCGCAGAACGCCTCGTCCGCCTCGTCGGACCAGTCGAACAGGGCCGGCTTCTTCGAGGGGTCGCGGCCCGGCTCGACCAGAGCTGTTTTGCGCAGGAGGCCGTAGAGGGGCGGAGCTTTCTCGCCCAGCCGGCTGATGAACCGGCTGAGCGAGGCGAGGCAGCCGGTGAACTTCTGGACGTCGTGGAGCCGGACCGGCTTCGGCATGCGCTCGATTGCGCTGATCTTCTCGGGGTTAGGTTCGATGCCGCGAGCGGACACGAAGAAACCCAAGAGTTGGCCGGCTGGGATGCCGAAGACGCACATCTCCGGGTTGAGCTTGATCTTGTATTCGCGCAAATTGGCGAATGTCTCTCGGAGATCGTCGAGGAGGCTGAAATGCTTCTTGGACTTGACGACGATGTCGTCGACGTAGACGTGGACGTTCCTGCCTATCTGAGGCAGGAGACACTTTTGCATGCAGCGCTGGAAGGTAGCGCCTGCATTCTTCAGGCCGAAGGACATGGTGATGTAGCAGTAGGCTCCAAAGGGGGTGATGAAGGAGGTCTTGAGCCGGTCGGCCGGGTCCAGCTTTATCTGGTGGTAGCCGGAGTAGGCGTCGAGGAAAGACAGCAGATCGCAGCCGGCCGTGGAGTCGATGACTTGATCGATCCGTGGCAGGGCGAACGGGTCTTTGGGGCACGCCTTGTTCAGGCTTGTGTAGTCGATACACATGCGCCAGGTCTTGTTCTTCTTCAGCACCAGGACTGGGTTGGCTAGCCAGTCCGGGTGGAATACTTCCATGATGAAGCCGGCTGCGAGCAGCCGGGCGATTTCTTCTCCTATAGTACGCCGCTTCTCCTCGGAGAAACGGCGCAGGGGTTGCTTGACCGGCTTCGCGTCCGGTCGCACGTGAAGTTTGTGCTCGGCGAATTTCCTCGGAACACCCGGCATGTCTTTGGGAGACCATGCAAAGATGTCCTGATTCTCACGGAGGAAGTCGACGAGCTCGCTTTCCTATTTGCTGTCGAGGCGGGAGCCGATGGTCACGCACTGGGTGGGGTTAGCCGGATCAAGCGGCACCTGCCTGGTGTCCTTGGACGGCTGGAAAGAGCCTTCTCCGACTGATTGGGACGGAGGAGCCGGCACGGCCGACTGGGCAGAGGCGAAGGCCACCAGTCGGTCGAGCTGGCGCTTCTCCTCCGCTATCTCCAGGGCCTCAGCCAACCGGCTGCCGTCTCGCGCGCACGCGATTGACATCTGGTACTTGCCGGTGACGGTGATGATGCCCTTGAGGCCCGGCATTTTGAGCTTGAGGTAGGCGTAGTGGGGGATCGCCATGAACTTGACGAGAGCTAGCCGGCCCAGCAGTGCGTGGTAGGGACTGTCAAGGTCCCCTACCTCGAACCAAACTGGCTCGCGGCGGAAGTGGTCGTGGCCGCCGAAGAGGACGTCGAGGTGGATCCTGCCAACGGGAGTGCAGGACTTTCCCGGCATGATGCCGTGGAAAACGGTCCGGCTTGATTGTAGGTCCTCCACCTTGAGCCCCAATTTGAGCATTGTGTCAAGGTAAAGGATGTTAATGCTGCTGCCCCCATCGATCAACACCCGCGAGAAACGGCACGTGCGCCTTTCGGAGGCGATGGTGGGATCCAGGACGAGAGCATGGCTGCCAGGGTTCGGCATCATGGCCGGATGGTCGGCCCGGCTCCACGTGACCGGCTTCTCGGACCAGTGCATGAACTGGGGAGTCGCGGGCATGGTGGCATTCACCTCACGGTGGAGCCGGCGTTGGGCGTGCTTGTCCGTCTCTTCACTGGTGAAGACGACGTAGCAGCCGTCTTGGTCGGGGAAACGGTCGAGCAGCCGACCGTCGTTCTGAGCCGGGGCCGGAGCCGGAGCCGGCGCACGGGCTGGCGGCACGGGGGGAGCCGGGAGGCCGTCCCCCCGGGCCAATCGCTGTGAGAAGCTGCACTGCCGGAGCGTGTGCGTAGCCGGTTTGGCACCGGAATGGTTTTTGCAGCGGAGGTCAAGCATTTGCTCGAACGTGAGCTTAGGCTGCCAAGCAGTCTTGCCGATGCGCTGCCGCTGGCTGGAAGCCTGGGCAGGCGGCTGCTCCTCCTCAAGCGAGGCAACCTGCCGGCTCCCGTAGCGGGAGTCGGGCTGGTCGGCCTTGCGCTTATTGCCCTGCTGCCGGTTGTCGGCTACCGCCCGCAGCGCGGCGGGGGGCGGAGCCGTTTTGGCTGGTGCCTTAGCCTTCATCCTCACGGAGGAATCGGCTGTGGCGTATTTGTCCGCTTTGGACATTAGGTCCGCCAGGGAGGTTGGCTCGGAGCACAAGAGCTTGTGCTTGAGGGGGGTGCCATCGCAGCAGCCTTCGATGAAGTACTGGATGGCCTGCACCTCGTGCACCCCCTCACAGGAGTTGCGGAGCTCGGTCCAGCGTGTGACATAGTCGCGGAGGGGTTCCTCCGGCCCCTGGACGCACATGGCCAGCTCGCGGGGCCGGCCCGGTCGCTTGTAGGTGCCGGTGAAGTTGCGGACGAACGCCTCCTCGAAGTCCGTCCAAGTGTTGATGCTGCCGGCCGCCAGGCTATTTAGCCAGGTGCGGGCCGAGCCGACCAGCATCAGGGGGGCATAGCGGACGGCTACGCGCTTGTTCCCCCTAGCGATGCCGACGGCGGTGGTGTAGTCGATCAGCCAGTCCTCCGGCTTGGCAGTCCTGGTGTACTTCGGGGTGTCGCGGGGAAGTGAGAAGCCGGGCGGAAATGGCTCGTTGCGGATCCGAGGGCCGAAGCAGGCCGGGCCAATCGAGCCCTCCTCCTCGAGGAGAGCCGACTGCGCCAGCTTGTCGAGGTGGAGCCGGGCGTCGTTGTCGCTGTGGGGGACCCGCGGCCCGAGCCGGGCGGCGAGGTCCGGTCGGACGGCAGGAGGGATGGACCGTGCCGGGTCCTGCCGCGGGGGCGGAGTGCGCCCGTGGCTACGCCGGCTTCTGACAGCCGGAGCCTTGTCCCGGCGGTGGCTGTCAGCCGGATGGTTGCTGCGCCGGCTGTTTACAGCCGGCTGCTCGTTCCCGCGCAGCTGGGAGCGCCGAACGTCGCTTCCCTCGCTCCGCCGGGCGGAGGGACGAGGGCTGCTGGAATGCTGAGCCGGCTGACGGTTTGTAGCTCCCGCACCCTCGCCCTCGGGCCGGGGAAGTTCGGAGATGGCCCCACCGGGGGTGAGGACGACTTGCTGGGCGTTGGCGGTGTCGATGAGGTCCTTGATGTGTCGCTCGCGTGCGGCACGTTCCTCGCCCTCCAAGGTTGCCAAATCCTCGTAGGCAACCTTGGCGGCGCGCAGGTTGGTTGCGGGGGTGTCGTAGACGGGTAGGCGGCCGCCAAGAATCTCGGCGACCACGCGGCCGCGTTCCCGCACAGCCCCACGCCGGCTAGGCTCGGGGCCAGCCGGGGTGAGACCATACGCAGAGATGTATTCTCGCTGCGCGGCTTCCATCCGGCGCCGCTCGGCGGCGAGGGCGGTGGCGTTGTCAAGAATCAGGCGGCGGGCCGCCTCCAGCTCGGCTATGGCGGCGGCCGGGTCCGCCGTCGTGGTGATGGGAGTGCTCAGACCCCGGAGGGTGGCGGCGAGTGGGTCGGAAGTGCCGGCGCGAGCGGCGGCCGCGTCGGCCTCGGCCGCCCGCACACGGCCCGAGGTGGTGGAAGATGCGGTGACCATTACCCCCACGCAGTCGCGGGAGGCGTTGGCCTCGCTCGTGGCGAGCGCGCCCACGGACAATGGAGGGTCGGTGCAGTCGAGCACCCCGCTGGGGTACTCGTCAGCCGCCGGCTCACCGGCGAGGCTCAGCTTGCTGAGCCGCCCAGCGAGCGTGGAGACGTCGAGCGCGAGGTCGCGGCCGAGGTAGTCGTCGGAGATGCCGGCCGCGTCGCCCGCAGGGCCTGCCGGAGCAAGCCCCACGAGCATGCGGTTCTGCCCGGACGCGAGGCGGCCGGGGGAGGTGGTGAAGGGCCCCGCCCGGAGCGTGACTCCGGCCGGCGCCGCGGACGGCCCCACGGTGGGCGCCAACTGTCGTGGTTTTGTCACGGCAGATGCCATGGGTAGGCTTATCGAGAGGGGCCAAAGGACGCCGACGGGCTCCGGGAGCGGGGTTAGGCACAAGCGGTGGCAGACACACGATGTACCCAGGTTCAGGGCCCTCCGTGGGAGGTAATACCCCTAGTCCTGCTTGGTCTAGTTGAAGCAATGATGAGGGTTACAATGGTGCTCCTGGAGCTGTTTGGCTAGAGGAGGAAGAGGGAGCTTGCTCGCCCCTACTACCTCTCTACGTGTGTGGTCTAATGGAACTGTGAACCAGAGAAGAACCCCGTTGCATGGGGGAGGCCCGGGGGGTTTTATAGGCCAACCCCCCGGGTTACAATACGAATAGAAGGTCTTGGGGGGCCCCGGCCGGCAGCCGCACTAGCCGGCAGTGGGCGCCGCCGGCTGCGGGGTCTTGTCGCTGGTAGGGCCTGCCGGCTGTCGAGTCTGTCGGGAGCCGGCGGGACCCGCTCGGTGGAAGCCCGCGCCGGTCACGTCGCGGCACGGGCCGCCTGCTGGGGCGTCGTCTTGCGTCTGTCGGGCGAGGTCAGCGGCACGGCCGGCTGCACTGTAGCCATGCCTGGGCAGGTAATGGAGTGGTCTCGGGGGCGTGCCGGCACTGTTAGAAGCCCTGTCGCGGTCGGCCGCCGTTAGCAACCACTGTGGCCACGCCGGGGCGGATGAAGGGGGTCGCGCCTGGTCGCCGGATGATGCGCCGGGAGACGGGACAGGCGTTGGTCCGCCCGTAGGTCGGTTGAGGAGGTCTTGTCTTGTCGCCGTACTGATGCACAGAGGGATGGGACGGGCGTCGGTCCGCCCGTAGGTCGGTTGAGGAGCCGGGGTGGAGGCAGACGACAGCTAGCCAGGCGGCCGGCTCCTCAACTAACCGGTCCTGAGAGAGCTGGCAGCGGACCCGCCGTCTCCCCGCCAGCCGGTCGTGAGGGAGCCGGAGTGCCGCCAGCCGGCCGTGGCCTAGCCGGCCACGGGCCAGCCGGCGGTGTTGATTTTCTTCGAGCGGGGGAAGGACCCCATTGCTTTGGCCTACCCGGGAGTAATAACCCCGTCAGTGAATGTCATGCTTGTTGAATCCCTTGGTTACAACTTAATGTGTATCTCAATGCTTTGTGACTTAGATATGCTAGTCATATTCGGTAAATTCAGATGTGTGGTACTAATGGCCTCTGACAAAACCAAAGTCTTCGAAGGTTTTCGAAGAGGTGACTTGAATATGGTAGACTTCTCTGCAGGACCACAGGTTGCCTCATGTCTTCTAGCGAAAGCTTCGGAATGATGGCTATGGCACAGAAGGCTAGGACATGCAGGAATGAGGAACTTGCACACGCTCACCAAGAAGAAGCTTATCATTGGCGTCGAAGGAGTCAAGTTCGAGAAGGATCACCTTTGTGGTGCCTGTGAAGCCGGGAAGATGACTAGGGCCAAACATCCCTCAAAGACTATCATGACTACTTCACGTCCCTTCGAGCTGCTTCACATGGACTTATTTGGCCCTACTCACTATTCCACCTTCTCTACCACTGCAAATCTATATGGCTTCTTAATTGTTTATGACTATTCTAGATTCACTTGGGTGCATATCATTCTCTTCAAGACAGAAGTGCAGGATGTCTTCAGGCGCTTCGCAAATAGGTGCATGAACAACTACAACGTCAAGATCAAGCATATCAGGAGTGATAATGGGACTAAATTCAGGAACACGGGATTGGACACCTATCTTGACTCTCTTGGGATCACTCATGACTTCTCTGCTCCATACACTCCATAGCAGAATGGCGTCGTGGAGCGCAAGAATAGGACTCTTATTGAGATGGCTCGCACCATGCTTGATGAATACAAGACACTAAGGAAGCTATGGCCTGAAGCCATTGACACTGCATACCACATCATCAACAGAGTATATCTTCACAAGTTCTTCAAGAAAACATCTTATGAGCTTCTCACCGGCAAGAAACCCAATGTAAGTTATTTCAAAGTCTTCGGTGCAAGATGCTGGATAAGGGATCCACACCACACATCAAAATTTGCACCGAAAGCACATGAGGTTATTATGCTTGGTTATGTAAAGGATTCGCACACCTATAGAGTCTTCAACACCTTTCACAATAAAGTGGTTGAAACTGTAGATGTGCGATTCGATGAAACTAACGGCTCGCAAAGAGAGCACCTACCTCCTGTGCTAGATGAACTACCTCCTAATCAAGCTATCAGACTCATAGGCACTGGATAAATTGTGCCTGAAGAGCGCGTGGTTGAAGAAGTGATCTTCCCTCCATCCACTCAGCGCGAAGACAATGTTGAACCTGAATACAATGCTACCGATGAAGACAATGCTCAGCAGCCAAAACAGAGTCTTCGCCCTGCTCATCCATGCGTGAAAAATGAAGTTCGGATTGAGAGAATGCTTGACAGCATAAATGCTCCAGGTCCACTTACTCGCTCAAGAGCCACTCAATTGGCTAACTTTTTTGGGCACTTTGCTTTTGTATCTATCACAAAACCCACCAAAGTAGATGAAGCTTTCAAGGAATCAGAATGGATTCAAGCCATGCAGGAAGAGCTTCACCACTTCGAGATGAACAATGTGTGGGAGCTCGTAAAACGCCCTGATCCTAGGAAGCACAACATCATCGGAACCAAGTGTATCTTCCGCAACAAGCAAGATGACTCCGGCCAAGTCGTCAGAAATAAGGCACGACCTGTGGCTCAAGGTTACACACATGTTGAGGGTATTGACTTCGGTGAAACCTTTGCACCTGTTGCTAGACTCGAAGCTATTCATATACTGCTTGCCTATGGTAACCATCATGATATATGCTTGCATCAAATGGATGTCAATAGTGCATTCCTCAATGGTAAGATTGAGGAAGAAGTGTATGTTGCTCAACCTCCAGGGTTTGAAGATCCAAAGCATCCTGACTATATCTTCAAACTCAACAAGGCACTTTATGGCCTTAAGCAAGCACCAAGTGCCGGTGTCGAAACCAGCGGATCTCGGGTAGGGGGTTCCGAGATGTGAATCTAGGATCGATGTTCACAGGGGATGAAGGAGACGATGTTTACCCAGGTTCGGGCCCTCCTATGCAGGTAAAACCCTACGTCCTGCTTGATTATATTGAGGTGTATGAAGGTTACAGAGTTGATCTACCTCGAGATCGAATAGCTAAAACCCTAGATGAGTTTCTCTGTCCTACAATCTAAAACCCTCCCGGTTTATGTAGACACCGGGGGGTACCTAGGGTTTACACATGACAGGCCTCCGGACGGGGATGGAGATGCCGATTTCCTCATCTTGACTTGGAGAGCACAACGCGCCTTCGAGACTTCCTTCTAGAACACGGGGTCTTGGCGTATCTAGCCCTTCCTACGATAGTCAGAGAGCGGCCCACCAAGCTGGCCTATTGAGAGATAGGCCAGCAGCCCGAGGACCCCTTAGTCCAGGACTCCCTCACCATGAGCTTGGTATGACACACTCAAGGAATTCCTCAAGAAGAAAGGCTTCAAACCTGGTTCACTCGATCCCACTCTCTTTACTAAATCGTATGATGGTGAACTATTTGCATGTCAAATATATGTAGACGACATTATCTTTGGCTGTACTATCAACAAATACAGTGATGAGTTTGCCTATATGATGCAACAGAAGTACCAAATGTCGATGATGGGAGAACTGGAATTCTTCCTAGGGCTTCAAATTCGACAACAACCAAATGACATCTTCATATCTCAGGAGAAGTACCTCACGGACTGCCTCAAGAAATTTGGCATGAATGAAGCCAAAGGCTTCAATACGCCAATGCCTACCAATGGTCACCTTTGCACTGACGAAACTAGTAAAGATTTCGATCAGAAGGTATATCGCTCCATGATTGGGTCTTTATTGTACTTATGTGCATCTAGGCCAGACATAATTCTTAGCGTTTGTGCTCCCGATTTCAAGCGGCAACAAAGGAGTTGCATCACCTTGTTGTGAAGCAAATACTTAGATATCTAGCTCACACCCCAACTCTAGGATTATGGTATCCAAAGGGTTTGAAGTTTGAGCTGATTGGTTATTTAGATTCTAACTTCGCTGGCGACAAAGTTGATCGCAAGTCTACATCAAGCACATGTCACTTCCTTGGACGATCTCTTGTATGTTGGTCTTCGAAGAAGCAGAACTTTGTTTCACTCTCCACTGCCGAGGCCGAATACATTGCTGCTGGCGCTTGCTCCACTCAGCTTCTCTGGATGAAGCAGACCCTCAAGGATTATGGCATCAACCTGAAGCATGTACCTCTCTACTGCGACAATGAGAGTGCCATCAAGATATCCTACAACCCAGTACAACATTCGAAGACAAAGCACATTTAGATACGACATCATTTTCTTCGGGATCATGTGATGAAGGACGACATCCACATCTAGCATGCAGACTCTAAAGATCAACTGGCAAATATCTTCACGAAGCCTTTGGATGAGAAGAGGTTTTGCAAGTTGCGATGTGAGCTAAATATCTTAGAATCCTCAAATGTCTTTTGAAATGGGAATACATCCTAACTCT
This sequence comes from Elymus sibiricus, assembly GCA_039707655.1. Classification (NCBI taxonomy): domain Eukaryota; kingdom Viridiplantae; phylum Streptophyta; class Magnoliopsida; order Poales; family Poaceae; genus Elymus; species Elymus sibiricus. The sequence goes on from CM077675.1 coordinate 529,237,012, forward strand.
TGTATATGTTGACGACTGAGATGCACAACACATGATGTAACATATGTCTTCAACTCATGAAGACTTACAATCTGAATGTGAAGACATTAACGAAGAATATGACTTCAGAGTGCCACGATAATTGTGTGCCGTGTCTGGGTCAAACATTCTTATACGGTGGGTAACGACACCAACCAATCTCGAAGACATTGCGTTTATCTCATCTTCTTCACATGTCTTCGAGATCTGAATGTCTTTAGAACAAAACTTTTTGTTTGCACGTGTGTTTCAGTTGAGAACTATTCGAAAATCTACATTTGGATTAGAGCTTTTTCCTATATAGCATTTGTCCTATAGCTTTGTCTTCAACTTTTTCCTAGGCAAATGTAATCGGACCCTACATTCCTTCTGTCCTCTTCTTATCTAACTCGGTTCTAATCTAGTCATATGCATTCTATTTGACACGTGTTGACTATCTTCACCGCGTCCTTGTTGGTCGAAGACAAATCAACCACATAATTAATTCTCAATCTCAAACTATCTCAGTGTTTTTAGCAACAACTCCCGCATCGCCACTTCGATTATGGTAGTGGGTTGTCATGTGGTTTGCATGTATGCCACCTGTCCCACTCAAGCCGAAGAGTCAGGGGTACATTCGTCTCAACAGTTAGAACTCCTCCACCATTATAAATACGAGTTACCCCCTTCCATTATTACTTTCCTCTTCCGCCACCACCCCACGTGCTCAAAACCCTAGCACCGTCGCTGGAATCCATCATCGCCGGAGACGAAGTGCTTTGCTGCCACGCCATCTCCGACGATGTACTCACCCTGGCCGCATTCATCTTCCTCTCGCCGCCGCCGTAGGTTGATAACCCACAAGTACAGGGGATCACAACAGTTTTCGAGGGTAGAGTATTCAACCCAAATTTATTGATTCGACAGAAGGGGAGCCAAAGAATATTCTTGAGTATTAGCAGCTGAGTTGTCAATTCAACCACACCTGAAAGACTTAATATCTATAGCAAAGTATTTCGTAGCAAAGTAGTATGGAAGTAGCGGTAACGATGGCAAAAGTGACAGTAGCAGTTTTGTAGTGATTGTAACAGTAGCAACGGAAAAGTAACTTAGCAAGGATCAATATGTGAAAAGCTCGTAGGCAATGGATCAGTGATGTATAATTATGTCCGATGGCATTCATCATTCAACCGTTATAACATAGGGTGACGCAGAACTAGCTCCAATTCATCAATGTAATGTAGGCATGTATTCCATATATAATCATACGTGCTTATGGAAAAGAACTTGCATGACATCTTTTGTCGTACCCTCCCGTGGCAGTGGGGTCCTAATGCAAACTACGGGATATTAAGGCCTCATTTTAATAGAGAACCGGACCAAAGCATTAGCACTTAGTGAATACATGAACTCCTCAAACTACGGTAATCAACGGAAAGAATCCCAGTTATTGTCACCCTGGGGGATGCGGATCATAAATCGTAATAGGTGTCTACAACTTGCAAGATAGGATCAAGAACACATATATATTCATGAAAACATAATAGGTTCAGATCTGAAATGATGGCACTCGGGCCCTAGTGACAAGCATTAAGCATAGCAATGTCATAGCAACATCAATCTCAGAACATAGTGGATACTAGGGATCAAACCCTAACAAAACTAACTCGACTACATGGTAAATCTCATCCAACCCATCACCGTCCAACAAGCCTACGATGGAATTACTCATGAACGGCGGAGAGCATCATGGAATTGGTGATGAAGGATGGTTGGTGATGACGATGCTGTCGATTTCCCCTCTCCGGAGCCCAAAACGGACTCCAGATCTGGCCTCCCGAGGAAGAACAGGAGGTGGCGGCGGCTCCGTATCGTGAAACGCGATGAACTCTTCTCTCTGATTTTTTTCTCCGCGGATGTGAATATATGGAGTTGGAATTAAGGTCAATGGAGCTCCAGGGGGGCCACAAGCCTGATAGGCGCGGCCCCGCGCCCCCTGGCTTGTGGCCAATGGGTGGCCCCCTCCGGTTAATTCTTTCGCCAGTATTTTTTATTAATTCCAAAAATAATCTCCGTAAATTTTTAGGTCAACCCGAGAACTTTTATTTCTACACAAAAATAAAACCAAGGCAATTCTGCTGAAAACAGCGTCAGTCCGGGTTAGTTCCATTCAAATCATGCAAATTAGAGTCCAAAACAAGGGCAAAAGAGTTTGAAAAAGTGGATACGATGGAGACGTATCAACTCCCCCAAGCTTAACCCATTGCTTGTCCTCAAGCAATTCAGTTGATAAACTGAAAGTGATAAAGAAAAACTTTTGCAAACTCTGTTTGATCTTGTTGTTGTAAATATGTCTAACTGATGTTCAGATTTTCAGCAAAGATTATAGACTAACCACATTCACAATAACATTTAGGTCTCATATTTACTCATATCAATGACATAATCAACTAGCAAGCAATAATAATAACTCTCGGATGAGGACACTTTTATCAAGACAATCATGATACAATATGATATAATGGTATCTCGCTAGCCCTTTCTGAGACCGCAGAACATAAATGCAGAGCACCCCTGAAGAACAAGGGCTAACTGGACATTGTAATTCATGGTAAAAGAGATCCAGTCACACTCATATTCAATATCAATTAATAGCAAGGCATACAAATGACGGTGGTGCTCTCTAACTGGTGCCTTTTATAAGAGGAGGATGACTCAACAGTAAAGTAAAATAGATAAGCCCTTCGCAGAGGGAAGCATTGATTTGCAGAGGTGCCAGAGCTCAAGCTTTTAAAACGGGGATGAATAATAATTTTGAGCGGTATGCTTTCATTGCCGACATAACGACCAAGTGATTTCACCATCTTCCATGATAGATACATTATAGGCGGTTACCAAACAGAATGATAAAGTTTTTACTCCCCCTCCACCAATCAAACACACTCCACGGCTAGCCGAATCCACGGGTACCATCCGTACAAACACTGTCCTGGGGGAGTTTTGTTTCTTATATTTTGATTTGATTTTGAGCATGGAACTGGGCATCCCGAATACCAGCCACTTTCTCGTGAATGATAGTGAATCAACACATATCGTGAGAATAACCCACCTAGCATGGAAGATACTGACCACCCCTAGTCACTTCATGAGCGATTCGCGCATGTAAAACAGAATATTATTTGAAGGTTTAGAGTTTGGCACATGCAAATTTACTTGGAATGGCAGGTGAATACCGCATATAGGTAGGTATGGTGGACTCAGATGGAACAACTTTGGGTTTGAGGAATTGGATGCACAAGCAGTATTCCCGCTTAGTACAAGTGTAGGCTAGCAAAAGACTGGGAAGTAACAAACTAGAGAGCGACACCAGTCATCAACATGCATTGAGATTAACCAACACTGAATGCAAGCATGAGTAGGATATAAATCACGATGAACATAAATATCGTGGAGGCTATGTTGATTTTGTTTCAACTACATGCATTTACATGTGCCAAGTCAAGCCACTTGAATCATTCAAAGGAGGATACCATCCTATCATACTACATCACAACCATTTTAATATGTATGTTGGCACTCAAGACAAACCATTATCCACTCTTAGCTAATTAAGCATGGCATGAGAAACTATAATCTCTAATTGTCATTGCAAACATGTTTCATCTATAACGGGCTGAATTAAGAACGATGAGCTAATCATATTTACAAAAACAAAATAGGTCGAGTTCATACCAGCTTTTCTCCATCTCAGTCATTTCATCATATATCATCATTATTGCCTTTCACTTGCACGACCGAACGATGTGAATAATAATAAGAGTGCACGTGCATTGGACTAAGCTGGAATCTGCAAACAATAACTCAAAGGAGAAGGCAAGGTAATATGGTCTCTCTGATAGATAAACAATAATGCATATGAGAGCCACTCAACATTTTCATTGTGGTCTTCTCCTTACAACCCAAAGAAAGAAAATTCAAAACAAGAACGAGAAAAACTATTTACACGGGAAAGCTCCCAAGAAGCAAAAGAAGAACGAAAAATCATTTTAGGTTTTCTTTTAATGCTACAACTAAACAGACTAGAAGGTAAAGCTATAACTATTTTTTTTGGATTTTCTCAAGGTTAACTAAGCACACAAGAAGAAAGCGGAAAGAAGAAATAAAGTACCATGGATGGTACGATGAAAAACTATGAGCACCAACTACCAAGATGAGTGTGTGAACATGAATGTAATGTTGTTGATAAATACGTACTCCCCCAAGCTTAGGATTTTCGCCTAAGTTTGTCTAGGGCCATGGTTGAAAATAACCATCTCCTGGATACTCCGGAGGGTCCTGAGGGTTCCACTAGTTGGCGAGCTCCTGTGGCTCCCACTGAAAAACTGGATCGGATGCGGATCAAGGGCTGGTGCTGGCTTAGGTGCTGGGGGTTGCGACAGACCCCAATATCTGTAGATGTCCTCGGGCATAATAGTGTACCTGCCAGAACAAATATCGAACAAAGAAGAAGCAGGCAGAACAATAATCTCACAAGCGCCTTGACTAAACACTAAGTTGTAAAGCAGCCTCCTACCATTATTCTTTCTAATAAATTCATGCGTTACCATACTGTCATAGTCTAAATATCTTGTAGGTAGCAGCATTTCCTCTTTATCGTCAAGCCTAATGGGTATCTTAAAGTCTTTGGCTAGACGAGATGCATAGATGCCTCCGAATATGGGGCCCTTCGAACGGTTTAAGTTTAACCGTTGGGCCACCATAGCGCCCAAACTAAAAGTTCTATCAGCAAGGAAAGCGTGGCGTAGAATGGCCAGGTCGGGAGCACTAAGGCCTCCACTCTCCCCACGACCAACTAAACATCTCCCCGCAAATAATGAATAATAGCGTATAACAGGAAAATGTAAACTAGCTGCTCTTGCCTTTGACACCCCTCTCTCTTCCCCCACAGTGGTTGCGGCAATAAAGTCCTCCATGTCTCTAGGATGTGGTTCACTGATGCTGCCCTCATAAGGTATTTTGCAAACATTGCAAAAATCATAAGGTGTCATTTTTTTAGGCACGTCATACAAGTAAAACTCTACCATGGGAGGATCCTTCCTAGGGTAAAAGTGAAAGTTTTGCACGAAGATATTAGTGAGTAAGAGGTACTGGTCACACTTATCATTGAGGAAGTCGGTGATGCCTGCATTCTCTGCTAAATGATAGAAATCTTCATAAATTACGGCTGCCCTCAAGAATGCATCACTTGGCCATTCACATGGTCGAACTTCTGCGACGCGAGGAAGATTGTATTTGGACTTCTTCTTCACCTCATTTTCATCTTCTTTAGAGCCCAGGCTTGAAGAGCCTCTTAACAATCTCCTCATCATTTCTTTCTCTGAAAAATTTCTGAAATTTTTAGTGACTCAAAATGGAGGTGAACAAAACTCAACAAAACTTATAGCAACTACTCCCACAAGTGCCTAGAAGCTATATCATGCATCAAAACCACTTGGGACCATACAAATGTGACATGCAAGCTCAAGAACAGGTCACCACAGCAGCAAAAATTTGCAATAAATAAAGCACTAGAACAAAAACTAATTGGACCATTGGAGGAGTCACATACCGAAGATCAATCCCATAAAACAGTTTTGCAACTGAGCTTTGCACAAGGAGATCGAAAATGGCAGCAAAATGAGCTAGAACACGGGTTTGAGCAATGGTGGGACTTTTTCTGGAGGAAGACGAAGTGGATGGGTGCTGGAATAAGTGAAGGGGCCTACGTGGGACCCACAAGACACCTGGGTGCGGCCAGGGGGTGGCTGCGCCCTGTGGGCTTGTGACCCACTGGTGCAGCGCCCTGGTATGTACTTGGTGCCAGATATTCTTAAATATTCTAGAAAAAATCATACTACATTTTCGGGGCATTTGGAGGACTTTTATTTTCAGATCATTTTTTATTACACGGAAAACTCAGAAAACAAAATAATAATAGCATTTTTTACTTTATTTACTCTAACTAACGGAAAGTAAAGGTTGGGTACAGAAAATTGTGCTTTTTAAATTCATCCATCTCATGATCATCAAAAGGAATTCATTAACAAGGTTGATCAAGTCTTATTAACAAACTTCTTTCGAGTAACATGAAACTAGAGAATTTTCGAATAACACTAAGTTACCTCAATGGGGATATGCATATCCCCAACAATAAGTATATCATCTTTCTTCTTGACGTTAGGGAGAGGGAATTCAAAATCTCCAATAATAATCGTTGAAATTTTTTCAATGGAGTTGATACTATGAACTTGAGGTTGTTTCTTCGAAAAGTGTACCGTATGCTCATTACCATTAACATGAAAAGTGACATTGCCCTTGTTGCAATCAATAACAGCCCCTGGAGTATTCAAAAAAGGTCTACCAAGGATGATCGACATACTGTCGTCCTCGGGAATATCAAGAATAACAAAGTCCGTTAGGATAGTAACATTTGCAACTACGACAGACACATCCTCACAAATACCGATGGGTAAAGCAGTTGATTTATCAGCCATTTGCAAAGAGATTTCAGTAGGTGTCAGCTTATTCAACTCAAGTCAACGATATAAAGAGAAAGGCATAACACTAACACTAGCTCCAAGATCACATAAAGCAGTTTTAACATAGTTTCTCTTAATTTCTGGATCTCCTAATTTCTTTGGTATTCCACCCTTAAAGGTATAATTAGCAAGCATGGTGGAAATCTCAGCTTCCGGTGTCTTTCTTTTATTTGTCACAATATCTTTCATATACTTAGCATAAGGAGACATTTTAAGAATAGCAGTGAAGCGCATACGCAAAAAGACAGGTCTAAGCATTTCAACAAAACGCTCAAAGTCCTCATCATCCTTTTTCTTGGATGCTTTAGGAGGAAATGGCATGGGTTTCTGAACCCATGGTTCTCTTTCTTTACCATGCTTCCTAGCAACAAAGTCTATTTTGTCATATCTTTTATTCTTAGGTTGTGGGTTATCAAGATCAACAACAGGTTCAATCTCCACATCATTATCATTACTAGGTAGAGCATCAACATGAACATCATCATTAATATTATCACTAGGCTCGTGTTCATTACCAGATTGTGTCTCAGCCTCAGAAGTAGCAATATCATTTGGGTTTTCAGATGTATCTATAACAGGTTCACTAGCATCATGCAAGGTCCTATCATCATTCTTTTTTCCTTTTATTAATGAGACGACTAGGTATGTCAGTATTAATTCCCTGAGAATCTTGCTCAATTCTCTTAGGATGGCCCTCAGGATACAAAGGTTCCTGAGTCATTTTACCACCTCTAGTCACAACTCTAACAGAATGATCATTGTTCTTACCATTCATCTCATTAAGCAAATCATTTTGTGCCTTAAGTACTTGTTCTACTTGAGTAATTACCATGGAAGCGTGTTTACTAATAAGCTTAAGATCATTAATAGTTCTACACATATAATCACCTAAGCGATCAAGCATGTAAGCATTATGTTTCAATTGTCTACTAACATAAGCATTGAAATTCTCTTGCTTAACAACAAAGTTATCAAACTCATCCAAGCATTGGCTAGCAGACTTATTATAAGGAATATCACCTTCATCAAATCTACGGAGAGAATTTACCTCTACTAGTTGTGTCGGGTTATCAAGACCATGGATTTCTTCAATAGGTGGTAAATTCTTCACATCTTCGGCTTTAATACCTTTTTCTTTCATAGATTTATTTGCCTCTTGCATATCTTCAGGACTGAGAAATTGAATACCTCTTTTCTTCGGAGTGGGCTTTGGAGGTGGTTCGGGAATAGTCCAATCATTACCATTGATCAATACATTATTCAATAGTAGTTCAGCTTGTTCAACAGTTCGTTCCCTCAAAACACAACCAGCACAACTATCTAGGTGGTCCCTAGAAGCATCGGTTAGTCCATTATAAAAGATATCAAGTATTTCATTTTTCTTGAGAGGATGATCAGGCAAAGCATTAAGTAATTGGAGAAGCCACCCCCATGCTTGTTGGAGAAACTCTTCTTCAATTTGCACAAAGTTAAATATTTCCTGCAAGGCAGCTTGTTTCTTATGGGTAGGAAAATATTTTTCAGAGAAGTAATATATCATATCCTGGGGACTACGCACACAACCAAGAGCAAGAGAATTAAACCATATCTTAGCATCACCCTTTAATGAGAAAGGAAACAACTTAAGAATATAGTAATAACAAATTTTTTCCTCATGAGTAAATAGGGTGGCTATATCATTCAATTTAGTAAGATGTGCCACAACAGTTTTAGATTCATAACCATGGAAAGGATCAGATTCAAGCAAAGCAATTAACTCAGGATTGACAGAGAATTCATAATCCTTATCAGTAACAAACATACGTGAAGTAGCAAACTTAGGATCATATTGCATTCTAGCATTCAAAGATTTTTCCTTCCACTTGCATAGCAATTTCTTAAGATCACCTCTATCCTTACAAGCAAGAAAGTCCCTAGCTACTTCTCCTTCCATAACATAACCCTTAGGTATATTAGGCAATTCATATCTAGGAGAGCTAGGTCTACCAGGTGTCTCATAGTGTTGAGTTTCAATAATTTCATTAGTTTCAGAAGTATCATCAGTTTCAACATTGAATCTAGCAATTTTTTCACCAAGAAATTCACCCAGTGGCACAGTATTATCAAGCAAAGTATTATCATAAGCATCATGCATAGCAGAAGTGGCATCATCAATTACTTGCGACATATCAGAATCAATAGCAGGTGGTGGTGTCACAAATTTACTCATAACAGAAAGTGAATCAAGTGCAGAGCTAGATGGCAGTTCCTTAACTCCCCTCGTAGTAGAGGGATAGATATTGGTTTTTGGGTCTTTCAGATTCTTCATAGTGATCAACAGATATAAATCCCAAGTGACTCATAGAATAGAGCTATGCTCCCCGGAAACGGCGCCAGAAAAAGGTCTTGATAACCCACAAGTATAGGGGATCGCAACAGTTTTTGAGGGTAGACTATTCAACCCAAATTTATTGATTCGACACAAGGGGAACCAAAGAATATTCTCGACTATTAGCAGCTGAGTTGTCAATTCAACCACACCTGAAAGACTTAATATCTGAAGCAAGGTAGTATGGAAGTAGCTGTAACGATGGCAAAAGTGACAGTAGCTGTTTTGTAGTGATTGTACCATTAGCAACGGAAAAGTAACTTAGCAAGGATCAATATGTGAAAATCTCGTAGGCAATGGATCAGTGATGGATAATTATGTCGGATGGCATTCATCATGCAACAGTTATAACATAGGGTGACACAGAACTAGCTCCAATTCATTAATGTAATGCAGGCATGTATTCCATATATAGTCATACGTGCTTATGGAAAAGAACTTGCATGACATCTTTTGTCCTATCCTCCTGTGGCAGCGGGGTCCTAGTGGAAACTAAGGGATATTATGGCCTCCTTTTAATAGAGAACCGGACCAAAGCATTAGCACTTAGTGAATACATGAACTCCTCAAACTACTGGAATCACCGGAAAGAGTCCGAGTTATTGTCACCCTGGGGGATGCGAATCATAAATCGTAATAGGTGTCTACAACTTGCAAGATAGGATCAAGAACACATATATATTCATGAAAACATAATAGGTTCAGATCTGAAATCATGGCACTCAGGCCCTAGTGACAAGCATTAAGCATAGAAAAGTCATAGCAACATCAATCTCAGAACATAGTGGATACTAGGGATCAAACCCTAACAAAACTAACTCGATTACATGGTAAATCTCATCCAACCCATCACCGTCCAGCAAGCCTACGATGGAATTACTCATGAACGGCGGAGAGCATCATGGAATTGGTGATGAAGGATGGTTGGTGATGATGATGGCGTCGATTTCCCCTCTCCGGAGCCCAAAACGGACTCCAGATCTGGTCTCCCGATGAAGAATAAGAGGTGGCGGCGGCTCCGTATCGTGAAACGCGATGAACTCTTCTCTCTAATTTTTTTCTCCGCGGATGTGAATATATGGAGTTGTAATTGAGGTCGGTGGAGCTCCAGGGGGCCCACAAGCCTGCTAGGCACGGCCAGGGGGGTGGCCGCGCCCCTGGCTTGTGGCCAATGGGTGGCCCCCCTCCGGTTGATTCTTTCACCAGTATTTTTTATTAATTCCAAAAATAATCTTCGTAAATTTTCTGGTCAATCCGAGAACTTTTATTTCTGCACAAAAATAAGACCAAGGCAATTCTGCTGAAAACAGCATCAGTCCGGGTTAGTTCCATTTAAATCATGCAAATTAGAGTCGAAAACAAGAGAAAATAGTTTGGAAAAGTGGATACGTATCATAGGTGTCTGCCTCCACCGAGTTAGGGTGAGGCAGATCGAATCGCTTGGCTTCTCCGCCTCGTCACGTTCTTCATCCGGTAAATAAAAATCTATTTTTACCGCATGCTTTGTTCTAAAGTTCTTATTGAAATTTGTCGGTTGCTGTTCTTCACTCCCCACAACCGCATCTAGATCTTGATCTATTCTTACCCAATATCTTCACTTTGTGGACTAAAAACTTGGTTGGATTCCTCACTTGTACGAACCCTTGGACTTGTACTAATCTGAAATCACCATATTCTCTATAAAAGTGAATGTCTTCGGTAAGAGGTCAATGTCTTCAAAACACAGTTTTAACTTCCAAATCTTTTGAGAATGCATACGAACTATCCTCTTCCCTCGCGCCTCTAACTCTTTCATAAGTACACGTACGCGGAAGAATCGCTTGGGTCTCATAGTCTGAATTCATTTGTAGACTACTTGCAGATACATCTGGAATCCCCTAATGCGTGCTCATACTTGCGCACTCCTGTGAAGTCTTTGCCGAAGCCTTTGCCGAAGCCAATGGCAGATGATAAGCCAGTCAAGAAGGGAGGAAAGTAGAGACGCAAGAATACTGCTAAGGACCTTCCTCCAGATCTATATGAGCAGTACAAGTCTGATAAGGAGGAGACATACCGTCAGCGCAAGAATAGCCTCCAATTGATTCGAAGATATTGGAGTATAAAGTGGTTTTACTACCTCTTCGTCACTGACGAGTATGCTGAGAAGTGTGCTGAAAATGCACCATGGACAGACTTCGTCTACCGAAATCTTCATCCGAAGACAAAGGCTAATGCAATCAAGATAGGATTCTACCCATGTATGTTCCGGCCCCCAATGCCTAAGAATCCTCATCCATCAAGCATCCTTGGCATCCCCGAACATACCGAGTCTGATTCTGATGAAGAAGAAGAAGAATAGATCCCTCTAGAGCCGAAGCCGGAGCCTTTGGAGGAGTCAAAGTCTTCAAAGCCAAAGTCTTCCAAGGATCCACCTCCTGCAGAGTCTTCGCCACAAGCTTCGCGGTCTCCTTCCGCACATCCTGAGGAGCCTGAGTCTAAAGGTCGCCTTCATAGGCGTATGAAAAGGAAAGCTGCTGCCTCCAGAGGTCCGAAGCCAACCATGTCTTTGAGGGATGCTGGCAACATGATTGAGCTATCTGATGATGAGTTTGATGACGAATCCTTAGCAAGGTTGATTCAGCAGAATGAAAAGGAAGCCAAGGTGCTCGAAGACTTACCTCTGTTTGACCCCGTCATCTTCGAACACTTTATTGATGAATGGTTCACCAACCCCTCTATCAGCATTGATGCTCTCCAGCTCCCAATTGGCTTGAGCGTCACGTTCCAAGGACATGTGAGTGAGGAACTATCTGTGGCTCAAAAGGCCAAGCAAACAAACGCCAAGATCAGTCATGAAAAGGAGCTCTTCAAGAAAAATTTGCACAAACTCAATGCCGAACAGATAAAAGGTTATCAACTGATGATGGCAGATCTCAAGGCTGTGTTTGAGAAGAGATGTGAAGCTGTCAAGGGCACCCATGCGCGCCTCAAGAGAAAGACCAGAATCATGGTACAAGCTCACAATGACATGGTGAAGAGAAAGGCGATTGGTCAGCCTGCTCTTGCGCCCGAAGTCATTGCATGCTCACGCCAAGCCTCGTTGTCTTGGGAATAGCCTGCCCCCGAACGATATGAGAATCGCGGCATAGTCTTCCCCGCTGGGTTTGCCAACCCACGGACGTGCTCCACCTTTGCTATATCTAGCAAGAAGACTAAGCAAGATGAAGCCTTAGCCAAGAAGTGCAAGGCTGCTGCTTCTGAAGCCCAACCTCCGAAGAGATTGAAGACAAGAAAATCCAAGTCTTCAAAACCAGCGCAAGACCCAACACTAGAACCCCCTACTGCTCCTCAACAAGAGCCTTTGCTCGTTACGCCAATCTCTGTGGCACCCCCTGCATCAGAAAACTTGGAGAGACAAGTTGTACTGCACGAGCCTGCTTCCACAGAGACTCGGAGACCAGAAGAGATTCCAGCTGCTGAAGCCGCTGTCGCAGCTAAAGACATTGGTTCGGAAGACAATGTTGAGCCAGAACATGTTCCACAGGTGGATGCGCCTATGGTATCCTCCCCCCAACCAACAAGTGAGTTCGTGGATGTTGGCACTCCCCTACGCCCAGATGCACCTGAAGCTGATCCTGGTACACCATCACCGCCCTTCTTCCCACCAGTGTCAGCCTCTCCAGAATCTCCATTTGCTCCAGAGGGGATTGAAACAACCACTCGTACTTCCCCACTCAAACATCTTCGTAGAGGACATCGAGCTCTGATGTCTCCCATTCGTGAAGACAAAGGACGAGTTTCACCGACTGCAGTAGTCGAAGAATTGCTAAGGATTGAAAATGTTCCTCCCAGCCACCCTGAACCAGAGAAGAAGGCAGCCGAAGACATTGCTGTCGATGCCACCATGGGCGAAGCTAATGCACCATCCCCAAATGGACCTCCTGTCCCTGCCACTCCATCAACTGAAGACAATGACGACAACATTGTTATGGCTCACAATAGGGAAGGAGAGATGGTTTCTATAAGATGGCCTCGTCTTGTTGCACCACCACGGATGGACCCTTAGTATGAGTTTAACCTGGATAGACGCCCAAATGTCATGAACCCCATGCCACGTCTCCCAAGTCTTTGATAGTCCCGCCCAGCACGACCCACTGTCTTCGAGCTTGAAAGGTTCAGGCTGAAAAACACCTTCTTTGACTCTGCACACAATCCATACAAGAGAGCAAGGATCCAATCTGACAGATGCTTCTCAACGGCAGTACTACATGTGTGTGTGTTGTATGGTCTGAACAGGATCTTTCCCCACAGACATCTCAGATTTGAAGCCATGAAAGGACTTCCCTGATTTGATCAAGCTTTGGATTGTCTTCGAGATGTGGGTTTGCTGCCCTTCTGCACGGATCATGAAGATTGGAATGAGGAACTTATCCTCTAGTTCTATGCAACCCTACACATCTCTGGCTTCGGTCGTGAGTTGACTACTTGGCAGATGGACTTCATGATCAGGGATGAACACATTCATACTTCACCACTGGAATTCTTTCCTGCAACACCTCTTGCTGCCTCTGGTGAAGACTTGGATCCTCGCTCTGCAGCCTATGAGGCTGCCACTCGAAGCCTATTCCATATGCGAGAACCCAACATGACTGAGATGCTTACACTGATGAAGCCTTTGGCTGGAGATGCAGAATTACCCACTTCATTCTTCGTGGATGATCTGCAGTACTTGCCGAGAACTATCTATCATATTCTTTGGCACACCATTTGTCCGATCAAGGGGCACAACTCATCTAGCAAGATTGAAGGGCCTCTGAAGACATTGCTCTACAACATTGTTTATGGCATCAGGTTCAATCTTCAAGACCTATTTCTTCGCAACCTTGCTGCCAATAGGTTCAATGTCCTCGAGCCAAAGATATATGCTCCTTGGATCATGCGCTTCATCAAGTACATAACCAACACCAGGTTTTTTCCCTCTGCTCGCAATCATGGCATTTATCTTCCAGATATTGAAGTTGTGCAAGCAGATTTGTATCCATCCAAGAGCAAGAACCCAATTGTCGAAGGCACTAGTGGAACTGCTGATGTTGAAGGTCTTCTCATTCCATCTGATCCATGAAAGGCTAGACTTATTGGTGCCATTCGTCAACCCAGATCCGGTGTTACCAACACCGAAGCCACTTCTAGCACTCTGCCTCGTCAATGCCTGCCCAGAAGAGAGCGTGCACTCACTGACCGTGAACTTCTCGTTTCACTGATCCGGAAGCAAGATAGGCATCATGAGTGGACTCGACGCCAGATGCAGTCTGTTATGCAAGATCTCAACCATGTTCGCAATCTGGCCACCAAAAATGCTTTCTTTGCCTATGAAACCAGTCGTAGCTCATGGAGAACCTTAAACATGCTGGCACCTGAGCATGAGGTTTGAGATGATGGATTCCATCCACGTTACAGATTTTGTGGACCACCTTCCAGCGCGGAGAAGTGGCGCATGACTCCATCGCTCAAAGATAGTGACTATTCTTCTTGGGCTCCTTCCGCCACCGTCGGGCTTGCAGATGAAGCTGATGATGCATCATCTCTTCCTCCATCGACTCGGCATCGCGACACTGCACCAAGCTCCACTTCACTAGCACCCAAAGACTCCACTGCACCATCTTCATCAACAACAGCTGGGGACGCGTAGTTTTCAATGTCTTTGTCCATTTTGGTCGTTCGATGACAAAGGGGGGGAAGCATTGGCTGATAGTCTTCAAGCGAGCCGACTAATAAGGGATGGGTGTTATTTTTTGCTAAGTTTACAACTCTCGTTTCTGAACATTCTGTGTTTTGGGTTGTAAAACTTAAGTCATGATGGACGTCTGCACTTTATTTTTACCGTACTCTTTGGCGTTTCGTCAAGTTATTTTATGCGCCCGAAGTCATTCTGCAGACGCCCATTTTTCATTGTGCATTTCATTATCTTCGACATATCTGTTAAATGCATAGTGATTGGATTACAAGATATAGGGGGAGATCTCCACAAACTACAACCTGCAGTGTGCACTTGCATTCCAAGCAAAATCTTCATGTGCACACCTTCAGGGGGAGCTCTCTATATCTTGCAATCAAAATCTTCATAACCTTATCTTCACATATTTTTACCCCCGTTAAAAACTTCAACTAGTTTGTCATCAATCACCAAAAAGGGGGAGATTGTAAGTGCATCTAGTGCCACCATTGTTTGGTTTTGGAGTATTGAAGACAAACGTGGTTGAGGGACTAATGTGTTTGTGAGAGTTCACAGGTTAACACAGAGAGAAGTCCCAGGAGTTTCGTTTTAGCCGTTGAAGACGACACCTAAAAATTTCGGAATACATTAATGATGGCTGAACACTACTAGGGAAAACCTTATACACAGAAGCTTACCAGTAGCGCTTTTTAAAAGTAGGTGCTGCTGCTACTTAGCAGTAGCGCGTGTACAAAAACAGCGCTACTAATAAACTCATATCAGTAGCGTGGCACTTATAAAACGTGCTACTACTATAATTGCCACACCATTCCCGACAGGCTAGGTATAGTAGTAGCGCCCTTCCTCAACCAGCGCTACTGCTATGCTA
Organism: Elymus sibiricus; assembly: GCA_039707655.1. Classification (NCBI taxonomy): domain Eukaryota; kingdom Viridiplantae; phylum Streptophyta; class Magnoliopsida; order Poales; family Poaceae; genus Elymus; species Elymus sibiricus. Next base: position 529,252,536 of record CM077675.1, read on the forward strand.
CTTAGCTGTAGCGCTTGGCACCAACCCGCGCTGCTGCTATTCCCACCTTATCCACCCCGTGCGCGCCCTCTCTCTTCCTCACTCCCGGCCCCTCACTCCCCCCTCCCACTGTCGCTCCCTCTCTGCCCCCCGCCGCTCGCCGCCGCCGTCGCCTACCCCTCCTTCCTCTGCCGCCGTCACCTCCCCCTCCTCCCTGGACTCGGTAATCCCCCCCCTCCTCCCTCCTCCCCGCCCCACCTCCTCCGTCCTCCCTCCACTCCTCCATTCGCCGCCGGCCGGCCCATCCTCGCTCCGCCTTCCTCCTCCGTCCTCCTTCCTCCTCCCTCCTTCAGTCGCCCCTCCTTCTCCCTCCTCCCTCCTCCATCCACAACCCCTCCTCCCTGCTACACTTTGATTTAGTAGGCTAGTTGATATTTTCTTGTTGATATGCAACATTTTGATTTACTTAATAGTTTGTAGTTGATATATAACAATTTTGATTTAGTATGATTAACTGATTAGTAAAAAATTTAGACATAGTTGATAGTTTTTAGTTGATATAAGCCTCTGTTCATATATAACACTTTGATTTAGGATAGTTTCTAGGGTTTAGTTGATAGTTTCTAGTTAACTGGATTATTACTAGGGTTTTAGTATATTATTTTTAGACATAGTTGATAGTTTCTAGTGATCCTGAAACTATTTACTCATTTGCTAGAATGAACATGTCATATTTGTTAATACTACTCAGATACATGTTGATAGAATATATTTTGTTTATATTTTGTTTATGCAGAAATCAAGTATTTGCCTCTGCCTCATCCCCGCAGTCGTCCCCATCGCCGACCCCCTAAGACCTCTAGGTGAGAATAGCCAAATCCCCATGTTGTTGATATAGATGATAATGTGTTGTAAATGTCGATGATGAAAATGCTAGTGCTGGTCGCCATGTCATTGATGTCGATGATGATGCATTCTGAATATAGAGGATGTCTTGGTGTTCTTGTTTGCAATGTACCTCCGAGTGGCCTATGTTTTGCCGGAATGTTGATTCCTTTCCGTTCCGGCAAATTTCAGGCGCTCGATATGTCCTGTTTTTAGCAAAGGTCATGCCGAATTTTTTTCATGAATTTTAGCATGACTTGTGCTACAATGTAGGACATATCGAGTGCTTGTGATTTGCCTGAACGGGAATTCAATGATATTCCGGAAAAACATAGGGCATTTTTTCTATGTCATTGCTCGATATATGGAACGGGTTGACTTTAGGTCTGTTTCGGCTCCTTGTGTGTCTTTTAGTGAGGGAGAGTGTCCACCATATATATATATGAGAGAGGAAGAATCCCGACTGTTGTCGTGGGGGTCACTTCTCCTTCTTTTCCTTGTGCTAGATATTTGTAATGCACTAGGGAAAGGAGGAGTAGCGACCATCACCGACGGTCGAAATATGAGAGAGGAAGAATCCCGACTGTTGTCGTGGGGGTCGCTTCTCCTTCGTTCCCGTGTGCTAGACATTTTGGTGTAATGCACTCGGGAACGAATCGAGGAGCCACCATCACCGACGGTCGCAATATCAGAGGGAGTGCCCACCATATACGTGAGATGAGAGTTTAGGAAGGAAAGACTCGACAGACCTAAAGTCAACCCGTTGCATATTCAGTAATAGTGCTCTGTGTGTTGATCAGTTTTAGGAAGGAAATGTCTGACGACGAAAGGAAATTCGTTATGTGCGAATGCTGCGAAGACGAGCGCGGCCTGTGCGACAGGCCTCACCTAGTTGATGGTAGGCGCTTCAGCATCGTGCTGGATGAGACCTTCGAAGTGGATACAGTAAGTCACAACGACAAGTCTTTTTTAGTAATTAAGCATGACTTCTGCTTCTTTTGCTTCAACTTATAATTTTAATTTTTTACTATTCTACTAGCGTATCCCCTGGCATGCAAGAATTTATGTCTTGGATAAGATTGGTTTCGATACTAAAAAAAGTATGGAGGTAAAGAGAGTTCACTTGAGGACCGAGCATGGTTATACTTTTGCCGTAAAATTGTACAATGCAGACACCTACTCCTATTTTGAATGCAAAAGTTGGAGAGCACTATGCAAGGCTTATGCATTTGAGCCTAATATGCTTATCACCTTTGATATTCGTCGGGAAGATGAAATTGAAGGTAATATCGACATCTGGGTCGATGTGCAGACGCCTCCAGTTCTACCATTATGTGAGTTTCTCAACCATATTTATTAAGTAATTTATATTGTTTATTTAAAAATAGTTGACAACTAATTTCTATTGACAGCTTATTTCCATTCAAGCAAACATGTCCAGCGCTTGGTAGACAACACCTACTACTGCCCCCGGGCTGAACTAAACTGCGAGGAGATAGGTCATTATGTTTCATGGCCTGAGGATCTTGATACTGTCAAGACAGGTTATTTTCCTGCACTTCGAGATATTAATACTCAAAACGTGTGACCACTAGTGTGCGTATTGAACTACGGTCACATCTATCTAGGAAAGATGGTAAGATTTTTACTATTTGTCCTCAGTGCATCTTTTGCATACATTATTTATTAAGCTAAACTTCATTGCTAAGTATGTTACTACGATGTTCTTCAACAGGGACTCCCGATGAGTGTTGTGCCTCGTTGGATCAAGTCTAAAGGTCACATGACAATGGTTAGCTTACGGCCAAGATATCCTGTATTGCACATGAGTGCATTCATCATTTTTCTCGAAGCGAGCAAGTCTTAATAGTCAAAGATTGGAGCAAAATTGTGAAGGATTGCAGAGAAGTACTAGGGGGCAGCAATCAGAAGCGCAGCCCACAATTAGGAGACAGGTTCATATGCATTTTCCAATATGATGAAGAAGGAGTGCTACACATGTTTTATGCTATTTTACCTGAGAGAGAGTAGCAGGAGTAGGTCCTAGGTATTAAGAACAATTAGTTAGTGCTGATTATATATGACTAGTGACCTAGTGACCAAGTTGATGACCAAGTTGATGATGATGATGAGTTGTTATATGATGATGATGATGAGTTGTTATTATAACTAGTGACCAAGTTGTTATATGATGTCTCATGGACGAAAATGATGATGATGAGGAGTTGTTATATGACAATGATGTATTATGATGATACTATATGAAAACTTGTATAATGGCGTATGAATATACGACATAAAACAAAAAAGAAATACCTAATAATAGTAGTAGCGCGGGTAGAGAGGTGCGCTGCTAGTAACTACCAGCAGTGCTTTATACAAAAAGCGCTACTGCTAAGCAGGTATAGCAGTAGCGCGGTCGAACACACGCTACTGCTACACTTTAGCTGTAGCGCCGTATCAGTAGCGCGCTGCACCGCGCTACTGCTATACCTAAAACCAGCGCTACTGCTAGGCTTTTCCATAGTAGTGGAAGCCTTTGGTGGTATGCGAAGACATTCGCCCGAAGACAATGAAATGCGAAGACGGAGTCTTTTGGTAGTTTTATTTCTTCTTTCCTGAGTGATAGGAACCACCTTACTGTTAAGTGGGGTCGATGTGATTGAAGTCAGATGCTGACATGATGCTCAACCCACACCTATGTCTTCGAACGAAGACAATGAGAGGAAATCTCTTCCAGAGTTGGTTGAGTCAAATTTACTGGTAGCCCAAGTAAAGATGTCGCGTGTGTTTGAAATCCAACCGTTGCGACATCACTAGTAGAAAACTCTGGTTTGTAAGGGCTTTTAGTCCCGGTTCTAGAACCGGGACTAAAGGGTCGGGACTAAAGGCCTCCACTTTTAGTCCCGGTTGGATTACGAACCGGGACTAAAGGGGCTCCGCGTGGCAGCTTTCTAGAGCGGGACCTTTAGTCCCGGTTGGTGTTACCAACCGGTACTAAAGGTATTTTTTAAAATAATTATTTTATTTTATTTTTTCAAAAAAAAAATTATATTTTTTTCTGATTTTCAAATCTTTGAATTATTTGACAATTTAATCTCTAATCACCCCTCCTCACTGCTCTGGAATTATTTGACAATTTAATCTCTAATCACCCCTCATTCCAAATTGTCTAACTTCCGGCCGGTCACCCATCCTCTCACTGCTCCAACCCCAGCACGCTTAACTTTCGAGTTCTATCACCCCTAGTTTCCAAGTCTGCACTTGTTGTTTTCTTGACAATAGTAAGCTATCAATCCTGTTAACCCTTAGGTCTTGATGTAACATGATATAATTTTTTGAATTCCAAACAATTATTAAAATAAACAACAACGATTAACAAATAACAATGATTAATTTAAAAACTCCAAAAAACTTCATAAAAGGCAAAAAATTCAAAAAAATCTCTAAAATTCTCAAAAAAAAATACAAAAAAACCAAAAAAATAAAAAGTTCAAAATAAAATAAGTAATAATAATATTAAATTAAAATGAAATTAAAATAAGTAATAATATTATTTTATTCATTTTTTGCAATTTATTCATTTAATATGGCATAATTAATATCTTTAAATCTGTAAATCGAAATTCGACAAATAATATATCCATTATTATCAGAAAAACGTGAGGAATCCAAATATGACATCGTTTATTTAAAAAAATAATTTTCCATAACACTTTTTTTTCGACATCGTATGCAAAAGTTATAGCCGTTTTCCTTTTTCATAACACTTTTTTTAATCTTGTTTCAACTCCAGACTTTTTGTGCGTTCAACATGCACCATCCAAAGCCACATCATCAATTGTCAACCCTTTCCCACTTCATTCGCTATTTTTCATGCATTTATTAATTGTTTCCAGCTAAATGACCCTGAAATTGAAAGCACTACAAATGAACTCTGAAAAGGTTGAAACTTGGCATGGTATCATCATTTCACACACATAGCATGTGCTAAAAAGTTGAGAGGGTTACGGTAAAAACAAGATGCACTTCGTGTACAAACTGGACAATCCGTTTCGAAGTATCAGAGTTTTGGACGAAAACTCATCTGTTACAAAGGCATTTCGTTTTTTTAAACTTATTTAAACTCCAGAGTTTTTGTGCGTTCAACATGCACCATTCAAAGCCACATCATCAATTTTCAACCATTTCCCACTTCATTCGCTATTCTTCATGCATTTATTAATTTTTTTGAGCTAAATGACCCTGAAATTGAAAAGCACTACAAATGAGCTCTGAAAACATTGAAACTTGGCATGGTATCATTATTTAACCCACATAGCATGTGCTAAAAAGTTGAGAGCGTTACGGTAAAAACTAGATGCACTTCGTGTACAAACTGGACAATCCCTTTCGAAGTATCAGGGTTTTGGACAAAAAATCATCTGTTACAAAGGCATTTCATTTTTGAAAACTTATTTCAACTCCAGACTTTTTGTGCGTTCAACATGCACCATCTAACATGTGCCTAGGAGCAAAAAGAATTAAATTAAAAACTATTTTTAAACTCAAGTTATTCACAATTTAGGGTTTGAAGCAAATTTGAACAAATTCAAATTTAAATAATTCAAATTTGAAAACTAATTGCACAAACACAAACTAGACAAAATTTTGAATCTAATGCAAAAAGAATCACTCAGAAACATCGAATATCCTAAAAGATATAAGCAATTTAAAACAGAAACTAAAAACAGAAAACAAATAGAAAAAACAAAAAAAACTTTCAAAACCCTTTAGTCCCGGTTGGTATCTCCAACCGGGACTAAAGGCTACCTTTAGTCCCGGTTCGAGACACCAACCGGGACTAAAGCCCCAACCCCTTTAGTCCCGGTTCGTGTCTCCAACTGGGACTAAAGGTGTATCGGCCCCTTTAGTCCCGGTTGGTGTCTCCAACCGGGACTAAAGGTCCCATCTGAACCGGGACTGATGCCCGACCGGCGCCCTAGCCGCTCGAAACGGGACTAATGCTCACATTAGTCCCGGTTCGTAATGCAACCGGGACTAATGTGTAGATCGAGCTATGACGACAGCCCTGTTTTCTACTAGTGCATGTGTCGGTTGGCCATTGACCCAGGGTCATTTCGGTCATATCAGGTCAGGTTGCCTGCTGACTATAAATAGCCCACCCCCTCCACCATAAGAAGGTGGATGTTGATGTAGGGTAACGCCACAGAAAACAAAAATTTCCGACCTACGCACCAGCCCAGGACCACTATGGAGACTGCATACAAGGTTTGATCTCTTTCGTTACTGACTCGTAGCGCTGCGGAAGTAGAGTCGATGACGAACGGCGGTGCAGATCCCCGCAGCTAGGATTTTACAACCTCCCAACTGCGAGGATGTATACCCTCATCTGCCCCGCGGACAGCCCTTCGGGAGGCGGTCGCACAGTCCCCCGGACGGTGTCGCGGACAGCCCTTCGGGAGGACCTCCGAAACTCGGACTGTCACTCGGACAGCCCTTCGGGAGGACCTCCAAAACTCGGACGGACACACGGACAGCCCTTCGGGAGGCACTCTCGAACTAAGACCGAAACTACGATCTCTCTACAGAGTTGCACACATACGGTGTCATCTATCCGGCAGGGCTTTGCCGTCCAGAACTAGTTCCCACCGGAACCCAGACAGCCTTTCGGCTCTACGAAACTATTTCGCTGGGAGGGAGAGAGAAGCCAGACAAGTCTATGGCATGTGTATGAGAGCAAGCATGATCTCATTTTGGAGAGCTCTCTCCACCTCTATTTATAGGAGGAGCAAGGGGTAGAGGAAAGACCAAAAGGACCTTCCTAGGATCTTTCCACCACATGCCACATAAGGGTGTGTAGAAGATATCCACCATGAGGTGGAAGGACACCTCAAGGAGGGCCCCCCCATGCCATGGCCGAAATTTGCAGCCCCCTTGGGGAGCTCCACCTCCCTTTCACACACCAAAAGTGGTTTTCTTCTAGAAGAAAAACCCCATTTGCAAATCAGCCCAAAAAGTGCTTTTCACTACTCTAGACGACATTTTTCAGCGTCTGATCGAACTGAAAATATTCATGTGGGCTTAGAACAATTCTAGTACCCACCAAAATAATTTTCAACGCGAGCCGGAACAATTCCGGTTTAGTGATTTCATCTGCGAAAAGCATCTGAAGCGGTTTCGGCAGCTCCGGAACATTTCCGGTTTTCATCCCGGAAAATTCCAGAAAGTTTCCAGAATGATTCTGGCACCCTCCAAGAATTATCAGGCATGTGCCAAAACCAATTTGACTTTATGGTATCCTCTGAAACAACTTTTCAGTTTCACCGGAACTCATCCGGTGACCTCTCTGCGGAACTTTTCCGCTGTCCGAAACTTTTCCGGCGTCCGAAACTTTTTCGGTGATTTTCTCTCAGACTCCCTGTCTAGTATTCAGCAGATAGATGACCCTTAAGTGTGTGACCCTATAGGTTCGGTGAAGCATAGACATGACCCGGAACCCCTTCCGATCAAAGATCAACATCGGAGCCGTGGACACCCATATCGATCCCTATACCCACACGAATAAATATTCGAGTGAACCTCCAGTTGCCGTGAGCTATTCCTGTTGCTTCACGATATGTTACAATTACCCGAGGTGAGAAACATCGGCATCCTCGTGGATCAACACTTGTCCACAATGCCAGTTACCTCGTTGCCGGTATTGTTCTCTTTTCTCGTTCACGTGTTCCGGCATCCCTGTGATCAAATCACCCTGTGTCTGGCCAGACGATGATGAATACCGTAACACCGAGAGGGCCCAGAGATATCTCTCCATTGTCGGAGGAGCAAATCCCAATCTTGAGCTATCAAGTTACTTGACATAATTTTCCATGAACCCGTAAGCCGCCGTAATAGCCACCCATTTACGGATGACGTTTAACAAACCCCAAAGTTCATGAAGCAAGCATGAAGAAACTCGATACTCTCATGGTCTAAGGAATCATGCAAACGTTAACCATCTCTGTGTTATAAACCATTAACTAATGACGAATGTATCTCATAGCATAACATCAATTCGGGTCGATTTAACACAAGTGTTCTACCAACAATTGTGCCCTCAAAATTGCCGGCATAGTCATGCCCATGATGAGGAAAACAGGATCATCATGCAATACTTGAGCCAGTCATAGAGGTTTGACTAGGAATACATTTTACCGTTCATTATCCCACACGTGCACATGAGTTTCCCTCCAAGCCTCGTTTTATTTGCAGACTCGAGAATCATTGCAGTTATAGCATGGAACATAAACCTAATTATGAACAGGGAGATAATCAATAACATTTATTATTGCCTCTAGGGCATATCTCCTACAGACTCCCACTTGCACTAGAGTCAATAATCTAGTCAATGCTAATGCACTTTACACCTATGGCATACTGGTGTAAAATATGCTTCGCATGTGGTATAGCCTGATGTCCAACGGATCTGACAACTTCAGCTCCGTGTGTAACATTGCATATCCTCGCGTTTTCACGCTATCACAAAATTCATATTTTGTCTGGACTTGGCCTTGCATATGTGTGAATCATTGGTCGAAACCTGATTCCTCAGACTGAGCTATGGAGCAACTATCTGCAATAGTGTCCCATAGACCAACGCCATCTTGGAACCATACTAAGTTCATGAATGAACTATATGATTCAACAACTTGTTTGTCGCTTCTCAAGTATCAACATACTTAGCCTTTGTTATAGAATTCGCCACAGTATCTTGTTTGGAACAATTTCCAACTACCGTGCCACCATATTGTGTATCACACAAAACCCTCAATTTAAATCGAAAATCGCATGGAGCATTGATGAAGACTGTATCGATGTAATCACTTACAACGAGCACTTCATAATCTCTACTTGCGATAAAACATGTCATCAGCACTACTCTTAGCACTTAATGACATCTTTCACTGTTGTCCCATGATCAGTACTTTGATCACTATGGTATCTATACTCGCAACAACTTTGGAGTATTGCACATATCTGTTTGTTTTTACATACCATGGAATACATGATTAATCCAAACACAAGAGTGTGTGGAATCTCCATCATGTATTTTACTCATCAGTGTTTTGGGACACCGAGTCTTGCAAAAACTCTTTCCATGTGACTTCGGCAAGAATCACTCCTTGGCGTTTTAAATGCTAAAAGGTTTTAGCATCTTGTCAATATGTATTCATTGCTTAGCCCCATTAGGTAAATCTATCTCCATAGATCATCATGCCTAATATTGAGGCTATTTAGCCTAAGCACTTCATTGAAAAACTATTTTCAAATGAAGTCCTAATTCGTGTCAAGAAATTTATTTCCAATTAACAATGTGTCAAGCACACAACGTTTTTAGAAATATTATTATGCTCCCACTTAATTTCTTGAATCACAAGCATCTTCGTTACCCATCGATGAAGTCAAAACCCTTTTGACCATTTCATCAAAAACGAAGATTCCAACTCCACTTTGCTCTCTTCTGTCCATCGCTAGAACTCTGAAGTTTGCATACTTACTAGCATTCTCTGGATCGACAAATTACTTTTGGATTGTATCACATACAAGTCCTAGGTTTCATTTCCATCAGATGGAAATCCCTTTGTCATCCATGTTTCATATCTCATGATTGAAATATGTATTAATTGCTAGTTCAACCCGAACCGACTTCAAGCATCGCTACGGTGAAACAACCTCATCGTAGTCAACTCCTTGAACTTGTTATTTCAACAAGTCGAGCTTTATGGATAAAATATTTTATCCACATCAGTTTATAGTTTCATAAATATTCGTTACACTCTAAGTCTTCCGAAAGGTGTATCAAGATTTTAATCTCGAACCACTTATATGGAAACTATCTCGGATTGTATTGGCATTTAGCCAATTCCGGAGTCAGGGCCCATCAACGCTTCCTTGTGTATCGTAGGTATACTGTTGTCTAACAACAATATCTCGTATGCGCACCTGAGAGGTTTGCACGAGTTTTTCCTACGCGGTTCAGCTGCAAGTTCGACCGAAGTCCATACATCTCATGTAGAGGCTTCCGTATCAGTCACAGTAGGAAACTCTGGAATCACTTCCAAGGTTCCTTTCCTTTGACCTGATGACGAAGATACTGGTTATCTCGTCGAGTTGCATTGTCCTCCCACTCACCTTTTGTAAGAACTATTTTCTTTAAAAGCATACCGTTTTGTGGCAAAATCGTTTCCCTCGGTATAGTGGTGGGGGAATACCCAATGACTTGGGATAACCTACAAAATAGCACTTGTCTGATTTGGAATAGGTTTGTAACCTTTTACACAAGCCCCATATTCCAAATGTTAAGAAAAGATACAACATGGTTGGGCGTACCATACCATGGCGTCATTTCAACAGACCCGATGGAGCTCTTTTCAGTGTAAAAGCCGCAGTCTCTAAAGCATCACTTTAAAAGGGATAATGGCAATTTTATTTATGTCATCTTTGATCTTACCATGTCATAAATGGTTCGATTACATCTTCACGGACTTTCCACTTGCAGTGGTGTTCCGGGAGGTGCAAGTTATGAAACCCCTTTCACAACTCATCAGACATTCGCTAAACTTGTAACTCAAATGTTCCTTTCTGCAATCGAATTGTAGAAACATAATTTTCTTGTTACAATAGCTTCTACTTCATTTTTGAAAACCTTATGAATGAATTCAAAAGATCCAGACTTACGTCTCATCAAGTAAATATCCATATATCCACTTGAGTCATTTCTGAAGATAGATAAATCCACTACTTGCAACAACATTTATTGGACTACATACATCATAATGTATGATCACCAATATGTTCTTTGCTCGTTCCTTATGGCCTGTGAACGGTATTTCAGTCACTTCACTTTTCAGAGGAAAGTTGCAAGTGTCAGACGATTCAAAATCAAACGACTTCAAAATCCATCATAATGGAATTTCTATGCGGGTTTCCCCAATGTGACCCAATGCAGTGCCACACATATGTGGTATTCTTTTAGTCTTGCGACATTTAGCGTCAGTGTTATGGATGTATCATATTACCATCAATATTCATAGCATACATCCCATCTTGTATGGAAGCATGGCCCTTCATGTTATTCATAACACCGAACATCAAAAGTTCTCTTATGAATAACCTTCTTGCAAAATACCTTATGCAAAGGGCTAGAGTGTATGAAACTCTAAATGAATTATGAAAGTAAATACAGAGGTAATGTATTATTATCAACATTCATAACACACGTCTCATTCATAATGAAAGTATGGCCCTTATGTTATTCATAACACCGAACATCAAAAGTTCTCTTATGAACAACCTTCTTGCAAGATACCTTATGCAAAGGGCTAGAGTGTGAAACTCTAAAATGAATTATGAAAGTAAATACATAGGGAATACACCTATGGAAGGCATAGTAACATTTACTACGTTCCCTGCGTGTATCTAAAACTCATTCCTGGCTAGTCTTTCAGGCCATAGTAGTTCTTACATCGAGTTGCAACAGAATGCAATTGAGCGGGTATCTTTGTGATTAACTCACAATACCCAAGAATTAGTGATTAACATGTTTAACCATAATTCCCAAGAACTATATCTTTGACCAGCCTTCTATACATCAAAAAACCTGTATGACATTCATACATGAGCTGGATATTCCAGTCTTCTTTCCTTTTGCCTTTATACTTCTAACAGTTTAACTTTTAGTATTTCTCCTACTCTCAGAAGAAGCACCCAACTTAAGAGTGGCGTTAGCCTCGGACTTCCTAGGCATGAAAGTTTCACTAACACCCTTCGGACACTTCCTTTCTCTTTAAGTTGTTGTTTTATTCACCTTTCATCATATGACAGGCGTTCTTCTGGATCCCTCTCTTATCAGTCAAATGCATAGTAAACACCTTTACTAATAGTTTGCAAACAAACATGGCTTTAGATATCTCATATCTTTCAGTCTTTGTCTGTCTCTGAAAATGATTTTCAGATTCCATGAATATCACATAACTATCCAAACTTTTGAAGTTCGGGTCTCATGGAAGCAAACGTATTGCACTTGACTAAAAAACGGAATTCTAGCTTTTGGATCGAAGGACGAGAGTCACATGATCCATAGCATTAGCGGGAGAATACCGAAAGCATGCGATAGGACAAAGTCCTTCTCGGCACTCTTGAGGACAATCCTCACATTACGTTACCAACCGTAAAGTTTTAACCAGATATTTAACAGTTATTCATTTTTAATAGAGAAGGTGGAAACGCGAGCCATTATTCTACAACTATTATGCAAATCACACTTAGACAGTGTTCAAAATTAATTGCACTGAGAATTAAAAGAATTCAATTCTACAGTGCGCTCCCACTCAAATCAATATCTCTCATAATTGATTGTGAGCGTTTCAAGATCCAAATTACAATTCAACGCCAAGGATGTATCCATCTCAAGTGACGAGAATTGCAATCGGTAGGCCAACTTGCCAATCACATCTCTATGTGACTCTTGTTCATCTTTCGATGCGTGTATTCCGAGCTCATGACTTTCATGCCTGAACGTCAAGACAACCAAGTGATCTCGCTGCGAGGTCTCAACTCACCCGCCTCACACATCCCTAATCGTTCGTACCCATGTATCCATGTGATACCCCGAAAAGTTAGGTGCCGTGACGGTGCTACACTTGGGAGAACACTAACTACTTGATATTTTTGTGAGAGATCACCCTAATAAAAGCGACTACCGCGCAATCAAGAAGGGTGCATCATAAGGGATAAACATCTCAGGCAATTCATAATAGCATGATATGGTATAGCCCTTTCTGACGGAGAAGTCTTGTATTTCTTCGTCTTCGGCATTCGCGTTGGTGTTCACCTTCGCGAAGATTGCCACCACCTTGTCGATGCACAAGATAATATTGCTATCTCTATAGCTAATAAAATAAGTGCATTACATAAGGTTGACACGCAGGTCATTAAAGTGCAATCATATGGCTCCAGCCATCATGCCGAATCATGACACGCAGGTCATGTTAATCAATTTACATCATATAGTCATCTCATACATAATCAAATTATTATGAACACTGCTATACCACATCACATGCACATGCAAACCATCCTGCAAAACCAAGTTAGACGCCTGTAATCGGTTCATGCAAAATTTTATTTTTCGTGGCTTCTAAGGTTTCGAAACAAACCGAAGCTACCAACGTCCATCATCAAGCATGATAATCCAAGTCGCTAGATTAACATTCCAGGGTGTATGAAACACGAGATAATAAAATCTCGAGCCCCATACTAAACTTCGTCATACGCGTGACCCCCGTGCAGATCACATCTGCATTGCCCTTTCGTCTGCAAAATTTCATCTTTCTTTTTAACTACGGTGGAATTCAATGAACTGTTAGCACTTCGTTGATCAATCAGGATCGCGGATTGCCAGAACATTGAAACTCCACCATACTGTTATCAAGATCAGAAATATGCAAATTCCAGGGAAGCAACAAGAACATCGGGTAACAGATTTCATCTGCTACCCGCACAAATAATTTTCAGTAATAGATCTCATCTACTACCTAATTATATTGTGCAACACCCATACATCTCTATGTATTCTAGATCGCAACCTGCATCTACGCATAGCACGGCTCTTGATGCCACTGTAGGGTAACGCCGCAGAAAACAAAAATTTCCGACCTACGCACCAGCCCAGGACCACTATGGAGACTGCATACAAGGTTTGATCTCTTTCGTTACTGACTCGTAGCGCAGCGGAAGTAGAGTCGATGACGAACGGCGGTGCAGATCCCCGCAGCTAGGATTTTACAACCTCCCAACCACGAGGATGTATACCCTCATCTGCCCCGCGGACAGCCCTTCGGGAGGCGGTCGCACAGTCCCCCGGACGGTGTCGCGGACAGCCCTTCGGGAGGACCTCCGAAACTCGGACTGTCACTCGGACAGCCCTTCGGGAGGACCTCCAAAACTCGGACGGACACACGGACAGCCCTTCGGGAGGCACTCTCGAACTAAGACCGAAACTACGATCTCTCTACAGAGTTGCACACATACGGTGTCATCTATCCGGCAGGGCTTTGCCGTCCAGAACTAGTTCCCACCGGAACCCAGACAGCCTTTCGGCTCTACGAAACTATTTCGCTGGGAGGGAGAGAGAAGCCAGACAAGTCTATGGCATGTGTATGAGAGCAAGCATGATCTCATTTTGGAGAGCTCTCTCCACCTCTATTTATAGGAGGAGCAAGGGGTAGAGGAAAGACCAAAAGGACCTTCCTAGGATCTTTCCACCACATGCCACATAAGGGTGTGTAGAAGATATCCACCATGAGGTGGAAGGACACCTCAAGGAGGGCCCCCCCATGCCATGGCCGAAATTTGCAGCCCCCTTGGGGAGCTCCACCTCCCTTTCACACACCAAAAGTGGTTTTCTTCTAGAAGAAAAACCCCATTTGCAAATCAGCCCAAAAAGTGCTTTTCACTACTCTAGACGACATTTTTCAGCGTCTGATCGAACTGAAAATATTCATGTGGGCTTAGAACAATTCTAGTACCCACCAAAATAATTTTCAACGCGAGCCGGAACAATTCCGGTTTAGTGATTTCATCTGCGAAAAGCATCTGAAGCGGTTTCGGCAGCTCCGGAACATTTCCGGTTTTCATCCCGGAAAATTCCAGAAAGTTTCCAGAATGATTCTGGCACCCTCCAAGAATTATCAGGCATGTGCCAAAACCAATTTGACTTTATGGTATCCTCTGAAACAACTTTTCAGTTTCACCGGAACTCATCCGGTGACCTCTCTGCGGAACTTTTCCGCTGTCCGAAACTTTTCCGGCGTCCGAAACTTTTTCGGTGATTTTCTCTCAGACTCCATGTCTAGTATTCAGCAGATAGATGACCCTTAAGTGTGTGACCCTATAGGTTCGGTGAAGCATAGACATGACCCGGAACCCCTTCCGATCAATGATCAACATCGGAGCCGTGGACACCCATATCGATCCCTATACCCACACGAATAAATATTCGAGTGAACCTCCAGTTGCCGTGAGCTATTCCTGTTGCTTCGCGATATGTTACAATTACCCGAGGTGAGAAACATCGGCATCCTCGTGGATCAACACTTGTCCACAATGCCAGTTACCTCGTTGCCGGTATTGTTCTCTTTTCTCGTTCCCGTGTTCCGGCATCCCTGTGATCAAATCACCCTGTGTCTGGCGAGACGATGATGAATACCGTAACACCGAGAGGGCCCAGAGATATCTCTCCATCGTCGGAGGAGCAAATCCCAATCTTGAGCTATCAAGTTACTTGACATACTTTTCCATGAACCCGTAAGCCGCCGTAATAGCCACCCATTTACGGATGACGTTTAACAAACCCCAAAGTTCGTGAAGCAAGCATGAAGAAACTCGATACTCTCATGGTCTAAGGAATCATGCAAACGTTAACCATCTCTGTGTTATAAACCATTAACTAATGACGAATGTATCTCATAGCATAACATCAATTCGGGTCGATTCAACACAAGTGTTCTACCAACAATTGTGCCCTCAAAATTGCCGGCATAGTCATGCCCATGATCAGGAAAACAGGATCATCATGCAATACTTGAGCCAGTCATAGAGGCTTGACTAGGAATACATTTTACCGTTCATTATCCCACACGTGCACATGAGTTTCCCTCCAAGCCTCGTTTTATTTGCAGACTCGAGAATCATTGCAGTTATAGCATGGAACATAAACCTAATTATGAACAGGGAGATAATCAATAACATTTATTATTGCCTCTAGGGCATATCTCCTACAGTTGAGAGAGAGATACGGTTGTTGTCGTTTTGGAGCAACCCACCTCGAAGACATTGAGTGATACACATCCTGCAAGGATACAGCTAAACACCTAGAGTTAGTGTGTTTGAGCCTCACTGAAGACTTTCTGTTCTGAGAGAACTGAAGACTTATTACACTTGAAGAATGTGATCTTCCAGACGGTTAGGCGTCTGGGTCTAGAGCGTCCAAGAGTCATTGTGGACTGCCGGGTGACCAAGTTTGTACGGGTTTCGGAAGTCTCCCCTGAAGACTTACCAGAGTGATTGGGCGTTGTCTAAGTGACTTCGACTCAAGTAATAAGGTGAAGATGAGGTCTTCTGAGTTAAATCTCAGCCTCCATAACTAGACATACAGTTGTCAGAACAACTGGAACTGGTCCAACAAATCATGTGTCTTCGTCAAGCAACTGGGTCTATCCTTCACCTTTTTACATTCCTATTCTGAACTGTGAAGTCATTGCTTGATCATTGCTTGAAGATTTTCTCCGAAGACATTCATATCGACTGTTTATCTTCATACTATCTATGTTTGTCTTCGACTTATCTTAGTATTCATGATGATAATGATTAACCTGCTTGAATGTCTTCACTGTATTGCATGCCCTGTCTAGATCCTTGATTGTATCCCTACTTGATCATGTTTACGTTTCCGCTCTATTCGAATACATTCACTATTTCAAAGCCTTTCATAAAAATCGCCTATTCACCCCCCCTCTAGTCGATAACTAGCACTTTCAGCATCCAAAGGTGATCTTCTCTCCTCCTGCATACTGACCTTTTCCCCTCCAGCATACTGACCTTCTTCCTCTCCCAGCTCGCACGGGAAGCGGGATACAAAGCAACATCCTATTCCACGCTGGTGTTCACACGAAATCGAACTACCCAAGTTCCCCTCAACGCCACCGTTTGCACTCCAGCCTCGTTCACAACAGTGTTGGCCCAAACAACACTTCCCTCATCCTCCTCCTCAACATGGGCGGCTACCACGCAACATTTCCCTAACTCGCGTTTTTGGGCCGAGGAAATTTTTCTTGCTTCTCTTTGGTTTTGTGAATTCCTTCTACTACTCACAGTGTAGGATCATCCATTAAAACATCACTTCCGATTTCTTCCAGCAGTTCAAGTATATTAGAGAAGAAGAAAAACAACAGTAGGTTGCAGATGTTGTGTTTTGTGGTTACAGGCTTGAAGGAGTTTAGATGTGGTTTCAGTGAAAAAAAGGTTCCCAGATTACATGAATCATGCAGAACTGGAAATGGTGTATGCATTTTGGCACTTACTAAAAAAATGGTGGTTGCACTTTGACGGATTAATTTTTCTAATTTTTCTAAACATCCACAGGCCGTTCAAACTGGAGTGCTTGTACAACTGTGTAATTTTTCTGATTTTCAATTTGTTTTTGTGAAGGTCAGAATTTTGTGTCCGAGAAGTTCAAGTATGTTTAGTATATATTATTGAGAAGCACCAGATGGGTCTATCAGTGTATTGAGAAAACAGAGTGAAAAGCAGCTATCAAAAATTGTAAGTTCAGGAGGATCAAAAATAGAAAAAGTTCACACTTTCATCGTTCATATTTATAGCGACAAAAAAATAACATGTCTTTTTTTGTCTAAAATTGAAGTTCATGTATATGGTAATTGATGATTGTTGTGTGTGTACATAGAGGAGAACAAGTAAAAAAATTGGACCGACCAAGGGTCATGGATGTTGAACCTTTGTGCAGTGGGTGTGGCCTGTGTCTCAAAAATCAAATTGTGTTCATAAAACAAAAAAGGAACAAAAAAAGACAAACTCAATGATGTCCGTAGGAAAAAATTATGAGAAGTTCAAATTGTTCAAACATGAAAGCTCAAAATTGTTAAAATAAATCCAAAATTTTCTAGTACTCGCCTCCCATCTCTTTTTTCGCAAATATAAAAATATAGGGCCTTTCTCTTGAAAACAAATAAACTAAGTAATTTCCATAGAAGTATTTGAACAAGAGTTCCGTGGTATGTGCAAAATAAGATCGAAGAATAAGAAGTTAACACTTAAAGTAAGCGTGCGTGCGTGCGTGATGGAGACACATAACTAGTTGGTGGGCATGTATTGAAGTTCAACTATATCTGCAGGTGCAAAAAAATGTTGTTTTTGAACATTGATTTCACTCAAATATTCGCTCGATTTCACTCGATGGCATTTACAGAAACTAGGATATTGCAAAACTAGGATATTTCCGTTACTAAAAGAAAGAAACCGAGAAGTCCAAATTACAAAAATATAGAAGTTCGATAATTATAAAAAATGCAGGTTTTCCTACACTACAATGATTCGGGTCTATTGCAACAAAATCGTTCGTCGCAATACATGTCGATTTGTGGCGATAAGTACATATCGCCACAAAACGACTTTTGTTGGCAGCCGTTGCGACTGGACGCATGATAATAGGTTATTGCCACGAAAAAGCAATTGTGGCAATCAGGGGCGGAGCCAGGATTTTGGTATAGGGGGGGCCAAGTCAAGTTGGTAAAATAAATTCTAGACTGAAGAATAACTATGATAATACTACAATCATGTGTCACTTTGACCACGATAAAACAGGATTACATTTGTATTTACCTCTGATTTCCAACAAAATGAATTTTTTAAGGATTTCATCGGAAGAGAACTTAGCTGCTAATTTTTCGGCAACATAGAATACCATGCAATACCGAAGTAAGTCATCTCCCATTTGGCTGCGCTTAAAAGGGGTTAGTATTTAGAGTGTTTGGAGTGGTTTCCTATTCATAACCGTCCATATGCAGATTTCAGAGCTAGCATCACAACACAATCGGAATCCAGAAGTACTAAAATTGGATGCATATTCATGCCACGGACGAGAACTAAGATCCCTTTTCAGAAATCAGAATCACATCACAACACAAAACTGGGATAGATTAGTATAGTATAATTGATAGTGCTACTGGACTACTGCTAACCTTGGCGGCTAGTTCATTGGATAGACCGGAGAATTGACGAGCACAGCCAGAGGATTTCAATCGCTTCTACGGAAGACCGGAGGCGGCCGCATGGACACAGCCGCGCAGGGCGGCAGCGGCTCCGCGATAATGACGTACTTTAATGACGGGAGAAGTTAATCACCCCTTAATTACGCTAGGGCGGGAGCTTTTTTCAGAAGATGAGGAGACTAGCGCATAGAACCCATGTGGCCACGCGTGGGCCGTTTCACCGGCCTTTACCTCTTGTCTGGGTTGAGACATGGGTTAGGGGGGGCTAACTACGTGTAATTTACAGGAATTGTCGCTAATTACTCTGTACTGCTAAACAATCCTTCGATCGTTGGGGGCTAGGCCCCTGTTCGCCCCCCTGTCTCCGCCATTGATGGCAATAAACTGTTCTATTGCAACATCCACTAGCTAGTTACTATAGAATAAATTGAACAAATTCAAATTAAACAAAGGAGTAGTTCAATGTAAACGGAAAACACAAATTATTTCCGTTTCTAGGAAAATCTAAAACTATGAAGTTCAATTTAGAAAAAAAATGATTGATTCTTATTTAAAAACACATTTCCTTTCTAAGAATAAGATTAAGAAGTTCAAATTAAAATAATAAAGAAGTTTGAAGTATGTAAAATCTCAGATTTGTTCCAAGAAGTTCACGTGCACTTGTGTGCACGGTTCAAAAATTATATTGCGGGACGTCCGACCTCCAATTACATGTTTTAAACTGGCAAAAAATGGCGTCTGACCTTTAATTACGTGTAATTCGATGTATACACAAAAACGTGACAAAAATTCGTAGTGAAAACAACAAGGAGTTCAAGTACTACAAGGAATTGGGTGTTTACAACAGCTTTCCATCGGTATATCACTTGCTCAATTCCGGTGAGTGGATGGAGAGCTATGAGCAAAAACCAGCGCATGAAGAAACAGAGTGAAGTTTAGGTAGACGTGCTGATGAAGTTCAAGTTTTTCACGCGGTGCGTTTTTGAAGACTCTGTTTCGCGGATAAAGGCAGAACGCATGATCTTGCTTTTTACAAAATTGCTTGAAAATGGCCATAGAACATCATCTACATGAAAAAGTTTCGCATTTTCCGTAGCTTTTCAACCGTATATTATTTGCCCCATTCCGATAAAGTTTGTACAAATTATGGTCAAAACACTTTTTCTCCATTTTCAAAATTGACTTAAAATCGTAAAGAATTGGAAAAAACAATCTACATAACAAAGTTTCGCATTCCTTCAAGCTTTCTAACGCCATATTATTTACAGAATTCCGACAAACCGTTGAGAAAATAATTCGAAAATACGAACTCGATTGGACTTCGACCATTTTCAAAATTACGTTTAAATACTTTTAAATTGGAAAGAAAATCTCTGCAATAGAGAAGCGGATTTTCAGCGGCTATTCAACGCCATCTCATTTGCCTCATTCCGATAAACGGTTTAAAAATAGGCTCGAAAATACGATTCACGTTTTTTATGAAGAAAAACGATTTTCAAAACTGCTTTGAAACCGTGTACATTTTGCCAAAAATTCAACCTAGGCAGTTATACTGGTGTCCATAGCCCCATTTGGACACTTTTTAGCGGAAATTCAACCTAACACTCGATGAAGTTCAAGTGATACTGCTGCGTCAGGTTATGTAGTTATCAGAGTATTACTCCCATCCTAGAATTGTGTTTATATATATATATATGTATATATATACACACACACATATATATAACATTAGAAAATACTATACGCATTATCACATACAAATTTGAGAGCATATATTTAGTGAAGTGTGATTTATAGAGGGGATCGGTAGAGTACATGCATACATGCGTTGTGATTTCTGTGCGTGTGGTGATTTCTGGATGAAAAAATTGAGTCCACGTAGCTACACACTGAAGCAGTAAACGCTGATTTTCAGCTAGTTAGGTGACCAGCGTTGATCTATCATTTTTTATTTGTGAAAAAAGGTGAGCAACGTTGATTTGTGCTCTTTTTATTCATGCCCGCATGGGTAACTTCATTGGGATATGTTTGCTGAAAGAAAAATGTTTAATTTATTAGATGATTTTTGTTTGTACGCTTCCTTCCTATCTTAGCTCGATGGTCTCTTGGGATGTGACCTTCCTTTAAACGTACATACTGCTAAACGTACGTATTGTTAATTAACATGCGAAATACTACCTCTGTCCGGAATTACTTATCGTAGAAATGGATAAAAGTGGATGTATCTAAAACTAAAATACATCTAGATACATCCATTTCTTTCGGACCGAGGGAGTATGTACTTGGCTCTAAAGAGTGGCACTCGCTCGACCAATGGGACCACCACCACCAAATTCTGGACCGTTGGCATGCATGCTAACTATCGAAGAATTCTTACCCGGTGGCATGGGGATTCCGGTTAGTATATTGCCAAACTATAGTCAACCATTCAACAAATAGCTTGAGATCTCTCCTTAATGTCTCTTTCGAACACACTGCATATGTGGAGATCCCACAGATCAAACGTAGGTGGTTCGTCTTTTTCTCCTGGTGATGGTACTCCTCCTTCACGGAACTCACTCACCCCAGTTCATAACCCAGGTTGTGATGCTGGTGGTGGTTCCCCCTCGACCTGTGGATCGCCTCTTTTTGTAAGTCCCCTACTCTCAAGATGCAATTTTTCATAGTTCGAACATTTCCGAAGTCACAAACTTATGCGAAATGCCATCCTAAACAGTTGCCCTTCTTTATTTTGTTGTGATGATGCTATTTGGAGGTGGATTTCGGGTTCTGGCTGTTGGCAGTGCTCGAAGGCCGACGACTTTGACTTTGGTTAGGACATCGACTTCGGCTTCTGTAGTTGATGCTATCTTGTATGAAGATGATGGTTTTATGTTATATAGGTTGTTTAGATGATGATGGTACTTTGTTGGACGATATGATCTGTTTGATGTGGATTCCATGTTATCATATGATACGGTTTCATGTTATATGGTTGGTCCAGATGATAATTTGATGATGTGTGATGATGTGGATGATGTTGTAGCTGTAGGATTTTTTAAACTGCAGGGCAGAACCAAACAAGAAAAATAATTGACCAAAACTATGTCGACAGCTAAACCGTCGGCATAGCCTTGGCATAGCACAAGGTGTCGACACATGGCACCTATGCCGACGACCTTCCTATCAGCATAGGTGCCCATAGGAGTTGCCAAAGGATGCCACGTGGCTACGTATGCCGACGGTATAGATGAGAGATATGCTGACGGCTGTACCATCGGCATATATCTGCCATGGGACCTACCAGATTTTGCCACGTGGCATCTTGCCGGCGGCTGTACCGTCAGCAGCTGGTGCGTGCACGTCTCCGAACAGAGCTTGGCGGACGTGTCATCATATTTTTTTTCCGACGGCCAGAGTAAAGCCATCGGCATAGGTCCTCTGTACCGACGGCTTTACTATGCCGACGGGCAACCAAGGTTTGCCGAGGCATTCTATGCCGACGAGCATATGAGGGCGACCACACGTTTTCCGGCCTTTGCCGATGGCTTCGGCCGTCGGCATATACTCTGTTTCTTGTAGTGTGTGGATTGCTTGCCGTTTAAAAACAAGATTCTCTAATCCCCATGTGAGGAAGTAGGACTTCTTTGTATATCTTCTTCTCCAAACCGAGCACAACAAGGCTTCATGCAATCCATGCACGTACATAGCTTCATTTATTCTAAATAATACTAGACGATGCCCCGCGCGTTCTTGCGGGAACCTTGTTAAGAAAAATGTATGTATAAATAGTAGAACACTAAAATTACATTAATTACTTCATTCCCTGAAAAAGGTCATGCGTGAGGTGGTCTGTTTTGCATGAAGAGATTAATGGAAAAGGTAACTTATAACTCCATGCATGACTTGATTATGTGGCATTGTTGCATGGAGAGAAAAATTAGCTAGTGAGCATGTGTGCATCCAACAGGATTTCCTAGTGCATACGTACATTGAAAGCAACCTATGTACATTGGCGAAGTCTTAAATAAATCCATCTTTTGTAGGAATACTATAGCTGCATGTATAGTCATGCTGGCAACCAAAACCGTGACCTCCGTTTCGTCTTCACCACATTGAAATATTTTTGGCTGAAATACACTTGACATGTAATCCTTTAACACATACTCCCTCTCGGATGTAAATAATCTTATATCAATGTTTGAACAACAACACAAGTGTTAGTTGTGGTCGTATTAGTGTGGGTATGTTGAAAGGGAGAGAAGGATTTGGTGGATTCGTTGTTGTATTGCTTCAGCCTCGTGGACATATATATATAGGAATACAATGATCAACCTGGAGTATAAGACAAGGCAGGACAAATCCTAGTCTATCTCATATTTCCTAACTAATCAATATACTCAACATCCCCCTGCAGTCAGAACGGTAGCGACGCAGACGGTGAGACTAAAGAAGAATCCGAAGGTAAGCCGACGGTCATCCCCCCTCCTCCTCCCAGTGGTAACGGTCGATGCATCGCGGAAGTCATGGTTGGAGTAGAAACCGACTAGGTTGCTCAAGCAAGGCGGTAGCCCTTTGTGCCGATGTCGAAGTAGCCGAGAGCGTAGGGTGGTGTGGCCGTGCTTGAGGTAGCTGTGCGAAGAACGCCGTGGTCAATGTCGAGTAGGGGTAGCCGGTGTTGAGGTAGTCGCCGAGGAGCCGCGGGCGCAAAGAGGCACCGAGTTAGTCATGGGCGCAGTGGTGTCAAAGTAGTGGTGCGCTGGCAAGAAGATAAAGTTGAGACGCGTCGCGCCGGGATTGCCAAGTCCGGGGACACATCGTGGACGAAGGCACGCGTCGGTGTTGCCAGCACCGGGCATGCATATATAGACAGACGAAGTCGATGTTGACGATGCGCCGCTCCAGACTTGCCAGGTCTAGGAACACACTGATACGAAGGCACGCAACAGTGTTACCAACACCGGGCATGCGTAGACGGGGACATGCGCACAACTTGTACGCCACGTCAAGGGGGCTAGCAAAGAAGGACTAGACGATAGTTGTAGCGCAAATCGGCAAAGGGCTGATGTCGCCCGCGATGGTCGGAGTAGATGAAGTGGTTGCAGAAGATGATGGCGACGCTGACGATGAGCTGGTGTTGGACAAACATGATGGGGGTGGACGACCGGCATGGCTCGGGTGAGAGAGCTGCAGCGGCACCGAAGAAGAGCGGTGCGGACGGGGGTGTTCCCACGCCAAGGGAGTCGGCACGGTGCATGCCACGGAGAAGTCAACGCGCGGGGATGGCGGAGTGGACCACGCGCCATGGCGCTATGGCCCGAAGGCGCGACGAAGCGACAACACGTGGGTCGGTGCGACGACGAGAAGACCTCGGGACGGCAGGGTGGATCATGTGCCGCGGCGCTATAGCTGGAAGGGGCAACGCGGCGGCGATGTGCAGACCGGTGCAGCCACAGGGACGGCCTCGGGCGGCGGCGGGGTCCGCGTGTCGCGACACTACAACCCGAAGGGGGGGTAGCGGCGAGTCGCGGGTCGTGGGGACCGCGTGTCGCAGCACTATAGCCCAAAGGGGCGACGTAGCGGCAACGCGCGAGTCGGTGCAGCCGCGAGGAGAACCACGGGGTGGCGGCGCTGCAGCCTATGCGGCGAAGCAGCGGCAGCCCTGTGCTCGATCGGTGAAGGGGCACGCTTTGCTCGGGACAGTCTTCACAGGACCCGCGAAGTCGCACGCAATCGTCGGGACAGATCGGTCGCACAACATAGATAAGGTGGATCACGGACGGGCAAGTGATCAATCCAATCGCACGCGATATCGGGGACGTCGTTCGGTGGAGTCGGGGTGGCGGCGTCCGAGATGAAGCCGGCGATGACACTCGCGGCTGGAGACAGTAGCCGGCCCGACACAGTCGGCCCGACGTGGCCGACAAGGGAGGCGGCCGACGTCGGTGAGGCCGACGGCCCACAGCCGACGAGCCCGATGCGGCCGAAACCGGCATGCCCGACAGCCAGCGACGGGGTCGGCGAGGAGATGGCTGGGCGGCCGTACACGCGCGGCGGAGGAGGGTGGTGATGGAGCAGTCCCGGGCGGAGAAGGGCGGCGAAGACCGGCGCAGGGTGACGGGCAAACAGACGTGCGGTCGACAGCCGTGAGGGGCCGCCGGGTCGGTGTAGAGCCTTGTCGCGCCGATGACGGAGTAGAGGCGCGGTGGTCGACTGTGACGGCGGGCGATGAGAACCGATCTTAGATCAGAATACCACAAAGAAAGCGCGGATCAAAGCGACTGCCGGAAGAGAAAAAATCTGGATCAAGAGATCGGGAAGAAGACTCTCTAGGGCAGCTGGTGAACATGACCGGCGGGCGAACCCTAGGTACGTGCGGCGCGGCACCCGGTGGCGGTCATGGAGGCCGCCCTTCCTCCTAGGGGCTGCGTGCGATGCGGAAGCGACGGGCGGTGGCTGACGTGGCATGAGACTGCGTCGGTATTTCCCCAACGAGGAAGGGATGATGCAGCACGGCGACGGTAAGTATTTCCCTTAGTTATGAAACCAAGGTATCAATCCGTAGAGGAAGATCATGCACCCACGTTAACAACACCTGCACACAAATAACAAATACTTGCAACCCGACGCGAAAGAGAGGTTGTCAAGCTCTCTATGGTAATAAGATAGATTAGGTAATGATAGTTTTGGCAAATAGATCTCTCAAGAACACAAACTAAAATAAATAAATAAAAAGTGCAGCAAAGTATTTTTGGTTTTTTGGATTAATAGATCTGAAAACAAAAGATACAAATAGTAAATCGGAAAGCAATATGTTGGAAAAGTAGACCCGGGGGCCGTAGGTTTCACTAGTGGCTTCTCTCATGAGTATAGCACACGGTGGGTGAACAAATTACTGCTGCAACTGATAGAAAATCAAATAATCATGACGATATCCAGGCAATGATCATTATATAGGCATCACATCCAAGACAAATAGACCGAAACGATTCCGCATCTACTTCTATTACTCCACATATCGACCGCTATCCAGCATGCATCTAGTGTATTATGTTCATGGGAAAACGGAGTAATTCAATAAGAACGATGACATGATCTAGACAAGATCTATTCATGTAGGAATAGATCCCATCTTGTTATCCTTAGTGGCAACGATACATGTGTGTCTTGCTGCCCCTTTTGTCACTGGGAAAGAACACAACAAGATCGAACCCATCACAAAGCACCTCTTCCCATGGCAAGAAAAATCGATCTACACTAGTAGAAAACAGACCTTTTGTCCATAGCATTAGTCCCGGTCAGGTTTTGAACCGGCACTAATGTGACCATTAGTCCCGGTTCGGGACGGGCATCATTAGTCCCGATTCGTTCCGGACCTTTAGTCCCGGTTCGTAACACGAACCGGGACTAAAGGGGTGGTGGCAGGCTGGTGTCAGCCTGGGGCCCCACGATAACCTTTAGTCCCGGTTCATGGCACGAACCGGGACTATATGCACACCTTTAGTCCCGGTTTATGTCACGAACCGGGACTAAAGATGCTCCTATATAAACCCTTCGTTCAGCCCGAGCTCTCTGTTCTTCCCCTTTCCTCTCCTCTCTGTTCTTCCCCTCTTCCCTGAGCTCATCCTCCATTTTTGCCAAAATTTGTCAATATTTGGAGGCACCCCATCCATCCAAGTGTTCACAAAGGTTAGCAACTTTGTCCTTTCATCTATCATTGCTAGATTAGCTCTTGCAATGCTCTATAAGTATAGTGATTTGTGGGTTTTAGTTTGGGAGTATTTATATGTGGTAGTTTATTTGATTTATATGCAATTTGAGCTCAAATTAACTTCTTACTTTGCTTGTGTAGGTGTGGTTTACCTAGTGCCATCCCATCCCCGTCCTAACCACCGTCGATCGCCTGCACCGTCCCGTCGCCGGCACCACCTTGGTGAGCCTCTTGTTCTTATCCTTTTTATTAAAAAATCATGTTTGTAAGATTTAGATAGTTACTTGTATAGTTTTCTTACCTATATGGTTGTTTGTTATACATAGTGGCATGGTTTTGATATCCGTCCCCGTCGGCCCTCGTCCGGTTTATGATTCGGATGTGGTATATACTCTCTTTTATAACTATTTGTTGCATTTCGTGTTTATGACAATTATGCCCATCAAGTTGACATAGATATTTTTATCTAGGAGGTATGTGAACTGGAAATTCCAACCGACATAGATATTCTTGTCAAGAAGTTAAATTTAGTTGAAAAAGAAAACGAGTATTTGAAATAAAAATTGAAAAGAGTTGAAGAAGAGAAGATGAAACTGGAGTTGTATGTTGCCGATGTCGTCGATGATCACAAGATCAAGATGGATGCAATGCGCTTGAAGATTAGAAATTTTAAAAAATATGCCATTGATAGTGAGGCTTGGTATCACTATGCTGTTGGATCAATTGTTACCTTAGTTGCGATGTTGATCGCATTTGTTGTTGCATTTAAATGCTTTAGCTAGAGAGTTTGTATGTTGTTTTATGAGAACAAGTGTGTATGAACTTTATGTATGAACTTGTATTAATTTGGTCTTTTCGGTGTTGTGTAATGAAGATGAGCCGGCAATGGATGTACGATGACCGATGCTCTCCCCAGTTCATTAATGGCGTGCATACTTTTCTGGTTGCGGCTGAGGAAAACAAGCGGGCGGATGGTTTTATGTATTTTCCATGTGCTGGCTGTAAGAATGATCGAAATTACTCTAAATCAAGAACCATTCACGTCCACCAGTTTGAGCCGGTTTCATGTCCGGCTATAACTGTTGGACCAAGCACGGAGAAAGAGGGGTAGTAATGGAAGAGAATAAAGAAGAAGAGGATGACGACAACTATCCTGGCCATGGGTTCCATGAATACGATGGTACAACAATGGGGGAAGAAGCAGAGCCGGCAATGCGGTAAGGAGCTGAAGAAGAGGAATCAGATGAGCTCGCTGATGATCTTGGTCGGGCCATTGCCGATGCAAAGAGAAACTGCGCAAGTGAAAAGGAGAAGCTGAACTTGCAGCGCATGTTAGAGGATCACAAAAAAGGGTTGTACCCAAATTGAGAAGGTGACAATAAAAAGCTGGGTACCACACTGGAATTGCTGCAATGGAAGGCAGATAATGGTGTATCTGACAAGGCATTTGAAAAGTTGCTAATAATATTAAAGAAGAAGCTACCAAAGGACAACGAATTGCCCGACAGTACGTACGAAGCAAAGAAGGTTGTCTGCCCTCTAGGATTAGAGGTGGAGAAGATACATGCATGCCCTAAAGACTGCATCCTCTACCGCGGTGAGTACGAGGATTTGAATGCATGCCCGGTATGTTGTGCATTGCTCTATAAGATCGGCCACGATGACCCTGGTGATGTTGAGGGCGAGGGCCCCAGGATGAAGATTCCTGCCAAGGTGATGTGGTATGATCCTATAATACCATGGTTGAAATGTTTGTTCCAAAACAAAGAGCATGCCAAGTTGATGCAATGGCACAACGAAGACCGTAAGAACGACGGGAAGTTGAGAGTACCCGCTGACGGATCGAAATGGAGAAAAATCGAGAGAAAGTGGAAGGACTTTGCGAAGGACGCAAGGAACATGTGGTTTGGTTTAAGTGCAGATGGCATTAATCCTTTTGGGGAGCAGAACAGCAATCATAGCACATGGCCTGTGACTCTATGTATCTATAACCTTCCTCCTTGGTTGTTCATGAAGCGGAAGTTCATTATGATGCCCATGCTCATCCAAGGCCCCAAGCAACCAGGCAACGACATTGATGTGTACCTAAGGCCATTAGTTGAAGAACTTTTACAGCTGTGGAATGGAAAAGGTGTACGTGCGTGGGATGCGAAAGAACAGGAGGAATTTGACCTACATTCGTTGCTGTTTGTAACCATCAATGATTGGCCTGCTCTCAGCAACCTTTCAGGACAGACAAAGAAGGGATACCACGCATGCACACACTGTTTAGATGATACCGACAGTATATATTTGGATAAACGTAAGAATAATGTGTACCTGGGGCATCGTCGATTTCTTCAGAGCAAGCATCCCGTAAGAAAGAAAGGCAAGCATTTCAAAGGTGAGGCATATCACCGGAAGAAGCCTCGCCACCGTACTGGTGATGATATACTTGATATGGTCAAGGATTTAAAAGTAATCTTTGGAAAGGGTCCTGGCGGACAATCTGTTCCGAATGACACTGACAAACGCGCACCCATGTGGAAGAAGAAATCTATATTTTGGGACCTACCCTATTGGAAAGACCTAGAGGTCCGCTCTGCAATTGACGTGATGCACGTGACGAAGAATCTTTGCGTGAACCTGCTAGGCTTCTTGGGCGTGTATGGGAAGACAAAAGATACACCGGAGGCATGGGAGGACCAGCAACGTATGCACGGAGAAGACGACATGGATCCAAAGCAGCTTCAGGGTCATGCCAGCTACGCTCTTACCAAAGAAGAGAAGGAAATCTTCATCGAATGCCTGCTCAGTATGAAGGTCCCGTCTGGCTTCTCGTTGAATATAAAGGGAATAATAAATATGACAGAGAAAAAGTTCCAGAACCTAAAGTCTCATGACTTCCACGTGAATATGACGCAACTGCTTCCGGTTGCATTGAGGGGGCTTCTACCGAAAAATGTTCGATTAGCCATTGTGAAGCTATGTGCATTCCTGAATGCAATCTCTCAGAAGGTAATCGATCCAGAAATCCTAAGGTTAGAGAATGATTTGGTGCAATGTCTTGTCAGTTTCGAGTTGGTGTTCCCACCATCCTTCTTCAATATCATGACGCACGTCCTAGTTCACCTAGTCGAGGAGATTGCCATTCTGGGTCCTGTATTTCTACACAATATGTTCTCCTCTGAGAGATTCATGGGAGTCTTAAAGAAATATGTTCATAATCGTGCTAGGCCAGAAGGAAGCATCTCCAAGGGCCATGAAACAGAGGAGGTCATTCAGTTTTGTGTTGACTTTATTCCTGACATTAAGCCGATTGGTGTTCCTGAATCGCGGCATGAGGGCAGACTGGGTGGAAAAGGCACGCTAGGAAAGAATTCACTAATATGCCAAGACGGGCATTCTTTGGCGCAAGCACACTACACAGTTCTACAAAGTTCCGCCTTGGTGGCTCCGTATATCGAGCAACACAAGAATATTCTATGACCCAAACACCTGGAGCAGTCTGACGACTGGATTACACATGAACAAACGGTGACTTTCGCCGGTTGGTTGTAGAAACGTCTCATGCATGACGACACTGTTGCAGATGACCTATACTTGCTGTCCAAGTTACCATCTTCGACTATATTGACTTTCAAAGGGTACGAGATAAATGGGAATCCATTTTACACGATCGCCCAAGATAAAAAGAGCGTCAACCAAAACAGTGGTGTCCGCTTTGATGCAGCAAACACCAATGGGCCAAAGGACACATATTATGGTTACATAGAGGAGATATGGGAACTTGACTATGGACTTGGTTTGAAGGTCCCTTTGTTTCGGTGCAAATGGGTCAATCTGATAGGAGGCGGGGTAAAGGAAGACCCGCAGTACAGAATGACAATAGTGGATCTCAACAATCTTGGGTACGCAGACGAACCATTCGTCCTAGCCAATGATGTGGCGCAGGTTTTCTATGTGAAGGACATGTCTACCAAGCCGAGAAAAAGAAAAGATAAGGAAGCGAATATATCATACGATGAGCCAAAGCGCCACATAGTTCTTTCAGGGAAAAGAAACATCGTGAGAGTGGATCCACTAGTAGAAAACAGGGCTTTCGTCACAGCTCGATCTACACATTAGTCCCGGTTGCATTACGAACCGGGACTAATGTGAGCATTAGTCCCGGTTCGAGCGGCTAGGGCGCCGGGCAGGCATCAGTCCCGGTTCCAGCCATCAACCGGGACTAAAGGGGTTGCTGCCCTTTAGTCCCGGTTGGTGTCTCGAACCGGGACTAAAGGGTAGGATATTAGTCCCGGTTTTAGGCACAAACTGGGACTAAAGGGGTTAAGGCTTTAGTCCCGGTTGGTGTCTCCAACCGGCACTAAAGGCTAGACCTTTAGTCCCGGTTGGAGATACCAACCCGGACTAAAAGGTTTTGAAAGTTTCTTTTTTGTTTTTCTATTTGTTTTCTGTTTTTAGTTTCTGTTTTAAATTGCTTATATCTTTTAGGATATTTGATGTTTTTGAGTGATTCTTTTTGCATTAGATTCAAAATTTTGTGTATTTTGTGTTTGTGCAATTAGTTTTCAAATTTGAATGGTTTAAATTTGAATTTGTTCAAATTTGCTTCAAACCCTAGATTGTGAATAACTTGAGTTTAAAAATTGTTTTTAATTTAATTTTTTTGCTCCTAGACACATGTTAGATGGTGCATGTTGAACGCCTTTGTAAAAATTTGTTGAACTGGAGTTGAAATAAATTAAGAAAAATGAAATGCCTTTGTAACAGATGAGTTTTCGTCCGAAACCCAGATACTTCGAAAGAGATTGTCCAGTTTATACACAAAGTGCATCCAGCTTTTGTCGTAACCATCTCAAGTTTTTAGCACATGCTATGTGGATGAAATGATGATACCATGCCAAGTTACAACCTTTTCAGTGTTCATTTGTAGTGTTTTTCAATTTTAGGGTCATTTAGCTCAAAAAAATCAATAAATGCATGAAAAATAGCGAATGAAGTGGGAAAGGGTTGAAAGTTGATGATGTGGCTTTGAATGGTACATGTTGAATGCACAAAAAGTCTGGAGTTTAAATAAGTTTAAAAAAATGAAATGCCTTTGTAACAGATGAGTTTTCGTCTGACTAAACCAAAGATTCGAAGAAGAAATACGAGGCTATAAGTAATCATGCAAATTAGAGATCAAAGAAGAGTCAAATCATATTCGTGGATAGAAACTGCTCATGAACTCAAAATTCATCGGATCCCAACAAACACACCGCAAAAGTCATTACATCAAATAGATCTCCAAGAGACCATTGTATTGAGAATCATAGAGAGAGAGGAAGCCATCTAGCTACTGCCTACTGACCCGTAGGCCTATGATGGACTACTCACGCATCATCGGAGAGGCACCTATGAAGAAGATGAACCCCTCCGTGATGGTGTTAGATTTTATCTCGATGTTCTAGAACTTGCGGCGGATAGAATTGTGTTTCGTAGACTCCCCTAGGGTTTTCTGATTTTATGGGAATTTAAAGGCTCGATAGTTGGTTGGGGGGAGTCTCGAGGTGCCCACCCTCTACCAGGCCGCGCCAGGGCCCCTGGCGCGGCCTGGTGGAGGGTGGCCACCCTGGTTCCCCTCTTCTGGTGATCTTGGGCCCATCTTGCCTCTTCTGGTCCATAAAAATTCTCCAAAAATCCCCGCAGCGTTTGGGCACCGTTTGGTACCGATTTTCTGCGAAGTAAAAAACAAGCAAAAACAGCAACTGGCACTTTGGCACTATGTCAATAGGTTAGTCCCAAAAATGATATAAAGTTGCTATAAAATGATTGTAAAACATCCAAGATTGATAATATAACAACATGGAACAAGCATAAATTATAGATACATTGGAGACGTATCAGTGGCTAGGTCTTGGAACTTCGGACACATACCATGTTGAAAGGGAGAGAGGGATTTGATGGAATCCTTGTTGCATTGCTTGAGCCTCGTGGGCATATATATAGGAATACAATGATCAACTTGGAGTACAAGATAAGACAAGACAAATCCTAGGCTATCTCATACTATTTCCTAACTAATCATATACTCAACAGGGTACATCTGGCAGTTATTGACATGGATTTTGACCAAAGTAAAATAAGATGCATAAACCACATAAAATATAGATGCAAAACAGCCAAAATTCATCTTGTAATGAAAAGAATTAATTTGAAATAATATAGTCAATCGCTCAAATTGAGGATGATGGAAGTCTGGGAGATCGTGGGATGATGGAAGTATGGAGATCGTGGGATCGTAGGAATCTGGGAGCGGAGTGCTCCTTTCCCTCTTCTCTATTTCTTTAATTGTTAATTATCTGGCAACCTCTAATTGACCGGTAATAGGCTTAAGCCAAGTCCTAATCAACCTAATGGGCTTTGGGCACTAGTTCAGTTTGTATATGCGTGCGTGGTTGATGATGGGACTGTGCATGCGCATGCACGTAGCCTTTTTTTTTCAAGTGGGCTATGCCTGATTAACTAATGATCCATTAAAGCTTAGGATGAGAATGTGCACGCTTATTATAATTTCTTTTGCATGCAAGACAAGGCCTAGTGTCGTATGTGTTATGAGATGGACACTTGACAAAGTACACCACGTATATACATTTCGTTAGCGTGACATTTTCTATTTGTCGCGTCTATATTTCACCTTGTCGACGGAATAAGACCACATTTATCGTATAGTCGATATTTTGGAGATATTAGCGCCGCTCATGATAATTTTATGTTGGCATTATGGCCGTTCGTGGTGGTGTGCATGCACGCGAGCCATGTGCTCCTTAGGAGAAAACTTAATGAGTGTTTATCTCTTTCGCCATATTTTACAATTGTCGGTTTAATATTTGCATTATCAACATTCAAAAATATTTCACTTGCCTGTTTTTTTCTTTTTTTAATCCTCTATTTGAGCGGTTGACTATATTATTTCTAATTGATTCTTTTCATTACAAAATGGATTTTGGCTATTTTGCATCTATATTTTATGTGGTTTATGCATCTTATTTTACTTTGGTCAAAATCCATGTCAACAGATGCCCCTCGAGGTCTGGAAGCGAATATTTTTTATGATTCGGTTTCAGAAATCGAAAATATACATAGACATATTCCAGCTCATATGTATGTCCCAAATATTCTTATTAGTGCGGGTGACACATTTATTTCGCTCAAACATCCAGCCTGATATTATCTAGGCATGCTTGCGTCTTTTTATAAAGTTTGTTAGTCCCTTCGTTGGATAAGGACTCTACCTTGAAAATCGGTTACAATCAATTGTCTTTCCGCTATATAGTTACGATCTAAGAGAGGCGCATATCCTTCTCCTTCTCTTCTTCCTGTGGTTTCACAAGTGTACTTTATTTGCCTATTCGCGAACTCCAGATATCAAGCTTCAACAGATTTGACGTCAAAGCATATTATTTATTTACACTCTCATTGTGTATGGCCTGAGGCCTTATTTATTTTATTCCATTTTACTTATTACATATGCATGTATGTATTCACTTTTTTCTTACCTAGTACTTTTTGTACCACTGTTTAAGCTCGTGATAATTTGGAGCCGTTATCTTCCCTTTTTTTTGGTGTCACAGTTTAGACTCGTATGTTATTGGAGTAATTTTTTTTTTTGACATCACAGTTTATACTCGTAATTTGTTGGAGTGACATCTTATGTGCCCCAGTTTATACTCGTGCGGGCATGGAGTACATATATATTTTTGGTGCCCCAGTTTAGACTCGTGAGGGTATGGAGTAATTTTTTAATCATAGTATTGAATGGTAAGTTTATTGGAGTATATATGTATATGTATATGTATATGTATATATATATATGTATATATATATGTATATATATATGTATATATATATATATATATATATATATATATATATATATATGTATATATATATATATATGTATATATATATATATATATATATATATATATATATATATATATATATATGTCGAGAGAGAGAGAGAGAGAGAGATAATATAGACTATATATATATTTGCATCAAAGTTTATACTCGTAAGTCGTTGGAGTATATTTGTTTTATATCATAGTTTATACTCGTAAGTTTATTGGAGTGGTTTCTATGATCGACCATAGTTTATACTCTTATGGCGTTGGAGTATTTTTTTGTGCCATTTTTTTTGAAGTGCACATAATGTAGCAACATTTATATTGCAGGCATTAATGCAAAATATATGTCATTTCTAATCAGATTTTAAAAATGCACCTTGTGAAATAGGCATAACCATAATATAAAGGTACAATGAACGTGTACATATTTTCCTTTGATAAAGACTCAACAACCCTTTCTTACATACTTCACTTTGGTACAAACATTTCAAAGTGCTCTAAGATAACCGATTAAATATTTCACTCAAGAACAAGCATTTCCACAGGTTCTAAGATAACTGGTTATGTTGGAATGTCGCCTATAAACCTCGAAGCTCGCATAGGCATCCAAGCATGCATACTTGATCTGGTCATGGTCCAGGTTGGACTTCTTCCATTGACTGACAATGATGCTTTTGTCCTTATTAAGACTTATTTTTGCGACCTTCTTTGCTAGATTCTCCAATGAAACAGTCACCTTCTTTTTGATTAGGAACCTTGATACCCAGTCCTTGCACATCAACGGGTTTTCTAATACCCAAGTTATAGAACTTGAGTTTTTTTATGGCGTTGCTAATGGTGGCGCCCGCAAATTCGATTGTGTCATTGTCAAGGAAGCTACGGAGAAGTGGAGGTATAAAGCTCCGACCATGAGCCTGGTATAGCTGGTAAATTAGGAAATGCTTGCCCACATAAAGTTGTAAGACGGCGGCACGTTGCGGCTCTTGATTTGAGAGTACAACTTGTTGCTCAATTGGAAGCTTCTTGCGCTCTTTGCCGTTCACATATCTAGTGTATTCACAGTCAAAGGCCGACGACACGCCACTTGACGTGATTAAGATACTTTTTCCAGATGAACCATATGAAGGCAACAACTGTTGAGGGGTTGCTAGTCACCGTAGTATGGATTCTTATATCACCCTTGCTGATATGAAAAAGGCGGTCATGATGATTGTTGTCCACACTCTTGGGGAATTGGACACGGACTTTGCCGACCCTAATATTGCGAAGCTTGACATGGTAAACATTTCTTCGCCAATGTTCATGGAATACTCACTCAAACGAAGCCTTCGAGAAATAACATGCAATGGGTGGTGACGAAACGGGATATGACAAAGCTAATGTTGGGTTCACATAGCATGTTTCATAGACATGGGAATTAGGGTACACTTCCTGGCAATCAAGGGAAAACTTCAAAACTGTCTCAGAGCATTCTCCACTGGATTTATTGGCCAGCGAAAGAATAGGCTCTCGAGCATCAACTTGAATTTTATTCCGATTCTCTGATGTTCTTCCACGTAGAAAGATTGAGGACGGAAAGATAATCATGGCATTGCGGTCATTCATAGGTTGCTCATTGTGGAGTTTTTCCATTGTCTTCACTTTTCCCTTTTTGTCCACCCTCATACTTCCCCCCAAACTTGAGTGCAGAGCAGACTTCTATGCATTGGTCATGTTCAGTTGCTGATGGAGTCATAGTACCGAGATGCTCATTTGTGGAAGTCGCACATGGACCAACCGGCACATCAAGCCAAATGTCTCCAATGTGGAGTTTCATTGAATGCGGCACCTGACTCTCCACCTTCGAATAAAGAAACTATATATTAGTTTCTTTGAACATATTTTGCGTACACGATGTTTATACACTTCATGTACTTTAGAAATTCACATGTTGCAATCCTATGTTGGAATTCAAAGATGAGGGGACAAATATGTCCCACCGGGCGTGCCAGAATCTGATGACAGGAAAATGACGAGGCCTGAGAACATGTGTCTATGTCATTGATACAGAGTGAATACATTTAAAGTATAAATGCGTACAACAAAAGAGAATCAAACATTGCAGGTACATATTTCCAGAACTCTTATATTTCCATAAAAAATATGTTAATTACATCTCCGAAGATAAAACCCCTTATTAAGAATTCCAACATTTCTACTACGTGGGATTACAACATATACTCAACAGGGTACATCTGGCAGTTATTGACATGGATTTTGACCAAAGTAAAATAAGATGCATAAACCACATAAAATATAGATGCAAAACAGCCAAAATTCATCTTGTAATGAAAAGAATTAATTTGAAATAATATAGTCAATCGCTCAAATTGAGGATGATGGAAGTCTGGGAGATCGTGGGATGATGGAAGTATGGAGATCGTGGGATCGTAGGAATCTGGGAGCGGAGTGCTCCTTTCCCTCTTCTCTATTTCTTTAATTGTTAATTATCTGGCAACCTCTAATTGACCGGTAATAGGCTTAAGCCAAGTCCTAATCAACCTAATGGGCTTTGGGCACTAGTTCAGTTTGTATATGCGTGCGTGGTTGATGATGGGACTGTGCATGCGCATGCACGTAGCCTTTTTTTTTCAAGTGGGCTATGCCTGATTAACTAATGATCCATTAAAGCTTAGGATGAGAATGTGCACGCTTATTATAATTTCTTTTGCATGCAAGACAAGGCCTAGTGTCGTATGTGTTATGAGATGGACACTTGACAAAGTACACCACGTATATACATTTCGTTAGCGTGACATTTTTTATTTGTCGCGTCTATATTTCACCTTGTCGACGGAATAAGACCACATTTATCGTATAGTCGATATTTTGGAGATATTAGCGCCGCTCATGATAATTTTATGTTGGCATTATGGCCGTTCGTGGCGGTGTGCATGCACGCGAGCCATGTGCTCCTTAGGAGAAAACTTAATGAGTGTTTATCTCTTTCGCCATATTTTACAATTGTCGGTTTAATATTTGCATTATCAACATTCAAAAATATTTCACTTGCCTGTTTTTTTCTTTTTTTAATCCTCTATTTGAGCGGTTGACTATATTATTTCTAATTGATTCTTTTCATTACAAAATGGATTTTGGCTATTTTGCATCTATATTTTATGTGGTTTATGCATCTTATTTTACTTTGGTCAAAATCCATGTCAACAGATGCCCCTCGAGGTCTGGAAGCGAATATTTTTTATGATTCGGTTTCAGAAATCGAAAATATACATAGACATATTCCAGCTCATATGTATGTCCCAAATATTCTTATTAGTGCGGGTGACACATTTATTTCGCTCAAACATCCAGCCTGATATTATCTAGGCATGCTTGCGTCTTTTTATAAAGTTTGTTAGTCCCTTCGTTGGATAAGGACTCTACCTTGAAAATCGGTTACAATCAATTGTCTTTCCGCTATATAGTTACGATCTAAGAGAGGCGCATATCCTTCTCCTTCTCTTCTTCCTGTGGTTTCACAAGTGTACTTTATTTGCCTATTCGCGAACTCCAGATATCAAGCTTCA
Source organism: Elymus sibiricus (assembly GCA_039707655.1). Classification (NCBI taxonomy): domain Eukaryota; kingdom Viridiplantae; phylum Streptophyta; class Magnoliopsida; order Poales; family Poaceae; genus Elymus; species Elymus sibiricus. The sequence goes on from CM077675.1 coordinate 529,290,361, forward strand.
ACAGATTTGACGTCAAAGCATATTATTTATTTACACTCTCATTGTGTATGGCCTGAGGCCTTATTTATTTTATTCCATTTTACTTATTACATATGCATGTATGTATTCACTTTTTTCTTACCTAGTACTTTTTGTACCACTGTTTAAGCTCGTGATAATTTGGAGCCGTTATCTTCCCTTTTTTTTGGTGTCACAGTTTAGACTCGTATGTTATTGGAGTAATTTTTTTTTTTGACATCACAGTTTATACTCGTAATTTGTTGGAGTGACATCTTATGTGCCCCAGTTTATACTCGTGCGGGCATGGAGTACATATATATTTTTGGTGCCCCAGTTTAGACTCGTGAGGGTATGGAGTAATTTTTTAATCATAGTATTGAATGGTAAGTTTATTGGAGTATATATGTATATGTATATGTATATATATATATATATATATGTATATATATATATATATATATGTCGAGAGAGAGAGAGAGAGAGAGATAATATAGACTATATATATATTTGCATCACAGTTTATACTCGTAAGTCGTTGGAGTATATTTGTTTTATATCATAGTTTATACTCGTAAGTTTATTGGAGTGGTTTCTATGATCGACCATAGTTTATACTCTTATGGCGTTGGAGTATTTTTTTGTGCCATTTTTTTTGAAGTGCACATAATGTAGCAACATTTATATTGCAGGCATTAATGCAAAATATATGTCATTTCTAATCAGATTTTAAAAATGCACCTTGTGAAATAGGCATAACCATAATATAAAGGTACAATGAACGTGTACATATTTTCCTTTGATAAAGACTCAACAACCCTTTCTTACATACTTCACTTTGGTACAAACATTTCAAAGTGCTCTAAGATAACCGATTAAATATTTCACTCAAGAACAAGCATTTCCACAGGTTCTAAGATAACTGGTTATGTTGGAATGTCGCCTATAAACCTCGAAGCTCGCATAAGCATCCAAGCATGCATACTTGATCTGGTCATGGTCCAGGTTGGACTTCTTCCATTGACTGACAATGATGCTTTTGTCCTTTTTGCGACCTTCTTTGCTAGATTCTCCAATGAAACAGTCACCTTCTTTTTGATTAGGAACCTTGATACCTAGTCCTTGCACATCAACGGGTTTTCTAATACCCAAGTTATAGAACTTGAGTTTTTTTATGGCGTTGCTAATGGTGGCGCCCGCAAATTCGATTGTGTCATTGTCAAGGAAGCTACGGAGAAGTGGAGGTATAAAGCTCCGACCATGAGCCTGGTATAGCTGGTAAATTAGGAAATGCTTGCCCACATAAAGTTGTAAGACGGCGGCACGTTGCGGCTCTTGATTTGAGAGTACAACTTGTTGCTCAATTGGAAGCTTCTTGCGCTCTTTGCCGTTAACATATCTAGTGTATTCACAGTCAAAGGCCGACGACACGCCACTTGACGTGATTAAGATACTTTTTCCAGATGAACCATATGAAGGCAACAACTGTTGAGGGGTTGCTAGTCACCGTAGTATGGATTCTTATATCACCCTTGCTGATATGAAAAAGGCGGTCATGATGATTGTTGTCCACACTCTTGGGGAATTGGACACGGACTTTGCCGACCCTAATATTGCGAAGCTTGACATGGTAAACATTTCTTCGCCAATGTTCATGGAATACTCACTCAAACGAAGCCTTCGAGAAATAACATGCAATGGGTGGTGACGAAACGGGATATGACAAAGCTAATGTTGGGTTCACATAGCATGTTTCATAGACATGGGAATTAGGGTACACTTCCTGGCAATCAAGGGAAAACTTCAAAACTGTCTCAGAGCATTCTCCACTGGATTTATTGGCCAGCGAAAGAATAGGCTCTCGAGCATCAACTTGAATTTTATTCCGATTCTCTGATGTTCTTCCACGTAGAAAGATTGAGGACGGAAAGATAATCATGGCATTGCGGTCATTCATAGGTTGCTCATTGTGGAGTTTTTCCATTGTCTTCACTTTTCCCTTTTTGTCCACCCTCATACTTCCGCCCAAACTTGAGTGCAGAGCAGACTTCTATGCATTGGTCATGTTCAGTTGCTGATGGAGTCATAGTACCGAGATGCTCATTTGTGGAAGTCGCACATGGACCAACCGGCACATCAAGCCAAATGTCTCCAATGTGGAGTTTCATTGAATGCGGCACCTGACTCTCCACCTTCGAATAAAGAAACTATATATTAGTTTCTTTGAACATATTTTGCATACACGATGTTTATACACTTCATGTACTTTAGAAATTCACATGTTGCAATCCTATGTTGGAATTCAAAGATGAGGGGACAAATATGTCCCACCGGGCGTGCCAGAATCTGATGACAGGAAAATGACGAGGCCTGAGAACATGTGTCTATGTCATTGATACAGAGTGAATACATTTAAAGTATAAATGCGTACAACAAAAGAGAATCAAACATTGCAGGTACATATTTCCAGAACTCTTATATTTCCATAAAAAATATGTTAATTACATCTCCGAAGATAAAACTCCTTATTAAGAATTCCAACATTTCTACTACGTGGGATTACAACATATGACTATTACAAAATGATAAAAGAAAAATCTTCCTCGACGCTGTCATCGATGCCAGCATGCTCGGGGGAGCCTTGGACTTTGTTGAAGTTATCATATGTAATGCCTTTCATTTTATATATTTTTTCTTTTATTTGACTTGTACTGATATTGGCAGTACATGTACGCATACTTAAATGGCTCCATCTAGTTTCCTTAATTGATTAACTAATACATATACTTTGATTTGTCTTTGTTTAGTTTATATGAGAAAATTATTTTACTGGTGAATCAACCTGCTAAATCAGCCTTCAAACATCATAACATGGGACATGAAATCATGCACGTATGCCATGCATGTAAAACACTTTAGTACTACTAGATGTAACACGTTTTCTTTTATGAGTAGACGATCATATCTAGGCTTTCTAAATATACGCAAGCCGTATGGGGGATGCATGGTCAAACTTTCATCTTATGTGAAGATAAACTAGATGCACCTTTTTGAGCATATCATATATGGAGCAGATAAAAATATTTAATTTATTTTGGTGGCCTGTGCAAACACACTACTATGTTTTAAGCGCAATCAGACTCAGATTATGACTCTGGTCATTTTTGGTCGTTTTAGGTAGTACAACCATCTAGTCTATTTTCGGAACATGTGATGAGTACCATTCATGATTTGGCGGTGTTTCGTCTATATATTATACAGACATTCTATGGTTTATTATTTTGGTACAACATACACGCATGTGACCACATGAGATATGCAACTATGAGTAGTGTATTTGATGAGCACTTGTTAATTTGTGCTTTTATATCAAACTATAGTAGCTTACGTATGCAGCCTGCGTAGACTATAGTTTGTTCATCATTTTGTTGTTGATTTTTTTCCCAAGCCATACCTTTGCCTTCATTTTGTTGAGAACAAAGTCTTCATGCTATCTAAGGGATAAAAGACCTTGATTTGTGTCAATATGACCAAATCAAAGGTAATTTTCATGCAATTTATACTTCTTGACATCTGTCAATATGACCATGACAAGAATAAAATATCGAAACTAGATGAAGCCATTTAAGCATGCGTACATGTACTGTCAATATTAGTACAAGTCAAATAAAAGAAAAAATATAAAATGAAAGGCATGACATATGATAACTTCAACAAAGTCCAAGGCTCCCCCGAGCATGCTGGCGGCGACGACAGCGTGGAGGAAGATTTTTATTTTATCATTTTGTAATAGTCATATGTTGTAATTTCATGTAGTAGAAAAGTTGGAATTTTTAATCAGGGGTTTTCTCTTGGAAGATGTAATTAACATAATTTTTATGGAAATATAAGAGTTGTGGAAATATGTACCTGCAATGTTTGATTCTCTTTTGTAGTACGCATTTATGCTTTAAATTTATTCACTCAGTATCAATGACGTGGACGCGTGTTCTCACGCCTCGCCATTTTCCCGTCACCAGCAGTAGCCACACCTTCCTGTTTTGGTTACAAGTGACACCCAATCAATTGACCTGCAAGTGAATGTGTACTCTTTTATTCACCTGAAAATGATCTTATTCAATGGAAATCTACATTAAGAACTAACACAATCCACGCAATCCAATTCTTTCAGAGATTAATTCGAAGCACACAAGCGATTCGATACTTAGAAAGCAATGTTAACTATCGTTGGTTCAAAAGCTTTATCATTTCACAAGTTGGTAAACATGACATTCAGGCGGGTAAGCTGATAAATAACCATGGTACCACCTATATCGCCAACCTTTTCCTCATGTGCTCAACTTGGGGACAGGAGTGTAAAATCCCACAATTGGAATCAGATTTACCATAGCCATAATCATGACACCCTTTGGCCTCATCACACACCTTGTTTGCATGTGCTGATTGTACTTGGATTGAGAAAACTCCAGCAGATGTGGTCACAACAATGACGTTTGGTTCTTCGGCAAAGCCCAACACATGGACAGGACATGCTACACCGTTTAGGAACAAACTTCTTAAGTAGATGATCCGGCTTGGTACCCATCGGGCATCAGCCTCTCTGGACCACAACTGTAGATGCGTATTCAATTCTTCGACGAGTCCCAGTCCAACATTCTCCGCAAGCATGACGTTGCAATCAAATATATCCTTAGAACTGCAGGAGTATGGTACATCGAACGAAATTAGCCTGTGCCTTGTCAAGTCATACTCCAAGATCAATCCACCATCGGACAAGAAGTAGAGAAAACACCTCCCAACAAGCACACTGGAATAATAGGTGAAGGCCATGTAACGCGCGCCATGCATCAAGGTCGGTTCGCCCCAGGCGTCAGTGTCCGACGAGTATACGCACGCCGACGTGACATACTCCTGCTCGATGGCGCCTTCGCGTATATCTTTGTCGTCCACGGAGAAGACGAAGACCACACAAAAGGGACCTCCGTGGCTGTGGCAGTGGTCTTAGCCATCCGCTATGCAGAACACGGCGGCGGTTGTGCGGCCACTCTGGAATGCTGCGGGCACCGGTATGTGCTGTCGGGCACCCGAGATTGGCTCCCACATGAGGAGTTCCTCGGTATACGGGCACTTGGGGTTGGAGAGGAAGAGGGCGCGGCCTTGGCGGCAGTCAACAGCTTGCCAGAGCCGTGTAATGCCCTTAGAATTGAAAGGGGATTGAGATCGAGATGAGGTAGGGGTGAGGGACGCAGGCGTATATCGGTAGGGGTGAGGGACGCCGGTGAGATGAGATTGGAGGAGGGGAAAGGGGAAAGTAGTCGCTTAAGCACTCACTGCCCATCTCGTTCACAGGAGCGTATATAAGTAGTCTGCCCTATTGGGCACACTCACAGGCGAACGAGCACTTGCCGGCCTTGGTGAACAGTTAGTGTTCCCGGAGGAGTTGCAGGGTGAGGCACAGATGTACTTCGTGTTCCTGCAGTTCAGTGATGCCGTCCTTCTTTTTGACCAGCAGGACCGAAGCTGCGTACGGGCTCATGTTGTGCGCGATGACTCCGGTGCTGAGCATGTCTTGCACTTGTTTCTCAGTTTCATCCTTCTGCCTGGATGACTAACGGTAGGGCTTGGCATTGATAGGTGTAGTGACTGGCTCAAGGTTGATGCCATGATTTGATGCCATGATCATACTGACGACGCGGAGGCAGGGTTGTGGGTTCAGTAAAAACATCCTCAAATTCAGAGAGCACTTTCTTAATGTTGGGAGGTACTGGATCAGAAGGTGGTTTCTCATCTCGTTCCACTGTAACAAGAGCTGCTGTCCAAATGTCGTTCGCCATTTCCATCCGATATAGCTCGTAGGCATCCAATTGAGCGATTGGAGGAAGATAGGTTGTGCGCACTCCTTGTAACTCGACGGTCATGCCATCAGTGATGAACGTCAGTGTTTTCTTTTGCCAATGACAGGTCATCGGGCTATGCTGAGAGAGCCAATCGATGCCTAGGACGCCATCGTATGCACTCAGCAGCAGCACTCGGAGATCCGTGTGAAATGTTTGTCCCGGCACCTGCCATGGTAAGTTGCGGACGATCTTGTTGCAATGTAGCCACTGGTCTCGTTGGGCACCCGTACTGACACTGGTGGTAGTGCCTCTGTCTGTGTAGCCACCCGGGAGGCGAACGCTTCACTGACGAAACTGTGGGAACTCCCCGAGTCCACCAGCAGCAACATGATCTGAGTGCCCACTTGCGTGCGCAGGCGAATGGTGGAAGGTCCTTCTTCTCCGGAGACGGCATGATGGGACAGTGAGCAACACTCGGGCTCCTGATCAACTGGTGCATCAAGCAACTGAAGCGCGTGCACCGTGTCGTCAGTCAGAATTACGCTGAAGTCGCCTACTTCGATCATGAGAATTTGGCCCGTGCGTTTGCACTGATGTTCCCTTGAGTATTTATCCCCACAGCAGAAACAGAGGCCATTAACTCTTTTGAATTCTCGAAGCTGGCGTTCCCGAGCGTAATCATCGCCGCCCTACCGGGGAAGAACGACCTCGTGGGCCTATCCTGCAGCAGCTGCAATCAGCGGTGACGCAATGTGCGTTGTTTCTCTAGTTCCTCCTCCTGGATGCGCACAAACACCGCGGCGCATGCGATACTGGTCCGGGCCTGCAGGCGCACCCCTAGACGGAGCTCATCCTTGAGGCCGAGTAGGAATTGCGAGATGAAGAACTGTGTGCTCAAATTGGGATCCAAGGACAGCAGATGGTACATCGATGTCTTGAATTGCCGACGGTATTCCTGCACACTGCGTGTCTGCCTTAACTGAACCAATTGGTGCATCTGCACTTCAAATTCTTCCTGCCCAAATTCCTCTTCGATGGCTGCTCTGAAGGTCGCTCACATCAGACTTTGGTGTGATTGGCGATATGCCTGAAGCCACATCGCCGCGAGGCCATCCATGTAGAGGGCGGCGGTGGTAACCCACATGTTTGACGGTACCCTGTAGAGCTCGAAGTAGGAGGTGCATCTCTCGAGCCATATGCGGGGTGCATCACCATCGAACCGTGGGAAATCTTCGTGTAGTAGTCGCCGTTGTGGTCTGATGCCATGGGCGATGGTGCTCACATGGGTAGCAACGGTGGCCCCTGATTGATGAGCCGCACGAACGGCAGCTGCGCTGCACCGTCCGTGTAGAGGGGTAGAGGCACAGAACGGGACGGCGGGGGTGGTGGTGGTGGCGGTACGTGCACGGAGGAGCCCACAGGCGTCATGACGCCCGCTGCGGCTGTAGCGCCGGTGTTGGCCGTGGCGGCGGGGTCGATCGACGGGGCTGACTTGCGGGCCTCGTCGACGTCAGCCTGGGTGAGGTCGATCTTCTTTGAGAGGTGCTTGAGTTCGTTGGCTACCATGTCGTTGTAGGCGATCTGTGCTTGATGGCGCTTGTCGGTGGTCTTCTGATTGGCGTCGAGACGGCGGAGTACGGTCTCGATCAGCCCTTGCAGCTTGTCGGTGGTCTCCCCCATTGCATCCAACACGCGGCGGGTTTGCGCGGAGGGTTTGGAAGGAGGCGCCATCGTCTCGCTCTAAATCGATGAACCCGGTGCAGGATTTCGAGCGAACTTGCGGGAGCAGTTCGCACCTGTTCCGGTGGATGTTACCGTACGATCGAGAGAGTATGAGGGCAGCGGAGGCAACGAATTGGGAAAAAAATCGAGCTGACTCTGTTACCAAATTGTAATGCCCTTAAAAGGGAAAGAGGATCGAGATCGAGATGGGGTAGGGGGTGAGGGATGCAGAGCAGGTGAGATGAGCTTGGAGGAGGGGAATGGGGAAAGTGGTCGCTTAATCACTCGCTGCCAGTTTCGTTCACAAGAGCGTACATTTTTTTTTGAGCGGTAAACCAAAGCTTTATTAATTAGAAGTGCGGTTTACAGGAATAACAAAAGGATCATGGGGTAAAACCAGCCACATGTGGCGACCCGTTTCTAAAGACGAAGAAAATTTAGCTACATTGTGAGCATCAGAATTAAGAGTGCGAACAGCTTTCTTGTGTGTCGGTCAGCAAGAAGGGAATGACGCCACGAATCTTGCATACCACGTGTGGGCTCTGCACAAATGTTACATTCCCTTCCTTCATGTATAGCTTTTCGCCTTGCTGACCAAATCACCCACAGTGTAACTACCAGTTCAGTGATACTTCCCTTTGGTAGTTCTTCCAACAGCGCGAACAGCCACTGTTTTGCATTTGTACTTACCGCAGCTTGCACATATTCAGCCACATCCTCATCAGCTAGGGCCCAAACGCACCGAGCTATCGAACATTCAAGAAGGGAATGACGCCACGAATCTTGCATACCACATAACTGGCAACGATCCCCATCCGCCATATTTCTTGTGTGTCGAATGTCCTCCGTAGGAATCGAGTGCTTGGCCAATCTCCAGAGAAAATTGCGTATCTTCCCGGGCACCTGTACCGACCAGAGAGAGGTCCAAGCCTTAGATTCAGCTTCGAAATCAGAAGATCCTGCGTTGCCCTCCAGCCAGTTTTCTCTTCGACGTTTTGTGTCCGCCAACATGCGATAGGCTGACCTCACCGAGAAGATACCATTCTTTTCATAGTTCCATGCCCAATAATCTTCCATCTGAACCGTACATACCGGTATGCTGAGTATTGCTTGTGTATCGGCCGCAATAAACACCTGTTCCAGGATCTGCCTATTCCAAGTTGCATTTGTATGATCAATTATCTCACTTACCATACTGGGGGGGTCAGCCGAGAGACAAGCAAAAGGCCTCATTGACGCACATCGCGGAATCCAATTCTCTGTCCATATTCTCGTTGATGCACCATCCCCAATTCGCTTGATTATACCCTGGCTCATAACATCACTGTAGGAGATATGCCCTAGAGGCAATAATAAATGTTATTGATTATCTCCCTGTTCATAATTAGGTTTATGTTCCATGCTATAGCTGCTATGGTTCTCGAGTCTACAATAACCACGAGGCTCGGAGGAAGACTCATATGCACGTGTGGGATAATAAACGGTAAAATGTATTCCTAGTCAAGCCTCTATGACTGGCTCAAGTATTGCATGATGATCCTGTTTTCCTGATCATGGGCATGGCTATGCCGGCAATTTTGAGGGCGCAATGTTGGTAGAACACTTGTGTTGAATCGACCCGAATTGATGTTATGCTATGAGATACATTCGTCATAAGTTAATGGTTAATAACACAGAGAAGTTAATGTTTGCATAATTCCTTAGACCATGAGAGTATCGAGTTTCTTCATGCTTGCTTCATGAACTTTGGGGTTTGTTAAACGTCATCCGTAAATGGGTGGCTATTACGGCGGCTTACGGGTTCATGGAAAAGTATGTCAAGTAACTTGATAGCTCAAGATTGGGATTTGCTCCTCCGACGATGGAGAGATATCTCTGGGCCCTCTCGGTGTTACGGTATCCATCATCGTCTGGCCAGACACAGGGTGATTTGATCACAGGGATGCCGGAACACGGGAACGAGAAAAGAGAACAATACCGGCAACGAGGTAACTGGCATAGTGGACAAGTTGTTGATCCACGGGGATGCCAACGTGTCTCACCTCGGGTATTTGTAACATATCGCGAAGCAACAGGAATAGCACACAACAACTGGAGGTTCACTCGAATATTCATTCGTGTGGGTATAGGGGTCAATATGGGTGTCCACGGCTCCGATGTTGATCATTGATCGGAAGGGGTTCCGGGTCATGTCTATGCTTCACCGAACCTATAGGGTCACACGCTTAAGGGTCATCTATCTGTTGAATACTAGACAGGGAGTCTGAGAGAAAATCACCGAAAAAGTTTCGGACACCGGAAAAGTTTCGGACAGCGGAAAAGTTCCGCAGAGAGAACACCGGAACGGTTTCGGTAAAACTGAAAAGTTGTTTCGGGGGTTACCATTAAGTCAAATTGGTTTCGGCACATGCCTGATAATTCTTGGAGGGTGCCAGAATCATTCTGGAAACTTTCTGGAATTTTCCGGGATGAAAACCGGAAATGTTTCGGAGCTGCCGAAACCGCTTCAGATGCTTTTCGCAGATGAAAATCACTAAACCGGAATTGTTCCGGATCGCATTGAAAATAATTTTTTGTGGATACTGGAAATGTTCTAGGACCACATAAATATTTTCAGTTCGACTGGACGCTGAAAAATGTCGTCATGAATAGTGAAAGTGCTTTTTGGGATATTTTTGGAAAAGTGCCTTTTGGGATATTTTCCCAAAAGGCTTCTAGAAGGGATGGATGGATGAGGACCACCTTGGGGGGGGCCCACAAGGGTTGTGGCCGGCCAAGAAGTGGGCTCCACCTTGGAGCCCCACTTGCCCACTTGCTTTCCCATTTTGCCCTTGGAAAGTGTTTCCTTCATGAGCAAGTTTTGGTATTTTTGAAATGCCCATCCTACCCCTTGGTTTTCCTATAAATAGAGGTGAGTGGGCTGCCCACAAACTCACTCCTTCTCACATACAAGTGCCATTGCAATGATCTGGCTTCTTCTCTCCCTCCCAGCGAAATAGTTTCGTAGAGCCGAAAGGCTGTCTGGGTTCCGGCAGGAACTAGTTCTGGACGGCGAAGCCCTGCCGGATAGATGACACCGTATGTGTGCAACTCTGTAGAGAGATCGTAGTTTCGGTCTTAGTTCGAGGGTGCCTCCCGAAGGGCTGTCCGTGTGACCGTCCGAGTTTTGGAGGTCCTCCCGAAGGGCTGTCCGTGTGACAATCCGAGTTTCGGAGGTCCTCCCGAAGGGCTGTCCGCGACACCGTCCGGGGGACTGTCCGACCGCCTCCCGGAGGGCTGTCCGCGGGGCAGATGAGGGTATACATCCTCGCGGTTGGGAGGTTGTAAAATCCTAGCTGCGGGGATCTGCACCGCCGATCGTCATCGACTCTACTTCCGCTGCGCTACGAGTCGGTAACGAAAATGATCAAACCTTGTATGCAGTCTCCATAGTGGTCCTGGGCTGGTGCGTAGGTCGGAAAATTTTTGATTTCTGCTGCATTACCCTACAATCACGACCTTCTAGGATAGCACGTCATACTTGAGATGGGCGGCTACCCAGTTCAGCATTAAGAATTGTTCCTTGTGGAAAATAGATCGCTTTCAGCAAGCGTGCACACAGGGACTCCGGCTGTTGTAAAATCCTCCATGCTTGTCGGGCCAATAGCGCTAGATTGAAAAGCTCAAAATCACGGAAACCCAGCCCTCCCAAATACTTTGGCTGAGTCATAGATTTCCATGACACCCACGCCGGCTTCCTTTTTCCTTCCTTGCTCCCCCACCAAAATTGCCTTATAAGCTTGTTTAGGTGCTCACAGAGACCCCTTGGTAATTTAAAACAAGACATAGAAAAGACTGGCACAGCTTGTGCTACTGATTTAACCAAAACTTCTTTACCCGCCGAGGACAGTGACTTCTCAATCCATCCCTTTACCTTGCTCCATAACCTATCTTTCAGATATTTGAATGCACCAAACTTTGAAGTCCCTATATCAGAAGGCAAGCCTAGGTACATAAGTAAGTGGTCTGCCCTATGGGCCACACTAACAGGCCAAGGCCCACACACGCGATACATGGCCTCTGGCCCAACACAGCAGCAACATTGAAGTTCAGTTAACTGAACTGCACTTCTTCAGTCCGCTGCAGGATCATCATCTGCACACGTGACAAGCCGGCGGTCGGGAACGGCGAGCGAGAATGGCGATGCGGTGGAGGGGATGAATTCAGGGATGTCCTCGTCGTACCACTCGTGGAGAAACCCTAGCACTGGGGGTGCTCCGTGGTGATCATGCAGGCGGCGGCGGAACCAACGGCGAGAGACGACCTCGCTCCGGGACTTGCAGATAAGGGAGGCACGGAGGAGGCTGGCCGGGTCGGGGCGGAGCCAGGATTTGAGTATAGGGGGGGGCCAAGTTCAACGACGGAGCTACGGTTTCGACATAGTGGCTAAAGTAGTTTCATCAAAAGCAAAGTCGTCTTCCATTAAACGACGCTTTAAAAATCAAAATGGAATAATTTTTACGATGTTCAACAACATTTTCTCTTTATAACCGCTGATCTACAATTTTCAGAATTGGCATCATACATCACGCAATCAAAAGAGCAAAAATCTGTTGTATAAATTTGCCATATAGTACAAGATAAGAATGGAAATAATAGTAACACGATAATTGATCGCGCTATTGCTGACCTTGCTATTTTGTTGGCTGGAATGAAGAATTGTCAAGTGCTGCATGGAGGATAGCTCGTCGCCTGTCCACGAGGCAGGATCAATCTAATCGCGAGTAGGCAGGGCCGATGGCCGGGGCGGCGCAGGAAGAACAGGTGCAGCGCTAACTGCTTGAGTTTTTCTTTTTTTGAGCAACCGCTAACTGCTTGAGTTAATCACGACAGAGTATAACAGCGCTGGGCCTACTAGACTTAGTAGAGGCCCCGGTAGGCACCTCATGGGTCTATTCTTTTTCTGTTTTTTTATACTTGAGACAAGAAAGGCCTAGTACGTGGCTTCTCATGGACCTTTGCCTTTTTCCAGATTGCTTGAGATTAGGGGGGCCCTAGTGTGTGCAAGTAGATCTAATCAATACGTTTATTATGGTTAACTAATGGATAGTTTTCGCGATAGTTAGGGGGGGCCAGGCCCCTGCTCGCCCCCCTTGTCTCCGCCACTGGTCGGGTGGGTTGCGGATGAGGGCATGTACAACGGTGCTATCTTAGGAGTGCCACGTAGTATAAATGATGAGGTGGAGGAGAGAGAACTTAGAAAAAAAGGTCTGCCTTCTCTTATTTAAGAAAAGACAAGAGGTGATCTCTTAACACAATATGTCTCACCACATTTTTAGAAATAGCTAGTTATCGAAGATAAGGCTAAGAGATGACCCATTGTAGACAATTTGTTTTGTTATCTCTAAATTACATGCAAGACTTAAGATAAGACTATCTTATCAACCATTGTACATGCCCTGAGGATCTCATCTACAAGCTCGTCCGGGAGTGTCGGTGGCGGTCCCGGTGCCACGGTGGCCGCTAGTTTTTCTTTTCCTTTTTTTTGTGGTGGGCAGCCGCTTTTGGTCATCTGCTAAATAACCATGGTAACACCTATATCATCACCCTTTTTTCTCATGTGCTCAACTTGGGGGCAGGAGTGTAAAATCCCACAATTGGAATCAGATTACCATAGCCATAGTCATCACCCGCTTTGGCCTCATCACACACCTTGTGTGCATGCGCTGATTGTACTTGGATTGAGAAGAGGCCAGCAAATGTGCTCACAACAATGACGTTTGCTCCCTCAGCAAAGCCCAACACATGGACTGGACATGGTACATCCACTGGAGCACCGATTAGGGACAAACTTCCTAAGTTGATGATCCGGATAGGTACCCATCGGGCATCAGCCTCTCTGGACTTAAGATGGCAACGGGACGAAACCATCGGGTTTTGCCTTCTCAAACCCATCCCCGCAAAAAAATCTCAAGCCCGTCCCCGTCCCCATTACCATGCGCGGGGATAGCATTTTGCCCGTCCCCTAAACCCATCGGGTTTTTGAAACCCACGGGGAACCCACGGGGAAATCGGCATATTTAAGCAAACATAGTAGCAACAGAGAATAACATTTCAGTAACAAAAAGGCATATTTCAGCAGCATAACTTGAGCAAATTTCAGCACAATACAATAGTACATGGTTCAGCAGCTACAAGGAGCTTTTTTCAGCAGCAAAACTTGAGCAAGAAAGAGCAATAGCAGCAGCTACAAGGAGCATATTTCAACATAATACAACAATACCCCATTTGAGCAAGAAAGATAAGCATATTTCAGCAACACACAATAGCATTTTGTCGGGGATGGCGGGTTTCGGGTTCGGGTATTGCTAAAACGGGTTTGAACCCGCGAAACGTGTCGGGTTTATATTTTACCCAACAGCAGCCCCGCGGGGTTAAAAAAACGCCCATCCCGTCCCCTAATAGGGTAAAAACCCGTGGGGACGCGGGTTTCGGGGCCCCATTGCCATCTTGACTCTGGACCACAATTGTAGATGCGGATTCAATTCTTCGAGGAGTCCTAGTCTACCGTTCTCCGCAAGCATGAGGTTGCAATCAAATATATCCTTAGAGCTGCAGGAGTATGGTACATCGAAACAAATCAGCCTGTGACTTGTCAAGTCATACTCCAAGATCAATCCACCATCCGACAAGAAGTAGAGCAGAGACCTCCCAACAAGCACACTGGAATAATAATTGAAGCCCATGTAACACTCGCCATGCATCAAGGTCGGCTCGCCCCAGGAGTCAGAGTCGGACGAGTATACGCACGCCGACGTGACGTACTCCTGCTCGATGGCGCCTTCGCGTATGTCTTTGTCATCGACGGAGAAGACGAAGACCACACAAAAGGGACCTCCGTGGCAGTGGCAGTGGTCGCAGCCATCCGCTGTGCAGAACACGGCCGCGGTTGTGCGGCCACTCTGGAATGCTGCGGGCACCGGTATGCGCTGTCGGGCGCCCGTGATTGGCTCCCACATGAGGAGTTCCTCGGTATACGAGCAGTTGGGGTTGGAGAGGAAGAGGGCGCGGCCATGGCTGCAGTCAACAGCTTGCCAGAGCCGGCGGTCGGGAACGGCGAGCGAGAATGGCGAGGCGGTGGCGGGGATGAATTCGGGCATGTCCTCGTCGTAGCACTCGTGGAGAAACCCTAGCACCGGGGGTGCTCCGTGGTGATCGTGCAGGCGGCGGCGGAACTCACGGCGCGAGACGACCTCGCTCCAGGACTTGCAGATGAGGGAGGCACGGAGGAGGCTGGCCGGGTCGTCGGGTGGGATGCGGATGAGGTTTTCTTCTACAAGCTCGTCCGGGAGTGTCGGTGGCGGTCCCGGTGCCATGGTGGCCGCTAGTTTTTTTCCTTTTTCTTGTGGTGGGTAACCGCTTTTGGTCCAATTCACGATGCCGAGCACTTTTGGACGACGACGAGCGACGCAGGGGCTGACTTCTTATCGATCCACCGTCGTGCAAAGCTAAGCCTCGTCTAACCCTAGCTAGTCTTTTTTTTTGCGTAGGAAGCCTAACCCTAGCTGTGATAGCTGCCGCCAATACACATGTATATATAAGTATAGCTATATAGGAGTAGACGACTAGTAAAAGTTACCGACTCGGCTTCTACTTCCGCCTGGGGGATTCGATCGAGCGAACGATTCTCTCCGCTGCGAGAAACCACCAGCGCGAACACCCTCCCCGGTAGGACAAACTCTCAGTATCTCAAAACGTTACCCAATTGGGCCGAAAAAGGCCCAATTTACTGTGATTGCTACCAAAGGCTAAAAAAAACTGATATTAGACCTGACTTTGAATATAGCTATGTAGACGCAATTAAACAAATTGCCATGTGATACAAAATAAAACTGCCATCATGTACAAACGAATCAGATAAAAAAAGGCTTAAAAAAGTGATGCTTGTACCTAAAAATGCCATAGAGATAATTTTATGCAACAATTAAAAAATATGGTTTAACATAAGTTCTTTTAAATTTGCGATGTGAGTATTGACAAACTCCCGAAAATAAATTATGGCAAATTTGTGATTATTAATTCTGTCTTAGTACCGTGGCAAGTTTACCTTGTCGACTTCATGGGTCATGTATTTTTTTATACTTCCTCCGTTCCTAAATATAAGTCTTTTTAGAGATTTCACTATGGACAACATACGGATATATATAGAAGTATTTTAGAGTGTAGATTCACTTATTTTTCTCTGTACGTAGTCCATAGTGAAATCTGTAAAAGGTCTTATATTTAGGAACAGAGGGAGTAATTGAAAATGATCTTTTGTATTTTTTGTTTTGTTCTCTATCACGGAAAATTTTGTAACACGTCAAAATTTGAAAAGATAAAGCTTGCCATGGTGTCATGGATTATTTGTTTTGGTAAATCATTTTGATCTTAATTTGCCAAGGCGAAAACATATTTAAAATCTGCCATATTCAACATAAAACGTAGGTAGAGTGGAGAACATATAAAATTTCCATCATATTTTGCCATGGAAAAAATACTTTTCGATACCTATGAACCGTAAGAAAAGTTTCCATCAATTGTATATGGTGAAATGACGCAGTACAATGTAGGTATGTTTTGTCATCACATAAATATTCCCATGTCAAATCGTTTTTAGCAAAATATGTGATTATATACTACTTAACATGATACTCTATTACAAATAATGGCAAATTGTGTGCAACAATTACCATGACACTAAGTTGTTATGATATTGATTACAAAGAACATGGCAATTGTGTATTAAAATTACCATGATGCTTACGCGGATGCATGCCATCATGCTCTCCTAAAGTAGATATCATGGTAAATTCTCGAAATTGACGTGACTGACAATAATATTCTCTTGAAGAACATGATCCCAAAGAAAATGATGCCTGATATCAATAGGCTTGGTGCGAGAGTGCTGGGAAGGATTGTGTGCAATTTCTATGGCACTCTCATTATCACACGGCAAAGGAATTTTCTTGACCTTGATGCCATAATCCTTCAAAGTCTGCTTCCTCCACAATAATTAAGAGCAACAGGCACCAGCAACAATATATTCGACCTCATCCGTTGAAAGTGATACATAGTTCTGCTTTCTCAAAGACCAACATACCAAGGATCTATCGAGGAAATGACATGTCCCCGAAGTAGATTTCCTGTCAACACGGTCACCTGCATAATCTGAGTCTGAATATCCAACGAGATCAAACTGCGTTGTCCGAGGATATCATAAACCTAAGGTTGGGGTGTGAGCCAAATATCTCTGGATACGCTTGAACACGAGATGGTCCAATTCTTTCGGTGCAGCTTTAAAACGTGCACACATGCAAACACTCGACATAATATCAGGTCTGGAAGCACATATGTAAAGCAAAGAGTCAATCATCAAACGATAAGCTTTTTGATCGAAATATTCACCGTACACATCTGCGTCAAGATGACCATTTGTAGGCATTGGAGTTTTGTCCCCTTTGCAATCTTGCATTTTGAACTTCTTCATGCAGTCCTTTAGATATTTTTCTTGAGAGATGAAAGTCTCGTTGTCCCGTTGACCCATTTGCAACCTGAGAAAGAACTTAAGTTCACCTATCATGGACATCTTATATTTCTTGAACATCATTCTCCCAAACTTTGCAAGCATTGTTAGTACAGCCGAAGATAATATAATCCACATAGATTTGACACACGAAAACATCTCCATTGTAAGAACGTGTGAACATAATGGAATCAGTGGAACCAAGCTTGAATCCTTTGTGTTTAAGAAAATGCGTCATTGTATCATACCAAGCCAGAGGAGCTTGCTTCAGCCCATAGAGAGCCTTTTTTAACATGTGCACTTTGTTAGTATATTGAGGATGCAAAGCCAGGTGGCTTGCTAACATATACTTCTTCCTTAATCTTACCATTGAGGAAAGAACTTTGCACATCCATTTGATATAGAAATAAATCTTCTAATTACTAATTGGAGGCACCTTTCAGGTAATCTCATTAATCCACATCATCAAAATTAACTACACCATTGGATTATAAAATATACATCCAGGATAAAAATATAACTTGCGTAATACAAATGGCCCAGTCGCACAAAAAAAGGCATCTGACACGTCTATTGTTTGTGGTATACAAATCAAATAAAGGCTCGATCTGTTTCCTCGGAATAAAAAGGAAATCCTCACCTCAAAAAAAGGAAATTCCCACGTCAAAATAAAAGGAAAGACTCGATCCGTCCTCTCAAAATAATTTTTTTTGTCTCACGTAGAATAAAAGGAACACCTCAATAGAAAGAGCAAAGCCCTACAGAGTCCATGCATGTTCCCCCGGAAAAACAGTCCTTGCACCGTTGGATTGTAAAAATATGTGCGTCCAGAATAAAAATAAAACTTGCGTAATACGGACGGACCCATCCCACAAAAAAGGCATCTAACACGTCAAATGTTTGTGCTGTACAAATCAAATAAATGCTCTATCCGTTCGCTCAGAATAAATGGTAAAACAGGAAAGCCTCGATTGTTCCCTCAAAATAAAATAGGATGCCTCACGTAGAATAAAATTAGGAATGCCTCAATACAAAAACGAAAGCCCTACAGAGTCCATGCATGTTCACCCTGAAAAAAAAAAAGAATCCATGCATGTTATGTGTGGAAACGTATAAACTAAGACCACCTAAGAAGCTACATATTTTTCCTGTGAAACGTACTAATGCATGGTTAACGGAGCTTGCAATATATCACAGATAAATGTATTTTTGTTCCCTTTGTTATAAAAAAGTAGCGTACAATATTATGCTTTGTTGTATGTCAATCTAGATACAAGAAACTAATTGTTCGTTTACCAGAAAAAAAAAGCTAATTGCTCCCTTCCAAAAAGACACCACCTACACAATAACAATGCATGTAAGCAGGCATACAATACCAATCCTGTCCATAAATCGCACTTACAAATAAAAATGCATGTACGTATGCATTTACTATTTTCTTAAAATATAAAGAAATTAGTGCAAAAATATATTCTGAATTTGAGTGAAAAATATATGTAATAACCAAATCTGAGATTTAAAAATAGTTATAAATTGCTACACGGATGCAAGTGCGCCAGAAAATTAACCGCCGACTTTAGAACTTAAGTTGTGCACTTTAAGTTCAATAATTAAGATATTAATTAGTATGCACATAACAATATGAGAGTGTATAATCTCAAAAAGAATGTAAGTTCATAGTAACCAGTAGAAGGGTTGTGCTCACGTCCAAGTAAATTTATGGCACTGATGTCGCTAGATAAACCTATTAATCATAGGCTAGAGTACCAGCTAAACATATTCTAAACTAAAATCGATTTTGAAAAATATTAGCAAATGTTACACCTCCAGAAAGTTTAAGAGGTTTAAATAGTCCAAGAATTTTCTTCCCATAAATTACAACTCTGCTTAACAGAACATACAACCAGTCTTTCAACAGTCGGGTCAATTTCCAGAAATGTACAAACTAAAATAAAATCTAACATATGTTCTTCCAAACTAATAACCTGTCTTTCCAGACATGGTCGAGCTTCCAAAAATTCAGTACAAACTAACTTCTAAAATTTCAACTGAACTTTCAAAATTTAGAAATATAAAGATGGCATCCGGAACTTTTTTCTCTAAGTAAAAAAAGATTCATCCGATCCTTAACAGGGATCAAAGCGTGTTTGGGACTAATTTCTGATATGTCACCCGGTGGGCTCTGTGTTCATAAATTCCATGGGACTCCAACCTAATGAATTTGTTTTTTTGTCGGAAGACACAGAATGTTCCACAAGTTAAAAAAAACTTCGAGAAGCTCAATGATCTTCTAAACATTCTAGAAATACAAGGATAAGCTTGAATCAATTGTGGGTCGCTCCTATTGTGGGGCATATAACTTACTCGCATGTAGTAGTGAGTAACACTTGATCTGTAAGGCGGCGATGAGTTGGAGATAAAGATAGGTGAGTGGGTGTGAAATAGACAGACATAGACACATAATGTGAGTGAGAAAGAAAGTGTGACTTGATAGAGCGCGAGAGAGAACATGTTGATTGAGCTGAGAGTGACAGACATTTGTTGAATAACATCCCAATACAATGGTGTCACAAAAAAATGTTGTGGCACAAAGCTCAATAAAAAAATATTATATCAATATAAAACTGACCATGACGACATGAAATAGCCTCTATTTCAGGGTATATCCATATCAAATAAGAATTGCAATCATATGAATTCATATGTACTATGTACTAGACCGTGCGGATGCACGGGTTGCTAACTAGTAATATAAATTAGCATATGCGTGGAGAATGCGCATTGCTTCAAGGCGAGCAACAAGTGCATATGTTGCACCGGAATCAATACCTTCAACCTGACTATAGCCTTAAGCCACTGGCTTTGTTTCTTACCACATCACCATTCTTGTTTTGTTTGTTGCAGAAGATCCATTACTCCCGATAATATTGTGCTTCTTAGGATTCGATCGACCAACCATTTCCCAGACATCATTTATTTTGAATTGCACAAATTCTTCTTGCATTGCATTCATCCAATCAAGATTAGTCACTGCCTCATAATATTTCATCGTTTCTGAAATAGAGACACACGAGAAAGTTCCACAAAAGTTAGACAAAAGAGTGCGAGAATGAGTCGATGAACATGGACCTGGATTGTTTATATCATAGGGAATCAAATCCGAGTCCACTCGATTTGCCACTCGTGGGAGAGGAGGATTTGCATTCGGCTCAGCATTATTGTTATTCTCGGCATTTGAACTGGATTGGCATTATTTTCACCATTTGCATTATCACCATGATTGCCATTGTCTTTGGCATTTTCATTTTGTTCAATATTACCATTGATATAATCATTGCCATTATTCTCGGTATTCTCCTTGCTGTTAGCATTTCCATTTTGGTTGGCACATGCATCTGTTGGGGAACGTTGCATGGGAAACAAAAATTTTCCTATGCACACGCAAGATCTATCCATGGTGATGAGCATCTACGAGAGGGAGAGTGGATCTACATACCCTTGTAGATCGCTAAGCGGGAAGCGTTAAGAAACGCGGTTGATGTAGTCCCGTGATCCAATCACAATCCGTCCCGCGATGCAATCACGATCCGTCCCGCGATCCTGTCGCGGTCCTTCCGATCTAGTGCCGAACGGACGGCACCTCCGCGTTCAACACACGTACGGCTCGATGACGATCTCGTCCTTCTTGATCCAGCAAGAGGAAGCGGAGAGGTAGATGAGTTCTCCGGCAGCGCGACGGTGTGGCGGCGATGGTGGTGGAACTATTCCGGCAGGGCTTCGCCAAGCACCGTCGGAACGATCTAGAGGAGAAACTACGATCTAGATGAAGTAGAGGGAGCACGTTTCAATTAGGGTTAGCCCTCACCTCTAAACCTCTAGTATATATAGGAGGGAGGGGAGGGAGGCCGGCGCCCTAGGGCTGCCCCTTGGTGCGGCCACAAGGTGGAGGAATCCACCTCCAATCCTACTCCTAGTAGGATTCCCTTCCTTCCCCCACTTGGACTCACCTTTTCCTCAAGCCCAGCCGCATAGGCCTTCTTGGGACGGCCTCCCAGCCCACCAGGGGCTGGTGCGCCACCCTCAGGTCCGTGTGACCCACTTGGGGTGTGGTGGGCCCACTTGGTGGACCCCCGGAACCCATTCGTCACTCCCGGTACACTGCCGGAAATGCCCGAAACTTTTCCGGAGTTCAAATACCACCTTCCTATATATCAATATTTACCTCCGGACCATTCCGAAGCTCCTCGTGACGTCCGGGATCTCATGCGGGACTCCGAACAACCATCGGTCACCACCATACATAAGTCTATATTACCGAAATGTCACTGAACCTTATTAAGTGTGCAGACCCTGCGGGTTCGAGAACTATGTAGACATGACCGAGACGCCTCTACGGTCAATAACCAATAGCGGGACCTGGATGCCCATATTGGTTCCTACATATTCCACGAAGATCTTTATCGGTTGAACCTCTATGTCAATGATTCAGTTAATACCATATGATGTTCCCTTTGTTCTTTAGTATGTTACTTGCTCGAGATTCGATCGTCGTTATCTCTATACCTTGTTCAATCGCGGCATGAGGGCAGACTGGGTGGAAAAGGCACGCTAGGAAAGAATTCACTAATATGCCAAGACGGGCATTCTTTGGCGCAAGCACACTACACAGTTCTACAAAGTTCCGCCTTGGTGGCTCCGTATATCGAGCAACACAAGAATATTCTATGACCCAAACACCTGGAGCAGTCTGACGACTGGATTACACATGAACAAACGGTGACTTTCGCCGGTTGGTTGTAGAAACGTCTCATGCATGACGACACTGTTGCAGATGACCTATACTTGCTGTCCAAGTTACCATCTTCGACTATATTGACTTTCAAAGGGTACGAGATAAATGGGAATCCATTTTACACGATCGCCCAAGATAAAAAGAGCGTCAACCAAAACAGTGGTGTCCGCTTTGATGCAGCAAACACCAATGGGCCAAAGGACACATATTATGGTTACATAGAGGAGATATGGGAACTTGACTATGGACTTGGTTTGAAGGTCCCTTTGTTTCGGTGCAAATGGGTCAATCTGATAGGAGGCGGGGTAAAGGAAGACCCGCAGTATAGAATGACAATAGTGGATCTCAACAATCTTGGGTACGCAGACGAACCATTCGTCCTAGCCAATGATGTGGCGCAGGTTTTCTATGTGAAGGACATGTCTACCAAGCCGAGAAAAAGAAAAGATAAGGAAGCGAATATATCATACGATGAGCCAAAGCGCCACATAGTTCTTTCAGGGAAAAGAAACATCGTGAGAGTGGATCCACTAGTAGAAAACAGGGCTTTCGTCACAGCTCGATCTACACATTAGTCCCGGTTGCATTACGAACCGGGACTAATGTGAGCATTAGTCCCGGTTCGAGCGGCTAGGGCGCCGGGCAGGCATCGGTCCCGGTTCCAGCCACCAACCGGGACTAAAGGGGTTGCTGCCCTTTAGTCCCGGTTGGTGTCTCGAACCGGGACTAAAGGGTAGGATATTAGTCCCGGTTTTAGGCACAAACTGGGACTAAAGGGGTTAAGGCTTTAGTCCCGGTTGGTGTCTCCAACCGGCACTAAAGGCTAGACCTTTAGTCCCGGTTGGAGATACCAACCCGGACTAAAAGGTTTTGAAAGTTTCTTTTTTGTTTTTCTATTTGTTTTCTGTTTTTAGTTTCTGTTTTAAATTGCTTATATCTTTTAGGATATTTGATGTTTTTGAGTGATTCTTTTTGCATTAGATTCAAAATTTTGTGTATTTTGTGTTTGTGCAATTAGTTTTCAAATTTGAATGGTTTAAATTTGAATTTGTTCAAATTTGCTTCAAACCCTAGATTGTGAATAACTTGAGTTTAAAAATTGTTTTTAATTTAATTTTTTTGCTCCTAGACACATGTTAGATGGTGCATGTTGAACGCATAAAAATTCTGGAGTTGAAATAAATTAAGAAAAATGAAATGCCTTTGTAACAGATGAGTTTTCGTCCGAAACCCAGATACTTCGAAAGAGATTGTCCAGTTTATACACAAAGTGCATCCAGCTTTTGTCGTAACCATCTCAAGTTTTTAGCACATGCTATGTGGATGAAATGATGATACCATGCCAAGTTTCAACCTTTTCAGTGTTCATTTGTAGTGTTTTTCAATTTCAGGGTCATTTAGCTCAAAAAAATCAATAAATGCATGAAAAATAGCGAATGAAGTGGGAAAGGGTTGAAAGTTGATGATGTGGCTTTGAATGGTACATGTTGAATGTACAAAAAGTCTGGAGTTTAAATAAGTTTAAAAAAATGAAATGCCTTTGTAACAGATGAGTTTTCGTCTGAAACCCTGATACTTTGAAAGGGATTGTCCAGTTTGTACACGAAGTGCATCTAGTTTTTACCGTAACCCTCTCAACTTTTTAGCACATCCTATGTGGGTGAAATGATGATACCATGCCAAGTTTCAACCTTTTCAGAGTTCATTTGTAGCGCTTTTCAATTTCAGGGTCATTTAGCTCAAAAAAATTAATAAATGCATGAAAAATAGCGAATGAAGTGGGAAAGCGTTGAAAATTGATGATTTGGCTTTGGATGGTGCATGTTGAACGCACAAAAAGTCTGGAGTTGAAACAAGTTTAAAAAAAGTGTTATGAAAAAGTAAAACAGCTATAACTTTTGCATACGATGTCGAAACAAAAAGTGTAATTAAAAATTAATTTTATTTAAAAAATAAATAAATGATGTCATATTTGGATTCCTCATATTTTTCTTATAATAATGGATATGTTATTTTTCGAATTTCGATTTACAGATTTAAAGATATTAATTATGCCATATTAAATGAATAAATTGCAAAAAAATGATAAAATAAGATTATTACTTATTTTATTTTCATTGAAATTCAATATTATTATTACTTATTTTATTTTGAACTTTTTATTATTTTGGTTTTTTTGTTTTTCTTTTGTTTTTTGAGAATTTTTGATATTTTTGAAATTTTTGTCTTTTTTGAAGTTTTTTGGAGTTTTTAAATTAATCATTGTTGTTTGTTAATCATTGTTGTTTATTTTAATAATTGTTTGGACTTCAAAAAATTAAATCATGTGACATCAAGACCTAAGGGTTAATAGGATTGATAGCTTACTATTGTCAAGAAAACAACAAGTGCAGACTTGGAAACTAGGGGTGATAGAACTCGAAAGTTAAGCGTGCTCGGGCTGGAGTAGTGAGAGGATGGGTGACCGGCCGGGAAGTTAGATGATTTGGAATTAGGGATGATTAGAGATTAAATTGTCAAATAATTCAAGAGCAGTGAGGAGGGGTAATTAGAGATTAAATTGTCAAATAATTCAAAGATTTGAAAATCAGAAGAAAAAAAATAGAAAAAAAATAAAAAAAATACCTTTAGTCCCGGTTGGTAAGCGAACCGGGACTAAAGGTTTTGGGCTTTAGTCCCGACCCTTTAATCCCGGTTTCAGAACCGGGGCTAATGGGCCTCTGGAACCGGGACAAATGGGCCGTTTTCTATTAGTGATTATGAATTTCCCACTTCATTTGCTATTTTCCAAAGCCAAATCATCAATTTTCAACCCTTTCCCACTTCATTTGCTATTTTTCATGCATTTACTGATTTTTTGAGCTAACTGACCCTGAAATTGAAAAGCAGTACAAATGAACTCTGAAAAGGTTGAAAGTTGGCATGGTATCATCATTTCACCCATATAGCATGTGCTAAAAAGTTGAGAGGGTTACGGCAAAACCTGGATGCACTTCGTGTACAAAATGGACAATCTCTTTCGAAGTATCAGGGTTTCAGACGAAAACTCATCTGTTACAAAGGCATTTCATTTTTAAAATAACCTGAGAATTACCAAATTGAATATAATGATAAAACACACTAATATTAAACAGTAGAAAAAAGAATCACTAGAAAATCTATTTTTAAAGTAAAGTTATTCACAAACTAGTGATTCACACAAATTTCAAATAATTCAAATTTGAAAACTACTGGCACTAACAAAGAGTTTATAATTTTTTTTACCTAAACCAAAAAGATTCACTCAGAAACTCTAAATAAAGCAAAAAACAACCCAGAAACAAAAGAAAATAAATAAAGAAGAAAACACAAAAAAATGAAAAGTAAATAAAAAAAGCCCGCCTACTGGGCCGCCACGGCTTGCATACGACTAGAAACCCAACTTCTAGTTGGGCTAGGATGCAGGCCCGCAAGGCCCAGTTGTCCCCACAGGGCAGCACAGGTTCGGTAGGCCCAGAAGGCCTGCATTAGAGAGGAGCTCGATGGAGAGGCTGCGACGGGGCTTATAAACTGGTGCTGGCGCCTCTCGCCAAGCAAGGTGGGACTAAACTTGCCCTGCACCGCGCCTGCGCGAGCACCAGACCTTTAGTCGCGGTTGGTGGCTTCAACCGTGACTAAAGGTAGCCTTTAGTCGTGGTTGGAGCCACCAACCACGACTAAAGGTCTGCGCTTCCCGCCGCTTGGGCTGGCGAAATTTACCTTTAGTCGCGGTTGTGCTAGTTAACCTAACTAAACCAAAGATTCGAAGAAGAAATACGAGGCTATAAGTAATCATGCAAATTAGAGATCAAAGAAGAGTCAAATCATATTCATGGATAGAAACTGCTCATGAACTCAAAATTCATCGGATCCCAACAAACACACCGCAAAAGTCATTACATCAAATAGATCTCCAAGAGACCATTGTATTGAGAATCATAGAGAGAGAGGAAGCCATCTAGCTACTGCCTACTGACCCGTAGGCCTATGGTGGACTACTCACGCATCATCGGAGAGGCACCTATGAAGAAGATGAACCCCTCCGTGATGGTGTTAGATTTTATCTCGATGTTCTAGAACTTGCGGCGGATAGAATTGTGTTTCGTAGACTCCCCTAGGGTTTTCTGATTTTATGGGAATTTAAAGGCTCGATAGTTGGTTGGGGGGAGTCTCGAGGTGCCCACCCTCTACCAGGCCGCGCCAGGGCCCCTGGCGCGGCCTGGTGGAGGGTGGCCACCCTGGTTCCCCTCTTCTGGTGATCTTGGGCCGATCTTGCCTCTTCTGGTCCATAAAAATTCTCCAAAAATCCCCGCAGCGTTTGGGCACCGTTTGGTACCGATTTTCTGCGAAGTAAAAAACAAGCAAAAACAGCAACTGGCACTTTGGCACTATGTCAATAGGTTAGTCCCAAAAATGATATAAAGTTGCTATAAAATGATTGTAAAACATCCAAGATTGATAATATAACAACATGGAACAAGCATAAATTATAGATACATTGGAGACGTATCAGTGGCTAGGTCTTGGAACTTCGGACACATACCATGTTGAAAGGGAGAGAGGGATTTGATGGAATCCTTGTTGCATTGCTTGAGCCTCGTGGGCATATATATAGGAATACAATGATCAACTTGGAGTACAAGATAAGACAAGACAAATCCTAGGCTATCTCATACTATTTCCTAACTAATCATATACTCAACAGGGTACATCTGGCAGTTATTGACATGGATTTTGACCAAAGTAAAATAAGATGCATAAACCACATAAAATATAGATGCAAAACAGCCAAAATTCATCTTGTAATGAAAAGAATTAATTTGAAATAATATAGTCAATCGCTCAAATTGAGGATGATGGAAGTCTGGGAGATCGTGGGATGATGGAAGTATGGAGATCGTGGGATCGTAGGAATCTGGGAGCGGAGTGCTCCTTTCCCTCTTCTCTATTTCTTTAATTGTTAATTATCTGGCAACCTCTAATTGACCGGTAATAGGCTTAAGCCAAGTCCTAATCAACCTAATGGGCTTTGGGCACTAGTTCAGTTTGTATATGCGTGCGTGGTTGATGATGGGACTGTGCATGCGCATGCACGTAGCCTTTTTTTTTCAAGTGGGCTATGCCTGATTAACTAATGATCCATTAAAGCTTAGGATGAGAATGTGCACGCTTATTATAATTTCTTTTGCATGCAAGACAAGGCCTAGTGTCGTATGTGTTATGAGATGGACACTTGACAAAGTACACCACGTATATACATTTCGTTAGCGTGACATTTTCTATTTGTCGCGTCTATATTTCACCTTGTCGACGGAATAAGACCACATTTATCGTATAGTCGATATTTTGGAGATATTAGCGCCGCTCATGATAATTTTATGTTGGCATTATGGCCGTTCGTGGTGGTGTGCATGCACGCGAGCCATGTGCTCCTTAGGAGAAAACTTAATGAGTGTTTATCTCTTTCGCCATATTTTACAATTGTCGGTTTAATATTTGCATTATCAACATTCAAAAATATTTCACTTGCCTGTTTTTTTCTTTTTTTAATCCTCTATTTGAGCGGTTGACTATATTATTTCTAATTGATTCTTTTCATTACAAAATGGATTTTGGCTATTTTGCATCTATATTTTATGTGGTTTATGCATCTTATTTTACTTTGGTCAAAATCCATGTCAACAGATGCCCCTCGAGGTCTGGAAGCGAATATTTTTTATGATTCGGTTTCAGAAATCGAAAATATACATAGACATATTCCAGCTCATATGTATGTCCCAAATATTCTTATTAGTGCGGGTGACACATTTATTTCGCTCAAACATCCAGCCTGATATTATCTAGGCATGCTTGCGTCTTTTTATAAAGTTTGTTAGTCCCTTCGTTGGATAAGGACTCTACCTTGAAAATCGGTTACAATCAATTGTCTTTCCGCTATATAGTTACGATCTAAGAGAGGCGCATATCCTTCTCCTTCTCTTCTTCCTGTGGTTTCACAAGTGTACTTTATTTGCCTATTCGCGAACTCCAGATATCAAGCTTCAACAGATTTGACGTCAAAGCATATTATTTATTTACACTCTCATTGTGTATGGCCTGAGGCCTTATTTATTTTATTCCATTTTACTTATTACATATGCATGTATGTATTCACTTTTTTCTTACCTAGTACTTTTTGTACCACTGTTTAAGCTCGTGATAATTTGGAGCCGTTATCTTCCCTTTTTTTTGGTGTCACAGTTTAGACTCGTATGTTATTGGAGTAATTTTTTTTTTTGACATCACAGTTTATACTCGTAATTTGTTGGAGTGACATCTTATGTGCCCCAGTTTATACTCGTGCGGGCATGGAGTACATATATATTTTTGGTGCCCCAGTTTAGACTCGTGAGGGTATGGAGTAATTTTTTAATCATAGTATTGAATGGTAAGTTTATTGGAGTATATATGTATATGTATATGTATATGTATATATATATATGTATATATATATGTATATATATATGTATATATATATATATATATATATATATATATATATATATATATGTATATATATATATATATGTATATATATATATATATATATATATATATATATATATATATATATATATGTCGAGAGAGAGAGAGAGAGAGAGATAATATAGACTATATATATATTTGCATCAAAGTTTATACTCGTAAGTCGTTGGAGTATATTTGTTTTATATCATAGTTTATACTCGTAAGTTTATTGGAGTGGTTTCTATGATCGACCATAGTTTATACTCTTATGGCGTTGGAGTATTTTTTTGTGCCATTTTTTTTGAAGTGCACATAATGTAGCAACATTTATATTGCAGGCATTAATGCAAAATATATGTCATTTCTAATCAGATTTTAAAAATGCACCTTGTGAAATAGGCATAACCATAATATAAAGGTACAATGAACGTGTACATATTTTCCTTTGATAAAGACTCAACAACCCTTTCTTACATACTTCACTTTGGTACAAACATTTCAAAGTGCTCTAAGATAACCGATTAAATATTTCACTCAAGAACAAGCATTTCCACAGGTTCTAAGATAACTGGTTATGTTGGAATGTCGCCTATAAACCTCGAAGCTCGCATAGGCATCCAAGCATGCATACTTGATCTGGTCATGGTCCAGGTTGGACTTCTTCCATTGACTGACAATGATGCTTTTGTCCTTATTAAGACTTATTTTTGCGACCTTCTTTGCTAGATTCTCCAATGAAACAGTCACCTTCTTTTTGATTAGGAACCTTGATACCCAGTCCTTGCACATCAACGGGTTTTCTAATACCCAAGTTATAGAACTTGAGTTTTTTTATGGCGTTGCTAATGGTGGCGCCCGCAAATTCGATTGTGTCATTGTCAAGGAAGCTACGGAGAAGTGGAGGTATAAAGCTCCGACCATGAGCCTGGTATAGCTGGTAAATTAGGAAATGCTTGCCCACATAAAGTTGTAAGACGGCGGCACGTTGCGGCTCTTGATTTGAGAGTACAACTTGTTGCTCAATTGGAAGCTTCTTGCGCTCTTTGCCGTTCACATATCTAGTGTATTCACAGTCAAAGGCCGACGACACGCCACTTGACGTGATTAAGATACTTTTTCCAGATGAACCATATGAAGGCAACAACTGTTGAGGGGTTGCTAGTCACCGTAGTATGGATTCTTATATCACCCTTGCTGATATGAAAAAGGCGGTCATGATGATTGTTGTCCACACTCTTGGGGAATTGGACACGGACTTTGCCGACCCTAATATTGCGAAGCTTGACATGGTAAACATTTCTTCGCCAATGTTCATGGAATACTCACTCAAACGAAGCCTTCGAGAAATAACATGCAATGGGTGGTGACGAAACGGGATATGACAAAGCTAATGTTGGGTTCACATAGCATGTTTCATAGACATGGGAATTAGGGTACACTTCCTGGCAATCAAGGGAAAACTTCAAAACTGTCTCAGAGCATTCTCCACTGGATTTATTGGCCAGCGAAAGAATAGGCTCTCGAGCATCAACTTGAATTTTATTCCGATTCTCTGATGTTCTTCCACGTAGAAAGATTGAGGACGGAAAGATAATCATGGCATTGCGGTCATTCATAGGTTGCTCATTGTGGAGTTTTTCCATTGTCTTCACTTTTCCCTTTTTGTCCACCCTCATACTTCCCCCCAAACTTGAGTGCAGAGCAGACTTCTATGCATTGGTCATGTTCAGTTGCTGATGGAGTCATAGTACCGAGATGCTCATTTGTGGAAGTCGCACATGGACCAACCGGCACATCAAGCCAAATGTCTCCAATGTGGAGTTTCATTGAATGCGGCACCTGACTCTCCACCTTCGAATAAAGAAACTATATATTAGTTTCTTTGAACATATTTTGCGTACACGATGTTTATACACTTCATGTACTTTAGAAATTCACATGTTGCAATCCTATGTTGGAATTCAAAGATGAGGGGACAAATATGTCCCACCGGGCGTGCCAGAATCTGATGACAGGAAAATGACGAGGCCTGAGAACATGTGTCTATGTCATTGATACAGAGTGAATACATTTAAAGTATAAATGCGTACAACAAAAGAGAATCAAACATTGCAGGTACATATTTCCAGAACTCTTATATTTCCATAAAAAATATGTTAATTACATCTCCGAAGATAAAACCCCTTATTAAGAATTCCAACATTTCTACTACGTGGGATTACAACATATGACTATTACAAAATGATAAAAGAAAAATCTTCCTCGACGCTGTCATCGATGCCAGCATGCTCGGGGGAGCCTTGGACTTTGTTGAAGTTATCATATGTAATGCCTTTCATTTTATATATTTTTTCTTTTATTTGACTTGTACTGATATTGGCAGTACATGTACGCATACTTAAATGGCTCCATCTAGTTTCCTTAATTGATTAACTAATACATATACTTTGATTTGTCTTTGTTTAGTTTATATGAGAAAATTATTTTACTGGTGAATCAACCTGCTAAATCAGCCTTCAAACATCATAACATGGGACATGAAATCATGCACGTATGCCATGCATGTAAAACACTTTAGTACTACTAGATGTAACACGTTTTCTTTTATGAGTAGACGATCATATCTAGGCTTTCTAAATATACGCAAGCCGTATGGGGGATGCATGGTCAAACTTTCATCTTATGTGAAGATAAACTAGATGCACCTTTTTGAGCATATCATATATGGAGCAGATAAAAATATTTAATTTATTTTGGTGGCCTGTGCAAACACACTACTATGTTTTAAGCGCAATCAGACTCAGATTATGACTCTGGTCATTTTTGGTCGTTTTAGGTAGTACAACCATCTAGTCTATTTTCGGAACATGTGATGAGTACCATTCATGATTTGGCGGTGTTTCGTCTATATATTATACAGACATTCTATGGTTTATTATTTTGGTACAACATACACGCATGTGACCACATGAGATATGCAACTATGAGTAGTGTATTTGATGAGCACTTGTTAATTTGTGCTTTTATATCAAACTATAGTAGCTTACGTCTGCAGCCTGCGTAGACTATAGTTTGTTCATCATTTTGTTGTTGATTTTTTTCCCAAGCCATACCTTTGCCTTCATTTTGTTGAGAACAAAGTCTTCATGCTATCTAAGGGATAAAAGACCTTGATTTGTGTCAATATGACCAAATCAAAGGTAATTTTCATGCAATTTATACTTCTTGACATCTGTCAATATGACCATGACAAGAATAAAATATCGAAACTAGATGAAGCCATTTAAGCATGCGTACATGTACTGTCAATATTAGTACAAGTCAAATAAAAGAAAAAATATAAAATGAAAGGCATGACATATGATAACTTCAACAAAGTCCAAGGCTCCCCCGAGCATGCTGGCGGCGACGACAGCGTGGAGGAAGATTTTTATTTTATCATTTTGTAATAGTCATATGTTGTAATTTCATGTAGTAGAAAAGTTGGAATTTTTAATCAGGGGTTTTCTCTTGGAAGATGTAATTAACATAATTTTTATGGAAATATAAGAGTTGTGGAAATATGTACCTGCAATGTTTGATTCTCTTTTGTAGTACGCATTTATGCTTTAAATTTATTCACTCAGTATCAATGACGTGGACGCGTGTTCTCACGCCTCGCCATTTTCCCGTCACCAGCAGTAGCCACACCTTCCTGTTTTGGTTACAAGTGACACCCAATCAATTGACCTGCAAGTGAATGTGTACTCTTTTATTCACCTGAAAATGATCTTATTCAATGGAAATCTACATTAAGAACTAACACAATCCACGCAATCCAATTCTTTCAGAGATTAATTCGAAGCACACAAGCGATTCGATACTTAGAAAGCAATGTTAACTATCGTTGGTTCAAAAGCTTTATCATTTCACAAGTTGGTAAACATGACATTCAGGCGGGTAAGCTGATAAATAACCATGGTACCACCTATATCGCCAACCTTTTCCTCATGTGCTCAACTTGGGGACAGGAGTGTAAAATCCCACAATTGGAATCAGATTTACCATAGCCATAATCATGACACCCTTTGGCCTCATCACACACCTTGTTTGCATGTGCTGATTGTACTTGGATTGAGAAAACTCCAGCAGATGTGGTCACAACAATGACGTTTGGTTCTTCGGCAAAGCCCAACACATGGACAGGACATGCTACACCGTTTAGGAACAAACTTCTTAAGTAGATGATCCGGCTTGGTACCCATCGGGCATCAGCCTCTCTGGACCACAACTGTAGATGCGTATTCAATTCTTCGACGAGTCCCAGTCCAACATTCTCCGCAAGCATGACGTTGCAATCAAATATATCCTTAGAACTGCAGGAGTATGGTACATCGAACGAAATTAGCCTGTGCCTTGTCAAGTCATACTCCAAGATCAATCCACCATCGGACAAGAAGTAGAGAAAACACCTCCCAACAAGCACACTGGAATAATAGGTGAAGGCCATGTAACGCGCGCCATGCATCAAGGTCGGTTCGCCCCAGGCGTCAGTGTCCGACGAGTATACGCACGCCGACGTGACATACTCCTGCTCGATGGCGCCTTCGCGTATATCTTTGTCGTCCACGGAGAAGACGAAGACCACACAAAAGGGACCTCCGTGGCTGTGGCAGTGGTCTTAGCCATCCGCTATGCAGAACACGGCGGCGGTTGTGCGGCCACTCTGGAATGCTGCGGGCACCGGTATGTGCTGTCGGGCACCCGAGATTGGCTCCCACATGAGGAGTTCCTCGGTATACGGGCACTTGGGGTTGGAGAGGAAGAGGGCGCGGCCTTGGCGGCAGTCAACAGCTTGCCAGAGCCGTGTAATGCCCTTAGAATTGAAAGGGGATTGAGATCGAGATGAGGTAGGGGTGAGGGACGCCGGTGAGATGAGATTGGAGGAGGGGAAAGGGGAAAGTAGTCGCTTAAGCACTCACTGCCCATCTCGTTCACAGGAGCGTATATAAGTAGTCTGCCCTATTGGGCACACTCACAGGCGAACGAGCACTTGCCGGCCTTGGCGAACAGTTAGTGTTCCCGGAGGAGTTGCAGGGTGAGGCGCAGATGTACTTCGTGTTCCTGCAGTTCAGTGATGCCGTCCTTCTTTTTGACCAGCAGGACCGAAGCTGCGTACGGGCTCATGTTGTGCGCGATGACTCCGGTGCTGAGCATGTCTTGCACTTGTTTCTCAGTTTCATCGTTCTGCCTGGATGACTAACGGTAGGGCTTGGCATTGATAGGTGTAGTGACTGGCTCAAGGTTGATGCCATGATTTGATGCCATGATCATACTGACGACGCGGAGGCAGGGTTGTGGGTTCAGTAAAAACATCCTCAAATTCAGAGAGCACTTTCTTAATGTTGGGAGGTACTGGATCAGAAGGTGGTTTCTCATCTCGTTCCACTGTAACAAGAGCTGCTGTCCAAATGTCGTTCGCCATTTCCATCCGATATAGCTTGTAGGCATCCAATTGAGCGATTGGAGGAAGATAGGTTGTGCGCACTCCTTGTAACTCGACGGTCATGCCATCAGTGATGAACGTCAGTGTTTTCTTTTGCCAATGACAGGTCATCGGGCTATGCTGAGAGAGCCAATCGATGCCTAGGACGCCATCGTATGCACTCAGCAGCAGCACTCGGAGATCCGTGTGAAATGTTTGTCCCGGCACCTGCCATGGTAAGTTGCGGACGATCTTGTTGCAATGTAGCCACTGGTCTCGTTGGGCACCCGTACTGACACTGGTGGTAGTGCCTCTGTCTGTGTAGCCACCCGGGAGGCGAACGCTTCACTGACGAAACTGTGGGAACTCCCCGAGTCCACCAGCAGCAACATGATCTGAGTGCCCACTTGCGTGCGCAGGCGAATGGTGGAAGGTCCTTCTTCTCCGGAGACGGCATGATGGGACAGTGAGCAACACTCGGGCTCCTGATCAACTGGTGCATCAAGCAACTGAAGCGCGTGCACCGTGTCGTCAGTCAGAATTACGCTGAAGTCGCCTACTTCGATCATGAGAATTTGGCCCGTGCGTTTGCACTGATGTCCCCTTGAGTATTTATCCCCACAGCAGAAACAGAGGCCATTAACTCTTTTGAATTCTCGAAGCTGGCGTTCCCGAGCGTAATCATCGCCGCCCTACCGGGGAAGAACGACCTCGTGGGCCTATCCTGCAGCAGCTGCAATCAGCGGTGACGCAATGTGCGTTGTTTCTCTAGTTCCTCCTCCTGGATGCGCACAAACACCGCGGCGCATGCGATACTGGTCCGGGCCTGCAGGCGCACCCCTAGACGGAGCTCATCCTTGAGGCCGAGTAGGAATTGCGAGATGAAGAACTGTGTGCTCAAATTGGGATCCAAGGACAGCAGATGGTACATCGATGTCTTGAATTGCCGACGGTATTCCTGCACACTGCGTGTCTGCCTTAACTGAACCAATTGGTGCATCTGCACTTCAAATTCTTCCTGCCCAAATTCCTCTTCGATGGCTGCTCTGAAGGTCGCTCACGTCAGACTTTGGTGTGATTGGCGATATGCCTGAAGCCACATCGCCGCGAGGCCATCCATGTAGAGGGCGGCGGTGGTAACCCACATGTTTGACGGTACCCTGTAGAGCTCGAAGTAGGAGGTGCATCTCTCGAGCCATATGCGGGGTGCATCACCATCGAACCGTGGGAAATCTTCGTGTAGTAGTCGCCGTTGTGGTCTAATGCCATGGGCGATGGTGCTCACATGGGTAGCAACGGTGGCCCCTGATTGATGAGCCGCACGAACGGCAGCTGCGCTGCACCGTCCGTGTAGAGGGGTAGAGGCACAGAACGGGACGGCGGGGGTGGTGGTGGTGGCGGTACGTGCACGGAGGAGCCCACAGGCGTCATGACGCCCGCTGCGGCTGTAGCGCCGGTGTTGGCCGTGGCGGCGGGGTCGATCGACGGGGCTGACTTGCGGGCCTCGTCGACGTCAGCCTGGGTGAGGTCGATCTTCTTTGAGAGGTGCTTGAGTTCGTTGGCTACCATGTCGTTGTAGGCGATCTGTGCTTGATGGCGCTTGTCGGTGGTCTTCTGATTGGCGTCGAGACGGCGGAGTACGGTCTCGATCAGCCCTTGCAGCTTGTCGGTGGTCTCCCCCATTGCATCCAACACGCGGCGGGTTTGCGCGGAGGGTTTGGAAGGAGGCGCCATCGTCTCGCTCTAAATCGATGAACCCGGTGCAGGATTTCGAGCGAACTTGCGGGAGCAGTTCGCACCTGTTCCGGTGGATGTTACCGTACGATCGAGAGAGTATGAGGGCAGCGGAGGCAACGAATTGGGAAAAAAATCGAGCTGACTCTGTTACCAAATTGTAATGCCCTTAAAAGGGAAAGAGGATCGAGATCGAGATGGGGTAGGGGGTGAGGGATGCAGAGCAGGTGAGATGAGCTTGGAGGAGGGGAATGGGGAAAGTGGTCGCTTAATCACTCGCTGCCAGTTTCGTTCACAAGAGCGTACATTTTTTTTTGAGCGGTAAACCAAAGCTTTATTAATTAGAAGTGCGGTTTACAGGAATAACAAAAGGATCATGGGGTAAAACCAGCCACATGTGGCGACCCGTTTCTAAAGACGAAGAAAATTTAGCTACATTGTGAGCATCAGAATTAAGAGTGCGAACAGCTTTCTTGTGTGTCGGTCAGCAAGAAGGGAATGACGCCACGAATCTTGCATACCACGTGTGGGCTCTGCACAAATGTTACATTCCCTTCCTTCATGTATAGCTTTTCGCCTTGCTGACCAAATCGCCCACAGTGTAACTACCAGTTCAGTGATACTTCCCTTTGGTAGTTCTTCCAACAGCGCGAACAGCCACTGTTTTGCATTTGTACTTACCGCAGCTTGCACATATTCAGCCACATCCTCATCAGCTAGGGCCCAAACGCACCGAGCTATCGAACATTCAAGAAGGGAATGACGCCACGAATCTTGCATACCACATAACTGGCAACGATCCCCATCCGCCATATTTCTTGTGTGTCGAATGTCCTCCGTAGGAATCGAGTGCTTGGCCAATCTCCAGAGAAAATTGCGTATCTTCCCGGGCACCTGTACCGACCAGAGAGAGGTCCAAGCCTTAGATTCAGCTTCGAAATCAGAAGATCCTGCGTTGCCCTCCAGCCAGTTTTCTCTTCGACGTTTTGTGTCCGCCAACATGCGATAGGCTGACCTCACCGAGAAGATACCATTCTTTTCATAGTTCCATGCCCAATAATCTTCCATCTGAACCGTACATACCGGTATGATGAGTATTGCTTGTGTATCGGCCGCAATAAACACCTGTTCCAGGATCTGCCTATTCCAAGTTGCATTTGTATGATCAATTATCTCACTTACCATACTGGGGGGGTCAGCCGAGAGACAAGCAAAAGGCCTCATTGACGCACATCGCGGAATCCAATTCTCTGTCCATATTCTCGTTGATGCACCATCCCCAATTCGCTTGATTATACCCTGGCTCATAACATCACTGTAGGAGATATGCCCTAGAGGCAATAATAAATGTTATTGATTATCTCCCTGTTCATAATTAGGTTTATGTTCCATGCTATAGCTGCTATGGTTCTCGAGTCTACAATAACCACGAGGCTCGGAGGAAGACTCATATGCACGTGTGGGATAATAAACGGTAAAATGTATTCCTAGTCAAGCCTCTATGACTGGCTCAAGTATTGCATGATGATCCTGTTTTCCTGATCATGGGCATGGCTATGCCGGCAATTTTGAGGGCGCAATGTTGGTAGAACACTTGTGTTGAATCGACCCGAATTGATGTTATGCTATGAGATACATTCGTCATAAGTTAATGGTTAATAACACAGAGAAGTTAATGTTTGCATAATTCCTTAGACCATGAGAGTATCGAGTTTCTTCATGCTTGCTTCATGAACTTTGGGGTTTGTTAAACGTCATCCGTAAATGGGTGGCTATTACGGCGGCTTACGGGTTCATGGAAAAGTATGTCAAGTAACTTGATAGCTCAAGATTGGGATTTGCTCCTCCGACGATGGAGAGATATCTCTGGGCCCTCTCGGTGTTACGGTATCCATCATCGTCTGGCCAGACACAGGGTGATTTGATCACAGGGATGCCGGAACACGGGAACGAGAAAAGAGAACAATACCGGCAACGAGGTAACTGGCATAGTGGACAAGTTGTTGATCCACGGGGATGCCAACGTGTCTCACCTCGGGTATTTGTAACATATCGCGAAGCAACAGGAATAGCACACAACAACTGGAGGTTCACTCGAATATTCATTCGTGTGGGTATAGGGGTCAATATGGGTGTCCACGGCTCCGATGTTGATCATTGATCGGAAGGGGTTCCGGGTCATGTCTATGCTTCACCGAACCTACAGGGTCACACGCTTAAGGGTCATCTATCTGTTGAATACTAGACTGGAAGTCTGAGAGAAAATCACCGAAAAAGTTTCGGACACCGGAAAAGTTTCGGACAGCGGAAAAGTTCCGCAGAGAGAACACCGGAACGGTTTCGGTAAAACTGAAAAGTTGTTTCGGGGGTTACCATTAAGTCAAATTGGTTTCGGCACATGCCTGATAATTCTTGGAGGGTGCCAGAATCATTCTGGAAACTTTCTGGAATTTTCCGGGATGAAAACCGGAAATGTTTCGGAGCTGCCGAAACCGCTTCAGATGCTTTTCGCAGATGAAAATCACTAAACCGGAATTGTTCCGGATCGCATTGAAAATAATTTTTTGTGGATACTGGAAATGTTCTAGGACCACATAAATATTTTCAGTTCGACTGGACGCTGAAAAATGTCGTCATGAATAGTGAAAGTGCTTTTTGGGATATTTTTGGAAAAGTGCCTTTTGGGATATTTTCCCAAAAGGCTTCTAGAAGGGATGGATGGATGAGGACCACCTTGGGGGGGGCCCACAAGGGTTGTGGCCGGCCAAGAAGTGGGCTCCACCTTGGAGCCCCACTTGCCCACTTGCTTTCCCATTTTGCCCTTGGAAAGTGTTTCCTTCATGAGCAAGTTTTGGTATTTTTGAAATGCCCATCCTACCCCTTGGTTTTCCTATAAATAGAGGTGAGTGGGCTGCCCACAAACTCACTCCTTCTCACATACAAGTGCCATTGCAATGATCTGGCTTCTTCTCTCCCTCCCAGCGAAATAGTTTCGTAGAGCCGAAAGGCTGTCTGGGTTCCGGCAGGAACTAGTTCTGGACGGCGAAGCCCTGCCGGATAGATGACACCGTATGTGTGCAACTCTGTAGAGAGATCGTAGTTTCGGTCTTAGTTCGAGGGTGCCTCCCGAAGGGCTGTCCGTGTGACCGTCCGAGTTTTGGAGGTCCTCCCGAAGGGCTGTCCGTGTGACAGTCCGAGTTTCGGAGGTCCTCCCGAAGGGCTGTCCGCGACACCGTCCGGGGGACTGTCCGACCGCCTCCCGGAGGGCTGTCCGCGGGGCAGATGAGGGTATACATCCTCGCGGTTGGGAGGTTGTAAAATCCTAGCTGCGGGGATCTGCACCGCCGATCGTCATCGACTCTACTTCCGCTGCGCTACGAGTCGGTAACGAAAATGATCAAACCTTGTATGCAGTCTCCATAGTGGTCCTGGGCTGGTGCGTAGGTCGGAAAATTTTTGATTTCTGCTGCATTACCCTACAATCACGACCTTCTAGGATAGCACGTCATACTTGAGATGGGCGGCTACCCAGTTCAGCATTAAGAATTGTTCCTTGTGGAAAATAGATCGCTTTCAGCAAGCGTGCACACAGGGACTCCGGCTGTTGTAAAATCCTCCATGCTTGTCGGGCCAATAGCGCTAGATTGAAAAGCTCAAAATCACGGAAACCCAGCCCTCCCAAATACTTTGGCTGAGTCATTGATTTCCATGACACCCACGCCGGCTTCCTTTTTCCTTCCTTGCTCCCCCACCAAAATTGCCTTATAAGCTTGTTTAGGTGCTCACAGAGACCCCTTGGTAATTTAAAACAAGACATAGAAAAGACTGGCACAGCTTGTGCTACTGATTTAACCAAAACTTCTTTACCCGCCGAGGACAGTGACTTCTCAATCCATCCCTTTACCTTGCTCCATAACCTATCTTTCAGATATTTGAATGCACCAAACTTTGAAGTCCCTATATCAGAAGGCAAGCCTAGGTACATAAGTAAGTGGTCTGCCCTATGGGCCACACTAACAGGCCAAGGCCCACACACGCGATACATGGCCTCTGGCCCAACACAGCAGCAACGTTGAAGTTCAGTTAACTGAACTGCACTTCTTCAGTCCGCTGCAGGATCATCATCTGCACACGTGACAAGCCGGCGGTCGGGAACGGCGAGCGAGAATGGCGATGCGGTGGAGGGGATGAATTCAGGGATGTCCTCGTCGTACCACTCGTGGAGAAACCCTAGCACTGGGGGTGCTCCGTGGTGATCATGCAGGCGGCGGCGGAACCAACGGCGAGAGACGACCTCGCTCCGGGACTTGCAGATAAGGGAGGCACGGAGGAGGCTGGCCGGGTCGGGGCGGAGCCAGGATTTGAGTATAGGGGGGGCCAAGTTCAACGACGGAGCTACGGTTTCGACATAGTGGCTAAAGTAGTTTCATCAAAAGCAAAGTCGTCTTCCATTAAACGACGCTTTAAAAATCAAAATGGAATAATTTTTACGATGTTCAACAACATTTTCTCTTTATAACCGCTGATCTACAATTTTCAGAATTGGCATCATACATCACGCAATCAAAAGAGCAAAAATCTGTTGTATAAATTTGCCATATAGTACAAGATAAGAATGGAAAATAATAGTAACACGATAATTGATCGCGCTATTGCTGACCTTGCTATTTTGTTGGCTGGAATGAAGAATTGTCAAGTGCTGCATGGAGGATAGCTCGTCGCCTGTCCACGAGGCAGGATCAATCTAATCGCGAGTAGGCAGGGCCGATGGCCGGGGCGGCGCAGGAAGAACAGGTGCAGCGCTAACTGCTTGAGTTTTTCTTTTTTTGAGCAACCGCTAACTGCTTGAGTTAATCACGACAGAGTATAACAGCGCTGGGCCTACTAGACTTAGTAGAGGCCCCGGTAGGCACCTCATGGGTCTATTCTTTTTCTGTTTTTTTATACTTGAGACAAGAAAGGCCTAGTACGTGGCTTCTCATGGACCTTTGCCTTTTTCCAGATTGCTTGAGATTAGGGGGGCCCTAGTGTGTGCAAGTAGATCTAATCAATACGTTTATTATGGTTAACTAATGGATAGTTTTCGCGATAGTTAGGGGGGGCCAGGCCCCTGCTCGCCCCCCTTGTCTCCGCCACTGGTCGGGTGGGTTGCGGATGAGGGCATGTACAACGGTGCTATCTTAGGAGTGCCACGTAGTATAAATGATGAGGTGGAGGAGAGAGAACTTAGAAAAAAAGGTCTGCCTTCTCTTATTTAAGAAAAGACAAGAGGTGATCTCTTAACACAATATGTCTCACCACATTTTTAGAAATAGCTAGTTATCGAAGATAAGGCTAAGAGATGACCCATTGTAGACAATTTGTTTTGTTATCTCTAAATTACATGCAAGACTTAAGATAAGACTATCTTATCAACCATTGTACATGCCCTGAGGATCTCATCTACAAGCTCGTCCGGGAGTGTCGGTGGCGGTCCCGGTGCCACGGTGGCCGCTAGTTTTTCTTTTCCTTTTTTTTGTGGTGGGCAGCCGCTTTTGGTCATCTGCTAAATAACCATGGTAACACCTATATCATCACCCTTTTTTCTCATGTGCTCAACTTGGGGGCAGGAGTGTAAAATCCCACAATTGGAATCAGATTACCATAGCCATAGTCATCACCCGCTTTGGCCTCATCACACACCTTGTGTGCATGCGCTGATTGTACTTGGATTGAGAAGAGGCCAGCAAATGTGCTCACAACAATGACGTTTGCTCCCTCAGCAAAGCCCAACACATGGACTGGACATGGTACATCCACTGGAGCACCGATTAGGGACAAACTTCCTAAGTTGATGATCCGGATAGGTACCCATCGGGCATCAGCCTCTCTGGACTTAAGATGGCAACGGGACGAAACCATCGGGTTTTGCCTTCTCAAACCCATCCCCGCAAAAAAATCTCAAGCCCGTCCCCGTCCCCATTACCATGCGCGGGGATAGCATTTTGCCCGTCCCCTAAACCCATCGGGTTTTTGAAACCCACGGGGAACCCACGGGGAAATCGGCATATTTAAGCAAACATAGTAGCAACAGAGAATAACATTTCAGTAACAAAAAGGCATATTTCAGCAGCATAACTTGAGCAAATTTCAGCACAATACAATAGTACATGGTTCAGCAGCTACAAGGAGCTTTTTTCAGCAGCAAAACTTGAGCAAGAAAGAGCAATAGCAGCAGCTACAAGGAGCATATTTCAACATAATACAACAATACCCCATTTGAGCAAGAAAGATAAGCATATTTCAGCAACACACAATAGCATTTTGTCGGGGATGGCGGGTTTCGGGTTCGGGTATTGCTAAAACGGGTTTGAACCCGCGAAACGTGTCGGGTTTATATTTTACCCAACAGCAGCCCCGCGGGGTTAAAAAAACGCCCATCCCGTCCCCTAATAGGGTAAAAACCCGTGGGGACGCGGGTTTCGGGGCCCCATTGCCATCTTGACTCTGGACCACAATTGTAGATGCGGATTCAATTCTTCGAGGAGTCCTAGTCTACCGTTCTCCGCAAGCATGAGGTTGCAATCAAATATATCCTTAGAGCTGCAGGAGTATGGTACATCGAAACAAATCAGCCTGTGACTTGTCAAGTCATACTCCAAGATCAATCCACCATCCGACAAGAAGTAGAGCAGAGACCTCCCAACAAGCACACTGGAATAATAATTGAAGCCCATGTAACACTCGCCATGCATCAAGGTCGGCTCGCCCCAGGAGTCAGAGTCGGACGAGTATACGCACGCCGACGTGACGTACTCCTGCTCGATGGCGCCTTCGCGTATGTCTTTGTCATCGACGGAGAAGACGAAGACCACACAAAAGGGACCTCCGTGGCAGTGGCAGTGGTCGCAGCCATCCGCTGTGCAGAACACGGCCGCGGTTGTGCGGCCACTCTGGAATGCTGCGGGCACCGGTATGCGCTGTCGGGCGCCCGTGATTGGCTCCCACATGAGGAGTTCCTCGGTATACGAGCAGTTGGGGTTGGAGAGGAAGAGGGCGCGGCCATGGCGGCAGTCAACAGCTTGCCAGAGCCGGCGGTCGGGAACGGCGAGCGAGAATGGCGAGGCGGTGGCGGGGATGAATTCGGGCATGTCCTCGTCGTAGCACTCGTGGAGAAACCCTAGCACCGGGGGTGCTCCGTGGTGATCGTGCAGGCGGCGGCGGAACTCACGGCGCGAGACGACCTCGCTCCAGGACTTGCAGATGAGGGAGGCACGGAGGAGGCTGGCCGGGTCGTCGGGTGGGATGCGGATGAGGTTTTCTTCTACAAGCTCGTCCGGGAGTGTCGGTGGCGGTCCCGGTGCCATGGTGGCCGCTAGTTTTTTTCCTTTTTCTTGTGGTGGGTAACCGCTTTTGGTCCAATTCACGATGCCGAGCACTTTTGGACGACGACGAGCGACGCAGGGGCTGACTTCTTATCGATCCACCGTCGTGCAAAGCTAAGCCTCGTCTAACCCTAGCTAGTCTTTTTTTTTGCGTAGGAAGCCTAACCCTAGCTGTGATAGCTGCCGCCAATACACATGTATATATAAGTATAGCTATATAGGAGTAGACGACTAGTAAAAGTTACCGACTCGGCTTCTACTTCCGCCTGGGGGATTCGATCGAGCGAACGATTCTCTCCGCTGCGAGAAACCACCAGCGCGAACACCCTCCCCGGTAGGACAAACTCTCAGTATCTCAAAACGTTACCCAATTGGGCCGAAAAAGGCCCAATTTACTGTGATTGCTACCAAAGGCTAAAAAAAACTGATATTAGACCTGACTTTGAATATAGCTATGTAGACGCAATTAAACAAATTGCCATGTGATACAAAATAAAACTGCCATCATGTACAAACGAATCAGATAAAAAAAGGCTTAAAAAAGTGATGCTTGTACCTAAAAATGCCATAGAGATAATTTTATGCAACAATTAAAAAATATGGTTTAACATAAGTTCTTTTAAATTTGCGATGTGAGTATTGACAAACTCCCGAAAATAAATTATGGCAAATTTGTGATTATTAATTCTGTCTTAGTACCGTGGCAAGTTTACCTTGTCGACTTCATGGGTCATGTATTTTTTTATACTTCCTCCGTTCCTAAATATAAGTCTTTTTAGAGAT
Organism: Elymus sibiricus; assembly: GCA_039707655.1. NCBI lineage: Eukaryota > Viridiplantae > Streptophyta > Magnoliopsida > Poales > Poaceae > Elymus > Elymus sibiricus. The sequence continues at coordinate 529,334,123 of CM077675.1, forward strand.
TTCACTATGGACAACATACGGATATATATAGAAGTATTTTAGAGTGTAGATTCACTTATTTTTCTCTGTACGTAGTCCATAGTGAAATCTGTAAAAGGTCTTATATTTAGGAACAGAGGGAGTAATTGAAAATGATCTTTTGTATTTTTTGTTTTGTTCTCTATCACGGAAAATTTTGTAACACGTCAAAATTTGAAAAGATAAAGCTTGCCATGGTGTCATGGATTATTTGTTTTGGTAAATCATTTTGATCTTAATTTGCCAAGGCGAAAACATATTTAAAATCTGCCATAGTCAACATAAAACGTAGGTAGAGTGGAGAACATATAAAATTTCCATCATATTTTGCCATGGAAAAAATACTTTTCGATACCTATGAACCGTAAGAAAAGTTTCCATCAATTGTATATGGTGAAATGACGCAGTACAATGTAGGTATGTTTTGTCATCACATAAATATTCCCATGTCAAATCGTTTTTAGCAAAATATGTGATTATATACTACTTAACATGATACTCTATTACAAATAATGGCAAATTGTGTGCAACAATTACCATGACACTAAGTTGTTATGATATTGATTACAAAGAACATGGCAATTGTGTATTAAAATTACCATGATGCTTACGCGGATGCATGCCATCATGCTCTCCTAAAGTAGATATCATGGTAAATTCTCGAAATTGACGTGACTGACAATAATATTCTCTTGAAGAACATGATCCCAAAGAAAATGATGCCTGATATCAATAGGCTTGGTGCGAGAGTGCTGGGAAGGATTGTGTGCAATTTCTATGGCACTCTCATTATCACACGGCAAAGGAATTTTCTTGACCTTGATGCCATAATCCTTCAAAGTCTGCTTCCTCCACAATAATTAAGAGCAACAGGCACCAGCAACAATATATTCGACCTCATCCGTTGAAAGTGATACATAGTTCTGCTTTCTCAAAGACCAACATACCAAGGATCTATCGAGGAAATGACATGTCCCCGAAGTAGATTTCCTGTCAACACGGTCACCTGCATAATCTGAGTCTGAATATCCAACGAGATCAAACTGCGTTGTCCGAGGATATCATAAACCTAAGGTTGGGGTGTGAGCCAAATATCTCTGGATACGCTTGAACACGAGATGGTCCAATTCTTTCGGTGCAGCTTTAAAACGTGCACACATGCAAACACTCGACATAATATCAGGTCTGGAAGCACATATGTAAAGCAAAGAGTCAATCATCAAACGATAAGCTTTTTGATCGAAATATTCACCGTACACATCTGCGTCAAGATGACCATTTGTAGGCATTGGAGTTTTGTCCCCTTTGCAATCTTGCATTTTGAACTTCTTCATGCAGTCCTTTAGATATTTTTCTTGAGAGATGAAAGTCTCGTTGTCCCGTTGACCCATTTGCAACCTGAGAAAGAACTTAAGTTCACCTATCATGGACATCTTATATTTCTTGAACATCATTCTCCCAAACTTTGCAAGCATTGTTAGTACAGCCGAAGATAATATAATCCACATAGATTTGACACACGAAAACATCTCCATTGTAAGAACGTGTGAACATAATGGAATCAGTGGAACCAAGCTTGAATCCTTTGTGTTTAAGAAAATGCGTCATTGTATCATACCAAGCCAGAGGAGCTTGCTTCAGCCCATAGAGAGCCTTTTTTAACATGTGCACTTTGTTAGTATATTGAGGATGCAAAGCCAGGTGGCTTGCTAACATATACTTCTTCCTTAATCTTACCATTGAGGAAAGAACTTTGCACATCCATTTGATATAGAAATAAATCTTCTAATTACTAATTGGAGGCACCTTTCAGGTAATCTCATTAATCCACATCATCAAAATTAACTACACCATTGGATTATAAAATATACATCCAGGATAAAAATATAACTTGCGTAATACAAATGGCCCAGTCGCACAAAAAAAGGCATCTGACACGTCTATTGTTTGTGGTATACAAATCAAATAAAGGCTCGATCTGTTTCCTCGGAATAAAAAGGAAATCCTCACCTCAAAAAAAGGAAATTCCCACGTCAAAATAAAAGGAAAGACTCGATCCGTCCTCTCAAAATAATTTTTTTTGTCTCACGTAGAATAAAAGGAACACCTCAATAGAAAGAGCAAAGCCCTACAGAGTCCATGCATGTTCCCCCGGAAAAACAGTCCTTGCACCGTTGGATTGTAAAAATATGTGCGTCCAGAATAAAAATAAAACTTGCGTAATACGGACGGACCCATCCCACAAAAAAGGCATCTAACACGTCAAATGTTTGTGCTGTACAAATCAAATAAATGCTCTATCCGTTCGCTCAGAATAAATGGTAAAACAGGAAAGCCTCGATTGTTCCCTCAAAATAAAATAGGATGCCTCACGTAGAATAAAATTAGGAATGCCTCAATACAAAAACGAAAGCCCTACAGAGTCCATGCATGTTCACCCTGAAAAAAAAAAAGAATCCATGCATGTTATGTGTGGAAACGTATAAACTAAGACCACCTAAGAAGCTACATATTTTTCCTGTGAAACGTACTAATGCATGGTTAACGGAGCTTGCAATATATCACAGATAAATGTATTTTTGTTCCCTTTGTTATAAAAAAGTAGCGTACAATATTATGCTTTGTTGTATGTCAATCTAGATACAAGAAACTAATTGTTCGTTTACCAGAAAAAAAAAGCTAATTGCTCCCTTCCAAAAAGACACCACCTACACAATAACAATGCATGTAAGCAGGCATACAATACCAATCCTGTCCATAAATCGCACTTACAAATAAAAATGCATGTACGTATGCATTTACTATTTTCTTAAAATATAAAGAAATTAGTGCAAAAATATATTCTGAATTTGAGTGAAAAATATATGTAATAACCAAATCTGAGATTTAAAAATAGTTATAAATTGCTACACGGATGCAAGTGCGCCAGAAAATTAACCGCCGACTTTAGAACTTAAGTTGTGCACTTTAAGTTCAATAATTAAGATATTAATTAGTATGCACATAACAATATGAGAGTGTATAATCTCAAAAAGAATGTAAGTTCATAGTAACCAGTAGAAGGGTTGTGCTCACGTCCAAGTAAATTTATGGCACTGATGTCGCTAGATAAACCTATTAATCATAGGCTAGAGTACCAGCTAAACATATTCTAAACTAAAATCGATTTTGAAAAATATTAGCAAATGTTACACCTCCAGAAAGTTTAAGAGGTTTAAATAGTCCAAGAATTTTCTTCCCATAAATTACAACTCTGCTTAACAGAACATACAACCAGTCTTTCAACAGTCGGGTCAATTTCCAGAAATGTACAAACTAAAATAAAATCTAACATATGTTCTTCCAAACTAATAACCTGTCTTTCCAGACATGGTCGAGCTTCCAAAAATTCAGTACAAACTAACTTCTAAAATTTCAACTGAACTTTCAAAATTTAGAAATATAAAGATGGCATCCGGAACTTTTTTCTCTAAGTAAAAAAAGATTCATCCGATCCTTAACAGGGATCAAAGCGTGTTTGGGACTAATTTCTGATATGTCACCCGGTGGGCTCTGTGTTCATAAATTCCATGGGACTCCAACCTAATGAATTTGTTTTTTTGTCGGAAGACACAGAATGTTCCACAAGTTAAAAAAAAACTTCGAGAAGCTCAATGATCTTCTAAACATTCTAGAAATACAAGGATAAGCTTGAATCAATTGTGGGTCGCTCCTATTGTGGGGCATATAACTTACTCGCATGTAGTAGTGAGTAACACTTGATCTGTAAGGCGGCGATGAGTTGGAGATAAAGATAGGTGAGTGGGTGTGAAATAGACAGACATAGACACATAATGTGAGTGAGAAAGAAAGTGTGACTTGATAGAGCGCGAGAGAGAACATGTTGATTGAGCTGAGAGTGACAGACATTTGTTGAATAACATCCCAATACAATGGTGTCACAAAAAAATGTTGTGGCACAAAGCTCAATAAAAAAATATTATATCAATATAAAACTGACCATGACGACATGAAATAGCCTCTATTTCAGGGTATATCCATATCAAATAAGAATTGCAATCATATGAATTCATATGTACTATGTACTAGACCGTGCGGATGCACGGGTTGCTAACTAGTAATATAAATTAGCATATGCGTGGAGAATGCGCATTGCTTCAAGGCGAGCAACAAGTGCATATGTTGCACCGGAATCAATACCTTCAACCTGACTATAGCCTTAAGCCACTGGCTTTGTTTCTTACCACATCACCATTCTTGTTTTGTTTGTTGCAGAAGATCCATTACTCCCGATAATATTGTGCTTCTTAGGATTCGATCGACCAACCATTTCCCAGACATCATTTATTTTGAATTGCACAAATTCTTCTTGCATTGCATTCATCCAATCAAGATTAGTCACTGCCTCATAATATTTCATCGTTTCTGAAATAGAGACACACGAGAAAGTTCCACAAAAGTTAGACAAAAGAGTGCGAGAATGAGTCGATGAACATGGACCTGGATTGTTTATATCATAGGGAATCAAATCCGAGTCCACTCGATTTGCCACTCGTGGGAGAGGAGGATTTGCATTCGGCTCAGCATTATTGTTATTCTCGGCATTTGAACTGGATTGGCATTATTTTCACCATTTGCATTATCACCATGATTGCCATTGTCTTTGGCATTTTCATTTTGTTCAATATTACCATTGATATAATCATTGCCATTATTCTCGGTATTCTCCTTGCTGTTAGCATTTCCATTTTGGTTGGCACATGCATCTGTTGGGGAACGTTGCATGGGAAACAAAAAATTTCCTATGCACACGCAAGATCTATCCATGGTGATGAGCATCTACGAGAGGGAGAGTGGATCTACATACCCTTGTAGATCGCTAAGCGGGAAGCGTTAAGAAACGCGGTTGATGTAGTCGAACGTCTTCGCGATCCAAATCGCAAGCCGTCCCGTGATCCAATCACAATCCGTCCCGCGATGCAATCACGATCCGTCCCGCGATCCTGTCGCGGTCCTTCCGATCTAGTGCCGAACGGACGGCACCTCCGCGTTCAACACACGGACGGCACCTCCGCGTTCAACACACGTACGGCTCGATGACGATCTCGTCCTTCTTGATCCAGCAAGAGGAAGCGGAGAGGTAGATGAGTTCTCCGGCAGCGCGACGGTGTGGCGGCGATGGTGGTGGAACTATTCCGGCAGGGCTTCGCCAAGCACCGTCGGAACGATCTAGAGGAGAAACTACGATCTAGATGAAGTAGAGGGAGCACGTTTCAATTAGGGTTAGCCCTCACCTCTAAACCTCTAGTATATATAGGAGGGAGGGGAGGGAGGCCGGCGCCCTAGGGCTGCCCCTTGGTGCGGCCACAAGGTGGAGGAATCCACCTCCAATCCTACTCCTAGTAGGATTCCCTTCCTTCCCCCACTTGGACTCACCTTTTCCTCAAGCCCAGCCGCATAGGCCTTCTTGGGACGGCCTCCCAGCCCACCAGGGGCTGGTGCGCCACCCTCAGGTCCGTGTGACCCACTTGGGGTGTGGTGGGCCCACTTGGTGGACCCCCGGAACCCATTCGTCACTCCCGGTACACTGCCGGAAATGCCCGAAACTTTTCCGGAGTTCAAATACCACCTTCCTATATATCAATATTTACCTCCGGACCATTCCGAAGCTCCTCGTGACGTCCGGGATCTCATGCGGGACTCCGAACAACCATCGGTCACCACCATACATAAGTCTATATTACCTAAATGTCACCGAACCTTATTAAGTGTGCAGACCCTGCGGGTTCGAGAACTATGTAGACATGACCGAGACGCCTCTACGGTCAATAACCAATAGCGGGACCTGGATGCCCATATTGGTTCCTACATATTCCACGAAGATCTTTATCGGTTGAACCTCTATGTCAATGATTCAGTTAATACCATATGATGTTCCCTTTGTTCTTTAGTATGTTACTTGCTCGAGATTCGATCGTCGTTATCTCTATACCTTGTTCAATCGCGGCATGAGGGCAGACTGGGTGGAAAAGGCACGCTAGGAAAGAATTCACTAATATGCCAAGACGGGCATTCTTTGGCGCAAGCACACTACACAGTTCTACAAAGTTCCGCCTTGGTGGCTCCGTATATCGAGCAACACAAGAATATTCTATGACCCAAACACCTGGAGCAGTCTGACGACTGGATTACACATGAACAAACGGTGACTTTCGCCGGTTGGTTGTAGAAACGTCTCATGCATGACGACACTGTTGCAGATGACCTATACTTGCTGTCCAAGTTACCATCTTCGACTATATTGACTTTCAAAGGGTACGAGATAAATGGGAATCCATTTTACACGATCGCCCAAGATAAAAAGAGCGTCAACCAAAACAGTGGTGTCCGCTTTGATGCAGCAAACACCAATGGGCCAAAGGACACATATTATGGTTACATAGAGGAGATATGGGAACTTGACTATGGACTTGGTTTGAAGGTCCCTTTGTTTCGGTGCAAATGGGTCAATCTGATAGGAGGCGGGGTAAAGGAAGACCCGCAGTATAGAATGACAATAGTGGATCTCAACAATCTTGGGTACGCAGACGAACCATTCGTCCTAGCCAATGATGTGGCGCAGGTTTTCTATGTGAAGGACATGTCTACCAAGCCGAGAAAAAGAAAAGATAAGGAAGCGAATATATCATACGATGAGCCAAAGCGCCACATAGTTCTTTCAGGGAAAAGAAACATCGTGAGAGTGGATCCACTAGTAGAAAACAGGGCTTTCGTCACAGCTCGATCTACACATTAGTCCCGGTTGCATTACGAACCGGGACTAATGTGAGCATTAGTCCCGGTTCGAGCGGCTAGGGCGCCGGGCAGGCATCGGTCCCGGTTCCAGCCACCAACCGGGACTAAAGGGGTTGCTGCCCTTTAGTCCCGGTTGGTGTCTCGAACCGGGACTAAAGGGTAGGATATTAGTCCCGGTTTTAGGCACAAACTGGGACTAAAGGGGTTAAGGCTTTAGTCCCGGTTGGTGTCTCCAACCGGCACTAAAGGCTAGACCTTTAGTCCCGGTTGGAGATACCAACCCGGACTAAAAGGTTTTGAAAGTTTCTTTTTTGTTTTTCTATTTGTTTTCTGTTTTTAGTTTCTGTTTTTAAATTGCTTATATCTTTTAGGATATTTGATGTTTTTGAGTGATTCTTTTTGCATTAGATTCAAAATTTTGTGTATTTTGTGTTTGTGCAATTAGTTTTCAAATTTGAATGGTTTAAATTTGAATTTGTTCAAATTTGCTTCAAACCCTAGATTGTGAATAACTTGAGTTTAAAAATTGTTTTTAATTTAATTTTTTTGCTCCTAGACACATGTTAGATGGTGCATGTTGAACGCATAAAAATTCTGGAGTTGAAATAAATTAAGAAAAATGAAATGCCTTTGTAACAGATGAGTTTTCGTCCGAAACCCAGATACTTCGAAAGAGATTGTCCAGTTTATACACAAAGTGCATCCAGCTTTTGTCGTAACCATCTCAAGTTTTTAGCACATGCTATGTGGATGAAATGATGATACCATGCCAAGTTTCAACCTTTTCAGTGTTCATTTGTAGTGTTTTTCAATTTCAGGGTCATTTAGCTCAAAAAAATCAATAAATGCATGAAAAATAGCGAATGAAGTGGGAAAGGGTTGAAAGTTGATGATGTGGCTTTGAATGGTACATGTTGAATGTACAAAAAGTCTGGAGTTTAAATAAGTTTAAAAAAATGAAATGCCTTTGTAACAGATGAGTTTTCGTCTGAAACCCTGATACTTTGAAAGGGATTGTCCAGTTTGTACACGAAGTGCATCTAGTTTTTACCGTAACCCTCTCAACTTTTTAGCACATCCTATGTGGGTGAAATGATGATACCATGCCAAGTTTCAACCTTTTCAGAGTTCATTTGTAGCGCTTTTCAATTTCAGGGTCATTTAGCTCAAAAAAATTAATAAATGCATGAAAAATAGCGAATGAAGTGGGAAAGGGTTGAAAATTGATGATTTGGCTTTGGATGGTGCATGTTGAACGCACAAAAAGTCTGGAGTTGAAACAAGTTTAAAAAAAGTGTTATGAAAAAGTAAAACAGCTATAACTTTTGCATACGATGTCGAAACAAAAAGTGTAATTAAAAATTAATTTTATTTAAAAAATAAATAAATGATGTCATATTTGGATTCCTCATATTTTTCTTATAATAATGGATATGTTATTTTTCGAATTTCGATTTACAGATTTAAAGATATTAATTATGCCATATTAAATGAATAAATTGCAAAAAAATGATAAAATAAGATTATTACTTATTTTATTTTCATTGAAATTCAATATTATTATTACTTATTTTATTTTGAACTTTTTATTATTTTGGTTTTTTTGTTTTTCTTTTGTTTTTTGAGAATTTTTGATATTTTTGAAATTTTTGTCTTTTTTGAAGTTTTTTGGAGTTTTTAAATTAATCATTGTTGTTTGTTAATCGTTGTTGTTTATTTTAATAATTGTTTGGACTTCAAAAAATTAAATCATGTGACATCAAGACCTAAGGGTTAATAGGATTGATAGCTTACTATTGTCAAGAAAACAACAAGTGCAGACTTGGAAACTAGGGGTGATAGAACTCGAAAGTTAAGCGTGCTCGGGCTGGAGTAGTGAGAGGATGGGTGACCGGCCGGGAAGTTCGATGATTTGGAATTAGGGATGATTAGAGATTAAATTGTCAAATAATTCAAGAGCAGTGAGGAGGGGTAATTAGAGATTAAATTGTCAAATAATTCAAAGATTTGAAAATCAGAAAAAAAAATAGAAAAAAAATAAAAAAAATACCTTTAGTCCCGGTTGGTAAGCGAACCGGGACTAAAGGTTTTGGGCTTTAGTCCCGACCCTTTAATCCCGGTTTCAGAACCGGGGCTAATGGGCCTCTGGAACCGGGACAAATGGGCCGTTTTCTATTAGTGATTATGAATTTCCCACTTCATTTGCTATTTTCCAAAGCCAAATCATCAATTTTCAACCCTTTCCCACTTCATTTGCTATTTTTCATGCATTTACTGATTTTTTGAGCTAACTGACCCTGAAATTGAAAAGCAGTACAAATGAACTCTGAAAAGGTTGAAAGTTGGCATGGTATCATCATTTCACCCATATAGCATGTGCTAAAAAGTTGAGAGGGTTACGGCAAAACCTGGATGCACTTCGTGTACAAAATGGACAATCTCTTTCGAAGTATCAGGGTTTCAGACGAAAACTCATCTGTTACAAAGGCATTTCATTTTTAAAATAACCTGAGAATTACCAAATTGAATATAATGATAAAACACACTAATATTAAACAGTAGAAAAAAGAATCACTAGAAAATCTATTTTTAAAGTAAAGTTATTCACAAACTAGTGATTCACACAAATTTCAAATAATTCAAATTTGAAAACTACTGGCACTAACAAAGAGTTTATAATTTTTTTTACCTAAACCAAAAAGATTCACTCAGAAACTCTAAATAAAGCAAAAAACAACCCAGAAACAAAAGAAAATAAATAAAGAAGAAAACACAAAAAAATGAAAAGTAAATAAAAAAAGCCCGCCTACTGGGCCGCCACGGCTTGCATACGACTAGAAACCCAACTTCTAGTTGGGCTAGGATGCAGGCCCGCAAGGCCCAGTTGTCCCCACAGGGCAGCACAGGTTCGGTAGGCCCAGAAGGCCTGCATTAGAGAGGAGCTCGATGGAGAGGCTGCGACGGGGCTTATAAACTGGTGCTGGCGCCTCTCGCCAAGCAAGGTGGGACTAAACTTGCCCTGCACCGCGCCTGCGCGAGCACCAGACCTTTAGTCGCGGTTGGTGGCTTCAACCGTGACTAAAGGTAGCCTTTAGTCGTGGTTGGAGCCACCAACCACGACTAAAGGTCTGCGCTTCCCGCCGCTTGGGCTGGCGAAATTTACCTTTAGTCGCGGTTGTGCTAGTTAACCTAACTAAACCAAAGATTCGAAGAAGAAATACGAGGCTATAAGTAATCATGCAAATTAGAGATCAAAGAAGAGTCAAATCATATTCATGGATAGAAACTGCTCATGAACTCAAAATTCATCGGATCCCAACAAACACACCGCAAAAGTCATTACATCAAATAGATCTCCAAGAGACCATTGTATTGAGAATCATAGAGAGAGAGGAAGCCATCTAGCTACTGCCTACTGACCCGTAGGCCTATGGTGGACTACTCACGCATCATCGGAGAGGCACCTATGAAGAAGATGAACCCCTCCGTGATGGTGTTAGATTTTATCTCGATGTTCTAGAACTTGCGGCGGATAGAATTGTGTTTCGTAGACTCCCCTAGGGTTTTCTGATTTTATGGGAATTTAAAGGCTCGATAGTTGGTTGGGGGGAGTCTCGAGGTGCCCACCCTCTACCAGGCCGCGCCAGGGCCCCTGGCGCGGCCTGGTGGAGGGTGGCCACCCTGGTTCCCCTCTTCTGGTGATCTTGGGCCCATCTTGCCTCTTCTGGTCCATAAAAATTCTCCAAAAATCCCCGCAGCGTTTGGGCACCGTTTGGTACCGATTTTCTGCGAAGTAAAAAACAAGCAAAAACAGCAACTGGCACTTTGGCACTATGTCAATAGGTTAGTCCCAAAAATGATATAAAGTTGCTATAAAATGATTGTAAAACATCCAAGATTGATAATATAACAACATGGAACAAGCATAAATTATAGATACATTGGAGACGTATCAGTGGCTAGGTCTTGGAACTTCGGACACATACCATGTTGAAAGGGAGAGAGGGATTTGATGGAATCCTTGTTGCATTGCTTGAGCCTCGTGGGCATATATATAGGAATACAATGATCAACTTGGAGTACAAGATAAGACAAGACAAATCCTAGGCTATCTCATACTATTTCCTAACTAATCATATACTCAACAGGGTACATCTGGCAGTTATTGACATGGATTTTGACCAAAGTAAAATAAGATGCATAAACCACATAAAATATAGATGCAAAACAGCCAAAATTCATCTTGTAATGAAAAGAATTAATTTGAAATAATATAGTCAATCGCTCAAATTGAGGATGATGGAAGTCTGGGAGATCGTGGGATGATGGAAGTATGGAGATCGTGGGATCGTAGGAATCTGGGAGCGGAGTGCTCCTTTCCCTCTTCTCTATTTCTTTAATTGTTAATTATCTGGCAACCTCTAATTGACCGGTAATAGGCTTAAGCCAAGTCCTAATCAACCTAATGGGCTTTGGGCACTAGTTCAGTTTGTATATGCGTGCGTGGTTGATGATGGGACTGTGCATGCGCATGCACGTAGCCTTTTTTTTTCAAGTGGGCTATGCCTGATTAACTAATGATCCATTAAAGCTTAGGATGAGAATGTGCACGCTTATTATAATTTCTTTTGCATGCAAGACAAGGCCTAGTGTCGTATGTGTTATGAGATGGACACTTGACAAAGTACACCACGTATATACATTTCGTTAGCGTGACATTTTCTATTTGTCGCGTCTATATTTCACCTTGTCGACGGAATAAGACCACATTTATCGTATAGTCGATATTTTGGAGATATTAGCGCCGCTCATGATAATTTTATGTTGGCATTATGGCCGTTCGTGGTGGTGTGCATGCACGCGAGCCATGTGCTCCTTAGGAGAAAACTTAATGAGTGTTTATCTCTTTCGCCATATTTTACAATTGTCGGTTTAATATTTGCATTATCAACATTCAAAAATATTTCACTTGCCTGTTTTTTTCTTTTTTTAATCCTCTATTTGAGCGGTTGACTATATTATTTCTAATTGATTCTTTTCATTACAAAATGGATTTTGGCTATTTTGCATCTATATTTTATGTGGTTTATGCATCTTATTTTACTTTGGTCAAAATCCATGTCAACAGATGCCCCTCGAGGTCTGGAAGCGAATATTTTTTATGATTCGGTTTCAGAAATCGAAAATATACATAGACATATTCCAGCTCATATGTATGTCCCAAATATTCTTATTAGTGCGGGTGACACATTTATTTCGCTCAAACATCCAGCCTGATATTATCTAGGCATGCTTGCGTCTTTTTATAAAGTTTGTTAGTCCCTTCGTTGGATAAGGACTCTACCTTGAAAATCGGTTACAATCAATTGTCTTTCCGCTATATAGTTACGATCTAAGAGAGGCGCATATCCTTCTCCTTCTCTTCTTCCTGTGGTTTCACAAGTGTACTTTATTTGCCTATTCGCGAACTCCAGATATCAAGCTTCAACAGATTTGACGTCAAAGCATATTATTTATTTACACTCTCATTGTGTATGGCCTGAGGCCTTATTTATTTTATTCCATTTTACTTATTACATATGCATGTATGTATTCACTTTTTTCTTACCTAGTACTTTTTGTACCACTGTTTAAGCTCGTGATAATTTGGAGCCGTTATCTTCCCTTTTTTTGGGTGTCACAGTTTAGACTCGTATGTTATTGGAGTAATTTTTTTTTTTGACATCACAGTTTATACTCGTAATTTGTTGGAGTGACATCTTATGTGCCCCAGTTTATACTCGTGCGGGCATGGAGTACATATATATTTTTGGTGCCCCAGTTTAGACTCGTGAGGGTATGGAGTAATTTTTTAATCATAGTATTGAATGGTAAGTTTATTGGAGTATATATGTATATGTATATGTATATATATATATATATATATATATATGTATATGTATATATATATATATATATATATATATATATATATATATATATATATATATGTCGAGAGAGAGAGAGAGAGATAATATAGACTATATATATATTTGCATCACAGTTTATACTCGTAAGTCGTTGGAGTATATTTGTTTTATATCATAGTTTATACTCGTAAGTTTATTGGAGTGGTTTCTATGATCGACCATAGTTTATACTCTTATGGCGTTGGAGTATTTTTTTGTGCCATTTTTTTTGAAGTGCACATAATGTAGCAACATTTATATTGCAGGCATTAATGCAAAATATATGTCATTTCTAATCAGATTTTAAAAATGCACCTTGTGAAATAGGCATAACCATAATATAAAGGTACAATGAACGTGTACATATTTTCCTTTGATAAAGACTCAACAACCCTTTCTTACATACTTCACTTTGGTACAAACATTTCAAAGTGCTCTAAGATAACCGATTAAATATTTCACTCAAGAACAAGCATTTCCACAGGTTCTAAGATAACTGGTTATGTTGGAATGTCGCCTATAAACCTCGAAGCTCGCATAGGCATCCAAGCATGCATACTTGATCTGGTCATGGTCCAGGTTGAACTTCTTCCATTGACTGACAATGATGCTTTTGTCCTTATTAAGACTTATTTTTGCGACCTTCTTTGCTAGATTCTCCAATGAAACAGTCACCTTCTTTTTGATTAGGAACCTTGATACCCAGTCCTTGCACATCAACGGGTTTTCTAATACCCAAGTTATAGAACTTGAGTTTTTTTATGGCGTTGCTAATGGTGGCGCCCGCAAATTCGATTGTGTCATTGTCAAGGAAGCTACGGAGAAGTGGAGGTATAAAGCTCCGACCATGAGCCTGGTATAGCTGGTAAATTAGGAAATGCTTGCCCACATAAAGTTGTAAGACGGCGGCACGTTGCGGCTCTTGATTTGAGAGTACAACTTGTTGCTCAATTGGAAGCTTCTTGCGCTCTTTGCCGTTCACATATCTAGTGTATTCACAGTCAAAGGCCGACGACACGCCACTTGACGTGATTAAGATACTTTTTCCAGATGAACCATATGAAGGCAACAACTGTTGAGGGGTTGCTAGTCACCGTAGTATGGATTCTTATATCACCCTTGCTGATATGAAAAAGGCGGTCATGATGATTGTTGTCCACACTCTTGGGGAATTGGACACGGACTTTGCCGACCCTAATATTGCGAAGCTTGACATGGTAAACATTTCTTCGCCAATGTTCATGGAATACTCACTCAAACGAAGCCTTCGAGAAATAACATGCAATGGGTGGTGACGAAACGGGATATGACAAAGCTAATGTTGGGTTCACATAGCATGTTTCATAGACATGGGAATTAGGGTACACTTCCTGGCAATCAAGGGAAAACTTCAAAACTGTCTCAGAGCATTCTCCACTGGATTTATTGGCCAGCGAAAGAATAGGCTCTCGAGCATCAACTTGAATTTTATTCCGATTCTCTGATGTTCTTCCACGTAGAAAGATTGAGGACGGAAAGATAATCATGGCATTGCGGTCATTCATAGGTTGCTCATTGTGGAGTTTTTCCATTGTCTTCACTTTTCCCTTTTTGTCCACCCTCATACTTCCCCCCAAACTTGAGTGCAGAGCAGACTTCTATGCATTGGTCATGTTCAGTTGCTGATGGAGTCATAGTACCGAGATGCTCATTTGTGGAAGTCGCACATGGACCAACCGGCACATCAAGCCAAATGTCTCCAATGTGGAGTTTCATTGAATGCGGCACCTGACTCTCCACCTTCGAATAAAGAAACTATATATTAGTTTCTTTGAACATATTTTGCGTACACGATGTTTATACACTTCATGTACTTTAGAAATTCACATGTTGCAATCCTATGTTGGAATTCAAAGATGAGGGGACAAATATGTCCCACCGGGCGTGCCAGAATCTGATGACAGGAAAATGACGAGGCCTGAGAACATGTGTCTATGTCATTGATACAGAGTGAATACATTTAAAGTATAAATGCGTACAACAAAAGAGAATCAAACATTGCAGGTACATATTTCCAGAACTCTTATATTTCCATAAAAAATATGTTAATTACATCTCCGAAGATAAAACCCCTTATTAAGAATTCCAACATTTCTACTACGTGGGATTACAACATATGACTATTACAAAATGATAAAAGAAAAATCTTCCTCGACGCTGTCATCGATGCCAGCATGCTCGGGGGAGCCTTGGACTTTGTTGAAGTTATCATATGTAATGCCTTTCATTTTATATATTTTTTCTTTTATTTGACTTGTACTGATATTGGCAGTACATGTACGCATACTTAAATGGCTCCATCTAGTTTCCTTAATTGATTAACTAATACATATACTTTGATTTGTCTTTGTTTAGTTTATATGAGAAAATTATTTTACTGGTGAATCAACCTGCTAAATCAGCCTTCAAACATCATAACATGGGACATGAAATCATGCACGTATGCCATGCATGTAAAACACTTTAGTACTACTAGATGTAACACGTTTTCTTTTATGAGTAGACGATCATATCTAGGCTTTCTAAATATACGCAAGCCGTATGGGGGATGCATGGTCAAACTTTCATCTTATGTGAAGATAAACTAGATGCACCTTTTTGAGCATATCATATATGGAGCAGATAAAAATATTTAATTTATTTTGGTGGCCTGTGCAAACATACTACTATGTTTTAAGCGCAATCAGACTCAGATTATGACTCTGGTCATTTTTGGTCGTTTTAGGTAGTACAACCATCTAGTCTATTTTCGGAACATGTGATGAGTACCATTCATGATTTGGCGGTGTTTCGTCTATATATTATACAGACATTCTATGGTTTATTATTTTGGTACAACATACACGCATGTGACCACATGAGATATGCAACTATGAGTAGTGTATTTGATGAGCACTTGTTAATTTGTGCTTTTATATCAAACTATAGTAGCTTACGTATGCAGCCTGCGTAGACTATAGTTTGTTCATCATTTTGTTGTTGATTTTTTTCCCAAGCCATACCTTTGCCTTCATTTTGTTGAGAACAAAGTCTTCATGCTATCTAAGGGATAAAAGACCTTGATTTGTGTCAATATGACCAAATCAAAGGTAATTTTCATGCAATTTATACTTCTTGACATCTGTCAATATGACCATGACAAGAATAAAATATCGAAACTAGATGAAGCCATTTAAGCATGCGTACATGTACTGTCAATATTAGTACAAGTCAAATAAAAGAAAAAATATAAAATGAAAGGCATGACATATGATAACTTCAACAAAGTCCAAGGCTCCCCCGAGCATGCTGGCGGCGACGACAGCGTGGAGGAAGATTTTTATTTTATCATTTTGTAATAGTCATATGTTGTAATTTCATGTAGTAGAAAAGTTGGAATTTTTAATCAGGGGTTTTCTCTTGGAAGATGTAATTAACATAATTTTTATGGAAATATAAGAGTTGTGGAAATATGTACCTGCAATGTTTGATTCTCTTTTGTAGTACGCATTTATGCTTTAAATTTATTCACTCAGTATCAATGACGTGGACGCGTGTTCTCACGCCTCGCCATTTTCCCGTCACCAGCAGTAGCCACACCTTCCTGTTTTGGTTACAAGTGACACCCAATCAATTGACCTGCAAGTGAATGTGTACTCTTTTATTCACCTGAAAATGATCTTATTCAATGGAAATCTACATTAAGAACTAACACAATCCACGCAATCCAATTCTTTCAGAGATTAATTCGAAGCACACAAGCGATTCGATACTTAGAAAGCAATGTTAACTATCGTTGGTTCAAAAGCTTTATCATTTCACAAGTTGGTAAACATGACATTCAGGCGGGTAAGCTGATAAATAACCATGGTACCACCTATATCGCCAACCTTTTCCTCATGTGCTCAACTTGGGGACAGGAGTGTAAAATCCCACAATTGGAATCAGATTTACCATAGCCATAATCATGACACCCTTTGGCCTCATCACACACCTTGTTTGCATGTGCTGATTGTACTTGGATTGAGAAAACTCCAGCAGATGTGGTCACAACAATGACGTTTGGTTCTTCGGCAAAGCCCAACACATGGACAGGACATGCTACACCGTTTAGGAACAAACTTCTTAAGTAGATGATCCGGCTTGGTACCCATCGGGCATCAGCCTCTCTGGACCACAACTGTAGATGCGTATTCAATTCTTCGACGAGTCCCAGTCCAACATTCTCCGCAAGCATGACGTTGCAATCAAATATATCCTTAGAACTGCAGGAGTATGGTACATCGAACGAAATTAGCCTGTGCCTTGTCAAGTCATACTCCAAGATCAATCCACCATCGGACAAGAAGTAGAGAAAACACCTCCCAACAAGCACACTGGAATAATAGGTGAAGGCCATGTAACGCGCGCCATGCATCAAGGTCGGTTCGCCCCAGGCGTCAGTGTCCGACGAGTATACGCACGCCGACGTGACATACTCCTGCTCGATGGCGCCTTCGCGTATATCTTTGTCGTCCACGGAGAAGACGAAGACCACACAAAAGGGACCTCCGTGGCTGTGGCAGTGGTCTTAGCCATCCGCTATGCAGAACACGGCGGCGGTTGTGCGGCCACTCTGGAATGCTGCGGGCACCGGTATGTGCTGTCGGGCACCCGAGATTGGCTCCCACATGAGGAGTTCCTCGGTATACGGGCACTTGGGGTTGGAGAGGAAGAGGGCGCGGCCTTGGCGGCAGTCAACAGCTTGCCAGAGCCGTGTAATGCCCTTAGAATTGAAAGGGGATTGAGATCGAGATGAGGTAGGGGTGAGGGACGCAGGCGTATATCGGTAGGGGTGAGGGACGCCGGTGAGATGAGATTGGAGGAGGGGAAAGGGGAAAGTAGTCGCTTAAGCACTCACTGCCCATCTCGTTCACAGGAGCGTATATAAGTAGTCTGCCCTATTGGGCACACTCACAGGCGAACGAGCACTTGCCGGCCTTGGCGAACAGTTAGTGTTCCCGGAGGAGTTGCAGGGTGAGGCGCAGATGTACTTCGTGTTCCTGCAGTTCAGTGATGCCGTCCTTCTTTTTGACCAGCAGGACCGAAGCTGCGTACGGGCTCATGTTGTGCGCGATGACTCCGGTGCTGAGCATGTCTTGCACTTGTTTCTCAGTTTCATCGTTCTGCCTGGATGACTAACGGTAGGGCTTGGCATTGATAGGTGTAGTGACTGGCTCAAGGTTGATGGCATGATTTGATGCCATGATCATACTGACGACGCGGAGGCAGGGTTGTGGGTTCAGTAAAAACATCCTCAAATTCAGAGAGCACTTTCTTAATGTTGGGAGGTACTGGATCAGAAGGTGGTTTCTCATCTCGTTCCACTGTAACAAGAGCTGCTGTCCAAATGTCGTTCGCCATTTCCATCCGATATAGCTTGTAGGCATCCAATTGAGCGATTGGAGGAAGATAGGTTGTGCGCACTCCTTGTAACTCGACGGTCATGCCATCAGTGATGAACGTCAGTGTTTTCTTTTGCCAATGACAGGTCATCGGGCTATGCTGAGAGAGCCAATCGATGCCTAGGACGCCATCGTATGCACTCAGCAGCAGCACTCGGAGATCCGTGTGAAATGTTTGTCCCGGCACCTGCCATGGTAAGTTGCGGACGATCTTGTTGCAATGTAGCCACTGGTCTCGTTGGGCACCCGTACTGACACTGGTGGTAGTGCCTCTGTCTGTGTAGCCACCCGGGAGGCGAACGCTTCACTGACGAAACTGTGGGAACTCCCCGAGTCCACCAGCAGCAACATGATCTGAGTGCCCACTTGCGTGCGCAGGCGAATGGTGGAAGGTCCTTCTTCTCCGGAGACGGCATGATGGGACAGTGAGCAACACTCGGGCTCCTGATCAACTGGTGCATCAAGCAACTGAAGCGCGTGCACCGTGTCGTCAGTCAGAATTACGCTGAAGTCGCCTACTTCGATCATGAGAATTTGGCCCGTGCGTTTGCACTGATGTCCCCTTGAGTATTTATCCCCACAGCAGAAACAGAGGCCATTAACTCTTTTGAATTCTCGAAGCTGGCGTTCCCGAGCGTAATCATCGCCGCCCTACCGGGGAAGAACGACCTCGTGGGCCTATCCTGCAGCAGCTGCAATCAGCGGTGACGCAATGTGCGTTGTTTCTCTAGTTCCTCCTCCTGGATGCGCACAAACACCGCGGCGCATGCGATACTGGTCCGGGCCTGCAGGCGCACCCCTAGACGGAGCTCATCCTTGAGGCCGAGTAGGAATTGCGAGATGAAGAACTGTGTGCTCAAATTGGGATCCAAGGACAGCAGATGGTACATCGATGTCTTGAATTGCCGACGGTATTCCTGCACACTGCGTGTCTGCCTTAACTGAACCAATTGGTGCATCTGCACTTCAAATTCTTCCTGCCCAAATTCCTCTTCGATGGCTGCTCTGAAGGTCGCTCACGTCAGACTTTGGTGTGATTGGCGATATGCCTGAAGCCACATCGCCGCGAGGCCATCCATGTAGAGGGCGGCGGTGGTAACCCACATGTTTGACGGTACCCTGTAGAGCTCGAAGTAGGAGGTGCATCTCTCGAGCCATATGCGGGGTGCATCACCATCGAACCGTGGGAAATCTTCGTGTAGTAGTCGCCGTTGTGGTCTGATGCCATGGGCGATGGTGCTCACATGGGTAGCAACGGTGGCCCCTGATTGATGAGCCGCACGAACGGCAGCTGCGCTGCACCGTCCGTGTAGAGGGGTAGAGGCACAGAACGGGACGGCGGGGGTGGTGGTGGTGGCGGTACGTGCACGGAGGAGCCCACAGGCGTCATGACGCCCGCTGCGGCTGTAGCGCCGGTGTTGGCCGTGGCGGCGGGGTCGATCGACGGGGCTGACTTGCGGGCCTCGTCGACGTCAGCCTGGGTGAGGTCGATCTTCTTTGAGAGGTGCTTGAGTTCGTTGGCTACCATGTCGTTGTAGGCGATCTGTGCTTGATGGCGCTTGTCGGTGGTCTTCTGATTGGCGTCGAGACGGCGGAGTACGGTCTCGATCAGCCCTTGCAGCTTGTCGGTGGTCTCCCCCATTGCATCCAACACGCGGCGGGTTTGCGCGGAGGGTTTGGAAGGAGGCGCCATCGTCTCGCTCTAAATCGATGAACCCGGTGCAGGATTTCGAGCGAACTTGCGGGAGCAGTTCGCACCTGTTCCGGTGGATGTTACCGTACGATCGAGAGAGTATGAGGGCAGCGGAGGCAACGAATTGGGAAAAAAATCGAGCTGACTCTGTTACCAAATTGTAATGCCCTTAAAAGGGAAAGAGGATCGAGATCGAGATGGGGTAGGGGGTGAGGGATGCAGAGCAGGTGAGATGAGCTTGGAGGAGGGGAATGGGGAAAGTGGTCGCTTAATCACTCGCTGCCAGTTTCGTTCACAAGAGCGTACATTTTTTTTTGAGCGGTAAACCAAAGCTTTATTAATTAGAAGTGCGGTTTACAGGAATAACAAAAGGATCATGGGGTAAAACCAGCCACATGTGGCGACCCGTTTCTAAAGACGAAGAAAATTTAGCTACATTGTGAGCATCAGAATTAAGAGTGCGAACAGCTTTCTTGTGTGTCGGTCAGCAAGAAGGGAATGACGCCACGAATCTTGCATACCACGTGTGGGCTCTGCACAAATGTTACATTCCCTTCCTTCATGTATAGCTTTTCGCCTTGCTGACCAAATCGCCCACAGTGTAACTACCAGTTCAGTGATACTTCCCTTTGGTAGTTCTTCCAACAGCGCGAACAGCCACTGTTTTGCATTTGTACTTACCGCAGCTTGCACATATTCAGCCACATCCTCATCAGCTAGGGCCCAAACGCACCGAGCTATCGAACATTCAAGAAGGGAATGACGCCACGAATCTTGCATACCACATAACTGGCAACGATCCCCATCCGCCATATTTCTTGTGTGTCGAATGTCCTCCGTAGGAATCGAGTGCTTGGCCAATCTCCAGAGAAAATTGCGTATCTTCCCGGGCACCTGTACCGACCAGAGAGAGGTCCAAGCCTTAGATTCAGCTTCGAAATCAGAAGATCCTGCGTTGCCCTCCAGCCAGTTTTCTCTTCGACGTTTTGTGTCCGCCAACATGCGATAGGCTGACCTCACCGAGAAGATACCATTCTTTTCATAGTTCCATGCCCAATAATCTTCCATCTGAACCGTACATACCGGTATGATGAGTATTGCTTGTGTATCGGCCGCAATAAACACCTGTTCCAGGATCTGCCTATTCCAAGTTGCATTTGTATGATCAATTATCTCACTTACCATACTGGGGGGGTCAGCCGAGAGACAAGCAAAAGGCCTCATTGACGCACATCGCGGAATCCAATTCTCTGTCCATATTCTCGTTGATGCACCATCCCCAATTCGCTTGATTATACCCTGGCTCATAACATCACTGTAGGAGATATGCCCTAGAGGCAATAATAAATGTTATTGATTATCTCCCTGTTCATAATTAGGTTTATGTTCCATGCTATAGCTGCTATGGTTCTCGAGTCTACAATAACCACGAGGCTCGGAGGAAGACTCATATGCACGTGTGGGATAATAAACGGTAAAATGTATTCCTAGTCAAGCCTCAATGACTGGCTCAAGTATTGCATGATGATCCTGTTTTCCTGATCATGGGCATGGCTATGCCGGCAATTTTGAGGGCGCAATGTTGGTAGAACACTTGTGTTGAATCGACCCGAATTGATGTTATGCTATGAGATACATTCGTCATAAGTTAATGGTTAATAACACAGAGAAGTTAATGTTTGCATAATTCCTTAGACCATGAGAGTATCGAGTTTCTTCATGCTTGCTTCATGAACTTTGGGGTTTGTTAAACGTCATCCGTAAATGGGTGGCTATTACGGCGGCTTACGGGTTCATGGAAAAGTATGTCAAGTAACTTGATAGCTCAAGATTGGGATTTGCTCCTCCGACGATGGAGAGATATCTCTGGGCCCTCTCGGTGTTACGGTATCCATCATCGTCTGGCCAGACACAGGGTGATTTGATCACAGGGATGCCGGAACACGGGAACGAGAAAAGAGAACAATACCGGCAACGAGGTAACTGGCATAGTGGACAAGTTGTTGATCCACGGGGATGCCAACGTGTCTCACCTCGGGTATTTGTAACATATCGCGAAGCAACAGGAATAGCACACAACAACTGGAGGTTCACTCGAATATTCATTCGTGTGGGTATAGGGGTCAATATGGGTGTCCACGGCTCCGATGTTGATCATTGATCGGAAGGGGTTCCGGGTCATGTCTATGCTTCACCGAACCTATAGGGTCACATGCTTAAGGGTCATCTATCTGTTGAATACTAGACAGGAAGTCTGAGAGAAAATCACCGAAAAAGTTTCGGACACCGGAAAAGTTTCGGACAGCGGAAAAGTTCCGCAGAGAGAACACCGGAACGGTTTCGGTAAAACTGAAAAGTTGTTTCGGGGGTTACCATTAAGTCAAATTGGTTTCGGCACATGCCTGATAATTCTTGGAGGGTGCCAGAATCATTCTGGAAACTTTCTGGAATTTTCCAGGATGAAAACCGGAAATGTTCCGGAGCTGCCGAAACCGCTTCAGATGCTTTTCGCAGATGAAAATCACTAAACCGGAATTGTTCCGGATCGCATTGAAAATAATTTTTTGTGGATACTGGAAATGTTCTAGGACCACATAAATATTTTCAGTTCGACTGGACGCTGAAAAATGTCGTCATGAATAGTGAAAGTGCTTTTTGGGATATTTTTGGAAAAGTGCCTTTTGGGATATTTTCCCAAAAGGCTTCTAGAAGGGATGGATGGATGAGGACCACCTTGGGGGGGCCCCACAAGGGTTGTGGCCGGCCAAGAAGTGGGCTCCACCTTGGAGCCCAACTTGCCCACTTGCTTTCCCATTTTGCCCTTGGAAAGTGTTTCCTTCATGAGCAAGTTTTGGTATTTTTGAAATGCCCATCCTACCCCTTGGTTTTCCTATAAATAGAGGTGAGTGGGCTGCCCACAAACTCACTCCTTCTCACATACAAGTGCCATTGCAATGATCTGGCTTCTTCTCTCCCTCCCAGCGAAATAGTTTCGTAGAGCCGAAAGGCTGTCTGGGTTCCGGCAGGAACTAGTTCTGGACGGCGAAGCCCTGCCGGATAGATGACACCGTATGTGTGCAACTCTGTAGAGAGATCGTAGTTTCGGTCTTAGTTCGAGGGTGCCTCCCGAAGGGCTGTCCGTGTGACCGTCCGAGTTTTGGAGGTCCTCCCGAAGGGCTGTCCGTGTGACAGTCCGAGTTTCGGAGGTCCTCCCGAAGGGCTGTCCGCGACACCGTCCGGGGGACTGTCCGACCGCCTCCCGGAGGGCTGTCCGCGGGGCAGATGAGGGTATACATCCTCGCGGTTGGGAGGTTGTAAAATCCTAGCTGCGGGGATCTGCACCGCCGATCGTCATCGACTCTACTTTCGCTGCGCTACGAGTCGGTAACGAAAATGATCAAACCTTGTATGCAGTCGCCATAGTGGTCCTGGGCTGGTGCGTAGGTCGGAAAAATTTTGATTTCTGCTGCATTACCCTACAATCACGACCTTCTAGGATAGCACGTCATACTTGAGATGGGCGGCTACCCAGTTCAGCATTAAGAATTGTTCCTTGGGGAAAATAGATCGCTTTCAACAAGCGTGCACACAGGGACTCCGGCTGTTGTAAAATCCTCCATGCTTGTCGGGCCAATAGCGCTAGATTGAAAAGCTCAAAATCACGGAAACCCAGCCCTCCCAAATACTTTGGCTGAGTCATAGATTTCCATGACACCCACGCCGGCTTCCTTTTTCCTTCCTTGCTCCCCCACCAAAATTGCCTTATAAGCTTGTTTAGGTGCTCACAGAGACCCCTTGGTAATTTAAAACAAGACATAGAAAAGACTGGCACAGCTTGTGCTACTGATTTAACCAAAACTTCTTTACCCGCCGAGGACAGTGACTTCTCAATCCATCCCTTTACCTTGCTCCATAACCTATCTTTCAGATATTTGAATGCACCAAACTTTGAAGTCCCTATATCAGAAGGCAAGCCTAGGTACATAAGTAAGTGGTCTGCCCTATGGGCCACACTAACAGGCCAAGGCCCACACACGCGATACATGGCCTCTGGCCCAACACAGCAGCAACGTTGAAGTTCAGTTAACTGAACTGCACTTCTTCAGTCCGCTGCAGGATCATCATCTGCACACGTGACAAGCCGGCGGTCGGGAACGGCGAGCGAGAATGGCGATGCGGTGGAGGGGATGAATTCAGGGATGTCCTCGTCGTACCACTCGTGGAGAAACCCTAGCACTGGGGGTGCTCCGTGGTGATCGTGCAGGTGGCGGCGGAACCAACGGCGAGAGACGACCTCGCTCCGGGACTTGCAGATAAGGGAGGCACGGAGGAGGCTGGCCAGGTCGGGGCGGAGCCAGGATTTGAGTATAGGGGGGGCCAAGTTCAACGACGGAGCTACGGTTTCGACATAGTGGCTAAAGTAGTTTCATCAAAAGCAAAGTCGTCTTCCATTAAACGACGCTTTAAAAATCAAAATGGAATAATGTTTACGATGTTCAACAACATTTTCTCTTTATAACCGCTGATCTACAATTTTCAGAATTGGCATCATACATCACGCAATCAAAAGAGCAAAAATCTGTTGTATAAATTTGCCATATAGTACAAGATAAGAATGGAAAATAATAGTAACACGATAATTGATCGCGCTATTGCTGACCTTGCTATTTTGTTGGCTGGAATGAAGAATTGTCAAGTGCTGCATGGAGGATAGCTCGTCGCCTGTCCACGAGGCAGGATCAATCTAATCGCGAGTAGGCAGGGCCGATGGCCGGGGCGGCGCAGGAAGAACAGGTGCAGCGCTAACTGCTTGAGTTTTTCTTTTTTTGAGCAACCGCTAACTGCTTGAGTTAATCACGACAGAGTATAACAGCGCTGGGCCTACTAGACTTAGTAGAGGCCCCGGTAGGCACCTCATGGGTCTATTCTTTTTCTGTTTTTTTATACTTGAGACAAGAAAGGCCTAGTACGTGGCTTCTCATGGACCTTTGCCTTTTTCCAGATTGCTTGAGATTAGGGGGGCCCTAGTGTGTGCAAGTAGATCTAATCAATACGTTTATTATGGTTAACTAATGGATAGTTTTCGCGATAGTTAGGGGGGGCCAGGCCCCTGCTCGCCCCCCTTGTCTCCGCCACTGGTCGGGTGGGTTGCGGATGAGGGCATGTACAACGGTGCTATCTTAGGAGTGCCACGTAGTATAAATGATGAGGTGGAGGAGAGAGAACTTAGAAAAAAAGCTCTGCCTTCTCTTATTTAAGAAAAGACAAGAGGTGATCTCTTAACACAATATGTCTCACCACATTTTTAGAAATAGCTAGTTATCGAAGATAAGGCTAAGAGATGACCCATTGTAGACAATTTGTTTTGTTATCTCTAAATTACATGCAAGACTTAAGATAAGACTATCTTATCAACCATTGTACATGCCCTGAGGATCTCATCTACAAGCTCGTTCGGGAGTGTCGGTGGCGGTCCCGGTGCCACGGTGGCCACTAGTTTTTTTTTTCCTTTTTCTTGTGGTGGGCAGCCGCTTTTGGTCATCTGCTAAATAACCATGGTAACACCTATATCATCACCCTTTTTTCTCATGTGCTCAACTTGGGGGCAGGAGTGTAAAATTCCACAATTGGAATCAGATTACCATAGCCATAGTCATCACCCGCTTTGGCCTCATCACACACCTTGTGTGCATGCGCTGATTGTACTTGGATTGAGAAGAGGCCAGCAAATGTGCTCACAACAATGACGTTTGCTCCCTCAGCAAAGCCCAACACATGGACTGGACATGGTACATCCACTGGAGCACCGATTAGGGACAAACTTCCTAAGTTGATGATCCGGATAGGTACCCATTGGGCATCAGCCTCTCTGGACTCAAGATGGCAACGGGGACGAAACCCATCGGGTTTTGCCTTCTCAAACCCATCCCCGCAAAAAAATCTCAAGCCCGTCCCCGTCCCCATTACCATGCGCGGGGATAGCATTTTGCCCGTCCCCTAAACCCATCGGGTTTTTGAAACCCACGGGGAACCCACGGGGAAATCGGCATATTTAAGCAAACATAGTAGCAACAGAGAATAACATTTCAGTAACAAAAAGGCATATTTCAGCAGCATAACTTGAGCAAATTTCAGCACAATACAATAGTACATGGTTCAGCAGCTACAAGGAGCTTTTTTCAGCAGCAAAACTTGAGCAAGAAAGAGCAATAGTAGCAGCTACAAGGAGCATATTTCAACATAATACAACAATACCCCATTTGAGCAAGAAAGATAAGCATATTTCAGCAACACACAATAGCATTTTGTCGGGGATGGCGGGTTTCGGGTTCGGGTATTGCTAAAACGGGTTTGAACCCGCGAAACGTGTCGGGTTTATATTTTACCCAACAGCAGCCCCGCGGGGTTAAAAAAACGCCCATCCCGTCCCCTAATAGGGTAAAAACCCGCGGGGACGCGGGTTTCGGGGCCCCATTGCCATCTTGACTCTGGACCACAATTGTAGATGCGGATTCAATTCTTCGACGAGTCCTAGTCCACCGTTCTCCGCAAGCATGAGGTTGCAATCAAATATATCCTTAGAGCTGCAGGAGTATGGTACATCGAAACAAATCAGCCTGTGACTTGTCAAGTCATACTCCAAGATCAATCCACCATCCGACAAGAAGTAGAGCAGAGACCTCCCAACAAGCACACTGGAATAATAATTGAAGCCCATGTAACACTCGCCATGCATCAAGGTCGGCTCGCCCCAGGAGTCAGAGTCGGACGAGTATACGCACGCCGACGTGACGTACTCCTGCTCGATGGCGCCTTCGCGTATGTCTTTGTCATCGACGGAGAAGACGAAGACCACACAAAAGGGACCTCCGTGGCAGTGGCAGTGGTCGCAGCCATCCGCTGTGCAGAACACGGCCGCGGTTGTGCGGCCACTCTGGAATGCTGCGGGCACCGGTATGCGCTGTCGGGCGCCCGTGATTGGCTCCCACATGAGGAGTTCCTCGGTATACGAGCAGTTGGGGTTGGAGAGGAAGAGGGCGCGGCCATGGCGGCAGTCAACAGCTTGCCAGAGCCGGCGGTCGGGAACGGCGAGCGAGAATGGCGAGGCGGTGGCGGGGATGAATTCGGGCATGTCCTCGTCGTAGCACTCGTGGAGAAACCCTAGCACCGGGGGTGCTCCGTGGTGATCGTGCAGGCGGCGGCGGAACTCACGGCGCGAGACGACCTCGCTCCAGGACTTGCAGATGAGGGAGGCACGGAGGAGGCTGGCCGGGTCGTCGGGTGGGATGCGGATGAGGTTTTCTTCTACAAGCTCGTCCGGGAGTGTCGGTGGCGGTCCCGGTGCCATGGTGGCCGCTAGTTTTTTTCCTTTTTCTTGTGGTGGGTAACCGCTTTTGGTCCAATTCACGATGCCGAGCACTTTTGGACGACGACGAGCGACGCAGGGGCTGACTTCTTATCGATCCACCGTCGTGCAAAGCTAAGCCTCGTCTAACCCTAGCTAGTCTTTTTTTTTGCGTAGGAAGCCTAACCCTAGCTGTGATAGCTGCCGCCAATACACATGTATATATAAGTATAGCTATATAGGAGTAGACGACTAGTAAAAGTTACCGACTCGGCTTCTACTTCCGCCTGGGGGATTCGATCGAGCGAACGATTCTCTCCGCTGCGAGAAACCACCAGCGCGAACACCCTCCCCGGTAGGACAAACTCTCAGTATCTCAAAACGTTACCCAATTGGGCCGAAAAAGGCCCAATTTACTGTGATTGCTACCAAAGGCTAAAAAAAACTGATATTAGACCTGACTTTGAATATAGCTATGTAGACGCAATTAAACAAATTGCCATGTGATACAAAATAAAACTGCCATCATGTACAAACGAATCAGATAAAAAAAGGCTTAAAAAAGTGATGCTTGTACCTAAAAATGCCATAGAGATAATTTTATGCAACAATTAAAAAATATGGTTTAACATAAGTTCTTTTAAATTTGCGATGTGAGTATTGACAAACTCCCGAAAATAAATTATGGCAAATTTGTGATTATTAATTCTGTCTTAGTACCGTGGCAAGTTTACCTTGTCGACTTCATGGGTCATGTATTTTTTTATACTTCCTCCGTTCCTAAATATAAGTCTTTTTAGAGATTTCACTATGGACAACATACGGATATATATAGAAGTATTTTAGAGTGTAGATTCACTTATTTTTCTCTGTACGTAGTCCATAGTGAAATCTGTAAAAGGTCTTATATTTAGGAACAGAGGGAGTAATTGAAAATGATCTTTTGTATTTTTTGTTTTGTTCTCTATCACGGAAAATTTTGTAACACGTCAAAATTTGAAAAGATAAAGCTTGCCATGGTGTCATGGATTATTTGTTTTGGTAAATCATTTTGATCTTAATTTGCCAAGGCGAAAACATATTTAAAATCTGCCATAGTCAACATAAAACGTAGGTAGAGTGGAGAACATATAAAATTTCCATCATATTTTGCCATGGAAAAAATACTTTTCGATACCTATGAACCGTAAGAAAAGTTTCCATCAATTGTATATGGTGAAATGACGCAGTACAATGTAGGTATGTTTTGTCATCACATAAATATTCCCATGTCAAATCGTTTTTAGCAAAATATGTGATTATATACTACTTAACATGATACTCTATTACAAATAATGGCAAATTGTGTGCAACAATTACCATGACACTAAGTTGTTATGATATTGATTACAAAGAACATGGCAATTGTGTATTAAAATTACCATGATGCTTACGCGGATGCATGCCATCATGCTCTCCTAAAGTAGATATCATGGTAAATTCTCGAAATTGACGTGACTGACAATAATATTCTCTTGAAGAACATGATCCCAAAGAAAATGATGCCTGATATCAATAGGCTTGGTGCGAGAGTGCTGGGAAGGATTGTGTGCAATTTCTATGGCACTCTCATTATCACACGGCAAAGGAATTTTCTTGACCTTGATGCCATAATCCTTCAAAGTCTGCTTCCTCCACAATAATTAAGAGCAACAGGCACCAGCAACAATATATTCGACCTCATCCGTTGAAAGTGATACATAGTTCTGCTTTCTCAAAGACCAACATACCAAGGATCTATCGAGGAAATGACATGTCCCCGAAGTAGATTTCCTGTCAACACGGTCACCTGCATAATCTGAGTCTGAATATCCAACGAGATCAAACTGCGTTGTCCGAGGATATCATAAACCTAAGGTTGGGGTGTGAGCCAAATATCTCTGGATACGCTTGAACACGAGATGGTCCAATTCTTTCGGTGCAGCTTTAAAACGTGCACACATGCAAACACTCGACATAATATCAGGTCTGGAAGCACATATGTAAAGCAAAGAGTCAATCATCAAACGATAAGCTTTTTGATCGAAATATTCACCGTACACATCTGCGTCAAGATGACCATTTGTAGGCATTGGAGTTTTGTCCCCTTTGCAATCTTGCATTTTGAACTTCTTCATGCAGTCCTTTAGATATTTTTCTTGAGAGATGAAAGTCTCGTTGTCCCGTTGACCCATTTGCAACCTGAGAAAGAACTTAAGTTCACCTATCATGGACATCTTATATTTCTTGAACATCATTCTCCCAAACTTTGCAAGCATTGTTAGTACAGCCGAAGATAATATAATCCACATAGATTTGACACACGAAAACATCTCCATTGTAAGAACGTGTGAACATAATGGAATCAGTGGAACCAAGCTTGAATCCTTTGTGTTTAAGAAAATGCGTCATTGTATCATACCAAGCCAGAGGAGCTTGCTTCAGCCCATAGAGAGCCTTTTTTTAACATGTGCACTTTGTTAGTATATTGAGGATGCAAAGCCAGGTGGCTTGCTAACATATACTTCTTCCTTAATCTTACCATTGAGGAAAGAACTTTGCACATCCATTTGATATAGAAATAAATCTTCTAATTACTAATTGGAGGCACCTTTCAGGTAATCTCATTAATCCACATCATCAAAATTAACTACACCATTGGATTATAAAATATACATCCAGGATAAAAATATAACTTGCGTAATACAAATGGCCCAGTCGCACAAAAAAAGGCATCTGACACGTCTATTGTTTGTGGTATACAAATCAAATAAAGGCTCGATCTGTTTCCTCGGAATAAAAAGGAAATCCTCACCTCAAAAAAAGGAAATTCCCACGTCAAAATAAAAGGAAAGACTCGATCCGTCCTCTCAAAATAATTTTTTTTGTCTCACGTAGAATAAAAGGAACACCTCAATAGAAAGAGCAAAGCCCTACAGAGTCCATGCATGTTCCCCCGGAAAAACAGTCCTTGCACCGTTGGATTGTAAAAATATGTGCGTCCAGAATAAAAATAAAACTTGCGTAATACGGACGGACCCATCCCACAAAAAAGGCATCTAACACGTCAAATGTTTGTGCTGTACAAATCAAATAAATGCTCTATCCGTTCGCTCAGAATAAATGGTAAAACAGGAAAGCCTCGATTGTTCCCTCAAAATAAAATAGGATGCCTCACGTAGAATAAAATTAGGAATGCCTCAATACAAAAACGAAAGCCCTACAGAGTCCATGCATGTTCACCCTGAAAAAAAAAAGAATCCATGCATGTTATGTGTGGAAACGTATAAACTAAGACCACCTAAGAAGCTACATATTTTTCCTGTGAAACGTACTAATGCATGGTTAACGGAGCTTGCAATATATCACAGATAAATGTATTTTTGTTCCCTTTGTTATAAAAAAGTAGCGTACAATATTATGCTTTGTTGTATGTCAATCTAGATACAAGAAACTAATTGTTCGTTTACCAGAAAAAAAAAGCTAATTGCTCCCTTCCAAAAAGACACCACCTACACAATAACAATGCATGTAAGCAGGCATACAATACCAATCCTGTCCATAAATCGCACTTACAAATAAAAATGCATGTACGTATGCATTTACTATTTTCTTAAAATATAAAGAAATTAGTGCAAAAATATATTCTGAATTTGAGTGAAAAATATATGTAATAACCAAATCTGAGATTTAAAAATAGTTATAAATTGCTACACGGATGCAAGTGCGCCAGAAAATTAACCGCCGACTTTAGAACTTAAGTTGTGCACTTTAAGTTCAATAATTAAGATATTAATTAGTATGCACATAACAATATGAGAGTGTATAATCTCAAAAAGAATGTAAGTTCATAGTAACCAGTAGAAGGGTTGTGCTCACGTCCAAGTAAATTTATGGCACTGATGTCGCTAGATAAACCTATTAATCATAGGCTAGAGTACCAGCTAAACATATTCTAAACTAAAATCGATTTTGAAAAATATTAGCAAATGTTACACCTCCAGAAAGTTTAAGAGGTTTAAATAGTCCAAGAATTTTCTTCCCATAAATTACAACTCTGCTTAACAGAACATACAACCAGTCTTTCAACAGTCGGGTCAATTTCCAGAAATGTACAAACTAAAATAAAATCTAACATATGTTCTTCCAAACTAATAACCTGTCTTTCCAGACATGGTCGAGCTTCCAAAAATTCAGTACAAACTAACTTCTAAAATTTCAACTGAACTTTCAAAATTTAGAAATATAAAGATGGCATCCGGAACTTTTTTCTCTAAGTAAAAAAAGATTCATCCGATCCTTAACAGGGATCCAAGCGTGTTTGGGACTAATTTCTGATATGTCACCCGGTGGGCTCTGTGTTCATAAATTCCATGGGACTCCAACCTAATGAATTTGTTTTTTTGTCGGAAGACACAGAATGTTCCACAAGTTAAAAAAAAACTTCGAGAAGCTCAATGATCTTCTAAACATTCTAGAAATACAAGGATAAGCTTGAATCAATTGTGGGTCGCTCCTATTGTGGGGCATATAACTTACTCGCATGTAGTAGTGAGTAACACTTGATCTGTAAGGCGGCGATGAGTTGGAGATAAAGATAGGTGAGTGGGTGTGAAATAGACAGACATAGACACATAATGTGAGTGAGAAAGAAAGTGTGACTTGATAGAGCGCGAGAGAGAACATGTTGATTGAGCTGAGAGTGACAGACATTTGTTGAATAACATCCCAATACAATGGTGTCACAAAAAAATGTTGTGGCACAAAGCTCAATAAAAAAATATTATATCAATATAAAACTGACCATGACGACATGAAATAGCCTCTATTTCAGGGTATATCCATATCAAATAAGAATTGCAATCATATGAATTCATATGTACTATGTACTAGACCGTGCGGATGCACGGGTTGCTAACTAGTAATATAAATTAGCATATGCGTGGAGAATGCGCATTGCTTCAAGGCGAGCAACAAGTGCATATGTTGCACCGGAATCAATACCTTCAACCTGACTATAGCCTTAAGCCACTGGCTTTGTTTCTTACCACATCACCATTCTTGTTTTGTTTGTTGCAGAAGATCCATTACTCCCGATAATATTGTGCTTCTTAGGATTCGATCGACCAACCATTTCCCAGACATCATTTATTTTGAATTGCACAAATTCTTCTTGCATTGCATTCATCCAATCAAGATTAGTCACTGCCTCATAATATTTCATCGTTTCTGAAATAGAGACACACGAGAAAGTTCCACAAAAGTTAGACAAAAGAGTGCGAGAATGAGTCGATGAACATGGACCTGGATTGTTTATATCATAGGGAATCAAATCCGAGTCCACTCGATTTGCCACTCGTGGGAGAGGAGGATTTGCATTCGGCTCAGCATTATTGTTATTCTCGGCATTTGAACTGGATTGGCATTATTTTCACCATTTGCATTATCACCATGATTGCCATTGTCTTTGGCATTTTCATTTTGTTCAATATTACCATTGATATAATCATTGCCATTATTCTCGGTATTCTCCTTGCTGTTAGCATTTCCATTTTGGTTGGCACATGCATCTGTTGGGGAACGTTGCATGGGAAACAAAAATTTTCCTATGCACACGCAAGATCTATCCATGGTGATGAGCATCTACGAGAGGGAGAGTGGATCTACATACCCTTGTAGATCGCTAAGCGGGAAGCGTTAAGAAACGCGGTTGATGTAGTCGAACGTCTTCGCGATCCAAATCGCAAGCCGTCCCGTGATCCAATCACAATCCGTCCCGCGATGCAATCACGATCCGTCCCGCGATCCTGTCGCGGTCCTTCCGATCTAGTGCCGAACGGACGGCACCTCCGTGTTCAACACACGTACGGCTCGATGAAGATCTCGTCCTTCTTGATCCAGCAAGAGGAAGCGGAGAGGTAGATGAGTTCTCCGGCAGCGCGACGGTGTGGCGGCGATGGTGGTGGAACTATTCCGGCAGGGCTTTGCCAAGCACCGTCGGAACGATCTAGAGGAGAAACTACGATCTAGATGAAGTAGAGGGAGCACGTTTCAATTAGGGTTAGCCCTCACCTCTAAACCTCTAGTATATATAGGAGGGAGGGGAGGGAGGCCGGCGCCCTAGGGCTGCCCCTTGGTGCGGCCGCAAGGAGGAGGAGGTGGAGGAATCCACCTCCAATCCTACTCCTAGTAGGATTCCCTTCCTTCCCCCACTTGGACTCACCTTTTCCTCAAGACCAGCCGCATAGGCCTTCTTGGGATGGCCTCCCAGCCCACCAGGGGCTGGTGCGCCACCCTCAGGTCCGTGTGACCCACTTGGGGTGTGGTGGGCCCACTTGGTGGACCCCCGGAACCCATTCGTCACTCCCGGTACACTGCCGGAAATGCCCGAAACTTTTCCAGAGTTCAAATACCACCTTCCTATATATCAATATTTACCTCCGGACCATTCCGGAGCTCCTCGTGACGTCCGGGATCTCATGCGGGACTCCGAACAACCTTCGGTGACCACCATACATAAGTCTATATTACCGAAATGTCACCGAACCTTATTAAGTGTGCAGACCCTGCGGGTTCGAGAACTATGTAGACATGACCGAGACGCCTCTACGGTCAATAACCAATAGCGGGACCTGGATGCCCATATTGGTTCCTACATATTCCACGAAGATCTTTATCGGTTGAACCTCTATGTCAATGATTCAGTTAATCCCATATGATGTTCCCTTTGTTCTTTAGTATGTTACTTGCTCGAGATTCGATCGTCGTTATCTCTATACCTTGTTCAATCTCGTTACCGGCAAGCCTCTTTACTCGTTCCGTAATACAAGATCCCGTGGCTAACACTTTAGTCACATTGCTTGCAAGGCTTGTTCTGATGTTGTATTACCGAGTGGGCCCTGAGATACCTCTCCGTCACACGGAGTAACAAATCCCAGTCTTGATCCATGCCCACTCAACAGACACCCTCGGAGATACCTGTAGAGCACCTTTATAGTCACCCAGTTACGTTGTGACGTTTGATACACACAAGGTACTCCTCCGGTGTCAGTGATTTGCATGATCTCATGGTCATAGGAACAGATACTTGACATGCAGAAAACTATAGCAATAAACTGACATAATCATATGCTATGTTTATAGTTTGGGTCTTGTCCATCACATCATTCTCCCAATGATGTGATCTCGTTATCAAATGACATCTTATGTCCATGGCTAGGAAACCTTGACCATCTTTGATCAACGAGCTAGTCTACTAGAGGCATACTAGGGACACAGTGTTGTCTATATATCCACACATGCAATGTGTTTCCAATCAATACAATTATAGCATGGATAATAAACGATTATCATGAACAAGTAAATATAATAATAACCATTTTATTATTACCTCTAGGGCATATTTCCAACAGCATCATCATTGGTAGCAGCATGTTGAGTTCTTCTTCGATAATCAAGAGCATCATCAGAAGAAGAGTCAGGAGCATTTTCTTTGACCGGTTTGGTCTCACCAATAGCCATCTGTCGAATTGCTTAAAAAATCAAAGGTTCATCTATCACAATTGCAGGTGCTCTTTTTGATAGTCGTTAGATTCATCAAATTACAAATTTAGTGTTTACGTAACTTTCCCGTGATGATACTTATACACTCGATAAATATACAAGTTTGAGCCATAACCGAGAAGAAAAGCTTCATGTGCATTGGGTGAAAATTTAGAGGTATGATTCATATCACGAATATAGTATGGTGCACCAAAGACATGAAAATAAGAAACATTTGGTTTTTTGCCAATCATAAGCTCATATGAATTTTTGTAACAAAGTTGTGAAGATAAACACGAATCGCAATGTTACAAGCAATGTTAATAGCATCAGCCCATAAGCGAATGGGAATTTTGAACTCACCGAGAATTGTTCTTGCCATCTCGATGAGAGTTATATTCTTTATTTCTACAACTCCATTTTTTTAGGGAGTGTAGGCAGCAGAGAATTCATGAGCAATACCATTTTCATCGCGAAAATATTCAATATGGATATTTTCAACTCACTGACATTATCACTTCGGACATGCTTTATGGTCACTTCATATTCATTCTAAGCCTTCTTGGAAAATTTCTTGTATACATCTTTCTTCAATCTTTTATCTTCAAGAAAGAAAACCAATTGTATCGAGACAAATCATCGACAATAACCAGACCATAATGACTACTGCCGAAACTTGCATAATTTTGTGGCCCAAAAAGACCCATATGAAGTATTTAGAGAGGCCTTGTCATAGTCATGACAGTTTTTGATGAATGGTGCTTCTTGCCCAATTTCCCCGCCTTACAAGTTCCACACAAACGATCTTTATCGAATTTCACATAGAAAATGCCCTGAAGATGCTTTTTCTTCACTAGAGTATGTAGATTCCTCGTCCCAGCATGAACAATTCTTCGGTGCCACAACCAGCCTTCTGTAGTTTTTGCTAGCAAATTGGTTTGGACTGTGGGACCTTTAGAGAAATCCACATATTACAAATCATCTTCTCTAGTTCCCTCAAACACGAAGGAATTGTGAGTGGCCATGAAGACACTGCATTTGGATATCGAGAATAATACTAGCATGCCTAAATCACATAGCTTGCCAATTAACATAAGGTTAAATTCAAGGAACCGAACAAGTAGAACATCGTCACTATTCTTGTCCTTGTAATTAGGAATTTTACCTAACCCAATTACGTTTCCATTGTTGTTATCACCCAAAGTAATGAACTTCTGAGAGAAAGCAGTTAAGTTGGTTGGGGTCAACAAACAACGACTTGTCTCTGGTCATATGACTAGTGCATCCACTATCCATGATCCAATTAGTCCACCCAGAGACATAGCCCTACAACAGAATCAAGTTTACTTAACCACCCATATCTTGTTTCTCAAGGAAGAGTTGGCATAATTGAAAGAATATGCATTGTAATTCTTCCGAGACATGTGAGTATAGTTATTTGAAGAAGAATGCATATATTCATTCTGGCGAGCCTTTTCAAGTATGTGCCAAGCATTTTCAGTCTGCATGGTTAATAGCAGTGTGATAGGTAATTCATGCATTGATAACAGGCTTAGGAACCCAAATGTTTTTCTTCGGTGGTCCTTTTCTGTTGTTTTGACCGATGTGGCGAGAAATGTTTGCAATGCTGGTTCTTGAACAACTTATAGTTGTCAAGGGACTCATCATCATCACATACAGGAATAGGATAGTCAAGTCCTAAGGGTAGTTTGGGATCAACAATTTTGCTCTTGGAAGGAACACACACTATTTGACGATATTGCTCAGGTTCCCGGTACGTGCCATTTTCATTTAGTTTCCTTCCTAGGATGTTTGTGAAGGATGAATTTCTTCAAAAAATAACAAAGGGTTTGATACTCCTTGAGACTTTTGAACAGTCCCGTCTGAAGAAGATTCTTCAACCTAGCATGTACATCAGACATAGTAGTGATTTCCTCGAGCGAGGGGTTAGCAACCACATCAACAATAGAAGCATTTCTTTTGGCGGTATTAGAGGTTTCAATATTATTATGTTCAAGGAATTTTAAGAAGGATCGAAAAAACAGCACATGTCTGATGTCATGCAAGTGCACATGGTTTATTTGTAGCCTTTTCAAAGTAAAAGTATCGATCCCACGGGAAGCACAAGAATAAGTCTTTTGTCTCTTGTAGGGCTTAAATAACTATGCCTGCAAGTCGTAAGAAATACAACGCAGTATTAATATGGTGGAAACGGTGTAGCAAGCGTAAATCTAAAATAGTAAAATAGAATATAGTACATAAAGTAGAGTGTCAAAATCAATAAGACTAGGGCATCCTCATGGAGTCTGGATTTCCCACTATGTGCATCTTTAGCGGAGCCTAAACAGAGTGATACGTGTAGTGGCCTTGTCCAAAGCCACAGACTGACGGACGTGCCATAAGGGATGCATATCCCCATCTCTTGATATTAAATTTTCTCTTCCAAGAGAGGGATCACATCAATCAATATCTTGTTTGTGTCCTTGCAATCTAATATTTCGCTCTCAAATTCCTCCAAAATAAGAGACCATCTGACCCATCTGGGTTTTGCTTCCTTGTTGTCAAGGACCTCTTTTATCTCTTAGCGATCTATGTAGAGTATGACCTTGGCGTCGGTGATGTAAGGCCTGAACTTTTCACAGCAAATATTACCGCATATAATTTTGTATTATTCTTAGAATAATTTCTTGAGCTTCAGTAAGAGTGTGGCTAGCATAATAAATAATATTGAACTTACTACCTTCTTGTTGGCCTAGTACCATACTTACCGTGTTGTCATCAGTCTTGCATACCACTTCAAAAGTTCGGTTCCGGATCGGAGGTATAATGACATGAACAGTAAGCAAGGCTCGTTTTAGCATCTCGAAGGCAGCCTTCCACTCATCATCGAACACAAATGGAGCGCTTTTCTGCAAATGGTTAGTCAGAGGTTTTGAGATACTAGAGAAAACTTTAATAAAGCATCTATAGAAGCCAACATGCCCTAAAACAATTCTTATGCCTCTTATGTCCCAAGGATACGACAATTTTTCTACAACATCTATTTTTGCCCTATCCACCCCAATAACGTTTCTAGATATTTTATGTCCCAGTACAATGCCTTCATTAACCATGAAATGGCATTTTCCCCAATTCAGGACAAGATTGATGTCTTCACACCGCTGTAAAACTTTGTCAATGTTGTGAAGACAATCATGGAAAGAAGTCCCATAGACGGGATAATCGTCCTTGATCTCCTCAACAAAATCGATAAACATATCATTCATACATCTCTGAAAAGTAGCAGATATAGCATTACAAAGGACAAATGGCATACGACGATAAGAATACATACCGAAGGGGCAAGTGAACGTAGTTTTGTCTTGGTCTTTTGAGTGCACTGCTATTTGTGAGAATTCAGAATATCCATCTAGGTAACAAAAGAGAATATGATGTGCCAATCTCTCCAACGTCTTATCACGAAACAGTAGGGGATCATGATCCTTAGGAGTCTCCTTACTGAGCTTCCTAAAATCAATACACATTCTATACCCGACTTTTTTTCTAGTGGGGAGTAGCTCAATATATTAGGAACTACGTAAACCTCCTATCTTAGGCACAAAATGAACAAAACTTGCCCACTTACTTCCAAATACTGAATATATAATTCCTGCATCGAGTAGGCGGTTATCTCTTTCCTTACTACTTCCTTCATATCGAGATTTGATGTTCACTACTGCAGGATGGTCCAAAGACGACACATCAATGAGAGACCCTTCGACGAAACTGTGTGCGATGCATGAATCGCAAACGGTATAGTTCAAGCTCCGTCGTCAATGACACAAACTGTATGCGATGGTGTATCCATTAAATACGATTCAGAAAATAGTTGTGTGTGCGATATACGGCAGAAAGTTGACCTTTACGAACCGTTTGTGATGAGGCGAAATGGGACAAACGGTTAATCAAACATAGATGTGTGCGATGTACGGCATACAGTTCAAAGTGTAGAACTGTTTGTGAAGACACAATATAAAGCAAACAGTTACGCAAATCCGGATCTATGTGTTGTAGAAGGCATACAGGTCCCTCGAACGAACTGTTTGCGATGATACAGAAGAACACAAACGGTTCGGTGTAACAAGGTGTGTGTCATATGCTGCAAAAGTTCGATAATCAGAATTGTGTGCTATAATTGTGGACAACACATACGATTTGTTGTTTTGAATTGTGTGCTCGACAGGGCACACAATTCAAGAAACCAACTGTGTGCAATGTTGAGAGTGATCACTGTCGAATCTGTATTCTTAACCGTTTGCGATGAGATCGACAGTGTAGATGGAGTTAAGGAATAAATATGAGCAAACGACAACAGAGTTAAGGATTACAATTTGTTTTACTTCTTCTTCTTCTTGTTGTTGGATGGCCCCGCGCCATCATCTTGACGTGGACGCTTCTTTTTGCTGACCGCTGGGTTTTCATCGCCATCGTCGTTGATGTCCTCGTCGTCGTCCTCCTTGTTCGACCATTCCTCCTCCTTCTCTCCGCCGTCATCTTCTACGTCCTTCGGCGACTCCTCGTCATCGTCCTCCTTGTTCGACCATTCCTCGTCCTTATCATCGTCGTCATCTTCTTCATCCTTCGGCAGCTCCTCGTCGTCGTCCTCGTCTCTGTCCTCCTTGTTCGACCATTCCTCCTCCTCCTCATCGTTGTCGTGTTCTTCGTCCTTGGGTGGTTCCTCGTCCATCGGGTCGTTGTCCGATGACTACGGCAGCGGCGTTACTTCCATGAACCGGGTAAAATGGAGGTCAGGCCTCGACGCCGAACACATGGAAGATGAGCGCGATGATTCTTAGGTTGACCCTGATGTCTACTATGCAACCTTCTTCTTGTAGACTCGTGCTGGGCCTCCAAGCGCAGAGTTTTGTAGGACAGTAGCAAATTTCCCTCAAGTGGATGACCTAAGGTTTAGCAATCCGTGGGAGGCGTAGGATGAAGATGGTCTCTCTCGAACAACCCTGCAACCAAATAACAAAGAGTCTCTTGTGTCCCCAACACACCCAATACAATGGTAAATTGTATAGGTGCACTAGTTCGGCGAAGAGATGGTGATACAAGTGTAATATGGATGGTAGATATAGGTTTTTGTAATCTGAAAATATAAAAAAAGCAAGGTAACTAATGATAAAAGTGAGCACAAACGGTATTGCAATGCTTAGAAACAAGGCCTAGGGTTCATACTTTCACTAGTGCAAGTTCTCTCAACAATACTAACATAGTTGAATCATATATAAATCCCTCACGTGCGACAAAGAGTTCACTCCAAAGTCACAAATAGCGGAGAACAAACGAAAAAATTATTGTAGGGTACGAAACCACCTCAAAGTTATCTTTTTCGATCAATCTTATGAGCTATCCCTATAAGTGTCACGAACAGCCCTAGAGTTCGTACTAAAATAAAACCTTAAGATACACATCAACCAAAACCCTAATGTCACCTAGATACTCCAATGTCACCACGAGTACCCATGGGCTTGATTATACGATATGCATCACACAATTTCAGATTCATCATGTTCA
This sequence comes from Elymus sibiricus, assembly GCA_039707655.1. Lineage (NCBI taxonomy): Eukaryota > Viridiplantae > Streptophyta > Magnoliopsida > Poales > Poaceae > Elymus > Elymus sibiricus. The sequence continues at coordinate 529,374,503 of CM077675.1, forward strand.
ATCCAACACAATGAACTTCAAAGAGTGCCCCAAAGTTTCTACTGGAGAGTCAAGACGAAAACATGTGCCAACCCCTATGCATAGATTCCCAAGGTCACGGAACCCGCAAGTTGATCATCAAAACATACATCAAGTGGATCAATAGAACATCCCATTGTCACCATGGATATCCCATCGCAAGCTTTAGCCACGCGACATAAAAGAGGAGAAGCGTAAAATCATCAGAAACCCTAAGTTCATTAGGGGTCAATGAGGGAGTCCTGGACTAAGGGGTCCTTGGTCTATCGGCCTGTCTAATAGGCCGGACAATGGGCTGAGCTGTGACCATCATTAAAGAGTCGAAGACTATGATAATGCCGAGTTCAGGATGGAAACTTCTCAAGCTGTGGCGTGTACTGCAAGGACAAGATGACAAATTCGTCATATTCCTTCTCCGATGTACCCGACATTATGTAACCCTAGACACCCCTGGTATCTATATAAACCAATTGGTTTTAGTCCGTAAGGTAAGATTACGATCAGAACTCTTAGGGTTTAGACTACTACATATGATCTCGAGGTAGATCAACTATGTACTCCATACTCCATCATCAATACAAAAAAAGCAGGACGTAGGGTATTACCTCCATAGAGAGGGCCCGAACCTGGGTAAACATCATATTCCCTGTCTCCTGTAACCCATCGATCCGAGATCCACAGTTTGGCACCCTCTACCCGAGATCTGCCGGTTTTGACGCCGACATTTGTGCTTTCATTGAGAGTTCCACTTTAGGATCGCCAAAAGGATCGATGGCTCGCTTGGTCACCAGTGACGGCATCAGTGCTAGGGACATCTTAATCCCTGGCAAGCCTTCCACGTTTGGCAGCATTGTTCCGCACGTCGAGGCAGCTGGTCAACTTGATCAGATCGTTGACAACCTGGATTACGTCGATGATGCACAAGGCGATCTGGTCCTCACTCGGTTCTCGGTTCCATCGTCGGATCCTTGACTTCGGGTCCTCACCCCGACCTTGTGTCTGGGATGATACCCACTCCGGATCCGGCCTTGAGCACATATTCGGGCAGGGCATCTGGAGATCAGGGGTTAGCCCTGGTCGGGCACACCTTCCGTGCCGACACGTCAGAAATTAACTCCACCAAGTTTCTGAAGTGTAGTTCGGCTGATCGCTCATTATTATACGATACGTTGGCACGGATTCAGACTTTAGAAATCACAGACGACTTGACCTTGATCCATGCTCAGATCGATCTCGAGGTCGCCCACAGGGAACTTTGTTTCCCACCCACCACCCACTTCGTAGCCACAATCGACGATTTAACCGATGTGCTGGACTTCTGTTCGGATGTGGCCGAAGATACATATGTGAATATCGACGCAGCTGCTCCTTCCCGTACTGGACAGTGGACAGCCACCTCCACCTATGATGTGTACATGGTGGACACCCCCAAAGAAGATGACGCCACAGGGAAGAGCAAAGATGACACACCAATAAAAAACGGTGGCGGCGATCAGCCGAAACACCGGCGTCGGCGCAAAAAACCTAAGGCACGCAAGGGGAGAGAAAGCAACTTGGGCACCGAAGAAACCGCTACCCCGGATGAACCAGAGATCCTTGTCAACCCCGCTGCTCCCGAACACAATCTCAATGATTCGGAGGGCATATGGATCTGGAAGGACCTGAGGGCCCTGAATACTCCGAGGACAGCAACTACCTTCCTCTTTTCGAGGATGAGGATAGTCTCGGAGATGAAGATTTCATCATTCCTGAAGATCCGCTATATCAAGAACGGTTCAAACGACAGCACATAGCCACCGCTCGAAGCCACAAGATAAAACAACAGCAAATCAGGGCCGAACAAGACACTATTAATGGCCAATGGACGCAAGTCCTAGCCACCGAAGAAGGGTACGGCCAGGAATGGCAGGGACAAAATAAAAGTTACCCGTGCCGCCGGCTACTGCCAGAGTTTGAAGACGAGGCCCTTGAGCCCGCACTGCCTTGACGGACTCAGGAAAACCAGCCGGAACACCCCCTCGAGGGCGGGATAGAGCGGCTGGAAATGCCGGAGACCAACCCGAACTCCCCCGCATAAGAGAGAAGAAGCTAGCACAGCCCGAAAACCAGTTCGACCTATGACACAACCTGAATGCTAAAGCAGGCCGGCCAAGATCCATCTATGGATCTAGAGGGCGAACCCCCGCTGGACGGGGTGGGTACCAAGCTCGGCTCGACCAGAACGATAGAGTCCGAGGTCAACAACGAGACAGGCTTTCACCCAACATCCATCACGAGGTTGCCAATTTCAGAGGCGCCACACACCCAATGTGTTTTACAGATGAGGATGTAGCATCAGTTCCCCGAAGGGTTTAAACCTGTGATCATAGAAAAATACGATGGGACAATAGACCCGGCCGTGTGGATTGAAGACTTCCTCCTTCACATCCATATGGCACGAGGAGATCACCTTCATGCCATAAAATACTTACCGCTGAAGCTTAAAGGACCAGCACAGCATTGGCTGAATAGCCTCCCAGAAAATTCTATTGGGAGTTGGGAAGACCTTGAGGATGCTTTCCGCGCTAACTTTGAAGGCACCTATGTCCGGCCCCCGAATGCCGATGACTTGAGCCATATCGTCCAACAAGACGGTGAGTCATCTCGGCAATTCTGGAACCGATTCCTGACCAAGAAAAATCAAATTGTCGATTGTTCGGATGCCGAGGCACAGGCCTCCTTCAGGAACAATATCCGGGAGGAATGGCTAGCTCGGTAACTCGGGCATGACCGGCCGAGAACAATGGAAGCCCTTACCTCACTTATGACATGCTTTTGCGTGGTCGAGGATAGCTGGCTAGCCCGTTGAAAAACCCTCCCGGAAAGCCCGAGACGTCTGAAGTGCGGGATGGTAACGGAAAGCCATGGCGCAATAAGAACAAGCGTCATCACAACGGCTATGAGTCCGAAGACACTACGTCAACGACGGATTCACCAATTCAAAATCATCACAGCAGAGGAAACCCTTTAAAGGGAATAGGGATGGACCTACCCAGCTGGAGAAAATCATGGATAGGCCCTGATACGTCTCCAACGTATCCACTTTTCCTAACACTTTTGCTCTTGTTTTGGACTCTAATTTGCATGATTTGATTGGAACTAACCCGGACTGACGCTGTTTTCAGCAGAATTACCATGGTGTTGTTTTTGTGCAGAAATAAAAGTTCTCAGAATGGAACGAAATTTTTTGGAGATTTATTTTGGAATAAATAAGGAATTTTTGAGCCAAGAGTCACCGGAGAGGGGGCCCAGGGTGACCACCCTCTACCAGGGTGCGCCAGGCTCCCCTGGCGCGGCCTGGTGGAAGGTGGACACCTCGTGGGTCCCCCGACCCTAATTCCAACGCTATAAATTCACATTTTTCCGGAAAAAAATTAGAGAGAAGGTTTTACCTCGTTTCACGATACGGATCCGCCACCACCTCCTATTCTTCATCGGGAGGCCAGATCTGGAGTCCGTTTGGGGCTCGGGAGAGGGGAATCCTCGGTCTTCGTCATCATTAACCCTTCTCTATCGCCAATTCCATGATGCTCCCCACCGGGAGTGAGTAATTCCTTCGTAGGCTTGCTGGTCGGTGAGGAGTTGAATGAGATTCATCATGTAATCGAGTTAGTTTTGTTAGGGCTTGATCCCTAGTATCCACTATGTTCTAAGATTGATGTTGCTATGACTTTGCCATGCTTAATGCTTGAATCTAGGGCCCGAGTGCCATGATTTCTGATCTGAATAGTTTATGTTATCATCATTATATCTATGTTCTTGATCCGATCTTGCCTAGTTATATGCACCTATTACGTGTTATGATCAGTCAACCCATAGTGACAATATTTGGGATATTTCACGGTGATGACCGTAGTTTGAGGAGTTCATGTATTCACTAAGTGCTAATGCTTTGTTCCGGTTCTCTATTAAAAGGAGGCCTTAATATCCCTTAGTTTCCTTATGGACCCCGCTGCCACGGGAGGGTAGGACAAAAGATGTCATGCAAGTTCTTTTCCATAAGCACGTATGACTATATACGCAATACATGCCTACATTACATTGATGAACTGGAGCTAGTTCTATGTCGCCCTAGGTTATGACTGGTATATGATGAATATCATCCAACAAATACTCCGATCCAGTGCCTACGAGCTTTTCACTTATTGATCTTGCTAAGTTACTACTGTTGCTGCTACTGTTACTCTTGCTACAAAATCACTACTACTATTGTTACCGCTACTGTTACTATTACTACTACTATCAACCTATCATATTACTGTGCTACTGATCACTTTGCTGCAGATATTTATCTCCAGGTGTGGTTGAATTGACAACTCACCTGCTAATACTCTCAAATATTCTTTGGCTCCCCTTGTGTCGAATCTATAAATTTTGGTTGAATACTCTACCCTCGAAAACTATTGCGATCCCCTATACTTGTGGGTTATCAAGACCTTTTTCTGGCGCCGTTGCCGGGGAGCATAGCTATATGTGTTGAGTCACTTGGGATTTATATCAACTTATCACTATGAAGAATCTGAAGGATACAAGAACCAAGTTCGTCCCCTCTCGTACGAGAGGAGGTAAGGAATTGCCATCTAGCTCTGCTTTTGATTCACCTACTGTTTTGAATCAGCTTGTTACACCACCACCTATTGATCGTCCTGATATGCTTGATGATGCTACTTCTAAAATTTATGATAATACTATTGCTACAAGTGTTGAAACCATTCCACTGAATGAATTACTAGATGCTCATCTTGCTAAAGCTAGAGAACTTGAATATGCTGAAACTAATGAAGATTTTGAATCACCTGCTACTCCTCGCTCTCCTAGATTTGAAATGCCTAAGATACCTGAAGGTTATGCTTTAGATGGAGAAATAGCTAGAGAGATTCTTGCTTGTAAAGATAGGAATGATGTTAAGAAACTAATATGCAAGTATAAGGAAAAGACTCTGAATGCTAAGATGAAATGTGATCCTAAGTTTGCTACTTCACCTATCTCTGTTACCGATAAGGATTGTGAATTCTCTGTCGAGCCAGAGTTAATTACTTTGGTTTAATCCGATCCTTTTCATGGCTATGAAACTGAAACTGTGGTAGCACACCTTACTAAGCTGAATGATATAGCCACCCTATTTGCTCATGATGAGAAGATTCGCTACTATTACATTCTCAAATTATTTCCATTCTCATTAAAGAGTGATGCTAAGATATGGTACAACACTCTTACTCCTGGTTGTGTGCGTAGTCCCCAGGATATGATTTACTACTTCTCTGAAAAATATTTTCCTGCTCATAAGAAACAAGTTGCCTTACAAGAAATATTTAACTTTGTGCAAATTAAAGAAGAGAGTCTCCCACAAGCTTGGGGGAGGCTTCTCCAATTGCTTAATGCTTTGCCTGATCATCCTCTTAAGAAACATGAAATACTTGATATCTTCTATAATGGACTAACTGATGCTTCTAGGGATTTCATAGATAGTTGTGCTAGTTGTGTTTTCAGGGAACGAACTGTCGAACAAGCTGAGGAATTATTGAATAATATATTGAAGAACTATGATGATTGGACTCTCCCTGAACCAGCAATTGAACCCACTCCGAAGAAGAAGGGTATCTTATTTCTCAGTCCTGAAGATATGCAAGAGGCAAAGAAATGTATGAAGGAAAAAGGTATTAAAGCTGAGGATGTTAAGAATTTACCACATATTGAAGAAATACATGGGCTCAACACACCACCACCTCCACAGGTGGTAGAGGTAAATTCTTTATTAAAGTTTGATGAAGGTGATATCTCTTACAATAAAGATCCTAGTCAATGCTTATATGAGTTTGATAACTACATTATGAAACAAGAACACTTCAATGCAAATGCTCTGAAACACTTGAAATATAATTCTGATATGATTGCTCGCTTGAGTGACTTGTTATTTAGAATCAATAATGATGTTAGAGGTGTAGGAAAACATGCCTCTATGGTTCAAACTCAGTTAGAACAAGTTGCTAAATCTCAAAGAGAATTGCTTGATAAAATGAATAATAAATGAATGATCCTGCTATTAGAGTAGTGACTAGAGGAGGTAGAATGACCCAAGAACCTCTGTATCCTGAGGGTCATCCTAAAAGAATTGAACAAGAATCTCAAGGAATTAATGCTGATACACCTAGTCCTTCTAAGAAGAAAAAGAAAAGGAAAAATGATAGGACTTTGCATGCTTCTAGTGAACCTGAGATAGAAAAACGTCCTAATGATACTAATGATGTTTCTATTTCTAATGCTAAAACTCAATATGGTAATGAACATCAACCTAGTGACAATGATATTGATAGCGATGTTCATGCGGATACTCAACCTAGTAATGATAAAGAACCAGATAATGATGTAGAAATAGAACCTGCTGTTGATCTTGATAACCCACAAGCTAAAAATAAACATTATGATAAAAAAGACTTTGTGGCTAGGAAACATGGTAAAGAAAGAGAGCCATGGGTTCAGAAACCCATGCCTTTTCCACCTAAACCATCTAAGAAAAAGGATGATGAAGAATTTGAACGCTTTGCTGAAATGATTAGGCCAGTCTTTTTGCGTACCCGTTTAACGGATATCTTAAAGATGCCTCCTTATGCTAAGTACATGAAAGACATCATCACTAATAAAAGGAAGATTCCTGAAGTTGAAATCTTCATTATGCTTGATAATTACTCTTTTAAGGATGGAGTACCTAAAAAAACTTGGAGACCCTGGAATACCAACTATACCTTGCTCCATTAAAAGAAATTATGTCAAAACTGCTTTGTGTGATTTAGGAGCTGGTGTTAGAGTTATGCCTTTATCTTTATATAAAAGACTTGATTTGAATAAACTCACACCTACTGAAATATCATTGCAAATGGCTGACAAATCAACTGCCATACCTATCGGTATTTGTGAGGATGTGCCCGTTGTTGTTGCAAATGTTACTATCTTAACGGACTTTGTTATTCTTGAGATGCCCGAGGACGACAACATGTCGATTATCATTGGTAGACCCTTTTTGAATACTGCAGCGGCTATTATTGATTGCAATAAAAGCAAGATCACTTTTCATATCAACGGTAATGAGCAGACAGTGCACTTTCCGAAGAAGCAATTCCAAGTGAATGGTGTTAATGTTATTGAAAATTCTTCAACACTCATTATTGGAAGCTTTCAATTACCTCTACCTATTGTTAAAAAGAAGTATGATATTATTATGGTTGGGGATATGCCTATCCCCATTGAGGTAACCTAGTGTTTTACGAAAGTTCTTCGGTTTCATGCTAATTGAAAGTGGTTGTTAATAAGACTTGATCAACCTTATTAATGATCATTTTCGAGAGGTATGAAGTTGATGAATTTAGTAGACTCAACTCTCTGTATCCATTTTTAGTTTTCTGTTTTTCTTAGTTAAATAAAATAAAATGCCATGCTTTTCCAGTTTTCTATTTTCCCCGTGTAATAAAAAATGACCCAAAAATAGAAGTTCTCAGAATGCCCTGAAAATTTAACATGATTTTTTTTGATTATTTGTGAATTTGTGGGACAAATAATACCAGAGGGGGTGTACCAGGTGGCCACCCTCCACCAGGGCGCGCCAGACCCCCTGGCGCGGCCTGGTAGAGGGTGGCCCCCAGGTGGGTCCCCTGACTTATCTCTTTAGCCCATGTCATCTCCTACCTCCTGAAAAAAATCACCATTGCTCTCTCCCTCGTGTTCTTGCTCAAGAACCCGTGGATTTGGATCTCTTTGCTCAAAGCTCTATTTCCAAAATTGTTTGGGGGATTGCTTCTCGGTATGTAACTCCCCCATTGCTCCAATTAGTTTTTGATTTAGCGGGTTATTTTCAGAATAATTAGCTACTCTTGGTGCTGCTGTAGATGAGCTTGCATGTTGAATTCTTAGAGTTCTAAGTAGTTTGAATGCTTGATATGGCCTCTATGCATCCCTAGGAATAGTTGCTAACAATTTTATTTCGTTTTGTTAACAAAATTTTGTGTCACAATTTTTTTCAGAATTTACTCGCAAATAAAATGCAATTCTTCAGGAGTTCTTCGAGGAGGAGATCCTCGGGAGCATCATCAAGTGGAAGCTCTATGCGACAATCTTATGTTGAGCCAAGTGCAAGCTCGATACGGGACGCTCAAACTAAATCATGCCTTTGGCCATGTAACACTTTCATGGAAAGTGCAGGTATTAAGGAAGAATTTGAACAGTATGCTTGCAACACCGACCTGGTTCCCTTCATCGAAGTTAAGTGCACTCAACACCTCACTCTCACAGAGACATTTACTAAGAAGTTTAAATATTTTCCTCGTGAGTCAAGAGTTCCATTTAGTCTGTATGACAATGCTTTCACCATGCCTTTAGACGTATTTTGTGACGCGTGTAAAATTCCGTATTGGGGTGCATTAAACAAACCAACAAAACCTGAGTTTGAATCATTACTGAGAAACCTTTGTTGTGGTGAAATTAGAGGAGTGACACAAGGAAGGATAAAAAGCATCCATTTCCCGTCTATTCAATACCTTGCACTCTTTAATGGTAAATGTATTGTAGGCAAGCAAGACTGTAGCACGCTCTGTGCCCATGATTTGAGCCTTATATACACTGCTCTAACTGGAATTAAAGACTACAATTTAGGAGCAACCATTGCATGGAGATTGACTCTCATTGCTTCTAATGGTAACTTCTATGGAGGGATTTACGCCTCTCACCTCTCTGCGAGGTTGGGAGTGTCCCCTTGGCCTAATGATCCTATCTTACATAGCCAGTACTTAGACATTGATGCCATGAAACAGCATAAATTTCTTACAGGCACAGTTAATAATTACACCTTCAACTTGAGGTTTGATAACGGTCCCGTTGTGCCTATTGTATTGCCTGCTCCTGCTCTCTTTGATTTTAACAGCAAGGGAAGATACTTCGTCTATGAGAGCGAGGCTAGTGCGTACAATGCAGAGGTTGAAGCTGCCAGGAGGGCTGAGGTGGTTGCACCAAGAGCCTCGGTAGGCTATCACTCAGGCCATTATCCAGGTTACGGATGGTGATCCCCAAGCTAGGCCAAAAGCCTAAGCTTGGGGGACTACGTATTCCCACCGACATTACATTCATGTTCACACATCTCTTTTCATTTGTCGGTGTTCAAACTCTTTCATTGTATTATCCATGCTAGATTTATTTTCTCGTTTTCTTCTCGTGTGTTTGAAAAACTTTGAGAAAATCCAAAAATACTTCTTGCTTCTTTTCGGTTTTTCTTTTCATTTTAGTTGGTTGTAGTATTAAAAGAAAACCCAAAAATATTTCTTATTTCTTCTTTTGCTTGTTGGGAGTTCACCTGTGTAAATAGTTTTTCTTGTTTTTGTTTTTCCTTCTTGTGTTTGCTTTCTTCAAGAAAAACTAAAAACTCCAAAAATATTTCAGTGTGTTTCTCTGAAATTCTCTTTCTTCTATTGAGTCATACCAAGGAGAAGACCACAATGAAAATGTTGAGTGGCTCTCATATGCTTAATTGTTTATCTAACAAAGAGCCCATATTACCTTGTCTTCTCCTCTTGAATGAAATGTTTGCAGATTCCAGCTTAATCCACGGCACTCTTGCACTATTATTATTTCAATATCATTTGATTGTGCAAGTGAAAGGCAATAATGACAACATTTGATGAATTGACTGTGGCACAGAAAAGCTGGTATGAACTCAACTTGTTCTTGTTTTTGTAAATATGTTTAACCTAGTATCCATGATTCAACACATTATGATTGAACATGTTTGCAATGACAATTAGAGATTATAGTGATTCATGCCATGCTCAAGTAGCTAGGAGTGGATAATGATTTATCTTAGATGTCAACATGCATTAAAATGGTTGTGATGTAGTATGATGATATGGTAACCTCCTCTGAATGTTTCAAGCGGCTTGACTTGGTCCATGTTCACGCATGTAGTTGAATCAAAACCAACATAGCCTTCATGATATTTATGTTCATGGTGTCCATATCCTACTCATGATAGCATTCAATGTTTATTATTCGTAATGCATGTTTATGACCGTATTTGCTCTCTAGCTGGCTGCTTCTCAATCTATTTGCTAGCCTTCACCTGTACTAAGTGGGAATTCTGCTTGTGCATCAAAAACCCTTAAACCAAAGTTATTCCAGATGAGTCCACCATACCTACCTATATGCGGTATTACCCTGCCATTCCAAGTAAATTTGCATGTGCCACCTCTAAAACTTCAAATAAACATCTATTTTGTGTGCCTGGACCGCTCATGGAGCAACAGGGGGTGGTCAATATCTTCCATGTTAAGCGGATTACTCTCATGATGAGTGTTTATTCACTCGTCCTTGCACGAGAAGGGCGGTAATAGGGATTCCCAGTCCCGAAATCAAAATAAATGCAAATAACTAAACAAAACTCCCCCAGGAATGTTGTTGGTTTGGACGGTACCCGTGGATTCGGCTCGCCGTGGAGTGTGTTTGTTGGTGGAGGGGGAGTAAACATTTACTTTTACCGCTTGGGAACCACCACTAATTTGTTTAACATGGAAGATATTGATAGCTCTTGGTCGTAACGTTGACAGGAAGGGTGTACCTCTCAAAATTATACTTATCTCTTATTTAATTCTTGAGCTCTGGCACCTCTGCAAATCCATGCTTCCCTCTGCGAAGGGACTATCTATTTACTTTAATGTTGAGTCATCGCCTTCTAAAATAAGCGCCAGATCTGAGAGCACTATTGTCATCCTTATGCATTGTGTATAGTGATTGTTGGATGCATCATGACTGGAACTTTTCTACCATGAATTACAATGGTTAGTCCCTGCTTGAACTTTGGAGGTGCTTTGCATTTATGTTTTGCGGTCTCAGAAAGGGCTAGCGAGATACCACTATTGTCATATTGTATCATGATTGTTTTGATAAATTGTTTGCACTTGAGATATCTTATTATTGCTCGCTAGTTGCCTGTGTCATTGATATGAATTAATGTAGTCTTTAAGAGTTACTGTCGACATGGTTGGTCATGATCTTTGCTGAAAAGCCGAGTGCTACTTAAGCATATATATGTAAACAAGAACAAAAGAGTTCGTAAAAGTTTTTCTTTCTCCCTTTAAGTTTGTCAACTGAATTGCTTGAGGACAAGCAAGGGTTTAAGCTTGGGGTAGTTGATACGTCTCCAACGTATCCACTTTTCCTAACACTTTTGCTCTTGTTTTGGACTTTAATTTGCATGATTTGAATGGAACTAACTCGGACTAATGTTGTTTTCAACAGAATTACCATGGTGTTGTTTTTGTGCAGAAATAAAAGTTCTCGGAAATTTTTGGAGATTTATTTTGGAATAAATAAGGAATTTTGGAGCCAAGAGTCACCGGAGAGGGGACCCAGGGTGCCCACCCTCTAACAGGGCACGCCAGGTCCCCCTAGCGCGGCCTGGTGGAGGGTGGACACCTCGTGGGTACCCCGACCCTAATTCCAACGCTATAAATTCACATTTTTTCGAAAAAAATAGAGAGAAGGTTTTACCTCGTTTCGCGATACGGATCCGCCGCCACCTCCTATTCTTCATCGGGAGGCCAGATCTGGAGTCCGTTTAGGGCTCCGGAGAGGGGAATCCTCGGTCTTCATCATCATCAACCCTTCTCCATCGCCAATTCCATGATGCTCCCCACCGGGAGTGAGTAATTCCTTCGTAGGCTTGCTGGTCGGTGAGGAGTTGGATGAGATTCATCATGTAATCGAGTTAGTTTTGTTAGGGCTTGATCCCAAGTATCCACTATGTTCTAAGATTGATGTTGCTATGACTTTGCCATGCTTAATGCTTGTCACTAGGGCCCGAGTGCCATGATTTCAGATCAGAACCGTTTATGTTATCATCATTATATCTATGTTCTTGATCCGATCTTGCCTAGTCATATGCACCTATTACGTGTTATGATCAGTCAACCCCATAGTGACAATATTTGGGATATTTCACGGTGATGACCGTAGTTTGAGGAGTTCATGTATTCACTAAGTGCTAATGCTTTGTTTTGGTTCTCTATTAAAAGGAGGCCTTAATATCCCTTAGTTTCCTTATGGATCCCGCTGCCACGGGAGGGTAGGACAAAAGATGTCATGCAAGATCTTTTCCATAAGCACATATGACTATATACGCAATACATGCCTACATTACATTGACAAACTGGAGCTAGTTCTGTGTCGCCCTAGGTTATGACTGTTATATGATGAATATCATCCAACAAATACTCCGATCCAGTGCCTACGAGCTTTTCACTTATTGATCTTGCTAAGTTACTACTGTTGCTGTTACTATTACACTTGCTACAAAATCACTACTACTATCGTTACCGCTACTGTTACTGTTACTAATGCTATCAACCTATCATATTACTGTGCTACTGATCACTTTGCTACAGATATTGATCTCCAAGTGTGGTTGAATTGACAACTCAACTGCTAATACTCTCAAATATTCTTTGGCTCCCCTTGTGTAGAATCTATAAATTTGGGTTGAATACTCTACCCTCAAAAACTGTTGCGATCCCCTATACTTGTGGGTTATTAGGCCCTGCCAGATCCACGACACCCAAGACAAGCCCGCCAACCAGACCAACTATAACTGTTGGGTGTTTAAATAGGCAGGCAAACTCGTAGCGGAGGACCAAGGCAAAGGCCCCCGCAACGAGGATGATGAGGAGCCTCGCAGGCAAAACAGTGGAGGCCAGAAGCAATTCCCACCCGAGGTAAAAATAGTGAACATGATTTATGTCACACACATACCGAAGAGGGAGAGGAACCGATCACTCAGAGATGTCTATGCCATAGAGCCTGTAGCCCCGAAGTACAACCAGTTGTCGGCATGCCCGATCACTTTCGACTGCAATGACCACCCGACCAGTATTCGACATGGTGGATCAGCGGCTTTGATACTTGACCCTATTGTAGACAGGTACCATCTTACAAGAGTCCTAATGGATGGAGGTAGTAGTCTCAATCTCATCTACGCAGATACGATGCGGAAAATGGGCATCAATCCGTCAAGGTTCAAACCCAGTAAAACCACCTTTAAAGGAATAATCCCTGGCTTGGAGGCCCGCAGTTCAGGCACCATAACTCTGGAAGTAGTGTTCGGCTCAACCGATAACTTCTGCGGAGAGGACTTGATCTTTGACATCGTCCCTTTTCGCAGCGGCTATCATGCAGTTCTTGGTCGAACAACGTTCGCCCGCTTCAATGTTGTCCCCCACTATGCTTATATGATGCTCAAGATGCCTGGAACAAAGTGGGTCATCACTGAGGTGGCATGAGACTGCGTCGGTATTTCCCCAAAGAGGAAGGGATGATGCAGCATAGCTACGGTAAGTATTTCCCTCAGTTTATGAAACCAAGGTATCAATCCAAGGAAGAAGACCACACAACGCTATGTAAACGGTAGCTGCACACAAAGAACAAATACTTGCAACCTCTCAACGGTAAAAAGATAGATTTGATTGTAATAGGTTGGGCAAATAGATCTCACAAGAACACAAAATAAGAGAAGTAAATGAAAAGTGCAGCAAGGTATTTATGGGTTCTTGAAATAATAGATCTGAAAACAAAGCGGCAAAAGAGTAGATCGAAAAGCAATATGTTGGAACAGTAGACCCGGGGGCCGTCGGTTTCACTAGTGGCTTCTCTCATGAGTATAGCAGACGGTGGGTAAACAAATTACTGTTGGGCAATTGATATAAGATCAAACAATCATGACGATATCCAGGCAATGATCATTATATAGGCATCACGTCCAAGATAAGTAGACCGAAACGATTCTGCATCTACTACTATTACTCCACACATCGACCGCTATCCAGCATGTATCTAGTGTATTAAGTTCATGGAGAAACAGAGTAATGCAATAAGAACGATGACATGATGTAGACAAGATCTATTCATGTAGGAATAGACCCCATCTTTTTATCCTTAATGGCAATGATACATGCGTGCCTTGCTGCCCCTTCTGTCACTGGGAAAAGACACCGCAAGATCGAACCCATCACAAAGCACCTCTTCCCATGGCAAGAAAAATCAATCTAGTTTGCCTAACTAAACCAAAGATTCGAATAAGAAATACGAGGCTATAAGTAATCATGCATATAAGAGATCAAAGAAGACTCAAATAATATTCATGGATAGAAACTGATCATGAACTCAAAATTCATCGGATCCCAACAAACACACCGCAAAAGTCATTACATCAAATAGATATCCAAGAGACCATTGTATTGAGAATCAAAAGAGAGAGAGGAAGCCATCTAGCTACTGCCTACGGACCCATAGATCTATGGTGGACTACTCACGCATCATCGGAGAGGCACCTATGAAGAAGATGAACCCCTCCGTGATGGTGTTAGATTGGATCTCGTAGTTCTGGAACTTGCGGTGGTTGGAATTGTGTTTCATCGACTCCCCTAGGGTTTTTGGAAAATTTGGGTATTTATAGAGCTGATAGGCGGTGGAGAGGCGTCCCGAGGTGGGCACAATACACCAAGCTGCGCCAGGGGCCTCTGGCGCGCCCTTGTGTCTCGTGCTCTCCTCGGCCTTCCTCTCTAGCACTTCTTTGGCCCACTAGATGTCTTCTGGCCCAAAAACAATCTCCAAAAAGTTTCACGGTGTTTGGGCTTAGTTTAGTACTGATATTTTGTGAAGTAAAAAACAAGCAAAAAACAGCAACTTGCACTTGGCACTATGTCAATAGGTTAGTCCCAGAAAATGATATAAAGTTTCTATAAAATGATTGTAAAACATCCAAGGTTGCTAATATAACAACATGGAACAAGCAAAAATTATAGATACGTTGGAGACGTATCAGCATCGCTAAGCTTAATTCCTACTCGTCCATGAGTAGGTAAATGATAAAAATAGAATTTTTGATGTGGAATGCTACCTAACATGTTCATCACATATTCTTTTCTTTCGTAGAATGGACATTTGGAATTTTAGGTGGTTCAAAGCAATAGTCTAGTTTTGACATGAAGACTTTAATAGTCAAGCATATCAACAAGCAACCATGACTTTCAAAATATCAACGCTAAAGCAAGTTACCCCTATCCCATCATGCTCAATAATTGATCCATTCATGCAACACACTCAAATATTAGCTACATATAATGCTCAAGTAAGATCATAGTGCCCCCCTAGTTGGTGCTTTATAAGAGAAGATGGAGACTCAAATAAAAGTAAAAATTGCATAAAGTAAATAGATAGGCCCTTCGTAGAGGGAAGTAGGGATTTGTAGAGGTGCCAGAGCTCAAGGTTTAAATTGATAGAGAAAAAAATATTTTGGGTGGCTTGCCTTTCCTGTCAATGAAAACGACCAAGAGATTTCAATACCTTTCCATGCTAGATATATCATAAGCGGTTCCCAAACAGAAAATAAAGTTTATTACTTTTTCCACCATACTTTCACAATCCATGGCTAGCCGAATCCACGGTTGCCTTCCATACCAACACTTTCCAAGGAATTTATTATTTCACAACATAAAGTAAATTTCTTTTTTCATTTTGAGACTGGGCATCCCTATTACCGCCATACTCTCGTGCAATAACCAGTGAATAAACACTCATCTTGAGAATAACATATCTAGCATGGAAAAATATCGGTCACCCACTATCGTTACATGAGCCGTACAAGCACACAAAAAGGAAATTTCATTTTGAAAATTAGAGATGGCATATAAAAATTTGCTTGGAACGGCATGGAAATACCACATATAGGTAGGTATAGTGGGCTCATGTGGCAAAACTGGTTTTAAGGATTTTGGATGCACAAGTAGTATTTCTACTTAGTACAAGTGAAGGCTAGCAATATAGATTGAGAAGCAACCAACCAAGAAACGAAAATTCACATAAGCAAGCATTAAGCATAACTAACACTGAATAATGCACCATAAGTAGGATGTAATTTCATTGCACAACTATTGACTTTCGTGCTTGCATAGGGAATCACAAACCTTAACACATATATTCTTACTAAGCATAATTACTCACCAACATAACTCACATATTGCTATCATCATATCTCAAAACTATTACAAAGAATCAAGTTTAGTTTGTCCAAAGATCTTCATGAAAGTTTTTATTATATCCCTCTTGAATATCTATCACTTTGGGACTAGTTTCATATGTTGCCATTGCTTTTGACAAGCTCAAATAAATTTAAGTGAAGATCATGAGCATAAACATTTCATCTCTCAAAATAATATAAGTGAAGCATGAGAGGATTTATTCAAAGTTTACTAACTCTAAAATTGATATAAGTGAAGCATGAGAGCATTTCTTCAAACATGTAAAAGCACGCGGTGCTCAAAAAGATATAAGTGAAGTACTAGAGCAATTCCATAGCTCAAAAAATTTAAGTGAAGCATATAGAGCAATTCTAAAAATCATAGCATAATTTTGGCTCTCTCAAATAGGTGTGTCCAGCAAGGAAACTTGTGATAAATAAAAAGCAAATCAAGCAAAGATACAAGATGCTCCAAGCAAAACTCATGATATGTGACAAATAAAAATATAGTTCCAAGTAAAATACCGATGGTCGTCAGAAGAAAGAGGGGATGCCACTCGGGGCATCCCCAAGCTTAGTTGCTTGTTCCTCTTTGGATATTACCTTGGGGTGTTTTAGCATCCCCAAGCTTAGGCTCTTCTTACTCCTTATTCCTTCATCCATCATGATCTCACCCAAAACTTAAAAACTTCAATCACACAAAACTCAACAAAATCTTCGTGAGATCTGTTACTATAATAAAGCAAATTACCACTCTAAGTACTGTTGCAAACCCATTCATATTTTATTATTGCATTATATCTACTATATTCTAACTTTACCATGAATTATACCCTTCAATACAAGCCATAGATTCATCAAAATAAGCACACAATGCAACGAAAACGGAATCTGTCAAAAACAGAACAGTCTGTAGTAATATGTACTCTAACCATACTTCTGTAACTCAAAAAAATTGAAAAATTAGGACAGCATCGGAAATTTGTATATAAATATTGTGTAAACAAATCAGAATTCTTCGCTTCTGTGATTTTTAAGAATTCTTTTACTGGACGCAATTTTTTTTTGTTTTTCAACAAGATCAAATCAACTATCACTTAACATCATCCCAAAGGTTTTACTTGGCACAAACACTAATTAAAACATAAAATACACAATCATAACAATAGCATAAGTGTGTAAACACTCAAGAATAGAAATAAAAAGGTGAACATAAATTTTATTCATTGGGTTGCCTCCCAACAAGCTCTTTCTTTATAGCCATTAAGATAGGCTTGAGATTTCATTGATTCCCTCATGAAAGATAATAATAGTAAAACAAAGAGAGCATCATGAAGCATATGGAAAATACACTTAAGTTTAACATACATTCCTATGCATAGGCATTTTATAAGCAAACAAATTATCAAGGCAAGCAAAAACTAGCATATCGAAGGAACAAAGAGACGATAGCAATCTCAACATGAAAAGAGGTAATTTAGTATCATGAAAATATCTACAACCATAATTTATTCTCTCATAATAATTACATGTAGGATCATAATCAAATTCAACCATATAGCTATCATAAACAATAATGTCTTTATGATCAACATATGTAAAGTTTTTATCATCTTCCAAAATAGTGGGATTATCATCAACTAAAGTTATGACATCTCCAAACCCACTTTTATCATAAAATTCATAAGATTGAACACTCTCCTAATATGTGGGATTCTTTTTACCTAAAGTTGACGCTCTCCCAAACCCACTTTCGACACTATTTCAAACATTATTATCAATAACATATTCAACATGAGGCTTAAATAAATTTTCAAGATCATAAGAAGCATTATCACCCCAATCATGATCGTTGCAATAATAAATGGACCTGACAAAATTATCATCCCCAAGCTTGTAGTTTTGCATACCATTAACATAATTGACATTAATAGAGTTTATAGTAACATCATTGCAATCATGCTTTTCAATCAAGGATCTATCATGAATCACCTTATAAATTTCTTCTTTCAACACTTCATCAAAATTTTCAGATTCATGATTTTCAAACAAAACTTCATAGAGATAATCAAGTGCACTCAACTCACTAGCAATTGGTTCATCATAATTTGGTATTTTGAAAAGATTAGCAAGTGGATGAGGATCCATATCAATAGATTTTTAGAAAGAGAAGATGCAAGCAAATAGAAGGCACATGGCAACACAAGCAAAGATAGCAAACAAGCAAAAAGGCAAACGAAAAAGAGGGCGAATAAAACGGCAAATTTTGTGAACTGGGGGAGCGGAAAATGAGAGGCAAATGGCAAATAATGTAAATTTCAAGGAGATGAGATTTGTGATTAGGAACCTGATAGATGTTGATGTCTACCCGGCACCATAGATGGGTACACTGAAGAGAGACTGCTTACGCACCTCCTCCCAGGCAACGGTGCTAGAAATTCCTTTGACGAGCCTTGAGACTGCGTCGGTATTTCCCCAAAGCGGAAGGGATGATGCAACACAACTACGGTAAGTATTTCCATCAGTTTATGAAACCAAGGTATCAATCCAAGGAGGACGACCACACAACGCTACGTAAACGGTACCTGCACACAAAGAACAAATACTTGCAACCCGACGCGTAAGACAGGTTGTCAATCTTTCAACGGTAAAAAGACAGATTAGATTGTAATAGGTTGGGCAAATAGATCTCACAAGAACACAAAATAAAAGAAGTAAATAAAAAGTGCAGCAAGGTATTTTTGGGTTTTTGAAATAATAGATCTGAAAACAAAATGGCAAAAGAGTATCGGAAAGCAATATGTTGGAAAACTAGAACCGGGGGTCGTAGGTTTCACTAGTAGCTTCTCTCATGAGAATAGCACACGGTGGGTAAACAAATTACTGTTGGGCAATTGATAGAAGATCAAATAATCATGACGATATCTAGGCAATGATCATTATATAGACATCACGCCCAAGATAAGTAGGCCGAAATGATTCTGCATCTACTACTATTACTCCACACATCGACCGCTATCCAGCATGCATCTAGTGTATTAAGTTCATGGAGAAATGGAGTAATGCAATAAGAACGATGACATGATGTAGACAAGATCTATTCATGTAGGAATAAACCCCATCTTGTTATCCTTAATGGCAACGATACATGCATGCCTTGTTGCCCCTTCTGTCACTAGGAAAGGACACCGCAAGATCGAACCCATCACAAAGCACCTCTTCCCATGGCAACAAAAATCGATCTAGTTGGCCTAACTAAACCAAAGGTTCGAAGAAGAAATACGAGGCTATAAGTAATCATGCATATAAGAGATCAAAGAAGACTCAAATAATATTCATGGATAGAAACTGATCATGAACTCAAAATTCATCGGATCCCAACAAACACACCGCATAAGTCATTACATAAAATAGATCTCCAAGAGACCATTGTATTGAGAATCAAAAGAGAGAGAGGAAGCCATCTAGCTACTGCCTACGGACCCGTAGGTCTATGGTGGACTACTCACGCATCATCGGAGAGGCACCTATGAAGAAGATGAACCCCTCCGTGATGGTGTCAGATTGGATCTCGCGGTTCTGGAACTTGCGGCGGCTGGAATTGTGTTTTGTCGGCTCCCCTAGGGTTTTTGGAAAAATTGGGTATTTATAGAGCTGATAGGCGGTGGAGAGGCGTCCCGAGGTGGGCACGATACACTAGGCCGCGCCAAGGGCCTCTGGCGTGCCCTTGTGTCTCGTGCCCTCCACGACCTTCCTCTCTCGCACTTATTTGTCCCACTAGATGTCTTCTGGCCCAAAAAATTCTCCAAAAAGTTTCACGGTGTTTGGTCTTTGTTTGGTACTGATATTCTGCGAAGTAAAAAACAAGCAAAAAACAGCAATTGGCACTTGGCACTATGTCAATAGGTTAGTCCCAAAAAATGATATAAAGTTGCTATAAAATGATTGCAAAACATCCAAGATTGATAATATAACAGCATGGAACAAGCAAAAATTGTAGATACATTGGAGACGTATCAATCACCGTCAGTGGCAACATGGAGCGTTCGCCCTGAACAGAGGAACACACCGTGGCTCTAGCAGCCGAGGTTCAGCTCGGCAATGAAACGCCAAACTCCCAACCCACCGTCAGGGTAGGAATGGTAAGTAAGAGGGCCCGAGCCTTGTTCCAGTTCCCGGAGCTTCACGCTCCAGATAAAAAGGAATACGCTCCCCACAGTACGGCTCAGCCACTGATACGTCTCCAACACATCTATAATTTTTGCTTGTTCCATGCTGTTATATTATCATTCTTGGATGTTTTACCATCATTTTATTACCACTTTATATCATTTTTTGGGACTAACCTATTGACATAGTGCCAAAGTGCCAGTTGCTATTTTTGCTTGTTTTTTACTTCACAGAAAATCAATACCAAACGGAGTCCAATCGCGACGAAACTTTTTGGAGATTTTTTCTGGACCAGAAGACACCCAATGGACCAAAGAAGTGTCGGGGGAGTGGGCGGAGGAGACCACAACCAATCAGGCCGCGCCAGGGGGGCCTGCCCGCGCCCAGGTGGGTTGTGCCCTCCTCGGGGCCCCTCTCCACCGCCTATGATGCCTATTAATTCCTAAATATTCCAGAAACCATAGGGGAGTCGACGAAACAAAATTCTAGCCGCCGCTAGTATCAGAACCTCGAGATCCAATCTAAACACCATCACGGAGGGGTTCATCTTCATCATAGGTGCCTCTCCGATGATGCGTGAGTAGTCCACCATTGGCCTACGGGTCCGTAGGCAGTAACTAGATGGCTTCCTCTCTGTGTCTCTCTTATGATTCTCAATACAATGGTCTCTTGGAGATCTATTTGATGTAAACTTTTGCGGTGTGTTTGTTGGGATCCGATGAATTTTGAGTTCATGATCAGTTTCTATCCATGAATATTATTTGAGTCTACGTTCCACTTCCATATCCAACACCAGCCACCATCAACCGCGAGCACTGCCTTTCTCCATTCATCCATCCATGTCTCACCCCGGAGCTTACCTGAGGACCCCCGATGCAAACCCCGGTAGTTTTGTGAAGGTATTGTGGGATTTTACCCGCAATACCCTTGGCCCCACCCATCCACCCCAGTATTAGTTGTTCAAATCGAGGATCATTCCTGATCTCTCGAAATACTGGGCAGCTGTGCATATCCCACCAGTAGATTTAGACCAAGGCCCTCCATATATGTTATCTTCATCGGGAGATCCATGCCAACCCCAGGCATGGCCATGGAGTCTGCTGCATACGAAGCAGTTACCCGTCTTCGTTTTGTGGTACCCTGTGCCAGCAGAAGGGAATACTGCTATTTCCCGAGCCGCGCAGCTTTTGGAGCAGAGGCTACGTTCCGCTGTGAATGTATAGAGAGCGATCCAGCCCTGGTCTATCTCACTCAGTATGTGATGGCCGAGGAGCGTTTCACCCAGCAAATACTGGAGTATCTCCACTATCTTGCTATTTTGAATCCCTGGACCACCATTGGTGGACCTCCTCTGCCAACTCAGGAGGGACACGTTCTTTGTTTGCTCGCTCAACTACCTCCACTTCCTCCGGAAGAAGAAGAATGTGCTCCAACACCGGGAACTCTCCCGCACGACCCTGTAGATCTCACTTTCGGACCATAGACGGTCATGAGTGCGTTTGTGTAGCGTGTAGTGCTTGTTTGCATGATGTGACGTTTGTATTGTTCTTAGGGTGTATGTCATGAATATATTGCCTTGATAGCATTTTGCACATGAGTGTTTTATTTGGTGTGATATGCATTTAATTCTTCCGTCCTTAACAAATATCGAGGACGAGATTTTCTTAAGGGGGGTAGAGTTTGTGACACCCCTAAAATGTAACCACATTTTTATTAAGTAAAAATTTGACCAGAAGTAAAATTTTGAATTGTAATAAGTCCTTTAATGATTTTTAGAGCCTTTCCTATTCGTGTCTATCAAAATTCTTCCCATCATATAGGAATTTTAGGAAATGTTATTGTGGCCATTGGGAGTTTTCTTAAACCATCTCATTATTACTTTAATAACAGTAGGAATTAATCTCAAAATAAAATTTGCCCCAAAATAATTCTTTTAATAGCATTTTCAATACATTAAATGCTTCTGTTGCACTACAACTACTTTAAATAAATTTTAAAAATTCCACAAAAATTATGGGAGGTCATGTGATGCCTATATATCACTTTTATGCAAAAATCAAACTTGGTGTTTTGAAAATTTTGAATGTAACCCCCTCTTTTAAATTCTATCCTGTTTTTGAGTTTTAACTACAACCCCAATTTTCCTAGCCCAAACAATTCCCAAAATTTTCCCACCTATAGTCCTTCCAACATAACCCTTAACTCCAGGAGCTCAGCCCTATATGAATTTTGTAAAGCCACCAAATACCCCTCTGTAGTTTCTGTCCAGAAATGAATTTCAGTAAAACTTGCACTTGCAAGTTTTTCTTCTGGTCAAACCAACCATGCCACATTCTTTATCATCTAAGGAGACACCACCCTGGAAATTATCACAGCCAACAAATATTCCTAGATGACCATGGCATTTTTATCAAACAGGTCATGTGCATGACCAAATCTTTGCCTCTTTCCTAACTACATTTGAGACTTGATGTTCTGGCCTAGCAAGCATGTCCATCTTTCTTACCATCCACACTAGCACCACCCTGTTAATTTGAAACTTGGTTGGGTCCCTGTAGATGCCACTGGCATATGGTCGAGCACTTGGTGTGCATGCAGAGAGCACGTCCAGAGTGTGTGTTTTGCACCGTTGGCATCGACTCCTGCCACTCCCTCTGTTGCCTTCCCTGGATCACCGCGTCACCCCTGGTCCTCGCCGACACCCTCTCTTTTCGCCTGGCGCCGTCCAGCGCCGGAGACCACCGACCCGAGCCACCGCCGCCGTTTCACACTTGGGCACGGCATCGCCCGAGCCGCCCGACCCCGCCAGCGCTTCCCCTCCTTAACTGCTAACCACCTGGTCTTATCCGCAGCCGCCGACCACCCCACCGACCCCAACGGACTCGCCACCGACCTCTATTCGCCATCAATGACCACCTCCGCGTCGGGTGGATAAGCTCCCCGACGAACCGACCTCGGTAGGCTATTTAAGCAACACCCCGAGCTTCCTCCTGGATCGTAGAATCTTATACACCTCTCAGTCATCGACCGCTAACACCAGCACCACCTCTTGCGTCCTTCTTCCCCGTTCCCAGCCGAGGCACCGCCGCCGGCTCCTTGTCAAATTTGTCATCTCCAGAGCATCTCTCCTTCCATTTTCTTGTCCAGTAGCCCTTCGTCACCCCCACGGTCCATCCCACCTCTCATTCTTGCTCGAGGTCGACCGTGGGCGAAAGCCCCAAATCGCCGCCGTTCGAGCCTTTCGGGGATCCGCGTCGCCGGCGAGATAGGGCTCCCCACCGGTCATGAAAGCCACCAGTGGGACCGCCTCGATCTGTTGGATTCAACGGTGGGCTCGGCTAACCGTGGGGCGCCGTCAATCGCCGGCACCGGTTGCCGGAACCCCCGCCCTGTTCTGTCGCGGGAGGAGGACGACGACCCCCAGTCAAACCTGACTGGTGTGCCAGCCGGGCCCACCGTCAGTGACTGAGAGTCACGCCGAGTCGGCAGCTCCTCTGGGCTCAGCCCAGTAGGCGTCGCTTAGCTGGGCCTCGGCTAGTGCGAGCTCCTGCCATCAGGATATCATCTTCTGTCTTTTTCTTTTAATCAGTGATATAATAATTCTACGGAGTTCATTTCTAAACTAAAAATTATGATTAAAATCTCTAAATGCTCCTAAAATTATGTTCTATTTATCTAGATTAGGTGAACATTTTTCCTAAAGCTTTATTCCTACTGGATCTATTAAAAAGCCCTTTTCTTTGTTTATTCAAGCTTAGAAATTCCATAAGAAAATCATATGAACTCCAAATAAATTGATTCTTTTTCTGTAATTCCTTATATTTCACCTAGTTTATTTTAGTTTTTTTTTTCAAAATTTTCCAGACAACTTTTTAATACTGTTTTAGCTCTATGTGGTAATTTAAGTATTTTTGAAAATAGGAAATGGAGGGGAGATAAATATTTCAAACTTTTGGAGTGCACCCAATATTTATGCATCCTCAAGGCAAGCATTTTTGAACACTTGATATGCTGGATGTTTGATAATATCTAGCTAGAATATTTGAAGCATGGTTTTGATAATTTTAATAGAAATTGCATATGGGTAGTAATATTACATGAATGCATGGTCATGTATATATTTTCTCTTGCATGCATTCCACTCAAGTTATGACATGCATAAGTTGTGAGAATCCAGGAGTGTGCTCCTGCCTTGGACGTGCCGGTGGGCACGGGACATATTTGACACGGTGGTGTCACGTGATATATGTGAAGCATACCGGTGATAATAAGTAACACCTCCTGAGTCGACCGTAGATCGAGTCTTGTCACCGGTAACCCCCATACTTTATTCGTGCTGCCACTTGTCCCTGCCTCAGGTGGGGTATGGTTCAATAAGTTGTTAACCCCTTTCCGTGCACACACCACATAGAGGGCCACGATGAGGGTTTCCGCGGCCCTGGACTAAATCCTGTCATCGGGTCAAGGGGCATGGGTGTTTCCGGTTGTAACCGAGAGGGGGCCCCCCTTGTAATCCACGCGTATAAATAGTGATCCCATGCTAGTCGAGACGATGCTTTGGGTGATTCCTGGCATCCGGACGGTTAATCTGGTGTGTGCTGTTTAGGTGTGTTTTTAACCCAAAGACCGTAATGGGAATTAGTCGGTGTCACGGTACTGACTAAAGAAATCCTTTACTTGTGGGTAAAGAGCACACCCTCTGCAGAGTTATATCTATTCGAATAGCCGTGTTCGCGGTTAAGGACTACAGTCTGGGTTGGTCAAGTGTCGGTCTTAGAGTCGGTCTCCGGAGGAAATAATTAAAATTGTGCATTGTTTATTTTGCAGAATAATTACTACTGCTACTGATGTTATCATGAATATTATTGATGCTATGATTATTATTGTGGACTAACCCGTTTCTCTTAATTTTATTTTCTGAGTGTCTCAGGGGCTGGCTAGACTACCCCGGGCATTCAGTTTTATTTTCAAGACCTTACGAGGCGTCTCTCGAGTTCTCGGGCGGTTCTGTCTCGCCTGACTCTCTTGTAGATACCCGTCTGGCATTTCTTTTCAAGACCTCTCATGGCGTCGCTTGAGTTCTCGGATTGTTCTGTCTTCCGATTAATCTTTTAGACGCCCGTTTGGCATTTCTCTTCAAGACCTACCATGGTGTCACTTGACATCCAACCGGCATTTCTTTTATATTTTCTTTGAGTTCTCGGATGGTTCTGTCTCGTCCGATTTTCCATCAACCATCTTTGTTTGCCGCTAACACATTACTTCTGCACATACTAATATGTCATCATGCCATGATTTAATTTCTGTCAGCATGCATATAATGTAGTCCAGCATGAGCATAAGCAAATAGTTTAGTTCACCATGATCATATGTTATCTGCTGCATTCAGTATATCATTTGTACATAATGTTTGCGAGTACATTCAAACGTACTCACTGGCTTGTCCCTGGTTATTTCATTGGCCAGGTCAGAAGAGTTTTTGACGACGACCATACGGAGCCTAGGATAGTAGCCACGCGGGATAGGAGTTATCCAGGTCAGCCGTTCCTGTGGGAATGGAGCCCCATCGACGTTGGAGACTTCACGAATCGCTTCCGTCATCCACCACCAGAATCATTATTGTATCATTAGACCTTTATGGTCTTGTATCCAATTCTTGTAATTGCTTGGAATTCTGTATCGAGGAAGTGTCCACCATCAAACAGAAATCCTGGGGCTGGTGATGACACGAGGGGTTAATTTCTGGGATATTATGCCCCGGAAATTCGGCCCCGACAGCCTTGGTATCAGAGGGAGGCTGACCACTGGCTAATCCAATCTTAGCCTGGTCATTATCCTTAGGTTCCCCCATCGTCCAAATCTTCTCTGTCTGTAGCCAAACCCATCTCATCCGATAAGCCTGCACAATGGCAGCCGACATCTTTTGACAGTCGGTGCCAAACCTAGCAGCCGGTCCGTAGGCCGTGTACCTGTGGCCGACACCTGAGTTGTCCCATCCGCAAGCGTGCGATGGAAGACTCCGATGGCTTATAAAGGAAGCCATGCCCCAAACACAGCACATCACAGCCTCACTCCCAGTTCGCTATCCAACCACCAAGATGCCAGGCCCCATTGTTCACAACGAGACCACCGCAGTCGAGCTTGAAGGCTTTGTAGCCGTCCTTGCCAATCTCACCAGTCGTGCTTTCAGCAACGAAGAGCCGCCGGAGTATGTCGTGTACCAAGAGCACACGAGTGATTCCATCCATCACTTCTGGGCCACGGTGCGCATCTACGAGAGGAGCATCACATCAGAGCGCCCCTACCAGTTCACCGGGAGAACGACCTCCGACATACCCCAAGCCATCCAACTTGCAGCCCGAGAGGTTGTAGTTCACCTTCGGCATCTGTCGCCGAGGGTTAACTGTCGCTCTTTCTTCTACTACCCTAGTCGTGATGGCTATGGTAGACCGACCCAAGTCGCCAATGGAGACCAAGAGTCGGATCCTGCCCAAGTGCATCTGGTGTGCTACCTGAGAGCGCAAGAGGCACTGTTCGATCAGGTCACTTTTGACCTGATTGAGACCCGCATGACTCTCGCCCTCCTGACGCCGGCAAGAAGTAAAGCTGCACCCGCCACCAACACCCCGATAGTGCTGCTTGGGAGGCCTGTTGAACCCCCAAGTTCCGCCCATGTTATCTACCCGGGGAGTGCCATCGCCTGACCCGGGGAACTTCGTCGTCTCTTGGAGGCCTACTCCAATGGGACGGTGTCCTCAACACCCCGTGAAGGACACCACCGCTACTCCAGCCCTGTAGCTCCCCATCTGACCCCGGCCAGCTCTGACACAGAAGCCCACGAGGAGGACTCGGCATCCACAAGACGCGCCCGGCAAGATGTCAACCAGGTGGACTGAGTCCACCAGAATTGTTGTCAAGCCCTAGTGGCCGGTTTTTCCTATAATTTCGCAGTAGCAGTGGTGTGGCGTGGTACGTTGTAAACCACCTGAGTGTCACCATCCAAATAGTAGTATGTGTGATCTGGCATAAATTGTTTAACGGGTGGTTGCAGAGTAAATTCTAGACGTGACTGCCGAACCCGCCCTAACCGACACGCACAGCAATACGTCACATTCCTTTTGGGGAATGAGGTCCGAGACTTTGACCCAGACAACCCCGCGCCGGAGCCGGTGCACAAGACATTCTAGCACCACCCCATGTTTCCTAACCCTGGCGCTCTATAAGAGGCCACTTCCATATCCAACACCAGCCACCATCAACCGCGAGCACTGCCTTTCTCCATTCATCCATCCATGTCTCACCCCGGAGCTTACCTGAGGACCCCCGATGCAAACCCCGGTAGTTTTGTTAAGGTATTGTGGGATTTTACTCGCAATACCCCTGGCTCCACCCATCCACCCCAGTATTAGTTGTTCAAATCGAGGATCACTCCTGATCTCTCGAAATATTGGGCAGCTGTGCACATCCCACCAGTAGATTTAGACCAAGGCCCTCCATATGTTATGTTCATCGGGAGATCCATGCCAACCCCGGACATGGCCATGGAGTCTGCTGCATACGAAGCAGTTACCCATCTTCGTTTTGCGGTACCCTGTGCCAGCGGAAGGGAATACTGCTATTTCCCGAGCCGCGCAGCTTTTGGAGCAGAGGCTACATTCCGCTGTGAACGTATAGAGAGCGATCCAGCCCTGGTGTATCTCACTCAGTATGTGATGGCCCAGGAGCGTTTCACCCAGCAAATACTGGAGTATCTCCACTATCTTGCTATTTTGAATCCCCGGACCACCATTGGTGGACCTCCTCTGCCAACTCAGGAGGGACACGTTCTTTGTTTGCTCCCTCAACTACCTCCACTTCCTCCGGAAGAAGAAGAATGTGCTCCAACACCGGGAACTCTCCCGCATGACACTGTAGATCTCACTTTCGGACCGTAGACGGTCATGAGTGCGTTTGTGTAGCGTGTAGTGCTTCTTTGCATGATGTGACCTTTGTATTGTTCTTAGGGTGTATGTCATGAATATATTGCCCTGATTGCATTTTGCACATGAGTGTTTTATTTGGTGTGATATGCATTTGATTCTTCCATCCTTAACAAATCTCGACGACGAGATTTTCTTAAGGGGGGTAGAGTTTGTAACGCCCCAAAAATTTAACCACATTTTTATTAAGTAAAAATTTGACCAGAAGTAAAATTTTGAATTGTAATAAGTCCTTTAATGATTTTTAGAGCCTTTCCTATTCGTGTCTTTCAAAAGTCTTCCCTCCATATAGGAATTTTAGGAAATGTTATTGTGGCCTTTGGGAGTTTTCTTAAACCATCTCATTATTACTTTAATAACAGTAGGAATTAATCTCAAAATAAAATTTGCCCCAAAATAATTCTTTTAATAGCATTTTCAATACTTTAAATGCTTCTGTTGCACTACAACTACTTTAAATAATTCTTTAAAAATTCCACAAAAACTATGGGACGTCATGTGATGCCTATATATCACTTTTATGCAAAAATCTAACTTGGTGTTTTGAATTTTTTTAATGTAACCCCCTCTTTTCAATTCAGTCCTGTTTTTGAGTTTTAACTACAACCCCAATTTTCCATGCCCAAACAATTCCCAGATTTTTCCCACCTATAGTCCTTCCAAGAAAACCCTTAACTCCAGGAGCTCAGCCCTATATGAATTTTGTAAAGCCACCAAATACCCCTCTGTAGTTTCTGTCCAGAAATGAATTTCAGTAAAACTTGCACTTGCAAGTTTTTCTTCTGGTGAAACCAACCATGCCACATTCTTTATAATCTAAGGAGACACCACCCTGGAAATTATCACAGCCAACAAATATTCCTAGATGACCATAGCATTTTATCAAACAGGTCATGTGCATGACCAAATCTTTGCCTCTTTCCTAACTACATTAGAGACTTGATGTTCTGGCCTAGCAAGCATGTCCATCTTTCTTACCATCCACACTAGCACCACCCTGTTAATTTGCAACTTGGTTGGGTCCCTGTAGATGCCACTGGCATATGCTCGAGCACTTGGTGTGCATGCAGAGAGCACGGCCAGAGTGTGTGTTTTGCACCGTTGGCATCGACTCCTGCCACTCCCTCTGCTGCCTTCCCTGGATCACCGCGTCACCCCTGGTCCTCGCTGACACCCTCTCTTTTTGCCTGGCACCGTCCAGCGCCGGAGACCACCGAGCCGAGCCGCCGCCGCCATTTCTCACTTGGGCACGGCACCGCCCGAGCCGCTCGACCCCGCCAGCGCTTTCCCTCCTTAACTGCTAACCACCTGGTCTTATCCGCAGCCGCCGACCAACCCACCGACCCCAACGGCCTCGCCACCGACCTCTATTCGCCATCAATGACCGCCGCCGCGTCGGGTGGATAAGCTTCCCGATGAACCGACCTCCGTAGGCTATTTAAGCACCACCCTGAGCTTCCTCCTGGATCGCAGAATCTTATACACCTCTCAGTCATCGACCGCCAACACCAGCACCACCTCTCGCGTCCTTCTTCCCCGTTCCCAGCCGAGGCACCGGTGCCGGCTCCTTGTCAAATTCATCATCTCCAGAGCATCTCTCCTTCCGTTTTCTTCTCCTGTAGCCCTTCGTCACCCCCACGGTCCATCCCACCTCTCATTCTTGCTCGAGGTCGACCGTGGGCGAAAGCCCCAAATCGCCGTTGCCGGATCCTTTCGGGGATCCTCGTCGCTGGCGAGATAGGGATCCCCGCCGGTCATGAAAGCCACCAGTGGGACCACCTCGATCTGCTAGATTCAACGGTGGGCTCGGCTCACCGTGGGGCGCCGTCAATCGCCGGCACCGGTCGCCGGAACCCCCGCCCTGTTCTGTCGCGGGACGAGGACGACGACGCCCAGTCAAACCTGGCTGGTGGGCCAGCGGGGCCCACCGTCAGTGACTGAGAGTCACGCCGAGTCGGCAGCTCCTCTGGGCTCAGCCTAGTAGGCGTCGCTTAGCTGGGCCTCACCCGATGCGAGCTCCAGCCATCAGGATATCATCTTCTGTCTTTTTCTTTTAATCAGTGATATAATAATTCTACAGAGTTCATTTCTAAACTAAGATTTATGATTAAAATTTCTAAATGCTCCTAAAATTATATTCTATTTATCTAGATTAGGTGAACATTTTTCCTAAAGCTTTGTTCCTACTGGATCTATTAAAAAGCCCTTTTCTTTGTTCATTCCAGCTTAGAAATTCCATAAGAAAATCATATATATGAACTCCAAATAAATTGATTCTTTTTCTGTAATTCCTTATATTTCACCTAGTTTGTTTTAGTATTTATTTCAAAATTTTCTAGACAACTTTTTAATACTGTTTTAGCTCTATGTGGTAATTTAAATATTTTTGCAAATCGGAAATGGAGGGGATATAAATATTTCAGACTTTTGGAGTGCACCCAATATTTTTGCATGCTCAAGGCAAGCATTTTTGAACACTTGATATGGTGCATGTTTGATAATAGCTAGCTAGAATATTTGAAGCATGGTTTTGATAATTTTAATAGAAATTGCATATGGGTAGTAATATTGCATGAATGCATGGTCATGTATATATTTTCTCTTGCATGCATTCCACTCAAGTATTGACATGCATAAGTTGTGAGAATCCAGGAGTGTGCTCCTGCCTTGGACGTGCCGGTGGGCACGGGGCATATTTGACACGGTGGTGTCACGTGATATATGTGAAGCATACCGGTGATAATAAGTAACACCTCCTGAGTCGACCGTAGAATGAGTCTTGTCACCGGTAACCCCCATACTTCATTCGTGCTGCCACTTGTCCCTGCCTCAGGTGGGGTATGGTTCAGTAATTTGTTAACCCCTTTCCGTGCACACACCACATAGAGGGCCACGATGAGGGTTTCCGCGGCCCTGGACTAAATCCTGTCAACGGGTCAGGGGGCATGGGTGTTTCCGGTTGTAACCGAGAGGGGGCCCCCTTGTAATCCGCGCGTATAAATAGTGATCCCATGCTAGTCGAGACGATGGTCTCCCTGACTTAGAGTTTTTCTGGAAAGATGCTTTGGGTGATTCCTGGCATCCGGACGGTTAATCTGGTGTGTGCTGTTTAGGTGTGTTTTCAACCCAAAGACCGTAATGGGAATTAGTCGGTGTCACGGTATTGACTAAAGAAATCATTTACTTGTGGGTAAAGAGCACACCCTCTGCAGAGTTATAT
The DNA here is from genome assembly GCA_039707655.1 of Elymus sibiricus. Lineage (NCBI taxonomy): Eukaryota > Viridiplantae > Streptophyta > Magnoliopsida > Poales > Poaceae > Elymus > Elymus sibiricus. The sequence continues at coordinate 529,405,974 of CM077675.1, forward strand.
CTATTCGAATAATCGTGTTCGCGGTTAAGGACTACAGTCTGGGTTGGTCAAGTGTCGGTCTTAGAGTCAGTCTCCAGAGGAAATAATTAAAATTGTGCATGGTTTATTTTGCAGAATAATTACTACTGCTACTGATGTTATCATGAATATTATTGATGCTATGATTATTATTGTGGACTAACCTGTTTCTCTTAATTTTATTTTCTGAGTGTCTCAGGGGCTGGCTAGACTACCCCGGGCATTCAGTTTTATTTTCAAGACCTTACGATGCGTCTCTCGAGTTCTCGGGCGGTTCTGTCTCGCCTGACTCTCTTGTAGATACCCGTCTGGCATTTCTTTTCAAGACCTCTCGTGGCATCGCTTGAGTTCTCGGATGGTTCTGTCTCGTCCGATTAATCTTTTAGACACCCGTTTGGCATTTCTCTTCAATACCTACCATGGTGTCACTTGACATCCAACCGGCATTTCTTTTATATTTTCTTTGAGTTCTCGGAAGGTTCTGTCTCGTCCGATTTTCCATCAACCTTCTTTGTTTGTCGCTAACACATTACTTCTGCACATGCTAATATGTCATCATGCCATGATTTAATTCCTGTCAGCATCTATATAATGTAGTCCAGCATGAGCATAACCAAATAGTTTAGTTCACCATGATCATATGTTATCTGCTGCATTCGATATATCATTTGTCCATAATGTTTGCGAGTACATTCAAACGTACTCACTGGCTTGTCCCTGGTTATTTCATTGGCCAGGTCAGAAGAGTTTTTGACGACGACCATACGGAACCTAGGATAGTAGCCACGCGGGATAGGAGTTATCCAAGTCAGCCGTTCCTGTGGGAATGGAGCCCCATCGACGTTGGAGAATTCACGAATTGCTTCCGTCATCCACCACCAGAATCATTTTTGTATCATTAGACCTTTATGGTCTTGTATCCAATTCTTGTAATTGCTTGGAATTCTGTATCGAGGAAGTGTCCACCAGCAAACAGAAATCCTGGGGCTGGTGATGACACGAGGGGTTAATTTCTGGGATATTGTGCCCCGAAAATTCGGCCCCGACAGCTTTGGTATCAGAGGGAGGCTGACCACTGGCTAATCCTATCTTAGCCTGGTCATTATCCTTAGGTTCCCCCACCGTCCAACTCTTCTCTGTCCGTAGCCAAGCCCATCTCATCCGATAAGCCTGCACAATGGCAGCCGACATCTTTTGACAGTCGGTGCCCAATCTAGCAGCCGGTCCATAGGCCGTGTACCTGTGGCCGACACCTGAGTTGTCCCATCCGCAAGCGTGCCCTGGAAGACTCCGATGGCTTATAAAGGAAGCCTTGCCCCAAACACAGCACATCAGAGCCTCACTCCCAGTTCGATATCCAACCACCAAGATGCCAGGCCCCATTGTTCACAACGAGACCACCGTAGTCGACCTTGAAGGCTTTGTAGCCGTCCTTGCCAATCTCACCAGTCGTGCTTTCAGCAACGAAGAGCCGCCGGAGTATGTCATGTACCAGGAGCACACGAGTGATTCCATCCATCACTTCTGGGCCACGGTGCGCATCTACGAGAGGAGCATCACATCAGAGCGCCCCTACCGGTTCACCGTTAGAACGACCTCCAACAAACCCCAAGCCATCCAACTTGCAGCCCGAGAGGTTGTAGTTCACCTTCGGCATCTGTCGCCGAGGGTTAACTTTCGCTCTTTCTTCTACTACCCTAGTCATGAAGGCTATGGTAGACCGACCCAAGTCGCCAATGGAGACCAAGAGTCGGATCCTGCCCTGGTGCATCTGGTGCGCTACCTGAGAGCGCAAGAGGCACTGTTCGATCAGGTCACTTTTGACCTGATTGAGACCCGCAGGACGCTCGCCCTCCTGACCCCGGCAAGAAGTAAAGCTGCACCCGCCACCAACACCCCGATAGTACTGCTTCGGAGGCCTGTTGAACCCCCAAGTTCCGCCCATGTTATCTACCCGGGCAGTGCCATCGCCTGACCCGGGGAACTTCGTCGTCTCTTGGAGGCCTACTAAAACGGGACGGTGACCTCGACACCCCGTGAAGGACACCACCGCTACTCCAGCCCTGTAGGTCCCCATCTGACCCCGGCCAGCTCTGACACAGAAGCACATGAGGAGGACTCGGCATCCACAAGACGCGCCCGGCTAGATGTCAACCAGGTGGACTGAATCCACCAGAATTGTTGTCAAGCCCTAGTGGCCGGTTTTTCCTATAATTTCGCAGTAGCAGTGGTGTGGCGTGGTACGTTGTAAACCACCTGAGTGTCACCATCCAAATAGTAGTATGTGTGATCTGGCATAAATTGTTTAACGGGTGGTTGCAGAGTAAATTCTAGACGTGACTGCCGAACCCGCCCTAACCGACACGCACAGCAATACGTCACATTCCTTTTGGGGAATGAGGTCCGAGACTTTGACCCAGACAACCCCGCGCCGGAGCCGGTGCACAAGACATTCTAGCACCACCCCATGTTTCCTAACCCCGACGCTCTATAAGAGGCCACTTCCATATCCAACACCAGCCACCATCAACCGCGAGCACTGCCTTTCTCCATTCATCCATCCATGTATCACCCCGGAGCTTACCTGAGGACCCCCGATGCAAACCCCGGTAGTTTTGTTAAGGTATTGTGGGATTTTACCCGCAATACCCTTGGCTCCACCCATCCACCCCAGTATTAGTTGTTCAAATCGAGGATCACTCCTGATCTCTCGAAATACTGGGCAGCTGTGCACATCCCACTAGTAGATTTAGACCAAGGCCCTCCATATGTTATCTTGATCGGGAGATCCATGCCAACCCCAAACATGGCCATGGAGTCTGCTGCATACGAAGCAGTTATCTGTCTTCGTTTTGCGGTACCCTGTACCAGCGGAAGGGAATACTGCTATTTCCCGAGCCGCGCAGCTTTTGGAGCAGAGGCTACATTCCGCTGTGAACGTATAGAGAGCGATCCAGCCCTGGTCTATCTCACTCAGTATGTGATGGCCCAGGAGCGTTTCACCCAGCAAATACTGGAGTATCTCCACTATCTTGCTATTTTGAATCCCCGGACCGCCATTGGTGGACCTCCTCTGCCAACTCAGGAGGGACACGTTCTTCGTTTGCTCCCTCAACTACCTCCACTTCCTCCGGAAGAAGAAGAATGTGCTCCAACACCGGGAACTCTCCCGCACGACCCTATAGATCTCACTTTTGGACCATAGACGGTCATGAGTGCGTTTGTGTAGCGTGTAGTGCTTCTTTGCATGATGTGACCTTTGTATTGTTCTTAGGGTGTATGTCATGAATATATTGCCCTGATTGCATTTTGCACATGAGTGTTTTATTTGGTGTGATATGCATTTAATTCTTCCGTCCTTAACAAATCTCGACGACGAGATTTTCTTAAGGGGGGTAGAGTTTGTAACACCCCAAAAATTTAACCACATTTTTATTAAGTAAAAATTTGACCAGAAGTAAAATTTTGAATTGTAATAAGTCCTTTAATGATTTTTAGAGCCTTTCCTATTCGTGTCTTTCAAAATTCTTCCCTCCATATAGGAATTTTAGGAAATGTTATTGTGGCCTTTGGGAGTTTTCTTAAACCATGTCATTATTACTTTAATAACAGTAGGAATTAATCTCAAAATAAAATTTGCCCCAAAATAATTCTTTTAATAGCATTTTCAATACTTTAAATGCTTCTGTTGCACTACAACTACTTTAAATAATTCTTTAAAAATTCCAGAAAATTATGGGAGGTCATGTGATGCCTATATATCACTTTTATGCAAAAATCTAACTTGGTGTTTTGAAAATTTTGAATGTAACCCCCTCTTTTCAATTCTGTCCTGTTTTTGAGTTTTAACTACAACCCCAATTTTCCTTGCCCAAACAATTCCCAAATTTTTCCCACCTATAGTCCTTACAACAAAACCCTTAACTCCAGGAGCTCAGCCCTATATGAATTTTGTAAAGCCACCAAATACCCCTCTGTAGTTTCTGTCCAGAAATGAATTTCAGTAAAACTTGCACTTGCAAGTTTTTCTTCTGGTGAAACCAACCATGGCATATTCTTTATCATCTAAGGATACACCACCCTGGAAATTATCACAGCCAACAAATATTCCTAGATGACCATAGCATTTTATCAAACAGGTCATGTGCATGACCAAATCTTTGCCTCTTTCCTAACTACATTAAAGACTTGATGTTCTCGCCTAGAAAGCATGTCCATCTTTCTTACCATCCACACTAGCACCACCCTGTTAATTTGCAACTTGGTTGGGTCCCTGTAGATGCCACTGGCATATGCTCGAGCTTTTGGTGTGCATGCAGAGAGCACGGCCAGAGTGTGTGTTTTGCACAGTTGGCATCGAGTCCTGCCACTCCCTCTGCTGCCTTCCCTGGATCACCGCGTCACCCCTGGTCCTCGCTGACACCCTCTCTTGTCGCCTGGCACCGGCCAGCGCCGGAGACCACCGACCCGAGCCGCCGCCGCCGTTTCTCACTTGGGCACGGCAACGCCCGATCCGCTCGACCCCGCCAGCGCTTCCCCTCCTTAACTGCTAACCACCTGGTCTTATCCGCAGCTGCCGACCACCCCACCGACCCCAACGGCCTCGCCACCGACCTCTATTCGCCATCAATGACCGCCGCCGCGTCGGGTGGATAAGCTTCCCGACGAACCGACCTCGGTAGGCTATTTAAGCACCACCCCGAGCTTCCTCCTGGATCGCAGAATCTTATACACCTCTCAGTCATCGACCGCCAACACCAGCACCACCTCTCGCGTCCTTCTTCCCCGTTCCCAGCCGAGGCACCGCCGCCGGCTCCTTGTCAAATTCGTCATCTCCAGAGCATCTCTCCTTCCGTTTTCTTCTCTAGTATCCCTTCGTCACCCCCACGGTCCATCCCACCTCTCATTCTAGCTCGAGGTCGACCGTGGGCGAAAGCCCCAAATCGCCGCCGCCGGAGCCTTCCGGGGATCCTCGTCGCCGGCGAGATAGGGATCCCCGCGGGTCATGAAAGCCACCAGTGGGACCGCCTCGATCTTCTAGATTTAACGGTGGGCTCGGCTCACCGTGGGGTGCCGTCAATCCCCGGCACCGGTCGCCGGAACCCCCGCCCTGTTCTGTCGCGGGAGGAAGACGACGACGCCCAGTCAAACCTGACTGGTGGGCCAGCGGGGCCCACCGTCAGTGACTGAGAGTCACGCCGAGTCGGCAGCTCCTCTGGGCTCAGCCCGGTAGGCGTCGCTTAGCTGGGCCTCGCCCGGTGCGAGCTCCAGCCATCAGGATATCATCTTCTGTCTCTTTCTTTTAATCAGTGATATAATAATTCTACGGAGTTCATTTCTAAACTAGGATTTATGATTAAAATTTATAAATGCTCCTAAAATTATTTTCTATTTATCTAGATTAGGTGAACATTTTTCCTAAAGCTTTGCTCCTACTGGATCTATTAAATAGCCCTTTTCTTTGTTTATTCCAGCTTAGAAATTCCATAAGAAAATCATATGAACTCCAAATATATTGATTATTTTTCTGTAATTCCTTATATTTCACCTAGTTTGTTTTAGTATTTATTTCAAAATTTCTAGATAACTTTTTAATACTGTTTTAGCTCTATGTGGTAATTTAAATATTTTTGCAAATAGGAAATGGAGGGGAGATAAATATTTCAAACTTTTGGAGTGCACCAATATTTTTGCATGCTCAAGGCAAGCATTTTTGAACACTTGAGATGGTGGATGTTTGATAATAGCTAGCTAGAATATTTGAAGCATGGTTTTGATAATTTTAATAGAAACTGCATATGGGTAGTAATATTGCATGAATGCATGGTCATGTATATATTTTCTCTTGCATGCATTCCACTCAAGTTCTGACATGCATAAGTTGTGAGAATCCAGGAGTGTGCTCCTGCCTTGGACGTGCCGGTGGGCACGGGACATATTTGACACGGTGGTGTCACATGATATATGTGAAGCATACCGGTGATAATAAGTAACACCTCCTGAGTCGACCGTAGATCGAGTCTTGTCACCAGTAACCCCCATTCTTGATTCGTGCTGCCACTTGTCCCTGCCTCAGGTGGGGTATGGTTCAGTAAGTTGTTAACCCCTTTCCGTGCACACACCACATAGAGGGCCACGATGAGGGTTTTCGCGGCCCTGGACTAAATCCTGTCATCGGGTCAGGGGGCATGGGTGTTTCCGGTTGTAACCGAGAGGGGCCCCCTTGTAATCCGTGCGTATCAATAGTGATCCCATGCTAGTCGAGATGATGGTCTCCCCGACTTAGAGTTTTTCTGGAAAGATGCTTTGGGTGATTCTTGGCATCCGGACGGTTAATCTGGTGTGTGCTGTTTAGGTGTGTTTTCAACCCAAAGACCGTAATGGGAATTAGTCGGTGTCACGGTACTGACTAAAGAAATCCTTTACTTGTGGGTAAAGAGCACACCCTCTGCAGACTTATATCTATTCGAATAGCCGTGTCCGCAGTTAAGGACTACAGTGCGGGTTGGTCAGTGTCGGTCTCAGAGTCGGTCTCCGGAGGAAATAATTAAAATTGTGCATGGTTTATTTTGCAGAATAATTACTACTGCTACTGATGTTATCATGAATGTTATTGATGCTATGATTATTATTGTGGACTAACCCGTTTCTCTTAATTTTATTTTCTGACTGTCTCAGGGGCTGGCTAGACTACCCCAGGCATTCAGTTTTATTTTCAAAACCGTACAAGGCGTCTCTCGAGTGCTCGGGCGGTTCTGTCTCGCCCGACTCTCTTGTAGATACCCGTCTGGCATTTCTTTTCAAGACCTCTCATGGCGTCGCTTGAGTTCTCGGATGGTTCTGTCTCATCCGATTACTCTTTTAGACACCCGTTTGCCATTTCTCTTCAAGACCTACCGTGGTGTCACTTGACATCCAACCAACATTTCTTTTATATTTTCTTTGAGTTCTCGGATGGTTCTGTCTCGTTTGATTTTCCATCAACCTTCTTTGTTTGTCGCTAACACATTACTTCTGCACATGCTAATATGTCATCATGCCATGATTTAATTCCTGTCAGCATGCATATAATGTAGTCCAGCATGAGCATAAGCAAATAGTTTAGTTCACCATGATCATATGTTATCTGCTGCATTCGGTATATCATTTGTCCATAATGTTTGCGAGTACATTCAAACGTACTCATTGGCTTGTCCCTGGTTATTTCATTGGCCAGGTCAGAAGAGTTTTTGACGATGACCATACGGAGCCTAGGATAGTAGCCACGCGGGATAGGAGTTATCCAGGTCAGCCGTTCCTGTGGGAATGGATCCCCATCGACATTGGAGAATTCACGAATCGCTTCCGTCATCCACCACCAGAATCATTATTGTATCATTAGACCTTTACTGTCTTGTATCCAATTCTTGTAAATTCCTTGGAATTCTGTATCGGGGAAGTGTCCACCAGCAAACAGAAATCCTGGTGCTGGTGATGACACGAGGGGTTAATTTCTGGGATATTGTGCCCCGAAAATCCGGCCCTGACAATATTGCTTTCCGATCTATGTTTTTGCACTCTTTTTTTCAGATCTACAAAACCCAAAAACCCCAAAATATATTGTTGCATATTTACTGTATTTATTTTTTGTTCTTGAGAGACCTATCTCTCCTATCGATCACTACCTAATCTATCTAATTACCGTAGAGAGATTGACAACCTCTGTTTCGCGTCGGGTTGCAAGTATTTGTTGTTTGTGTGTAGGTGCTGCTTATTGGGTGTGGGTGATCCTCCTACTGGTTCGATAACCTTGGTTTCATAACTGAGGGAAATACTTACCGTCGCTGTGTTGCATCATCCCTTCCTCTTTGGGGAAATACCGACGCAGTCTCAGGCCACGTCAAAGGAATTTTTGGCTCCGTTGCTGGGGAGGAAGCGGTCTCTTCTGTGTGCCTAGCGTAGGCACCGAGGGGACTCCATCATCATCTACCAGGTTCCTAATCACAAATCTCATCTCCGTGCAATTACATTATTTGCCATTTGCCTCTCGTTTTCCTCTCCCCCACTTCACAAATTTGCCGTTTTATTCGCCCTCTCTTTTTCGTTTGCCATTTTCTCGTTAGATCTCTTGTTTGCTATGTTTGCTTGTGTTGCCATGTGCCTTCTATTTTCTTGCATCTTTGCTTGCTAAAAATATATTGATATGGATCCTGATCCACTTGCTAATCTTTTCAAAAGACCAAATTATGATGAACCAATTGCTATTGAGTTGAGTGCACTTGATTATCTCTATGAAGTTTTGTTTTGAAAATCATGAATCTGAAAATTCTGATGAAGTGTTGATTGAAGAAATTTATAAGGTGATTCATGACAGCTCCTTGATTGAAAATCATCATTGCAATGATTTTACTATAAATTGTATTAATATCAGTTATGTTAATGGTATGCAAAACTACAAGCTTGGGGATGATAATTTTGTCAGGTCCATTTATTATTGCAACGATCATGATTGGGGTGATAATGCTTCTTATGATCTTGAAAATTTATTTAAGCCTCAGGTTGAATATGTTATTGATAATAATGTTTGCAATAGTTTCGAAAGTGGGTTTGGGAGAGTGTCAACTTTATGTAAAAAGAATCCCACATATTTGGAGAGTGTTCAATCTTATGATTTTTTTGATGAAATTGGGTTTGGAGAGGTCATGACGTTAGTTAATGTTGATCCGACTACCTTGGAAGATTGTAAGACTTTTATGCATGTGGATCATGAAAAGAATTCTTCATGTGATAGTTATATTGTTGAATTTATTCATGATGCTACTGAAAATTACTATGAGAGAGGAACATATGCTTTTACATATTGCAATAATATCAAGTTTCTTCTCTATGTGTTGGAAATTTTGAAGTTATACTTGTTTTGCCTTCCTATGCTAATTGATTCTTGTTCCCATAATTTGTTTGCTCACAAAATCCCTATGAATAGGAAGTGGGTTAGACTTAAATATGCTTGCCATGTGATTCATGATGCTCTCTTTATGTTTCAATTCTTTACCTTTATGCGAGCATCATTGAAATCATCATGCCTAGCTAGGGGCGTGAAACGATAACGCTTGTTGGGAGGCAACCCAATGAATAAAATATTTTTATCTTTTCCTTTCAGTTTTTGAGTGTTTTGCACAATTATGCTTCTGTTATGATTTTGTTTTTTATGGTTTATTTAGTGTTTGTGCCAAGTAAAGCCTTTAGGATGATTCATAGGATGAGTAGAAGTGATGCTCAATCTGAAGCAGAAACTTTGCATCCAGTATATGAATTTTTATTTTTTTATGGAACGTGATATTGAGCTACACAAGTATGGGTATAGTACAGATTACGACAGACTGTTTTGTTTAAGACAGATTCTGTTTTCGTTCCATTGTGTGCTTGTTTTGATGAATCTATGGTTTGTATTGGGGGGTATAGGCCATGGTAGAGTTAAAATGCAGTAGGTATAATGCAATAACAAAATATGAATGGGTTTGCAACAGTATCTAAAGTAGTGATTTGCTTTCTTATACTAATGGATCTCACGAAGATTTTGTTGAGTTTTGTGTGATTGAAGTTTTCAAGTTTTGGGTGAGATCACGATGGATGAAGGAATAAGGAGTAGCAAAAGCCTAAGCTTGGGGATGCTACCGGACCCTCAAGATATATCCAAAGAGGAACAAGCAACTAAGCTTGGGGATGCCCCCGAGTGGCATCCCCTCTTTCTTCTAACGACAATCGGTATTTTACTTGGAGCTATATTTTTATTCGTCACATATCATGTGTTTTGCTTGGAGCATCTTGTATCTTTGCTTGCTTTGTTTGTTAGTTTTTCCTTTGTATCCTTGCTGGACACACCTATTTGAGAGATCCAAAATTATTCTATCATTTTTTAGAATTGCTCTATGTACTTCACTTAAACTTTTTGAGCTATAGAAATTGCTCTAGTGCTTCACTTATATCTTTTTGAGCACGGTGTGCTTGGAAACTTTTGTAGAAATACTCTCATGCTTCACTTAGATTAATTTGAGAGTTAGTAAATTTTGAAGAAATCCTCTCATGCTTCACTTATATTATTTTGAGAGATGAAACTTGTATTCTCATGTTCTTCACTTATATCCATGTGAGCTTATCAAAAGCAATTGCAACATATGAAACTAGTCCCAAAGTGATAGATATTCCAGAGGGATATAATAAAATCTTCCATGAAGATCATTGGACAAATCAAACTTGATTCTTTGTAATAGTTTTGAGACATGACAATAGTGATATGTGAGTTATGTTGATGAGTAATTATGCTTAGTAAGAATATTGGTGTTAAGGTTTGTGATTCCCTGTGCAAGCAAGAAAGTCAATAGTTGTGCTACGAAATTACATCCTACTTATGGTGCATTATTCAGTGTTAGTTATGCTTAATGCTTACTTATGTGATTTTTTGTTTCTTAGTTGGATGCTTCTCAACCTCATGCTAGCCTTCACTTGTACTAAGTAGAAATACTACTTGTGCATCCAAAATCCTTAAACCAAGTTTTGCCATATGAGTCCACTATACCTACCTATATATGGTATTTCCATGCCATTCCAAGCAAATTTGTATGTGCCATCTCTAAACTTTCAAAATAAATTTTCCTTTTTGTGTGCTTGTACCGCTCATGAAACGGTAGGTGGTGACCGATATTTTTTCATGCTAGATGTGTTATTCTCAAGATGAGTGTTTATTCACTTGTGATTGCACGAGAGTATGGCGGTAATAGGGTTGCGCAGTCCCATAATGAAAAAGAAAAAAATATTTACTTTATGTTGTCAAATAATAAATTCCTTGGAAAGTGTTGGTATGGAAGGCAACCATGGATACGGCCCGCCACGGAAAGTGAAAGTTTGGTGGAAAAAAGGAATAAACTTTATTTTCTGTTTGGGAACCGCCTATGATGCATCTAGTGTGGAAAGATATTGAAATCTCTCATTCGATTTAGTTGACAGGAAAGGCATGCCACTCAAAATATTTTTCTCTATCAATTTAAACACTTGAGCACTGGCACCTCTATAAATCCCTACTTCCCTCTGCGAAGGGCCTATCTATTTACTTTATGCAATTTTTATTTTTCAAATTTAAGCCTCCATCTTCTCTTATAAAGCACCAACTAGGGGGCACTATGATCATACTTGAGCATTAGGTGTAGCTAATATTTGAGTGTGTATTGTGAATGGATCATTGATTGAGCATGATGGGCTAGGGATAACTTGCTTTAGCATTGATATTTTGAAAGACATGCTTGCTTGTTGATATGCTTGTTGATATTGCTTCGAACTATATGAAAAGTCCAAATGTCCATGCTATAAAGAAAAGAATGTAATGAACATGTTAGGCAACATTCCACACCAAAAATTCTGTTTTTATCATTTACCTACTCGAGGACGAGTAGGAATTAAGCTTGGGGATGCTGATACGTCTCCAACGTATCTATAATTTTTGCTTGTTACATGCTGTTATATTATCATTCTTCGATGTTTTACCATCATTTTATTACCACTTTATATCATTTTTTGGGACTAACCTATTGACATAGGGCCAAAGTGCCAGTTGCTATTTTTGCTTGTTTTTTACTTTGCAGAAAATCAATACCCAACGGAGTCCAATCGTGACGAAACTTTTTGGAGATTTTTTCTGGACCAGAAGACACCCAATGGACCAAAGAAGTGTCGGGGGAGTGGGCCGAGGAGACCACAACCCACCAGGCCGCGCCAGCGGGGCCTGCCCGTGCCCTGGTGGGTTGTGCCCTCCTCGGGGCCCCTCTCCACCGCCTATGTCGCCTATAAATTCCCAAATATTCCAGAAACCCTAGGGGAGTCGACAAAACACAATTCCAGCCGCCGCAAGTTCCAGAACCTCGAGATCCAATCTAAACACCATCACGGAGGGGTTCATCTTCATCATAGGTACCTCTCCGATGATGCGTGAGTAGTCCACCATAGACCTACGGGTCCGTAGGCAGTAGCTAGATGGCTTCCTCTCTCTCTCTCTTATGATTCTCAATACAATGGTCTCTTGGAGATCTATTTGATGTAAACTTTTGCGGTGTGTTTGTTGGGATCCAATGAATTTTGAGTTCATGATCAGTTTCTATCCATGAATATTATTTGAGTCTTCTTTGATCTCTTATATGCATGATTGGTTATAGCCTCTTATTTCTTCTTCGAATCTTTGGTTTCGTTTGGCCAACTAGATCAAATTTTCTTGCCATGGGAAGAGGTGCTTTGTGATGGGTTCGATCGTGCGGTGTTCTTTCCCAGTGACAGAAAGGGCAGCAAGACATGCATGTATCGTTGCTATTAAGGATAACAAGATGGGGTCTATTCCTACATGAATAGATCTTGTCTAAATCATGTCATCATTCTTATTGCATTACTCCATTTTTCCATGAACTTAATACACTAGATGCATGCTGGATTGCGGTCGATATGTGGAGTAATAGTGGTAGATGCAGGTAGGAGTCAGTCTACTTATCTTGGACGTGATGCCTATATAATGATCATTGCCTTGGATATCGTCATGAATATTCGATTTTCTATCAATTGCCGAACAGTAATTTGTTCACCCACCGTGCGCTATACTCATGAGAGAAGCCACTAGTGAACCCTACGGCCCCCGGGTTTACTTTTCCATCATATTGCTTTCCGATCTACGTTTTTGCACTCTTTGTTTTCAGATCTACAAAACCCAAAAACCCAAAAATATATTGCTGCATATTTACTCCATTTATTTTGTGTTCTTGAGAGATCTATCTCTCCTATCTATCACTACCTAATCTATCTTATTACCGTAGAGAGATTGACAACCTCTCTTTCACGTCGGGTTGCAAGTATTTGTTGTTTGTGTGCAGGTGCTGCTTATTAGGTGTTGGTGATCCTCCTACTGGTTCGATAACCTTGGTTTCATAACTGAGGGAAATATTTACCGTCCCTGTGCTGCATCATCCCTTCCTCTTTGGGGAAATACCGACGCAGTCTCAAGCCACGTTAGCCACCTGTAAGGTATGTACCTCGGAGGCACAATTTCGCTCTTAAAATACCATGGGCAGTTGTGGGGACCCTCCATCCAAAGTCCTAGTGTGCGGCTTGACCGAACTGTGGGCAAACATGTCTTCGAACGATACTCGGTACCATCAAGGACCTGCATACGAGCATTAAGCTATCACGATTTGGAGACTTCTCAAGACCTTCTCTTTCAAAGGCCCGATCGCCGGCTACACCATCCTCTAAAGGAAAATCCTCCAGAGAACAAAGGTGCAGACCTGTAGCAGGATACAGTAAAGGACATCAAGCCATTAGTAGAAGTCCTGTGTAAACCTTTTTTCCCTGCAAAAGTTATGTTTACCTATCTGTAACGGTTGCTTGGTCAGATCGGAGTCTGCGGATAAAAAGGTTATCATAAATAAAGACCAATTCTTATGATCCTACGGTAGTCATCTAATTTGTACAAGATTTTCTTTTTTTTTCGCCATTACTCTCCGGCATCGAAACAAGCTAGTTCGATACATACTTTAGATGTGATCGGGTAATCGACGGGGGGTTCGGCTATTAAGCTCGCCCCAAGCATCACTCTGGCACCAAAGTTCTTTTCGTGTGTTCGGCGTCTCAGATATTGCATTATATGCATTGGTTCCGAATTATGTCTTGGGTCAAAAGTTGGGTTGCCCGACTCCTGTGTTTACCCCTTTACGTTCTGCTTATTCAGCTAAAAGGGTAAAGGGAGAACCGCTGCGATTGTACTTCTAGTTCGTCTAGTTAAGTACCTCAGTGGAGAAAGCCGAAAACTGACTGGCATAATAAGCATGAACCGGTCTGCGATCTGATGACAAAGTGTTAAACTAAGAATTGAGAGAAGTTCAGCGTGCTATACGAAGGGTTTGAGGTTACCCAAACCATGTGATAATAGACTTTTAACCTCGGTTTATCCAAATATCACAAAATACAGGGGGCTAGTACTTATTCCCCCGCAGTCAAGCTCCTATGGCTAAGTGAAAGCAATAAAACTATATAGTTCGATTGCCTCGTTTTCTTCCACACTACCGCCTCCGGTCTCCAAGACGTTGGCTAAGGGAAATATTGCGGATATTGGAAACACCCCTTCTAGTATCTACAAGGGGGAGGAAGACGACGACTGGTAACTTTCAGATTAAAACGGCCACACAGGAGTCAAAATAATAACCAAGGAGAGCATGATATATACCATGCATAGTGACATACACCAAAGTTTCACTATCAACACAAGACAGTATTTTCACTCAAAAACGACATCCTTCGGACACAAGGCTTCTATTGCCCGAGCACCGTCCATAACGGCGGGGAAGTACAGCTCGGGGCGCCTATGCTCTTTCCCGGGAGGCGAAGGAGCGGTGGCCATCTCGAGCGGCTTTATCTTCGTCCAGTGCACCATGGTATTCGAGAATGCCATCCGAGCTCCCTCAATACATGCAGAATGCCTCAAGGCATCAATCCGGGGCGCGACAGGGATCAGCCTCTGCACAAAGCCGAAGTAACTGCTCAGCAATGGTTCTGCAGGGCATAGCCTGATGCAGGTATCCTTCATAGCTGGCTCCGCTAACCGATGCAACTCCATCAGTTGTTTTAGCCAATGAGAGACGAGGAGAGGTTGTTCAGAGGTCTGAAATTATTCCCAGAATAGCCTCGATTCGGCATCTCCTTCTTGGGTTGCATAGTGTCGTGCCGCATCCGCCGCACTCTTCGGGAGGTTCGCAAACGCGCCTGGTAAATGCCAAATCCGGGTAAGCAAAAGGAACCTTTTCCCATCGAAATGACATTATACTAAATATCTCTTACCCTCTGCAATATGGGTGATCTGGTGGAGCTCCTGTTGGAGGCCTTGAGTTTCCTTCCTCGCCTCATGGATAAACGAGGTGGAGGAGGACAATTCAGAAGATAGGTCGTTGTTTTTCTTCTCAAGGGCCTCACTTTAGTGATGGCGTCCTTGAGCTCTTGTTGCACTTCTGCCACCCTGGCCTCGTGCTTGTCTCTGGCAGACTTGGCAGAAAACAGTTCGGCCTCTCCTTGTTCGGCTGCCGCTTTCTGATCGGCAGCCTCTTGCCTCGCCTCGCTCAGCTCGGCCTTGAGCTTCTCGACGTCCACGGCGACAACTACAGTTGTCATAAAAACAAATCCGCACTTAAGGATATAAACAACAATACCTTGCCTAAACAAGGGAAATACAGATAAGTAGTCTAGTTCAGACTTACCTTGTGCGTCACCAAACCGCTTGTTGAGACGATCGAGGTCGTCCTCGGAGCTCTTTAGCTTCCGATTTATCTCCGGCCACTCAATGGCGCTGGGGGGCTGCTGTTGATGACGAGGCCTGCATAGACAGTTTATATGTGTTAGACTCCCAACTTCTCAGATTTTAAACCCTCTGCCAGGTTTTTCTTTCACCCTGTCAGAGTCTTGGGGGTTGCGGCTCATTTCTCTAAATGATGTTTGATATGTCTCCGTCGTATCTACTTTTCCTAACGCTTTTGCTTTTGTTTTGGACTCTAATTTGCATGATTTGAATGAAACTAACCCGGACTGACGTTGTTTTCAGTAGAACTACCATTGTGTTGTTTTTGTGCAGAAATAAAAGTTCTCAGAATCGAGCAAAACTTTTCGGTGATTTATTGCAGAATAAATAAAAAAGACCGGAGCCAAAAACCACCAGAGGAGGGGCCCTGGCTGGTCACGATATACCAGGGCGCGCCAGACCCCAGAGGTGCGCCCTGGTGGGTTGTGCCCACCTCGTGGCCCCCTGACCCTAATTCCAGCGCTATAAATTCCTATTATTGGAGAAAAAAAATCAGAAAAGAAATTTTATCGCGTTTCACGAGAAGGAGCCGCCGCCACCTCCTGTTCTTCATCGGGAGGCCAGATTTGGAGCCCTTTTGGGGCTCCGGAGAGGGGAATCTTCAGTCTTCATCATCATCATTCCTCCTTCATCACCAATTCCATGATGCTCCCCACCGGGAGTGAGTAATTCCTTTGTAGGCTTGCTGGCCGATGAGGAGTTGGATGAGATTCATCATGTAATCGAGTTAGTTTTGTTAGGGCTTGATCCCTAGTATCCCCTATGTTCTGAGATTGATGTTGCTATGACTTTGCCATGCTTAATGCTTGTCACTAGGACCCGAGTGCCATGATTTCA
Organism: Elymus sibiricus; assembly: GCA_039707655.1. NCBI lineage: Eukaryota > Viridiplantae > Streptophyta > Magnoliopsida > Poales > Poaceae > Elymus > Elymus sibiricus. The sequence goes on from CM077675.1 coordinate 529,422,184, forward strand.
GATCTGAACCGTTTATGTTTTCACCATTATATCTATGTTCTTGATCCGATCTTGCTAGTCATATGAACCTGCTATGTGTTATGATCCGTAAAACCTGGGGTGACAATAATCGGGATACTTTCCGGTGATGACCGTAGTTTGAGGAGTTCATGTATTCACCATATGTTAATGCTTTGTTCCAGTTCTTTATTAAAAGGAGGCAATTGCTTACTACTAGGTTGGATCGGATGTCAACCTGTGGAGGCACCATTTCCCTTAGTTTCCTTATGGACCCCTTTACCACCGGAGGGTAAGACAAAAAGATGTCATGGAAGTTCTTTTCCATAATCATGTATGACTATTTACAGAATACATGCCTACATTATATTTATGAACTGGAGCTAGTTCTGTGTCGCCCTAGGTTATAACAGTTATATGATGAATATCATCCAATGAATACACCAATCCAGTGCCTACGAGTTTATCACTATGAAGAATCTGAAGGATACAAGAACCAAGATCGTTCCCTATAAGACGAGGGGAGGTACGGATTTGCCATCACACTCTGCACTTGATTGACCTTCTGTTATGAGTAGACTTGCAACACCACCACATACTATTAATCCTGATATGTCGCAAGTTATTGATGGTGCTACTTCTGCTATGCATGATACTTATGATGATGCTAGTACCATGCTTGATGATAATGTGCCACTAGGTGAATTTCTTGATGAAAAAATTGCTAGAGCTAAAGAGAATGCAACTATTGAAACTGATGAGATTATTGAAACTGGTGAAGTCCTTGAAACTGAGAATTATGAAACACCTACTAGACCTAGCTCTCCTAGATTTGAAATGCCTGAGATACCTGAGGGTTATGTTATGGATGGAGAAATATCTAGAGAAATCCTTGCTTGTAAGGATAGAGACGATCTTAAGAAATTATTGTTCAATTATAAAGAAAAGACTTTGAATGCTAGAATGAAATGTGACCCTAAGTTTGCTACTTTACCTATCTTTGTTACCGATAAGGACTATGAATTCTCTGTCGACCCAGAGTTAATTACTTTGGTTGAATCTGATCCTTTTCATGATTATGAAACTGAAACTATAGTGGCACATCTTACTAAGCTGAATGATATAGCTACCCTTTTTACTCATGATGAGAAGATTCTCTATTACTATATTCTCAAATTATATTCGTTCTCATTAAAGGGTGATGCTAAGATATGGTACAATACTCTTGCTCCTGGTTGTGTGTGTAGCCCCCAGGATATGGTTTACTACTTCTCTGAAAAATATTTTCCTGCTCATAAGAAACAAGCTGTCTTACAGGAAATATTTAACTTTGTGCAAATTGAAGAAGAGAGTCTCCCACAAGCTTGGGGGAGGCTTCTCCAATTTCTTAATGCTTTGCCTGATCACCCTCTTAAGAAAAATGAAATACTTGATATCTTCTATAATGGACTAACTAATGCTTCTAGGGACTTCCTAGATAGTTGTGCTCATTGTGTTTTCAGGGAACGAACTGTTGGACAAGCTAAGGAACTATTGAATAATATATTGAAGAATTATGATGATTGGACTCTCCCTGAACCACCACCTAACCCCACTCTGAAGAAGAGGGGGATCTTATTTCTCAGTCCTAAAGATATTCAAGAGGCAAGGAAATGTATGAAGGAAAAAGGTATTAAAGCTGAGGATGTTAAGAATTTACCACCTATTGAAGAAATACATGGTCTTAACACACCACCTCCACAGGTGGTAGAGGTAAATTCTTTATTAAAGTTTGATGAAGGTGATACCCCGTTCAATAAACATCCTAGTCAATGCTTATATGAGTTTGATAACTAAATTAGAAAAGAAGATCACTTCAATGCAAATGTTCTGAAACAACCGGAATATAATTCCGATATGATTGCTCGCTTGAGTGACTTGTTATTTAGAATCAATAATGATGTTAGAGCTGTAGGGAAACATGCATGGTTCAAACTCAGTTAGAACAAGTTGCTAAATCTCAAAGAGAATTGCTTAATGAATTGAATAATAATATTAATGATTTTACTGTTAGAGTAGCAACTAGAGGAGGTAAAATGACTCAGCAACCACTTTATCTTGAAGGACAACCTAAAAGAATTGAAGAAGACTATCAGAGAATTAACACTGATGCACCTAGTCCCTCTAAAAAGAAGAAGAAAAAGAAAAATGATAGGACTTTGCATACCTCTAGTGAACCTGAGATAGAAAAACCTCCTGAAGATAATAATGATGTCTCTATTTCTGATGCTGAAACTCAATCTGGTAATGAACTTTCATCTAGTGATGATGAAAATGATAATGATGATGTTCATGAAGACACTCAACCGAACAATGATAAAGAACAAGATAATGATGTTGAAATAGAACCTGTTGTTCTTCTTGATAACTCACAACCTAAAAATAAACGATATGATAAAAGAGACTTTGTGGCTCGAAAACATGGTAAAGAAAGAGAGCCATGGGTGCAGAAACCCATGCCTTTTCCACCTAAACCATCTAAGAAAAAGGATGATGAAGAATTTGAAAGCTTTGCTGAAATGATTAGGCCAGTCTTTTTGCGTACCCGCTTAACTGATATCTTAAAGATGGCCCCTTATGCTAAATACATGAAAGACATCATCACTAGTAAAAGAAAGATACCTGAATCTGAAATATCCACCATGCTTGTTAATTATTCTTTTAAGGATGGAGTACCTAAAAAACTTGGAGATCCTGGAATAGCAACTATACCTTGCTCCATTAAAAGAAATTATGTCAAAACTGCTTTGTGTGATTTGGGAGCTGGTGTTAGTGTTATATTTTTCTCTTTATATAAAAGACTTGATTTGAATAAACTCACACCTACTAAAATATCTTTGCAAATGGCTGACAAATCAACTGCCATACCAATCGGTATTTGTGAGGATGTGCCCGTTGTTGTTGCAAATGTTACTTTCTTAACAGACTTTGTTATTCTTGATATGCCGGAGGACGACAACAGGTCGATTATCCTTTGTAGACCCTTTTTTAATACTGCAGGGGCTGTTATTGATTGCAATAAAAGCAAAGTCAGTTTTCATATCAATGGTAACGAGCATACGATGCACTTTCCAAAGAAGCAATTCCAAGTGAATGGTGTAAATGTTATTGAAAATTCTACGACACTCACTATCGGAAGTTTTCAACTACCTCACCCTACCGCCAAAAACAAATATGATATACTTATTGTCGGGGATATGCATATCCCCATTGAGGTAACTTAGTGTTTTACGAAAGTTCTTCGGTTTCATGCTAATCGAAAGTGGTTGTTAATAAGACTTGATCAACCTTATTAATGGATTATTTTTGAGAGGTATGAAGTCGATGAATCTAGTAGGCACAACTTTCTTCTCTCACCTTTTGTTTTCTGTTTATCTTAGTTAAATAAAATAAAATGCCATGTTATTCTTGTTTTGTGATTTCTCCGTGCAATTAAACATGACCCAAAAATAAAAGTTCTTAGAATGTCCTAAAAATTTAACACGATTGTTTTCTGAATATTTCTAAATTTCTGGTACAAACAACATCAGAGGGGGTGCAGCTAGTGCCCACAAGACACCAGGGCGTGCCAGCAACCCCAGACGCGACCTGGTGGGTTGTGGTCCCCACATGGGCCCCTCACTTATCCCTTTAGCCCATGTCATCTCTTACCTCCAGAAAAAAAATCACCATAGCTCCCACTCTCGTGTTCTGGCTCTCAAACCCGCGTATTTCGATCTCTTTGCTCGAAGCTCCATTTCCGAAACTGTTTTGGGGGATTGCTACTTGGTATGTGACTCCTCCATTGCTCCAATTATTTTTTGATTTAATGGTTTATCTTTAGAATAATTAGATAGTCTTGGTGTTGCTGTAGATGGGCTTGCATGTTGAATTCTTAGAGTTCTAAGTAGTTTGAATGCTTAATATGGCCTCTATGCATCCTTAGGAGTAGTTACTTTCAATCTTGCAAAGTTTTGTTGACAAAACTTTGTGGACCAATTTTTTTAGAAATTTGTACGCAAATAAACGAATTTCTTTGGAAGGAGTTCTTAGAGGAGGAGGTCCTCGGAAGCTTCATCGAGTAGGGACTCAATACGTCGGTCTTATGTTGAGCCAAGTGCAAGCTCGATGCGGGATGCCGCTACCAAGTCATGCTTATGGCCATTTAACGAATTCATGATAGGTGCGGGTATCAAGGAGGAATTCGAACAATTTATCCACAACGCAGAACTTGCCCCCTTCATCGTAGATGAGTGCACTCAACATCTTGAGCTCACAAAAACTTTCACAAAGAAATTCAGATATTTTCCTCGTGAGTCTAGAGTTTCATTTAACCTTTATGATCAACCCTTTACCATGCCCTTAGATGTGTTCTGTGAAGCGTGAAAATTCCATATTGGGGTTCGCTAGACGAACCACCAAAATCTGAGTATGAGTCATTTTTGGTTAATCTTTGCTATCGTGAAGTTAGAGGAGTGACACAAGGTAGAATAAAAAGCATCCATTTTCCATCTATACAATACTTTGCACTCTTTAATGGCAAATGCATCGTAGGCAAGCAAGATTGCAGCACACTGTGTGCCCCTGACTTGAGTCTTATGCACACTGCTATAACAAGAAATAAATGTTATTATCTAGGAGCAATTATTGCACGGACATTGCAACACAACGCTAATACTGGTCACTTTTATGGTGGAATTTATGCCTCCCGTCTAGCTAGGGAGCTGGGTGTGTCCCCTTGGCCTAATGATCCTATCTTACCTAATAAGTACTTAGACTTTGAGGCCATGAAACGTCATAAGTTCCTTAAGGGCACAGTTACTAACTATACTTACAACTTGAGGTTCAATAACGGTCCCATTGTACCTATCGTATTGCCCGCTCCTGCTCTCTTTGATTATCATAGGAAAGGAAGATACTACGTCCTTGAGAGCGAGGCCCGCACATACAATGCAGAGGTTGAAGCTGCCAGACAGGCTGAGGAGGCTGCACCAAGAGCCTCGGTGGGCTATCACTCGGACTATTATCCAGGCCGCGGATGGTGATTACCAAGCTAGGCCAAAAGCCTAAGCTTGGGGGAGTACGTATTTCCACCGACATTATATTAATGTTCACACATTTCATTCCAGTTGTCGGTGTCCACACTTTTTCATTGTATCATCCATGCTAGATTTTTTTTCTCGCTTTCTTTTTGTGTGCTTGGAAAACTTTGACAAAATCCAAAAATATTTCTTGCTTCTTTTCGGTTTTTATTCCTAGTTTAATTAGTTGATGTATTAAAAGAAAACCCAAAAAGATTTCTTTTTTCTTCTTTTGCTTGTTGGGAGTTCTCCCGTGTAAATAGTTTTTCTTGTTTTTGTTTTTCTCTCTTTAATTTGCCTTCTCCAAGAAAAACTAAAAACTCCAAAAATATTTCAATGTGTTTCTCTGAAATTTTCTTCCTTTCATTGAGTCATACCATGGAGAAGACCACGATGAAAATGTTGAGTGGCTCTCATATGCACTACTATTGATCTAACAAGAGCCCATATTACTTTGTCTTCTCCTCTTGAATAAAATGCTTGCAGATTCCATCTTAGTCCACGACACTCTTGCACTATTATTCTTTTCATATCATTCAGTCGTGCAAGTGAAAGCAATAATGACGATATTTGATGAAGTGACTGTGGCAGAGAAAAGCGGGTATGAACTCAACTTATTTTTGTTTTTGTAAATATGTTTAACCTAGCATCCATGATTCAGCATATTATGATCAAACATGTTTGCAATGACAATTAGAGATTATAGTTGCTCATGCCATGCTTAAGTAGCTAGGAGTGGATAATGATTTATCTTGGAGGTCAACATGCATTAAAATGATTGTGATGTAGTATGATATATGGTATCCTCCTCTGAATGTTTCAACTGGCTTGACTTGGCACATGTTCACGCATGTAGTTGAATCAAAACCAACATAGCCTTCACGATATTCATGTTCATTGTGTCCATATCTTACTCATGATAGTATTCAATGTTTATTATTCATAATGCATGTTCATGACCGTTTTCGCTCTCTAGCCGGCCGCTTCTCAACCTACTTGCTAGCCTTCGCCTGTACTAAGCGGCAATACTACTTGTGCATCAAAAGTCCTTAAACCAAAGTTGTTCTAGATGAGTCCACTATATCTACCTATATGCGGTATTACCCTGCCGTTCCAAGTAAACTTGCATGTGCCACCTCTAAAATTTCAAATGCACATCTGTTTTGTGTGCCGGGACCCCTCATGGAGCGACAGGAGGCGGTCGGTATCTTCCATGTTAAGCGGGTTATTGTCATGATGAGTGTTTATTCATTCGTCCTTGCACGAGAAGGGCGGTAATAGGGATTCCAAGTCCCAAAATCAAAAATTGCAAATAATTAAACAAAACTCCCACAGGAATGTTGTTGGTATGGACGGTACCCATGGATTTGGCTAGCCGTGGAGTGTGTTTGTTGGTGGAGGGGGAGTAAACCTTTACTTTTACCGCTTGGGAACCACCGCTAATGTGTTTAACATGGAAGATATTGATAACTCTTGGTCGTAACGTTGACAAGAAGGGTGCACCTCCCAAAATTTTACTTATCTCTAATTTAAGCTTTGAGCTCTGGCACCTCTGCAAATCCCTGCTTCCCTCTGTGAAGGGACTATCTATTTACTTTTATGTCGAGCCATCACTTTCTCAAATAAGCACCAGATATGAGAGCACTATTGTCATCCTCATGCATTGTGTTTAGTTAATGTTGGAAGCACCATGACTGGATCTTTTCTACCATGAGTGACAATGTTTAGTCGCTGCTTAAACTTCGGAGGTGCTCTGCATTTATGTTTTGCGGTCTCAGAAAGGGCTAGCGAGATACCACTGTTGTCATATTATATCATGATTGTTTTGACAAAGTGTTTACATTTGAGATATTTTATTATTGCTCGTTAGCTTCTTATGTCATTGATATGAGTTAATATAATTTCTAAGAGTTATTGTTGCCATGGTTAGTCAAAATCTTTGCTGAAAACCTGGGTGCTACATAAGCATATGTATGTAAACAAGAACAAAAGAGTTCATAAAAGTTTTTCTTTATGACTTTCAGTTTGTCAACTGAATTACTTTAGGACAAGCAATGGGTTAAGCTTCGGGGAGTTGATACGTCTCTGTCGTATCTACTTTTCGTAACGCTTTTGCTCTTGTTTTGGACTCTAATTGGCATGATTTGAATGAAACTAACCCGGACTGACGCAGTTTTCAGCAGAACTACCATGGTGTTGTTTTTGTGCAGAAATAAAAGTTCTCGAAATCGAGGGAAACTTTTTGGACATTTATTTCAGAATAAATAAAAAATACTCGAGCCAAAAACCACCGGAGGAGGGGCCTTGACTGGGCACGATACACCAGGGCGCGCCAGCCCCCCCTCCCCCCCAGGCGCGCCCTGGTGGGTTCTGCCCACCTCGTGGCCCTCCTGACCCGAATTCCAGTGCTATAAATTCTTATTATTGTAGAAAAAAAATCAAAGAGGAAGTTTTATCACGTTTCACGAGACGGAGCCACCATCACCTCCTGTTCTTCATCGGGAGGCCAGATCTGGAGCCCGTTTGGGGCTCCGGAGAGGGCAAACTTCTGTCTTCATCATCATCAACCCTCCATCATCGCCAATTCCATGATGCTCCCCACCGGGAGTGAGTAATTCCTTCGTAGGCTTGCTGGACGGTGAGGAGTTGGATGAGATTCATCATGTAATCGATTTAGTTTTGTGAGGGCTTGATCCCTAGTAACCACTATGTTCTGAGATTGATTTTGCTATGACTTTGCCATGCTTAATGCTAGTCACTAGGGCCCGGGTGCCATGATTTCAGATCTGAACCGTTTATGTTTTCACCATTATATCTATGTTCTTGATCCGATCTTGCTAGTCATACGCACCTGCTATGTGTTATGATCCGTTAACCCCGGGGTGACAATAATCGGGATACTTTCCGGTGATGACCGTAGTTTGAGGAGTTCATGTATTCACCATATGTTAATGCTTTGTTCCGGTTCTCTATTAAAAGGAGGCCCTAATATCCCTTAGTTTCCTTATGGACCCCGCTACCACGGGAGGGTAGGACAAAAGATGTCATGCAAGTTCTTTTCAATAAGCATGTATGACTATTTACGGAATACATGCCTACATTATATTTATGAACTGGAGCTAGTTCTGTGTCGCCCTCGGTTATGACTGTTATATGATGAATATCATCCAACGAATACACCTATACAATGCCTACGAGTTTTCCACATATTGTTCTTGCTAAGTTACTATTGTTGTTGTCACTGTTGCACTTGCTACGAAACCATTGCTACTGTTACTACTGCTATCAAACTATCATATTATTGTGTTACTGATCGCTTTGCTGCAGATATTTAATCTCCAGGTGTGGTTGAATTGACAACTCAACTTCTAATACTCGCAAATATTCTTTGGATCCCCTTTTATCGAATCTATAAACTTGGGTTGAATACTCTACCGTCGAAAACTGTTGCGATCCCCTATACTTGTGGGTTATGAATGTTATAAGCGCCTTTTCTTGCACAAATTGACCCCCGCATGAGTTTTTCAAGCTCACACATGGCTCGGGGGCTACTAAATATGGGAATTGCATATCAACCCATAAATTAAAATTACTTTGTAAAAAAGAATATTTAGTAATTTACCTTAAACCTGTTAGCAGGCCGACGAAGGCTTCCTTCAATCTGCTGTCAACATATTGAATGCCTTGTAAAACCGCACTCAGAAGAGTGTGGTGCTCTTCGGCGATGGAGGAGTCATTTAAGCCCTCCTCCATCATGGTCGTCCACCCGATTTGGGGCCGCTCTGTCACGAGCGGCTCCGGGTGCGGCATTCTAGCTTCTCCCGTTGGAGAAGCCGGAGTAGATAACTCCGGAGGCTTGGAGGCCTCCGGAACTGCCTCCGAAGAGAGCTTGGGTTGACCGAGCACTCCTCCTTTGCTCGCCAGGAGGGACTCACCCTCCTGGTCTTCTGGAACCGAGGTGTTAACCTCGGCCATGACTTCATCCCAGCCCCTTGTATCTGGCTTGGGGTGGGTCTTCTCAGCCACCACATCCTCGATAGCCATAGGAAGGGAGTTGTGGGACGCGGTCCGACTCTCCGCCAGGTCGGCTGGCAAATATTCCCCTTTCGAGGATGGGTCGGTGGGAAAATCACGTGATGAGCTGCAATGGAAAAACATGTATGCTTCACAATGAAACCTTCAAAGAGAAAAGATGATATAATCTTTGGATTCATACCTTTGTGCCTGGGGCTTGATTCTGAGGGTTCTTCGAGGAATCCTCTCAAAGTCCTCAGACTCCCTGTCGGAGTCCGGAACATCCTCAAACAGGGCCACTTTGGCCTTGCATTGCCTTTTTGGGGGAGCGGGATCTTGATCTCCCTCGTCATCCTCGGACGCCACCCTCTTCTTTGTATAGGAGGAGTCACTCTCCTCCCATCCCTCTTCCTGCTCCCCTTCAAGAGTAGAAGCACCATGTGTGTCCTCGGACCCGGTGTTCGGAGGACCTTTTGAACGAAGACCTAGAGTCCTCTTCTTCTTTTCTTTCTTCTCTTCGTTCTTCTTCGGCACCGTGTATGGCTTTTCGACCAGCATGACCGTTAGCAAAGGCGTCCTAGGGTCCTTGGACAGCGGTGCCAGACAGTTGATCCGCTGGGATTTCCCCAACCAGATCTGTAAATATGGGGAAGGAAGGGGATTAGAGCCTTGTCAAAGGGAAAGCTTCCAAACAATCAATAATGGCATCTTACCGGTCCAAGAGGGTTGGTGACGTCGATGCCAATGTCCTCCTCTTCGGCGGGCCATGTCTTCTATGGTTTGAACAACACCTTCCATAACTTGTCATGAGTAATGCGGAAGATGTGCCACACAGTGACCGGGTCATCCGAGCTATAGTCCCACATAGGGGCAGACCGATGTTGACAAGGGAGGAGGCGGCAGCGGAGCATGACCTGTACTACGTTGATCATCCCGATCTTCTTCTCCTCCAGAGTGGAGAGGCACATTTGTAGCGTCTTCACCTCCACCGTGTTCCCTTAGTCGAGCCCTTTCTTCATCCACGACACTAGCCTGATGGGAGGGCCGGATCTAAATGCGGGGGGTGCCACCCACCCTTCTTCACGCGGTTCCGTGATGTAGAAACACTCCTGCTGCCAGACCTTGACGGTGTCGATGAAAGAACCGTTCGGCCATTGCACCAGGGGAAATTTGTTGATCGTCACCCCTCCGTAGTCCGCCTGCTCGCCACTGACTACCTTCGGCTTGATGTTGAACACTTTCACCCACAAGCCTAAGTGGGGTTGGACCCGAAGAAAGGCCTCGGAGACAGTGATGAAGGAGGAGATGTGCATGAAAGAATTCGGGGGTAGATCATGAAATCAAGCCCGTAGTAAAACATGAGACCCCTCACAAAAGGGTGGAGGGGGAAACCAAGGCCCCGAGAAAATGAGGGATGAATACCACCCTTTCGCCCTCTCTAGGTGTGGGTACGATCTGGTACTCCTCAGGGACGCAATGAACAATGTTCGCTGGCAAGTAACCGGCGAGCTTCAACTCCTTGATGTCCTTTTCAGTGACATAGGAGGCCTCCCACTTGCCCTTGGAGCCTAAATCGGCCATGGCCGAATTGAGGAAGGGATCGAAGGGATTTGGGGGAGAGAATGGAGCTTGGCGGCTTAGAGCTCAGAAAGCTGGGGAAGGCAATGGCGATGTGACATCTGGAATGCGTATAAAGGCTATGGTAGTGGTTTCCTTTTTATAAGCCACTGTAATACCAAGAGTCCCTGTGATGCGCCGCGGACCTCGCCACTTCCCGATATATTGCGCAGTTATGCACGCGTGGGATAATCCAAATCATAAACCATATCCCCGAAAGGGTGGGGCACGATCTCTGCATTCGTAGCTTTTGACAACAAGGACAAATATGCAGCAGTTGTGTGTTTGTCATAGAAAATTCTATACAATAGTCATTTCCATGCGAAATCCATGAAGTAAATAAAAAGGAGGGACAAATATACAGATAAAAAAATTAAGATTAATGAGAAGCAACCTCACTTGATGTGATATATTGTGTAGCACAAGGACATAACGAACATATGTCCAAAAACCATTGTGACGATAATAAGCGTGCAAATCAGCAAATAGTCCAGTCTGGATGTTGTTTATTGTCAGATGTTGCAACAGTTTTTTCTGACATTGTTATTCTCACCAGTTTAGTGGTAGAGATGATCAAGAGGATATTCATGAGTACCAGCTTAATTACACTGTTTGGTTACCTCCCGGAATGAACTCATATGACAAGACCATGAACATCACCAACGCTTTTGTTGGTGTGGTCGGCCTCTTCATGCTCATTGGCGGCTACCTCTCCGACATTATGTTCGCTGGATTCTGCAGCATCATGATCAACACCCCCATGGATGGCATGGTAATAACGAACTTAAACATGTTTTTCACATTCCATAAATGAAACAAACTAACTTTCTCACGCACTGTACTACTATGTTGGGAGATATTTTTGTGAACATCGCCACAATGGTGTCAATCATGCACCTCTGCGGTACCCTAATGGGGCTCATTGTGTGGCGGCAACTCTCGGACAGTTGTGTATTACTAGCTTTTTTTTTTATGAACACTGTGGGGGACACGACGTCAAGGCCAACATACCCAAGTTCTACTCATACTAATTCGACGAGCCGGAACCATGGGAGCAGCAAATATGATGTTCTTCTTTGATACATACTATTCGGTAATAACTTGCGATTCGCCTGTGTCATAGACAGCAATGTTGTACCTGCCGCTTAACTTCGATATGAGGTTGCTCTAGGGTTTACTTGGGCTTCTCAGTGTGCTACTATGGTGGTTGTACTTAAGTAATAAAAACCAATGCATTGTAATGAGACTTTGATTTGTGTCGGGGGCCATGGGTCCCCTGGGACCTTGTACCTCCTCCATGATACCTTTCTTAGCATTGTCTAGCAAGGACATTACTTTATGCATTCGTAGCATCGGACAACAAGGACAAATATATGGAATGGGTGTTTGTCATAGGAAGCTCCTTCTACGGAATAGTCATTTCCATGTGAAATCCATGAAATACATCAAAAAAAGTTGGACAAATATCTACTCCTGAAAAAAATGATATTGCTATTATCTATTATATACTTAAAATGATAGAAAACAAACGGCGCTGATTTTACACTCTAAAAATAAGATATATGAACAGTTAGGATTAGGCAATGACACGTTCTACAATATTGCACGTGCATGTTAGGCAAGGACACTTATTTCACGTAAAGACTTGGATTAGGCAAGGCCACTTTAGATTAAAAAGTGTAGCGTTACAAATAAGTTGTCAGGTCATGTGTCACATATGAAGTACGAAATTTCTAACTTCCAAACGTTCGCATTTTGTCATCAGATCCGAACGAACTCTTGATTCCGTTGGTTTCAAATCGAACGATCGCTGTTATCCCGCTGCAACTGCCCCCCGACCCACAATTCCCGCTCGATCCCGGAGGGTTGAGGGAGTCGAACCATGTACCTGACAGCTCAGGTACGTTAGCAATCTACCAACAACCACCTAGACAAACTCTATATTGTGATTGGATTCATGTTAGATAATTGTCATATCTTCATATTGAGGCGGACTCTTGTACTCACATATCGTGTTATTTTGCTGACGTTTTTTTTACTTACAATTCTTTTACCTAAAAATAGAAAAAGTACATTCTTATCAAAAATACATTGGAGATGTGAGTTGAGCTCATGGTTTTAACATAGAAGACTATACTCTTGTACATTGATGTGAGTTGAGCTCATGGTTTTAACACGGTAATTTAATCACCGCAACCTTGATAACCTATGTACAAATATGGTGGAAACCTCGATCGGATGAAAAAACTTTTTTGAAACACACCCCGGTAACTCATGTGAAAGTAGCATGATAATATATGCATCGTATACATGATAACTTTGACCTAGTGGGGGGTGTTGTTTGAAAACATGTCCCCGGTAATTTATGTGTAAAAAACATGATAACTCAAGAACAACAAACTTGATTACTTACGTACAAACATTGTGATAACTTCTGTACAAACATCCTTATAGCGTGCTAGTGGGCGGTCGAAAATGACTTGTTTTTGGCGAGATATAGATCTCATAACTTGATGAAAAAATATTATGTTAACTTTGACCCAGAAAAAAAGGTTCCTTAAATATACTTGGGCATCTTCAGTGGTACGGAATAATCGCGGTAATTTTGACCCGACAGACAAAAGTTGTTAAATACACAGCTTGATGACTTCAATATAAATAGCATGGTAATATGTGCACCACAGACCAGATAACTTAGTCAAACACAACGCGATAACTTTGAACAAAGATTTTTTTGTTAAAAACGTACCTCCAGTAACTTATGAGTAAAATACCATGATAATATACGCATCGCTTACCTGATAACTTAGATACAAACACCACGGTATTTTTATCTGGGATTTTTTTGTAGAAAACACATCGGCGATAATTTATGTATAAATAGCATGGTAATATACGCACAACAAACCTGATAACTTAGGTACAAACACCCTGATAACTTTAATCTGAGGAAAAAAAGTTATTTAAAACATAACTCATGTAAGTTTTGTCACTTTTGTGTAAATATCTATGTAGTATATGCACCACAGCTCCGATAACTTTGATACAAACACCACGCTAAGGTTTTACTTGGGGGAAAGGTTGTTGTGCACTGGTTATCAAATTCGTGGCGTTTAAATTACCATGCTCTTTACAGAGAATTTATCGGGGTGTGTTACAACATTTTTTTTTCTCCGGGCCGAAAGTTACCACATTGTTTGTGAGTGAGTTACCAGGTTCATGGCGTATATATGACCTGCTCATTTTTAGAGAAGTTATTGGGTGTGTTACAACAACTTTTTTTCATGTGGTCAACAAAGTGACAATAGTGTTTATGTCTTAGTTATCAGATTCATGGCGTATAAATTACTATGCTCTTTTACAAATAAGATGTCAGGATTTGTTACAACAACATTTTTTCTTCGGTCTGAAAGTTACCACAGTGTTTGTGAGTGAGTTAACAGGTTCATCGCATATAATTACCATACTCTTTTACGGATAAGTTATCAGGGTGTATTACAACAACTTTCACCTACGGTCAAGAAGGTACCATGGTGCGTCAGTTATTAGGTATGTGATGCATGAATTACCGTGTATAAAAGAAAAGAAAAAATTGGTAAAAAAAGAAAGGAAAACGGCTTTTTGTCTGATCGCGTATATACCGGTACAAATATTTATCGACCTTCTTTGTTATCACAACTTGAAACTAGATCAGGTGGATATTACAAGTGATTACCAACCAAGAGGTACTGAGTTCGACTCCCACCTCAGACAATCGATGCAGAAGAAAACATCTTCATGTTGCCAAAAAAAGGACTATCAAGGAAAAAGAAGAGGTAAGAAACCAAATATGCCTGGCACGCAGGCTATCATTTTTTAGCAATCTTTTTTTTTCAGAAAATCACGCTGGCTAATCCAAGCCCCGTAGAGCAGATTGCATGCGTTGATGTCATTGATGACATCAGCTAATCCACAGTCCTTATAGGAAAACGAAGTATTTTATTGAAAATCACGACTGTCTCCCTGGGTAAGTCCGACGTAAAACAGCTTTGCTCCAACGTACGTACGGAGGCACGTCAAAATTATTATGAGTTGAAGCTCAAATAAAAAAAAAGAAATTATGAGTTGAAAGGAGAGAGAAACGTAATGATTCTGTAAATGGAAACAACATTGCCCACACGGACAATGAGGCTGCTGGGAGTCAAGGACGTAATGATTCTCTAAAGTGAAGCAACAAGCCAATGCATGTGACCACTTCATGATCGACGTAATCTCGCCGGCATGCCGGTGCAACACCAACGACGATGAGGCTGCTGGCATGCAAGCGGCAAAAAAATAGAAGACGTATTTGGTTGTGCACTTGGCCGACACGAGATGGAACTGTTGGTGCAGTTGATTAAAGCATCATCAGTTTAGCTACTAGCTGTATGTTTAGAGTAAACCTGCGCGTTCATGATGGCAGCGGCAAAGTCGCATGTTGCGGGACAGGAACACGTAAACGCTTGGTCGCTAACTCGCCGTCGTGGCCGTGTGATGAAAATGAGTCAATGGGTAAACACAAGTAGAAGCTTCGGCCTAGCAGAACACACAACTGCTTTCATCAATCTCTCTCTCTCTTTCCTACGCACGTACGATGGTATATGTATTTTCTTCATTGGTACAGCTAGATATATCATATATTCAAACATTTTTTTAACATATATACATGTGTTTAAGAGATATTTTTTCTCGGGGATATATGTATTTATTTTAATTTTGTAGATGGAATACGGATCATGCATGTTGTGAGATAACTACCTATTTTTTAAATGGATAACCAATGGGTTGGACTTTTTGTGATGGATTGCATTTGATTAAGAATCAATGGTTATATGGCATTTAGATACAATTTTGAACATCTAATGATTATAATCTGCTATAACAATGGTCTACTGAATGAAATTCCTCATGTTTTGCTTTTATGCGATAACTTTTAGCGTGTTTTCCTTTGCTCGGGTCTACCCATATTGTAAATTTCTGTACATGGTCCACCAAATAGATGACATGCTGTTGGGGAGATTTTCTAGCATATATTTATTTCTTTAACCAAAAATAACTTTTAATGTATAATGGGTGGATGTACCGATGCTAATGCAGTGGCAAGCAAAACCTTTTAATTTCGATATAAGGGAAAACGATTAGTACACCACACTATGTCAAAGAAGACCTCACATGTTGTATTATTGATTCAAGTTCTCACATACTATACGCTCGCTTCCAAAGATAGTACTAATCCCTTGATGGACTATAAGGAAGAAATGTGTATTACGTTCATGGATAGAGAGAAAAGATTTCTAATTACCATAGGACCACTGATTCGTACTGCAAAACCTCACCACGCGGCAAGTCCTTGGAAAAGTCCTTCGATGCAATCCAATGCACTGAAATCGAAAACCTTTGTACGAAAGTACACAATCATATTGCTAAAGAGATACATCCTTTGGTATACTATACATTTTGTATGTCCTTTTTCATTTTTAATCATATTTAAGTACTACTATACCAGTATCGGGACCCAAATATTAGTCAATAAGATGGCAAAATAAGAATAAGAAAAGTAATGGGAAATATGAAATTTTAAAGTAAATCTAGCCGCACAATTTTGCATCCAACTATTTTAATTAATATATAAATTTGATTTATTTAAAAAATAGATAAGATGTAGCAAGAATGAAAATATGTGAACGTAACATGACTCATATGTATCGACATACTTTGATTGTTTCTTTCAATGCATAAATAAGAGCAGTAGTAGTACCAACATCAGTGTGTTGGGCAGTACAAGTGTGTCTGGCCTTAGTAGAATGAAGTTGAGTGAAAGCATTCACCATTACTTGAAATAGGAACGATTATAAGTGCTAACTTGAGAACGTCAAAAGAGTAAATTTGTGTCTATAAATAAAATCAATAAAACATGCACTATGCAAGTTTTTCATGTATGCCGATGTGAGTCGCTTGTGACCCACTTACCAACAAGCATATTGATAGAGCAACGAACTGTTGTGAGACACCAATCTAAATTCCTGGAAGCAACAAATCATGCCAAATATGGATGAACGACATGTTTCGAGTAAGCTAAACATGTATTGGAGAATATGGATGCATGACATCACACTAACAGAGTAACGTGTATTAGCAAAGCCACTAATTATCGGATAGGTGGAGAAAAGATGAAATGTCTAGATGTAAGCCGTGGATATTTAATCAATGTTTTGCTAAAAATTTCTATAAAAGGTGTTTTAAGACAATCTTCCTCCTTTGGTGTCTAATTATGTATGGTGCGTGAATAAGAAAAGCATATACTGAGAACAACATGCGCAATCAAAAAAATTCAAAAATTTCTATCAATACAAAATATAATAAAATTTACAAGTAAAACTAATAATGTTTTAATCTTTGCGGAGTTTTTATAACTACCATTTATGATATTACAAATGCATATTCACGGGAAGTATTAGTCAAAGTCATATCATCCAGAACATGTATAAATGAAGAGATGTATATATGGTAGTACAAATTGAATCTAGCCACGCAAATGCGCGGGTAACTCTACTAGTTACTTTGAATAGAGAAAATGAACGGATGACCCTGAGAAACTAGCGAACCGAGTGATAAAGCTTGAGAGGCTTAAAATCCGCAACTAGTTGCGTCCTTACCCAATGTTGCTTATGTGACCTTTCTAAATTTTATGAAAATGTGAAACAACTCATGTATATATGTTGGTACATATATTTTGCGCACTTGCAAATCTCCCATCCAAAAATATAATCATTATGTCCCTCGCAAGAAAAAAACCAGGAATATGTAAATAATAGAGGATAATGTTCACTCATTTTTTTCATGTTTTTGGTCATGGCACAAATGGTTATACTTTTAGATTATATTTTGTAGGTGCACATGTGATACACCTATTTTGCATCAAGAATTCAGAAGGTAAACTTGTGAACTTTGGTTATTATTTGAGCCTCTATGAGCATATTTTATCATGAACTTGTATCTTATTGTAGAATTGTATGTGATGTTACGGCGAAGTGCCGTAGATCTTGCATTTTTTATATGTTTTTAAAAATACTAGAGAAACAAGTTGGAAGTTTTACGACATTCGTTCTGGAAGAGAAGTGTGTCTGCATTCCCATGACACAATTTTCATTTTCTGAATGTGGACTTCGCTAGAAGAAATGAATGGGTTTCTTTTTCAAATATAACAACATTCGAATACATGGCACTCTTTTAAGACCAAATAGCACCATTTTTACTATTGCGTCAAGCTGGTTCACACAGTATATGAGCGGAGGCAATGGCAAAACTAGGGATGTAAATGGCAATTAAGTGGCAGCCACAAGTCCCATTTATTTAGCTTTTTCTAGCTCCATAGTTCATTTACCTCAGAAAAAAACAAATTTTTGAACTACTAGATAATTAGTGGGTTTAAATGGGACCCAGTTCCCATCCCTAGGCGAAACAACAGCAAGTTCTACCAAGAGAAACACAATGACCCATACTCACCAATATTAGTTGGTCCATCCGCTAGAGGAAATATAACAAGATCATGAGGGATGACATATAGCTGTTACTCAGCTCGGGGCCATGGTCCTAAGTATGTCTCGAGTCAAATTGATCTCACAAAAGTTTATCGACGGGGCCCTTGAATCGTCTATTCACCCTTTATACGCATAAATACAATCTCATCGAAGCGACTTCGACAATGTTCCCTCCTCCATCGACTCTAATCCTAAAACCCAAGTTACGACGGCAACCTAAGAGGGATTAGTCACCCTGAATATCTTTGTGTGGGGCACGCAGTCGACAACGGTTTCCGGTTCTTTATGCTTAGAAATATTTCCGAATTAATTACCTACTTTTCTATGCTTAGAAATGTTTCAGAAGCAATCATCTTTATATTCTGTAAGTTGGTGTGCTGGTGTGGAGCAGTTAAAGATTGCACACAGCTCTTTCAAATCTCATTTAAGTTCTTATAAGATATTGAATTCCAGTCGGGGAGACACACTTGCTGCCAGATGCATGAGCGAGGCGTTTTCAGAGGCAATCTTTGCCCTCTTCTTCCTATCGCTCAGACTCTTCTCGATCTGGCCCTGCTCGATCTCCTCCTCGTCGAGCGGCAGGAGCTTGAAGACGCGCTTCATCGTGACCCGGTGTCCTAGTTTCGGAGGGAACTGCTGCCCTCCAATTCCAGAAGCAACCACCTTCTGTCACGTACAGGGCTGGATGAAGATGGCGGGGCGGAGGGCGGCGGAGATGCCGTTGCCCCGGAGCCGGAGGGCGGCGGAGACGCCAGGGACGCGGAGGCGGGGCCCGTCGAAGTGGGCGGCATGCCGTGGGGGATCTCCGTCTGCAGGCGGAATGGGGGAAGAAGATATGCCGACCGACCATCTTGGACGGTTGCGGGCAGGAAGGGAGATGCGGCCGCAAGATTTAAAATAAATAATTTTATATTAAACTTGTATACTTATTTATATTTTTAAGTTCAATGTTACTAAATATTAACTATAACATTTTTAACATCTATGGTTGAAAAGTACAAACACACCATGTTAAATAAAAGAAATTATATTTCCCTTTTTGAGACGATCTTTTTTTAAACACTGTACAATCGCATATGCTCACATACACGCACATACACTCATGCCTTTAAAAGATAAAGTAGAATTCCATTAAGCTTGAGAAAAAGTCGAATTGTATGGTTTCATAGATTAATTGAATTATATTGTATGCATTTGTGTGTTTATGTACATTTTATATTTTGTACCGGTTCAAAAAAACTTGATAGTGTTTTCTAGTGTATGATTAGGTGCGAGCAAATATAGAATACTAGAGTTATCTAATGGTTAGCGTGTTGTTATACTAGATAATTCCCCGCGCGTTGCTGCCGGAAATCTTGCTCAAATTAATGTTTTACTCAGCAAACTGACCCCAAAAATTTTCAGAAAAAGAATGAATATATTATTCTGCTTTCACAACAATTTTTTAGAATGATAGATTACTGTAATGGTATATACGTAAGTATGGTCAACCCTCCCCAACATATGTATCACTCACATTTTGGACACAGAAAAACAATCAGATTAGAGGATTATATGTATGGTTATTGTTACATTCGTAAGTATGATTGATCGTCCTGCTTATATCAATCCAATTCTGAACAACAGACGAACAATCGGAATATAGGATTATATGGTCATTTACCCATAAACCAATTTATGATTGATCCTCCTGCTTATATCAAACCAATTCTGAACAACAGACGAACAATCGGAATAGAGGATTATATGGTCATTTACCCATAAACCAACTGATTTATTACAAAGAAACTTCATCGGATATTTTCAGCACTATATGATCGTAGTATCTGTACAAATGTAATCCTGAAGAGGGGATGGAAGAACAGGGGCTGCATGATCTGTGTAAATGTGATCCTGAAGAGGGGATGGAAGAACAGGAGCTGCGTCGATTGGATGATATCATTGCCTTCTTTTTTGGTTCAGTAACATGGTTGATAAAATCTAGAATTTGGACAAACTCAATGTATCATGGAAAATCAAATCAATGGTAGCATTTTTTGCAGATATTAATTGATTCTTCCGGGGATCTCGGTGTACCTAGATAGCCGTTACACCAATATGGTTTTGAAATTTGGTTTTACTTGTGACACCAGGGCATCTTCATGGTGACTAAGAAAATAAAATGAGCAATAACAATGTAAGACCATACTGTTCATAATTTATATCACCACAAAAAAGTTCATAATTACTGTTTTAAGTTTCCATTATCTGCCATCTACCATATTAAAGATTAAACTCTAGAATATTCTATTAATGCATCCATATATAGTACATGCTCTTTATCTGAAATCTAGACAGAAAACAATTGTGAAATTTCAGCAAAGAAAGGAAGCGAGCTATCATGATTAGTAGTACAAATCTATAAGATTTACACCAGAAACGTACACTTGCATATACCTCACGTTGTTGCGTGAATGGGAAGTAATGTTCAGTAAGAAAACGAAAAATAGAATAAAGTTCAGAGTTAGACTGCACCAGTTAACACATCTCTTCGAAATTGCTTGAATTATTTTGTTTGCCACCTAGCATGATGTTTATGATCTGTCCACCGGAATCATGAACGAAGATAATGACTTCAGTACACCTTTAACGAAGGAGCAAGATCATTAGTGTCTTGTATAAAAAGACAACAAAGACATAGTGACAACTTATAAATGGTGCCACTGGAATCAACGGTAGTAGCTTGTTTCATTTGAACTTAAGATATGCAAAAATTAAGGTATGCACGTGCATACATTTTCATGGACGTTACTCGAATGAGCCAATTTTAGTAGCTGCATAACATTCTAGCACATCAAAAGAAGATACACAGCACTGGAAAATAACATCAAGTATGGAATATTAATTACTCGGTTATTGGTACTTACTCTGTTTTAATCCAGGATTTTTTTTCTGCCATTGTTATGTATACATCCTCTGAAGTAACAACTATATAACACACCATAACCATGTTAATCCAATTATCTGCTGCCACTAGTACAAAACAGGCCTTCCGTTTCTACCTTTAGTCCCGGTTTGGATTTGAACCGGGACTAATGTTGCCATTAGTCCCGGTTCCAACGGCTAGTAGAGGTCAGGCCATTAGTCCCGGTTCATGTGGGACATATAGTCCCGGTTTGTATCACAAACCGGGACTAAAGGAGTGGTGGCAGGCTGGTGTCAGCCCGGGTCCCCCACGAGCCCTTTTAGTCCCAGTTTGTGATACAAACCGGGACTATAGATGGACCTTTAGTCCCGGTTTGCTAAACAAACCGGGACTAAAGGTTTCCCTATATAAACCCTTCGTCCAGCCTGACTCCATTTCTCTGTTTTCTCCATTCGAACTCCCCTCTCTGTTCTTCCCCTAGCTCGAGCTCATCCCTCCATTTTTGCCAAGATTTGTCAAGATTTGAGGCACCCCAATCCATCCAAGTGTTCACAAAGGTTAGCAACTTTGTCCTTTCATCTCTTATTGCTAGATCAGCTCGTGCAATGCTTTATAGGTATAGTGATTTGTGGGTTTTAGTTTGGGTGTAATTATGTGATAGTTTTTTTTATTTATATGCAATTTGAGCTCAAATTAACTCCTTAGTTTGCATATGTGTAGGTGTGGTTTACTTAGTGTGCCTTCCCGTCCCGGTCATAACCACCGTCGATCGCCCGCACCGTCCCGTCGCCGGCACCACCTTGGTGAGCCTCTTCTTGTGTTCTTATCCTTTTTATATAAAAAATCGTATTTGTATGATTTAGATAGTTACTTGCATAGTTTTCTTACTTGTATGATTGTTGTTATATATAGTGCCATGGTTATGATATCCATGCCCGTCGGCCCTCGTCCGGTTTATGATTCAGATGTGGTATATTCTCTTTTATAACTATTTGTTGCATTTCGTGTTAATGACAATTATGCCCATCAAGTTGACATAGATATTTTTATCTAGGAGGTAGTTGAACCGGAAATGCCAACCGACCCTATTGTCAAGAAGTTAAATTTAGTTGAAAAAGAAAACGAGGATTTGAAAGGAAAATTGAAAAGAGTTGAAGAAGAGAAGATGAAATTGGAGTTGTACGTTGCCGATGTCGTCGATGATCACAAGATCAAGATGTATGCAATGCGCTTGAAGATTAGAAAGATTAGAAAATATGCCATTAATAAAGAGGCTTGGTATCATTATGCCGTTGGATCAATTTTTACCTTAGTTGCGATTTTGATCGCATGTGTTGTTGCATTTAAAATGTTTTAGCTAGATAGTTTTATGTTGTTTTATGAGAATAAGTGTGTATGAACTTTATGTATGAACTTGTATTAATTTCGTCTTTTCGGTGTTTTGTAATGAAGATGAACCGTCGATGGATGTATGTTGACCGACGCTCTCTGTCGTGGATTTGTCACGACAGATGTCCTAGTGTAAGGACTTAGTCGTGAGGTCCAGCGCACCTAACTGGTAGCTTGAGAGGGGTTGAGCGGGACGAGAGACGCGGGAGTTTACCCAGGTTCGGCCCCTCCGATGGAGGTAAAAGCCTACGTCCTGCTTTGTGTCTTATATTGATGACGATGACGATCTCGGTTACAAGGGTGCGGAGTCGCTACCTCTAATCTCGGGACCCTCTTGTCTGACTATCTTTTCTGACCTGTCTCTAAGACCTGTCTATTGAGACGTCTAACCTGACCCTCTTGGGGTGACCTGCCCCTCCTTATAAAGGCTGAAGGGGCGGTTTACATGTAGAGTCTAAGTCGGATTGATGACTTCCCATCGCGGGCTTCTCTTCATGGGCTTCTGAGTCCTGGGCTTCTTCCCCATCCCGGGCGGCTTACACCGGGCGGGTTACAACCAGGGCTTATCTTCAGAGACTTGCCTCCGGGACTGTCTGATAACACTGTTCACCTCATGGCACTGTAGCAGCCGGGTTAACCTCCTGACACTGTAGCCGGGTTAACATCCTGACACTGTAGCCGGGTTAGCATCCTGACACTGTAGCCAGGTTAGCATCCTGACACTGTAGCCGGGTTAGCATCCTGACACTGTAGCAGCCGGGTTAGCATCATGACACTGTAGCAGCCGGGTTAGCATCATGACACTGTAGCAGCCGGGTTACAATTGTCTGCCGGGTTAGAACTGTAACCAGGTCTGTACTGTTTGCCGGGTCAGCATGTCTGCCGGGTCAGTACTGTTCTCCGGGTCAGTACTGCTTGCCGGGTCAGCATGTCTGCCGGGTCATATCGCGGGGTAATATCCCCGTCATTAGCCCCCAGGTTAGCTTGAATTTATTCATGGTAAGCTCCATCGTCTTGCAGGTATATGTCCTTTGAAATAAAATATTGGGAATACAACACCCATATGCCGTTGAGTCGGCCTTCAATGCTCTTGGCGGGTCTCCTCCGCCGGGTTATAATCATTGATGGTGCCGGGTTATGATTGTTGGTGACACCGGGTCAAATAACTGGACTCCAGCTGAAATTGACATCTTGAAAACTCTCTCTTCAATTTTTTGATATATTCATATTACCTGTAGCCCCCAAGCTCCAAGTTGATCCATGATGACTTGGCGCTTTGCAACAATATCTTTGATTGTGTAGCCCCCAAGTACCAGGTTGTCTTGCCTGCAGCAGCCTGGGACTTATAACTGTCTTATACTTTATAAAGTTTCAGCCGGTGTAGCCCCCAAGGGCCGGCTCATCAATATGTGATGCGCCGGGTCTTCAATTTGTACCTTATAATCTGTTTGAACATCTGAATACTGTAGCCCCCAAGTGCCAGGTCAGTAAGAAGTACTGGGCTGGGACTTAGAAAAATATTGAAAGGCTTGCTCATCTCCTTGAGATAACAGGGTCTTGTTGACAATGTAATGCTTTGAAAACCAGCTTGCATTAGCCCCCAAGTGCCGGGTTGTCTGCCTGCGGCGACTCGGGACTTTGTATACTTGATATAAACTGGATTTGAATAATGTAGCCCCCAAGTGCCGGGTCGTCTGCCTGCGGCGACTCGGGACTACGTGAAAATAATATGACTCACCACAATTTGAATGAATCCTTGACCGTGGTTGTAACCCGGTATTTTGTCGAATACTCTGGAATAATGCCTTTACCCTTGAAGATGAAAATCCCTGCTCGTGGTTGCGGTGCAACCCGGCAAATATACGTCTGAGAAATCCATGATGAAGATCCAGCCATGTTGGCTATTAAAGATCTATTTGTTCTGGCAGCTTATCTTAGGAGATAAGACCTGCAAAAATAAACAAAACAGAGTATGTTCTGTATTGTTGTAAGGGCGGCTTTGAAAAAGCCTAACCCGGAGACGTGAAATCTCATAACCTTGCCTTTCTTTCCAAACGCATAAGCCGGCTCTTCTGGGTAGTCTCACTACTTTGAACTCTTAATAACTGACAAGAGCGTAGCAAACCAGAAAGAAGCGCAGCAGGGGGTGAATACCCTTCGAACCCAGAAGCTACTTCTCACATGACGTAAATCCATCGTTTGAACCTCCAGGGTACGACAGGCCACTTAGCGGAGAGTACGCAGCAGATGGGAGAGTTTGCCTCGCCGCTGTAAGAGGCCCTTGCAGGGGGTAAGTTTTAGAACTTGCTGCACCCCTGGCAAAGCGGCAGCTACTCACAGGCAGGTATAACCCGACCTTGCAGATGTAAGGGTTTGCCTTGCCGCTGTAAGAGGCCTTTGCAGAGGGTGAGTTTTAGAACTCGCTGCACCCCTGACAAAGCGCAGCTATTTACAGGCAGACATAACCCGGCCTTACAGATGAGAGAGTTAGACTCGCCGCTGTAAGAGGCCCTTGCAGGGGGTAAGTTTTAGAACTCGCTGCACCCCTGACAAAGCGCAGCTACTTACAGGCAGGCATAACCCGATTTTGCAGATCAGAAAAGGAGGTAAGTTTTAGAACTCGCTGCACCCCTAGTGATCTTTGTTGACGGAGTCAACCTTTGGGTCCACGACCCGCCTTATATTGGCTGAAGAGCCTGACCGAGAGGGTTGAAGCTTAACCCGGCGGATTGAAAGCCCCCAAACGACCTTGTTGAAGTATCAACATTGTGGCAGCATCTTGTAAGCCGCCATCTTGTATGAAGAAATAGCAGAAGCCCCCAAGTTGAACGGTGCATCATGGCGACTCGTCTTCTTGGGTAACTTTTAATCCTTCCGCCAATAATGTAGTATCCCCCGAGATCGGGTTAACTTTCTTGCCATGATCTGGGGCTCTCGTTGAAAACGGCCAAGTGTGTCGAGCTACGTCTGTAGCCCCTGAGTCTTGAGTCAACTTCAAAGAGGTGACTTGAGAATTGCCACTGAAGGTTGAGGTTGGCCGTGACGGGTTATAGATGATCCCGCATGAATTGCTTCAATAATCCGGTCGATGGTTCGTCCCGGCTGGTTGTTGAAGTTTAACCGAACTGCAGAGGCGGCGACTTGCGTGCCTGTCCATTTGGGCGGCTCGTATAAACGAACACTGCACCGATATGCTGATGTCAATCACTGTGGGCGGCGTCTTGCGTGCGTCCATTGGGCGGCTCGTACAGGCGAGCACCGCACCGATATGTTGATGTAAATCAGACTGTGGGCGGCGTCTTGCGCACGTCCGTTGGGCGGCTCGTACAGGCAAGCACAGCACCAGTATGTTGGTGTAGATGTAGGAGTCAGCCGCGCGTTTGAAGACGGCGCGGTTGCGAGAGACGGCCGCGGCGTTGTAAGCCGGTACGGTCGGGAGAGTCGGCCGCGGGCGTTGTAAGCCGGCGCGGACAGGAGAGTCGGCCGTGGGTGTTGTAAGCCGGTACGGTCGGGAGAGTCGGCCGCGGGCGTTGTTGATGAAAACCATGCCGCGGCTACGGCGGCTCGCCGCACTCATTGGGCGGCTCATACTGGCGGGTGAGAGTGCACGGTACCGATGTGTTGATGTAAACGGGCCACGGCAGCGGCGGCTTGAGCGTGTATATTTAGCAACGCACCGTAGACGAACACCAGTATATCACGACGCTGTCATGCGCTCCATCTCCGCGGTATGATGCCACTTGAGTAATTGTTCTGCATAAAAGATACTGCAGGCGAGAGTAACTATTCTCGAAAGAATAAGAATGTATCAATAAAAATTGACTGGATGGATTTCACCTGATATGTTTGGCTGGAAATTATCCGCCGCGGAATTGATGATCACTACGGTGGAGATGCGGGGGAGGAGGCAACCGACGCGGGGCCGGCTCGAGAGCTCCCGACGGGGCGCCGGTGCTTTGTAAGCAGAACCAGCAAGGCGGCGAGGCCAGCCGGCGAGGCGCGGAGGCGGAAACTGGGCGGCGACGGGAGCAGAGCGAGGGAAAGGCAGAGCTTGCCACGGGGCGCAGCAGCAGCTGGAGGCGAGATGAACACGCGGCGGGACGGTGTGCGGAGGCGGCGTCTTGAAGCGCGACCGTAGCGGAGCCTGGAAACGGGCGGCTCAGCACGGACCCTCCGGGTCATGTTGACTTCTTCTTTTTTTTTTTTTTTGAAATTCGCTCTTGATCTTGCTAACTAGTGAACTCGACGTTGATATAAATTCTTCCAAAACCGTCTTTTTCTTCATCCGGAAATCTGCGAGCTTCACGAAACCCTGGGAAAGATCCCTCCAAGAACTCAACACCACCGTGCGCCGGCCCCACGGTGGGCGCCAACTGTCGTGGATTTGTCACGGCAGATGTCCTAGTGTAAGGACTTAGTCGTGAGGTCCAGCGCACCTAACTGGTAGCTTGAGAAGGGTTGAGCGGGACGAGAGACGCGGGAGTTTACCCAGGTTCGGCCCCTCCGATGGAGGTAAAAGCCTACGTCCTGCTTTGTGTCTTATATTGATGACGATGACGATCTCGGTTACAAGGGTGCGGAGTCGCTACCTCTAATCTCGGGACCCTCTTGTCTGACTATCTTTTCTGACCTGTCTCTAAGACCTGTCTATTGAGACGTCTAACCTGACCCTCTTGGGGTGACCCGCCCCTCCTTATAAAGGCTGAAGGGGCGGTTTACATGTAGAGTCTAAGTCGGATTGATGACTTCCCATCGCGGGCTTCTCTTCATGGGCTTCTGAGTCCTGGGCTTCTTCCCCATCCCGGGCGGCTTACACCGGGCGGGTTACAACCAGGGCTTATCTTCAGAGACTTGCCTCCGGGACTGTCTGATAACACTGTTCACCTCCTGGCACTGTAGCAGCCGGGTTAACCTCCTGACACTGTAGCCGGGTTAACATCCCGACACTGTAGCCGGGTTAGCATCCTGACACTGTAGCCGGGTTAGCATCCTGACACTGTAGCCGGGTTAGCATCCTGACACTGTAGCCGGGTTAGCATCTTGACACTGTAGCAGCCGGGTTAGCATCATGACACTGTAGCAGCCGGGTTAGCATCATGACACTGTAGCAGCCGGGTTACAATTGTCTGCCGGGTTAGAACTGTAACCAGGTCTGTATTGTTTGCCGGGTCAGCATGTCTGCCGGGTCAGCATGTCTGCCGGGTCAGTACTGTTCTCCGGGTCAGTACTGCTTGCCGGGTCAGCATGTCTGCCGGGTCATATCGCGGGGTAATATCCCCGTCACTCTCCCAGTTCATTAATGGCTGAAACAAGCGGGATGACGCAAACAAGCGGGATGGTTTTTTGTGTTGTCCATGTGGTGTGTGTAAGAATGATAAGACTTACTCTAGCTCAAAACAGATTCATGTCCACCTGTTTATGTCTGGTTTCATGTCCGGCTATAATTGTTGGACCAAGCACGGAGAAAGAGGGGTTCTAATGGAAGAGAATGAAGAAGAAGAGGATGACGACAACTATCCTGGGTGTCCTGAATATGATGGTACTACAATGGGGGAATAGAATGAAGAAGAAGAATTTGTGGCATCAGATGAGCCCGCTGATGATCTTGGTCGGGCCATTGCTGATGCAAAGAGAAACTGCGAAAATGAAAAGTAGAAGTTGAAGTTGCAGCGCATGTTAGAGGATCACAAAAAAGGGTTGTACCCAAATTGCGAAGATGACAACACAAAGCTCGGTACCACACTCGAATTGCTACAATGGTAGGCGGAGAATGGTGTAGCTGACAAGGGATTTGAAAAGATGCTGAAAATATTGAAGAAGAAGCTTCCAAAGGACAACGAATTGCTCGACAGTACATACGAAGCAAAGAAGGTTGTCTACCCTCTAGGATTGGAGGTGCAGAAGATACATGCATGCCCTAATGACTGCATCCTCCACCGCGGTGAGTATGAGAATTTGAATGCATGCACGGTATGCAATGCATTGCGATATAAGATCGGTCGCGATGACCCTGGTGATGATGTTCAGGGCGAGCGCCCCAGGAAGAGGATTCCTGCCAAGGTGATGTGGTATGCTCCTATAATACCATGGTTGAAACATTTGTTCCAAAACAAAGAGCATGCCAAGTCGTTGCGATGGCACAAAGAAGACCGTAAGAAAGACGGGAAGTTGAGAGTACCCGCTGATGGGTCGCGGTGGAGAAAAATCGAGAGAGAGTGGTCGGACTTTGCAGATGACCCAAGGAACTTATGCTTTGGTTTAAGTGCAGATGGCATTAATCCATTTGGGGAGGAGAGCAGCAAGCATAGCACATGGCCTGTGACTCTATGTATCTATAACCTTCCTCCTTGGTTGTGCATGAAGCGGAAGTTCATTATGATGCCAGTGCTCATCCAAGGCCCTAAGCAACCCGACAACGACATTGATGTGTACCTAAGGCCATTAGTTGATGAACTTTTACAGCTGTGGAATAAAAAAGGTGTACATGTGTGGGATGAGCACAAACAACAGGAATTTGACCTGCGAGCGTTGCTCTTTGTAACCATCAATTATTGGCCTGCTCTTAGTAACATTTTAGGACAGACAAACAAGGGATACCATGCATGCACGCACTATTTAGATGATACCCAAAGTATATATTTGGACAAATGCAAGAAGAATGTGCACCTGGGACATCGTCGATTTCTTCCGGCCAAGCATGCCTTAAGAAAGAAAGGCAAGCATTTCAAAGGTGAGGTAGATCACCGGAAGAAGCCCGTCCTCCGTACTGGTGATGACATACTTGATATGTTCAAGGATTTACAAGTAATATTTGGAAAGGGTCCTGGCGGACAATCTGTTCTGACTGACGCTGAGGGACACGCACCCATGTGGAAGAAGAAATCTATATTTTGGGAGCTAGAATATTGGAAAGTCCTAGAGGTCCGCTCTGCAATCGACGTGATGCATGTGACGAAGAATCTTTGCGTGAACCTGCTAGGCTTCCTAGGCGTGTATGGGAAGACAAAAGATACACCGGAGGCACGAGAGGACCAGCAACGTGTGCACGAAAACGACGGCATGCATACAAAGCTGTATCAAGGTCCTGCTAGCTACGCTCTTACCAAAGCAGAGAAGGAAATCTTATTTGAATGCCTGCTCAGTATGAAGGTCCCGTCTGGCTTCTCATCGAATATAAAGGGAATAATAAATATGGCAGAGAAAAAAATTCCAGAACCTAAAGTCCCATGACTTCCACGTGATCATGACGCAATTGCTTCCGGTTGCGTTGAGTGCGCTTCTACCAGAAAATGTGCGATTAGCCATTGTGAAGCTATGTTCATTCCTCAATGCAATTTCTCAGAAGGTAATCGATCCGGAAATCCTACCAAGCTTACAGAATGATTTGGTCCAATGTCTTGTCAGTTTCGAGTTGGTGTTCCCACCATCCTTCTTCAATATTATGACGCACGTCCAAGTTCACCTAGTCGAAGAGATTGCCATTCTGGGTCCTGTATTTCTACACAATATGTTCCCCTTTGAGAGGTTCATGGGAGTCTTAAAGAAATATGTTCATAACCGTGCTAGGCCAGAAGGAAGCATCTCCAAGGGCCATGAAACAGAGGAGGTTATTGAGTTTTGTGTTGACTTTATTCCTGACATTAAGCCGATTGGTGTTCCTCAATCGCGGCATGAGGGGAGACTGCGTGGAAAAGGCACGCTTGGACCAAAATCAATAATATGTCTACAGATATTGGTAGATCCATAAGAGACATCATCAACCTTACCATGTCTAACAGGTTTCTGTTACGTCGTTTGGATACTCCGTTTCGCTGTGGAGTTCCGGGAGGCGTAAGCTGTGAAATGATTCCATGGTCACTCAGATGTTGGCTAAACTCATGACTAAGATATTCGCCCCTCCGATCTGATCGAAGAAACTTAATATTTTTGTTATGATGATTTACTACCTCATTCTGAAATTCTTTGAACTTCTCAAAGGTTTCCGACTTATGCTTCATCAAGTAGATATATCCATACCGACTTAAATCGTTAGTAAAAGTCACGAAGTAAAAATACCCACCACGTGCGATTGTGCTCATTGGACCATGATACGTCTCCAAGGTATCTGTAATTTTTTATTGTTCTATGCTATTATATTATCATTCTAGGATACTTTTTGATTAATTATTTACCAATTTATATTATTTTTGAGCACTAACCTATTGACCCAGTGCCCAGTGCCAGTTGTTGTTTTCTGTGTGTTTTTTACTTTTTAGGTTTACAGTACCAAACGAAGTCCAATTGCCCTAAAACTTTTTTATTATTTTTTCTGGACCAAAAGAAGACCTGGAAGCTTTGGGAGGAGACCCGAGGCCGCACAAGGGAGTCACAAGCCAACAGGGCGCGCCCAAGGGGAGTGGCCGCGCCCTGATGGCTTGTGCCTCCCTGGTGCCCCTCCTGACCCCGTTCTCTAGCCTATAAATTCACATATATTCCAAAAACCCTAGAGGGCATCCCGAAAACACGTTTTCCACCGCCGCAAGTCTCTGTTCCACCGCGATCCCATCCAGACCTCCGTTCCGGCACCCTGCCGGAGGGGGGATTGATCACTGAGGGCCTCTTCATCAACCTTGCTGCCCTCATGATGATGTGTGAATAGTTCACCACAGACCTACGGGTTCGTAGTTAGTACCTAGATGGCTATCTCTCTCTCTTTGATCTTCAATACAATGATCATTGCATCTTTGCTTTGATCCATCCGATGTAATTCCTTTGTACGATGTGTTTGTTGAGATCCGATGAATTGTGGGTTTATGTTTCGGATTATTCATGAATAGTATTTGAGTCAAACATGAATATTAAGATTCTTATTTGCATGATCATTATAGCTTCGTAATTCTCTCCGATCTATTGATTTGCTTTGGCAAAGTAGATTGATCTTTCTTCAGTGAGAGAGGTGCGTTGTAGTGGGTTCAACCTGACGAGTTTCTAGATCCCATTGACAAAAGGGGACAAGATGCATCTTTGTGTTTTTGCCACTAAGGATAAAACGATGGGATTTATTCATATTGATTGAGTTTACTTTGTCTACAACATGTCATCGTTCTCCATGCGTTACTCTGTTTGTCATGAACTTAACACATAGAGAGGCAAGTATAGAAGCGCTCTTGAATGTGGAGTAATAGTAACAGGTGAAGGCAAGAGTCAGCCTATTTGTTTTGGACGTGATGCCTTTATACACATGATCATTGCCATGAATATCACATAACTATGCGCTTTTCAATCAATTGCCCAACAATAATTTGTTTACCCACTGTATGCTTACTTTCATGAGAGATGCCGCTAGGGAAAACTATGGCCCCCCAGGTCTATTCAGTTATACATTTACAAACTTATCTATACCTTGATGTTCTTATTTACCTTTTATTTTATTTTGCAATTTACAATTATCAACTTTTATCTACACACTTCACTTGCTTGCAAATAACGTGATCAAGGGGATTGACAACCCTCTTGCACGTGTTGGGTGCTAGTTGTTTGCTCTTTCGTGTGCAGCCGCTGAAAACGGTTGTGGATTGATATTCCTATTGGATTGATAAACCTTGGTTTCTTAACTAAGAGAAATACTTACCCGTATTACGCTACAATTACCCGTACCTCTTGACAATAAACCCAACGCAGATCACAAGTATAAGGAAGGATTTCTGGCGCCGTTGCCAGGGAATATCATCACCAACTGTCAAGTAACTTCACAAAAATTATCATTCACTTGTTATTATTTTTATTTGCTATTATATTTAGTTTGTCTCATAGAAATCAAAAATACAAAATTATTTATCTTTGCCTGTTACTAGTTTACTCTTTTGCTTGCTAGTTTACTTGTCCTGCTTGTTACTTGCTGCTATGGCTACTTCTTGTTTTCTTTTTGTTACTCCCGATAATGAGGTACTTAATTTTAGACAAAGGGGAGGAGAAAGTTTGAAGGATCCATAGTATCGGATTTGCTACGCTCAAAATAAATCAACTAATAAGAAATCCACCACTACCTTGCTTCCTAATTTTTATGTTGGTGTGACAACTTGGTGTAGGTTTGTCCTTGACACCATTACTGGTGGGAACTTCTTAATGTGTCACACTTTGGATGCTTATAATGCCATTGAAAATCTTGTTGGAAAACCGCCTATTATCGTTAATGAAACTATCTTGACCTTGGAACATGCCATGGAAAGGCTTGATGCCATTGAAAAGAAAATGATTACTAGTGAACCAATTGAGAGTTTAGATAAAAACTTCATACTCATATCAGTCAATTTGGGTCATGAGTAGGAATGACTTTGAAAAACTTAAAGGAAAAGGACACTATTATTGATGAGAGGGTAGAACAAGGTTTGAATAGAATTGATAAAATGGAGGAGGTCATTGATAAAGTAGGTTCCGCTTTCACACATTCTAAAACTAATGTTAGTACCTCTCGAAATAAAAGTCCCAAGTTCATATGTATTCGTAAGAGCACTAGTACACCTCCAACCAAAAGAAACGAATATCTCAAAATGATTAGCATGCATCCAAACTTTGTAAACTTGATAACGGATCCTATCCTCAAACCTCCTATCGTTCCTATTATTCACGGTTGTGTTATTGAGGAGCTTGATGTCAAAGATGACAATACTTGAAACTACGCATTATGCCTAGCTAGGGGCATAAAACAATAGCGTTTGTTGGGAGGAAACCCAATAATTATCTTTAGTTTTTGTTTTTACTTTCTGTATTGTTTTGATAACATGATTATTTCCTCTGTAATTATTGTTTTTTATGTTTTAATTAGTGTTTGTTCCAAGTAAAGCCTTTGGGATGACTCACAAGATGAGTAGAATTGATACGGTGCAAAAACAGAAACTTTAGAGTCCAGTGCAGAATTTCCCTTATCTTACTGGAATGTCTTTTTGATCTGAATTTTTTACACAGTATTGCTATACAAATTCTTCAGGTTGTCCCAATTGTTCATAATTTTTATTGTTACATAAGTATAGGTTATCTAAAGATCGTTACAGACCGTTCTGTTTTAGACATATTCTGTTTTTTGCTTGCATAGTTTGGTTCTTTTGATTATGCTATGGATAGTCTCGGGGGGTATAAGCCATGGAGAAGTTAGAATACAGTACCTATTATGCAATAATTAAATATGAATCAATTTATAACAGTAACTAAAGTATTTGATGTTGCTTATACTAACGGATCTCACGAGGTTTTGTTGAGTTTTGTGTCATTGAAGTCTTCAAGTTTTGGGTGTTATCACGATGGACAATGGAATAAGGGGTAGCAAGAGCCTAAGCTTGGGGATTCCCAAGGCACCCCAAGGTCATATTCTAGGAACACTCAAGCGTCTAAGCGTGGGGATGCCCCGGAAGGCAACCCCTCTTTCGTCTCAATCCATCGGTATGTCAGTTGGAGCTATATTTTTATTCGTCACATGATATGAGTTTTCCTTGGAGCGTCGTTTGATTTTACTTTTGGTTTATCACAATCATCATTTGCTGGACACACCTATTTGAGAGAGACACCTTCATCATAATTTGTTACAATACTCTATGTGCTTCACGTATATCTTTTGAGCTTAGCAGTTGCTCTAGTACTTCACTTATATCTTTTGAGCTTAGCAGTTGCTCTAGTACTTCACTTATATCTTTTTGAGCACGGTGGCGTGTAGATTTTATAGAAATAGTTACACTCTCGTTTTTCACTTATATTTGTTTGAGAGTTAATAAATAGTGATGGTAATTTTCATTGGTCATAAAACTAGTCCAAAAATAATAGGTATTCAATAAGTGATAATCAAAACAATCATGTAGCACATAAAAGAAAAATTGTGGGTTAATGATATTGATGTGGTAATATGAAAAGTGTGAGTGCATCATTGTTGATTCATAGACATGTCGGTATTAAGAGGTGTTAACTTCTTGTTTGTCTAAAAATTTAAAAGGAATGGTGAGGATGTGTGAGCATTTCTATTCCTCGTTAAAATCCTAGTGTTGTTTCGGGTCGCAGGCGCACGATGGTTAACTCCTCCCAGCCTCCTCCCTTGGGGCATGCGAGTAGTACTTTGGTTTGTGATAAAACTAATAAAACTTTGCAATAAGTATATGAGTTCTCTATGACTAATGTGAAACCATGGACATACGCAATCTCACCTCCTCATATTTTGCTAGCCTCTTCGGTACCGTGCTTTGCCCATTCTCATCTCAAGGATTGGTGCAACCTTCGCCGGTGCATCCAAACCCCGTGACATGATATGCTCTGTCACACATAAACCTCCTTATATCTTCCTCAAAACATCCACCATACCTCCCTATTATGGCATTTCCATAGCCATTCCGAGATATATCGCCATGCAAATTCCGTCGTCACATCATATGACTAGTTCGTTCATCATCATATTGCTTTGCATGATCATATAGAGCTGACATAGTATTTGTGGCAAAGCCATCATATTTTTACATGTCACGCTATATCATTGCACATCCTGGTACATTGCCAGAGGCATTCATATTGAGTCGTATTGTTTCATAGTTCTTCATATCGAGTTTTCATATTGAGTTGTAAGTAAATAAAAGTGTGATGATCATCATTATTAGAGCAATGTCCCAGTGAGGAAATAAAAATGGGGGAGGCAAAATGAGCCCACCATATAAAAATATGAAAATGAGAGAAAAAGAAAGAAGGGACTTTGCTACTATCCTTTACCACACTTGTGCCTCAAAGTGACACCTTGTTTTTCATATAGAGAGTCTCATGTTATGACATTTTCATATGCTAGTGGGATCACTTTTTCATTATTATAAACTTGGCTTGTATATTCCGATGACGGGCTTCCTCAAATGCCAAAGGACTTCATGAGCAAGCAAGCTGGATGCACATCCCACTTGCATTGACATTGACATATATCAATGGGCATCTCCATAGCCTGTCGATACGCCTAGTTGATTTGAGATTATCTTCTCCACTTTTTACCCTTTTTTTATATCTACCACCATATTCTATTCCACCCGTATGCTATGTCCATGGTTCACGCTCATGTATTGCGTGAAGAACAAAAAGTTGATGCATATTGAAAAAGTACGATCCAATTGCCTGACTTGGACACCATGGTGCTTGACATTTGCATTAATGTGGTGAAGACGGAGCCATGCCTTGTTAATATAATAAGACGAAGGGGGGTAAACATTCTTTGAGGACCGTATACTTTGAAAGATTGATGATTTTGTTGCTTGTGCTTATAAGTATTACTATGTTAATGTTTGTTAATTCATTGTTTCTCAATGAGCATACATGCAAAAGATTACATATTGGGTAGCATGTCACATAAAAAATGTTTTTATCATTTACCTACTCGAGGACAAGCAGGAATTAAGCTTGGGGATGCTTGATACGTCTCCAACGTATCTATAATTTTTTATTGCTCCATGGTATCATATTATCATTCTAGGATACTTTTTGAGTAATTATTTACCAATTTATATTATTTTTGAGCACAAACCTATTGACCTAGTGCCCAGTGCTAGTTGTTGTTTTCTGCGTGTTTTCTACTTTTCAGGTCTATAGTACCAAACAAAGTCAAATTGCCCCGAAACTTTTTTATGATTTTTTCTGGATGAAAAGAAGACCTCGAAGCTTCGGGAGGAGACCGGAGGCCACACGAGGGAGCCACAAGCTAACAGGGCGAGCCCTGATGGCTTGTGCCTCCCTGACGCCCCTCCTGACCCCGTTCTTTGGCCTATAAGTTCACATATATTCCAAAAATCCTAGAGGGCATCCCGAAAACACTTTTTCTGCCGCCACAAGTCTGTGTTCCGTCGCGATCCCATCTGGAGCTCCGTTCCGGCACCCTGCCGGAGGGGGGATCGATCACGGAGGGCCTCTTCATCAACCTTGTTGCCCACATGATGATGTGGGAGTAGTTCACCACAGACCTACGGGTCCGTAGTTAGTACCTAAATGGCTATCTCTCTCTATTTGACCTTCAATACAATGATCATCACATCTTCGCTCTGATCCATCCGATGTAATTCTTTTGTATGGTGCGTTTGTTGGAATCCGATGAATTGTGGGTTTATGTTTCAGATTAGTCATGAATAGTATTTGAGTCAAACCTGAATATTAAGATTCTTATTTGCGGGATCATTATAGCTTCGTAATTCTCACTGATCTATTGATTTCCTTTGGCCAAGTAGATTGATCTTTCTTCAGTGAGAGAGGTGCGTTGTAGTGGGTTCAATCTGACGAGTTTCTATATCCTAGTGACAGAACGGGACAAGACGCGTCTTTGTGTTGTTGCCACCAAGGATAAAATGATGGGGTTTATTCATATTAATTGAGTTTACTTTGTCTACATCATGTCATCGTTCTCCATGCATTACTCTGTTTGTCATGAACATAATACGTAGAGACGCAAGCATAGAAGCGCTCTTGAAGTGGAGTAATAGTAATAGGTGCAGGCAGGAGTCGGCCTATTTGTTTTGGAAATTATGCATATATACACATGTTCATTGCCGTGAATATCGCATAACTATGCGCTTTTCAACCAATTAACAACCAGTAATTTGTTTACCCACCGTATGTTTACTTTCATGAGAGACGCCTCTAGGGAAAACTATGCCCCCTAGGTCTATTCACTTATACATTTACAAACTTATCAATGCCTTTCTGTTCTTATTTACCTTTTATTTTATTTTGCAATTTACAATTATCAACTTTTATCTACACACTTCACTTGCTATCAAACAATGAGATCAAGGGGATTGACAACCCTCTTGCCCCCGTTTGGTGCAAGTTATTTGTTCTTTTGTGTGCAACCGCTGAAGACGGTTGTGGATTGATATTCCTAATTGTTCGATAAACCTTGGTTTCATAACTGATGGAAATACTTACCCGTATTGTGCTGCAATTACCCGTTTCTCTTCACGGAAAACCCAACGCAGATCACAAGTATCAGACCACATACACCACTGTGTATTATTTCCAACAATTCTCTTGCCCGTTCAGGATGACCCGTGAATGACATCTTGGTCATTTTCCCCATCAGACAAGCCTCGCATGTGTCAAATGATTTGAAATCAAAATATGGTAAAACTCCATCTTTATGGAGTCTTTTCATGCGTTTCTTTCCGATGTGGACAAGACAACAATGCCAAAAGAAGGTGGTGGTGGTATTAGCCATCTTAAGGCGTTTAGCATTTACGTTAAAGAAATCATTTCCACATTCAAGATTTAGTATGAAAAGGCCCCCAACAATGGGTGCAAATCCATAAAACATATCCATACAAACACGTTTTGCCTCAAGCATCTCTATCCTTCACTCCATGTGAGTCTCCCTAGATCACACCCTCTTCTTGCTTTTTCTTTTACTTACAGTAATCATGGCCGGGGGGCACTAAAACCCACTCATGTACAATGTAACAACGTGGGGCGATTAATACAAAACTCAATGGGAGCCACTCCCACTGTCGTTCATGGTAAAAAAAGCTGCAGAAGGCGTCACCGTCCCCTCAACGTCAAAGAGCAAAGAAGCCTGGGACGAAAAGTATTAAACAGACACACATATGACCGCCCAACGATCGTGTGGTAGGCCGTCATTTGCTCTGTTCTCGAGGAAGGATAGAGATGTCTTCTACCTCTTTAGAAAAGGGTTGTCTCGCAGAGCCAGTGAATCAAACAAGCACCTGAATGAGCGGGCCCGATCGTTTGGAAGGCCGACATATCCACTGTTGGCGGAGGGCTCATTGGAAGGAACTCGTACGATCGCTCAGACGACCGGGCACAGTTGTATGAAAGGCCGTCAATGGCGATATCTTTCCGAGTTTTAACAGAATTTCGCCTGATCTTACTTGGTTTGTTTCCGGTTCTTTTTAACTTCCATATCTCGTCAAAACCTGCGTCATTAGCCTCTTATATACAGAACTATTGCCTCCTCCTCTATCAAAGCTAACAAACCAATCAGGCCGAGTCTTTTTGAGTTTTGAAGTGCAAGGAGCAATGTCTCTTTCATGGGATGGGAGGCAAACCTCTCCTCAAGAATAGGAGGACTTGGAGCTAGAAGGCTATTCTCTGGCGAGCAGAATGGAGAGGCTCCATCTCTTCTGCGATTGGTCTTCTTAAAGGAAGACCCGGAGGAGCCTCCTTTTGAGGAAGAAGAAGATGAAGAGAAGGGAAAGAAACCGATGGCCATCCCCATCAATGCCATCAAGCTTGTCATCAACGAGGACAAGATCCACTTCATCAAGGAGACTCCCACCATCATGGGGAAGTGTTGTTTTAGTAACTATGTTATCCATGATCCTCTAGGGGGATCTGGTGAGATTGATCCAAAGGCGCGTGGGATGCACACCAACGGCACCCGCATGCGAGTCAGGGATCCTAGGAAAAGGCGTAACACAACCCCGATGCCACTGACACCACCGGAGGTACGTGGCAATAATTTTGTAGTTGAGACCACTAGTAGAAAATAGGGCTTTGATCCTGGCCAGATCAGAGAATTAGTCCTGGGCGTTTTACGAACCGGGACTAATGGGAGCATCAGTCCCAGTTCGGGAGGCTAGGACGCCGGCCGGGCATCGGCAGGCATCAGTCCCGGTTCAGATGGGACCTTTAGTCCCGGTTTGAGCCACGAACCGGGACTAAAGGGGTGGTGGCAACCATTCGCCTCGCGCGAGCCATTTTAGTCCCGGCTCGTGGCTCAAATCGGGACTAAAGGTCCAAACCGTTCGATTCCTGCGCCTTGGAAGTTGTTCTACGTGAGATCAAACGCTACAGTAACCGCGACGCTACAGTAAACGCGACCAGCGCCTCCATTTCTGTTCGTCTCCCTCTCCTCTCTTCTTCCCCATCCTCCACCATGAATCCAATCACTCGCTACGGGAAGGTGCTCGCACATGGCACGACCAATCTCCTTGTCGTCTACACAAACGACAGCGCCAAAGTGAAGGTTTTTCTTTCCATGTTCGAGGAATGGCTTCAAGAGGAGAAACACAAGTTCATGGGCCTCAATCTCGAGTACACGGCCGATGGTCACGATGTTGCCGTCGTCCAACTTTGTTTCAAGCAACGTGTCATGGTCTTTCAGTGGGCAAGGTAATACGAAACTGGTCATAGTTTTAATTGGGGCTTTTCTTTGATTCATAGGATAGGAAAATTGCATAGGAATAGGAGGATTGGGAATGTCGAGAACATGTCATAGTTTCCTTGATTCATAAGAAAAATGCATAGGAAAATTGGGGCTTTTTCTTTGATTCATAGGAATGGGGCTTTTCTTTGATTCATAGGAAAATTGCATAGGAATAGAAAATTGCATAGGAATAGGAGGATTAGGAAAATTGCATAGGAATAGGAATAGGAGGATAGAAATAGGATAGGAAAATTGCATAAGAATTTTCCTTGTAGTTGCATATTGGCCATCGTGGGAGAACATGTCATAGTTTAGGGGCTTCTTTTGATTCATAGGATAGGAAATGCATAGGAAATAGGAAACTTGCTATGATTCTTATTATACTTGTTATGATTCTTATTATACTTGTGCCAAATTATACTTGTTATGATTCTATTATACTTGTTCTAAAATATACTTGTTGCAGCAGTATTTAACACATTAGTTCCATTTTTTTGTTGTAGTAGTGACAAGCACTGTCCAAAACTCATGGAGTTCCTTCGCGGCGGCATATATTTTGCTAGCGTTGATATAACGAATGACAAGATCAAGATGAGGCGCACTTGGGGTATTGAGATACCAGCTGAATGCCACATTGATCTTTAGGGCAGGTTCAGGCTTGAGCATGACAAGACTTCAATGGCTGATATGGCAGCCGCCCTGATCGACGAGGAGTACGCTGATATGAAGACAAAATTTCCCAAGTCAGGGCACAAACTTTGGGAGAAGACCCCACTTGACCCTATCAACATTGAGTATGCAGCAATAGATGGGTACGTTGCATACGAGTTGTACCGCAGGATTGGAATCTGCAATTATGGGCATCGTCACCTCGTACCGCTAGTATCTCCTGCTTGGGGGTATTCTGATCCGGACGACGAGTAGTGTTTGCAATGGCGAACACTTTTATCTCTATTATGTAGTGATTGGGGGTCTCCTGATTCGGACGAGTAGGTTTGCAATCCGGAAGAGTAGGATTGGTATCTTCAATTATGCAGTACTTTCTGTAATG
This sequence comes from Elymus sibiricus, assembly GCA_039707655.1. Taxonomy (NCBI): domain Eukaryota; kingdom Viridiplantae; phylum Streptophyta; class Magnoliopsida; order Poales; family Poaceae; genus Elymus; species Elymus sibiricus. The sequence goes on from CM077675.1 coordinate 529,462,952, forward strand.
GATATCTGAACTATTATTTCTATTATGTCCCTGTTTAAGTACGGTTTATGTGTAAGAATATTTAGTATGATGTGAGCAAGCTTTCTGAAGCATTGTGATGTATGTGATGAAGATTGTCCATGGTTACGGCGCAATAAGCAAGGGACACACGCGAAGAAAAAGTGAAGACTTTCTCCCCACAACTATTCTGATAATGGCTTTGATCTACAATATCACTGCAGTTAAATATAATATTAACTAAAATTATCAAAGTATTTATTTGTTAAAAAGAATGAACTAAAAAGAATCAACTAAAATATTAACTAAAAAGAATGAACTAAAAAAATCAACTAAAACATTAACTAAAAAGAATGAAAATAATATTAACTAAAATTATCAAAGTATTTATTTGTTAAAAAGAATAAAGTAAAAAAATCAACTAAAATATTAACTAAAATCACCCACATAGCATGTGCTAAAAAGTTGAGATGGTCTAGTTTGTACATGAAGTGCATCCAATTTTTGCCGTAACCCTCTAAACTTTTTAGCACATGCTATGTGGGTGAAATGATGATACCATGCCAACTTGCAACCATTTCAGAGTTCATTTGCAGTGCTTCTCAATTCAGGGTCATTTAAGCTCAAAATAAATCATGAAATGGATGAAAAATAGCAAATGAAGTCAGAAAAGGATTGAAAAGTGATGATGTGGCTTTGAATGGTGCATACTGAATGCAGAAAAAGTCTTGAGTTCAAATATTTTTACAAAATTGAAATCCTTTTGTAACAGATGAGTTTTCGTCCGAAACCCTCACACTTCGAAATAGATTGTCCAGTTTGTACACGAAGTGCATCCAGTTTTTGCCGTAACCCTCTCAACTTTTTAGCACATCCTATGTGGGTGAAATGATGATACCATGCGAACTTGCAACCATTTCAGAGTTCATTTGCAGTGCTTTTCAATTCAGGGTCATTTTAGCTCAAAATAAATCATGAAATGCATGAAAAATAGCAAATGAAGTCAGAAAAGGTTTGAAAAGTGATGATGTGGCTATGAATGGTGCATATTGAATGTAGAAAAAGTCTTGAGTTCAAATATGTTTAAAAAAATAAAATCCTTTTCTAACAGAAGAGTTTTCGTCCAAAACCCTGACACTTCGAAAGAGATTGTCCAGTTCGTACACGAAGTGCATCCAGTTTTTGCCGTAACCCTCTCAACTTTTTAGCACATGCTACGTGGGTGAAATTATGATACCATGCCAACTTGCAACCATTTCAGAGTTCATTTGCAGTGCTTCTCAATTCAGGGTCATTTTAGCTCAAAATAAATCATGAAATGCATGAAAAATAGCAAATGAAGTCAGAAAAGGGTTGAAAAGTGATGATGTGGCTTTGAATGGTGCATATTGAATACAGAAAAAGTCTTGAGTTAAAAAATTTAATAGTAAAATGAATTTTCATAAAATATATTTTGTTACAAGCTTTAATAGAAACTAAAAAGCTTTTATAAAACTCTAATAGCAAAAGGAATCAACTAAAAAGAACCAATAAAAAACAAAACTTATGCAACTAAAATTATATATAACTAAAAATAAGATATGCAAAAAATAACATTAAAAATCATAATATATGCAAAAAAAAGGCCCGCCTACTAGGCACGACGGCCTGCATACGACTATAAACCCTATAAATGGGCCAGGATGCAGGCCCGCAGTGCTAGCAGGCCCACCAGGGCATCAAATAGGCATGGACTGCCTGCATTAGAGAGGAGCTCGAGAGGGCAGCGGCAGCAGCGCTTATAAACCACTCCGAGCCCCTCTCGACTAGCGAGGTGGGACTAAACTTTTGGTACGGGAAGCACAGGCCCTTGGTCCCGGTTGGTGCCACCAACCGGGACTAATGCCCCCCTTTAGTCCCGGTTGGTGCCACCAACCGGGACCAAAGGTCTCTGCTTCCCGCCCTTTGGGCTGCTAGAAATTGACCTTTAGTCCCGGTTGGTGGCACCAACCGGGACTAAAGGGGGCATTAGTCCCAGTTGGAGCCACCAACCGGGACTAAAGGTCTCTGTATATAAGCAGGAGTTGTGAAAATTTCCAATCCATTGCAGTTTCTTCTCTCCTCGGCGCCGACGACGACATCGATGCTGCCAGGCTGCCGGATTTTGCCGTCGCCCTCGCCAACGCCCTGCCGTCCCCTAGCCCGCTGACCGTCGCCGGCGCCAGACCTCCTCGTGCGCCCTCTTCCCCGTCGCCGTCGCCGCGCCCTGCCCCGCCGTCGTCGCGCCCCTGCCCCTACGTCGTCGTCGCCGTCGCCGCGCCCTGCCCCTACATCGCCGTCGCCGTCGCCTCGCCCTGCCCCGCTGTCGCCGTCAACTCGCCCTGCCCTACCGTCGCTGTTCTCTCGCCCTGCCCCCCGTCGTCGCGCCCCTGCCCCTACGTCGTTGTCGCCGTCACCGTGCCCTGCCCCTACGTCGCCGTCGCCGTCGCCTCGCCCTGCCCCGCTATCGCCGTCGCCTCGCCCTTCCCCGCCGTCGCCTCCCCCTGCCCCGTCACCGTCGCCCGCCCCTGCCGGCCTCGACGTCGCCGCGCCGGCCCCTACCCCCACAGTGAGCCCATTGAACATGGCTTGTTGATGCTGATGGCTTGTTGCTTTTTGAGAGTTCTTGTTTATTATTAGTTACCGTATCGCCGTATCCGTATCGCCTTACCCGTATCGCCGTATCCCGTATCGCCATACCTGTGTCGCTGTATCGGTGCTTCGTAGATTGCCAGTCCCACCGTTTGAACATAATGCACTTGAGAATTTTCATATGTTCGTAGAATGATAACTTCGACATGAGGGGGGTGGGGGTCCGCAAGTATCTTCGAGGACCATGAGAGAGGCGTACGGGTTCAAACCCGTTTCAGTAATACCCGAACCCGAAACCCACCATCCCCGTCAAAATACTACGCTAAGCATATTGGGCCATTCAGCCTTCACTACAAACGACCATGAGAGAGGCGGTCCGCAAAGTATCCTCTCTCGAAAGAAAGGGCGACTCATCAGACATGAGGGCGGAGGAGTCCTCGACGATCGCCTAAAACTGACTGTTATAAAACTTGTGAATTTTGCATGATGTTTCCCACTAATCCATTGCTCATATGTATATGATTCCTTGTTGTGATTAAGTCTATGTTTGCCACTAATCCATCTCTCATGGTTGTATATTGCCACGTTGTAATATTTGTAGAAACTATGGCGGACAGAGACTTAGAAAAAGAAGAGTTGTTGGGGGATATAATCCGCGACGGAGGTGATATCGATCTCACCTGCTTGTCGTTTCTCAACGAGACCGATGGTGAGGAAAGAGAGGATGGCGGCTCCGGTGAGGAGGAAGGAGATCATGACTGCTCCGGTGATCGAACTGGGGACGAAGGAGATCATGACGGCTCCGGTGATTGAATGGAGAAGGGAGCCATAACTGCTTCAGAGTCCGGCGAGGTATATATTAATTAATTCTCTACTGACTAGATGCATTAATTTTTTTGTATGTACATATATTAACGCTTCTTTCTTCTTTTAATTAGCCATCCAGATCGAGCTCTGCTTCCGTAAGGAGACGAGGCCCGATGAGAAGGTTGGACGCGCAAGAAAGGTTCACGATCGAAGAAGTCTCTCCAGAAGGCCAACCGATTGCTCCCTACCGGACCAAGAACAAATTTATACATCAATGCGGAGTGGTTGTTAGGGACATCGTCCTGATCACCTGCCAAGAATGGAATAAGAAGAAGGACCCTCAAGTTCCTTATGTCAACGATAGACTGAAAGATGATCTTTGGACCAATCTGATGAGAAATTTCAGTCTACCGCCAGAGGAGGATCCGAATAACCCAATTATATAGCGAAAGGTCAGGGCGTTTGCTCTTAAGAAGATGGCAGAACTATTCAAGAACTAGAAGAAAGTATTGAACAAGAAGTTTGTCGAGAAAGACAAGACTCCAGAATTCAGAGGTCAATATGAGAAGATGAGAGATCACTGGCCCGCATTTGTGGCCTACAAGAAATCGGAGAAGGCTAAGAACAGGTCACTTACAAATAAGAAAAATGCCGCAAGGAAGGAGTTTCACCATGTTACGGGGTCAGGTGGCTACAGCAAAGCCCAGCCTACGTGGGACAAAGCTGAGCAAGACCTGCTTGCTAAAGATGTCCAACCAGCGACATTGCACTGGCCATATCGGGCAAGGAGTTGGTTCTTCGGGGTTGGGGGAACTTTGGACCCAGAAACAGGGAAGTGTGTCTGGACGAAATCTCAACTTGCAATACCATTCAAAAAGCTTGAGGAAACAATCAAGAAATCGCTGGAAGGGACGTTCGTTCCCAACAGAGAGAAGGACGAGATGTCATTTGCCCTCGGGAATCTTGAACACCCTGGAAGAACACGAGGCACATCAGGCTCCATTCCGTGGAAGGTTAGGTTTCTCGACAGCACTGGTTACAAAAGCCGACAGAGAAAGAAGAAAGAGGAAGCAAGCGAAATGCAAAAGTTGAATGAAAGGATAGCAAAACTAGAGGCACTTGAGAGCCAGCGAGATACGGGCCAACCATCTCAGCTGCACGACGATCCTTCATTGGAGACTACCCACGATGCTACCCTACCATCTCACCGGAGAAGCAGCGTGGCTTCCACTAAGCTCGTTCATCCTGATAGCACGGCTCCTCGCTACCCCGTGGATGGTATCACGCATAATGAACATTGTGTGCTAATGGCGAAATGTCATAACCTGACCTTCAAGGCGGCGGTCGGCTATGTCTTACCTCCTCGACCTGATGCAACTTTCCATTTCACTCCGGTTCCAGCTGGCTTTCTATTGTCGGGGTGGATGAAATAATGGACGGATTTGATGGGCTGGAGCTTGATTACGCTACAGGTGAAGGGGATCTTCTTCTTCGATATGCCTTAAGGACTACCTGTCTATGGAGAAAGGAACACATCGTGCTTCCAAACTGGACACCGCCTCAGCAGACTCAGGCGGAGGAGGCCCCGGTGCCTGAGTCGTCTCCGGTGCGTCAGCCGTCTCCGGTGCGTCAACCATCTCTGGTGCGTCAGCCGTCTCCGGTGCGTCAGCCGTCTCCGCCGCCTCAGCGGACTCCGACAGAGGAGGCCCCTCAGCAGAATCCTCCTCCGCCTCAGCTGTCTCCGCCGCGTCATCGGACTCCGCCTCCTCCGCCGCATAAGCAACAGCGAAAGAGAGTCACCGCCGCTCCGGCGGCTAGCAGCAGTACGAAACAGAGGAGATTCAGATACGGCCCAAGCCTGAAGCCTCTTCCCAAGTTACCCTACGAGAGGTCTGAGGAGGAACTCAACGAGATCGTGGATGCCGATGTGAAATGTCAGCTCGCACCGAAACGCCCACCTGAAGAGGAGAAAATAGATCCGGTGAAAGCGAAGCGAACTCTGGATGCCCTTAGGTGACCACCACCGCCTCCGCTGCCATCAAACTATGACCGATGTATTCAAAAGAAATATGATCAAGCCAGGCGGTCGGGAAGCTTAACTAGAAGTGGCTCAAGAAGTGGGAAAACAATTCCCTAGCTCGGCGAACAAGAACTGCAATCGTGCCCTTCGCTCAAGGTGGTTACCGATATCACTAATGATCCAGAGAAAGCGACCGATGGTCTTGCTATCACTGCTAATGATTACTTACCCGATTCGGTACAGTTCGAAACGGCTGAGGTAGTACCATCCTTAAGCTACGAGCACGGGAAGCCTCTCGTCACACGTGAGGAGCTCAAGGGTCTACCAACGAGAATGAGACATTTGCATGAATGGTATTTGGAAGCCTGCAAGGAGGGGAACAACAATATCTTGGTGGGAATAAAAAATGAGCACTTCTTCAATGGAAAGCAGATGTTGTTCGTTGAATTTGAGAAATTTTTCAGTTATACAACCAAAAGGAGCTCGACAAAACTATCGTCAGTTGCTATTGTCTGTAAGTATTTTTTCTGTAATTAAGTCTCTAGCTCAGCTCGTTCATTGCATGTATTAATTATCCTCACACTATATTATGTAGAATGAAGATCCTCGAATGCAAACAACTACAAATCAATGACATTGGGTTCATTGACCCAAATTTTATAAATGAATATACGTTAAAAGAATTTCCCGCTGATACAGAGAAAAATTTGCTAGATGCGTTACTTGGACAACAAACCAGAAAGGAAATACTATTTCCTTACAACTTCAAATGAGTGTTACTATCTTGTGCACATTCTGTTTCGCTTACTCGAGGTTAAGTGCAATTAACGAGTTATGCGTGCGCAGTTACCACTTTATTCTGCTAGACATTCAGCTTGAAGAGGAAAAACTAATTGTCTTGGACTCGAGACGTAAAGACCCTAAGGAGTGGACGAGCATGAGGGAAATGCTTCAGAAGTAAGTTCAATCATTATCGCACCATATCGGCAACTTTCATTCATTTCCTAATATCAAGTAATCATTTTCTTTGCCGGGCAGGGTTTGGAAAAAGTTCACCAAACATGTTAAGGGTGTCAAATGGAAAAAACAGCTGCAATTTTTACACCCCAAAGTAAGTACTACTCAAGTACCGCGCATCTCTCATTGATTCTAGTTTCAATACCATTATCATGCTTGATTATCACTTTGATTGAACTCTATTCTCGTAAAGTGCTTGTGGCAGGCACCCATGACTAATTTATGTGCTTACTACGTTTGCGAGTTCATTCGCCACTCGACCACTGAGCGGGGCCGGGGCATATCTTTAGAACAATTTGAAGTACGTAAACAATATTCACATGTTTATTTTATTACCATCAATTGTGTTGAGTTTTATTGACCCCCTTCTTTAAATTAGATCTGGCAGAAGCGGGACGAACTCCTACCAACTGATCGCGTACGAGCAATTCAAGAGGAATTGGCGGGATCCTTTGTTGAGCATGTCATACCTAAAGACGGAGAATGCCATCGGGATTGGTAATAGAAGTTAGGATCGTAAGAGATGTTATATTGTATATATGCATGAACGTGTACTATATGTAATAGCGTCGAATAGATTTATGAAAACTTGTTGCATATTGTTCGACCAAGCACGGAGAAAGAGAGGTCACTTCTCTCTATATATTGATCATGACGATGTTGTGTAATGGTTCCTTCATTGCTATATGTAGTAGCTAGCTTCGAGTTGAATGAAAAGCGTAAAATAAAAATGGTAAACACAAAAATAAAAGGGGGAAACACAATAGGAAAACCCCTAAACCCCTCCTTTCAGAAAAGAAAAAAACAAAAACCCCAGTGCCTGGCAGGTGCTGACGCGTGGCTGCCTTTTAGTCCCGGTCGGTGTTACCAACCGGGACTAAAGGTCCTCCTGCCTGGGCGCCCCGCAGCGGCCACGTGGATCCCCTTTGGTCCCGGTTTGTAAGCAAACCGGGACTACAGATTTTGGGCATTAGTCCCGATCGGTTTGTCCCGGTTCTAGAACCGGGTCTAAAGGCCCTCTGGAACCGGGACTGATGCCCTGTTTTCTACTAGTGGACTAAGGCTATGACTGAAAAGATTAGGGAGATGGAGATGGCCCTAGATGTCAAGACTCGTGAGGCTCTTGACACAAGCTTGAAGATCATCACCAACCAGGATGCAACGCTTCGCATGTACTGTTCTCGCATCACAGACTTGGAGGTTGCCAATAAGCCGATGATCAACGCCCTCACTGGTCTCACATCTTCACCTCCACAAGTAAACACCGGTATCAATAAAAAGTAGACTAAATGAATCCAGCCGGCTTAGCATGTTAAGCTTGGGGGGGGGGGGGGGGGGGGGATTTTGAGGCCCTTTTCGTTTCCCTTATTATTATTATTATTTCTTTGTTGAACTTTATTTAAAGAGTTTTTCTAGCTTGAATAAATAAGGATCGTGATACTTTCCTAGTGAGAGGGTTGAGTTTTATCTCTTGAGTCATCGATGGTTTGAGGAGTGGTCTATTATGATCTTGATGAATTTGCTTAGTACTCCCTCCGATTCTATTTAATCTGCGTATAACTCACATCACGCATACCAAGGAGTGCTACTGGAAATTGATTTTGGACCGAATTGCCCCTGTGCTGGATGAATTGCAACAACGACGAAAGCTGAAAAGCGGTAATCACGCGAGCCAGTTAATTGGCCGGTCCTCCTTGTTTCTCCAGCGTATTTCTCTGCATGGCAGTTATTAGCCTATCATCTTTTGCATGCACTGCATGCAGGCCGAAATTAATGCAGGGGAGGAGGCAGCCTTGCATGCAGGGCTGAAAAGTAGGGATTGATTTGGAAGAAATAGCTACAAATCTGGATCGTGTTGAGTATTATGAAAAAACGAAAGAAAATATGCGCAGACAAAAAAGGATCGGAGGGAGTACATCCAATCACGGATGCAGAAATTTACCCAAATAAATATAGGTTGGTTAGCGGGTAACACAAAATAACACCACGAAAGCTCACCAAACCACCATATTATAAATATAAATAAAATACACTCCATCTCCCCCATCCGTTCCAAAATATAACGGGTATTAGTTTTTGTGAAAGTCAAATTTCTTTAACTTTGATCAAGTTCACAGGAAAAATATCGGCATCACAATATTAAACAAAAAGTATAAAAATTCATTTCATGATGAATCTAATCATACCAATTTGATATTATTCATTTTAATACATTGCTCTACAAATTTGATGAAACTTTAAAAGTTTGAATTTTCACAAAAGTAATGCATCTTATTTTTGAAACACAGTGTTTCTTTAAGAACCCAACAACACCAACAACGCAACAAAGCGCGTCCAACCCTTCTAGTAATATATAAACCCATGAAGGCACTGGCCCCTTATACCCGATGTCTGGGAAGCTATTTTCGATTTTTAAATTAATTATTTTGTATGATGACAATGAACATGTCATTTATTACCAGTGCTTAGTGAATATAGCTCCTTTTAGTTTCCTTCTATATTGGTCAATGTCTAAACGGATGCACATGTCTTGGTGAGGAAAAGAGACTGATCGACAACAACACAAATCCAATGCACTGAGGTCAGCCGTTTGATGCTTTTATAGTTGAAGTGTAGCACTTCTTATATTTAAGACTGTCAGTAATCAACATCAGCACAAACCCAATGCAGGAAGGCCAACTTTCCATGCTTTTATAACTGAAGTATAACATTTTACACCTGCACTTTTTATGTTTAAATTGTCAGTAAATACATTACATCACCGATACTCCGAGGAATGTCTCAATGATGCAGCAAAATGAGTTTTGGGTCCATTGGTAGTGGGCGTGATCTTTTTTTCAACTGGTGCAATGTACGGGCATGTTTGGTACTTTTCCACTTACGAATGGTAAAGGGGATAATTATTTGCAACCTTGAGGATAAATCTTATGACGGACGGGCAGAAGCGCTAATACCTTTATTATTAACTAGCAAAAGGGCCCGTGTGTTACAAGGGGAGAAAAAAAGCATAATTTCCAGTGTTCCTGACCACATTTTGTAGCATCACCGAGATACACTATCACTCTTAATTTCGTGAAATCATGAACATTTTTTAAAACTCGTGCACATATTTCAAATCGTGAATATTTTTAAATTCCTGAATTCTTATTGAATTTTTTGTTTTGTTTTCTAAAATCTAGGACATTATTTGAATCCATGATCATTATATACTATCTGCGATCATTTTTTAAAAATTGTGAACATTTTTTTAAACAATTTTCTTGAATCGGCAAACAATTATAGAATTGATGAACATTTTATTTGAACTTGGCAGAACAATGTTTTGAAATTCACAAACATTTTTTTGATTTCACAAACATTTTAATCATTTAACAGACTTTTTCGAAATGCATGATCATTTTCTGAATAAGCGGACATTTTATAAATGAATTAACTATTTTGTAAGTCATGAACATTTTTTGAATTGGCAAAAATTACATTAACATTTTTTAATACACGAAGTTTTTAAAATATCATGAATATTATTGATTTCCCAAACATTTGTTTTCAATAATTTGAACATTTATGAATAAGAAAATACTTTTTACAAATTCACAAACATTTTTGAATCCACATGTATTTTATAATTTAACTAAAATTATTTCAAAAATATATTGTTAGAAAATTTAGAAACATTTCGAAAGTCCCAAATAATTTAAATTAAAAAAGAAAACGAAATAGGAAAAAAGAAAATGTGAAATGAAATTTACAAAAGAGATTGCCCGGACATGTGTCAGCCCAAACGGGCGGGTTGCATCTTCTCCCAGCGCGCAGAACGCAGTATAGGTGGTCCCTATTGCCTCGGCCGGCCCATGTGGGGGGATCCCTGTGTGAAATGTTTTTCTTTTATATTTATTTGAATGACACTTTGGACTTAAAACTTGATAATGTTTTTTACTTTTCTTTTTTTCCAACTGCACTCAAACTTCTTAAACCTCATCAAAGCCATAGTAGCACGTATGTCCAAGCTAATTCATAAAATTTCCCATATATATTGTTTTGTTTTTCAGAAAGGAATATACCATCAAGTTATTGTGAAGCATCCTATACTCCTTCCAAAAAGTCCTCAAACAATTCTCATAATTTCTATACATCATTTAAACCCTAGAAAAGTACCTCACATACTTGTCTAAACTAGCTAAAACTTTACCACACCACTCACATCAGATACCCATTTCTGCCCTCCGAATATCATCTCCGTAGCTCGCACCAATCACAAATGAAATGGTACAAACAGTTAAGTGTCAGATTGATTTCTGGATGAACCGCCTCGCATTGATCCACTTCACTCCTATTATTGGCACCCTACAACATCTAGGATTCCTAAGTAACACCATAGACATCCTCTAACCTCTGACTCACCAACAACCTCTACTACACGTTCCACAGTCCCTCTCCCAGTTCTCATGTCCTCTTGATCAATGAACAATGAGCATTATGTTCCTTAACTTACAATCTCCTCTAACCTCTGCAGTTATGCGAGGTGCACTCACTCGGTTTCTATTGGTAAGCTAGCACTCTGAAACCTTTGTCATCCGAAATGCTTATCAACATTCTGAAAGTCTTCAGTGAACTGTAAACATTTCTGACTGAAAATGTTTTTTTTGCTTCCCTGCATTGCAGTCCCTCCAGCATACTACGCTCATCTGGCCGCCTTCCGCGCTCGCTTCTACATGGAACCAGACTGCTCCGATAGCGGCTCACTCGCGAGCGCGTGCCACTCTGGCTTGTCGACGTCCCGCAGCACCTGCGCCGCAGGCGCCAGGATAGTCAGGCCCCTCCCCACGCTCAAGGACATCATGAAGAAAGGTCATGTTCTACTACTGATGATGATGCTCGAGAACCCAGTGCTGCTAAAGAGGTGAACCGTAGTAACCCTTAAATCACCCACATACGTTCGGACCGCGCGGTCTAAACGTGTTTTGCTGTCCAACGTGGTCTTGTGTCGGTCCACAGACTGTTCCGAACGCACTTTTTCCCTCAAAGTGGAAACAAAGCAGGGGGCTTTATGAGAGTCCGGACAAGAGCCATGTAGGACTCCGACACCACCGGCTCACTGTACCCCGCTCTCGATCCCATTTTCTACCAGTCCGCCCCTTCTCTCCCTTACTTCTCATCCCCATGCTCCACCTTCTTTGCCATCGTTGTACCTCTCTAACCGCCACACATAGATTGCTTGATGTATGCAACCAGCACCAACACGTCCGCTCGCCTTTTACGATGGCACCGTCCACCTTGGAGCTTTTCGTAGCCAGGTACACTTCACCCTCCTGTCTACGACGTCCATGGCGGACACCATGCCCGACAGGTGTTCGGTCCAATACCATTTAGCTAAAATTCTGATGCGATGTCATTTTTTTCGGAGTACGAAGGATGGCGGGGTACTCGACCATGGACGATGAGCTGTTGTGCGATGCGTGGTTGGCCGTATCCGTAGATTTCGTATGCAGGAGCACAGGGGGGCGGGCTCTTATGGCAGCGTGTGCAAGATTCATTTCATGCGCGAAAGCACATTGCACCCTACGACATGCACATCATCCAAGAACGAAAAGTGAGGTCATTATCGTATTGATAGTACGCCATCCAGGCCATCTTCACCAAAGTTTTGTCACGTGGTTGCTTAGCTGGAGGCAAGGTGGCCATTGCGCGCGACAGAGGAGATCATAAGTTTTGCTTCTTGTTGCTCAACTTGTTGATTCAATCATTCATACAATCAATGTTTCTCTATGCATTGTGTATCCCGTATGTGCTGCCGTGATGTACCACAAGATGGAGGGACACCCATTTATGTACAAATACTATTGGATGAAGCCCAAGGGGCAGTATGGGACGACATGATCGTTCATTTAAAATTTGTTGGACATCTGGTTAATCTCGTCAAATTTAAGATATTGTTCTACTAGGCTTATTTGCACTAGACTTATTTTCTATTTGAACTTTGATGGATATCATCCGGATTGCATTAATCGTCCTATTTGTTTGAATCTGCTTTGAAATGTAAGAAGGGAGCGTTGGACGACCGGCTCCGTATCCGTGGAATAGTCCCCCTGTCTGTGGACGAATGGGGGAGCAAATTTGCAAGTTACTGTTCCCAAGCTGTAAAAAACCATTCTTAAAAGAAACACTATACAACAACCGATGGATGCCAATGCCAAGCATGAAGCATGCATACCACATCCCATCTGTCGAGTATTGTACCGTAACATGAAAAACACTTCTCCACAAACAAAAATAAAGAAGAAGTAAAACTTGAAATCTTGGCGGAGCACACTGATCTCGTCGATAGGCGCACACCTTGTCACCCCAGAACATATGAAAAAAAATCATACTATTTGCTATTAGGAAAAAAGATATATACATTTTGCCATGCGTTTTTTTTTAAATAGTGCCATGCGAAAATTTTCCATGACAAGATATATCGAGGGATTCTCAAAAAAAGATTTACGGAGCTACCATGGCAACAAATTATGTTTTTTTGCCATGGCAGCAAAAAATCAATACTCGAAAATTCATGTTTGCCAAGTCTTTGCGTCTTTGCCGAGTGCATTTCGTCGGTTACTTGGCAAACATGTCTTTGCCGAGTGTCATCGAAAAAATACTCCAGAAAAAACCAAAACTCGGTAAAAAGGTGCTTTGTCGAATATGTGGACAAAACAAAATAGTGGACTTGGACAAAAAAGTTATTTAAAAGACATGGAAGTAGAAGTTGAGTTCACATGGTAATACATTTTTTAGTTTCCATGGCAAAGTATTTATGTTATTTGCCAGGCTATAACAATTTGGCATGAGAAAAAAATTGAGTTGCCATGAGAAAGGTAATTATAGTTTTCATGAAAAAAAATCACCACTACATCGTCACCATCTGCACTTCACTACCTGTTTTGCTGTTACCATCTGCCCCTCACTGCTCGCCCGTCCCCACATGATTCCGTCGCCGCCACCGGTCCTACCCACCATCCGTCCGCCACCGTGGCCACTCGCACTCTCCTCGCCGCATGGCTCCCCAAGCTCGTTACGGGCCACTCCTACAACCTCGTCGTCGGCCACCCCTACCACCTCATCACCAGCCACCCCTACCACCTCGACACCAATAACCCCGAGGTGAGCTAGGGCCTCTCCTTTCTTTTTCTTTTTCTTTTCTGCTATTTATTCACAAATTTCTACATATGAAAAATCAATATATATATGCCATGACATGATGATATGGATGATATATATGAAATTTTATATATACATTTATGAAATTTATGAGAAGTTTGGATAGTTCCCGCCAAAAAAGAAATGCTTGGTGGAAAGATTAGTATATGGATGTTTATGAATATATGATTTTTGTTTGTTTGTAAATGAATGCAATGCATGTATAGTTTGAGAAAATATGTATATGTGTGAATGTTGTCGAAAATATAGCTAGCTAGATACTATGTCAATTCATGAGTATCTAGCTATAGTTTACCGATATGGAAAGAGCAAAAAATAGAAATATTTAAAAGGAAAAAACGTTACTAGTAAAAAATGTTATATTTCGTTAATGTGTGGATATGTGTGAAAATATTTGAAAATGCTTCAATTTTCTAGTGATTGATGATTAATGACATGTTTGTATTATGGATGCCAATGGATTATTTAACAAAAAACGTACAACAATTCGACCGGTCACGGGGGGTCAAGGTGACGCCCATAGTCCGGGTACTCCTCATCGTCTTCTTCCCGGTTGCCTACCGGATCAGTAAGGTACGCCCAATTTGTTCTTCTGCTTGCAACAATCTGAGAGCAACCGGCAATTTTGGGGCTTCAAATGGGGTTGAGGGTTCAGACATCCCAAGTGACGTGTATTATATTTGTACAACAACCGATTGATGCCAATGCCAAGCATGCATACCACATCCCATTGGTACAGGATGGTACCGTAACACGAAAAACACTTCCCCGCAAACAAAAAAAATTGGAAGTAAAATTTTGATCCGCGAGTAGGTTTAGCTTTGAATTTTGGAGGAGAGCATGCTGATTACGTCGACATCCGCACATCTTGTCACCACAGAACCGAGGGGGAGGGGCGTGGAGTCGTCCGTAGGCGATCTGGTGGAGGATCTTGAATGGGATCTTGTGGAGGACCTTGCATTCTCAGGATAGCCAATCAACGGATGGGGACATCCGCCGAGCACGACAGACAGAAGAAGGCCTTGTCAGCGATGGCAAAGTTGGAAGAGGCATTAGAATAACTTGACGTGACGGACGAGGAAGGTATGTCGTTGGTGCTTGCTTGACAAATGAGAAGTGGTTGTTAGCAGGAAAGGTGCTGCATCGCAATGTTTTCAACGTACATACAAAAGGTGCTGCCACAGGGAAAGTACCCTTTTGAGCTTGAGCTCAAATGCACCCGCATGAACAGTAAAATCGAGAAAATAACATTTTTAAAAAATGATTTTTTTCTGATGAACTTTGAAAAAATTTCTAAGTGCTCGCAAATTTTCATCATGAGATCACATTTGTGTAAGGCGTGGCAAAAAAAAAACAAAATCAGTGTTTCAAAATACTTTCGAAACTAGCATTTTCATAGCATTGTTTTTGTATTTTTTTTGGGTCACGCCATCCTCGAATGTGATATCATGATGAAAATTTGCAAGCACTTAGAACATTTGTCAAACTTCATCACATTTTTTTTTAGAATTTTTAAAAATGTTTTGTATTTTTTTTGTTTTACTGTTCACACGGGTGCATTTGAGCTCGAGCTCTAATACTCCACGTCCCTGCCACATAAGCTACAATCGGCTAACATTTTTTCTACAATCGCGATGACAGGTGGCACCGGGGAGCTTTAATTTGCTGGAACTAATCCCTTTTTTTGCTACAACCGGCCGTTTGTTTTGCTGCTACCGGCAACAAAGGGAGAGTACAACTTTTTGCGAGCTCGTCGTCAGAGGTGCTGCGACCTGCAACCGGCGCACGCCGGAGTTGTGCCCGACACAACCGAAGCTGCGACCGTCATCACATGGAGCTGCAACCAGGGGCAGGAGCTGTTGCATGCACGGCGGCAAGGGGTGGCGACCGACGGCGAGTGCGGCATCGATCTAGCAACACGGGGCGGCGGAGGAGGAAGTCCAAGCAACAGGGGGCCGCACGCGGAGAGGAAGAAGAAGATGGGAAAAATCTAGGCGATGCAGATCGAACGGCTGGGGCGCGATCGGCCAAATTGTTGGGCTGACGCGCCGGCGCCCAATACTGCCCAATCCAATCAGGCATCACATATACGTCTTTTTACCTCTGGTCGATTAACGACGGGAGTCCATATTTCGCACGTGGGGCGCTACCGGCAGCAGCAGTGGGCACCCCCGCGTCCCCGTGTGCCCTGTTGGGCCGGCCCATGCCAAGGCCCAGCACGCGAGGGGTTGTGCGCCAGGTCGCTAGCGGGCGACCCGCACGCCAAATAGGGAAACAAATGTACTTTTTTGTTTGTAAATTAACGACGTAACTGCTGGTGGGTCGTTTTTCTTTTCTATATGCAATTAACTTACCTGGTGGGCTGAACACAGCAAGGGCCCAGCAACACTGGACCTGGAACGAACGCGCCGGTTCGGTTTGGACGTTTAATTAGTACCACACCGGTGGCCTAGCAACGTATGTAGCGGTTCAAAAGTGCTGGAACTGACGTACTCATCGCCGAGGAAAGCCATTCATGCACCAGCGATGCTAGCTAGCTGGTTGAACATGTCTGCTGAGGCACCACCGATGACGGTCATTCATGAGCCAGCTATTCTAGCTAACCTGGCCGCACATGTCTTCCTAGGTGAAAAGCATTCACTGGCGTAGCTAACCAGTGATGTCAGTCTTTTTTTAAATCCCACATTCGTTACTACCGTTGGCGTTTGGACTTTTTTTTTTCACTAGCAAACAGACCCGTGCATTGCAACGGATACAAAATAAATGAATATAATGATCATGTTAATGGGGATTATATTTCAGAGGAGCAGTACCGGCGTGACCTAGGTCTTTGGAGGGAGATTGTAGGAACGTTTTCTATGTCAGAGTGTATGTTTTTTCAAGAATGGCACTTTGTACTTTTGAGCACTTCCACTATTCTATTGCTACTTTCAAAGTTGTTTGAGTGGTAAATTAATTGTCAGATTTGCAAGCAATCCAAGATTCAAAAACATGATCAATAATAACTTCATTAATGGTGGAATCATGTATGACTGCTATGATACATTAATCCCCAAATACAAATACAATGACATAAATGATCCTAACTGATCAGATAAGAATTACTTAATGGTGAATTTGCAAAGATAGCCGTAATATAACACATAACATGCATGTGCGTTTCTGCTCGCTACTCGTTTTACGTTGTTGTTGTAGGCCGAGAACCCATGTTTTTGCACTCGGCGAACTCGGTGATACTCCGGCTACATGTAATTTTTCTATAGTGATGCCGATGCAGCAAGAAGCATGATATATGCACCAACTAATGCACCACGTATTATGGCTAATTTTTTTTAAATAATAAATTTTTTTTATAAATTACAGAAATAATACACGAATTTGAAAATTTTCAAAAATAGAATCCAGTCGGCTGGAGCTAAGCCGATAGGCCACGTGGCAGGTTCAGTCGGCTACGGCTAAGCCGACAGGCCACGTGGCAGCTTCTGATTTGCCCGAACACGTCGACCGTCGCGTTGGATTCGCCAGTCGGCCTGGCGCGCTGCAGTCGGCTGCGGCCCAGCCGACAGGGTTCCAGTCGGCCCCGGCGCAGCCGACAGGCCGTCCAATCGGCCGGGGCGTGGCCGACAGGGGCCTGCCAGCCCACCGCGCCTTTTCTCCTTCCCTCCTCCTTTTCTCCTTCCCTTCTTCTCCTTATCTCCTTCCTCCTGCGCCCGTGAGCTCTCCTTCTTCCTCTTCTTGCTCTCTCTCTCATTTCTCTCTCAGTCTCTCGCAACCCCCCGTCGATCTCCTCGCTGGTCCATCCATTTTTGCATCCAACCCACAGAAAGAGTAGATCATAGCCAACTCCGGTGGCCTACGGTATTTTTTTTTCCAATAGGATAGTTTTTTTTCTCGTTCAAGTGAGGTGAGGAGGAGGCATGGTGGAGGTGGTTGAACCATGGTAGAGGTGGTGGTGAGGAGGAGTTGCTGGTGGGGAGGAAGAGGTGGTGAGGAGGAGGAGGAGGTGCGGCTGAGTTGAAGAGAGGAGCAAGAAGCAGTGGCACACGCGTCGAAGGTATACCTATGTCGTCAAATAATTTCTCTGAGTTGTACATATTTTGAAAAATTAATGTCAGTATTTTTAGTTGCTCCGGGTAATATTTCGTGTTATATGTGCATGTCAAATATTTAGGTCTGTTAGTATTTTTAGTTGCTCCGGTAATATTTCGTGTTATATGTGCATGTCAAATATTTAGGTCTGTTAGTATTTTTAGTTGCTCCGGTAATATTTCGTGTTATATGTGCATGTCAAATATTTAGGTCTGTTAGTATTTTTAGTTGCTCCGGTAATATTCCGTGTTATATGTGCATGTCAAATATTTAGGTCAGTCAATATTTTTAGTTGCTCCGGTAATATCCCGTGTTATATGTGCATGTCAAATATTTAGGTCTGTCAGTATTTTTAGTTGCTCCGGTAATATCCCGTGTTATATGTGCATGTCAAATATTTAGGTCTGTCAAATATTTAGGTATGTCAGTATTTTTAGTTGCTCCGGTAATATCCATAATATATTAAGTTGTTTCAATATTTAGCTTCGTTAATATTCCCTAATCTATGTACTTGTCAAATATTTAGGAGTGTGAATATATGTAGTTTGTCATGTTGTTTAACAGTTGTCTGTCCATGTTAAAAAAATTTATAGGTGAGCCGAGATGTCTGATATAGTGAAGTTCATATTTTTCTACGGTCCTGGTAATGTCCAAACAAATGAGATTGGGGTTGATCTGAGTGAATTTGAGCACATAGAGGTGGCACTGACCGACCCTCAAACATGGTCTCTTAGTCAGTTGAAAGAATGGGTGACAGCATGTTTAGGGTTGAATACTGAAACACAGACCGTGGGTGTTCATGCATTGTGGACCCGGTCAAGTTCGAATGTCTTCTTCTATTTGAGGCCAGTAGAGAGGGATTCTCAGTGGGTGCGCTGGTTACAAGGTTGCGAAACAAGGGGATGCAATCCTTGTGCCTTAGTGCTTCCCGTTCTGAAGGAGGTAATTGCGCCTGAAGGCCAGGGTGGTAACGATCCTGGGCAAAGCAGTGACGGGATGATGTTATCTGTGTCAAATGCTGGAGATGATGGTTACGAACAAGGGCAGAGTAGTCAGGTAGAAGGAGGAAATGGCGATGGTTATTACAGTGGCGAGGCGGACGCGGACGAGGTAGATGGGCACATGCAGAACATCATGGAAGAAGAAGACACCGATATTGAAAGTGGTCATGCAGATAATTCTGACGAGTCAGATGAAGAAGAAAATGCAGAGGAGGTCCCGATTCCTGCTTCTTGGAATCATGACTTCTCATCTGCAATGACCGTGAACGATGGTCATGATTCTGCCTGGCAATATCACCAAAACAACATTGCGACCGGTGCTATGTATCCCAACAAAGAAGCTCTGAAGGACGCAATAATAAATTGGGCAATGTCCATGCAAAGGGTTTTCATAGCTGAGGTGTCCAGTCAGAAATACTTGACAATGGTATGCAAGAATGCAGGTTGTCCTGCCAGGGTGCACGGCTATCTCCCTAAGTATGGCAAAAGTTGGGTGATCAGTGACCTAGTTCATCACACATGTCTTATTCCCTGCATCCCTCAAGATCATCCCAACCTTTCATCCACGCTTATTGCGAGGTTGTTTTACAGTGAGATAGTGGAGAGCAAAGCGATGGAAGTTAAGGCTATCCAGACAAAAGTATTCGTCAGGTTCAGGTACAGAATTTCTTACGGCAAGGCTTGGAGGGCTAAGCAAAAGGCGCTTGAGAGCAGATTTGGTTCTTATTTCGATGCATATGACTCAGTTGTCCGGCTCCTCCAGACGCTGAAGGACAGGAATCCGGGCACCTATGTCGACATCGAAGACCTCTTCATGCCAGAGTTCCCAACTGTGAGGGTGCTGCATCGACCGTTCTTCTCTTTCGGTGTATGCATCGAAGCTTTCAGGCACTGTCGACCGGTGATATGTGTAGATGGCACTTTTCTGACTGGCAAGTACAAGGGTCAGATCCTGACAGCCATTGGTCAAGACGGCCAAAATCAAATAGTCCCACTGGCATTTGCTTTTGTTGAGAGTGAGAACATTGGAAGTTGGACATGGTTCTTCAGGCAACTGAAAATATCAGTTGTGAAGGATAAGCCCAATGTGTGCATCCTTCATGACAGGCATGCAGGTATACTCAGTGCGATAAAGACACTGACAAACCCTGGCCCTGAGGAACAAACTCCATGGCAGGACTTGCAGAGCCGTTGGTGCATGCGCCATCTGGGGGCTAATTTCTTCTCGCAGTTCAGAAATAAGAGCCTGATGAATCTATTCAAAAAACTATGCAAGCAGAACCAGCTATGGAAGTACAATTTGATACGTGACAGACTTAATGTGTGCACGCGGAGACACGTTAGGGACAGGAAAGCTGCAAGAGATGCAGCGGTCAGGGCACATGTTGAAGCAGTAGCAGCACAGTTAGCAACAGGACCAGCTGCCGTGGAGGAGGAGTCCGTTGGGCTTTGTGACTTGCCAGGATTTGACCCACCTGGTACTAGGAGAAGGCTCGGGAGGTCGATTAAAACCTTCGAGCAGTGGATAGAGCATGAGCCTCTGGAGAGGTGGTCTTTGTTGCATGACACACATGGAGCAAGGTACGGTGTCATGACTACCAACCTCGCAGAAACATACAACTTTGTCCTCAGAGGAAACCGGGCATTGCCACTTACAGCCATCGTTGAGGGTATTTTCTATGGCACCATGTACTTCAGAGATAGACGTCAAAAGGCAGAGCAACATATGTTGAACAACCCAAACACACGTTACTGTGAAAGGATTATGAAGTACATGGAAGAAAAGATGGAAAAAGCCAGGTCACACACTGTAGTCCCCATTGGTAATCAAGAAAGAAGGTTTGAGGTCCGCTTAGCTAACAACAAATTCGGCTGTGCAAATGAGCTGAGGACGCATGAGGTGAAAATTGGAAATGAAGTCTGGCCAACGTGTGAGTGCACATGCAACAAACCGAAGTTGCTTCACCTACCATGCTCCCATGTACTTTCTGCTTGCGGGCAGCTTGGAATGGACGCAATCTCGTTTGTGACTCCATATTTTTTGAAAGAGTCCATCCTCAATACCTGGACAGGTGAGTTGCTGGGATTTCGCTCAATGGGTAACTTCAGCACCGTTAATCCTGATGAAAGGCGGTACATTCCAGACCCAGAGAATATGCGAACAAGTAGAGGCAGACGACAATGTCATCGCATCCGGAATGATATGGATGAATCTGAAGCGGGAGGCCCCACTATGCAATGCATTTTATGCAATGAAATTGGCCATAGGGACACTAATTGTCCCACTTTCGTCACTGCCAGTGGTACTGGGCGTGGACGAGGCAACCGGGGACGAGGAAGCAGAGGAGGAAGAGGAGGAAGAGGAGGAAGAGGGAGAGGAAGAACCTAGGCTGCACTAAGTTCTAAATTTGTATTCAGTGTGGCATTAACTTCTAAATTTGTATTAAGTGTGACACTAAGTTCTAAATTTGTATTCAGTGTGGAACTATGTTGAACTTTGTATTAAGTGTGGCACTATGTTTGAAATTTGTATTAGTTGTGATATTATGTTGCAAATTGTATTAAGTGTGGACTATGTTTAAAATTTGTATTAAATATGCCACTAAGTTTGAAATTTGTATTAATTGTGGCAATATGTTTGAAATTTGTATGTGCAGGAATGACAGAAATGTCGTTGCTTAATCCGGAAATTGATAGTAAACATCGTGCGGCGGTAGGTTATGAGCGCCAGCTTGAGCCCCTGTGCACTCGCACTCAAAGGGAAGACTGGATGATACACGAGGGATGGGTTGAACGGTACGTGCTTTATTTATTTGTTTCAATCACGTATATTGATGGGACGCACTAACTGAATTGCCCTAACATGCAGGTTGAAATGGGCTGGCCTATTACCTTTCGCGCGGCTGGTTGAGCGCACGGATACCTCCAGACGCGTCGCCATCGACACCTCTTTGCTCACGTGCTTAGTGGACCGGTGGAGGCCTGAGACCCACACGTTTCACTTCCGCTGGGGAGAGATGGCTCCTACTCTGCAGGATGTGTCACTTTTGCTGGGACTACCGTTGGCAGGTCATGCCATCGGACCGTTGGAGGCAGCGGCTCGTTGGCAGGAAGATTTTGCACAACGTTTCGCGGGTCTTTATGACGGTGCTCCGGCTCTGGCATCGGAGCATCACGGACCTAAGTATGATTGGTTGCTCCATTTCCAGGTTAGTTCCCCTGCCTCATATCTTTCAGTTGTCGCTATGTACTAATGCTTTATCTTTGCTCAATACAGATCCAGAAGTTCCCGGGGTATCCGCAGGTCCCGTTGAATGCGACACAGATCACTCGCAGCCTGGAGGCATATATACTGTGGCTTCTCGGTAAGGTGATGTTCACAGAGAACCATGTCACCACTATAAGCGCGCTCTACATCCCTATTGCACTAGAGATCGCGAGAGCTCAGACGCTGGCTCAGATCACACAGAGGAGTTGGGGTTCGGCGGTCTTAGCGGCTACATATCGAGGTATGTGCAACGCCTGCCAGCTGACGGCACCCACGTCAGCTCTTCTTGGATGCCCTCTATTTCTACAACTGTGGTCGTGGGAGAGGTTCTCTATAGGACGACCGGACGTACGTATTCAAGAGCCTATGCCCGTAATGTTCGATGCTGAAGGCATCGATATGCCTACTTTCGGTCTGTGTTGGACACGTCGCAAGGTATGTCCCGTGTTATAATTTTCTTCTTTGTGTACACTATGGCTGAAACTAACTTGTGTTTGCCGCAGAGACGCTATGCTGGTGATCAGACTAGGCGAGCATACAGGGCATTAAACGAGCAGTTTGATTTGTACACTGGGGTGATCTGGCAGCCGTACACGCAAGGAGTCATGAATGCAAGATACCCCGGCGGTATGTCTGAGCTATGCTTCAGAGATAGTGATTACTGGATGACGAAAGCGAAGATCATATTCGACGTCTTCGTCGAGGAGATGGCCCAGCAGAGGGTTATGAGGCAATTTGGTCTTCAACAGTTGGAGGTGCCTCCCCCTACAGAGCACCCGGTGCCAGCACACATCCACATGTATTGTCTTGTTATTCAATATTGAATTGTCTTTCACAATTGTCCATAGTGAAGCATTACTTAATTGTTTAACAACATAATTTTAGGATCACAAGGAAGGGGATTCACAGGACTGCTGCTGAGTGGCTACAACGTGTTCAGCCGTACGTTACACAATGGGAGACCGCGAACACACTTGTGTGGCAGGAGAATGTCGAGTTTGATCTCGATGAATTCGATCTCTATTTGCAGCGGTACATGAGCAGAACACGGTTATGCATCGTTCAACACACTCACCCAGATGAGTTACCTGCCCCTAGTGTGTCCGATATGTACCCGAGCTATGATATTTCGGGCTCTAGGCAATTGGCGGTAAGATATATTCTCTTTGTGTAATGCATCTAGTTGTTACATACTTTGCCGTGCATACTTAATAATCGTCGTGACAATTTCAGGCTGAGTTGACTATCGGACTTGGCGAGGAGGTGTCCAACTATCGGCGTTCACTTTCGGATGCACCACTACTCGTTGCTCGGCCTCAGGTGCAGAACTTTATGGCGCGCATTGAGGGGAGGCTACGAGTTGTGTATCGGGCTATCACGTGCAGACGCACTTCGGACGTTCTTCATCAGCAGCCCGTACAACGCCCCCCGCGTCACTCGACTGGTCAGGTAGACCCCACGCATCACCGACATGACCCGCGTCCACGTCTAGCAGAGCAGTGGACGCCCAGGCCACCACGTCCTGACCAGGCTGGTAGTTCGGCGTGGCATCAGCAGCAGGATCCCACGTCAGGCTACGTGTTTCGGCCAGGACCACAGCAGCAGGGTCCCACGCCAGGCTACGTGATGCAACCCCCCCCCCCCTACAGGTATGTTTCTTCATATTAATTATTTCCAATATCGATTGCGACTACGTATTTCGTCAGTACTTATGTTCCATCCCTCCCGCAGCAGGCTACGGATATATGGCGTCTATGTCCGGACATGACGCGTCTATGTCCGAATCTAGGTGGGAGAGTGAGCCTGACGATGGGCATAACACACATGAATACTTGTCGCAGCACAACGAGTGGGTGGACATGTATTCGACTCCTGCGCCACCTCCCACACAGGAAACACAGTATGACTGACCATAAATATTTCTGTTCATTCGCTTTGTTAATCGAGTTACATTTCCGGAGAGACTGCTGCAGATAATTAAGATACAAGTACATCTGAATTAAACGGTACGACTGACCATAAATAATACTGCATACAAACTACATGAAGACATCATCGTGCTTCTCGCTAACACTACATAAAGTCATCATCACTATTCTCACTAACATGTTTCTTCGACTTAGATTTTTTATTGGCTGACATAAACTCATTGCTGGAAGAGTAACCACCATCACCGGGCTTTGGTGATGCATCGCTGCATTTCTTCTTCTTCGAGCTTGAGCCATCATGAGTTGATACATATTTCGGCGGCGGAACGGACCCAAATAAAAGCTTGAACCATGCCAACATACTGACATCGTGGTTCATTTCTTTAGCGTCCACATTGTATCTCTACAATTCACAAAATGAACAAAAATGAATTAAAACGACAAACATATTAAATATGTAAATCAAATACGAAATTTAAATTACCTTTTGAAACGCAATATATTCATCAACTGGCAAATCTATCACATGATGATCTAAATCATCAAATGATCGTGTGAATCGCGCTGATTCATATATTAGTTCACAAAGTCTTTCCCACCTTGCACGCAACCGAAAAAGTTCTAGTCGAATGTCCGCTGTGTTTCTACTATGACAAGCTGTTTGTCTAAACCTCCGCAAGTTACTCTCACTGCTAACTAATTCATCGAAAGATACACCTGGAGTTCCATGAAGCCCGGACTTCATGGAAACCGCACCCATCAAGACATCACGAGATGCCTCTCGTGAAAATGGACGAGGATCACCCATCACTGCGGATTTGTTAATGCTACCACAACAAGTAGTGAGGAGAAGAGGAAGTGAGGAGAAGTATTGTGAGGACAAGAGGAAGAGAAGAGCTCTTTTTAAATAACCGTCGAGGCTCAGTGCGCTGCTGTTTTCCAGTCACACTCACCACCGAAAGCAACACTTCCAGTCAAACTCACCACCGAAAGCAACACTGCCAGTCAAACTCACCACCGAAAGTAGCACTGCCAGTCACACTCACCACCGAAAGCAACACTGCCAGTCAAACTCACCACCGAAAGTAGCACTGCCAGTCACACTCAGCACCGAAAGCAACACTGCCAGTCACTTCCTGTCACACTCACCACCGAAAGTAGCACTTTTTCGTTGCCTTGCGGCGGCCACACCCGACAGCATCAATTTTCCCTCACTTTCGGTGGTGAGTATGACTGGCAGTGTTGCTTTCGGTGGTGAGTGTGACTGGCAGCGCACTGAGCCTCACAACACTTCTCGTCACTGCCTCTTCTCCTCACTGCCTCCTCTCATCACAGCCTGTAAACCGTCTAAATCAGCATATGGGCAACGAGAAAAGAGAAAGGGCTTGTGGGGCTACTCTGCCTTGCCGCTAGAATTGCATTGCATTGTGGATGGTGGCCGCAGAAGGTCAGATGAGCCGGATGGCGGCGGCGGGCATCACCAGCATCACCGAAAGGGGGGTAAAATAAAAAAAACCAGTCAGCTTAGCCCCAGCCGACTGGCCAGTCGGCTTAGCCGTAGCCGACAGGAGCCCCAGTCGGCTGGGGGGGGGCATGCAGTCGGCGGGGGGCATGCAGTCGGCTATGCTGGGCCCAGTCGGCTTAGCCGCAGACGACTGAATCCAGTCGGCTTAGCTCCAGCCGACTGGATTCTATTTTTGAAAATTTTCAAATTCGTATATTATTTCTGTAATTTATAAAAAAAAATGTATTATTTAAAAAAAATTAGCCGTATTATGAAGGTCTGAACGCTACCAAGGAAATAACTCACCCGTAGTTCTCACGATGTTTCTCTTGACGAGCGATTGTCAGCATCATGATCGGAGCTAGCAGGGCCAGGCGATAGCAGCTGAGCAGTCACTCTGATGGTTAGATTTTCCATGGCTGATAGTCGTAGCAAACATTTATGTAGGATGAAGAACTGACGATGGGTCAAACAAACAGGCATGTGAGGTTTGTACCAATGATAATAACGATGGTTGGGAAAAAAGAGTTGAGATGATGGCCTGTTGAGTGAGATGTGTGTCGCTGAAAGTAATCAAGGAGCCAGCAACAATAGGATCTTAATTAGCGGTGGTAGCTTTTGTTTATCTGTCCTTAGTAGAACATGAAAGGTGACCATTCTAGGGTATGGATGGACAGTCAGGTCGTGCATGTATGTCGCGGCTACATCCGGCCAAAGAACATCGAGCGGGTCGTTGTTTCCTTCCTTGTAGTCCGTCCGTCTTTGCATAATTCATGTTCTTGCTTCCTTCCTTGCATGTTCCTTCCAGCCAACACACACAATCCTTCCTAGTCAAGTTAATTCTTTTAGCACACATGTCCCTCTTTGCATGGTGCAACACGTCCAGAATCCATCCTTCCTTTCAAGGGTTTGATCACCCTCTCGTTTGTTGTCACCTTTTTTTTCTCTAGGTGCCCTGTTGATATTACGACCAACTTTGCTAATCTATGTAAACTGGTGGGAATCATCTTAAAGAAGCTAAGTGGGATCATTTCACATGAAATATCGATGCTTTCCAGCCTATTGGACTGGAGATTACGTTTTTCTTATGTGTCTTGCGGCCCAGAAAGTCCTAGCAACGATTATTTGATGGTGAAATAGGCCCAGCGACTTGATTCACAAAAGGGCCATGCAAGTAAAGTTTAGTACTATTTACAAAGGAATCATGTCTCTACATGAACATGTGATAGCTCAGTTGGATCACTCAGGTAATTCCGCCATGAGAGTTTACGGGTTCAAATCCGCCCTCTGCTGGCATGTATTTTTCCCATGATTTTAGGGCGCGATGGCGGGGACTTCGGGTTGAATAGAGAAAACAGCAAGGGCTTTATTTGCAAAACTGTCGCGACGGTGAACCCGACAAAAACAGTGCATGCTTTATTATTATTAGAAAAATATTTGTCTTCCCTCTCATGGAGCATAGGAGGCGTCAGGGGCAATGGCGTCGTCAGCAGGGCAGTGATGATGTCAGTCGATAGGAGGGGCGCGAAGGCAGGGGGAGTCTTTGTCCAACTGGGGTGGCATCAGCATCGATACGAGTCAGTCACAGGGGCCGGTGGTGACTAGACGATGACCGACGACTAGGATATGTGCGGGGAAAGGAGAGAGGCGAGAGTGTGAGAGAGAGCTAATAAAGTGATGAGCGGGAGGGAAGCTAAGTTAACAAGCCCGCGTAGATGTGACAGTTTGTATGCCAATATACCAGACACGTGTGCCATATACCACGCACTTCAAGCATGTGAATTATATAGCGGCGTGTACTTAAAGCAAGCACCATTGTCAATTAAACTAGTTGTGCGCACACTAGTGCAGAATCGGCCTATAGTGCCGGTTTGGTAAGGGCCTTTAGTGCCGGTTCTCCAACCGGCACTAAAGGGTGGGGACTAAAGCCCCCCTCCCCGCCCCCCCCCCCCCCCCCCTCCCCTTTAGTGCCGGTTCAACACAGCCCGGCACTAAAGGCCCACCACGTGGCACCTGCCGGTGCCGTGGGCTGGGGGACCTTTAGTCCCGGTTGGTACGGGACTAAAAGTATTTAATTTTTTTAATTTTGGTTTATTTTTCCTTTTAATCCTTCAGGGGTTTATGAATTAATTATGGTTTATTTTTCCTTTTAATTTTGTGTTTTCCATTTAATTATTTTTCATTTCAAACATACATTACGTTACTACATACTGTACACGTTGTGCATATATATATAAATAGAATTTCTCGTAGAACCGATCATATATATATATCATCGAATTTCTCGTACAACGACCATTCACACATACATATATATATACAATTTGGTATATACAATTTCTCCTACAATTTGCGGATCATTACATATATGCAGGGCATTACTTCTTCTTGATCTTGTAATGGTATTCTCCTTTGTGATCTATGACCTGGTCGACCAGAAATCCTGCTATTTCCTCTTGAATTGCTCGTACGTGAGCCGTTGGTAGGAGCTGGCCCCGCATATCGTTCAGCTATAATCAGGAGATCAAGATGAATATATTAGTTGTGTGTATATATATTAGCTAGATCATGATAAAAAAATTATGGATAGTGTTTTGGCAAACGTCGTACCCAAAGATTTCTTTCGTTTCTGCTCCTTTCAGACGTGATCATGCGAATGTTCTCGCAAATGTAGTATGCGCATAAAGCATTCCCCTGCTCCTGCTTCATGCACTTTACGAGAATAAAATTCAATCAGGTAATAATTAATCAAGCATGATAATGGTATTGAAACTAGAATTAAAGAGATGCACGGGCGTAGCTAGAATCAGGTATACCTTGGGTCGCACCCATGTCAGCTTTTTTTCCCAGTCGCCTGGGACCTGTTTGACGAACTTGGCCCAAGCCCTGCCCGCCGGCAAAGAAAATGAATAAAGGAGTTATTAACTAGTTGATATCAGGAAATGAAGTAAAGAGGCCGACATAGTGCGATAATGATTGAAATTACCTGTCGACCATCCCCCTCACGGTTGCGTATTCGGTTGGATTCTTATATAGTGAGTCCAGTACTTCAACTTTTGCCTTGTCAACTTCAATGATTAACAAGATCCAGTGGTAACTGCATGCGCACACGTTTTGTATAAATAAGCGGGCACGTGCATAACTCATCAACTACACTTATTAACATCTAGTAATTAAGCAAAAAATAGAATTTGTAGTAAAAGATATAGTAACACTCACCCGAAGTTGTAAGGAAGTAGTATTTCTGCTTGGGTGTTTAGTTGCTTCAAAAACTCTAGCAGGGATTTCTCTGTGTCTTTTCTCGAATATTTATCTTCCCATATCGCCTGATTAACCGTATTTGGGTCAATGAACCCAATGCCATAGCGTCCAGCTTTTTTCATTTCATACATCTTCATTCTGCATAATACCACAGAAAAGAATATAGTGAGGATAATTACAGGTAATGAACGCGAGCACAACTAGCTAGCTAGAGACTTAAATTACAGAAAGAAATCACTTACAGACAATAGCAACTGACGATACATTTGTCGAGTGCGTCTTGATTGAATAACTGTAACAACTCTGAATAATGAATCCACACATCTTTTTTATGGAAGTAATGCCTTTTCTTGACTTTCACCATGAGGGACTCTTCATTGGTATTTGCTGTTTTTTGCATGTACCACGTATGCAAATCGTACATTCTCGTTGGTAGAAGCTTGACTTCATCAGGCTTGACCAGAGGTTTGCCGCGGACATATTGCCATTTTACTTCCTCCTCTGTAATCCCGGCGATTTCCTCAAGGCCAAGGAGTTGTTCAACAGTGACACCGGCCTCTTTAGCCTGCCTTCTAAGATCGTCGGTTATTACCAGCCGATCGGCGGTACTCACAGTTGTTTGTACAATGAGCGGGGGGGTCGATTGCACTGCCTGTTCTCCCAGCTGGGGAACAGTTTTCCCGCTTTTTGTGCCAACTGCTTGGCTCGAGCTCGAGCTCGACTCCTTTTGCCCTGCCAAATATGACTTCCTGATAGACCGCACATAGTCGGAGTCCTTCTGATTGTCAGCCGGTGCAGCCATATCAATAAAGTGTTGTGAGACATGCTCAGGTACTTTCTCCTTTGGCGGCGCGGGCGGTTTCGGTGCAAAATGGGCCTTCAATTGGGCATCACATGCGTCGTCGAGTTCCTCCTGAGTCAGGTGGTAAGACAACTTCGGAAGAGGCTTGAGATCTGGACCATATTTGAATTTCTTGCCTGTTGTACCGCTAGCCGTCGTAGCTACGGCCTCTCTCTTCCGATGTTGCTTAGGCTGACGCCGTGCCGGACTTGGAGGAGGAGTCGGCTGATGCGGTGCCGGCGGACTTGGAGGAGGAGGAGTTGGCTGACGCCGTGCCGGACTTGGAGGAGGAGGCTGACGCGGTGCTGGACTTGGAGGAGGAGGAGTCGACTGACGCGGCGGCGGACTTGGAGGAGGAGGAGTCGGTGGCCTTGGGAAGACGATGCAATCCTTTTTCCATAGAATGATACGATGTATGGCCTCTCCCAGTGTTCTCTCCTCGCCACCTCCAAGAATGTCAAGTTGTAGCTCGTTATATCCTGACATCACTTCATCAACCCCGACATGAGCATAGCCTGCTGGAATGGGATTGCAATGGAAGGTTGCTTCAGGGGGATTTGCTAAAGCATAGCCGTCCACCACCTTCATGGATAAGTTCTTCACTTTCATGTGTAGCTCACAGTTAGTCCTGTCTTTGATATCATCCACAGGGTAGCTAGCTAGCAGTGCATTATCGATATCGGCCGGGGTGGAACCCACGCTGCTTCTCGGCATAGATGGGACGGTGCTATCCAATGCTGGATCGATCTGCTCATGCTGCCGCTGAGACGCCCTTTCCTGGCTGAGTGAGTCGATCTGCTCCTGCTGCCGCCTGACAAATCGTTCCAACTCCAGGTGCTTTGATTCTATGCCTTCAAGGCGGAGTGCTTCCTCCTTCTTCTTCTTCTCCTCCTGCATCTTCTTTCTCGCACGGCTTCTATAGTCGTCGTTCCAATCCGCAAACCCCTCAAACCACGGAACAACGCCTTTGCCTCGTGTTCTTTCCGGGTGTTCTTGATTCTTCAGGGCGCGCATAAGCTCGTCGTTCTCTCTATTGGGCGTGAACACCCCCGTTCGAGCTTCTTCTATTGCAATAAGTATTTCGTCTGTCGCTTCTTTAAGACTTGCCTTCACCATAACCAGCCCTGTCTCTGGGTCCAACTTCCCCCCATGCGCATAAAACCATGTCCTGCACCTGGAGGGCCATGTCAATGTAACTGGATTGAACCTTGCACTAATCATCTCTTGCTCAGATTTATCCCACTTAGGCAGGGCCACCTGGTAGCCACCTGGCCCCATATGATGGTGCCACTTCTTTTTCGCAGCATTAATCTTGTTTTTTCTCGACCGTTCCTGAGCTTCTTCCGATTCCTTGAACTTCACGAAAGCGTCCCAGTGATCTTTTGCCTTCACCAGTGCTCCCGTGAATTCTGGAGTCTTCTTTCCGGATTTGACGTACTTAGTCCATGTATTTTTCTTGAAGGTGTTGAATGCGATCGCCATCTTTTTAAGAGCATAGTTTCTGACTTTCTTCAGATCTGCATCTGTCAAATTATCTGGTAGGGTGAAATGTTCCATGAGCGTAGTCCAAAGCACATCTTTTGCTCTTTCGTCGACAAAAGTAACTCGGCCTGCTCGATCTCCCTTTGCTGGCTTTTTCCATTCTTGAACGGAGATCGGGATTTGGTCCCTGACAATAACTCCGCATTGATTCTTGAACTTGGTCGCATTTTTACTAGGTTCAAGCGGTTCACCAGTTGATGTTTTGATGGAATCGATGTTGAACTTTACGCCTTTATCCAACTTTTTGGCCGGGCCTCGAACTACCCTGTCGCTTGTAGAAGATTTGCTCGATCCGGAGGCCTAAAAGAAGAAAGATCGATTCGTTAGTACATACAAATCAATTAAGACATGTAATGATCACCGGATGGCTTATATAATAAATATACCTAGCCGGTCTTTGTTATTTGAAGAACATTCTCTTCGTCAACATCGTTGTCGTCGCCTTCATCTATTCGTTCGTCTTCATCAAATATCATACAACCCTCACCGGAATTGTTCAGATATTGCGAGCCGTCATCATCTTTAGGTTCATGCTCTGGGCTCTTGGAGCGTATGATGTCGAACAGAGCCACTTCTCCTTCTCTGCCGGTATTGTCCATAGCTTTTATTTAACTAATCCAGAAGAAAGATAAAACAATTTAGTATTCAAATTAGAATGCATGTAATCAATAAGGAAAAACTGAATCATAGTACATAATATGCATCTCAAATAATTCATATAATATGCATCATCGAATATAATCTCGAATAAATCGTCTCGAATTATCGAATATAATCTCGAATACATCTCGAGTATTATCACTAGCTAATACAGATCGAATATTATCGAAGAATCTAGTTCACTCGCGGTTCCTGAGGCGCGGGCAGTGGACACCCAAAGAGAAGGAACTATGACAGCATCATAGCTCGGGTGAGATCCCTGAAGAACCTGCCAGGTATTGGAGAACCTGACGTCCAACGCATCCATGTAGCGACGGACGTGCTCGTCCTCCTCCCTGACACGGCGACGTACCACCTCCGGCGGGGCCGGCTGCCTCCGCACCGAAAGTGGCCCACACGAATGCCACCAAAGAAGCTCCGGGTCGACGACGGGACCCGGGGCCGGGTTCCTCACCAAGCTGCGCGCCCCTGAATTTAGCACCTCCCAGTGCCAGCCTGGCGGAGCCCAGTCCCGAACGTTGCCCCTCTGAAGCAGGACGTCGTCGCGAACGAGTCGACGACGAGGATGGGGGCCAGGCATCGTTGACTCCGAGAAAAAATTCTTATGAAAACAAATTCTAATTAACATTTCTATACATCTAATTAACATTTTATACATCTAATTAACATTTATTAAAAAATTCTATACATCTAATTAACATTTAACATTTCTATACATCTAATTAACATCTAAATAAATTCTAATTAACATTTCTATACATCTAATTAACATTATTAGTATACCCTAATATCTAACATT
Organism: Elymus sibiricus; assembly: GCA_039707655.1. Lineage (NCBI taxonomy): Eukaryota > Viridiplantae > Streptophyta > Magnoliopsida > Poales > Poaceae > Elymus > Elymus sibiricus. The sequence goes on from CM077675.1 coordinate 529,495,493, forward strand.
TCTATACATCTAATTAACATCTAATTAACATTATATACATCTAATTAACATTTATAAAAAAAATTCAATACATCTAATTAACATTTAACATTTCTATACATCTAATTAACATCTAAAAAAAATCTAATTAACATTTCTATACATCTAATTAACATTATTAGTATACCCTAATATCTAACATTTCTATACATCTAATTAACATTATATACATCTAATTAACATTTATAAAAAAAATCCATGGCGGCAGGGGCTCACAGCGGGGCGACGGCGACGGCGACTGCGACTGCGACTGCGACGGCGACGGCGACGGCGCGCGAGCTCGAGGAGGGGGCGGCGCGTGACGGGGGCGGCGACGGGGGGCCGCGCGTCAGGGGCGGCGACGGCGTGGGCGGCGACGGCGTCGGGGCAGTCGGTGCGTCGGGGGCGCGCGGCGGCGATCTCCTCTGTTCAGTGGTCGAAGAGACGAAGAAGCAGAGGGAAAATGAAAAAATTTCAACTGCTGCTTATATAGGAGGACCTTTAGTCGCGGTTGGTGGCTCCAACCGCGACTAAAGACCCCCCTTTAGTCGCGGTTGGAGCCACCAACCGCGACTAAAGGTGAATTTCACCAGCCGAAGCGGCGGGAAGCGAAACCCTTTAGTCGCGGTTGGTGGCTCCAACCGCGACTAAAGGGGGGGTCTTTAGTCGCGGTTGGAGCCACCAACCGCGACTAAAGACCTGTTCCTGGCTCGGCGCACTGCGGTGGAAGTTTAGTCCCACCTCGCTAGTCGAGGGGCGCCTCGACCAGTTTATAAGCCCCGGCGCGGGCACTGCATTGAGCTCCTCTCTAATGCAGGCCTTCTGGGCCTACCTCTGCTGCGATTCCCTGTGGGCCTACTGGGCCTTGCGGGCCTGCGTCCTGTTAGGCCGTTGTGGCCCAGTAGGAGGGATTTTTTTAATTTATTTATTTTTCATTTTTTTTGTTTTCTGCTTTATTTTTTTATTTCTGAGTTGTTTTTTTCTTTATTTAGAGTTTCTTTGTGAATCCTTTTGCTTTAGGTAAAAAAAAAATATAAACTTTCTGTTAGTGCCAGTAGTTTTCAAATTTGAATAGTTTAAATTTGAATTATTTGAAATTTGTGTGAATCACTAGTTTGTGAATAACTTTACTTTAAAAATAGATTTTTCAGTGATTATTTTTTCTTCTGTTTGATTTTATTGTGTTTTATCATTATATTCAATTTGGTAATACTTAGGTTATTTAAAAAATGAAATGCCTTTGTAAGAGACGAGTTTTCGTCTGAAAGCCTGATACTTCGAAAGAGATTGTCCATTTTGTACACGAAGTGCATCCAGTTTTTGCCGTAACCCTCTCAACTTTTTAGCACATGCTATGTGGGCGAAATGATGATACCATGCCAACTTTCAACCTTTTCAGAGTTCATTTGTAGTGCTTATCAATTTCAGGGTCATTTAGCTCAAAAAAAATCAGTAAATGCATGAAAAATAGCGAATGAAGTCAGAAATGGTTGAAAATTGATGGCGTGGCTTCGAATGGTGCATACTGAACGAACAAAAAGTCTGGAGTTGAAATAAGTTTAAGAAAATGAAATGCCTTTGTAACAGATGAGTTTTCTTTCGTTGACGTTCTATAATGAATTTGCTATACTTTTTGTTTTTATATAATTATTATTTTTGCATATCTTTATAACCTTGGGCGGTGAAGGTCGTACCAATCAGGAAGAAGCACACGGATCGTGTGTTTCTTTCAAGCGTTTGTGAGCTGTTGGATCAGCACTATAACGACTAGTCCCGGTTTGTGCTAGCAACCAGGACTAAAGAGGCACACGACCCTATATATAGCCCACCTCTCGGACATGTTCGACACTTAGTGTGTGTACTCATTTGGATTCAAATCATTCGGATTCCCTGCATACGGTCCGACGGTGCATTTCATATGCGGGCACTCACGAGCCACCGTCGGGCTGTATGCAGGGGAAACCGTGTGTTTTGTTGATCTATCTAGAAATCCTTTAGTTCATCGACCGAATACAAATCATTCGGATTCCCTGCATACGGTCCGACGGTGCATTTCATATGCGGGCACTCACGAGCCACCGTCGGGCTGTATGCAGGGGAAACCGTGTGTTTTGTTGATCTATCTAGAAATCCTTTCATTTTCCGACGGTATATTTCATTTTTCCAACTTCATTTTTACAAAGACACTTAGAAAGAAACAAAAGACAAATAGAAAGGATGATGCTCAATTGGCGGTGAAGCCGGTCACATCCCAGAGTGGGATCTTTGGGTATAAAACTTTTTCTTCGCGTGTATCCCTTTGCGTCGTAACCATGGACAATTTTCATCGTTTAACTTGATGCTCGGGTCAACATTCACTCTGAAGGGAGCAATTTCATGAAACTTTTCATAATCTTCTGACATGTCTGTCTTGTCCTCCACTCCCACGATGTTTCTTTTCCCTGAAAGAACTATGTGGCACTTTGGCTGATCGTATGATGTATTCGCTTCCTTATCTTTTCTTTTTCTCGGCTTGGTAGACATGTCCTTCACATAGAAAACCTGTACCACATCTTTGGCTAGGACGAATGGTTCGTCTGCGTACCCAAGATTGTTGAGATCCACTGTTGTCATTCCGTACTGCGGGTCTTCCTTTACCCCGCCTCCTGTCAGATTGACCCATTTGCACCGAAACAAAGGGACCTTCAAACCAAGTCCATAGTCAAGTTCCCATATCTCCTCTATGTAACCATAATATGTGAACTTTGGCCCATTGATGTTTGCTGCATCAAAGCGGACACCACTGTTTTGGTTGGTGCTCTTTTTATCTTGGGCGATCGTGTAAAATGTATTCCCATTTATCTCGTACCCTTTGAAAGTCAATATAGTCGAAGATGGTAACTTGGACAGCAAGTACATGTCATCTTCAACAGTGTCGTCATGCATGAGATGTGTCTGCAACCAACCGGCGAAAGTCACCGTTTGTTCATGTGTAATCCAGTTGTCAGACTGCTCCGGGTGTTTGGAGCGTAGAATATTCTTGTGTTCCTCGATATACGGAGCCACCAAGGTGGAACTTTGTAGAACTGTGTAGTGTGCTTGCGCCAAAGAATGTCCGTCCCGGCATATTAGTGAATTCTTTCCTAGCGTGCCTTTTCCACCCAGTCTGCCCTCATGCCGCGATTCAGGAACACCAATCGGCTTAATGTCAGGAATAAAGTCAACACAAAACTCAATGACCTCCTCTGTTTCATGGCCCTTGGAGATGCTTCCTTCTGGCCTAGCACGATTATGAACATATTTCTTTAAGACTCCCATGAACCACTCAAAGGGGAACATATTGTGTAGAAATACAGGACCCAGAATGGCAATCTCCTCGACTAGGTGAACTAGGACGTGCGTCACGATATTGAAGAAGGATGGTGGGAACACCAACTCAAAACTGACAAGACATTGCACCAAATCATTCTCTAACCTTGGTAGGATTTCTGGATCGATTACCTTCTGAGAGATTGCATTTAGGCATGCACATAGCTTCACAATGGCTAATCGAACGTTTTCCGATAGAAGCCCCCTCAATGCAACCGGAAGCAGTTGCATCATAATCACGTGTCAGTCATGAGACTTTAGGTTCTGGAACTTTTTCTCTGCCATATTTATTATTCCCTTTATATTATTCGAGAAGCCAGACGGGACCTTCATACTGAGCAGGCATTCGAAGAAGATTTCCTTCTCTTCTTTGGTAAGAGCGTAGCTGGCATGACCCTGAAACTGCTTTGGATCCATGCCGTCTTCTCCGTGCATACGTTGCTGGTCCTCCCGTGCCTCCGGTGTATCTTTTGTCTTCCCATACATGCCCAAGAAGCCTAGCAGGTTCACGCAAAGATTCTTCGTCACGTGCATCACGTCGATTGCAGAGCGGACCTCGAGGTCTTTCCAATAGGGTAGGTCCCAAAATATAGATTTCTTCTTCCACATGGGTGCGCGATTGTCAGCATCATTCGGAACAGATTGTGCGCCAGGACCCTTTCCAAAGATTACTTTTAAATCCTTGACCACATCAAGTATATCATCCCCAGTACGGTGGCGAGGCTTCTTCCGGTGATCTGCCTCACCTTTGAAATGCTTGCCTTTCTTTCTTACGGGATGCTTGCTCTGAAGAAATCGACGATGCCCCAGGTACACATTCTTCTTACATTTATCCAAATATATACTGTCGGTATCATCTAAACAGTGCGTGCATGCGTGGTATCCCTTGTTTGTCTGTCCTGAAAGGTTACTGAGAGCAGGCCAATCATTGATGGTTACAAACAGCAACGCATGTAGGTCAAATTCCTCATGTTCTTTCGCATCCCACGCACGTACACCTTTTCCATTCCACAGTTGTAAAAGTTCTTCAACTAATGGCCTTAGGTACACATCAATGTTGTTGCCGGGTTGCTTGGGGCCTTGGATGAGCACTGGCATCATAATGAACTTCCGCTTCATGCACAACCAAGGAGGAAGGTTATAGATACATAGAGTCACATGCCATGTGCTATGATTGCTGTTCTGCTCCCCAAAAGGATTAATGTCATCTGCACTTAAACCAAACCATACGTTCCTTGCGTCCTTTGCAAAGTCCTTCCACTTTCTCTCGATTTTTCTCCATTGCGATCCGTCAGCGAGTACTCTCAACTTCCCGTCTTTCTTACGGTCTTCCTTGTGCCATCGCATCAACTTGGCATGCTCTTTGTTTTGGACAAACGTTTCAGCCGTGGTATTATAGGAGCATACCACATCACCTTGGCAGGAATCTTCTTCCTGGGGCGCTCGCCCTCAACATCACCAGGGTCATCGTGGCCGATCTTATAGCGCAATGCACAGCATACCGGGCATGCATTCAAATCCTCGTACTCACCGCGGTAGAGGATGCAGTCATTAGGGCATGCATGTATCTTCTGCACCTCTAATCCTAGAGGGCAGACGGCCTTCTTTGCTTCGTACGTACTGTCGGGCAATTCGTTGTCCTTTGGTAGCTTATTCTTCATTATTTTCAGCAACTTTTCAAATGCCTTGTCAGGTACACCATTCTCTGCCTTCCATTGCAGCAATTCCAGTGTGGTACCCAGCTTTTTCTTGTCATCTTCGCAATTTGGGTACAACAATTTCTCGTGATCCTCTAACATGCGCTGCAACTTCAGCTTCTCCTTTTCACTTGCGCAGTTTCTCTTTGCATCGGCAATGGCCCGACCAAGATCATCAGCGGGCTCATCTGATGCCTCTTCTTCAGCTCCTTCCCGCATTACCGGCTCAGCTTCTTCCCCCATTGTTGTACCATCGTATTCATGGAACCCATGGCCAGGATAGCTGTCATCATCCTCTTCTTCTTCATTCTCTTCCATTAGGACCCCTCTTTCTCCGTGCTTGGTCCAACAGTTATAGCCGGACATGAAACCGGACTCAAACAGGTGGACGTGAATGGTTCTTGAGTTAGAGTAATTTCGATCATTCTTACAGCCAGCACATGGACAATGCATAAAACCATCCGCCCGCTTGTTTGCCTCGGCCGCAACCAGAAAAGTATGCACGCCATTAATGAACTGGGGAGAGCATCGGTCATTGTACATCCATTGCCGGCTCATCTTCATTACACAACACCGAAAAGACCAAATTAATACAAGTTCATACATAAAGTTCATACACACTTGTTCTCATAAAACAACATACAAACTCTCTAGCTAAAGCATTTAAATGCAACAACAAATGCGATCAAGATCGCAACTAAGGTAACAATTGATCCAACAGCATAGTGATACCAAGCCTCACTATCAATGGCATATTTTTTAAATTTTCTAATCTTGAAGCGCATTGCATCGATCTTGATCTTGTGATCATCGACGACATCGGCAACATACAACTCCAGTTTCATCTTCTCTTCTTCAACTCTTTTCAATTTTTCTTTCAAATACTCATTTTTTTTTCAACTAAATTTAACTTCTTGACAATAATATCTATGTCGGTTGGAATTTCCGGTTCACATACCTCCTAGATAAAAATATCTATGTCAACTTGATAGACATAATTGTCATAAACACAAAATGCAACAAACAGTTATAAAAGAGAGTATATACCACATCCGAATCATAAACCGGACGAGGGCCGACGGGGACGGATATCAAAACCATGCCACTATGTATAACAAAAAACAATATAGGTAAGAAAACTATACAAGTAACTATCTAAATCTTACAAACATGATTTTTTTTATAAAAAGGATAAGAACAAGAGGCTCACCAAGGTGGTCCCGGCGACGAGACGGTGCGGGCGATCGACGGTGGTTAGGACGGGGACGGGAAGGCACTAAGTAAACCACACCTACACATGCAAAGTAAGAAGTTAATTTGAGCTCAAATTGCATATAAATCAAATAAACTACTACATATAAATACTCCAAACTAAAACCCACAAATCACTATACTTATAGAGCATTGCAAGAGCTAATCTAGCAATGAGAGATGAAAGGACAAAGTTGCTAACCTTTGTGAACACTTGGATGGATGGGGTGCCTCCAAATCTTGACAAATTTTAGCAAAAATGGAGGATGAGCTCGGGGAAGAGAGGAAGAACCAGAGGAGAGGAAAGGGGAAGAACAGAGAGCTCGGGCTGGCCGAAGGGTTCATATAGGGGACCTTTAGTCCCGGTTCGAGACACAAACCGGGACTAAAGGTTAGCCTATAGTCCCGGTTCGTGGCACGAACCGGGACTAAAGGTTATCGTGGGGCCCCAGGCTGACGCCAGCCTGCCACCACCCCTTAAGTCCGGGTTCGTGGTACGAACCGGGACTAAAGGTCCGGAACGAACCGGCACTAATGATGCCCATCACGAACCGCGACTAATGGTCACATTAGTGCCGGTTCAAAACCAGACCGGGACTAATGATGTGGACAAAAGGTCTGTTTTCTACTAGTGGCAGGCATCAAGCACTCGCTGCTAATAACATACAAGGATTTTAGTTGCTTGGGGCCTATTTATGTGGGTTTTGTTTTCCAATTTGTTGCTATACAAGATTTTAAGTGTACATTGTGGTGTTTTTACTGAAAATTATTGAAAAAAATAAACATTTTATCTGACAATTCAAATAGATTAATTATTTGTAAATGGTGTTTGATTTTTTTTTAAATGTGACGCAGTCTAAAGTTTTTAGAAGTTTTCATGGTGTCATTATATGACCACGTGAAGTTGTTGTTCAAATTGCAAAGTGTTACACAAGATTGTCAAAGGTTCCAAAGAAACTGGAGGGATATTTTCGGGAGATTCGAAGTTCCAGAATGGAGAAGTGTGTCTTGTTTGAGAGAGATGTGGTAGTGTTGTCATTTATTTAACTTCAAAAGTTTGTACACATGTAACATGCACCATTGTGTAGTTAGATATCCAATATAATTATTGATTTATTTAGGGTTGTTGTAAAAATTTAAGGGAATTTAATATAGGACACAACTAACCTCCGATCGTTCGAAATTAAACCACAAAGCAGTACGATTCATTTTTATTAATCGCGCATGCAGCCGTCCATGCAGGCTCAGTCCATGCGTGTGTAGTTGTTGTTATTTTTTGTTTCAATAAAAAATCTGCATGCACCGAAGATGCCGTCTTTCCCCTAATAAACAAATCTTCATGCAGAAAAAAACAAAAAAAGATATGTCAACAAAGATTCTATCTAAAATTAAAATTCAAAATGTTTTGTAGCTCACACCGTCGCTTTAGTCGGAAAACTACGAGACTTTCAAAACTAGATCCCTTGTTGGAATATTCCGACAACTTTTTTTTCAGCCAAAAAGTTATCACGTATGTGCTACGCAAGTTATCATGTCAGTTGAACATAAGTTATCGGGGCATAAAAATGGTTCCTTCAGCCTTCTTCCGAGATGCACATTTGCGCATTGGAGGACGGAAAAATATGTTAATGTCAGGGAAGATTCCAACGAAATTCAATTTTTTTAATTTCTTTGAAACTGAAACCATCGCTCCGATACAAAAACCGTTTTCACCTGATTTTTTTTTATGATGATGCCTTCGAAACTAAATCACACGTTGATATGTTTCGATGACTTTTTTCAAATAAAAAGTTACCACACCAGTACTATGTCATCATCTTTGTTGTATGCATATTGCTCACACTATTTATACATGAGAAACCGAGGGGTGTTTTTCAATGACTTTTTTCGCGGGTCAATTTTTTTACCATGTATGGGCTAAGTAAGTTATCAAGTCATTTGTGCATATATTATCATGCTATTTACACGTCAGTTATCGGAGGCTATTTACAACAACTTTTTCCCTGGTCAAAAAGCTAGCATGTCTGGGTTAAGTAAATTATCACGTTCGTTGTGCGTATATTACCATATTATTTACTATATTTTAACAAGTTTTCTTCCCCGGGTCAAAGTTATCGCGGTGTTTGTACCTAAGTTATCAGGTCCACAGCGGGTAAATTACCATGTTGTTTACATGCAAGTAATTTAGGGTGTGTTTTCAGTAACTTTTTCCCTCGGGTAAAAAGTCACCATGTTGTTTTCACATAAATTATCGGGTTATGTTATCATGTCAAAGTTAGTTATCGCGGTGTTTCTACCTAAGTTATCAAGTGTATGGTGCGTATATTATCATGATGTTTACAAAGAAGTTACCGGAGGTTTTTTTTTAGCATTTTCCCCCGGGTCAAAGTTATCATGATGTTTGTACGTAAGTTATCAAGTCCATGGTGAATAAATTACCGTGCTATTTATACAGAATTTGTGGGAGGTATATTTTCGACAGAGTTTTCTTTCCTGGGTTAAAGCTATCGCAGGGCTTATACCTAAGTTATCAGGTTCGCGACGGGTATAATATTGTATTGTTTACACATAAATTATTGGAGATATGTTTTCAACAACTTTTTCCCCAGGTCAAAGTTATCATGTTGTTTACACATAAGTTATCACGTATGCGGTGCATATATTACCATACTATTTAGACATAATGTATTGAGGTTATGTTTTCTAAACAACTTTTCCCCCCGGGTCAAACATACCCCTAGGAAAACATATCTTGTATACGATGTGCGTATTAGCATGTTATTTGAACAAAATTACCGAGGTATGTATTCAACATTTTTTTCCTGGGTCAAAAAATTTATCATGGTGTTTGTACGGGGTTATCAGATTGATGTGTGTATATTACCATGCCTTTAAATAGAAGTCTCCAGGATTTTTTTTCAACAATTTTCCCCTAGTCAAAGTGTTGGCGAACGTTGCATGGGAAACAAAAAATTTCCTACGCACACGCAAGATCTATCCATGGTGATGAGCATCTACGAGAGGGGGAGTGGATCTACATACCCTTGTAGATCGCTAAGCGGGAAGCGTTAAGAAACGCGGTTGATGTAGTTGAACGTCTTCGCGATCCAAATCGCTAGCCGTCCCGCGATCCAATCACGATCCGTCCCGATCTAGCGCCGAACGGACGACACCTCCGCGTTCAGCACACGTATAGCTCGATGACGATCTCTGCCTTCTTGATCCAGCAAGAGGGGGCGAAGAGGTAGATGAGTTCTCCCGCAGCGCGACGGCGCGGCGGTGGCGATGGTTGAACTATTCTGGCAGGGCTTCGCCTAAGCACCGCCGAAAACTAGAGGAGTTGATCTATCGGGGAGAGAGGGCTGCACCGTGGCCTTAGGGTTTGGTGCGGCTGCCCTCTCTCCCCTCTAGTATATATAGGAGGGAGGGGAAAGGGCCGGCGTCCCTAGGGTTCCCCCTAGGAGTCAGCCGAAGTGGTGGAGGTGGGAGAGTCCACCTCCAATCCTACTCCTAGTAGGATTCCACTTGGAATCCTTCCCCCTCTTGGGGTTTTTTCCTCCTCCCACCTCCTAGCCGCATGGGCCCATAGGGGCTGGCTTGCCCTCCATATTAAGGGCTGGTGAGCCACTCCTAAGGCCCATGTGGCCCCCCGGCGCGGGTGGCCCCTCCCGGTGGTCCCCCGGAACCCTCCCGGCACTCCTGGTACACTACCGAAGTACCCGAAACTTTTCCGGTGACCAAAACGGGACTTCATATATATCAATCTTTACCTTCGGACCATTCCGGAGCTCCTCGTGACGTCCGGGATCTCATCCGGGACTCCGAACAACCTTCGGTCATCACCATACATAACTCAATACTACCGAAACATCACCGAACGTTAAGTGTGCAGACCCTGCGGGTTCGAGAACTATGTAGACATGACCGAGACACCTCTACGGTCAATAACCAATAGCGGGACCTGGATGCCCATATCGGTTCCTACATATTCTACGAACATCTTTATCGGTTGAGCCTCTATGTCAAGGATTCAGTTAATCCCGTATGCTGTTCCCTTTGTTCTTCGGTATGTTACTTGCCCGAGATTCGATCGTCGGTATCTCTATACCTAGTTCAATCTCGTTACCGGCCAGTCTCTTTACTCGTTCCTTAATACAAGATCTCGTGGCTAACTCTTTAGTCACATTGCTTGCAAGGCTTGTTGTGATGTTGTATTACCGAGTGGGCCCTGAGATACCTCTCCGTCACACGGAGTAACAAATCCCAGTCTTGATCCATGCCCACTCAACAGACAACCTCGAAGATACCTGTAGAGCATCTTTATAGTCACCCAGTTACGTTATGACGTTTGATACACACAAGGTATTCCTCCGGTGTCAGTGAGTTGCATGATCTCATGGTCATAGGAACAGATACTTGACATGCAGAAAACTATAGCAATAAACTGACACGATCATATGCTACATTCATAGTTTGGGGCTTGTCCAGCACATCATTCTCCTAATGATGTGATCTCGTTATCAAATGACATCTCATGTCTATGGCTAGGAAACCTTGACCATCTTTGATCAACGAGCTAGTCTACTAGAGGCATACTAGGGACACAGTGTTGTCTATGTATCCACACATGCAATTGAGTTTCCAATCAATACAATTATAGCATGGATAATAAACGATTTTCATGAACAAGGAAATATAATAATAACCACTTTATTATTGCCTCTAGGGCATATTTCCAACAGTCTGCCACTTGCACTAGAGTCAATAACCTAGTTCACATCACTATGTGATTTACATTGTAATGAATCTAACACCCATACAGTTCTGGTGTTGATCATGCTTAGCCCTTGGAAGAGGTTGTTCATGCGACTGATGCACCCATTAGTCCCGGTTCGTAACACGACCGGGACTAATGCAATATTCTGGCCCATTTCAAAGCCCTGTTTTCTACTAGTGGAAGAGGCCGAATGTGTACTCATTGTGTTATGTATCCTCTTGATGTTTCATTTTGAGCCAATAAAATCGACTTTTTATCAAAAAAATGTAGTAAGGATATTTCTTTTCCTAAAAGAAAACCAGAAAATTCAGTAATTATACATCGTCACTTCATGATCAGTGCGTGACTGGAGTCAGGCACCCAAAGCCGTCGCAGACGCCCACACGGATGACCCGGTCAGTGACTGGTCAATAAAAACTAACCCAGACGAGCGCCTCAAACGAGACTCAAACGTCGTAATCCTCAGCCGGCCGGAATGGCCCAGCCGGCTGCCGAATCCTCCTCCACACCAAGGGTGTCGGACGACATAATCCGCGTCGGCTCTTGGATGGATGGGGTGCGGAGAGCCGGGCGTGGCGGGGGAGACATCGCCTCGACCATGTCCGCACCTACCTGCGACGCCATCAGCGCCTCCCTCTCTCGCTGCCGGCGACGCCACAGCGTCCGGGCGACGTTCTCCGGCTTGCAAGACGAAGTGGAGGAAGGGACGCCGACGGACGAGGCGGACTGTGTCTCCGTCGTGGTGGTCGGGGACGGGCTGGAAGACATCACGATGAGGGCTTGGGCGCGGAAAATGTTGGAGGGCGGCGGGAGGAGAAGGAAGAGTTTGGAGAATTAGGGGCAATTTGCGATAGGGTCGGGTTGTCGGGTCCGACGTGGCGGACATAACCGGGCTCATCCGGGCTCCTCCATATTCGCCTCATATTTTGGCTGGATATGAGGGATGCCGGTCAGCTCGGGCATTTGAGGCCCGTTTAAGAAGCTCATCTGGATCAAAATTTCATGATCAGTCAGTCAGTGACCGGGAGGCCGATCCGAGTGTATGAGGCAGATTTGGAGCGCCCGACTGTAGATGCTCTTACATATCAAGAGAGAGGGATGGAGAGAGTACCAGGGCTGCAGCAACTGAATTGACAGTCCTTTGCCTTTTCTCCCCTCCCCGCACATCTGCAAGAGAAGCCCACACCGGATGTGTGTTAGCAAAAAATAAACCGCATGTGTCCGGGCGTGAGTTCGTGCTCGCCTTCGTTCGTTGCGTGGAGGAGCTGCATGCAGGAGGGCCGTCGAGATCGGTTAGAGCCAGCCGAATCGTGCGCGTGGCCGGAGCAGTTGGTTGTATGGTAGATGGATGGCCAGGTCATGCGGCTGTTGAGGGAGGTTGCGCACGTCCTGAGGATGACCATGCATGTAGCTAACAGGTTGTGTGTGCATGGCTTAGTTAGTTGGCTTAATGGCCGGGTGATCCATGCGTGTGTGCGTGATGGCCTTGGTGTGCAAGGTAGCTAGGCGTGTGTGCGTCTGGGTATAAAAGGCCCTCCCCATGTACTGACCACTTATGAGCCGAGCCTTAAAGAGCCAGAGATAAACGTAGTCTTCGCAGGGATCGTGGTATGCGCCCGATCGGCAGGAGAGAGAGCTTCTCTAGATAGGCTGCGGTGTGTTGCCGCGTCCGGATATGTCCCAGTAAAATAAGGCCGTTCTTGCGGCCGAGGCACCGTTCGTGTGGCGGAGACGTTTGTGCGCCGGGCAAATTGTGTGTTCCATCTTCCACCTTTGTTTGTGCGAGTGAGAGAGAGCGCTGCTTCTAGGTTTGTCCCAACATTGTGGTTGAACATGGCGGCGTCCACACAGACAGAAAGCGCCGAGGCACGACGTCGTGTGCCGCCTTTTTCTTTTTTTATGTTTGCTCGGTCAGTTAATTAACTTAACCTGCTTTTTTTGTTGTTGTTTGAGGGGGGTTAACTTACCTGCTTGGCCGAGGAGAAGAGGGCCAAGGACCGTGGACCTTTTTTTAGTGGAAAACCCTTACCGCTCGGTTCGGTTTGGACGTTTAATTAGTACCACACCGGTGGCTTAGCAACGTATGTAGCGGTTTAAAAATGGTGGTACTGAAAGATTCATCGCCGAGGGAAGCCATTCATGCACCAGCGATGCTAGCTAGCTGGTTGAACATGTCTGCTGAGGCACCACCGATGACGGTCATTCATGAGCCAGCTATTCTAGCTAACCTGGCCGCACATGTCTTCCTAGGTGAAAAGCATTCACTGGCGTAGCTAACCAGTGATGTAAGTCTTTTTTCATTTTAGATCTTTTTCCCTTTCTTGCACAACGGGATATATTGACACTATTTTTCTCCTTCCTACAACGGACTATATACATACTATGCCTTTTCTTTTAGGGGACTGCTACACGTCCACCGGTCGACGTGTACTATACGTCCGCCATCTCGATGGCCGTTGGATCTACGCGCGGGCAGCGTCCGAGATCTCCTGCCACGTCCCGCTTGTCCCCTCCCCTACTCATTAATTCTCGCAACAACGGCTTCGTTGCAGAAACATTTATAACAGAGATGGTGTTACAGATTCCCGCAACAACGGCTTTATTGCAGAAACATTTATAACGGAGATTGTGTTGCAGATTTTTTGTGCAACAGAGGTTGTGTTGCAGAATTTTTTTGTAACAGAGGTTGTGTTATTTTTTTTTGCAACAAAGGTATTGTTGCAGATTTTTTTTTCAAACAAAGGTATCGACGAATGAAAGTTTTGCAACATTAGTGATGTTGCGGAATGTTTCTTGCAACAGGAAGGATGTTGCAAGAAAAAAATCACCGTCGGTGAGGGAGTAGCAACGCCGCGCCGCCGGCGAACACCGGAACTGCGAAACTCGCCGTCAACCCCGCCGGACCTTGCCGAGACGAGTCCCTGTTTACAGAAGGAGAAGGGACTAATCCATGGAGAGCCGCAACTGGGACTCCTCTCTCAACGCAGACGCACAAGGGAGAGGATGTAATGGAACAACAGCCGACGTGTGGATGCTTGAGAGGGAGAGCAGCGAGCGGTGATTTTTATGGGATAAGGATAAGGATGAAGGAGAGATGTGGTCGCTGGGCCCATCAAGACGCGTGGCAAGCCTAGGATGCGGCGGACGTGAGAGAAAACATCGGCCGGTGGAGCACCAGCTTTTCCCTTTCTTTTAACGAAAAACAGGCCGTTCTGCCAACGTAAAAAGCACTCCCTCCTGTTGGTTTTCTTTTTACATTTTTCTCTTCTTCATACAATTGACTTTAAACATTGTAAATAATGGTTTTCTTGCAGGGGGTACTTTAGCCCATTGAAGCGTATCGGTTGGACTCGCCACTGGCCACAACCATACATGTCTCATCAAGAACTTATAATTAAAGGCTAAGTTAGGCGCACGGGCCGCCCGTAGGAGGAGCTCGTCACTAGGGGGAGTGGTCGTCCGACTAGGGCGAGATCGGAGTCTATACGAGTCAGGCGTAGGGGCCGACGGCGACCAAACGATGACCGGCATCAACGACGATGTGGGCGGGGTGGGGGGGGGGGCGGACGAGAGAGAGGCGACATTAGGGGAGTCGTCGTCCAGCTGGGGCGGCATCACTAGTAGAAAACAGGCCATTAGTCCCGGCTGGAAGGGCCTTTAGTCCCGGTTCCCCCAACCGGGACTAAAGTATAGAGACTAAAGGGTCCAAGCCTTTAGTCCCGGTTGGCTACGAACCGGGACTAAACCCTGGCCACGTGGCCGGCAGCGCGCGCCAGGGCATGGGGAACTTTGGTCCCGGTTGGTAACACCAACAGGGACTAAAGGTTTAGCGGTTAAGGCTTCATTGTTTATTTTTCCTTTTCATTTTGTGTTTTCCATTTAATTTTTTTCCTATAATTCAACATGATCACTTGCATCCATCCACTTTAATCAAATATATGTCATGTAACTCATCATCATCTTACTCATCTAACAACTCATCATCATCTTAATCATACCAAGTTAAAATCTCATAAAACAAAAAAAACATCATAATACTAATCATCCTAATCGATCATGCAAGTTAATATAAACCAGAAAAACTTCTCTCTCATAGGACCTAGTCCTCCCTCCTAGGTAAAATGACATAAAACAGAATAACACCTATGTCTCCATGATGAAACAAAGAGATCCAACGGTCTCCAACTTGTGGCTTGCGATCCTTCTTTATTTGTCCCCATGCTTCAATTTGGAGCCGTCTTGGTGGTTTGCGCTGAGTCGAGTATGCAAAAGAAAACTCGGGCTGGAAGTGGTTTTTAATTGTCATATTACCTTATGCTTGCATCAACGGAGGCACAACTTCATTTGGCAGTTTCTGTTGAAGAACATAATAGTAGCCTAGTTAGCAATGTAATCAATACCATTTACGCAACAGTAGTGTACTTAATTAGCAACTCTTACCAAGATATTTTGGCGAATGTCACCCGCCCTCAAGCTATGCACTAGTGTCCTGTACAATGTATAATTTGGGCCAGTTCCCAAATTATACGGGAAGATCTCCCTCCCAGCTAGGACACCAATAACATAGTTGATAAGATCATCCTTCTCCTCCCAAGTTAGATGTGATCCATAAGTGTAGTGTGTCGTGTCGATAATGTTCTGTGTTTCACTCAAAGAAACGAAATAAGCTGTAAATTATAAATTAACAAATTTAGTATGGATGAACACCAACTATTTTTAAATATAGAATGCAAATTACTTGACAAATATGCATGGTTGATAAACTCACATGGAGGTAAAACAGGAAGCATATTGACATCCACCCAAATGTCGATGTTACCTTCAATATGATCTTCAGGACGAAGATCGAAGGTTATTTCCATATCCTCCTGAAATCCATATGCCATGCAAAGAGCTTCCCAATTTGAGCACCCTAATTCTGTGTTATTAACTGCATTCATTACTTTGACCAGAAATGTGTGACCATGTTTAGTCCTCAGGTTGGCTCTCCTCGTCTCGAAACTCTCGTGCTCTTCGAAACCGAACCTCTTCAAGAAATACCGTCTTGCATGACAGGGGATGAACTAGTCGAATTGTATAAAACAGAAATTACACGTTGAAGCAAAGAAACAGAAGTCATGCTTAATTACGAAGAACCTGCCGTAGAAACAATGAAGGTCTCATCAAGCTTCATGGTGAAGAACCTGCCGTCTCGCAGCCCAGGCTGGCCGCAAAGAGCCTTATCTTCGCCGCAGAGTTCACACGCTTGGATCCTATCATCGTCATCAGACGACGACATTTCCTGTGTTCATGATTCAAAAATTACGGCATGACCATTGCTAATGTAAGACATATTGAGCGCCTAAAATTTGCCGGAACGGAAATAAATCAACATTCCGGTAAAACATAGGCACAAGGAGGTGTTCCCTGCAATAACATACGCACATGACCAAATAGACCTAATTGCAATAACATACGCCCATGACATATAAATTGATTATTACTTTCGGTCTGTCGAGGCTTTCCTTAAATAACTCTCATATCTCATGGTGTGTTGGTGCGCACTCTCTCACCGGCGATCATCGGGGACTCCTCACCGATGATCGTCGGGGACTCTCCCTCACCGACGATCGTCGGGGACTCCTCGATATCGCGTCACCGACGACCGACGATACTACATTATTTCTAACTAAAACAACTAAAACATAAAAAAAAACTAAACAACTAAATTAACTAAAACATAAAAAAACTAAACAACTAAAACAACTAAAACATATAACAACTAAATTAACTAAAACAATATGATCATATAATATCACTAATACATCATCGAATAATAGTATCACTAATACATCATCGAATAGTATCACTAATACATCATCGAATAATATCACTAATACATCATCGAATAGTATCCACTAATACAGATATAGTTGGCGTCTCGCGGCGTAGGCGGTGGACACCCAAAGATAAGGAACTATGACAGGATCATAGCTCGGGTGAGATCCCTGAAGAACCTGCCAGGTATTGGAGAACCTAGCGTCCAACGCAGCCATGTAGCGTCGGACGTGCTCGTCCTCCTCCCTAACACGGCGACGTATCACCTCCGCGGGGGCCGGCTCCCTCTGCACCGACAGTGGTCCACGCGACCGCCACCAAATAACCTCCGGGTCGATGACCGGACCCTCATTCCTCACCAAGCTCCGCGCCCCGGAAGGCAGCACCTCCCAGTGCCAGCCCGGCGGAGCCCAGTTCCGGACATGGCGCCTCTCAAGTAGGTGGTTGCCGCCGAGTCGACGACGAGGATGCGGGATGGGCATCGTCGACTCGAGAACTTATAAACGTGGGATTTGCCTAACAATGAGTATCATTTTATTATCCTACTCATATTTATAAACAAATTCAGCAACATCTAAACAAATCTAAACATCAAACATCTAAACAAACGTGGGATTAGCTAATCAGCAACATCTATACACATCTAAACATCAAACATCTAAACATCTACCAATTTTTTTGGAGCTATAAACATCTATCAAACATCTAAACATCAAACATCTATCTAAACAACATCTATCTAAATATCAAACATCAAACATCTAAACATCAAACATCTATCTAAACTTAATTAGAACATGGCGCCGCCACGCTCGGGCAGGCCGGCGGCCATGGCGCCGCCGCGCGCGCTCTGGCATGGCGAGGGGAGGTCAGGGCGGCGGAACAGAGAGGGGGGAAGGAGGCGGCGGCTCAAAGGGATGGCCATGGCGCCGGCACGCTCGGGCAGGCCGGCGGCCATGGCGGCGTCGCGCGCGCTCGGGCATGGCGAGGAGGTCAGGGCGGCGGAACAGAGAGGGGGGAAGGAGGCGGAGGATCACCGTGGGAGGAGTGGGCGCAGCAGGGGCTCGTCGGCGGGCAGCAGGGAGCGGGCCGACGTCGAGGTCTGGCGGCGAGGAGCAGCGGCGACGTAGATGAGCAGCCTGGCGGCGTGGTGTGGAGAAACTGAGGCGGGAGAAACTGAGGAGGGAGCGCGCGCTTTAAATACCCCGGGACTCTTTAGTCCCGGTTGGTATCTCCAACCTGGACTAAAGACCCTTTAGTCCCGGTTGGTATCACCAACCGGGACTAAAGGTCCTCCCTTTAGTAACGGTTGGATCCACCAACCGGGACTAAAGGCCCATCTTTTCGGCGGCCCAAATTCCGCGCGGGAAGGGACCTTTAGTCCCGGTTGGTAGCACCAACCCGGACCCAAGCTATATTTTCTCTTTTTTCTTTTGTTTTGTTTTTCTAATTTCTGTTTTTAGATTTGGAATAACTGTTAGAATATTTATAGTTTTTTAATGAATCTTTTTGCTTTAGGTCAAAATAATTACAAACTTTTTGTTAGTGCCAGTAGTTTTCAAATTTAAATAGTTTAAATTTCAATTCATTTGAAATTTGTGTGAAACAGTAATTTGTGAATAACTTTAGTTTAAAAATAGATATTTGAGTGATTGTTTTTCCTGTTGTTTAATATTAGTATGTTTTATCATTATGTTAAAGTTAGGAATTTTTAGGATAATTTAAATAGGTGTTTTAATCAAAACCAGATTCTGTTTAACTCTTTTAGTTTTATACCTTCATGTGTTTTAATCAAAATCACCCAAATGAACTCCAGATTTTTTGTTCATTCAATATGCACCATTCTAAGCCAAATATTCAAATTTCAACCCTATCTAACTTCATTTGCTGTTTTTCATGCATTTAATGAATTGTTTTGAGCTAAATGACCCTGAAATTAAAAAGCACCACAAATGAACTCTGAAAAGATTGAAACTTGCCATGGTATCATCATTTCACCCACATAGCATGTGCTAAAAAGTTGAGAGGGTTACGACAAAAACTGGAAGCACTTCGTGTACAAACTGGACCATCTCCTTCGAAGTATGAGGGTTTCGGACCAAAACTCATATGTTACAAAGGCATTTCATTTTTTTAACTTATTTCAACTCCAAACTTTTTGTGTATTCAATATGCACCATTCTAAGCCACATCTTCAAATTTCAACCCTATCTAACTTCATTTGCTACTTTTCATGCATTTAATGAATTGTTTTGAGCTAAATGACCCTGAAATTAAAAAGCACCACAACTGAACTCTGAAAAGGTTGAAACTTGGCATGGTATCATTATTTCACCCACATAGCATGTTCTAAAAAGTTGAGAGGGTTACGGCAAAAACTGGATGCACTTCGTGTACAAACTGAACCATCTCCTTCGAAGTATGAGGGTTTCGGACGAAAATTCATATGTTACAAAGGCATTTCATTTTTTTAACTTATTTCAACTCCAGACTTTTTGTGCATTCAATATGAACCATTAGAAGGCACATCCTCAAATTTCAACCCTTTCTAACTTCATTTGCTATTTTTCATGCATTTCATGAATTGTTTTGAGCTAAATGACCCTGAAATTAAAAAGCACCACAAATGAACTCTGAAAAGGTTGAAACTTGGCATGGTATCATCATTTCACTCACATAGCATGTGCTAAAAAGTTAAGAGGGTTACAACAAAAACTGGATGCACTTCGTGTACAAACTGCGGGTCTACCATTTAATGATTTTTTTGAGCTAAACGACCCTGAAATTAAAAAGCACCACAAATGAAGATTTTATTTAGTTGATTCTTTTTTCTGTTATTTTAGTTTTCTATTAAAGATTTTATTTTAGTTGATTCTTTTTAGTTCATTCTTTTTAACAAATAAATACTTTGATAATTTTAGTTAATATTATTTTGATTCTTTTTAGTTCATTCTTTTTAGTTAATGTTTTAGTTGATTCTTTTTAGTTCATTCTTTTTAGTTAATGTTTTAGTTGATTCTTTTTAGTTCATTCTTTTTAGTTAATATTTTAGTAACCATGGACAATCTTCATCACATACATCATAATGCTTCAGAAAGCTTGCTCACATCATACTAAATATTCTTACACACACAAACCGTACTTAAACAGGGACATAATAGAAATAGTAGTTCAGATATCCATTACAGAAAGTACTGCATAATTGAAGATACCAATCCTACTCTTCCGGATTGCAAACCTACTCGTCCGAATCACGAGACCCCCAAGCACTACATAATAGAGATAAAAGTGTTCGCCATTACAAACACTACTCGTCGTCCGGATCAGAATACCCCCAAGCAGCAGACCCATGGGGCACTGGTGGTGGTACTAGCGGTACGAGGTGACGCTGCCCATAATTGAAGATTCCAATCCTGCGGTACAACTCGTATGCACCGTACCCATCTATTGCTGCATACTCAATGTTGATAGGGTCAAGTGGGGTCTTCTCCCAACGTTTGTGCCCTGACTTGGGGAATTTTGTCTTCATATCAGCGTAGTCCTCATCGATCAGGGCAGTTGCCATATCAGCCATTGAAGTCTTGTCATGCTCAAGCCTGAACCTGCCCTGAAGATCAATGTGGCATTCAGCTGGTATCTCAATACCCCAGGTGCGCCTCATCTTGATCTTGTCATTCGTTATATCAACGCTAGCAAAATATATGCCGCTGCGAAGGAACTCCATGAGTTTTGGACAGTGCTTGTCACTACTGCAACAACAAAATGGAACAAATGTGTTAAATATTGCTGCAACAAGTATATTTTAGAACAAGTATAATAAGAATCATAACAAGTATATTTTAGAACAAGTATAATAAGAATCATAACAAGTATATTTCGGCACAAGTATAATAAGAATCATAACAAGTGTAATAAGAATCATAACAAGTATAATTTAGAACAAGTATATAATAAGAATCATAACAAGTATAATTCGGAACAAGTATAATAAGAATCATAACAAGTATAATAAGAATCATAGCAAGTTTTCTATTCCTATGCATTTCCTATCCTATGAATCAAAAGAAGCCCCTAAACTATGACATGTTCTCCCACGATGGCCAATATGCAACTACAAGGAAAATTCTTATGCAATTTTCCTATCCTATTCCTATCCTCCTATTCATATTCCTATGCAATTTTCCTAATCCTCCTATTACTATGCAATTTTCTATTCCTATGCAATTTTCCTATGAATCAAAGAAAAGCCCCAATTTTCCTATGAATCAAAGAAAAGCCCCAATTTTTCTATGAATCAAAGAAAAGCCCCAATTTTTCTATGCATTTTTCCTATGAATCAAGGAAACTATGACATGTTCTCGACATTCCCAATCCTCCTATTCCTATGCAATTTTCCTATCCTATGAATCAAAGAAAAGCCCCAATTAAAACTATGACAAGTTTCGTATTACCTTGCCCACTGGAAGACCATGACATGTTTCTTCAAACAAAGTTGGACGACGGCAACATTGCGACCATCGACCGTCTACTCGAGATCGAGGCCCATGAACTTGTGTTTCTCCTCTTGAAGCCATTCCTCGAACATGGAAAGAAAACCCTCGACTTTGGCGCTGTCGTTCATGTAGACGACATGGAGATTGGTCGTGCCATGTGCGAGCACTTTCCCGTAGCGAGTGATTGGATTCATGGTGGAGGATGGGGAAGAAGAGGAGAGGGAGACGAACAGAAATGGAGGCCGGTCGCATTACTGTAGCGTTTCCCATGTATGATCTCGCGCGGAACAACTTCCAAGGCACGGTATTTGAACGGTTGGGACCTTTAGTCCCGGTTTGAGCCACGAACCGGGACTAAAAGGGCTCGCGCTAGGCGAACGGTTGCCACCACCCCTTTAGTCCCGGTTGGTGTCACCATCCGGGACTACAGGGTCCTCACGAACCGGGACTAATGCTTATCCTCACGAACCGGGACTAGTGGACACATTAGTCCCGGTCCAAAATGCGACCGGGACTAATGCTCCGGTCGAAAGGCCTGTTTTCTACTAGTGCATCGGCGTCAACACGGCGTCCACCATTTTTAGAATTTTTTAAAATATTTTGTATTTTGTTTTTATTTTTCTGTTCATCCGGGTGCATTTGAGCTCGAGCTCAAATACTCCACGTCCCTACCACATAAGCTACAATCAGCTAACATTTTTTCTACAATCGCGATGACAGGTGGCACCGGGGAGCTTTAATTTGCTGGAACTAATCCCCTTTTTTTGCTACAACCGGCCATTTGTTTTGCTGCTACCGGCAACCAAGGGAGAGTACAAATTTCTGCGAGCTCGTCGTCAGAGGTGCTCCGACCTGCAACCGGCGCATGCCGGAGTTACGCCCGACACAACCGAAGTTGCGACCGTCATCACACGGAGCTGCAACCAGGGGCAGGGGCTGTTGCATGCACGGCGGCAAGTGGTGGCGACCGACGGCGAGTGCGGCATCGATCTAGCAACACGGGGCGGCGGAGGAGGAAGTCCAAGCAACAGGGGGCCGCACGCGGAGAGGAAGAAGAAGATGGGAAAAGTCTAGGCGATGCAGATCGAACGGCTGGGCGCGATCGGCCGAACTGTTAGGCTGACGCGCCGGCACCCAATACTGGCCAATCCAATCAGGCATCACATATACGTCTTTTTACCTCTGATCGATTAATGACGGGAGTCCACATTTCGCGCGTGGGGCGCTACCGGCCGCAGCAGTGGGCACCCCCGCGTCCCTGTGTGCTCTGTTGGGCCGGCCCATGCCAACGCCCAGCACGCGAGGGATTGTGCGCCAGGTCGCTAGCGGGCGACCCGCACGCCAAATACGGAAACAAATGTACCTTTTTTTTGTAAATTAACGACGTAGCTGCTGGTGGGTCGTTTTTCTTTTCTATATGCAATTAACTTACCTGGTGGGCTGAACACAGCAAGGGCCCAGCGACAGTGGACCTGGAACGAACGCGCCGGTTCGGTTTGGACGTTTAATTAGTACCACACCGGTGGCTTAGAAACATATCTAGAAGGATTCTTTTTTTTTTTTTTTTGCGAGAAATATCTAGAAGGATTCATCGCCGAGGAAAGCCATTCATGCACCAGCGATGCTAGCTAGCTGGTTGAACATGTCTGCTGAGGCACCACCGATGACGGTCAATTCATGAGCCAGCTATACTAGCTAACCTGGCCGCACATGTCTTCCTAGGTGAAAAGCATTCACTGGCGTAGCTAACCAGTGATGTCAGTCTTTTTTTATTTTAGATTTTTTTCCCTTCCTTGCACAACGGAATATATTGACGGTCATTCATGAGCCAGCTATTTTATTTTAGGCCTACCTCGTCATAAATTGCACAAAATCCACGAAACCCTCCCCCCTCCTTCGACCTCCCTCCAACCTTTCCCTCGCCCGAGCCCTTGCCGTCCGCCATCCTTACTCCCCATCTTCATCGTCGGTCCCAATCCCAATCCGTCGCCCTGGATATCGTCTGGCCCAAACAGATTGATGTTTCCAATATCAAGAAAGAGGGATGAAGAGAGGAGACGAACCTTGAGTTTATGCATGGTGTCGGCACCAGGGACAGCTCATTGCCTTTTCTCCCTTCCCCGCACATCTGCAAAAGAAGCCCACCCCGGATGTGGTTGAACATGGCGGCGTCCGGGGAGACAGAAAGCGCCCACGTAAGACGTCGCGGAGGCAGAAACCTGCTGGGCCGAGGAGAAGAGGGCCCAGGACCGTGGACCTTTTTTTAGGGGAAAACTGTCACCGTCACCGCTCGGTTCGGTTGGACGTTTAGTTAGTACCACACCGGTGGCTGAGAAACGTATGTAGCGGTTTAAAAATGGTGGTACTGACGTACTCATCGCCGAGGAAAGCCATTCATGCACCAGCGATGCTAGCTAGCTGGTTGAACATGTCTGCTGAGGCACCACCGATGACGGTCAATTCATGAGGCAGCTATACTAGCTAACCTGGCCGCACATGTCTTCCTAGGTGAAAAGCATTCACTGGCGTAGCTAACCAGTGATGTCAGCCTTTTTAAAATCCCACTTTCGTTACTACCGTTGTTTTCATTTTTTTATTTTTTTTCCTTCCTTGCACAAGGGAATATTAACACTATTTTTCTCCTAACTTTCGTTGCTACCGTTGTTTGCGTTTTAGATCTTCTTTCCTTCCTTGCACAACGGAATGTTAACACTATTTTTCTCATTCGTACAACAGATTTGAATCTGCGAGCAGGATTGAAGGACATTAACTAGCGTAAATAGGTTTGGTTATCTCCCCTACGCTCTAGCGGCTAGGGTTTATCTCCTCTACGACGTCTCCCGTCGTTGAGTTCCTCTCGAACTCATTGCCTCCACGTCATTCCCTCATGTTGGTTTTCTTTTTAATTTTTCTCTCCCTCATACAACTGACTTTGAACATTGAAAATACCGACGGAAGGCATTTCAACGTGCTCCAGCCATATTTTTTATGTCGTTACCTTATTAAAGGCATTGCTCGGATTAACTGGACTGATTCTTTAAGGTGAAAACTTAGATTCTGGCTTTTGTGGTTGGATCCGATGACAGCTGCGCTTGAGTGTTGTTTCCTTCCCGAAGACGTTGCATTTGAGGATCCTCGTCACCATATGGTGTCATAAGATGGTTGATGCAGATATGGTCTTAGTTGTAATCTGTCGACCGTTGTTCTGATCACTTTGGGGCCTTTTATTTTCCTCGCCTACGCACAACTTTGGTCTTATGACTTTACTAGTTCTTGCTGTGTTTCTGCATGTGTGTGTGTGTATTTGGTTAGCCGTGCGCATCCTACCAATAAACACTGGTAGAAAACAGGGCATCAGTCCCGGTTCCAGAGGGCCTTTAGTCCCGGTTCTTCAACCGGGACAAAACTATCGGGACTAATGCCGATGACTTTTAGTCCCGGTTGGCTTACGAACCGGGACTAAAGGAGCTCCGCGTGGCCGCCGTGGGGCGCCTGGCAGGAGGACCGTTAGTCCCGGTTGGTAATACCGACCGGGACTAAAAGGCAGCCACGCGTCAGCAGCTGCCAGGCTCTGGGTATTTTTTTTTTAAAGGAGGGGTTTAGGGGTTTCGGAGGATTTAGGGGTTTTCATATTGTGTTTCCCCCTTTTATTTTTCTGTTTACCATTTTTATTTTATGCTTTTCATTCAACTCGACGCTAGCTACTACATATAGCAATGAAAGAACCATTACACAACATCGTCATGATCAATATATAGAGAGAAGAAATGACCTCTCATTCTCCGTGCTTAGTCGAACAATGCAACAAGTTTTCGTAAATCTATTCGACGCTATTACATATAGTACACGTTCACGCATATATACAATATAACATCTCTTACGATCCCTAATATCTAATTACCAAGATCGCATCGGAAATCCTGATGGTATTCTCCTTTTTCAGGCATGACATGATCAACAAAGAATCTCGCCAATTCCTCTTGAATTGCTCGTATGCGATCAGTTGGTAGGAGTTCGTCCCGCTGCTGCCAGATCTAATTTAAAGAAGGGGGTCAATATATATATATATATATATATATATATATATATATATATATATATATATATATATATATATATATATATATGTATGAATGAAACTCAACACAATTGATGGTAATAAAAAAAATGTGAATATTGTTTACGTACTTCAAATTGTTCTGAAGATATGCCCCGACCCCGCTCAGAGGTCGAGTGGCGAATGAACTCACAAAGTAGTATGCACATGAATTAGTTGCGGGTGCCTGCCACAAGCACTTTACGAGAATAGAGTTCAATCAAAATGATAATCAAGCATGATAATGGTATCGAAACTAGAATCAATGAGAGATTCGCAGTACTTGAGTAATACTTACTTTGGGGTGTAAAAATTGCAGCTCATTTTTCCAGCTGACACCCCTAACCTGTTTGGTGAACTTTTTCCAAACCCTGCTCGGCAAAGAAAATGATTACTTGATATCAGGAAATGAACGAAAGTTGCCGATATGGTGCGATAATGATTGAACTTACTTCTGAAGCATTTGACTCATGTCATTCCACTCCTTAGGGTCTTTATTAATCGAGTCCAAGACAATTACTTTTCCCTCTTCAAGCCGAATGGCTAGCAAAATAAAGTGAAACCTGCGCACGCATAACTCATCAATTGCACTTTACCTCGAGTAAGCGAAACAGAATGTGCACACGATAGTAACACTCACTTGAAGTTGTAAGGAAATAGTATTTCCGTTCTGGTTTGTTGTCCAAGTAACGACTTTAGCAAGTTTTTCTCTGTATCGGCGGGAAATTCTTTTAACGTATGTTCATTTATGGTATCTGGGTTAATGAACCCAATGTCATACTTTTGTAGTTTATTGCGTTCCACTAGTAGAAAACAGGGCTTTGGTCCTGGGCAGATCAGAGCATTAGTCCCGGTCGTGTTACGAACCGGGACTAATAGGAGCATCTGTCCCGGTTCGAGTGGCTAGGACGCCGGCCGGGCCTCGGCAGGCATCAGTCCCGGTTCAACTGGGACCTTTAGTCCCGGTTCCAGCCACCAACCGGGACTAAAGGGGTTGCTGCCCTTTAGTCCCGGTTGGTGTCTCGAACCGGGATTAAAGGGTAGGCCATTAGTCCCGGTTTTAGGCACAAACCGGGACTAAAGGGGTTGAGGCTTTAGTCCCGGTTGGTGTCTCCAACCGGGACTAAAGGCTAGACCTTTAGTCCCGGTTGGAGATACCAACCCGGACTAAAGGGTTTTGAAAGTTTCTTTTTTGTTTTTCTATTTGTTTTCTGTTTTTAGTTTGTGTTTTAAATTGCTTATATCTTTTAGGATATTTGATGTTTTTGAGTGATTCTTTTTGCATTAGATTCAAAATTTTGTCTAGTTTGTGTTTGTGCAATTAGTTTTCAAATTTGAATGGTTTAAATTTAATTTTTTTTCAAATTTGCTTCAAACCCTAGATTGTGAATAACTTGAGTTTAAAAATAGTTTTTAATTTAAATTTTTTGCACCTAGGCACATGTTAGATGGTGCATGTTGAACGCACAAAAAGTCTGGAGTCGAAATAAGTTTAAAAAAATGAAATGCCTTTGTAACAGATGAGTTTTCGTCCGAAACTCAGATACTTTGAAAAAGATTGTCCAGTTTGTACACAAAGTGCATCCAGCTTTTGCCGTAACCATCTCAACTTTTTAGCACATGCTATGTGGATGAAATGATGATACCATGCCAAGTTTCAACCTTTTCAGTGTTCATTTGTAGTATTTTTCAATTTCGGGGTCATTTAGCTCAAAAAAAATCAATAAATGCATGAAAAATAGCGAATGAAGTGGGAAAAGGTTGAAAATTGATGATGTGGCTTTGAATGGTGCATGTTAAACGCACAAAAATTCTGGAGTTTAAATAAGTTAAAAAAATGAAATGCCTTTGTAACAGATGAGTTTTCGTCTGAAACCCTGATACTTCGAAAGGGATTGTCCAGTTTGTACACGAAGTGCATCTAGTATTTACCGTAACTCTCTCAACTTTTTAGCACATGCTATGTGGGTGAAATGATGATACCATGCCAAGTTTCAACCTTTTTAGAGTTCATTTGTAGTGTTTTTCAATTTCAGGGTCATTTAGCTCAAAAAAATTAATAAATGCATGAAAAATAGGGAATGAAGTGGGAAAGGGTTGAAAATTGATGATGTGGCTTTGGATGGTGCATGTTGAATGCACAAAAAATCTGGAGTTGAAACAAGTTTAAAAAAAGTCTTATGAAAAAGTAAAACGGCTATAACTTTTGCATACGATGTCGAAAAAAAAGTGTTATGAAAAATTAATTTTATTTTTTAAAATAAATAAATGATGTCATATTTGGATTCCTCACATTTTTCTGATAATAATGGATATATAATTTGTCGAATTTCGATTCACAGATTTAAAGATATTAATTATGCCATATTAAATGAATAAATGGCAAAAAATGAATAAAATAATATTATTACTATTTTATTTTCATTGAAATTCAATATTATTATTACTTATTTTATTTTTAACTTTTTATTATTTTGGTTTTTTGGTTTTTTTTTTTGAGAATTTGTGAGAATTTTTGATTTTTTTGCCTTTTTTGAAGTTTATTGGAGTTTTTAAATTAATCATTGTTGTTTGTTAATCATTGTTGTTTATTTTAATAATTGTTTGGAATTAAAAAAAAATCATGTGACATCAAGACCTAAGGGTTAATAGGATTGATACCTTACTATTGTTAAGAAAACAACAAGTGCAGACTTGGAAACTAGGGGTGATAGAACTCGAAAGTTAAGCGTGTTGGGGTTTGGAGCAGTGAGAGGATGGATGACCGGCCGGGAAGTTAGACGGTTTGGAATGAGGGGTGATCAGAGATTAAATTGTCAAATAATTCAAAGATTTGAAAATAAAAAAAATCGAAAAAAATAAAAAATTAATTCGAAAAAAAATAAAAAAAATTATTTAAAAAAAATACAACCGGGACTAAAGGTCCCGCTCCAGAAAGCTGCCACGCGGAGCCCCTTTAGTCCCGGTTCGTAATCCAACCGGGACTAAAAGTGGAGGCCTTTAGTCCCGATTGCTTAGTCCCGGTTGGAAAACCGGGACTAAAGGCCCTTACGAACCGGGACTAAAGGCCCGTTTTCTAGTAGTGTTCGAGGATCTTCAATCTGCATAATATATTGTGTGAGGATAAGTATACATGCAATGAACGAGCTGAGCTAGAGACTTAATTACAGAAAAAATAATTACAGACAATAGCAACTGACGATAGTTTTGTCGAGGGCAAATTGATTGTATAACTGAAACAATTCTTCAAATTCAACGAACAACGCCTTGTTTCCATTGAAGAAGTGCTCGTCTTTTACTGACACGAAGATATTGTCGATCCCGTCCTTGCAGATTTTCAAGTACTATTCATGCAATTGTCGCATCTTCGTTGGTAGACGGCGGACCTCCTCACTTCTGACGAGAGGCTTCCCGTGCTGGTATCTTGCTACTACCTCAGCCTTTTCGAACTGTACCGAATCGGGTAAGTAATCACCAGTAGTGATAGCAAGACCACCGGCCGCTTTCTCTGGATCATTACAGATATCGGAAACCACCTTGAGCGGAGGGCACGATTGCCGTTCTTGTTCGCCGAGCTGGGGAATTGTTTTCCGACTTCTTGCGCCACTTCTACTTAAGCTTCCCGACCGCCTCGCTTGATCATATGTCTTTTGAATACAACGGTCATAGTTTGATGGCGGCGGAGGTGGTGGTGGTCGCGTAAGGGCATCCAAAGTTCGCTTCTCTTTCACCAGATCTACTCTCTCCTTTGGAGGTGGACGTCTCGGTGCAAGCTGACGTTTCACTTCGGCATCCACGATCTTGTTGGTTTCCTCCTCATTCAATTCGTATGGTAACTTGGGAGGAACCTTAAGGCTTGGGCCTGCTCTGAATCTCTTCGTTTTCGTACTGCTGCTAGCCGCCGGAGCGGCGGCGGCTCTCTTCCGATGTTGCTGAGGCGGCGGAGGAGGCGGAGTCCGATGACGCGGCGGAGACAGTTGAGGCGGAGGAGGATTCTGCTGAGGGGCCTCCTCCGTCGGAGTCCGCTGAGGCGGCGGAGACGGCTGATGCGCCGGAGACGACTCAGCCAGCGGAGACGACTGATGCACCGGAGATGGTTGACGCACCGAAGACGGTTGACGCACCGGAGACGGCTGACGCACCGGAGACGACTCAGGCGCCGGGGCCTCCTCCAGCTGAGTCTGCTGAGGCGGCGTCCAGTATGGAAGCACGATGTGTTCCTTTCTCCATAGACAAGTAGTCCTTAAGGCATATCGAAGAAGAATCTCCCCTTCACCTTGTTGGAAATATGCCCTAGAGGCAATAATAAATTAGTCATTATCATATTTCCTTGTTCATGATAATCGTTTATTATCCATGCTATAATTGTATTGATTGGAAACTCAGATACATGTGTGGGTACATAGACAACACTATGTCCCTAGTATGCCTCTAATAGACTAGCTCGTTGATCAAAGATGGTCAAGGTTTCCTAGCCATACACTAGTAGAAAACGGGCCTTTAGTCCCGGTTCCAGAGGGCCTTTAGTCCCGGTTCTGGAACCGGGACTAAAGGGTCGGGACTAAAGGCCCCCCCCTTTAGTCCCGGTTCGCTTACGAACCGGGACAGAAGGGTCTCCACGTGGCCGCTCTCTGTGCGTGGGCTGGAGAGCCTTTAGTCCCGGTTGGTGTTACCAACCGGGACTAAAGGCTCCACCTTTTTCAAAAAAAAAAATTCAAATTTTTTTTTCAATTTTTTTCTTCTGATTTTCAAATCTTTGAATTATTTGACAATTTAATCTCTAATCACCCCTCCTCATTGCTTCAGAATTTAATCTCTAATCTCTAATCAGCACTCATTCCAAATCGTCTAACTTCCCGGCCGGTCACCCATCCTCTCACTACTCCAGCCCCAGCACGCTTAACTTTCAGGTTCTATTCCCCCTAGTTTCCAAGTCTGCACTTGTTGTTTTCCTGACAATTGTAAGCAATCAATACTGTTAACCCTTAGGTCCTGATATCACATGATTTAATTTTTTAAATTCCAAACAATTATTAAAATAAACAACAATGATTAGCAAACAACAATGATTAATTTAAAAACTAAAAAATACTTCAAAAAAAGGAAAAAATAAAAAAAATAAAAAATTCTCAAAAAACAAAAAAATTCCAAAAATCCAAAATAATACAAAAAGTTCAAAATAAAATAAGTAATAATAATATTGAATTTCAATGAAAATAAAATAAGTAATAATAATATTATTATTATTATGTCGTTTATTCATTTAATATGGCATAATTAATATCTTTAAATCTGTAAATCGAAATTCGACAAATAATATATCCATTATTATCAGAAAAATGTGACCATGATGTCACACGCTTCACCGTTTGAGTTTGAAACTATTATTCTCAAGAACAATAATTATTTAGTCGTTTGACCACAGTTTGACCACTGTTTGATCAGAGTTTGACCACATTTCATTTTTTTAAACTTATATTAACTGAAGAATTTTTGTGTGTTCAATATGAACCATTCAAAGCCACATCCTCAAATTTCAACCATTTCTGACTTCATTTGCCATTTTTTCATGCATTTAATGATTTTTTGAGCTAAATTAGCCCGAAATTGGAAAGCACTACAAATGAACTCTGAAAAGGTTGAAACTTGACATGGTATCATCATTTCACCCAAATATCTTGTGCTAAAAAGTTGAGAGGGTTATGGCAAAAACTGGATGCACTTTGTGTACAAACTGGACCATCTCTTTCGAAGTAACAGGGTTTCAGACGAAAACTCAGCTGTTATAAAGACATTTCATCTTTTTAATCTTATTTCCACTCCAGAATTTTTGTGTGTTCAATATGAACCGTTCAAAGCCACATCCTTAAATTTCAACCCTTTTTGACTTCATTTGCTATTTTTCATGTATTTAATGATTTTTTGAGTTAAATTAGCCTGAAATTGAAAAGCACTAAACCCGGGACTTAAAACGTCCGAAAACCCTAAACCCGGGATTTAAAACGTCCGAAACTCTGTTACAAACAGTAAAATTGTATGTTCAAACCCTAAAACCTAACCCTAAACTTAGAAATCTAAACCCTAGCCCCTAACCCTAAAACGTCTAAAACGTCGAAAAACTCTATTTTCCCTTTGGAATTTGGTGATTTAAAAAATTGTCGAAACTCTTTTTTTTCTCTACGTTTTGATATATTATTTGTATTTTTCTGAATTAGAATGATTTAGTTATGATTTTTCTAAGATTAATGTGGTAAAGGGGTTTAGGGTTTAGGGGCCCCCCCTTTAGTCCCGGTTGGTATCTCCAACCGGGACTAAAGATAGACCTTTAGTCCCGGTTGGAGACACCAACCGGGACTAAAGGGCTGGGAAAAAAATTGAAAAAAAAATTCCTTTAAAAAAATTTGAAAAAAAAAAATTTAATTTTTTTTTCCAGTCCCGGTTGGTATCTCCAACCGGGACTAAAGGGGGGGCCTTTAGTCCCGGTTGGAGATACCAACCGGGACTAAAGGGGCTGGCACCGTTCGAAGCCGGTCACAAACCCTTTAGTCCCGGTTGGTGTCTCCAACCGGGACTAAAGGTCCCGTTCGAACCGGGACTGATGCCTGCGCCGCTCGAACCGGGACTAATGCTCACATTAGTCCCGGTTCGTAATGCAACCGGGACTAATGTGCAGATTGAGCTGTGACGAAAGCCCTGTTATGTACTAGTGATAGACATGAGATGTCATTTGATAATGGGATCACATCATTAGGAATAATGATGTGATGGACAAGACCCAAACTATGAACGTAGCCTATGATCGTGCCAGTTTATTGCCATTGTTTTCTCATGTCAAGTATTTGTTCCTATGACCATGAGATCATGCAACTCACTGACACTGGAGGAGTACCTTGTGTGTATCAAACGTCACAACGTAACTGGGTGACTATAAAGGTGCTCTACAGGTATCTCCGAGGGTGTCTGTTGGGTTGGCATGGATCGAGACTGGGATTTGTCACTCCGTATGACGGAGAGGTATCTCTGGGCCCACTCGGTAATACATCATCACAAGAAGCTTGCAAGCAATGTGACTAAGGAGTTAGTCACGGGATCTTGTATTACGGAACTAGTAAAGAGACTTGCCGGTAACGAGATTGAACTAGGTATAGAGATACCGACGATCGAATCTCGGGCAAGTAACATACCGAAGAACAAAGGGAACAGCATACGGGGTTAACTGAATCCTTGACATAGAGGTTCAACCGATAAAGATCTTCGTAGAATATGTAGGAACCAATATGGGCATCCAGGTCCCGCTATTGGTTATTGACCGTCGAAGTGTCTCGGTCATGTCTACATAGTTCTCGAACCCGCAGGGTCTGCACACTTAACGTTCGGTGACGTTTCGGTAGTATTGAGTTATGTATGTTGGTGACCGAAGGTTGTTCGGAGTCCCGGATGAGATCCCAGATGTCACGAGGAGGTCCGGAATGGTCCGGAGGTAAAGGTTGATATATAGGAAGTCCTGTTTTGGTCACCGGAAAAGTTTCGGGCTCATCGGTAGTGTACCGGCAGTGCCGGGAGGGTGTCGGGGGACCATCGGGAGGGGTGTCTCGACCCAAAGGGCCTCATGAGCTGTGGGAGGAGCCAGACCAGCCCCTGGTGGGCTGGCCGAAGCCCCCCTAAGGGCCCATGCGGCTGAGGAGGAGGGAAAAGGCTAAAGCCCAAAAGGAGGAAGAGTTTCCAAGTGGGGGAGGAGTCCTACTAGGAGTAGGATTGGAGTCCAACTCCCTCTCCTCCCCACTTCGGCCGCAAGGGGCTGCCCTAGGGCGCAAGCCTCCCTCCCCTCCCTCCTATATATACTAGAGGTTTAGAGGTGAGGGCTAACCCTAATTGCCACGTGCTCCCTCTACTTCATCTAGATCGTTTTTCTCCTCTAGTCTAGTTCGACAGTGCTTAGGCGAAGCCCTGCCGGAATAGTTCCACCACCATCGCCGCCACGCCGTCGCGCTACTGGAGAACTCATCTACCTCTCTGCCCCCTCTTGCTGGATCAAGAAGGCGGAGATCGTCCTTGAGCTGTACGTGTGCTGAACGCGGAGGTGCCGTCCGTTCGGCGCTAGATCGGGATGGATCGTGATTGGATCACGGGACGCTCGGCGATTTCGATCGCGAAGACATTCGACTACATCAACCGCGTTACTTAACGCTTCCCGCTTAGCGATCTACAAGGGTATGTAGATTCACTCTCTGATACGTCTCCAACGTATCTATAATTTTTGATTGTTCCATGCTATTATATTAACTGTTTTGGATGTTTTATATGCATTAATATGCTATTTTATATTATTTTTGGGACTAACCTATTAACCTAGTGCCTAGTGCCAGTTTCTGTTTTTTCCTTGTTTTTGAGTATTCCAGATAAGGAATATTAAACGGAGTCCAAACGGAATAAAATCTTCTCGATGATTTTTCTTGGACCAGAAGAAACCTACCAGACTTGGAGAGGGGGTCAGGAGACCTGCCAGGAGGCGACAAGCCACTTGGGCGCGCCCCTGGGGGGGGGGGGCTGGCTTGTGGCCCCCCAACAGGCCTTCCAACCCTAATTTTCAGCCTATAAATTCCCAAATATTCCCCCAATACCAAAAAGAGCCACGATAATACTTTTTCGCCGCCGGAAGCCTCTGTTCCCGTGAGATCCCATCTTGGAGCCTTTTCCGGTAATCTACCGGAGGGGGATTCGATCACGGAGGGCATCTACATCAACTCCATTGCCCCTCCGATGATGCGTGAGTAGTTCACCTCAGACCTTCGGATCCATAGCTAGTAGCTAGATGGCTTCTTCTCTCTCTATGTTCTTCAATACCATGTTCTTCATGATCTTAATGGAGATCTATCCGATGTAATACTCTTTTGCGGTGTGTTTGTCGAGATCCGATGAATTGTGGGTTTATGATCATATTATCTATGAATATTATTTGAATCTTCTCTGAATTCTTATATGCATGATTTCATATCTTTGCAAGTCTCTTCGAGTTATTGGTTTTGTTTGGCCAACTAGATTGGTAATTCTTGCAATGGGAGAAGTGCTTAGTTTTGGGTTCAATCTTGCGGTGTCCTCACCCAGTGACAAAGTAGGGGTAGAGAGGCACGTATTTGTATTGTTGCCATCGAGGATAAAAAGATGGGGTTTTCATCATATTGCTTGAGTTTATCCCTCTACATCATGTCATGTTACCTAATGCGTTACTCTGTTCTTCATGAACTTAATACTCTAGATGCAGGCAGGAGTCGGTCGATGTGCGGAGTAATAGTAGTAGATGCAGAATCGTTTCGGTCTACTTGACACGGACGTGATGCCTATATGCATAATCATTGCCTTGGATATCATCATAACTATGCGCTTTTCTATCAATTGCTCGACAGTAATTTGTACACCCACCGTATT
Organism: Elymus sibiricus; assembly: GCA_039707655.1. Lineage (NCBI taxonomy): Eukaryota > Viridiplantae > Streptophyta > Magnoliopsida > Poales > Poaceae > Elymus > Elymus sibiricus. The sequence goes on from CM077675.1 coordinate 529,530,416, forward strand.
ATTTTCCTTCAAGAGAGAAGCCTCTAGTGAAACCTATGGCCCCCGGGTCTATTTTCCATCTTATATTTTCAGATCTATAAACAATACTTTGCTGCAATCTTTTTACTTTTATTTTACTTTTCGTTTTAGCAATCTTTTATATCTATCTCTATCAGATCTCATCCTTGCAAGTAACCGTGAAGGGATTGACAACCCCTTTCTAGCGTTGGGTGCAAGTGTTTGATTGTTTGTGTAGGTGCGAAGATTGGGGACTTGCTTGTATCTCCTACTGGATTGATACCTTGGTTCTCAACAATTGAAGGAAATACTTATCTACTTTGCTGCATCACCCTTTCCTCTTCAAGGGAAAACCAACGCAAGCTCAAGAAGTAGCAAGAAGGATTTCTGGCACCGTTGCTGGGGAGATCTACATCAAGCCTACCAAGTACCCATCACAAACTCATCTCTTGCATTTACATTATTTGCCATTTGCCTCTCGTTTTCCTCTCCCCCACTTCTAAAACAATTTTCAGAAGAAAAAAACAAAAAGATTTGCCTTTTTATTCGCCCTTCTTCCGTTCGTCTTTTCGTTTGCTTTTTGTTTGCTTGTGTGCTAGATTGCTTGCTTTGTCACGATGACTCAAGAGAATACCAAGTTGTGTGACTTCTCCAATACTAATAATTATGATTTTATTAGTACTCCGATTGCTCCCGCCACTAGTGCGGAATCTTATGAAATTAATGCCGCTTTGCTTAATCTTGTTATGAAAGAACAATTTTCCGGCCTTCCTAGTGAAGATGCCGCATCCCATCTAAATACTTTCGTTGAGTTGTGTGATATGCAAAAGAAGAAAGATGTGGATAATGATATTGTTAAATTGAAGCTATTTCCGTTCTCACTACGAGATCGTGCTAAAACTTGGTTTTCATCTTTGCCTAAAAATAGTATTGATTCATGGAATAAGTGTAAAGATGCTTTTATTTCCAAGTACTTTCCGCCCGCTATGATCATCTCCCTTAGGAACGATATAATGAATTTTAAGCAACTTGATCATGAGCATATTGCACAATCTTGGGAGAGGATGAAATGAATGATTAGAAATTGCCCCGCACATGGTTTGAGTTTATGGATGATTATACAATTTTTTTATGCGGGATTGAATTTTGCTTCTAGAAATCTTTTAGATTCCGCCGCGGGTGGTACTTTTATGGAAATCACATTAGGAGAAGCTAATAAACTCCTAGATAATATTATGGCAAATTACTCTCAATGGCATACCGAAAGATCTCCTACTAGTAAAAAAGTGCATGCTATTGAAGAAATAAACACTTTGAGTGAAAAGATGAATGAATTAATGAAATTGATTGCTAGTAAGAGTGCTCCTATTGATCCTAATGATATTCCTTTGTATTCTTTGATTGGAAATAACAATGAATCTATGGACGTGAATTTTGTTGGTAGGAACAATTTTGGTAATAACGCATATAGAGGTAATTTCAACCCTAGGCCGTTTCCTAGTAATTCCTCTAATAATTATGGTAATTCCTACAACAATCCTTATGGAAATTATAATAAGATGCCCTCTGATCTTGAGAATAATATTAAAGAATTTATTAGTTCGCAAAAGGGTTTCAATGCTATGATTGAAGAAAAATTGCTCAAGATTGGTGATTTGGCTAGGAACGTTGAAGAAAAATTGCTCAAGATTGATGATTTCGCTTGAGATTGATTCTTTGAAAATTAGATCTACTCCACCCAAGCGTGATATTAATGAGTCTTTAAAAGCTATGAGAACTTCTATTGATGAGTGTAAGGAAAGAACCGCTAGAATGCGTGCTAAGCGTGAATGGCTTGAAAAGGTGTGTTCTCGTGATAATAATGATGAAGATCTTAAAGTGATTGATGTGACTCCTATTGAATCTTTGTTTTCTCATACAAATCTTGATAAAGATGGGACTGGAGATAAGTCAACTTTAGTTAAAAGTCGTCCCAATGATTCGAAGTTTATAGATCCTAATGATAAGATTGATAAAAGTGGGATTGAAGAGGTCAAAACTTTAAATAGCAATGAACCCACTCTTTTGGATTTCACGGACTTTAATTATGATAGTTGTTCTTTCATTGATTGTATTTCCTTGTTGCAATCCATGTTGATTTCTCCGCATGCTTATAATCAAAATAAAGCTTTTACTATTAAGATTAAGATTAAAGATTATGAGTGCCATGCTTTGTGTGATTTGGGTGCTAGCGTTTCTACGATTCCGAAAACTTTATGTGATGTGCTAGGTTTCCATGAATTTGATGATTGCTCTTTAAATTTGCATCTAGCGGATTCCACTATTAAAAACCTATGGGAAGGATTAATGATGTTCTTATTGTTGCAAATAGGAATTATGTGACTGTAGATTTCATTGTTCTTGATATAGATTGCAATCCTACATGTCCTATTATTCTTGGTAGACCTTTCCTTAGAACGATCGGTGCAATTATTGATATGAAAGAAGAAAACATTAGATTCCAATTTCCATTAAGGAAAGGCATCGAACACTTTCCTAGAAAGAAAATAAAATTACATTATGAATCTATTATGAGAGCTACTTATGGATTGCATACCAAAGATGACAATACCTAGATCTATTGCGTTATGCCTAGCTAGGGGCGTTAAACAATAGCGCTTGTTGGGGGGCAACCCAATTTTATTTTTATGCTTTTGTTTTTTTCTTCTGTTTTTGAGTGTTTTACACATTATTACCTCGGTAGTAATTGTGTTTTATTGTTTTACCTAGTGTTTGAGCCAAGTAAGACCTATGGGATGGTCTATGGTGATTGTTGATTTGATTTTGCTGAAAAACAGAAACTTTTGCGCTCAGTCCAGGAATTTTCTAAATTCACCAGAGCGTCGAATGAGTCTGAATCTTTTACACAAGATTGATATACAAATTTCTCAGATTTTCCTAATTTTTCAGAATTTTTGGAGATACAGAAGTATTCGAAGTTTACAGATTGCAACAGACTGTTCTGTTTTTGATAGATTCTGTTTTCTTTGTGTTGTTTGCTTATTTTGATGTATCTATGGGTTGTATCGGGGGTATGAACCATGGAGAAGTTGGAATACAGTATATATTACACAAATATAAATAACGAATGAGTTCACAACAGTACCTAAAGTGGTGATTTATTTTTCTTATACTAACGGATCTCACGAGTTTTCTGTTGAGTTTTGTGTTGTGAAGTTTTCAAGTTTTGGGTAAAGATTTGATGGACTATGGAATAAGGAGTGGAAAGAGCCTAAGCTTGGGGATGCCCAAGGCACCCCCAAGAAATATTCAAGGACACCAAAGAGCCTAATCTTGGGGATGCCCCGGAAGGCATCCCCTCTTTCGTCTTCAATCCATCGGTAAATTTACTTGAGGCTATATTTTTATTCACCACATGATATGTGTTTTGCTTGGAGCGTCTTGTATGATATGAGTCTTTGCTTTTTATTTTGCCACAATCATCCTTGCTGCACACATCTTTTGAGAGAGACACGCGATAATCGTGAATTTATTAGAATACTCTATGTGCTTCACTTATATCTTTTGAGCTAGGCAATGTTGCTCTAGTGCTTCACTTATATCTTTTTAGAGCACGGTGGTGTTTTATTTTATAGAAATAATTGAACTCTCGTACCTCACGTATATTATTTTGAGAGTCTTTAAACAGCATGGTAATTGGTTTAGGTTATGAATTTAGTCCTAATATAATGGGCATCCAAGAGGGATATAATAAAAACTTTCATATAAAGTGCATTGAATACTATGAGAAGTTTGATTCCTTGCATATAGTTTTGAGATATAAAGATGGTGATATTAGAGTCATGCTAGTGAGTAATTGTGGATTGGTAGAAATACTTGTGTTAAAGTTTGTGATTCCCGTAGCACGCACGTATGGTGAACCGTTATGTAACGAAGTCGGAGCATGATTTGTTTAATGATTGTCATCCTTTGTGTGAGGGTCGGGAGCGCGCGATGGTTAACTCCTACCAACCTCTCCCCTAGGAGCATACGTCTAATACTTTGCTTCGATAACTAATAGACTTTTGCAATAAGTATGTGAGTTCTTTATGACTAATGTGAGTCCATGGATTATACGCACTCTCACCCTTCCACCTTTGCTAGCCTCTCTAGTACCGTGCAACTTTCGCCGGTGCATTAAACCCACCATATACCCTTCCTCAAAACAGCCACCATACCTACCTATTATGGCATTTCCATAGCCATTCCGAGATATATTGCCATGCAACATCCACCGTTCCGTTTATCATGACACGCACCATCATTTTCATATTGCATATAGAGTCATATTTTGTTTTAGGTATCGAGTTGTAATTTTTGAGTTGTAAGTAAATAAAAGTGTGATGATCATCATTATTAGAGCATTGTCCCATGAGAGAAAAAGATGATGGAAGCTATGATTCCCTCACAAGTTGGGATGAGTCTCCGAACTTTACAAATAATAAAAGAGGCCAATGAAGCCCAAATAAAAAAACGAGGCCAAAGATGCCCACCAAAATAATAATAATAAAAAAAGAGAGAAAGAGAGAAGGGAAAATGCTACTATCTTTTTCCACACTTGTGCTTCAAAGTAGCACCATGATCTTCATGATAGAGAGTCTCCTATTTTGTCACTTTCATATAATTAGTGGAATTTTTCATTGTAATGCACACCCACTTAGTTTCTTTTTGAGCTTTCATACACTTATAGCTCTAGTGCATCAGTTGCATGGCAATCCCTACTCACTCACATTGATATCTATTGATGGGCATCTCCATAGCCCGTTGATACGCCTAGTTGATGTGAGACTATCTTCTCCTTTTCCTCACAACCTCCACAATATTCTATTCCACCTATAGTGTTATATCCATGGCTCACGTTCATGTATTGCGTGAGAGTTGAAAAAGTTTGAGAACATAAAAGGTGTGAAACAATTGCTTCACTTGTCATCGGGGTTGTGCATGATTTAAATACTTTGTGTGGGGAAGATGGAGCATAGCCAGACCATATGATTTTGTAGGGATAACTCTCTTAGGCCATGTTATTTCGAAAGGACACAATTGCCTTGTTAGTATGCTTGAAGTTTTATTGTTTTTATGTCAATATTAAACTTTTGTTTTGAATCTTACGGATCTAAATATTCATGCCACAATAAAGAATATTGCATGGATAGATATGTTAGGTAGCATTCCACATCAAAAATTCTGTTTTTACCATTTACCTACTCGAGGACGAGCAGGAATTAAGCTTGGGGATGCTTGATACGTCTCCAACGTATCTATAATTTTTGATTGTTCCATGCTATTATATTATCTATTTTGGATGTTTTATATGCATTAATATGCTATTTTATATTATTTTTGGGACTAACCTATTAACCTAGTGCCTAGTGCCAGTTTCTGTTTTTTCCTTGTTTTTGAGTATTGCAGATAAGGAATATTAAACGGAGTCCAAACGGAATAAAATCTTTGCGATGATTTTTCTTGGACCAGAAGAAACCTACCAGACTTGGAGAGGGGGTCAGGAGACCTGCCGGGAGGCGACAAGCCACCTGGGTGCGCCCCCCTGGCTTGTGGCCCCCCAGTAGGCCTTCCAACCCTAATTTTCAGCCTATAAATTCCCAAATATTCCCCCAATACCAAAAAGAGCCACGATAATACTTTTCCGCCGCCGGAAGCCTCTGTTCCCGTGAGATCCCATCTTGGAGCCTTTTCCGATAATCTGCCGGAGGGGGATTCGATCACGGAGGGCATCTACATCAACTCCATTGCCCCTCCGATGATGCGTGAGTAGTTCACCTCAGACCTTCGGGTCCATAGGTAGTAGCTAGATGGCTTCTTCTCTCTCTATGTTCTTCAATACCATGTTCTTCATGATCTTCATGGAGATCTATCCGATGTAATACTCTTTTGCGGTGTGTTTGTCGAGATCCGATGAATTGTGGGTTTATGATTAGATTATCTATGAATATTATTTGAATCTTCTCTGAATTCTTATAGGCATGATTTCATATCTTTGCAAGTCTCTTCGAGTTATTGGTTTGTGAGGGAGTCCTGGAATGAGGGGTCCTTGGGAGGCCGGCCTGTGTCTTATGGGCCGGACTGTATGGGCCACTTGCCGAACACTAGAAGAGTAGAAGACCTCGTCTCCAAGAAGGAAGCATCGAGGATCGTGGCTTGTCCTCCACGTTTGGAGTAGCGAATAGGCATGTTTATCCCTTCGACGTGTAACCGACCATGTGTAAACCCTAGGGACCCCGGCGTCTATATAAGCCGGAGGGTTTTAGGATGTAGAAGGGGAGAACTCGTCTAGGGTTTTAGTCATACGATCTCGTGGTAGATCAACTCTGTAATCCTCATACACTCAATATAATCAAGCAGGACGTAGGGTATTACCTCCATAGGAGGGCCTGAACCTGGGTAAAACCTTGTCCCCTTTGTCTCCTGTTACCATCGATCCAAGTATCACAGTTCGGGACCCCCTACCCGAGATCCGCCGGTTTTGACACCGACATTGGTGCTTTCATTGAGAGTTCCGCTGTGATCGTCAGAAGGAATCGATGGCTCGCCTTGTCATTAACAGCGAGATCTGTGCCCGGGGAGTCCTCGCCTCGGATCAGATCCGCGCCAGTGTCGGCATCTCGTCGCGCTCTTGCCCGATCGGCCATCCATGCCAGATCGGAAACTTTCCCCCCGACCAAAGGATCAGGTTCGGAACCCTAGAGTTCTCAACTGATTCTCGGGCAGAACTTGTACTGATGGAACCTTTCACCCCTACGGTGAAGCCCGCAGATCCCGACGCCTCGGCACCAGGGACATCGGACCTCGTCTCCGGAGAAGGAATTGCTATCTCCGGACCGTCTGGGCCACCCGATCTGGTCATCACCACCGGATCTATCATGGTTAAGCGGAGTCCAAGAACGCTCTCGCGCGACTCTGGAACCGCGACGCCGCATACCGACCATACTTGCTTTAGCGACACACATCCCACCATCGCCTTGTTTCTTAACGAGTTGTTCGATCAGATGGAAACTATGCGGATGGCCGATGACAATATCCCGGTCTATGACCGGCTCGGGCTTAAACCCGACGATAGGGAAATTCACATCCCCACGGTCACCCACCTTGTCGCCACCATCGAGTGTCCGGCTGGGGGCTCGGCCTCCCAGCTGCCGGAATTAAAAACGATTTATACTCCAGTTTCTGATCACCGAGACCCTGCTGACAACTCGGACTCTGGCGTTCGCTCCGGAAGCAGTCCGGTATCGGCCCCTGACCTATCACACAGTTCGGAATCCGTGATTCCGAACTCCTACCATGGCGTGAAGTCAAATTCTCTCCCACCCACCTCCCAAGCCGATGACTCGAGCATCGCACAGGAGCCCAAGTCTTCGGACCTACCAGACATTGTACATTTATCAGGGGAGTCGGTCCATCATTACTGGGCTAGACTTCTACTCGCCAGAAACAAAATACGGGGCTTCAGTGATCAAGAAGTAATGGCAACCTTCAAACGTAACTGCCATGACAAGGGAATCCTTAATGCCCTGGCACGGCGACACATTATCGACTTTGCCAAACTGTCAAATTTGGTACAGAAGTATTGCGACATGGAAAGTGCTTGGCACGCTGAGCGGCTATTTTCGGAACCCATCCCTACCGAATACCCTAGAGGAGATCGGCACAAGAGGATACCTCCGAACCGGCCAGCCAAACCCGATCCCGCCAAAAAGAGGTACAGGCCCCTTCCAGGGGTCAGTACTGTCCTTGATGGATTGCTGGACAAACCCTGCCCTATACACTCCGTATTGCTCAACACAGCTCCAACTCACAGCCTCGGAACTTGTTGGGTCGTCAGGCAGATCGCAAAAAGTGACGAAGCCATTCTTGAGGCATCACCATCTAACCGGCGCTCTGCACCGCCATCGGAATATAATGCCGAAGTACTGACGATCTACAAAACATTCCCATCAAGGAACAGGAGGAAAAGAGCTCTTAAAGAACTCGAACAGGTATATCACGTGGCAGCAACGAGTGCATGGGCAGACATACCCATCACCTTCGGAGATGCCGACCGACCAGCCATTCTTCCCGGTCATTCACCGGCCGCACTAGTCCTGAACCCCATCATTGATGGCTTCCGGTTACACAAGGTGCTAATGGACGGTGGCAGTGGTTTAAATCTAATCTACGAGGATACTTTGCAAAAAATGCAGTTCGACCGATCTCGCATCGAACATAGCAACACAACTTTCCGGGGGATAATCCCGGGGAAGGAGGCGCGCTATTCAGGATGTGTCACCCTGGATGTAGTGTTCGGCACACCCGACAACTACCGGTCTGAAGAACTTCTCTTCCACATCGTGCCCTTCCCAAGTGGCTATCACGCCCTACTAGGGTGTGACGCCTTCACAAGATTCCAGGCTATACCACATTACGGGTATATGAAACTTAAGATGACAGGACCAAACGGAGTAATCACAGCTGCTAGTGACCCGAATATAGCCCTGCGTGCCGAGAACAAAACAGCGGCGCTTGCCCTCGAGGCTCTAGCCGAGACCTTTGCTGTAGAGGAGTTGACCACACTCCAGTCAACGGTAGACAAAGATGATGTGATCCTCAGCAAGAGACCTAAATCTACATCCTTTAAGCCAGCAAAGAAATCATTAAATTTCAGGTACACCCGACGGACCCAAACAAAACAGCGTCCATCGGAGCTCAGCTCGATCCTGCAGTGGACGAAGCGTTACGAGCTTTCTTACAAGAAAACTGGGACATCTTCGCCTGGCACCCTTCCGACATGCCCGGCATCCCACGACGGCTGGCAGAACATAGTCTGAATATCATCGCAGGCTTTAAGCCCGTAAAACAGACTCTGCGCCGCTTCTCCGAGCCCAAACGACAAGCTATGGGTGAAGATCTTGCTAAATTGCTAGAGGCCGGATTCATTCGGGACATTAAGCACCCTGAATGGTTGGCAAACCTGGTTATGGTACCAAAGAAAGACAGATCCTGGCGGCTATGTGTCGACTTTAAAGACCTCAACAAGGCCTGCCCCAAGGACCCCTTCCCTCTACCACGTATAGACCAGATTATTGATGCCACAGCCAGACACGACTCGCTGTGTTTCCTCGATGCTTATTCCGGATACCATCAGATTAAAATGAAGGAATCCGATCAAGCGGCAACCGCATTCATCACCCTTACGGGCCTTTTTGCTTCAACACAATGCCTTTCGGGCTAAAAAGCGTTGGGGCTACATACCAGCGCATGATCCAGACCTATCTCGAAAAACAGGTTGGCAAAATAGTCGAGGCGTACGTGGACGACGTGGTCATTAAAACCAAACACGTTAGCAATTTGATCGACGACTTAAGGCAAACCTTTGCTAACCTACGCGAATACAATATTCGGCTCAATCCGGAGAAGTGTGTATTTGGCGTTCCCGCTGGCAAATTGCTCGGATTCATCGTCTCCCATCGAGGAATAGAAGCGAATCCGACCAAGATCCGCGCCTTATCCGAACTTGCTGTTCCCACAGAGCTCAAGCATGTCCAAAGATTGGCGGGATGCGTGGCGGCATTAAGTCGCTTCATCTCCCGCCTCGGTGAAAAAGCTTTACCACTGTATAAGTTGCTGAAACGGACCAAGAATTTCGAATGGACCGATGAAGCAAAGGCTGCGTTAGAAGAAATCAAGATACTCCTGGCAAGTAACCTTATACTCACAGCACCAGGCGCTGGTGAGCCCATGTTATTATACATATCGGCCACCAACCAAGTTGTTAGCGCGGTGCTCATCGTCGAACGAACAGAGGAGGGGCACAAATTCCATATACAAAAGCCGGTCTATTACGTGTCAGAAGTACTAACGCAATGCAAGTACAGATACCCGCACTATCAGAAGATAGCCAACATAGTTTTTATGGCCTCACGGAAACTACGACACTACTTCCAAGAGTGTGCGGTTACGGTGGCATCCGAAGTCCCCTTGAATGATATAATCAATAACAGGGACGCCACCAGCCGTATAGCCAAATGGGCGATCGAGCTCCTCCCTTTCGAGATTACTTACAAACCACGTCGAGCTATTAAATCTCAGGTATTGGCAGATTTCCTCGCCGAATGGACAGAAGCCGAACTCCCCAGAGAATATAGTACATACTCCCATTGGACGATGTACTTTGATGGATCCAAAACTTTGGCCGGTCTGGGGGCTTGAGTCGTTCTCACATCCCCCACAGGTGATAACGTACGGTACGCATTGCAGATCATGTATGCCGACTCCAATAATCCAGCCGAATACGAAGCCCTCCTGCACGGTCTTCGGATGGCAGCCTCAATGGGCATAAAGCGGCTGGAAGTACGGGGAGATTCCAATCTGGCCATCTCTCAAGTCAATGGCGAGTTCGATGCTAAGAATCCAAAGATGGCGGCATATAGAAACGCCGTCATCAAGATATCCGCACGGTTCGAGGGGCTAGAATTTCACCACGTCGCTAGAGACGACAACCAAGCTGCCGATATACTGGCTCATTTAGGAGCCAAACGCGATCCTGTCCCACCAAACACTTTTTTGGAATGGCTCTTTAAGAGTCCGATTGTCAGTGGGTAGAGGAGCTTGACTCCGTTCTATGGGGCTTGCGCACCACCCCGAATAGATCAACGGGATACACACCGTTCTTCATGGTCTACGGGGCTGAAGCGGTCCTTCCGTGTGATATCATTCACGACGCACCGAGAGTGCGCATGTACGAGGAAAGAGAAGCCGAGTTAGATCGGCAGGATGACTTGGACGCCTTGGAAGAGGAGCGTGATATACCTCGGGCCCGTTCTACTTTTTATCAGCAGCAGGCCCGGCATTACCAGAGAAGGGAGGTCAGGGCACAACCATACAACGTGGGTGAACTAGTCTTACGACTACCGGAGAAGCAGAAGCATAAACTCAAACCCAAATGGGAAGGCCCCTTCATCATCGACGAGGTACTCACAGGAGGAGCTTACCGTCTTCGGAACCCGCAGGACAACCGCCTTGAACCAAACCCATGGAACGCAGCTCGTCTTCGGCGCTTCTACGGTTAGACCGGTGTTGTCACACTTTTTACGTTTCTTTTTTCTTTCTTTTCATTATTATTTCTTCTCCCTCCCACCGTGCTTTCTGGCAGGGTTGATTTCTTTTCCTCCCCAACTCTATGTTCGGTTCAACCGATCTTGTACTAATAACTTTCCGGCCTACACCTTTAAGTGTTATATCCGAACATAGTACCCGGGGGCTTCCTTTCCGGAGCCAGTGCTTCTGTGTTATAAGCACCTGTGTACATTTATTGTGTACGCATACTTTCCTTGTCGTTTGATACGCCATCTTATGCATCAATTCGAACTAAGAATTTGCCAAGCTGGGTTGCCTTGCTCCTGTGCTTACCCTCTACGTTCCCGATTGTTCGGCTAGAGGGTAAAGGGAGCACCTCTGCGATTGCTACGACCGGGTAATCCGGATACGTACCTCAGACGGGTGAAGCCAAAAGCTAGCTATCTTAAGTAGACAATTGATCGGCTACGACGGATTTAATTATGGCCATTCATGACCATTGTTCGGGTTTTTCCCTTTACACAAGCCCTTGGCCGCACACTAACAATATACGGCCTTTCTCCTACGATTTGCGTAGTACCCCTGACGAAAGGTATCGATAGAGTTACTATTTTCTTCAGAAGATGTTTCTTATGCTCAGCAGTAATATAACATATCTCCCTGTGTGCTTTCTGTCTGTTCGTACCACATGGCCGGATTGCCTGGTTCCCCGAACATAGTTCCCTCCCCTTCGGGTGATAACTTACAAGGAACACTCCCGAGCTCTTAGCACGGGAGGTTAAAGTCGATGGCCAGTTAAGACAAAGTTCACAACACAGACGGAGTAATTTTTCGATTGTCAAGTACATAGCTACATATGATCATACATATGGCTGCCGATCGAGATTATCAATTATGGTGTCCAGAGAGCAGTCTTGTTGTGAGAGACGGGCGGCCGGCATCACCTGGTCGTATACCAGGTGGAGCGGCACTTCTTGTCCATCTGCCCCCACTGGTCCAACCTGAGCCATACGCTCGGGGTCAAGTCCAGTATAGCGGGTCTTGATCATCGCCCACGCCTCTCGTGCTCCCTCTTGGCAAGACGATGTCTTCCACAGCTCGAACATAGCTCGGGCTCCCTTGAAGCGATCGAGTAACTCGATTATCCTCTCCGGAGGTTGCTCGGCAGGCCATAATGCCTTCACCATGCTTTTCATGGCCTTCCACGCCCGCTCATGAAGGGCAGACCGCTCCTTCAGCAGATTCCCCTGATAGGATCCAATTTCCTCTTCGGGTCGCCCGGACAACAGACCTGCATATAAGCCACGGCATGTGTGTCACACTTCACTTATAAGAGTTACTTTCCGATATTAAAATCGCTCTTACCGAACATGCCTCTCTGCAAATTCTGGTTTTCCCCCTGAGCCTGGGCTAATTGAGCCTTTAAGCTTTCGATTTGTTCGGCTTGTTGTCTGTTCTCCTCCTTCAGGCGGTTCTTCTCGTTAAGATGATGTTGTAAAACGCGATGGCCAGCTTCCAGCTGGGACTCAGCATATTGCTGAGATTCTCGGGCTACATCCAAATCTTTTTATAATTGCCCTATTGATTCAGCTGCTACATAGTACCCTTGCGTAAGCACGGGGATATACTAGAGATCAACAGAATATATACACTCACCGTGTGCCTCCCGAGTAAAGCTCTTCACTTGCTCTAGTTCGGCCTTCAAAGAGTCGACCTGTGTCCGGCTGGTTTCCAGTTCCTTGGCCAGCTGCTTGCACTGCTGCTTCGAGGCCTGCATTTCAATTAGTACGGGGATCCTTAATTCGGTCGTACCGACCAATTTAAGGCTCGGGGGCTACTGAGTCTACACAAGTGTTCGAACTTTAACAAACAACTACTTACCTGCAGGCCGGACGATATCAACTTAACAGCCTCCCCGAACCCAGCTCGGGCGGCCCCGAGGTGTGCATCCGCCGTGCGCAGCGCACCGAACTCTTGTTCGGAAAAGGCCGGATGACGCAAGGCTTCTCGTCGCCGCCGATGATGCATGGCGCTCCCAACCTCCGATTTGGTGACTGATATGGCGTCACCAGAATCGGCTGGGTCGGGATGGACGGTGGGGGCTCCTGTAGCAGGATCGGCATGGGTGGAGGGCCTAGAGTCTTGAGCACCGCCGGGCCTCCTGGCGACGTCTTCGGCGGGTGACGGCCGAACCCTTTGCCTGAACGTTTTGGCAAGATGGTCTCTTGTCAGACCCTATCAAATCATGATATTAAATCAAGCGGTTAAGCGAAATACCTTTGGGATGAACTCGTAGGAGCACTCGCCCCTGTGACCAGCTCATTTGTCGGGTCCTGGTTGTTTTCCAATCCAGGTGCCGCCGCTGCTGCTGGTGTGTGTCGCGTGGATCTACGGCGCTTGGGTGTAGGAGCTGGTGTGTTGGGGTTAGCAGAGGACGCTTGCCGCTTGCGTGAAGTTTTCTTCTTCTTGTTTGTCGCAGGAGAAGGGAAGGACCCAGGGTAATCGGCAATAATATCCACCTTGGTGCCGTCGAGGCCCTCTTGGTAGAAAACCCCGTCCTCGAGTTCAATCGATAGATCTGGGTCTTCATGATAGCCAGGATCGTCGTCACAGGAATAGTCTTCGGGCTGAGGGGCCGGGCAATGTACTGTCTCGATAAAGCTCCTCCATTCCTGTTTATATGAACATAAAAGACTTCGGTCAAAAAAGGGCAAATCAAGAATCCGAATTGTGGTCACGGGATTGAAAGGCTCACCCATTCGATGGGATTATGGCTTGAGTATCCCTCTTTGGTCGATCGCCGAATGAAATCTTCTTGCTCCCCTTTATATAGGTCGGCAAGTACGGCGGCCAATGCCGTTTGATCAGCAGGACCCAGTCTTCAGGAACGAGTAGTATCGCTTGTCCTGTTGTAACGCCACAAGGGGTGTATCCTCTGTTGAAGGGGTTGGACGCACCGGGAGATGGCGGCGGCCATGACGTCTATCATGGTCAGCTTATGATGGGCCAATATCCTCACACGAGCTGCTAAGCGCTGCACCTCAATGCTGTCTTCTTGGGACGAGCTCTTCGGGCGCCAGTTGTACCTCTTCCTCAAGGGGGCATCAAAGTATTCGGACAGACCTTTCCGAGCTGGATCGAATAAAGGGACGTCCTCGATATAGAACCATTCCGAAGTCCGTAGTTTGGATTCCTTTGGTGTCCCCACGGGGTATCCTGTCCCCGCTATGCGGCATACTTCGGCTCCGCCGACCTCGAAGATTGTCTTATCCTGAGTGCGAGGGACAAGGCAAAAGTATTTCCTCCACAACTCAAAGTGCGCCTCGCAACCCAGGAACATCTCGCAAAGGGCGACGAAACCCGAGATGTGCAGAATAGACCCTGAAGTGAGGTGGTGGAGCTGGATCCCATAAAACGCCAGTAGCCCTCTCAGGAACGGATGAATGGGAAACCCGAGTCCTCGCAAAAGGAATGGCACAAAGCACACATTCTCCCCTTTATGCGGATGGGGGAAATTCTCTGCGAGGACCTCGCCGTTGAATGACGTCAAACCAGCACGGACGGCTGTCAGATTCGAGGAAGGAAGATACCCTTGGGTCTCGTGGTCGCGGAGTCGAAGAAGCGACACGGAGCAGCTGATCCAGTCCCCGGGATGGGATCCGTAAGGATCCGAGGAAGAACTGGGGGCGAACGCCATCTTTGGTGGAGACCTTTCGCTGTAGGTTTTTTCCGGTGGGGAAGAAGAGGTTGTGGCTTGGACCACGACTCAGTCTGTTTAAATAAGTGAAGCCTCATTTGTGTTAGGGGCAGTTTCGTACAAAGCTACTGGGCTGCTCGTCTCCCCACGACGCGCGAAGCCCAAGAAACACTATTGGCTCTTTGACGTTTGGCCTTCGGGGCCGAGCTACTCGTGATATACGGACGATCTATGATCGGGAAAAGTTACACGTCGACGGAGGCCGAACTATAGCCCGGCCGATCATAATTTGGAAAAGGAGGAACTCGCCTCGCAAGCCGAAGACTCTGATCATTCGAAGCAGCTGGAACTTGGACCCTTGGCGTTGGAGGCTAGTTCGGGGGCTAATGAGGGAGTCCTGGAATGAGGGGTCCTCGGGAGGCCGGTCTATGTCTTATGGGCCGGACTGTATGGGCCACTTGCCGAACACTAGAAGAGTAGAAGACCTCGTCTCCAAGAAGGAAACATCGAGGATCGTGGCTTGTCCTCCACGTTTGGAGTAGCGAATAGGCATGTTTATCCCTTCGACGTGTAACCGACCATGTGTAAACCCTAGGGACCCCGGCGTCTATATAAGCCGGAGGGTTTTAGGATGTAGAAGGGGAGAACTCGTCTAGGGTTTTAGTCATACGATCTCGTGGTAGATCAACTCTGTAATCCTCATACACTCAATATAATCAAGCAGGACGTAGGGTATTACCTCCATAGGAGGGCCTGAACCTGGGTAAAACCTTGTCCCCTTTGTCTCCTGTTACCATCGATCCAAGTATCACAGTTCGGGACCCCCTACCCGAGATCCGCCGGTTTTGACACCGACAGTTTGTTTTGGCCAACTAGATTGGTAATTCTTGCAATGGGAGAAGTGCTTAGTTTTGGGTTCAATCTTGCGGTGTCCTCACCCAGTGACAAAGTAGGGGTAGCGAGGCACGTATTTGTATTGTTGCCATCGAGGATAAAAAGATGGGGTTTTCATCATATTGCTTGAGTTTATCCCTCTACATCATGTCATCTTACCTAATGCGTTACTCTGTTCTTCATGAACTTAATACTCTAGATGCAGGCAGGAGTCGGTCGATGTGTGGAGTAATAGTAGTAGATACAGAATCGTTTCGGTCTACTTGACACGGACGTGATGCCTATATGCATAATCATTGCCTTGGATATCATCATAACTATGCGCTTTTCTATCAATTGCTCGACAGTAATTTGTTCACCCACCGTATTATTTTCCTTCAAGAGAGAAGCCTCTAGTGAAACCTATGGCCCCCGGGTCTATTTTCCATCTTATATTTTCAGATCTATAAACAATACTTTGCTGCAATCTTTTTACTTTTATTTTACTTTTCGTTTTAGCAATCTTTTATATCTATCTCTATCAGATCTCATCCTTGCAAGCAACCATGAAGGGATTGACAACCCCTTTCTAGCGTTGGGTGCAAGTGTTTGATTGTTTGTGTAGGTGTGAAGATTGGGGACTTGCTTGTATCTCCTACTGGATTGATACCTTGGTTCTCAACAACTGAGGGAAATACTTATCTACTTTGCTGCATCACCCTTTCCTCTTCAAGGGAAAACCAATGCAAGCTCAAGAAGTAGCACTCTCCCCCTCGTAGATGCTCATCACCATGGATAGATCTTGCATGTGCGTAGGAAAAAAAATTGTTTCCCATGCAACTTTCCCCAACACACCTATAGAGTACTCAAGCTCCAGCCCATCAAATCCGTCCATTATTTCATCCACCCCGACAATAGCAAAGCCAGCTGGAACTGGAGTGAAATGGAAAGTTGCATCAGGTCGAGGAGGTAAGACATAGCCGACCGCTGCCTTCAAGGTCAGGTTATGGCATTTCGCCATTAGCACACAATGTTCATTATTCGTGATACCATCCACGGGGTAGCGAGGAGCCGTGCTATCAGGATGAACGAGCTCCGTGGAAGCCATGCTGCTTCTCCGCTGAAATGGTGGGGTAGCATCGTGGGTAGTCTCCAATGAAGGATCTTCGTGCCGCTGAGATGGTTGGCCCGTAGCTCACTGGCTCTCAGGTGCCTCTAGTTTCGCTAATCTTTCATTCATCTTCTGCATTTCGCTTGCTTCCTCTTTCTTCTTTCTCTGTCGGCTTCTGTCACCAGTGCTGTCGGGAAACCCAACCTTCCACGAAACGGAGCCTGATGTGCCTCGTGTTCGTCCAGGGTGTTCAGGATTCCTGAGGGCAAATGACAGCTCGTCCTTCTCTCTGTCGGGAACGAACGTCCCTTCCAGCGATTTCTTGATTGCTTCCTCAAGCTTTTTGACAGGTGTTTCAAGTTGACCTTTCGTCCAGACACACTTCCCTGTTTCTGAGTCCAAAGTTCCCCCAACCCCTAAGAACCAAGTCCTTGCCCGATCTGGCCAGTGCAATGTCGCTGGTTGGACACCTTTAGCAAGCAGGTCTTGCTCAGCTTTGTCCCACATAGGCCGGGCTTTACTGTAGCCACCTGACCCCGTAACATGGTGACACTTCTTATCTGGAGTCTCGTCTTTCTCGACAAACTTTCTGTTCAATAGTTTGTTCCAGTTCTTCAATAGTTCTGCCATCTTCTTAAGAGCAAACGCCTTGACCTTTCACTGTATAACTGGGTTATTCGGATCCTCCTCTAGCGGTAGGCTGAAATTTCTCATCAGCGTGTTCCAAAGATCATCTTTTAGTCTATCGTGGACATAAGGAACTTCAGGGTCCTTCTTATTCCATTCTTGGATGCTGATCGGGACGCTGTCCCTAACAATAACTCCGCACTGATGTATAAATTTGTCCTTGGTCCGCTTGGGAGCAATCGGTTGGCCTTCTGGAGAGACTTCTTCGATCGTGAACCTTTCATCCGGGTCCAACCTTCTCTTCGGGCCTCGTCTCCTTACCGAAGTGGAGCTCGATCCGGATGGCTAATTAAAAGAAGAAAGAAGCATTAATATATGTACATACAAAACAATTAATGCATCTAGTCAGCAGAGGATTAATTAATATATATATATATATACCTCGCCGGACTTTGAAGCAGTTAAGGCTCCCTTCTCCATTCGATCACCGGAGCCGTCATGATCTCCTTCGTCCTCCATTCGATCACCGGAGCCGTCATGATCTCCTTCCTCCTCACCGGAGCCATCATCCTCTCTTTCCTCACCATCGGTCTCGTTGAGAAACGACAAGGTGATATCACCTCCGGCTAGGATTATATCCCCCACCAACTCTTCTTTTTCTAAGTCTCTGTCCATAGTTTCTGCAAATATTACAACATGGCAATATACAACCATGAGAGATGGATTAGTGGCAAACATAGACTTAATCACAACAAGGAATCATATGCATATGAGCAATGGATTAGTGGGAAACATCATGCAAAGTTCACAAGTTTTATAACAGTCAGTTTCAGACGATCGTCGAGGACTCCTCCCCCCTCATGTCTGATGAGTCGTCCTATCTTTCGAGAGAGGATACTTTGCAGACCGCCTCTCTCATGGTCGTCGAGGATACTTGCGGACCCCCACCCCCCTCATGTCGAAGTTATCGGGGATATGTTGAATTCCCGAGAGAGTTAGGGGTGTTCTAACGCGGCACTACACGATATAGGTGAAGGGGGATAACATCCGGGAATGTTTTCCCAAAGTCTGCATTTTCGGACAGATGAAAATTAAAGCTTTTCATGGCTGGTTTTGAAAAAATAAATATACTATAACTAAACAATTTATACACATATAGTGTCATACATATACATGAACATATACATACATATACATGAACATATACATACATACATACATGAAAAAAAATAGTGCCATACCTATACATGAACATATACATACATACATACATACATACATACATACATGAAAAAAATAAAGTGCCATACAACATACATACATACATGAACAAAAATATAGTGACAATGGTGGCGGCAGCGCAGGGCGGCGGCGGCAGCGCCAGTGGCGGCGGCAGCGGCAGCGGAGGCCTTGGGAATGGGGGGGGCTCACTAGGGGCGCGGCGATGGAGCTGGAGGCCGGCGACGTCAATGAGGGCCGGCTCGGGGGCACGCGGCGACGGGGCGGAGAGCGCGCGAGGAGGTCCGGCGCCGGCGACGGTCAGCGGGCTCGGGGATGCAGGGCGTCGGCGAGGGCGACGGCAAAATCCGGCAGCCTGGTGGCGTCGAGGTCGTCGTCGGCGCCGTCGGGGGAGAGGAGAGAAGAAACTACAGATGGATTGGAAAAACTGCTAAGTGCCATTTATATAGCCCCCCCTTTAGTCCCGGTTGAAGCCACCAACCGGGACTAAAGGTCAATTTCCAGCAGCCCAAAGGGCGGGAAGGAGAGCCCTTTAGTCCCGGTTAGTGGCACCAACCGGGACTAAAGGGGGGCATTAGTCGCGGTTGGCGCCATGAACCGGGACTAAAGGGCTGTGCTTCCCGCATCCACAAGTTTAGTCCCACCTCGCTAGTCGAGAGGGGCTCAGAGTGTTTTATAAGCGCTGCTGCCGCTGCCCTCTCGAGCTCCTCTCTAATGCGGGCAGTACATGCCTATCTGACGCCCTGTTGGACCTTCTAGCACTGCGGGCCTGCATCCTAGCCCATTTCTAGGGTTTCTAGTCGTATGCAGGACGTGGTGCCTAGTAGGCGGGCCTTTTTTTGCATATATTATGTTTTTAAATTTTTAATGTTATTTTTTGCCTATGTTATTTTTAGTTATATAATTTTAGTTGCATAAATTTTATATAATTTTAGTTGCATAATTTTTCTTTTTTATTGATTCTTTTTAGTTGATTCCTTTTGCTATTAATATATAAAAGCTTTTTAGTTTCTATTAAAGCTTGTAACAAAATATACTTTATGAAAATTCTTTTTAATATTAAAGTTTTTAACAAATAAATACTTTGATAATTTTAGTTAATATTATTTTGATTCTTTTTGCTAATGAAGAATATTATATTTAATTGATTGTTTTTAGTTCATTCTTTGTGCTATTACAGTTTTATAAAATACTTTTTCTGCATATTTTTAACACATTTTAACTCAAGACTTTTTCTGCATTCAATATGCACCATTGAAAGCCACATCATCACTTTTCAACCCATTTCTGACTTCATTTGCTATTTTTCATGCATTTCATGATTTATTTTGAGCTAAAATAACCCTGAAATTGAAAAGCACTGCAAATGAACTCTAAAATGGTTGAAAGTTGGCATGGTATCATAATTTCACCCACATAACATGTGCTAAAAAGTTGAGAGGGTTACGGGAAAAACTGGATGCACTTCGTGTACAAACTCGACAATCTCTTTCGAAGTATCAGGGTTTCGGACGAAAACTCGTCTATTACAAAGGGATTTTATTTTTTTAAACATATTTTAAATCAATACTTTTTCTGCATGCAATATGCACCATTCAAACCCACATCATCACTTTTCAACTCTTTTCTGACTTCATTTGCTATTTTTCATGCATTTCATGATTTATTTTGAGCTAAAATGACCTTGAAATTGAAAAGCACTGCAAATGAACTCTGAAATGGTTGAAAGTTGGCATGGTATCATAATTTCACCCACATAGCATGTGCTAAAAAAATTGAGAGGGTTACAGAAAAAACTGGATGCACTTCGTGTACAAACTGGACAATCTCCTTCGAAGTATCAGGGTTTCGAACGAAAACACGTCTATTACAAAGGGATTTCATTTTTTAAACATATTTTAACTCAAAACTTTTTCTGCATTCAATATGCACCATTCAAAGCCACATCATCACTTTTCAACCCTTTTCTGACTTCATTTGCTATTTTTCATGGATTTCATGATTTATTTTGAGCAAAAATGACCCTGAAATTGAAAAGCACTGCAAATGAACTCTGAAATGGTTGAAAGTTGGCATGGAATCATAATTTCACCCACATAGCATGTGCTAAAAAGTTGAGAGGGTTACGGGAAAAACTGGATGCACTTCGTGTACAAACTAGACAATCTCCTTCGAAGTATGAGGGTTTGGTCGAAAACTCGTCTATTACAAAGGGATTTCATTTTTTTGAACATATTTTAACTCAAGACTTTTTCTGCATTCAATATGCACCATTCAAAGCCACATCATCACTTTTCAACCCTTTTCTAACTTCATTTGCTATTTTTCATGCATTTCATGATTTATTTTGAGCTAAAATGACCCTGAAATTGAAAAGCACTGCAAATGAACTCTGAAATGGTTGAAAGTTGGCATGGTATCATAATTTCACCCACATAGCATGTGCTAAAAAGTTGAGAGGGTTACGGGAAAAACTGGATACACTTCGTGTACAAACTGGACCATCTCCTTCGAAATATCACGGTTTCAGACGAAAACTCGTCTATTACAAAGGGATTTCATTTTTTTAAACATATTTTAACTCAAGACTTTTTCTACATTCAATATGCACCATTCAAAGCTACATCATCACTTTTCAACCCTTTTCTGACTTCATTTGCTATTTTTCATGCATTTCATGATTTATTTTGAGCTAAAAGGACCCTGAAATTGAAAAGCACTGCAAATGAACTCTGAAATGGTTGAAAGTTGGCATGGCATCATAATTTCACCCACATAGCATGTGCTAAAAAGTTGAGAGGGTTACGGGAAAAACTGGATGCACTTCGTGTACAAACTGGACAATCTCTTTCGAAATATCAGGGTTTCGGACGAAAACTCGTCTATTACAAAGGAATTTCATTTTTTAAACATATTTTAACTCAATAATTTTTCTGCGTTCAATATGCACCATTCAAAACCACATCATCACTTTTCAACCCTTTTATGACTTCATTTGCTATTTTTCATGAATTTCATGATTTATTTTGAGCTAAAATGACCCTGAAATTGAAAAGCACTGCAAATGAACTCTGAAATGGTTGAAAGTTGGCATGGTATCATAATTTCACCCCACATAGCATGTGCTAACAAGTTGAGAGGGTTACGGGAAAAACTAGATGCACTTCGTGTACAAACTGGACAATCTCATTCGATGTATCAGGGTTTCGTACGAAAACTCGTCTATTACAAAGGGATTTCATTTTTTAAACAAATTTTAACTCAAGACTTTTTCTGCATTCAATGTGCACCATTGAATGCCACATCATCACTTTTCAACCCTTTTCTGACTTCATTTGCTATTTTTCATGCATTTCATGATTTATTTTGAACTAAAATGACCCTGAAATTGAAAAGCACTGCAAATGAACTCTGAAATGGTTGAAAGTTGGCATGGTATCATAATCTCACCCACATAGCATGTGCTAAAAAGTTGAGAGGGTTACGGGAAAAACTGGATGCACTTCGTGTATAAACTGGACAATCTCTTTCAAAGTATCAGGGTTTCGGACGAAAACTTGTCTATTACAAAGGGATTTCATTTTTTAAACATATTTTAAGTCAAGACTTTTTCTGCATTCAATATGCACCATTCAAAGCTACATTATCACTTTTCAACCCTTTTGTGACTTCATTTGCTATTTTTCATGCATTTCATGATTTATTTTGAGCTAAAATGACCCTGAAATTGAAAAGCACTGCAAATGAACTCTGAAATGGTTGAAAGTTGGCATAGTATCATAATTTGACCCACATAGCATCTGCTAAAAAGTTGAGAGGGTTACGGGAAAAACTGGATGCACTTCGTGTACAAACTGGACAATCTCCTTCGAAATATCAGAGTTTCGGACGAAAACTCGTTTATTACAAAGGGATTTCATTTTTTTAAACATATTTTAACTCAATACTTTTTCTGCATTCAATATGCACCATTGAATGCCACATCATCACTTTTCAACCCTTTTCTGACTTCATTTGCTATTTTTCATGAATTTCATGATTTATTTTGAGCTAAAATGACCCTGAAATTGAAAAGCACTGCAAATGAACTCTGAAATAGTTGAAAGTTGGCATGGTATCATAATTTCACCCACATAGCATGTGCTAAAAAAATTGAGAGGGTTACAGAAAAAACTGGATGCACTTCGTGTACAAACTGGACAATCTCCTTCGAAGTATCAGGGTTTCGAACGAAAACACGTCTATTACAAAGGGATTTCATTTTTTAAACATATTTTAACTCAAAACTTTTTCTGCATTCAATATGCACCATTCAAAGCCACATCATCACTTTTCAACCCTTTTCTGACTTCATTTGCTATTTTTCATGGATTTCATGATTTATTTTGAGCAAAAATGACCCTGAAATTGAAAAGCACTGCAAATGAACTCTGAAATGGTTGAAAGTTGGCATGGAATCATAATTTCACCCACATAGCATGTGCTAAAAAGTTGAGAGGGTTACGGGAAAAACTGGATGCACTTCGTGTACAAACTAGACAATCTCCTTCGAAGTATGAGGGTTTGGTCGAAAACTCGTCTATTACAAAGGGATTTCATTTTTTGAACATATTTTAACTCAAGACTTTTTCTGCATTCAATATGCACCATTCAAAGCCACATCATCACTTTTCAACCCTTTTCTAACTTCATTTGCTATTTTTCATGCATTTCATGATTTATTTTGAGCTAAAATGACCCTGAAATTGAAAAGCACTGCAAATGAACTCTGAAATGGTTGAAAGTTGGCATGGTATCATAATTTCACCCACATAGCATGTGCTAAAAAGTTGAGAGGGTTACGGGAAAAACTGGATACACTTCGTGTACAAACTGGACCATCTCCTTCGAAATATCACGGTTTCAGACGAAAACTCGTCTATTACAAAGGGATTTCATTTTTTTAAACATATTTTAACTCAAGACTTTTTCTACATTCAATATGCACCATTCAAAGCTACATCATCACTTTTCAACCCTTTTCTGACTTCATTTGCTATTTTTCATGCATTTCATGATTTATTTTGAGCTAAAAGGACCCTGAAATTGAAAAGCACTGCAAATGAACTCTGAAATGGTTGAAAGTTGGCATGGCATCATAATTTCACCCACATAGCATGTGCTAAAAAGTTGAGAGGGTTACGGGAAAAACTGGATGCACTTCGTGTACAAACTGGACAATCTCTTTCGAAATATCAGGGTTTCGGACGAAAACTCGTCTATTACAAAGGAATTTCATTTTTTTAAACATATTTTAACTCAATACTTTTTCTGCGTTCAATATGCACCATTTAAAACCACATCATCACTTTTCAACCCTTTTATGACTTCATTTGCTATTTTTCATGAATTTCATGATTTATTTTGAGCTAAAATGACCCTGAAATTGAAAAGCACTGCAAATGAACTCTGAAATGGTTGAAAGTTGGCATGGTATCATAATTTCACCCCACATAGCATGTGCTAACAAGTTGAGAGGGTTACGGGAAAAACTAGATGCACTTCGTGTACAAACTGGACAATCTCATTCGAAGTATCAGGGTTTCGTACGAAAACTCGTCTATTACAAAGGGATTTCATTTTTTAAACAAATTTTAACTCAAGACTTTTTCTGCATTCAATGTGCACCATTGAATGCCACATCATCACTTTTCAACCCTTTTCTGACTTCATTTGCTATTTTTCATGCATTTCATGATTTATTTTGAGCTAAAATGACCCTGAAATTGAAAAGCACTGCAAATGAACTCTGAAATGGTTGAAAGTTGGCATGGTATCATAATCTCACCCACATAGCATGTGCTAAAAAGTTGAGAGGGTTACGGGAAAAACTGGATGCACTTCGTGTATAAACTGGACAATCTCTTTCAAAGTATCAGGGTTTCGGACGAAAACTTGTCTATTACAAAGGGATTTCATTTTTTAAACATATTTTAAGTCAAGACTTTTTCTGCATTCAATATGCACCATTCAAAGCTACATTATCACTTTTCAACCCTTTTGTGACTTCATTTGCTATTTTTCATGCATTTCATGATTTATTTTGAGCTAAAATGACCCTGAAATTGAAAAGCACTACAAATGAACTCTGAAATGGTTGAAAGTTGGCATAGTATCATAATTTGACCCACATAGCATCTGCTAAAAAGTTGAGAGGGTTACGGGAAAAACTGGATGCACTTCGTGTACAAACTGGACAATCTCCTTCGAAATATCAGGGTTTCGGACGAAAACTCGTCTATTACAAAGGGATTTCATTTTTTTAAACATATTTTAACTCAATACTTTTTCTGCATTCAATATGCACCATTGAATGCCACATCATCACTTTTCAACCCTTTTCTGACTTCATTTGCTATTTTTCATGAATTTCATGATTTATTTTGAGCTAAAATGACCCTGAAATTGAAAAGCACTGCAAATGAACTCTGAAATGGTTGAAAGTTGGCATGGTATCATAATTTCACCCCACATAGCATGTGCTAACAAGTTGAGAGGGTTACGGGAAAAACTAGATGCACTTCGTGTACAAAATGGACAATCTCATTCGAAGTATCAGGGTTTCGTACGAAAACTCGTCTATTACAAAGGGATTTCATTTTTTAAACATATTTTAACTCAAGACTTTTTCTGCATTCAATATGCACCATTGAAAGCCACATCATCACTTTTCAACCCTTTTCTGACTTCATTTGCTATTTTTCATGCATTTCATGATTTATTTTGAGCTAAAATGACCCTGAAATTGAAAAGCACTGCAAATGAACTCTAAAATGGTTGAAAGTTGGCATGGTATCATAATCTCACCCACATAGCATGTGCTAAAAAGTTGAGAGGGTTACGGGAAAACTGGATGCACTTCGTGTATAAACTGGACAATCTCTTTCAAAGTATCAGGGTTTCGGACGAAAACTTGTCTATTACAAAGGGATTTCATTTTTTTAAACATATTTTAAGTCAAGACTTTTTCTGCATTCAATATGCACCATTCAAAGCTACATCATCACTTTTCAACCCTTTTGTGACTTCATTTGCTATTTTTCATGCATTTCATGATTTATTTTGAGCTAAAATGACCCTGAAATTGAAAAGCACTGCAAATGAACTCTGAAATGGTTGAAAGTTGGCAGAGTATCATAATTTGACCCACATAGCATCTGCTAAAAAGTTGAGAGGGTTACGGGAAAAACTGGATGCACTTCGTGTACAAACTGGACAATCTCCTTCGAAATATGAGGGTTTCGGACGAAAACTCGTCTATTACAAAGGGATTTCATTTTTTAAAACATATTTTAACTCAAGACTTTTTCTGCATTCAATATGCACCATTCAAAGCCACATCATCACTTTTCAACCCTTTTCTGACTTCTTTTGCTATTTTTCATGCATTTCATGATTTATTATGAGCTACAATGACCCTGAAACTGAAAAGCACTGCAAATGAACTCTGAAATGATTGAAAGTTGGCATGGCATCATAATGTCACCCACATAGCATCTGCTAAAAAGTTGAGAGGGTTACTGGAAAAACTGGATGCACTTCGTGTACAAACTGGACAATCTCCTTCGAAATATGAGGGTTTCGGACGAAAACTCGTCTATTACAAAGGGATTTCATTTTTTAAAACATATTTTAACTCAAGACTTTTTCTGCATTTAATATGCACCATTCAAAGCCACATCATCACTTTTCAACCCTTTTCTGACTTCTTTTGCTATTTTTCATGCATTTCATGATTTATTATGAGCTACAATGACCTTGAAATTGAAAAGCACTGCAAATGAACTCTGAAATGATTGAAAGTTGGCATGGCATCATAATTTCACCCACATAGCATCTGCTAAAAAGTTGAGAGGGTTACGGGAAAAACTGGATGCACTTCGTGTACAAACTGGACAATCTCCTTCGAAATATCAGGGTTTCGGACGAAAACTCGTCTATTACAAAAGGATTTTATTTTTTAAAACATATTTTAACTCAAGACTTTTTCTGCATTCAATATGCACCATTCAAAGCCACATCATCACTTTTCAACCCTTTTCTGACTTCATTTGCTATTTTTCATGCATTTCATGATTTATTATGAGCTACAATGACCCTGAAATTGAAAAGCACTGAAAATGAACTCTAAAATGGTTGAAAGTTGGCATGGTAGCAGAATTTCACCCACATAGCATGTGCTAAAAAGTTGAGAGGGTTACGGGAAAAACTGGATGCACTTCGTGTACAAACTGGATAATCTCTTTCGATGTATTAGGGTTTCGGACGAAAACTCGTCTATTACAAAGGATTCAGTTTTTTATACATATTTTAACTCAAGACTTTTTCTGCATTCAATATGCACCATTGAAAGCCACATCATCACTTTTCAACCCTTTTCTGACTTCATTTGCTATTTTTCATGCATTTCATGATTTATTTTGAGCTAAAATAACCCTGAAATTGAAAAGCACTGCAAATGAACTCTAAAATGGTTGAAAGTTGGCATGTTATCATAATTTCACCCACATAGCATGTGCTAAAAAGTTGAGAGGGTTACGGGAAAAACCGGATGCACTTCGTGTACAAACTGGACAATCTCCTTCGAAGTATGAGGGTTTGGTCGAAAACTCGTCTATTACAAAGGGATTTCATTTTTTTTAACATATTTTAACTCAAGACTTTTTCTGCATTCAATATGCATCATTCAAAGCCACATCATCACTGTTCAACCCTTTTCTGACTTCATTTGCTATTTTTCATGCATTTCATGATTTATTTTGAGCTAAAATGACCCTGAAATTGAAAAGCGCTGCAAATGAACTCTTAAATGGTTGAAAGCTGGCATGGTATCATAATTTCACCCACATAGCATGTGCTAAAAAGTTGAGAGGGTTACGGGAAAAACTGGATGCACTTCGTGTACAAACTGGACAATCTCCTTCGAAATATCACGGTTTCAGACGAAAACTCGTCTATTACAAATGGATTTCATTTTTTAAACATATTTTAACTCAAGACTTTTTTTACATTCAATATGCACCATTCAAAGCTACATCATCACTTTCAACCCTTTTCTGACTTCATTTGCTATTTTTCATGCATTTCATGATTTATTTTGAGCTAAAAGGACCCTGAAATTGAAAAGCACTGCAAATGAACTCTGAAATGGTTGAAAGTTGGCATGGCATCATAATTTCACCCACATAGCATGTGCTAAAAAGTTGAGAGGGTTACGGGAAAAACTGGATGCACTTCGTGTACAAACTGGACAATCTCTTTCGAAGTATCAGGGTTTCGGACGAAAACTCGTCTATTACAAAGGGATTTCATTTTTTAAACATATTTTAACTCAATACTTTTTCGGCGTTCAATATGCACCATTCAAAATCACATCATCACTTTTCAACCCTTTTCTGACTTCATTTGCTATTTTTCAAGCATTTCATGATTTATTTTGAGCTAAAATGACCCTGAAATTGAAAAGCACTGCAAGTGAACTCTGAAATGGTTGAAAGTTGGCATTGTATCATAATTTCACCCACATAGCATGTGCTAACAAGTTGAGAGGGTTACGGGAAAAACTGGATGCACTTCGTGTACAAACTGGACAATCTCATTCGAAGTATCAGGGTTTCGTACGAAAACTCGTCTATTACAAAGGGATTTCATTTTTTAAACATATTTTAACTCAAGACTTTTTCTGCATTCAATATGCACCATTGAAAGCCACATCATCACTTTTCAACCCTTTTCTGACTTCATTTGCTATTTTTCATGCATTTCACGATTTATTTTGAGCTAAAATGACCCTGAAATTGAAAAGCACTGCAAATGAACTCTGAAATGGTTGAAAGTTGGCATGGTATCATAATCTCACCCACATAGCATGTGCTAAAAAGTTGAGAGGGTTACAGGAAAAACTGGATGCACTTCGTGTATAAACTGGACAATCTCTTTCAAAGTATCAGGGTTTCGGACGAAAACTTCTCTATTACAAAGGTATTTCATTTTTTTAAACATATTTTAACTCAATACTTTTTCTGCATTCAATATGCACCATTGAAAGCCACATCATCACTTTTCAACCCTTTTCTGACTTCATTTGCTATTTTTTATGCATTTTATGATTTATTTTAAGCTAAAATGACCCTAAAATTGAAAAGCACTGCAAATGAACTCTGAAATGGTTGAAAGTGGCATGGTATCATAATTTCACCCACATAGCATGTGCTAAAAAGTTGAGAGGGTTACGGGAAAAACTGGATGCACTTCGTGTAAAAAACTGGACAATCTCTTTCCAAGTATCAGGGTTTCGGACGAAAACTCGTCTATTACAAAGGGATTTCATTTTTTTAAACATATTTTAAGTCAAGACTTTTTCTGCATTCAATATGCACCATTCAAAGCTACATCATCACTTTTCAACCCTTTTGTGACTTCATTTGCTATTTTTCATGCATTTCATGATTTATTTTGAGCTAAAATGACCCTGAAATTGAAAAGCACTGCAAATGAACTCTTAAATGGTTGAAAGTTGGCATGGTATCATAATTTCACCCACATAGCATGTGCTAAAAAGTTGAGAGGGTTACGGGAAAAACTGGATGCACTTCGTGTACAAACTGGACAATCTCCTTCGAAATATCAGGGTTTCGGACGAAAACTCGTCTATTACAAAGGGATTTCATTTTTTAAAACATATTTTAACTCAAGACTTTTTCTGCATTCAATATGCACTATTCAAAGCCACATCATCACTTTTCAACCCTTTTCTGACTTCATTTGCTATTTTTCATGTATTTCATGATTTATTTTGAGCTAAAATAACCCTGAAATTGAAAAGCACTACAAATGAACTCTGAAATGGTTGAAAGTTGGCATGGTATCATAATTTCACCCACATAGCATGTGCTAATGTATCAAAAACCATTACAGAACATCATGAATAGAGAAGTGACCAAATTAATACAAGTTCATCATCACATTAAAACCAAAATACAGTAGTGATCAAATGTTATTACTGAAAAAATAAATACATAAAGTTCATACATAGTTCTCATAGAACAACATATAGCTCTCTAGAGCATCTAATTAAAACATAAATTAAAACTAATATACAACTATGTAAAACATTTAAATACAACAACAAATGCGATCATAATCGCAACTAAGGTAACAATTGATCCAACAGCATAATGATACCAAGCCTCATTATCAATGGCATATTTTCTTATCTTTCTAATCTTCAAGCGCATTGCATCCATCTTGATCTTGTGGTCATCGACGACATCGGCAACATGCAACTCCAATTTCATCTTCTCCTCCTCAATTCTTTTCAATTTTTCTTTCAAATCCTCGTTTTCTTTTCAACTAAATTTAACCTCTCAACAAGAGGATCGGTTGGAATTTCCGGTTCACATACCTCCTAGATAAACACATCTATGTCACGTTGGTCGGCATAATTGTCATAAACACTAAATGAAACAAATAGTTATAAAAGATAATATACCACATCCGAATCATAGACCGGACGAGGGCCGACGTGGGCGGATACCATAACCATGGACCTATATAATCACAAACAATAATAAAAGTAAGAAATTTATACAAGTATCTATATAAATCATACAAGTAAGAACTTTTTTCTTATAAAAAGAAGAAAAGAACAAGAGGCTCACCACGGTGATGCCGGCGACGAGATCGGCGCGGGCGATCGACGACGGTGAGGATGGGGATGGGACATGACGGACCGCCAAACCTAAACAAATCTTGGGGAAAATGGAGCTTGGAGGTCGAGTTTGGAGAGGAGAAAGCTTAAGCGTGGCTCTGGCATTTCATCGAACACCTCGTGTGCATAGGAGGTGAGAGCAAAGCAGCACACACCTCCCACGCGCCGGCCGGCCAAAAAACAGAGGAGTGAGCGGGCAGGGGCAAGCATATATATAGGCATCTCTTTAGTCCCGGTTCCAGCCACCAACCGGGACTAAAGGGGCTGGGCCAGGAGCGAGGCCCTTTAGTCCCGGTTCGTGTCTGGAACTGGGACTAAAGGGGTCAGACGAACCGGGACTGGTTCCTGCCGAGGCCCGGCCGGCGCCCTGGCCTCATGAACCGGGACTGATGCACCCATTAGTCCCGGTTCGTAACACGTCCGGGACTAATGCAATATTCTGGCCCGTTTCAAAGCCCTGTTTTCTACTAGTGGAAGAGGCCGAATGTGTACTCATTGTGTTATGTATCCTCTTGATGTTTCATTTTGAGCCAATAAAATCGAATTTTTATCAAAAAATGTAGTAAGGATATTTCTTTTCCTAAAAGAAAACCAGAAAATTCAGTAATTATACATCGTCACTTCATGATCAGTGCGTGACTGGAGTCAGGCACCCAAAGCCATCGTAGACGCCCACACGGATGACCCGGTCAGTGACTGGTCAATTAAAACTAACCCAGACGAGCTCCTCAAACGAGACTCAAACGTCGTATTCCTCAGCCGGCCGGAATGGCCCAGCCGGCTGCCGAATCCTCCTCCACACCAAGGGTGTCGGACGACATAATCCGCGTCGGCTCTTGGATGGATGGGGTGCGGAGAGCCGGGCGTGGCGGGGGAGACATCGCCTCGACCATGTCCGCACCTACCTGCGACGCCATCAGCGCCTCCCTCTCTCGCTGCCGGCGACGCCACAGCGTCCGGGCGACGTTCTCCGGCTTGCAAGACGAAATGGAGGAAGGGACGCCACCGGACGAGGTGGACTGTGTCTCCGTCGTGGTGGTCGGGGACGGGCTGGAAGACATCACGACGAGGGCTTGGGCGCGGAAAATGTTGGAGGGCAGCGGGAGGAGAAGGAAGAGTTTGGAGAATTAGGGGCAATTTGCGATAGGGTCGGGCTGTCGGGTCCGACGTGGCGGACATAACCGGGCGCGCCCGGGCTCCTCCATATTCGCCTCATATTTTGGCTGGATATGAGGGGTGCCGGTCAGCTCGAGCATTTGAGGCCCGTTTAAGAAGCTCATCTGGATCAAAATTTCATGATCAGTCAGTCAGTGACCGGGAGGCCGATCCGAGTGTATGAGGCGGATTTGGAGCGCCCGACTGTAGATGCTCTTACATATCAAGAGAGAGGGATGGAGAGAGTACCAGGGCTGCAGCAACTGAATTGACAGTCCTTTGCCTTTTCTCCCCTCCCCGCACATCTGCAAGAGAAGCCCACACCGGATGTGTGTTAGCAAAAAATAAACCGCATGTGTCCGGGCGTGAGTTCGTGCTCGCCTTCGTTCGTTGCGTGGAGGAGCTGCATGCAGGAGGGCCGTCGCGATCGGTTAGAGCCAGCCGAATCGTGCGCGCGGCCGGAGCAGTTGGTTCTATGGTAGATGGATGGCCAGGTCATGCGGCTGTTGAGGGAGGTTGCGCACGTCCTGAGGATGACCATGCATGTAGCTAACAGGTTGTGTGTGCATGGCTTAGTTAGTTGGCTTAGTGGCCGGGTGATCCATGCGTGTGTGCGTGATGGCCTTGGTGTGCAAGGTAGCTAGGCGTGTGTGCGTCTGGGTATAAAAGGCCCCTCCCCATGTACTGACCACTTATGAGCCGAGCCTTAAAGAGCCAGAGATAAACGTAGTCTTCGCAGGGATCGTGGTATGCGCCCGATCGGCAGGAGAGAGAGCTTCTCTAGATAGGCTGCGGTGTGTTGCCGCGCCGGGATATGTGCCCAGTAAAATAAGGCCGTTCGTGCGGCCGAGGCACCGTTCGTGTGGCGGAGACGTTTGTGCGCCGGGCAAATTGTGTGTTCCATCTTCCACCTTTGTTTGTGCGAGTGAGAAAGAGCGCTGCTTCGAGGTTTGTCCCAACATTGTGGTTGAACATGGCGGTGTCCAGAGAGACAGAAAGCGCCGAGGCACGACGTCGCGGCGGCACCCGCCGACTTTTTCTTTTTTTATGTTTGCTCGGTCAGTTAATTAACTTACCTGCTTTTTTTGTTGTTGTTTGAGGGGGGTTAACTTACCTGCTGGGCCGAGGAGAAGAGGGCCAAGGACCGTGGACCTTTTTTTAGTGGAAAACCCTTACCGCTCGGTTCGGTTTGGACGTTTAATTAGTACCACACCGGTGGCTTAGCAACGTATGTAGCGGTTTAAAAATGGTGGTACTGAAAGATTCATCGCCGAGGGAAGCCATTCATGCACCAGCGATGCTAGCTAGCTGGTTGAACATGTCTGCTGAGGCACCACCGATGACGGTCATTCATGAGCCAGCTATTCTAGCTAACCTGGCCGCACATGTCTTCCTAGGTGAAAAGCATTCACTGGCGTAGCTAACCAGTGATGTAAGTCTTTTTTCATTTTAGATCTTTTTCCCTTTCTTGCACAACGGGATATATTGACACTATTTTTCTCCTTCCTACAACGGACTATATACATACTATGCCTTTTCTTTTAACGAAAAACAGGCCGTTCTGCCAACGTAAAAAGCACTCCCTCCTGTTGGTTTTCTTTTTACATTTTTCTCTTCCTCATACAATTGACTTTAAACATTGTAAATAATGGTTTTCTTGCAGGGGGTACTTTAGCCCATTGAAGCGTATTGGTTGGACTCGCCACTGGCCACAACCATACATGTCTCATCAAGAACTTATAATTAAAGGCTAAGTCAGGCGCACGGGCCGCCCGTAGGAGGAGCTCGTCACTAGGGGGAGTGGTCGTCCGACTAGGGCGAGATCGGAGTCTATACGAGTCAGGCGTAGGGGCCGACGGCGATCAAACGATGACCGGCAACAACGACGATGTGGGCGGGGTGGGGGGGGGGGGGCGGAGGAGAGAGAGGCGACATTAGGGGAGTCGTCGTCCAGCTGGGGCGGCATCGGCGTCAACACGAGTCAGTCGTAGGGGCCAATGGCGACCAGGCGATGGCCGACGACTAGGACGATGTGCGGGGAAAGGAGAGAGGCGAGAGTGTGAGAGAGAACTGATAGAGTGATGAGCGGGAGGACGGCTAAGTTAATAAGCTCGCGTAGATGTGACAGTTTGTATGCAAATATACCCGCCGCTTTTGCCATATATGCCCACTTCAAGCGTGTGAATTATACAGCGGCATGTCAACAAAAAATTTCTTACTTGTATTATTTAGATAGTTACTTGTATAATTTTCTTACTTGTATTATTGTTTGTTATTATATAGTGCCATGGTTTTGATATCCGCCCCCTTCGGCTCTCGAACGGTGACCGACGCACTGCTGAATACATTACGAGCCAGCATAATTTTATCGGTGTGGCTCAGGCAAACAGTCTGAATGGTTTTATGTGGTGTCCATGTGTTGACTGTGAGAATAACAAGGATTACTCTTCCTCGCAGATCCTTCACACCCACCTGCTTCGGTCCGGTTTCATGCCCAGCTATAATTGTTGGATCAAACACGGAAAAAAACCTAAACACTAGGGCTTGGCAGCACCTGGCGCGTGGCGGCCATTAATCCTGGTTGGTGTTGCCAACAGGGACTAAAGGCCCTCCTGCCTGAGCGCTTCACATCGACCACATGGAGCCCCTTAACACAACCGGGACTAAAGAGGGGGGTCTTTAATCCCGATTGCACAACCGAAACTAAAGACCCTTACGAACTAGGACTAATGTCCCGTTTTCTACTAGTGAGAGATATACATGCTACCATCACATGCAACTTTAGCAGCGCGCTATAAAGCGTACACGCTACAAATAAATGGGACCGGACGCGTGCTTGTTCATGTGGTCCACACTTCACGTTAGTGGTGTCTAGTTTTTAGTGGCACGCCACAGGTTTCTAAAGGACTAGCGAAGTTCTGTTTTGGCGCATCCTACTAGTAGTTTTGGGCTGGTGGGCATGTTGGGTTAAGATGAGTGGCAGTGGGTAGTTCTACTGAACACTGCTAGTAGATGGTCATAAGCGACGCACCTGTTTTACATGAACGCTTCTGCTATTTGAGCAAAATAATTGTCGCGTGCTCTAGTGCAGCACATCGCTTATAGCGAAATCCTATAAGGGATTTCTGCACTAGTGTAACAAAACTAACTGTGTGAAGTTTTTTTTACAGAAATGCCATCTCAATATAAAAAATCAAAACAATCATTTATTAACATAATATAATTGTTGCTCCTATCGAACAAATGTTTTGCTATAGTTGCAGCCAGCAAAGGGGCAAACCAAAATCTTAGTGATATGTGCATAATTGATGTTAAGAAATTACGCCACTCATTCTTAAAATTAAGGTGTATTTTTTGGAGGCTAGCAAACGTAACTAATGCATCATCTAGCTCGCCATTCATTCTTAAAAACCAGCAGTATTAAGAATCATGATAAAATAATTGAGTTTTTCAAGATGAGGAGGGAAGAGACAGGTGGAAGAGGAAGAGCAAGATGAAGAAGAAGGGGAATCTAGTGTATACACAAGGGTTATCACGTGGTAATACTGCTGCTACTTTATTACTGGCGTTTCAAGACAAAAGTACGCCAGCACTAATATGTATATTCCTGGCATGCCATTGTATGCTACGCCGGTGTTATGTGCGTCCCAATGTTGACATAAAAAATGGACCCACAAAATAAATTATTGGCGTCCGGACGAAAGCAACGCCATAAATATAGGAAATACGGCCGGCGTAGTACCAACATGGTACGCCAACAGTAAGTTACGCCTGCATACAACCTTGGGGGCACATACAAGTGGCGTTCAACATACGTCCAGCGCCAACACTAAGTAACTAGCTATGTCATACAAAAATGGCTGACGCCAACGATATTTGAAAAATGTAGTGCTGGCGTCGGCTGAAAAAGGTGCGCCACCAACAAGAGTTGTGGCTAACCATTTCTCTACTAGTGATGACATGACAACATGCAGTTCTAGGGATGAGCTAACGTAGTACTACACGTTACATATGGAGCGGCAAAATATCTACGATATTTCCCGGGTCTCAGGCTTCTACCGAACAAATGATCCTAATGCAAAATGTCCAAGTTATTATGCTAGAGGCATGTGACAGATGAACGGACAACGTATTCGGATTCGTTGGATTTTTTTGATCAACTTTCATATATAAAATATTTTCATTCGAGTTATAATTTATTTTATATGTTTTTTCAAAGTTTTAATAACATTCTAGAATTAACAGATTTATTTTATTTCAGGAAAAAAATATTGCATCATCATGATGTCATCCTCACGTCAGCAGTCAACCCAGCTGTCTCAGGTCAAACCTGACAGCTGGGCCCCACCTGTCATAGACAGTGGGCTAATCCAGAGTTTAGTTTTAAACTAAATAGCTTAATTAGGGGACCGGACCCACATGTCAAGGACTAAATAACTCAAATTAATCATTTTAAATTAACCTTAACTGATTAATGAGGCCAATGACCCTGGGCCCACATGTTAGTTGCCCACTGTCAGTGACTGGGCACAGCCCAATCAACCAGTTGACCGTAGCCAGTTGACCGTGGTCAACTGGTCAACAGGGGAAGGGCTGGCCCACTGGCAGCAACCCTGGGGGTACAGGGGGGAGGGCTGGCCCACTGGCAGCGACCCTGGGGTGGCCCCAGGTCGGCCAGGTCATCTCCGGCGACTGGAGCATCGCTGGCTGCCCTATTCTACAGCGGCGCACACAGGAGGTGGTCAGGATTCGCCTCCCGGCGACCAAATGAGTGGCGGAGCGCACGGATCGGAAGCGGGTTTAGTTTTTTTAGTTAAGCATTGTTGCATTGTGCGCTTATTCCTTAAATATCTTACATATGAAATTTACGCTATTTTCGTAAAAAATACTTGCACTTCATTCCTTGTCCGTTGTAGTTGATGCTATCTTGTATGATGATGATGGTTTTATGTTATATAGGTTGTTTAGATGATGATGGTAATTTGTTGGATGATATGATGTGTTTGATGTTGATGCCATGTGATCATATGATACGGTTTCATGTTATATAGTTGGACCAGATGATGATTTGATGATGTCTGATGATGTGGATGATGTTGTAGCTGTAGGATTTTTTAATCTGCAGGACAGAACCAAACAAGAAAAAAAAATTACAAAAACTATGTCGACAGCTAAACCGTCGGCATAGCCTTGGCGTAGCGCCAGGTGTCGACACATGGCACCTATGTCGATGGCCTTCCCATCGGCATAGGTGCCCACAGGAGTTGCCAAATGATGCCACGTGGCTACGTATGCCGACGGTATAGATGAGAGATATGCTGATGACTATACCATCGGCATAGATCTACCATGGGACCTACCAGATTTTGCCATGTGGCATCTATGCCGACAGCTGTACCGTCAACAGCTAGTGCGTGCACATGTCTGAACGGATCTTGGCGGATGTGTCGTCATATTTTTTTGCCGACGGCCAGAGTAAAGCCATCGGCATAGGTCCTCTATACTGACGGCTTTACTATGCCGACAGGCAACCAAGGTTTGCCGAGGCATTCTATGCCAACGAGCATATGCCGGCAACCACACGTTTTCCGGCCTTTGCCAATGGCTTCGGTCGTCGGCATATACTCTGTTTCTTGTAGTGTGTGGATTTCTTGCCGTTTACAAACAAGATTCTCTAATCCCCATGTGAGGAAGTAGGACTTCTTTGTATATCTTCTCCAAACCGAACACAACAAGGCTTCATGCAATCCACCCCGCAAAAAGAAAAGAAAAGGCTTCATGCAATCCATGCATGTACATAGCTTCATTCTTCTAAATAATATTCGGCTGGTCCCAGTTGCATGTGTGCATCCGACAGGATTTCCTAGTGCATACGTACAATGAAAGCAACCTATGTACGTTGGCGAAGTCTTAAATAAATCCATCTTTTGTAGGAATACTATAGCTGCATGTATAGTCATGCTGGCAACCAAAACCGATCAATCAGAGTCTCGGTCTCTCAGTCGGGTCGTTCTTTTCCTCACCACCGCGCCTGGAACCCTAGCCGCCAGGAGAGGCCAGCCTTCCAGCGCCGTCCTCCGGCGGCTCTCCTCCGCCGACGACCTCGGTCGTCGGTGGTGAGGGGAGTCGCCGGATCCACGCGCGTGGATAGTTTCTAGCTAGAGTATCTTAGTTTTTTAGGCTGTTCATCATCTTGGCTTCGGCGGCGGCGATGGCGGCGCTGAATAAAGTTTCATCAGATCCTACTCCGACAAGGCGATCGGTCCTATGATTGGGGATGGATCTGGAATCCAGTCTGTTCAAGCAAGGATGGTGCGGCGGCGGCAGCATTCTCGTGGTGGACATGTGTCCTCGGGCTTCGTCGTTGCGACGGCGTTTGCTCCAGCGCCGGCGCGGAGCTTGGGAGGTAGTCCAGGAGCAGATGCAGATTGTGGTCTGCATCGGCGGCATCTGGATGATGGTGGATCGTGTGCTGGGTTCTTGGTACGTGGATGGCAGGTATGATTTCCTCCTCCGACGCCTTAGTCATGTGGGGGTGCCAGATCTGGAATTCGATGGCGTGTCCGGGGTGTTGCCCCGGTCTGATTCGTTCAACGGTAATGGTTTCGCCTTTGGCGAGCCACCTTGGAGGTCCGCAAAGCTGCATATCAGCGATGGAGCCGCGTCGAGCTCGGGTGTGAAGGTGATCCATCACTTTTTTCTTTGGTGTCTACTGTGGTGGTGCCAGAGGCAGGTGACGGGCATTGGTGTCAAGCTCAGAGGTTTTTTCGGTCTTGTTTGTAATTTTACTTCTTGGCTGATGTTCCTTTGTGCAAAGGCTAGCGTTCTGCTACGTATTCAGTTTTGCCAGGTCGGTGTGTACGTGACTTGTACTATGATCCTTATGATATAAATGAGATACGTATTACCACGCAAAAAAAAACCAAAACCATGACCTCCGTTTCGTCTTCACCACGTTGAAATATTTTGGCTGAAATACACTTGACATGTAATCCTTTAACACATACTCCCTCTCTGATGTAAATGATCTTATATTTCTTTAGAGAGGGAGTACAATGTTTGAACAACAACACAAGTGTTAGTTGTGGTCGTATTAGTGTGGATATGTTGGAAGGGAGAGAGGAATTTGGTGGAATCGTTGTTGTGTTGCTTGAGCCTCGTGGACATATATATATAGGAGTACAATGATCAACTTGGAGTATAAGACAAGGCAGGATAAATCTTAGTCTATCTCATATTTCCTAACTAATCAATATAACCCCCCCGCAGTCACAACGGTAGCGACGCAGATGGTGAGACTGAAGAAGAATCCGAAGGTAAGCTGACGGTCATCCCCACCCCCCCCCCCCCCCCCCAAGTCGTAACGGTCGATGCATCGGGGAAGTCATGGCTAGAGTAGAAACCGACTAGGTTTCTCAAGCAAGGCAGTAGCCCTTTGTACCGATGTCGAAGTAGCCGAGAGCGTAGGGTGGTGTGGCCGTGGTTGAGGTAGCCGTGCGAAGAACGCCGTGGTCGATGTCGAGTCGGGGTAGCCGGTGTCGAGGTAGTCGCCGAGGAGCCACGGGCACAAAGGGGCGTCGAGTTAGTCATGGGCGCAGTGGTGTCAAAGTAGTGGTGCGCTGGCAAGAAGACGAAGTTGAGACGCGTCGCGCCGGGATTGCCAAGTCTGGGAACACATCGTGGACGAAGGCACGCGTCGGTGTTGCCAGCACCGGGCATGCATAGACGGACGAAGTCGATGTTGACGATGCGTCGCTGC
Source organism: Elymus sibiricus (assembly GCA_039707655.1). Classification (NCBI taxonomy): domain Eukaryota; kingdom Viridiplantae; phylum Streptophyta; class Magnoliopsida; order Poales; family Poaceae; genus Elymus; species Elymus sibiricus. The sequence goes on from CM077675.1 coordinate 529,569,729, forward strand.
AAACTTGCCAGGCCTGGGAACACACTCGGTACGAAGGCACGCAACAGTGTTGGCAACACTGGGCATGCTTAGACGGGGACCTGCACACAACTTGTACGCCACGTCAAGAGGGATAGCAAAGAAGGACTCGACGATGGTTGCGGCGCAAATCGGCGAAGGGCCAATGTCGCCCGCGGTGGTTGGAGTAGATGAAGTGGTTGAGGAAGACAATGGTGACGCTGGTGAAGAACTGGTGTTGGAAGAAGATGAAGGGGGTGGGCGGCCGGTGCGGCTCGGGTGAGCGAGTTGTAGTGGCACCGAAGAAGAGCGGCGGCGACGACAGCTGGTTTGGAGCGCGACAGTGAAGCTTGAAGTAGGCGAGGAAGAACCCATCAGCGTGACGAAGACCGGTGCGGACGGTGGTGATCCCGCGCCAAGGGATTCGGCGCGGCGCATGCCACGGAGAAGTCAACGCGCGGGGACAGCGGAGTGGACCGCGCGCCGTGGCGCTACCACCCGAAGTCACGACGAAGCGGCAGCTCGCGGGTCGGTGCGACGGCGAGAACACCTCGGGGCGGCGGGGTGGATCACGTGCTGCGGCGCTACGGCCGGAAGGGGCGACGCAGTGGCGGTGCGCTCGGTGCAGCCACGGGGACGGCCTCGGGCGGTGGCGGGGACCGCGTTTTGCGGCACTACAACCCGAAGGGGCGGTGTAGCGGCGGGTCACGGGGACCGCATGTCGCGGCACTATAGGCCGAAGGGGCGACATAGCGGCAACGCTCGAGTCGGTGCACCCGCGAGGGCAGCGGTGCTTCGGGCGACGCGGCGATGCAGGGGCAGCCCTTTGCTCGATCGGTGAAGGGGTGCGCTTTACTCGGGACAGTCTTCACGGGACCCACGGAGGCGCACGCAACCGACAGGTCAGATCGGTCGCACGACATAGATGAGGTGGATCGCAGACGGGCGGGTGATCAATCCGATCATGCACGAGATCGGGGACGTCGTTCGGTGGAGTCGGGGTGGCGGCGTCCGAGATGAAGCCGGCGATGACGCTCGCGATCGAAGACAACAGCCGGCCCAACGCGACTGACGAGCCAGCCGGCCCGACGCGGCCGACGAGGGAGGCAGCCGATGTCAGTGAGGCCGACGACCGACAGTCGACGAGCCCGATGCGGCCAAAGCCGGCGTGCCCGACAACCAGCGACGGGGCCGGCGAGGAGATGGCTGGGCGGCCATACACGCGCGATGGAGGCGGGTGGTGATGGAGCATTCCAGGTCGGAGAAGGGCGGCGACGGCCGGCATAGGGCGACGGGCAAACAGATGCACGGTCGACAGCCGTGAGGGGCTGCCGGGCCGGTGTAGAGTCGGGTCGCGTCGATGTCGAAGTAGATGCGCGGTGGTCGACGGCGACGGCGGGCGACGCAAACCAATCTTAGATCGGAATACCACAAAGAAAGCGCCGATCAAAGCGACCGGCGGAAGAGAGAAAAAAATCTGGATCAATAGATCGGGAAAAAGACTCTCTAGGGCAGCCGGTGAACACGATCGGCGGACGAACCCTAGGTACGGGCAGCACGGCACCTGGTGGCGGTCATGGAGGCCGACCGCCCCGGGGGCGGCGCGCCATGCGGAAGCGGCAGGCGGTGGCTAGGTCTAGGAACTTGGGACACATACCATGTTGAAAGGGAGAGAGGGATTTGATGGAATCCTTGTTGTATTGCTTGAGCCTCGTGAGCATATATATATATATATGAGTACAATGGTCAACTTGAAGTACAAGACAAGATATGACAAATCCTAGTCTAGCTCATATTTCCTAACTAATCAATATACTCAAGAGGGTACACCTGGCAGTAGCCACACCTTCCTGTTTTGGTTACAAGTGACACCCAATCAATTGACCTGCAAGTGAATGTGTACTCTTTTATTCACCTGAAAAACTATCTTATTCAATGGAAATCAACATTAAGAACTAACACAATCTACGCAATCCAATTCTTTCAGAGATTAATTCGAATCAGACAATCAATTCGATACTTAGAAAACAGTGTTAACTATCCTTGGTTCAAAAGCTTTATTATTTCACAGGTTGGTAAACATGACATTTAGGCGGCTAAGCTGATAAATAACCGTGGTACCACCTATATCGCCACCCTTTTCCTCATGTGCTCAACTTGGGGACAAGAGTGTGAAATCCCACAATTGGAATCAGATTACCATAGCCATAATCATCACACCCTTTGGCCTCATCACACACCTTGTTTGCATGTGCTGATTGTACTTGGACTGAGAAGACTCCAGCAGATGTTGTCACAACAATGACGTTTGCTCCTTCGGCAAAGCCCGGCACATGGACTGGACATGCTACATCCATAGTAGTTGTGACAGTAGCAACAACAATAGTAACTTAGCAAGATTCAATATATGAAAAACGTAGGCACGTGGATCGGTGATGGATAATGATTTAGATGACATCAATCATGTAACAATTACACACTAGGGCGACACAAAACTAGCTCCAATTCATCAATGTATTGTAGGCATGTATTCCGTATATTGTCATATGTTCTTGCGATAAGAACTTATATGACATCTTTTGTCCTACCCTCCCGTGGCAGCGGGGTCCTAATGGAAACTAAGGGCTATCAAGGCATCCTTTTAATAGAGAACCAAAACAAGGCATTAACACATGGTGAATACATGAACTCCTCAAACTACGGTAATCACCGAAAGAATTCCAATTATTGTCACCTTGGGGTATGCGGATCAAGACACACAATAGGTGCATAAAACTTGCAAGATAGGATCCAAATCACTCTTATATTCATAAAAACATAATAGGTTCAGATCTGAAATCCTGGCACTCGGGCCCTAGTGACAAGCATAAGCATAGCAAAGTCATAGCAACATCAATCTCAAAACATAGTGGATACTAGGGATTATGCCCTATCAAACTTAACTCGATTACATGATCAATCTAATCCAATCCCGTCACCGTCCAGCAAACCTACAAAGGAATTACTCACTCCCGGTGGTGAGCATCATGGCGGTGTTGATGAAGAAAGGTTGGTGATGACGATGACGATGAATCCCCCTCTCCGAAGCCCCAAACGGACTCCAGATCAGCCTCCTGAGGAAGAACATGAGGTGGCGGCAGCTCTGTCTCGTGAAACGCGATGAAATCTTCTCTCCTTTTTTTCTCTGAATATGTGAATTCATAGGACTGGAATTAGGGTCGGAGGAGCCACGTGGCCCCACAAGCCATTAGGGCGCGCCAAGGGGGGTGGGTGCGCCATGTTGGTTTGTCGCCCATAGGCAGCCCCCTCTGGTGGATCTTCACTTCATAACACCAAGGTAGTTCTGCTGAAAACAATGTCAGTCCGGGTTAGTCCCATTCAAATCATGCAAATTAGAATCCAAAAGCAGAGAAAAAGTGTTTGGAAAAGTAGATACGTTGGAGACGTATCAGTGGTCACCGGCGTCTCCATCCCTAGTTCCTTCATGGTGGAGGCAAGGAGATGGTGGAGGATTGGTGGTAACCCGTACCTGAATAAGCTCACGCTGGCAGCGACGCATGTCGATGGTCAGTTCTTCTTCGTAGTTCCTGCTCGCCGAGGTGGCAGTGAGGAGCATGGAGGAAGATCTAGTGGCTGCATGCGTCCCCGTTGCCTCTCCTCGTTGGATCCTAGGTTCCCACGAGGTTGGAGTCGCTCCCTGATCCAGATAAAGAAGTCCTTTTCTTTGGCTCTGGTGTACGTGCTCAATATGGAGACAAAGCAAGCAAGACCCGGAGATGATGTAGGGGGTTATGAGCTTCACTAGCAGGGATCTGGAAGGGCAATGGCGCCTATAGGCTACCGGCCTTTTCCGACAAGGCGAGCATGTTTCTTCCTCCCGGCCACGTCGCCAAAGGATCAGTGTTGTTGTAGGGTGGAGTCCACGGCATGTTGCGGTGGAGGTCTCGCCGGACCTAGTGGTCTTGTCCCCGGCGCCAGCGTGATTTGTTCTGCTCGGGAGCAGCTTGGACCTGATTGCGTTTCTTATTTGCATGTTGGGGTCCTCTTTGTGAGTTTCTTGGGGGTCATGTTTGTAAGATGTGCTGTCACACCGCTTTGACTTAATGCAGTGTTGGGTCCTTCTGGGCCCTTCATATATATGGGCGTCGGGGCCGGCCCATCTCTCTTTGGCCTTCTGGCAAGGCTTCCCTATGTCTCGCTCCAGACAAGACATCGACGTGCGATTTGCCTCGACCATCTCTTTCCTTCACTCCTTGTGAGGCTCCGTAGATCACACCCGCCTCTTGCTTTTTATTTTACTTACTGTAATCATGGCCGGGGGGCACTAAAACCCACTCATGTACAATGTAACAGCATTGGGTGATTAATACAAAAGTCAATGGGAGCCTCTCCCACTGTTGTTCACGGTAAAAAAAAATTTGTAGAAGACGTCACCGTCCCCTCAACCTCAAAGAGCAAAGAAGCCTGTGACAACAATCTCTGTCAAAAACAAGAATTGCTAACTACAATAAAACACAGGGAAGTTTTTTCGTTGTATTTAAGTTTTTGCTTAATTCAACTTCGCATAAAAAATTGTGTTCTCAAGGAGCAAATCTTCGTCTTCTGCCTCTTTACAAAAGGGTTGTCTCGTACAGCCAGGGGATCAAACAAGTACCTGAATGAGCGGGCATGGTTGTTTGGAAGGCCGACATACACACTGTTGGCGGAGGGCTCGTTGGAAGGAACTCATACGACCGCTCAGACGACCGGGCACGGTTGTATGAAAGGCCGTCAATCGCGATATCTTTTCGAGTTTTAACAAAATTTTGCCTGATCTTACTTGGTTTGTTTCCGATTCTTTTTAACTTCCATGTCTTGTCAAAACCTGCATCCTTAGCCTCTTATATACAGAACTATTGCCTCCTCCTCTATCAAAGCTAACAAACCAATCTAGGCCAAGTCTTTTTGAGTTTTGAAGTGCAAGGAGCAATGGCTCGTTCGTGGGATGAGAGGATAACCTCTCCGCAAGAAGAGGAGGACTTGGAGCTGGAAGGCTATTCTCTGGCGAGCACAAGGGAGAGGCTCCGTCTCTCCCGCGATTGGTCTTCTTAAAAGGAAGACCCGGAGAAACCTCCATTTGAGGAAGAAGAAGATGAAGAGAAGGGAAAGAAACCGACGGCCATCCCCTTCAATGCCATCAAGGTCGTCATCAACAAGGACAAGATCGACTTCATCAAGGAGACTCCCACCATCATGGGGAAGTGTTGTTTTAGGAACTCCAGCATCCATGATCCTCTAGGGGAATCTGGTGAGATTGATCCAAGGGCGCGCTGGATGCACACCATCGCGCCCGCATGCGAGTTGGGGCTCCTAGGAAAAAGTGTAACACAACCCCGGTGCCACCGACTCCACCAGAGGTACATGTCAATAGTTTTGTAGTTGAGACTAAGGCTATGACGACTAAAAAGATTTGGGAGATGGAGGTGGCCCTAGCTGTCAAGACTCTTGAGGCTCTTGACACAAGCTTGAAGATCATCACCAACCAGGATGCAACGCTTCTCCTGTGCCGTTCTCGCATCACATACTTGGAGGTTGCCAATAAGGTAATGATCGACGGCCTCACTGGTGTCACAGCTTCACCTCTAGAAGGGAACAACAATATCAATAAAAAGTGGTATAAATGAATCCAACCGGCTTAGCATGTTAAGCTTGGAGGGGATTTTGAGGCCTTTTTCGTTTCCCTTATTATTATTTCTCCGTTGAACTTTATTTAAAGAGTTTTTCTAGCTTGAATAAATAAGGATCGTCATACTTTCCTAGTGAGAGGGACGAGTTTTATCTCTTGAGTCGTGGATGGTTTGAGGAATGATCTATTATGATCTTGATGAATTTGCTTAGTACTCCCTCCTATTCTATTTAATCTACGTATAACTCACATCACGCATACCAAGGAGTGCTATTCGAAATTGATTTTGGACCGAATTGCCCCTATGCTGGATGAATTGCAACGACGAGGAAAGCTGCAAAGCGGTAATAACGCGTGTCAGTTAATTGGCCAGTCCTCCTTGTTTCTCAGGCGTATTTCTCTGCATGGCTGTTATTGGCCCATCAGCTTTTGCATGCACTGCATGCGGGCCGGAATTAAAGCACGGGAGGAGGCAGCCTTGCATGCAGGGCTGAAAAGTACGGATAGATTTGGAAGAAATCGCTACAAATCTGGATCGCATTGAGTATTACGGAAAAAACAAAAAAATATATGCAGACAAAAAAGGATCGGAGGTAGTATATCCAATCACGGATGCAGAAATTTACCCACATAAATATAGGTTGGTTAGCGGGTAACAGAAAATAACACCAGAAAAGCTTACCAAATCACCATATTATGAATAAAAATAAAATACACTCCATCTCCCCCATCCGTTCCAAAATATAACGGGTATTAGTTTTTCGGAAAGTCAAATTTCTTTAACTTCAATCAAGTTCTCAGCAAAAATATTGGCATCCACAATATTAAACAAAACGTATAAAAATTCATTCATGATGAATGTAATCATACCAATTTGATATTATTCATTTTAATAGGTTTCTCTACAGATTTGATGAAACTTTAAAAGTTTGAATTTTCACAAAGTAATACATCTTATTTTTGAAACAAAGTGTTTCTTTAAGAACCCAACAACACCAACAACGCCACAAAGCGCATCCAACCCTTCTAGTAATATATAAACCCATGAATGCACTTTAAATGTTTAAATTTTTACAAAAATAATATATCTTATTTTTGAAACAGAGTGTTTTTTAAGAAGCCAACTAGTAATATATAAAGCGCGTCCAACCCTACTAGTAATATATAAATCCATGAAGGCACTGACCCCTTATACCCGATGTCTGTAAAGGTAATTTTGATATTTAAATTAATTATTTTTTATGATGACAATGAACATGTCATTTATAAGCAGTGCTTAGTGAATATAGCTCCTTTTAGTTTCCTTCTATATTGGTCAATGTCTGAACGAATGCACATGTCTTGGTGAGGAAAAGAAACTGATCGACAACAACACAAATCCAATGCACCGAGGTCAGTTGTTTGATGCTTTTATAGTTGAAGTGTAGCACTTCATACATGCACTTCTTATATTTAAGACTGTCAGTAATCAACATCAGCACAAACCCAATGCACGAAGGCCAACTGTTCCATGCTTTTATAACTGAAGTATAACACTTTACACATGCACCTTTTATGTTTAAATTGTCAGTAAATACATTAAATCACTGATACTCTGAGGAATTTCTCAATGATGCAGTAAAATGAGTTTTGGAGCCATTGATAGGGGGTGTGATATTTTATTCAACTGGTGCAATGCACTGGCATGTTTGTTACTTTTCCACTTAAGAATGGTAAAGGGTATAATTATTCGCAACTTTGAGGATAAATCTAATGACGGACGGGCAGAAGCGCTAATACCTTTATTATTAACTAGCAAAAGGGCCCATGTGTAACAAGGGGAGAAAAAAAATCATAATCTCCAATGTTCGTGACCACATTTTGTTGCATCGCCGAGATACACAATCACTCTCAATTTCGTGAAATCATGTACATTTTTCAAAACACGTGCACATATTTCAAATCGTGAATATTTTTTAAATTCCTGAATTCTTATTAAATTTTATTTTATTTTCTAAAATCTATGGCATTATCTGAATCCATCTTCATTTTATACTATTTGCAATCATTTTCTAAAAATTGTAAACATTTTTTTAAACACTTTTCTTGAAACGGCAAACATTTGTAGAATTGATGAACTTTTTTTTTGAACTTGGAAGAACAATGTTTTGAAATTCACGAACATTGTTTTGATTTCACGAACACTTTTGTCATTTAACAGACATTTTTTGAAATGCATGATCATTTTCTGAATCAGCGAACATTTTATGAATGACTAAACTATTTTGTAAGTCATGAACATTTTTTCGATTGGCGAAAATTACATTAACATTTTTTAGTACACGAAGTTGTTAAAATATCATGAATATTTTTTATTTCCGAACATTTGTTTTCAATAATTTGAACATTTATGAATAAGAAAATATATTTTTATAAATTCACGAACATTTATGAATCCTCAAGTATTTTATAATTTAACTAAAATTATTTCAAAAATATATTTTTCAAAAATTTAGGAACTTTTCGAATGTCCCAAATAATTTAAATTAAAAAGGAAAATGAAATAGAAAAAATAAAATGAGAAATGAAATATACAAAAGAGACTGCCCAAACATGGGCCGGCCCAAACGGCAGGTTGCATCTTCTCCCAGCGCGCACAGCGCAGTATAGGTGGTCCTTATTGCATGGGCCGGCCCATTTCGGGATTCCTCTGTGTGAAACGTTTTGCTTTTATATTTATTTGAATGACACTTTTTTTTTATATATTTCTCAAAAAAAAAAAATATTTGAATGACACTTTGGACATAGAACTTGATAATGTTTTTACTTTTTCTTTTTTTCCAACTGCACTCAAACTTCTTAACCCTCATCAAAGCCGTAGTAACCCTTATGTCCAAGCTCATTCATAAAACTTCCCCTATATATTGTTTTGTTTTTCAGAAAGGAATATATATATATATATAGAGGACTGTGATACATTCCAAACGTTTGATATATAGCAATACATTCGAACGATTCTATATGAAAAAAAGAAAAATAGCAACGTGGGTAAAAAGCGACGCGAATGCGATTTAGCCCAAGCGATCCACTACTCTCTCTAATTTGTGCATGCATGCAGAAAAAACAAAATAGCTTATGTCAGCAAAGATTTCATCTAAAATTAAAATTCAAAATGTTTTGTAGCTCAAACCGTCGCTCCGATCGAAAAACTGTTTTCACATAAAAGATTCGTCGCGACGAGATCTTCAAAACTAGATCCCATGTTGGTATGTTCCGACGACTTTTTTTTTTAAGCAAAAGTTACCACACATGAACTAAGTAAGTTATCAGCTTTGATGTGTGTATACTACCATGCTATTTACATGGAAATTACCAGGTTATTTCTTTTTAACATTTTTTTCCTCAGGTCAAAAGTTATCGTGGTATTTGTACGGGAGTTATCATCATGCTATTTCGATAGAAAGTTATCGGGGATATGTTTTTAACAATTTTTTCACCGGGTAAAAAAGTCACCGCGGTGTTTGTATGTGAGTTATCAGCCCTGTTGTGCGTCATGTTATTTACACAGAAGTTACATGCGTATATTTTTCAATAATCTTTTCCCGGGTCAAGAAGTTACCGTTGTGTTTGTATGTGAGTTTTCACCTCTATTATACGTATATTATCATGCTATTTACACATAAGTTATTGGGGGCATATTTTTAATAAAAAAATTCCGGGTCAAAGTTACCGTGGTGTTTGCGCGTGACTTACCATGCCCGCGGTTCGTATATTACCATGCTATTTATACATAAATTATCAAGGGTATGTTTTCAAACAACTTCCTCCCTCGAGGTCAAAGGTACCACGCTATTTGAACAACTTTTCTTTCCCTGGTCAAAAGTTGCCATGGAGTTTGTTAGTAAGTCAGGTTTGTGATTCGTATATAACCATGCTATTTACATAGAAATTATCCGGTTATGTTTTCAACTATTTTTCCTCTGGGTTAAAAAAAATTACCACGATGTTTGTACCTGATTTATCAGGTCTAGGGTGCATGTATTACCAAGCTATCTCCACATAGGTTATCAGGGGTATGGTTTTAACAACTATTTTTTCTCCGGTTCAATATGGTGTTTTTACTTAGTTACCAGGTCCGTGATGTCTATATTACCATCAAATTACACAAAAGTGCCCAGGGTATGTTTTCAATAACTTTGTTTCCCCAAGCAAAAGTTATTGTGGTGTTTGTACCTGAATTATCAGGTTTGAGGTGCATACATTACCATGCTATTTACAGAGAATTTATCGGGGTGTGTTTCTCTAACTATTTCTTCAGGTCAAAACTACCGCGGTGTTTGTACCCAAGTTATCAGGTATGCGGTGTATAAGTTACCATACTATTTACATGAAAGTTACCGGAATATGTTTCAATAACTTTTATTTCATGGATCAATGTGCGTGTACATACAATTAATAACCAACAAAAAATATAACTAGCAACCAACTCTGTGGTGTGGACAATGCAGTTGTGTTACTAAAAAGTTGGCATTGGTTATAATGTAGCGTAAGCTACTAGTTAACTACATACTTATCACAGGGTTTTCACAAAGGGGTGTTCGTGACGTACACCAAATTATCTTTATCATGTGAATGATACACTACATAAATGTGCAAAAAAACACCATGAGTAATAGATTTTACATACGCTTTCTTGGTTTTCCTATGTTGCAAAGGTAAGTTTTTTCACTAAAAAAGACAAAAGTAATTTAGGTGAGTTGGTTAATGGGCCCGAGCTTAGTTACGAGAGAGTCGGGTTCGAGCCAAGGCGTAACACACACATCAAATTTATTTTTTAGTTTTTTTCCTCTAGATGCAAAGAAACAGTAGTACAACAAAAGAAAATGTAACGTACCTTTAATCATAGAATAGAGTTAGGTGGAGTGGTTAGCAGGAGTAGAATGCATGCAATATATATATATATATATATATATATATATATATATATATATATATATATATATATATATATATATATATATATATATATATATATATAAGTGATTGTGAAGCATCCTACCAACCACGATCAAATTTGTCTGTTAACGGATTCTACCTGTTGTGTCCCCGGAGCACAGACTTGTGAGCAACGCACCATAATAGAGTGTAAATTTCTTTAATTATGTAGACCAATGTTAGGGCTGTAATCTAACTATACGATATACCTCCTTCCGATTATTACTGTACCTGGGTAGTCTTTTCAAAAGAAATAGCATATTTTATTTCAGTGATAATCGACCAGCTTCCTTAAGCATATAACTTAAGTACATTTCAACAAGTGATAATTCCATGACAATCATGTAAAGTAATTACATGCATAAATACATGTATAATTCCATACCGAGGGTTTCCAACTATTAGTAATCCATAGTAATCTAAATATAGTTGCAGGACACATAATTCCAACAATGTGTACATGTACGTTGGCGAAGTCTTAAACAAATCTATCTTTTGTAGGAATACTATAGCTGCATGTATAGTCATGCTCGCAACCAAAACCTTGACCTCCGTTTTGTCTTCACCATCGTATCAGTGTGGGTACACCTGGCAGTAGCCACACCTTCCTGTTTTGGTTACAAGGTGACACCCAATCCTGCAAGTGAATGTGTACTCTTTATTCACCTGAACATTGTCTTATTGAATGGAAATCTACATTAACTAACACAATCCATGCAATCCAATTCTTTCAGAGATTAATTGGAATCAGACATGCAATCAATACTTTTTTTTTTTGAGGGAAACATGCAATCAATACTTAGAAAGCAGTGTTAAGTATCATTAGTTAATTCTCGCAAAAAAAAAAAATCATTAGTTAAAAAGCTTTATTACTTCACAAGTTGGTAAACAGGACATTCAGGGGTTAAGCTGCTAAATAACCATGGTAACACCTATATCATCACCTTTTTACTCATGGGCTCAACTTGGGGGCAGGAGTGTAAAATCCCACAATTGGAATCAGATTACCATAGCCATAGTCATCACCCGCTTTGGCCTCATCACACACCTTGTTTGCATGCGCTGATTGTACTTGGATTGAGAAGAGGCCAGCAAATGTGCTCACAACAATGACGTTTGCTCCCTCGGCAAAGCCCAACACATGGACTGGACATGCTACATCCACTGGAGCACCGTTTAGGGACAAACTTCTTAAGTAGATGATCCGGCTTGGTACCCATCGGGCATCAGCCTCTCTGGACCACAATTGTAGATGCGGATTCAATTCTTCGACGAGTCCCAGTCCACCATTCTCCGCAAGCATGAGGTTGCAATCAAATATATCCTTAGAGCTGCAGGAGTATGGTACATCGAAACAAATCAGCGTGTGACTTGTCAAGTCATACTCCAAGATCAATCCACCATCGGACAAGAAGTAGAGCAGAGACCTCCCAACAAGCACACTGGAATAATATTTGAAGCCCATGTAACACTCGCCATACATCAAGGTCGGCTCGCCCCAGGAGTCAGAGTCCGACGAGTATACGCACGCCGACGTGACATACTCCTGCTCGATGGCGCCTTCGCGTATGTCTTTGTCATCGACGGAGAAGACGAAGACCACGCGAAAGGGACCTCCGTGGCAGTGGCAGTGGTCGCAGCCATCCGCTGTGCAGAACACGGCGGCGGTTGTGCGGCCACTCTGGAATGCTGCGGGCACCGGTATGCGCTGTCGGGCGCCCGTGATTGGCTCCCACATGAGGAGTTCCTCGGTATACGAGCACTTGGGGTTGGAGAGGAAGAGGGCGCGGCCGTGGCGGCAGTCAACAGCTTGCCAGAGCCGGCGGTCGGGAACGGCGAGCGAGAATGGCGAGGCGGTGGCGGGGATGAATTCGGGCATGTCCTCGTCGTAGCACTCGTGGAGAAACCCTAGCACCGGGGGTGCTCCGTGGTGATCGTGCAGGCGGCGGCGGAACCCACGGCGCGAGACGACCTCGCTCCAGGACTTGCAGACGACGGAGGCACGGAGGAGGCTGGCCGGGTCGTCGGGTGGGATGCGAATGAGGATCTCTTCTACAAGCTCGTCCGGGAGTGTCGGTGGCGGTCCTGGTGCCATGGTGTCCGCTAGTTTTCTTTTCTTTCTTTGATTGAGGTGGGTATCCGTTGTTGGTCTAATTCACGATGCCGACCACTTTTGGACGACGACGAACGACGCAGGGGCTGACTTCTTATCGATCCACCGTCGTGCAAAAGCTAAGCCTCGTCTAACCCTAGCTAGTCGGCCCCCGATCGATCTAGCTACTATATAGGAGTAGACGACTAGTAAGTTGCCGACTCGGCTTCTACTCCCGCCTGAGGGATTCGATCGAGCGAACGATTCTGTTGGCTGCAAGAAAAGCCCAGCGCGAACACCCTCCATGTATCTCAAAACGTGACCCATTGCGCGGAAAAGGGCCCAATTTCCTGCGATTACTACAAAAAGCTAAAAAACTGATATAAGCGAAATCAGTAATTAAAGAGCATTCTTTGTAAAGGTCACTCCCATTTCTTCAGGTTTCACAACCTGAGAGTTTTCCCTTTTTCAGGTTACTTGCCTCTCTCGGAAGGAAAAAACACATATTTTTTCGTTTCCAAGAAGCACGGCCGTGCCTCTCACAGAAGCAAAAATACGCGTTTTTTTTTTCTTTTTCGAGAGACGTGATCATGCCTCCGTGCCAAGCGGATCTAGGCCGGCTTGCCGGCCAGCTCGCTTGAGTTCTCGGACGACGACGAGGACGACACCATAATGGAGACCGACTCTGATGACACCGTCCCGGCTCCCGCGCCTCCTGTCCAGTCCGGCTACACCATGACGCAGGCACAGGCGCACTACAATGCCGCCATGGCGGAGCGGCAGCCTGCTCCGGCGCGCACGTCGGCCTTAGAGCGGACGCTGGAGCAATATCAGCTCGCGTTGGGTCAGACCAACGGCGAGCGCGCGAGCCAAGAGGCCCTGGCGGTCATGACTGCGACGAACCCGAACTTCCTTCCGGAGCAGCGGACCATCTACGATGCCATCCACGCTCAAGCCACCACTCGCCAGGAAGCAGCCGTCGCGGAGGCGCAGCTGGAAGCGATCGCGGAGGAGAACAACGCCAGCTGCGCCTCCTACGCGACACCAACGAACCATCAGCCGGCCCGACGGGACAAAGACAGTGTCGGTGCCACCATTTTCATCGTCAACCGGTGACGGACAGGTCGCGGACTCGTCCTAGGATGAGTAGGCCACGGGAGGCGACGGAGCCTTGTGTCCCATGTGGGTTAGTCCGTCTCCCGTGTTCTATTCTTCCTCGCCGGAGACCACACCTTCACTTCATCGGTCTTATTGCCGGTGATCATGGAGACGGCGGATGGGAGGACGACACGGTCTGGGGGACGCCGGACGCCGCGCCGTAGGATAGGTTTAGGGGGTGGGTCTTTTTTTGTTTTAAATGCTCGAACTGTAATGAAATCCGTCGTGTTTGCATGAAATATGTCGTGTTTGCATGAAATCCGGCCGTGTTTGCACGAATTTCGCCCGGTTGGTTTGAGTTGTTGGACGGATGTATACGACTATGGTTGGATGTCGCTCTTTCGCATCCATGTCCGTAGACTAGTCTCCATTTACGTACGGATACGGAAGAAAATTTGTGGGTTGCCGTTGAAAATGCTCTTACGCAGCTGAAATAGAGTGGTGGTGCGCTACGCGGGAGTGACTACAATAGAAGAAGGGCCACGGGTGCAAAAATAAAAAAAAACACTAGCGCCGGAAAGAGCGGCGCACGCCACGCCCGTGTGAGTGCTGTCACGTGCTTTTGTTTTTGTAACTTTTGTAGTCCTCAACATATATTTGCGTTGACTGCATTATCTTTAATGCATATTAGAGCATCAATAAAAGACCATGGAGCACCCACTAACAGTGACAGCGCACACAAACAGTCGAATGTTTCTGAAATATATTCTTCTTTATCAATCCAACTATGGAATATATACAAATCGCATGATCGAAGTGCATTCTTTTGACTTTACATGTAACTCTGCAACTTGGGCACCAGTGATGCAGTCTATGGCTTAAGCTCATCTTATGTCCCGTGTAAAATGCAGTATATTCAGAACCTAGACGGTCGTGTCCAGCGCCGATGCCTTTAATTATCATACATGTCGGCGTTGCCACGACCTGCTGAGTTCGGGCCATACATGTAAATTCTGTGAGGTCGTCCATTAAGTCCATGTCATCGGGAAGATAGTCGACACACAATATGGGCTTAGTATCTGCTCAATTATCCTGGGTGAAGAAAGATAGACAGGAAGTCTTTCAAAAGATATGACGATTCTTCAATCTGCTGTCACTCTGAGGAGATGTATGCTTGAATCAGCAGTTCTGAAACGGTATGGAGATTAACTTACATACAGATTTTGGTGTCCATGTGCAAGCTTGTAGACTAAATGGGCGTCTTGGTGATGAGGAAAGGAAATGACAGCTTTCTCTTTAGTCTTCCTGTGGACGATTGGTTCAATTTTGGGCTCAAATCTGTGGTGTACAGCATCAAGAATAGCTGACACAGCCTGTCTGCTTAATAGGCTAAGGGGTTCCAAGATGATGGGGCGATGTAAAATTGCATATATACATTCTTGTCGATGATTGGATATTTCCCATGAAAACTTCCTTAGAGGGTTTACTGCTTGGATTCATGATAAATCTATGCAAGATGACTGTATGTTAGTTTGCAGAGAAGTGGAACATATGAAAACTGTATGACATTGCGATTAAAATGTTGGCCTAGGATTGTGCTTATGGGATAAAAGAACAGTGAAATAAGGCAAAATGGTGGTCCAGCTCTGCTGTAGTCTCTACATAGAAAAGAACAAAATTATGAGAGGTGTCTGCTATTGCTTGCAAACAAACATGATCAGAGATGACCTGTGCATTTTTTTTATTCACGTGAAGAGACAAACTGGAAGAAGGAAAAAGGCATAAAGGGATGTATCTAAGATAAGACAGTTGTGGTACCTGTGAGTTGCTCAGCCGTTCTTGCCGCTGCGTGACTGTTGCTTCTGAAATAAAATATATTATCATCCTCTTCGACATGGGTGGCCGTATTTGTCCGTAGTTTTTTTTTCGAGAAGGGTGTACAACATTCAAGTTTTGAAACTTCTATGAATTCCCTTCCAGTAGATTTTTACTAACCTGGAAAATATAAGAGCACAATTAGTCTTAAAGCCAAGAATCCAAGAGTGATTTTGCTGGGATTCTTTTCTTGCCGCATCTAGAATTCTAGAATGGTTTTAATCAAAGGAATTACATTGTAAAAGCTGTACAGTTGATTTATCATAGTCTCGATACATGTCCATGATGCTAACACTCGACTCTAAAAAAATCCTATCATTTCTCTAAAATGAAGGGCGAAGGTCCCAGTCCACTTATACATTAAATAAATAAAAACTAATAAAGTGAGCATAGGCCTATCCATGCACCAAAAAACTATCATGAACGTGTAAGCAAATTCAGTAGTTACAACAAAACTCATACCGTTACTATCTCAGATGTCTGTTCACTACTCCCCATAGCAATGTGATACTCTTAATAAATAGGAAAATTGAGATATGAATACTTGCATGAAGGGATCAAAGTTTCCTACAGTGGGGTGAATACAACATGATCCAATGCTAAGTGGTTCCACACATGGACACATCCAAACAGTTTGAAACTAATTGTTAAGATGTTGCTCAAGTGTAAGGCAGAAACTTGTCTCTTCTTTTAGGATTTGGCAGCATGGTTAGCAGCTTGTATCGGACACATGTCAATATAGATCATACTGATGGTCTAAAGCTGGGGACAGAAACACCAGATCTTAGGGCCGAACTAACAAACATCAACGCTTATTTGAACTAAGATGGACACAAAGAGATGAAAAATATTATGCAACACCAAATGTTTATAAAGATTCTGAACTGCAGTTGGCATCCATTTTAAGGCAAACATCGATCTAACCTAGTAATTATAAAGTAGATACACAATTTCAGCTCTATTTGTCACTACAGTAATAAATCTGAGCACATCTGCATAAACAAAGAGGAAGAAACCAGTGAACATTTTTCCATAGGGCTAAAATAGAAAGAAAAAGGAGGCAAACGTTTATATGAAATAAGCCGACATGATATTATTTGTGCCAACACGCTTTTCAAGCCCTACCATAGGGAGTGCAATACATGCGAACATAGGGTATTTTTTTGGCCGAGGCACGACTGGATTGGCTATTGTTCTTTGGATAAAACGGTGTAATCCTCCTTCCTGGATAGCATCTTTGAACCTTTCTATTTTATCTTTCGGAATGAATCCTCCTGCCGTGCCAACGGCAAAAAGACGAACTGTATGAGGAGTGAAAACAAAGTATAAAGCTAGCAGAAAAGCATTAGAATCTTTACCTTGTGGTCAACCATGACAAATTTCAGCTCGAACAGTATGGTAGAGTCAGATACTACTCTCCATATTAACAATCTGTGAAAGTGGGCAAGAATGCCATATTTGATACTCTCCAGCAACTAAGTTATATGGTTCATCCGTTCTTCAAGATAAACACGACACATAGAATGGGTGACCGATCGTTAGGGTTGTCCTGCACACACAAAAAGTCCTAATTGGGTCAACATATAGAAACATAAAGAAGATGCTTAGTCCTTGTAGACATATTAACAAACAGATAGAGGTCATGGAAAAGCAACATCAAAGAATACAATACCTGTGTATTTTTGTGAAGATTTCTCAAGACTAAACCTGACACCACACGAACATTTTGTGAAGCAACCAACCAATCAACGGAAGGAAAAACAGAAAATTGCAGCAGGGCACAAAACCATCCCTATTGCAGCCACAAAAGGTGGGATGGCACCAGCCATACGTAAGCCTGAAGAGAAGGC
Organism: Elymus sibiricus; assembly: GCA_039707655.1. Classification (NCBI taxonomy): domain Eukaryota; kingdom Viridiplantae; phylum Streptophyta; class Magnoliopsida; order Poales; family Poaceae; genus Elymus; species Elymus sibiricus. The sequence continues at coordinate 529,587,280 of CM077675.1, forward strand.
CTGCCGGATGGAATGGCTCCTAGCTTGAGGTGGGAGAAAGCCGAAGGGAAGCCGCGCTCGATCCCGCCGTCGCAGGGATTGTTTCCGCATCTCCGTGGTTGGCCCTTGTCTGTTCTCCATGTGAGAGAAAGAGAAAAAGCGCGAGGAGAAGTGGAGCTCAGCGACAGCAAGGAGAGGTGATGCTCGCCGGCCACGGGTAGAAGTGGATCCGCGCCTAGGGTTTGCGGGTGCTGACCTCATGGCCCAAGAGATTCAGAGGACGGGTAGGAGGAGAGGAGATGGCGGAGGGGGAGGCAAACATGGCAGCGGCATGGGAGGTGGCCAGGCAGCCGCAATAGCGGAGCAGGACGCCCTGCTCCTCTTTCTCTCTGTCCCTCTCTCGTGCTCTCTCTGTTTCTGGAAGGGAGAAGAAGGAAACGCTGGTCCTTTATGGGTAAAAAAATCAACAGCTGGCCACGTAACCTCCCACGTAATAGTGAACAGGGCAGTAAGAAAAAATGTCAAAAAACAGGGAAAATCAAACTGCTGCCACTTTAGTATAGTTACTTATGTCTGGGCCATTGGATCATAGGTGTATGGCACAGATTCTGATGGAAGGATCTCAACCACTTAATGTACATATTACGAATACCCCCCTACTAGCAACTAGTTATAAAACAAAACATTTGCAGTAACGACCTCAAGTATTTCATCTCCCTCTCCATTCATTTTGTCCAACAACGTATGGAGTCTAAATAGTGATGAAGCCCCATATCCTATTAGTTTATTGAAAGCACAGTGTGCTCCCTTGGTGGTTTTGATAATTCATGACAACATACATTGTCTCTTGGACTAATATTTCTATCTAGTGTATTTCAGGCGAAAGTCCATAGAGAGATGGGTTGGCAAAAGGATTGTGAAGAAACCCCAAGATGCAAGGGAATAGATTGGCAAAGCTTCAAGCAAGAGGACTCTACATTTTACTTTGTGAGAAATCAATTTGAGTCCATAGGAAAGCAAATACTATTAAAAGGGGGTAAGGTATTGTTGGTGAACAAAATGCTCATACGTGCACAAGTGATAGTCACCAAAAACACCCACAAGCTCTTCCACAAAAGTCTGTCCAAAGTCAAATATCCAAAATCGGTGCAACCAACACTTTCCACTCGGTGCCACCGATTCCCAAACTCAGACAGACCCATGCCAAACCCTAGCACATCGGTGCAACCGATTCCACTTCGGTGCCACCGAGTTTGGGTTGCCAACTTTCTGTTACCTCGATTCACAAAATCGGTACCACCGAGTTTGTTGGATCGGCGTCACCGAGACTGCGCAATCTGACCATTGGTCACCTGATCGGTACCACCGAGAGTTATATATCGGTCTCACCGAGATTCAAAAGTTGTCACCTTATGGTCACTTCGGTACCACCGAGATTCACACATCGGTGTCACCGAGTTGGTCAATTTAGGTGTAACGGTTGGATTTTTGGAGATGCCTATATATACCCCTTCACCACCACCCACTCGAAAGAGAAGCACTCAGAATTGTTCCCCACTCATACCAACTGATTTTCTGAGAGAGAGCCACCTACTCATGTGTTGAGATCAAGCCATTCCACTCCATCCATATGAATCTTGATCTCTAGCCTCCCCAAGTTGCTTTCCACCAAATCAATCTCTTCCACCATAGCCAAACCTGTGAGAGAGTGATTGTGTGTTGAGGAGTCTATCATCTTGAAGCACAAGAGCAAGGAGTTCATCGTCATTACCGAGCCTATTACCTTTGGGAGGGTGGTGCCTCCTAGATTGGTTAGGTGTCGCTTGGGAGCCTCCTACTTCATGTTGTGAAGTTGAACCAAGAAGTTTGTAAGGGCAAGGAGATCGCCTACTTCGCGAAGATCTACCCATAGTGAGGCTAGTCCTTCGTGGACGGAAGCCGTTATGGAATAGTCAAGGTTGCTACTTCGTGGAACCTTATGGGTGGAGCCCTCCGTGGACTCTCGCGACCGTTACCCTCCGTGGGTTGAAGACTCCATAAACGTGGACGTACGATAACACCACCTATCGGAACCACGGGAAAAATCTTCGTGTCCCTCATGCATTTGATCTCCCTTTCTCAACTCTTTACTATCATCTGCAATGTCTTTACTTTCCGCTGCCATACTTGTTGACATGCATGTGTAGGGTGTGCTAGACTTGCTATAATTGTTAAAATCTGTCAACCAATTAACTTGGGAAAAGGTTAGGTTTTAAATTCCTGCTAGTAGTCTATTCACCCCCCCCCCTCTAGACACTCTTCTAGTGATCCTACAAGTGGTATCAGAGCATTGGTCTCCATTGCTTTGGTTTTATCACCGTGGAGGAAGATGGATGTGTCTAGGATAGGGAGTTTGAGTTGTAGAGTGCCTATTCTTGATGTAGAGTACTATAGTCAATAGAAAACATTGATGCTTGAGCTATTTAATGAATTTCAATTGAGCAAATATGTTAAGAGCCCCTATGTACCTCCCATTGATCCTTTACATCCCACACATGAAGAGGAAATTGATATGCTATGCAATCTTAGAACTGTTAATCTCATCGTTAGAGGATTGCCTAGAAATGTGCTTAATCAAATGAAGAATTTTGAATGTGCTTATACTTTGTGGAATGACTTGGAGAAACGATATCCAAGTTATTCATTGAGTAATCTTGATGAAATTCTTCATAAAAATATTGCCTTTCACAAAATGACGCCTAGTGATCCCAAGTTTGATGACTATCTATTTGAGCTTAGAGACCTCATGCGTGCTAAAGGAGATGTCATAACCATAAGCAACATCATTGTAGAAGCCATTCGAATTCACAAGTTTGAACATTGTCATGATCACAACCCTAACGAATCTCTTGTTCTTTGTGATGAGGATTTCCCGCTTGATGATGACAATGTGGAACATGGCTACTATGATGAAGATGAGTTGTTCGACATCGAGTATGAGAAGATCATGAAGAATCTAAGTCTTATGGCAAACTTCAAGGATTACATGTCCGGAGGAAAAGAGTGGATTCTCGATAGCGGATGCACCGATCATATGACCGGAGATAGAGAAATGTTTGAAGAGATCTCACCAAACCATGGACCGCGAAGATACGTAACATTTGGAGACAACTCCAAGGGTAAGGTACTTGGTCTTGGTAAGGTGGCCATATCCCATGATAGCTCTATTCAAAATGTTATGCTTGTTGAATCCCTTGGCTACAATCTTCTTTCCGTATCTAGACTTGCCGACTTTGGTTTTAATGTGCTATTCACGAAAATAGATTGCCAAGTGTTTCGTCAAGATAATCATAAAATGGTCTTTACCGGTTTCCGTAGAGGTGACCTATACATTGTCGATTTCACTAAGAGATCCAAACCTCGTACTTGTTTAATTGCAAAATCTTCTAAAGGTTGGCTTTGGCATAGAAGACTAGGACATGTTGGCATGCGTAATCTAGACAAGCTTATCAAAGGTGATCATATACTTGGTGTTAAAGATATTATCTTTGACAAAGATAGACTTTGTAGTGCTTGTCAAGCTGGAAAGCAAGTAGGTGGAAGTCATCCCGTTAAGAATATCATGACTACTAGGAGACCACTCGAGTTACTTCACATGGATTTTTTTGGTCCCAATGCTTACAAGAGTCTCGGTGGAAATTCCTATGGTCTAGTTATAGTTGATGATTTTTCCAGATTTACGTGGGTATTCTTTCTTGATGATAACTCGCAGGTACAAAAGATGTTCAAGAACTTCGTTCGCAAAGCGCAAAATCAGTTTGAAGTGAAAATCAAGAAGGTTCGGAGCGATAATGGATCGGAGTTCAAGAACACCCATGTGGATACCTTTCTTGACGAAGAAGGTGTTTCACATGAGTTCTCGGCTACATACACGCCTCAACAAAATGGAGTTGTTGAGAGGAAGAACCGGACGCTTATTGAGATGGCAAGAACGATGCTTAACGAATACAAGACGCCAAGACACTTTTGGGCAGAAGCCGTGGAAACAGCATGTCATGCCACAAACCGACTCTACTTGCACAAGCTTCTCGGTAAAACGGCATACGAGCTACTCACCGGTAACAAACTCCAAGTTGGATACTTTCGGGTATTCGGCTCAAAGTGCTACATTCTTGATAAGCATCGTCGTACTAAATTTGCTCCTAAATCTCATGAAGGATTCCTACTTGGTTACGGATCGAACTCTCACACTTACCGTGTCTACAACAACTTCACTCGAAAAGTTGAAGAGACGGTAGATGTGAAGTTTGATGAATCTAATGGTTCGCAAGTCGAACAATTGCCAAATGATGTAGGTGATAAGGACCCTTCGGAAGCTATCCAAGACTTGTCCATTGGCAAGATTCGTCCCATGGAGGTGAAGGAAAGTACTTCATCGACTCAAGTGGAAGCCCCTACTTCACGTCAAGGTGAACCTCAACACGACATGGAGGCATCCACAAGCGGTACACGACAAGATGATGAAGAGGAAGAAGTACATCATGAAGATCCACCACAACCTCCTTCACCACCACCTCAAGGAAACGACACCTTCAACAACAACGAAGATGAAGGAGATGATGAAGAAGAAGAAGCTCCACCATCCAACAAGCCTAAGCTACCCCGAGTTCGAGCAAGAGTGACCAAGAACCATCCCCTAAACCAAATCTTTGGTGACATACAAACCGGGAGAATCACTCGCTCTAAAACTCGCCTAGCTAACTTTTGTGAGCATTATTCTTTCATCTCTAGCATTGAACCCTTGAAGGTAGAACAAGCTCTTGAAGACCCGGATTGGGTGAACGCAATGCATGAAGAGCTTCACAACTTCGAGAGGAACGAAGTGTGGATACTCGTGGACAAGCCCAAGGATGAGCACAATATCATCGGAACCAAATGGGTGTTTCGGAACAAGCAAGACGAAGACGGTCAAGTCGTACGCAACAAGGCACGTCTCGTAGCCCAAGGATATACGCAAGTCGAAGGTATGGACTACGGTGAGACCTATGCCCCCGTCGCTAGACTTGAAGCTATTCGCATTCTTCTTGCTTATGCTAATCACCATGATATCACGCTTTATCAAATGGACATTAAAAGTGCCTTTTTAAATGGTGAGATTGAAGAAGAAGTCTATGTTAAGCAACCACCTGGTTTTGTGAATCCTAAGAAACTTAATCATGTTTACAAGCTTCGTAAAGCTCTTTATGGTCTTAAGTAAGCCCCACGCGCTTGGTACAAATGCTTAATGAAGTTTCTCATTGAAAAAGGTTTTGAAATTGGTAAAATTGACGCAACCTTATTCGCTAAGAGAGTTAATGGTGAATTATTTGTGTGCCAAATCTATGTGGATGATATTATCTTTGGATCTACTAACCCACAATTTAGTGAAAGATTTGGAAGGTTGATGTCCAAGAAGTATGAGATGTCTATGATGTGTGAGCTGAAATTCTTTCTTGGTTTGAAAATCAAGCAAACTAAAGAAGGAACTTTCATCTCTCAAACTAAGTATACCAAGGACTTGATCAAGAAGTTCAACATGCAAGAGTGTAAAGATATGAAAACTCCTATGCCTACTAGTGGACATGTTGATCTTACCAAGGAGGACGAACCGGTTGATCAAAAAGTTTATCGATCTATCACTACAGCAATCAGGGAATTTGTCGTCCGCCATGGCAGACGGCAAAGGAGCAACCACGGACGGCAAATAACTTTGCTGTCTGCCAGCGGACAGCAAAATTTTGGGACAAATAAAGCCCGGCAAAGAGGTCCTTTGTCGTCTGCCATCACACAGCGGACGGCAAAGATTTTTTGCCGTCGGTCTGCAGACGGTGAAGAGCCCGGACGGCGAAGTTTGACGTTAGCACCATTAGGTGGCTAACGGGACCTCACCAGAGTCTTTGCCGTCAGCCCCCGGACGGCAAACACACAAAACCTTTGCCGTCTGCCATGGACGGCCCCACCAGAGTCTTTGCCGTCTACTGTGCTAGGCCCCACACAAACACTTTGCCGTCTGCCATGGACGGCCCCACACAAGCGCTTTGCCGTCGGCCCCCGCTATGCCGACGGCCACCGTCGGCAAAGAATCGACCCTTGGCCGTCCGCCCCGCTATGCCGACGGTGGCCGTCGGCAAAGAAGCAAATTGGCCCGCGGCCTGCCGCTCCCAGGGTTAACAGGTACCTGCCACGTGTCATCTATGCCGATGGTGGCCGTTGGCAAAGCAGTCTTTGCCGTCCGGGGCAGACGGCAAAGAGGCCGTATTGCCTCTTTTCTGTTTGTTTTTGTTATATCCAACAATTGTACAACAACAATATATATATATTTCACAGCAACAATATCCCTGTCATATGGATATGATCAACCAACAATTATACCAAATTAAAAGTATCAAATGTCACATTGTTCACCATATTACATTAGTTTCATCCATACATACATAGTCTCATACATAGGAAGAAAGTTTCATGTAAGTTCATCGATACAAAATGAAAACAGAAAGTAAACACTAGCACTACATCAAAGCAAGCTGTCGTGAACTCAATCAAATCTGCAAAATTGGAAATAAGAAAGTTAGAATAAGAATACCAGAAGAAGTAGAAGATCTAGAAGAAGAAGATGATGAAGAAGCATTTTTCTTCTCTCTCTTTCTCCTCTTGTTTTTCTTCTTCTTATTGCTTATTTGTGTCTTTTTAGAGCTAACCTAGGTAATTATCACATTTTTTACCTAACTAAGCTTATTGTGTCATTTTGCAAGAAAATAAGCTAAGTCTATGGCTTCTATGAGGTTACCAAGTCTATTATGCCATTTTTGAGTTACCTAAGCTTATTATGTCATTGTGGAGGAAACAATGCTAAGTATAGGTCATTTTAGAGCTAACTTAGGTACAATATGTCATTTTGGAGGTAAGTAAGCTTACTATATCTTTTTATAGGAAACAAAGCTAACTTAGGTAAAATATGACATTTGTCTAAGTGCTAAGTTTGTCTTTGTGCTAAGTTTGTCTAAGTGCTAAGTTTGTCTTTGTTTGAGAAAATGAGCCAAGTAAGTGGCATATTACGGCTTACCGTCCTCGTCATCACGGAGGTGAAGCATCGGGGTTCCTCGGGCCGGTTTCACCTGGAGCACTACTTGGCCCTGGAGAAGGATCATGCGATGCGGCTCGGGAGTTATGCTGCACCAAAGATCATTTGCGTTAGAATGATGACGCTAAAACGTTAAGACTAGTAACTAATGAACATTGAAATGAAACTCACCATTCCAGCCGTGGTAATGACTGGCATCGGCGGAGGGGTCTGGCTGGTCTTCTCGCACAAAGTCTGCACATTTGGTTTTGACAAGTGTATCATATTGGTTATTAATGCAAAGAACATGTAGTGCATGATTTGGCTAATATGAAGAAGAAACTTACCACGATGAGCTCGTACATGGCCCGGTTAGACGCATCGTTCTGTGCCCTCTCCTCCTCCAACAACCTAGTCGTCCTCTCCTCCAAATCCCTCTTCTCCTCCGCCACCTGTCGGGCCTGTTCCGCCAGAAGCGCCTGGGTTGTCTCTCTCTCTTTCTGCAGAGCAGCCTGCAACACAACTCCTCGTTAGCATTGTAGTCATCTTTGTTCGCACACACAATGTAATGGAGGAAAGCTATCTCAGTCCATATGACTAACCTCGATGGCGAGCTGGACTGGCCGTGGACGAGGCGTCATCTCAGGGCAGGAGCTCGTTTGGCGCGCCTTGATCTGCCGGAGAGTGCGCGAAGACCGTATAAGTCTATCTCCAATGGCTATATGGCCATGGGGCCTCCCGTCGCCAGCTATCATCACCAGGTCTGGATCAATAGGATGCTGGCTCGGGTTGAAGTCCTCCCCATTCACCGCCTTCCCCACATCTCTGTACCTCACGAGCTTGTTGTGGGAGGAGATGTTGGTGAAGTTCTGGGGATTATCGAGGTCAGACTCAGAGAATGCCTTGGCCTTCTTGTACGAGGCAGTATGGGACATGGCATAGAGGTCGTACACCTGTGGCACCTCCGTCTTATTGTATTGCGCCTACAAGAGAGGAACAAACTATTAATAAAGGGGTCAAGCTAGCATCAAAAAATGAATTGCAGGAATCATGAAGCAAACCACGTACCCAGTTCCGCCTGAACTGAAATAAGTTGGCGCTGCCTTGATGGTGTGGCACACCTTCCATTTGGGCACGCCGTTCCTTGGCATCGTCGTGGACGGCTCGCCATTCTTCAGAGCACCACTCATTCACCAACCCAACAATCCATCTTATCCGCACACCATCTCGGGGGCACCTAAGTTAGTAAAGAGAAATTTGAGAGCTACGCCTACGAATCAAAGCAAGGAAACTAAGTACAAGGCCTTAAGAATAGATAATTACCTTCATGTACTGCTCCTTGTCCAGAAACTTTCGGCGAGATGACGACTTGTCCTTCTTAATATGCCGCGAGGCGTAGTAGTCTCGAACAGCCTGTACCCGAGCCTCGTGCCGTAAGTTCTGTAGTAGGCGCATGCACTCGTAATCGATAAGCTTTGCCGCGGCCTCCTCGTATCCCTCCTCACACCTATAGAAGGTCTGCAATCAAATGAGACAACACTGATTAGTACAATAAATAGCTATTATTGATTTTTAATTGTCTAAAGGAGAAATTACCCAGAACTTTCTGATCACCATGTCGGCCCTCGTGTGGCACAACACATCGTCGATCATCTCCTCCGGCGGGGCCGGGGCAGCCAAGTAGTTCTCCCATTTCAATCCTAACTCTGGAAGCTGACCCTCGCCGGGCAACGTGACAAACCCCGGGAAGTTATGCCGTAAAAGCACACCAAGGATGGAGTTGGGCCTGCGGACATCCTTGGCGTGAATCCAACCCCTGTAGTATGACAACGCATTAGATATGTGAAGAAACATGAAGGCAAAAGGTTTAAAAAGAGTAAATGCACTTACTTCAGCGACTCAGGCCTAATCGGCAACCTCTGCTCGCGGGTCGCCGGCACGGGCGGGAGCCGTGTACACCCACGCTGGTAGACGATGGCCCCCTCAGCCACCTCGTCCCCGCTATCAGGAAGCTGATCCCCGCCACCATCAGCATGGCCACTCGGCTCCGGCTGCTGCAGATCCGGCCAGGTAGCCCATCCGGTCAAAGCGTGTGGAGTCTCGTAGGACGAAGCGTCTGGCACAGGAGTCTCGCGGGATGAAGCATCTGGCACAGGAGTCTCGCGGGTGGCCGCGTCTAAAACAGAAGGATCGTCGACCCGAGGCTCGTGGACAGGAGTCCTTGTAGCCTCCACCTCAGACGGGTCCACCGTAGCAGTCCTGTGCTCGGGTGAATCAGCTGGGGGTGGCGGCGAGGAAGGCGTAGCAGTCTTCCTACCTCTCCCGCGGCCACGTGTAACTTTAGGAGCCTTCCTACCTCTCCCCCGACCTCCTCTCCTGGTCGGCAACTTCTCCGACGAAGAAGCGCCCTCGGGTGTCCCAATACTGTCGTACAACGCTCTCCGGAGAGTTTGGGGTGGAATGGAAGTACCCCTCCCACCACGCGCCGACGAAGGAGCCTCGGATCGCTCTCGACCCGCGCCCACCATCTTTCAACACCTGCCATGAGAAAGAGTAAACGAAATTAGTACAACATAAAAAATTGAATACCGACATGAATAATAATATGTATATATATAATTTGAGTGTATCATCATCATGTATATAATAAAAATTGAATAATACCTGACATGAACTAATAATAATTTTCATCGTCTATATATGCTCCGGGATCAATAAATGCATCGTCATCATCACTATCATCAATAAATGCATCATCATCATCACTATCGGGAACAACATGTGGAAGGCCTCCTTTATGTAATCGGTCAAGCATTGAGAGGCCATCCGCAGCAGTAACCTCTTCTTCTTCCGTCTCTTCTTGTTCCGGCTCAGGGGTGAAGTCGGATTCACTGTCGCTGTCTACTTCAATGTTCTGGGGTGAAGTAGAGCGGTTCTTGAAACGTTTTTTGGAAAGACGTGTTTCTTGGAAGAATTCTCCTTCATATGTGTCTGGGTTAATGTGAGGTTCATAATCATCTTCATTGAGGGGAGGTGGTCTAAAACGTGGTGCCACATCATAAACGACATCCCAACCATTCAGATTTGGATCAGTTTGGCAGGCCCACGGTAGATAAAAAACTTGGGTCGCCTGTTGAGCCATAATATAGACATCGGGAACATCTAAATGGGTGCTTTGTTTGATTTCGACTAGCCCTATATGTTCATGAGTCCTTCTAGTCTCCTTCGGCTGGAACCAATAACATTTGAAGACTACGACGTTTGGTGGGTTTTCACCAAAGAATATAAGTTCATAAATTGCTTCAGCTCTTCCATAATACTCGACACCTCCTTCGCTGATAGCAGAGACACAACAATTTGTAGACTTTCGGTCAGGCATAGATAGCTCTTTGCCAAAAGTACGAAAGCGATACCCGTTGATGTCGTATTTGTCAAATGAACGGACCTTATAGTCAAAACCATTAGCGACTTGTCTCAATTCGGAGTCCATAGACTCTGCATTAGCCTACAAGTTTAATACGAAAGGATTGTTTCATTAGCCGCAAACTAGACGAAGAAATGAAATGGTCTAATGGAAATTACCGTTTGTTTGAACCAAGAGATGAAACCGGGATAGCCGCCTCCATGCTTTGCCAGAAGCTCATACTCTTCGATGGAATCCTTTTGGATCACCGCTCCATCCGAGAATTTGGCGACGTATCGACTGTATCACATATCCGGGAATAAGAGCATTTCAAAGGAATTAGAAGTTGCGAAACAATGTACCGAGAACTTACTCGATGTACGGCCGCACTTCTGTTAGGTTGTTGAAGATATACAACGAAATGGTCCACCATTCTTCAACATCCAACGCTATTGCTTTCGAAGCACCGGCTCGTGCGAGCTTCCCTTTGAATAGGCTGAGGTTGGATCGACCTTTTTCACGGTCGCCATCATTGTACCGAGGCTTTGGATTATGCAAATGACGATTCTTGGCTTCGTAGTGTGCTGTCACGAAGTTTGCCGCCTCCTCAGTAATGAATGCATCGGCCATCGATGCTTCAATTCTACGATTATTTTTACATTTTGCTCGAAGCGTCTTCTGCATCCTCTGAGTTGCGAAGCACCAACGATTTTGCACGCCCCCCCCCCCCCAATCTTGCCTCGGTCGGGAGATGCAAAATCAAATGCTGCATTGGATTAAAGAATCCCGGTGGAAAGATCTTTTCTAACTTGCAGATCAACTCCGGCGCCAACTCTTCCAGTTCGTCTAGCATGTCAGGCGATAGTTCTTTCGCACAAAGAGCACGGAAGAAATAGCTCAGCTCTGCCAGTACTAGCCATTCATCCTCAGGGATAAAGCCACGCAACATCACCGGCATTACCCGCTCAAGCCATATGTGCCAATCATGACTCTTGAGACCAAATATTTTCAATTTGTCAAGACTCGCTCCCCTCTTTAGATTCGCTGCATACCCATCGGGGAACATCAACTGCATTTTCACCCACAAGATCATTTCCCTCACAGCTGGCCTTCCAAGATTGAACCATGCCTTTGGCTTCCTCCAGTTCTTCTTTCCTTTTGGTTGTCGCATGTTTTGTAATGGTCTATCACATAGAGCCTCCTGATCGACTCTAGCCTTAGGATTATCCTTTGACTTCCCCTCTATGCCAAACAATGTACCAAAAAGGGCCTCGGCGATATTCTTTTCAGTGTGCATCACGTCGATGTTGTGTGGGCAAAGGAGGTCTTTAAAGTAAGGCAGATCTAACAAGCATATCTTGTGAGTCCAGGCGTGTTCCGAATTATACCCTTTGAAATACCCTGGACGCGCTGGATCAGGCTCGAGAGCGTTTAACTGATCCAGGGTCTGTTGGCCTGTCAATGCAGGTGGTGCATAGTTTTTGACAACTCTGCCTTTGATGAAATTCTTCTTGTCTTTTCTGAACTTATGGCGAGGATCCAGGAACTGTCTATGCAAGTCGAAGCAAGAATACTTGCGACCAGCCTGCAGCCAACGGAACTCAAGAGCTGCCTTGCATGTGGGGCACGGGAACCTTCCATGCACACACCAGCCAATGAATAGCGCATACGCCGGCAAGTCATGCGTCGAGTACATGTACCACACATGCATTTTGAAGTTATGTTTCGTAGCGGCGTCATATGTCTTGATCCCATTATCCCAAGCTTCTTGCAATTCATCCTTAAGCGGCTGCATGTACACATTCATATTCTTCCCCAGATAGTTGGGCCCTGGAATTATCAACGTTAAGAAAATGTTCTTTCTTTTCATAATCTCTTCGGGTGGGAGATTTAGTGGAATGACAAATACGGGCCAACAATTAAATTGGGTTGCCGTCATACCAAACACATTGAACACATCCGTGCTGATGGCGACTCGAGGATGCCTTGGATCTGCCACTTTATCCTTATGTAATGCATCGAAGTGCTTCCACGCAAAAGCGTCTGAAGTGTGTCCCAACATCGGATTCCCATCTGCATCTAGTTCGGTTCTTTTGCCCAATTTGTGCCACGTCATCTGTCTGGCCGTCTCTTCGACCATGAAAAGACATTGAAGTCTTGGTATGATTGGCATATACCGAAGAACATTAACTGGGATTTTGGTCTGACTCTTCTCACCCATACCATTGTCTACCACAACATACCTGGAAGACTTGCAAATGGGACAATAGTTCAAGCCCGCATACTCAAGCCTAAATAAGGCATATCCATTCGCACAGGCATCTATCTTCTCATAGGGCATCTTAAGCGCACATAGGATTTTGTCTGACTGGTACAGGTTTGCAGGCAATACATGGCCTTTGGGTAGAAAGCGTCCAAATATCGTCATCATCGCGTCGTAGCATTCTCTGCCCAGGTTGAACTGAGCCTTCAGAGCCATTACTTGGCGATGGCATCCAGCTGACAAAGCTCAGTGTGCTTGTGGAGAGGACGTTTTGAAGACTCCAACATTTCATAGAAGGCCTTTGCAGATTCCTCCATCTCATCGTCCGAATCCCGAGCATCATCAAAGTCTTGCACCATGTCTTCGATCCCAGTACCATGCTCGTCGGTGCGACGATGAACCACCTCAGCTCTGACACGTTGGGCAGTGATACGGGGCACGCCCGTGTGCGTCGATCTTTCACGAATTGGAGGTGGATTTGTGAGGGAACGCGAAGAACACGAAGAACACGAGGGGAAAATCACAAGAGGAAAACACTCAAGAACGATCCACGATCACACATCCACTAGAATCACCCGAGTACATGAGAATCACGATCCACAAACAACCAAAGGATACACGTAACGGTAGTAGTCTCCTCGCTCCGAAGGAGGAGGTCTTGAATCCACTAGGGATCTTCCCTAGATAGGGGCCTTGGCATCACTCCGGATCTTCTCACGTAGAGGTAGTCGCTCCACGAGGGAAGGGAGATAATGGAGCTAGGCTCAACAAAGTATATTCGCTAAACCAAAGCTAACCCTAGAAAATGGGAGAGGAGTTACTTATATAGCACTAGGGGAAAGGGGGGCGAGAGAGAGGATACAAGGCTCTCGGGCCCGAGTCTGTCCACACAGGAGCCGGACGTCCGGGCTTGGGGGCCAGATGTCCGGGGCTTCAGTGACCTGCCGGATGTCCGGGCTTGGGGCCGGACGTCCGGGCTGGAGGGGCGCGGTTTCGTTCGGTTCTGTCTCCGGTGGGCCGGATATCCGGGGGCGAGGGCCGGATATCCGGGGCTTCAACGATCGGCCGGATGTCCGGGGCGAGGGGCCGGATGTCCGGGCTGGAGGGCCTGGGTACTGGCATTTCTGGCGCCGAAGTGCCGGATTTCCGGGGGTGAGGGCCGGATATCCGGGGCGAGGGCCGGATGTCCGGGCCAGGGGCCGGATGTCCGGCACCTGTAGCTCCTGCTGCTGATTCTGCGGTGCTGGTGCAGTCTCCAGGGGCCGGACGTCCGGGGCCTTGGCCGGATGTCCGGGACCTGGAAGGTGAATTTGCCTTCTTCCCTTGCACTTGTCCACCTTTCTCCATGTCCGTCTCCGTGGTGACTTGGCCTTCACTCCGAGCATCTCCTAGTCCATCTCCGTTGTACCTAATCATGCAGAGAGTCTCCGATTGAGGTAGCATCCAAGTTCCGTGAGCATCAAAGAGAGAGTCGAATAGGAGAGATGTCACCTCGTGTTCGATAGCACGTGCCCGGGCTCTAGTCATGGGTCCCTTTGTGGCTTGCCATGATGGTGTAGAGTCCATGGGGATGATGTTGGGATGCTCCGCATCATCTCCCCCCCCCCCTTGGGGAAGATCCGTCCTCGGATCAAGATCTTCATCACCATGGTAAGGGGATAGATCCGTGACGTTGAAGGAGTCACTCACGTTGTACTTGTCGCGTGGAATGTCGATCTTGTAGGCATTGTTGTTGTAGCGTGCCAACACCTTGAAGGGGCCGTCGGCTCGAGGAAGGAGCTTCGATTTGCGTTCGTTGGGGAAGCGGTCTTTGCGAAGGTGTAGCCAAACAAGATCACCGGTCTTGAACACCATGGGGCGTTTGTTGACGTTGCGTTTGTTGGTGACGCGTTCCACTTGACGTTCCATCGTGCGCCTAGTATCATCATGCAACCTCTTGATGTAGCTTGCCCTTGCACTTGCGTCCATGTTGACGCGCTCTTGGAGAGGTAGAGGTAGGATGTCCAATGGGGACAACGGGTTGAAGCCGTAGACCACTTCGAACGGAGACTTGCCGGTGGTGGAGTGGCTTGCGCGATTGTAGGCGTACTCGGCGATGGGGAGGCAATCTTCCCATTCCTTGATGTTCTTCTTGATCAAGACACGAAGTAGGGTAGAGAGTGTCCGGTTCGTCACCTCCGTTTGTCCATCGGTTTGTGGGTGATATGCCGAAGAGAAAAGAAGCTTGATTCCGAGCTTGGCGCATAGGGTCTTCCAAAAGTAGCTCAAGAATTTGACATCGCGATCCGAGACAATGGTCTTTGGAACGCCATGTAGTCGCAAGATGTCCCTACAAAACAAATTTGTGATATGTGAAGCATCGTCTATCTTGTGACATGGAATGAAATGGGCCATCTTGGAAAAGCGATCCACAATGACAAAAACGGAGTCATGGCCATTTTTAGTTCGTGGCAAGCCAAGCACGAAATCCATACTAATGTCTTCCCAAGGTTGGAAAGGTATAGGTAGAGGCATATAAAGACCGTGGGATTGAGCTTTGGACTTAGCTTTGCGGCATGTCGAGCATCGGTTGGTGAAGCGTGCAACATCACGAAACATCTTTGGCCAAAAGTACTTGTTGGAGAGCGTGGCATACGTCTTGTCGCGTCCAAAGTGACCCATAAGTCCTCCACCGTGAGCCTCTTGCAAAAGCAACAAACGAAGAGAAGACTCGGGTATACACAATTTGTTAGCACGCATAAGATATCCATCCTTCATATAATATTTCTCCCAACAAGTTTTCACTTGGCACTTGGCGTAAGGATTAGCAAAATAGGCATCATGCGCATACAAGTCTTTGATGTGCTCAAAACCAACAACATTCAATTCAAGTTGAGTAACTAGCATGCATTTGCGGGAAAGAGCATCCGCCACAACGTTTTCCTTACCCTTAATGTATTTGATGACATAAGGGAAGGACTCAATACATTCACTCCATTTAGCATGCCGTTTGTTCAACTTAGTTTGACCCATTAAGTACTTAAGCGTTTCATGGTCGGTATGGATAACAAACTCATGAGGGCGCAAATAATGTTCCCACACATGCAAAACTCTCACCAAAGCATACAATTCTTTGTCATAGATCGGGTAGTTAAGTTGAGCGTCGGATAGTTTCTCACTAAAATATGCGATAGGACGCGTCCCTTGCATAAGCACACCACCTATTCCACTACCACTAGCATCACAATGCACTTCGAATGTTTTATCAAAGTTGGGCAAAGCAAGCAAAGGTGCATGAGTGAGCAAATTCTTAAGTTCATGGAAAGCGGTGTCTTGTGAAGGACCCCAAATAAATGGTGCATTTTTCTTGCTCAAAGCATGTAGAGGAGATGCAATAGTGCTAAAGTCTTTCACAAAGCGACGATAGAAACCGGTTAGTCCTAGGAAGCTACGCACTTGTTGCAAATTCGTTGGTGTGGGCCAAGTTTTAATAGCATCAATCTTAGTTTCATCTACATGAACGCCCTTGGAAGATACTACAAAGCCCAAGAAAACTACCTTCTCAACACCAAATGTGCATTTCTCCATGTTTGCGTAGAGTTGCTCTTTCCTAAGGATTTGCAAAACATCACGAACATGTGTAGCATGCTCCTCAAGAGACTTGCTAAAGACAAGAATGTCATCAAAGTAAACCACAACACAATATCCAATGAGTGGTCGGAACACATAATGCATAACACGCATAAAAGTGCCCGGTGCTTCGGATAAGCCCATGGGCATAACCAACCATTCATAGAGACCAAATTTTGTTTTAAAAGCAGTTTTCCACTCGTCACCCTCTTGTATGCGGATTTGGTAGTAACCACTTTTTAAGTCAATTTTAGAAAAGATAGTGGCACCACTAAGTTCATCAAGCATATCATCTAATCGAGGAATGGGGTGACGGTATCAAACGGTGATAGCATTGATAGGACGACAATCGGAACACATGCGCATACTACCATCATGCTTAGGCACAAGTATAACCGGAACCGCACAAGGACTCAAGCTCTCGCGTACATGCCCTTTATCTAGGAGTTTTTGGACTTGCCTTTGTATTTCCTTTGTTTCCTCGGGGTTGACGCGGTAGGGAGCCTTGTTAGGAAGCGGTGCTCCGGGGATGAGGTCGATGCGGTGTTCAATCCCCCTTTTCGGTGGTAGTCCCAGAGGTAGCTCATCGGGGAACACGTCCTGGAATTCCTGCAACAACTTAGATAACACAAGAGGAAGATGTTGTGAAGGGTTAGTCCGAACGACTTCATCTTTGCACACAAGTACATAGTGAAGAACGGTCGATGGGCTCTCACTCACATCCCTCAAATCTATTTTGGTGGCTAAAAGGACTATATCTCTCATGTCCCTCATCGTGGAGTCGCTCATTTTTGGCTTGTGGCACTCACTCTCTTTGAGTTGGATCACTCTCTCACTTTTATCTCCGCGATGGGATGTAGCTTGTTTGTCGGCGATGACTTGGCTTGGAGTCATTGGGCGGAGTACATATTGCTTGCCCTTCATCTTGAAGCCGTATTGATTTATGCGGCCGTTGTGTGTGACGCCACAGTCGAATTGCCAAGGTCTACCAAGTAGTAGGTGGCAAACGGACATTGGAACCACCTCACACTCCAAAGTGTCCTCATAAGCGCCTATCTTGAAAGAAACTTCCACGGTGTGGTCAACTTGGAGCGTTCCGGAATCACTAAGCCATTGTACCTTGTAGGGACGGGGGTGCTTTTTCTTGACCAATTGCAGCTTGGAACAAAGGTCTTCACTTGCTAAGTTGTGGCAACTCCCGCCGTCGATGATGACCTTGACGGATTTTCCTTGGATGCCCGCCTTGGTGTGGAAGATGTGGCAACGTTGGTCCTCGTCCTCTTGTTGTTGGAGTGTCAAAACTTTGGAGACAACGAGAGCGGGGCTCGCATCGTTGTCGCAAAAGATTTGCGAATCTTCATCTTCATTCACTTGGCGGTGTATGGCCACTTGCTCCAAAGCTTGCATCTCGTCGTCGCTCATAGAGTCGTAGGTGCTATCGTCGAGGAGGATCATGTTGCGCTTGGTTGGGCATTCGTAGGTCTTGTGGCCTCGCCCTTGGCACGTGAAACACTTAATATTGCTTGTCTTGGCGGTAGCATCCGTTGTCGGTGTAGAGGATGAAACCCTTGGCTTGTAGGTGCTTGAGGTTGGTCGGCTTGACGAAGTCGTCTTGTCCTTGTAGCTTGACTTGTCACCGGTGGGTGTTGTAGATTTCGTAGTTGAAGTTGTCGTTGTTGTAGTAGCTTGAGCACTTGAGCCGTAGGTCTTGGATGAGAACTTGGAGTACTTGTAGTCATCTTGCACTTGCCGTTCCGCCTTGGCTGCTTGGTGCACGAGCTCAAGTAAGTTGGAGTAAGGTTGAAAGTCGGCTATCTTCTTGACTTGGTAGTTGAGGCCGTTCAAGAAATGTGCCATTGTTTGCTCATCGACTTCTTTGACATTTGCTCGGATCATAGCAATCTCCATCTCTTGATAGTACTCTTCTACGGACTTGGTGCCTTGCATTAGTTGTTGGAGCTTCTTGAAGAGATCCCGGTTGTAATGTGTAGGCACAAAACGAGCTCGCATGAGATCCTTCATTTGGGCCCAAGTGGTGATAGGAGGTTCACCTCTCTCCCTTCGTCTCTCAATCACTTGTTCCCACCAAATGAGGACATAGTCGTGGAACTCAAGGGAAGCCATGGCTATCTTCTTCTCTTCATCATAGTTGTGGAGGCGAAAGATCTTGTCAACCTTGAGGGCCCATGACAAGTAGTCTTTGGGATCATTGCTTCCGGAAAACTTTGGCATTGTGAACTTGAGCTTGCCGAAGCGTTGTTCATCATTGTGGTTGTGAGGCCGAAATCCTTGTCTTGGAGGTGGACCGTCATTGACGTTGCCTAGAGCGTGTTGACGTTGATCTTGTCCTTGCTCATCTTCATTGTCGGGTTCATCACGATGATCTTGAGGGTGGCGACGAGGTGGACGCACTCGGTTGCGCCTTTCTTGGAGCTCCTCTTGGTGATGGACTTCTTCTTGTCATTGTCGACGAAGTTCTTCTTGTTGTGCTTGGTGAAAAGCTTCTTGCTCGTGATGGGCTTGGCGATTGCGCTCCTCCAAGGCACGAGTAGCTTCTTGCAAAGCGCGATGTGCCTCAAGCGCTCGTCCATGACGACGATGTTGTTCTTCTTCTCGGCGTTGTTGTTCTTGCTCCCACGCATCTTGCTCTTGTTGGCGGCGACGTTCTCGAGCGCGGGTGCGATCTTGAAGTCCATTGCCATGGAATGGATTGTCTTGACGTTGACGACCTTGTGGAGAACTTGGGCCGGAATGTTCGTCTTGGTGATGAACACGTGCTCGCCGGGGGCTTGCGCCGGAAGAATACTCCGATGAGTGTCGACTTGAGCGCCGTCTTGATGTAGTCGAAGTAGAGGGAGCGCGGTTGACCATCAAGGACCGAAGTTCCTCCATTTGGCTTGATAGCTTGGTGTCGAGGTAGTCCCGTGTGCGCGCCTCGGATTCGCGCAAGTCGGTGGCGAGGTTGTCGATGCGGTCATTCAAGGCATGTTGCGCTTGAGTAATTGCCTTGTTTGCGCCGAAGAAGTGCAACTTGGTGACGTGGTTGTTCGCGTCGTCGTCGTGATCCTCGAATGTCGGGTTCGACATGATGTTCCTATCCATAGCACTCAAGAAGATATAAGTGGAATAGTGAGAAGACAATACCAATTACCAATCCAAAAGTTGAGAGTGAATCAAGATTACTCAATGTACAAGTACGAAAATAGTAGAATTGGTACCGAAGATCGTCCTTCTCACACCTACACAAATAATGCTTATGGAGTGGCTTGGTAAGGATAGTGGCACAAATTTCAAGCAATTCGAAAGATAATATTCAATAATGTTGAAAGAGATTCGAAAACTTCGCAAGTGAGACAATGTAGATTAATAGCAATGAGTATACACGGAAACACACACACGGTAGACAAATGGGGTCATGCAACCAAGGGTGAGCCAAAATGTGGATTCCACGGAAAATGCTCTTGTTGCACAACACTAGAGAGATGGTAGCACGATTGCTCCAATGGGCACGATACGCACTTGTGCACACCCTACTATGAACCAAAAGTGGCGTCTTCCTATTCCCGACTTGCTATATGTGTATGCGGCACGTGACACTCGCTCAAGTGATCCAAGATGATCAAGTATGCTATGCGAAGCTTGCGATGCTATTGCTCTTTTGCTCTTCCTTAAAAGCTTTGCTTCTCTTTTCTTTTGCAATGATGATATGTATGGTCACAATGCGGGACGTGCACACCAAGATAGCAATTATGTATGCGGGTACTATGTTGTAACACAAGAGATGATACCAAGATATATGCACGCAATTGAAGCTATGCGGAGTATGTATCACTAACGTGCACAAGTAGCGTAGCCCGGCAATACTCAATGGCTAGTCTCGATAGGCAAGTGACGCAAAAAGGATCGGGGTAACAATGCAATGGCAAGGGTATAGACAAGAGTGTCGTCGCGGTTACCATCCTTGCTTACGGTTGGTGTCAATGAAGAATTGGTTGGCGACGATCCGGGGCGATGATGAGCGGCGATGTCGATGAAGAACCACTCCTACTTAGCCGAAACACCGTAGGAAGTGGCGATGCTCGCGGCTCAAAATCTCAATTGCAAATGGGTTGCGGAAGAAATGGCGGAAAAGGGACAAAAACTGTCGAAAACGGAACTGAAACTGCAATGCTGTGCTCCAGGGGCCGGATGTCCGGGCTCCCTGCCGGATGTCCGGGGGGTCGGATGTCCGGGGGTCGGGCCGGATGTCCGGGCCTCCCGAAATCAGCTCCAATCTCAGGAACCCTAAGAACTAGAGGATGAACACGAAAAATTTTCGGCAAAATTGGGGCGATTTGACGGTGGAAAAAGATGGGGATGGTGGGGAACTGCTAGATCTACCTGTCCACAACGAAATCCACGGATCCAAATCAACAAAATCTCCTCAAATCAAACGGATCGAAGAAATTTGGGTATGGCTATTTTTGTGGGGATTTTCGAAATTAGGTCAAAACAAAACAAAATCGGCTAGAAATCGGGGGAGGGGACTCCAAATTCGTGATCAACGTGGCTGATGATACAAATATATGATACGGGGCACGCCCGTGTGCGTCGATCTTTCACGAATTGGAGGTGGATTTGTGAGGGAACGCGAAGAACACGAAGAACACGAGGGGAAAATCACAAGAGGAAAACACTCAAGAACGATCCACGATCACACATCCACTAGAATCACCCGAGTACATGAGAATCACGATCCACAACCAACCAAAGGATACACGTAACGGTAGTAGTCTCCTCGCTCCGAAGGAGGAGGTCTTGAATCCACTAGGGATCTTCCCTAGATAGGGGCCTTGGCATCACTCCGGATCTTCTCACGTAGAGGTAGTCGCTCCACAAGGGAAGGGAGATAATGGAGCTAGGCTCAACAAAGTATATTCGCTAAACCAAAGCTAACCCTAGAAAATGGGAGAGGAGTTACTTATATAGCACTAGGGGAAAGGGGGGCGAGAGAGAGGATACAAGGCTCTCGGGCCCGAGTCTGTCCACACAGGAGCCGGACATCCGGGCTTGGGGGCCAGATGTCCGGGGCTTCAGTGACCTGCCGGATGTCCGGGCTTGGGGCCGGACGTCCGGGCTGGAGGGGCGCGGTTTCGTTCGGTTCTGTCTCCGGTGGGCCGGATATCCGGGGCTTCAGCGATCGGCCGGATGTCCGGGGCGAGGGGCCGGACGTCCGGGCTGGAGGGCCTGGGTACTGGCATTTCTGGCGCCGAAGTGCCGGATTTCCGGGGGTGAGGGCCGGATATCCGGGGCGAGGGACGGATGTCCGGGCCAGGGGCCGGATGTCTGGCACCTGTAGCTCCTGCTGCTGATTCTGCGGTGCTGGTGCAGTCTCCAGGGGCCGGACGTCCGGGGCCTTGGCCGGATGTCCGGGACCTGGAAGGTGAATTTGCCTTCTTCCCTTGCACTTGTCCACCTTTCTCCATGTCCGTCTCCGTGGTGACTTGGCCTTCACTCCGAGCATCTCCTAGTCCATCTCCGTTGTACCTAATCATGCAGAGAGTCTCCGATTGAGGTAGCATCCAAGTTCCGTGAGCATCAAAGAGAGAGTCGAATAGGAGAGATGTCACCTCGTGTTCGATAGCACGTGCCCGGGCTCTAGTCATGGGTCCCTTTGTGGCTTGTCGTGATGGTGTAGAGTCCATGGGGATGATGTTGGGATGCTCCGCATCAGGCAGACTCACCATGAAATCTCCACACCGTATAATAAGGCGTAAAACCCCACTTCTGCAAGTGTTTACCCATTTCATCCCATGTCCACTTTTTATGGTTGTCGCACCGGACACAGGGGCACCAGGTTATTTCCTGGCCATTTGCAAACGCGGCGCTCAGAAACCCCTTGGTTTTTGTAAACCATTCAATGGTCATGTCTTTCTGACTAGGGTGACCGGTGTACATCCATGCACGATCACTCATCTTGCCTACCTACTAAACACACAAGAAATATATATAATTCGTCATCTATATTCATCAGTTAATCAAGTTTGTCGGTTTTGTTACGTCCATGCAACCTCCACGCTAATAGGTAAAGATAGGTCCTAATCCCACCCGAGTATGTGTAGATTGGGTTCGTTTTCCCATGCTCTGCTCCGGCTTCGACGCAGAATTTTGGCAGCACCTCCCCACTGTTCTCCTGATACACGTCTCGGCAATAAGCAGAGAGGATGTGTACCCGGAGAACAACGGGGAGGCACTGACGAAATTCCGCATCGGATCAGCAAAGCATAAGGGAAAATGAACCCAATCTACATATACTCGGGCTGTCCATGGATACCGTTGGACAATTCGAAATGATGGCGGTTATAAATATGCAAATACATGCATATTTATAGATGCCGCCCTTTCGAACGGGAGACGCATACTGGTCACACATACTGATGATTGAAAACACCTATAGCTAGCAAGTTTCATCGGCACGAAGACCGGAACAGAGCAAATTAAGGGGGGAGATGTCATTTGTGCTCACCCACGAACGCGTCGGGAAGCTCGTCAAACGCACGGGGAGGTCGTCGAACAACAGACCCTCGCAGCGACGAAACAACTGCACATTGAAATCCAACCGATCAACACAAAATATGATGTTTTTCATAACAGCTAGAATCGGAATATATATATTTCTTCTTTTTCTTCTTCTTTTCCTTTTTCCTATTCTCCTTCTCCTCTTTCTTCTTCTTCTTCTTCTTCTTCTTCTTCTTCTTCTTTTTTCTTCTACTTTTTTTTCTTTTCTTCTTTTATTCTAAGTTTTTTCTTTTCTATCTAAGTTTTCCTACCTAATAAATTAACTATCTAATTTAACAGAAAATAAAACAGAAAATAAACTAACTATCTAATTTAACTAACTAACTAACTAACTAACTAACTAAAAAACAGGATAAAACAAAAAAATGTGAGGGGGTGCGGCGGCCGGGCACTCACCGGAGTTGGGTGGGGGCGGCCGGGGCGGCGGGGGGAGGGGGGAGCCGCGGGGAGGGGGCGGCTTCGGGAGCCGGCGAGGGGATGGGTGGCTCGGGGAGGGGGGCCCCGCGGGGGAGCTGCCGAGGGGAGGGGGCGGCGCGGGGAGGGGGGCAGAGCGGGGGAGCCGCCGAGGGGAGGGGGCGGCGCGGGGACGGGGGTGGCGACGGCGAGAGGGCCACGGGGAGGGGGCGCGGTGGTGGCGGCGGCGAGAGCAGGGGGTGGCGGCGGCGAGGGGGGCGTGGGGAGGGGGGCACGGTGGTGGAGGAGCCCCGCGGGGAGGGAGGGCAGGGGATGCCGGCGGCGGGGGCAGCGAATGGGCGAAGAGGGGGCTGGCGGCGGCGCGCCGGGCGCTGGTGGTGGCAGCGGCGGGCGCAGGTGGTGGCGGCGGCGAGAGGTGGCGTCCGCAGCGGCAAGAGGGGGAGTGAGAGAGAGTGGAGTGGGGGCGGGGCACGACAGTTACTTGTTTTTTTAGAAGAGAACGGCCGTTACTAGTCCGTTACCTTTGCCGTCTGCCAGCGTACGGAAATCATTCTTTGCCGTCCGCTGGCAGACGGCAAAGGGATAACCCATCTGACCTAAATCTTGAACAGGGCCCAGTGGGCCCAGCTGGCTCCTTTGCCGTCTGTCAGCGGACGGCAAAGAAAGTTTGCCGTCCGCTGGCAGACGGCAAAGATTCGGCCTACGGCAAACACAATCTTTGCCATTTGGCATTTCTTTGCCGTCCGCTTTTTGCCAGCAGACGGCAATGGCCTTCTTTGTCGTCCGCTGGCAGATGGCAAAGAACTGGCAGACGGCAAATTCCCTGATTCCAATAGTGTATGATTGGTTCATTGTTATATCTATGTGCCTCTCGTCCCGATATTATGCTTAGTGTTTGCATGTGTGCTAGATATCAAGCTGCACCTAAAGAGTGTCATCTTTTGGCCGTGAAACGTATTGTGAGATATTACATACAAACACCAAACTTTGGCATTTGGTATCCCAAGGGATCTTCCTTTAACCTTGTTGGCTATTCCGACTCGGACTATGCTGGTGACAAGGTTGATAGAAAATCCACCTCGGGTACTTGTCAATTTTTGGGTAGATCTCTTGTGTCTTGGTCCTCCAAGAAACAAAAACTCGATATCTCTATCTACTGCCGAAGCTGAGTATAATGTTGTCGGATCATGTTGTGCACAATTACTATGGATGACACAAACGCTTGAGGATTATGGAATTCATGTTAAAAAAATGTTCCATTACTTTGTGACAATGAAAGTGCTATTAAAATTGGTCATAATCCTGTGCAACATTCTCGAACTAAACATATTCAAGTTAGACATCATTTCATTCGTGATCATGTTGCCAAAGGTGATATTGATCTTAAGCATGTTCGCACTAACAAACAATTGGCCGATATCTTTAATAAGCCACTTGATGAGAAAACGTTTTGTCACTTGAGGAGTGAGTTGAACATCATTGATGCTTCAAACTTGAGCTAGACTCACTCGATTGCATGCAAGGGCATGAGCTTTCTTGATATTTCCATGATACTCTTAACATGTTTTCTTATACCATGGAATACTATGCTCCCTTGTATTGCATCTAACCCTTTGTAGGTACTTGGAAGATTTTCATTCCACAAGATTGCCATCAACTCATATCTTAAGCAATCTTGTCTTAGCCAAGTATCCACAACCCCTCTTGATGATGGAAGGAAGAAGACAACAAACTATATCCTTGACACATATTTATATTTCACATTTGGAATTGTGTCATATCATGTTCTTCCTTGCATGACTAACCTATGTAGGTGACAAGTGTACTAAAACGAGAAGGATTGCTCCCAACTCAAGATGATCTTCATCAACCTCGAGCATCCTCAACAAGTTCACCTACAAGCTACGTCATCAACATCACTCAAAGGTATGTACTCATATCCTTGAAAAGGCTTTACTCCAAGTCATGAGCTAAAGCAACTCAAGTGATATGAAAACGTTAAAATGCTTAATCAAAAAATGGTAACCCCATTTTGAGCTTAACGTTGAGTATGACCTATGATCAAGTATTCTTGCTTGTCTCCTAAGTCAATATACTCTAATATAGGTGACCTAGTTACCGCCCATCATCTAGTTAAGAATCTTGTGTGGTTCATTCTCTATTTGCAAGATTTCTTGGAACCACTCAAATCTTCTCTAGTTGATATCTTTTTGTAAAATCTTTTGCACTTTCTTGAAAATTTCTTCTTGACACTTTGTTGCAAGTTTTCAAAATTTATTTGCAAGTTTCTCAAAACATTGCCAAGTTTCTGTTTTAGCCTCGGAGCCGCCGATACAAATAACTCGGTTCTACCGAATTAGCAGATGAGCTGCAAAACAATAACTCGGTACCACCGAGTTGTTTGTCTCGGAGCCACCGATTTGATTTCTCCTCATTTGTGTTCATAATTGCAAATCTTTGTTTTTCCAGTGATCCTACGAGAGACATTATCATTTCTTCGATGATCCCTTCTTTAAAAAAAGGGAGAAAACTTTATTCAAGGATCCCTAACTCAAAGGTGGAGAAGTCTTACAAGCTCTCAGATCAGCCAAAGGGAGAGAAATTATGTTCCATGATTCCCTCAGTTTTTAATGCTATCTATGATTTTCATTTCTATGAACCCTACATTCTATGACCCTTGTTCTCAAGGATCCCTACTTAAACGATGATCCCTGTATCTGACCCTATGTATGACCTTTTTGGAAATTAATGCCAAAGGGGGAGAAATACCAAAGCTTCAATGCTAAAGGGGGAGATACATGCTCATGCAAAGGGGGAGATATAATCAAGGGGGAGAGGAGATATAAATTCTTACATAGTCAAGGGGAGAATACCAAAGTAGGGGGAGAAAAATATATTTGGGAGACAATATGTTTATTTCATTTGACTACTCATCTTAGAATTTTCTCACCCTATCCAATCCCAATATCTACATGCTAAGATTCAGGGGGAGAGGATGATCTACTATTTTCATATCTAAGGGGAGAAAGTTCTAAATGATCTTGGAGACATATCAATCTTAAGGAATACTATCTTCTATATGTTCTCCATATCTTGGTACTATTGAGCTCTATTGCCTTTTGACTAGTAGAACACTCTTGTGTTCCCTAACATTGTTTTCTCAAGTGTGTTTCTACTACAAGAATGCTCAAGAACTCAAGGTAAGTATATGCATCATATCTTTGATCAAGATGATCTCTTGCTTCTTGCACATATTGTTTGCAAGAGTGAAGTCTTGAACAAGGATACACCTCATTCATATACATTTGATGCATATGGCCAAGATACACATGACTCATTATATCCCTTCAACTATATGTGTGTCCATGCATTCCAAAGCAACTATCCTTTAAAGGGAATGCACACATTTAGGGGGAGCAAGTCTAACACTAGTAGAAAACAGGGCTTTGGTCCAGGCCTGAAATCCCATTAATCCCGGTTCACTCACGAACCGGGACCCATGGGGGCATCGGTCCCGGTTCGTGAGGCCAGGGCGCCGGCCGGGCCTCGTGGGCCATTGGTCCCGGTTCGTCTGACCCCTTTTGTCCCGGTTCCAGACACGAACCGGGACCAATAGGCCTCGCTCCTGGCCCACAACCATCGGTCCCGGTTTGTGGCTGGAACCGGGACCAAATGGTGTCCTTTAGTCCCGGTTCCAGCCACAAACCGGGACCAATGGTTAGCCTATATATACCCCCCGCGAGCAGAGCAGTGCACTGCTCTGTTTTTTTGGCCGGCCGTGGGAGAGCTTTGCGGTGCTCTAGCTCACCTCCTACGAACATGAGGTGTTCGATGAAATGCCCGAGCCACACTTAAGCTTTCTCATCTCGAAGCTCCTTGTCCAAGCTCCATTTTCCTCAAGATTTGTCTAGGTTTGGCGGTCCGTCCTGTCCCGTCCCCGTCCTCACCGCCGTCGATCACCCGCGCCCATCTCGGCGCCGGCACCACCGTGGTTAGCCTCTTCTTCTTATCTTCTTTCTAAAAGAAAAAAGTTCTTACTTGCATGATTTAGATAGATACTTGTGTAATTTTCTTACTTTTATTATTGTTTGTTATTATATAGTGCGATGGTTTTGGTATCCGCCTCCGTCGGCCCTCGTCCTGTCTATGATTCGGATGTGGTATATATTATCTTTAATAACTATTTGTTTTATTTAGTGTTTATGACAATTATGCCGACCAACGTGACATAGATTTTTTAATCTAGGAGGTATGTGAACCGGAAATTCCAACCGACATAGAAATTCTTGTCGAGAAGTTAAATTTGGTTGAAAAAGAAAACAATTACTTGAAAGAAAAATTACAAAGAGTTGAAGAGGAGAAGATGAAGTTGGAGTTGCATGTTGCCGATGTCGTCGACGATCACAAGATCAAGATGGATGCAATGCGCTTGAAGATTAGAAAGATTAGAAAATATGCCATTCATACTGAGGCTTGGTATCATTATGCCGTTGGATCAATTGGTACCTAGGTTGTGGTTATGATCGCATTTGTTGTTGCATTTAAATTTTTTACATAGTTTCAATGTATGTTTTAATTAGATGCTCTAGAGAGTTATATGTTGTTCAATAATGAGAACTATATAACGCACGTAGATGAACCGGCAATGGATGTACGGTGACCGACGCACCTCCGAGTATATTAAGGGCCTGCATAATTTTCTCGAAGCGGCTGAGGCAAACAAGCAGAATGGTTTTATGCATTGTCCATGTACTGTCTGTGAGAATACAAAGGCTTTCTCCAACTCTAAAACCCTTCACTTCCACCTGATTGAGAAGGGTTTTATGCCACACTATAATGTTTGGACCAAGCACGGAGAAAGAGGGGTTATGATGGAAGACAACGAAGAAGAAGAGGATGATGACAACTACCCGCCCCCAGAATACGGTGATGCTGCAATGGGGGAAGCTGAAGATCAAGAGGAACCAGACGATGTGCCTGATGATGATCTTCGCCGGGTCATTGTTGATGCACAGAGAGAATGCGAAAGTGAAAGGTAGAAGTTGAAGTTCGATCGCATGTTAGAGGATCACAAAAAAGGGTTGTACCCAAATTGCGAAGATGACAACAGAAAGCTCGGTACCACACTGGAATTGCTGCAATGGAAGGCAGACAATGGTGTATCTGACAAGGGATTTAGTTCGCTACTGAAAATAATGAAGAAGAAGCTTCCAAAGGATAACGAATTGCCCGGCAGTACGTACGAAGCAAAGAAGGTTCTATGCCCTCTAGGATTGGAGGTGCAGAAGATACATGCATGCCCTAATGACTGTATCCTCTACCGCGGTGCGTACGAGGATTTGAACGCATGCCCGGTATGCGGTGCATTGCGGTATAAGATCAGAAGAGATGACCCTGATGATGTTGAGGGCCAGCGCACCGGGAAGAGGGTTCCTGCCAATGTGATGTGGTATGCTCCTATAATACCACGGTTGAAACGTCTGTTCAGAAACAAAAAGCATGCCGAGTTGATGCAATGGCACATAAAAGACCGTAAGAAAGACGGGAAGTTGAGAGCACCCGCTGACGGGTCGCAGTGGAGAAAGATCGAGAGAAAGAGGAGCAACTTTACAGGTGACCCAAGGAACGTATGGTTTGGTTTAAGTGCAGATGGCGTTAATCCTTTTGGGGATCAGAGCAGCAAGCATAGCACATGGCCTGTGACTCTATGTATGTATAACCTTCCTCCTTGGTTGTGCATGAAGCGGAAGTTCATTATGATGCCAGTGCTCATCCAAGGCCCTAAGCAACCCGGCAATGACATTGATGTGTACCTAAGGCCATTAGTTGATGAACTTTTACAGCTATGGAATGGAAGAGGTGTACGTGTGTGGGATGAGAACGAACAGGAGGAATTTGACCTACATGCGTTGCTGTTTGTAACCATCAACGATTGGCCTGCTCTCAGTAACCTTTCAGGACAGACAAACAAGGGATACCACGCATGCACACACTGTTTAGATGACACCAACAGTATATATTTGGACAAATGCAGGAAGAATGTGTACCTGGGGCATCGTCGATTTCTTCCGACCAACCATCAATGTCGAAAGAAAGGAAAGCATTTCAAAGGTGAGGCAGATCACCGGAAGAAGCCCGCCCTCCGTACTGGTGATCACATACTTGATATGGTCAAAGATTTACAAGTAATCTTTGGAAAGGGTCCTGGCGGACTATCTGTTCCGACTGACGATGCGGGACGCGCACCCATGTGGAAGAAGAAATCTATATTTTGGGACCTACCCTATTGGAAAGACCTAGAGGTCCGCTCTGCAGTCGACGTGATGCACGTGACGAAGAATCTTTGCGTGAACCTGCTAGGCCTCTTGGGAGTGTATGGGAAGACAAAAGATACACCGGAGGCACGGGAGGAACAGAAACGTGTGCATGAAAAAGACGGCATGCATCCAAAGTAGTATGAAGGTCCTGCCAGCTACGCTCTTACCAAATAAGAGAAGGAAATCTTCTTTGAATGCCTGTTCAGTATGAAGGTCCCGTCTGGCTTATCGTCGAATATAAAGGGAATAATAAATATGGCAGAGAAAAAGTTCCAGAACCTAAAGTCTCATGACTGCCACGTGATTATGACGCAACTGCTTCCGGTTACATTGAGGGGGCTTCTATTGGAAAACGTTCGATTAGCCATTGTGAAGCTATGTGCATTCCTCAATGCAATCTCTCAGAAGGTGATCGATCCAGAAATCCTGCCAAGGTTAAGGAGTGATTTGGTGCAATGTCTTGTTAGTTTCGAGCTGGTGTTCCCACCATCCTTCTTCAATATCATGACGCACGTCCTAGTTCATCTAGTCGACGAGATTGTCGTTCTGGGCCCTGTATTTCTACACAATATGTTCCCCTTTGAGAGGTTCATGGGAGTCTTAAAGAAATATGTTCGTAACCGCGCTAGGCCAGAAGGAAGCATCTCCATGGGCCATCAAACAGAGGATGTCATTGGGTTTTGTGTTGACTTCATTCCTGACCTTAAGAAGATTGGTCTCCCTCAATCGCGGTATGAGGGGAGATTGACTGGAAAAGGCACGCTAGGAGCGGACTCAATAATATGTAGGGACGGGCATTCTTGGTCTCAAGCACACTACACAGTTCTACATAATTCTACCTTAGTGACCCCGTATGTCGATGAACACAAGAATATTCTGCGCTCCAAACACCCGGAGCAGTGTGACGACTGGATTACATATGAACACATCAGGACTTTTGGCAGTTGGTTGCAAAAACGTCTCATGGGTGACAACACTGTTTCTGATGAGTTGTACTCGTTGGACAGGGGACCATCTTCGACTGTATTGACTTACAAAGGGTACGAGATAAATGGGAATACATTTTACACGATCGCCCAAGATCAAAAGAGCACCAACCAAAACAGCGGTGTCCGCTTTGATGCAGCAACCAAGAGGGGAAAGGACACATATTATGGTTACATAGTGGACATATGGGAACTTGAATATGGACATGATTTCAAGGTCCCTTTGTTTCAGTGCAAATGGGTCAATCTGTCAGGAGGCGGGGTACAGGTAGACCCACAGTACGGAATGACAACAGTGGATCTGAACAATCTTGGGTACACAGATGAACCATTCGTCCTAGCCAATGATGTGGCGCAGGTTTTCTATGTGAAGGACATGTCTACCAAACCGAGAAAAAGAAAAGATAAGGAAGCGAATACATTATACGATGAGCCAAAGCGCCACATAGTTCTTTCAGGAAAAAGAGACATCGTGGGATTGGAGGGCAAGACAGACATGTCTGAAGATTATGAAAAGTTTCATGAAATTCCTCCCTTCAAAGTCAAGGCTGACCCAAGCACCCTGTTAAACGACGAAGATTATCCATGGTTACGGCGCAATAAGCAAAGGACACAAGCGAAGAAAAAGTGAAGACTTTCTCTCCACAACTAGTATGATGTCGCTTTTGATCTAGAATATCACTGCAGTTACATGTGAAGAAATGAAATGCCTTTTGTAACAGATGAGTTTTCGTATGAAACCCTGATACTTCGAAAGAGATTGTCCGTTTTGTACACGAAGTGCATCCAGTTTTTGCCGTAACCCTCTCAACTTTTTATAACATGCTATGTGGGTGAAATGATGATACCATGCCAACTTTCAACCTTTTCAAAGTTCATTTGTAGTGCTTTTCAATTTCAGGGTCATTTAGCTTAAAAAAATCAGTAAATGCATGAAAAATACCAGATGAAGTCGGAAAGGGTTGAAAATTGATGATGTGGCTTTGAATGGTTCATTTGGAACACACAAAAAGTCTGGAGTTCAAATAAGTTCAAAAAATGAAATACCTTTGTAACAGATGAGTTTTCGTCCGAAACCCTGATACTTCGAAAGAGATTGTCCGTTTTGTACACGAAGTGCATCCAGTTTTTGTTGTAACCCTCTCAACTTTTTAGCACATGCTATGTGGGTGAAATGATGATACCATGCCAACTTTCAACATTTTCAGAGTTCATTTGTAGTGCTTTTCGATTTCATGGTCATTTAGCTCAAAAAAATCAGTAAATGCATGAAAAATACCAAATGAAGTCAGAAAGGGTTCAAAATTGATGATGTGCCTTTGAATGGTTCATTTTGAACACACAAAAAGTCTGGAGTTCAAATAAGTTCAAAAAAATGAAATCCCTTTGTAACAGATGAGTTTTCGTCCGAAACCGTGATACTTCGAAAGAGATTATCCATTTTGTACACGAAGTGCATCCTGTTTTTGCCGTAACCCTCTCAACTTTTTAGCACATGCTATGTGGGTGAAATGATGATACCATGCCAACTTTCAACCTTTTAAGAGTTCATTTGAAGTGCTTTTCAATTTCAGGGTCATTTAGCTCAAAGAATGAACTAATAGCAAAAAGAATGAACTGAAAAGATTTTACAAAACTCTAATAGCAAAAAAGAATGAACTACAAAGAATCAATTAATATTTTTTATTATGATCAACAAAAACAAAACTATAATATTCTTCAACAGCAAAAAGAATCAACTAAAAAGCTTTTATAAACCTCTAGTATTTTTGAAACTATAATTATATAAAAATTATGCAACTAAAATTATCAAAGTATTTTTTGTTCAAAACATTAATAGCAAAAAGAATATAATTATAAAACACACTAGAAATAAATAAAGCAAAAAATAAAACAAAAATAAATAAAGCAAAAAACAAAACAAAAATAATGGAAATTATGCAACTAAAATTATCAAAGTATTTTTTGTTCAAAACATTAATAGCAAAAAGAATATAATGATAAAACACACTGGAAATAAATAAAGGAAAAAACAAAACAATAATAAATAAAGCAAAAAACAAAACAAAAATAATGGAAAAAAATGCCACCTACTGGCCCACCACGGCCTGCATACGACTAGAAACCCAACCAGCTAGTTGGGCCAGGATGCAGGCCCGCAGAAGGACCAGTAGGCCCATAGGCAGATTCAGTGTGTATAGGCCCGTAGGCCTGCATTAGAGAGGAGCTCGAAGTGGGAGGCGCAGCCGCGCTTATAAACCAGTGTCGAAGCCTCTAAGCTAGCGAGGTGGAACTAAACATCCACCGCACCGCGGCTGTGCCAGGCACAGGACTTTGTCCCGGTTTGTGCCACCAACCGGGACCAAAGGTGGGCATTGGTCCCGGTTCGTGCCACCAACCGGGGCCAAAGGTCTCTGCTTCCCGCCCTTTGGGCTGACGAAAACTGACCTTTGGTCCCGGTTGGTGGCACCAACCGGGACCAAAGGGCAGCATTAGTCCCGGTTGGTGCCACCAACCGGGACCAATGCTTCGTGTATATAAGCAGCACTTGTAAAAATTTCCATTCAGTTCTTCGATCTCTCCGACGACACCGCCAGGCTGCCCTTGCCCCACCGTCGCCGTCGCTGCCCCCGACGCCGTCGTCGCCCCTGCCCCATCGTTGGCGTCGCCGTCGCCGCCCCCGACGCCCCCGACGCCGTCGCCGCGCCCCTGCCCCGAGCCCTCGCCGTCGCTGCCCCCGACGCCGTCATCGCCCCTGCCCCATCGTTGGCGTCGCCGTCGCCGCCCCCGACGCCCCCGACGCCGTCGCCGCGCCCCTACCCCCGACGTCGTCGCCGCGCCCCTGCCCCGAGCCCTCATCGACGCGCCCGATGCCGTCGCCGCGCCCCTGCCCTCGACGCCGTCACCGTGCCCCGAGCCCTCGCCGACGGTCCGCGCCGCCCCGCGCTACGGTCCGGCCGGCCCCCTTTCCTCCCTGTCCTCCTCCCCTGTTCATATACATTTTTTTGTTCATATGATTGTTAGATATGATGATGTTGATGATTGTTAGCTAGATGATGTTGATGATAGATATGATGATGTTGATGATAGATGATGTATGCTTTTTTTTTGTTCATATAATTTTTTTTGTTCATATGATGATTTTTTTGCATTTTTAGAAAAATGTATGTATGTATGTTCTCTGTATATGTTCATATATGCAAAAGTTACATTTTTAGAAAAGATTTATGTATGTATGTTCTCTGTATATGTTCATATGTGCATTTTTAGAAAAAAATTGTGTATGTATGTTCATATATATATGCAAAAGTTACATTTAAGAAAAAAAGAAAATGTATGTTTTTTCATATGCAAAGAATATGCAAAGAATTTTTTTTTGTTCATAGAAAACTCTCGAGTCCACCCAAACCGGGACTGAGATGTGATAGGTAGTATTTTTTTTGTTCATAGAAAACTCCGGTAACTCTTCAACATGAGGGGGGACGTCGATCAACCCCCTCTCGCCCGACCAAACACTCGAATCCACCCAAACCGGGATTGAGATGTGATAGGTAGTATTTTTTTTTCATAGAAAACTCCGGTAACTCTTCAACATGGGGTCGAGTCCACCCAAACCGGGACTGATATGTGATAGGTAGTATTTTTTTTTGTTCATAGAAAACTCCGGTAACTCTCCAACATGAGGGGGGACGTCGATCGATCAACCCCCTCTCGCCAAACCGGGACTGAAAAAGCGTTGTCGAGGCCACCCCAAACCCTAGAAGTGTTGTCGAGGCCACGCCAAACCCTAGAAGCGTTGTCGAGGCCACCCAAATTTACCAAGTTAAATGAGTTAAATGAGTTAAAAGAGCGTTGTCGAGGCCACCCCAAACCCTAGAAGAGTTGTCGAGGCCACCCAAATTTACCAAGTTAAAAGAGCGTTGTCGAGGCCACCTCCCCGATAACTTCGACATGAGGGGGGACGTTGGACATGACATGAGGGGGGACGTTGGACGTCGGACATGAGGGGTGAGCGTCGTTGTCGTCTACCCCCTCCCCGATAACTTCGACATGAGGGGGGACGTCGGACATGACATGAGGGGTGAGCGTCGTTGTCGTCTACCCCCTCCCCGATAACTTTGACATGAGGGGGGACGTCGGACATGTCATGTGATATTTTTTTTGTTCATATAGAAAACTCCGGTAACATAGATTTATCAAGAATGCCCCCATTATGGATGTGCACAAGTTGATCCAAATTTTTTCTGATCTCATCTATATATATATTCTTCTATATGTCACGTTGTCTGTCAAAGTATTGAAGAAATCCATGGCTTCATCATTAGCCGGAAGTAACATGCGTATGATGCTACGAAGCTCTTCAAAGTTGTTTTGGAACGGAGTTCCGGATAGAATAATTCGCTTTTTGGTACGAATTTCAGCAAAGGCCTTCCAAATAGCGATATTCGGAAGGCTCTTGCTGAACTTCGTACCAAAAAGCTAATTAATTATCCTATCCGGGACTCCGTTCGAAAACAATTTTGGAGAGCTTCGTACCATTATGCGCCTGTTACTTCCGGCTAATGATGAAGCCTTGGTTTTCTTGAATCCTTTGACACTAGACAACGTGACATATAGAAGGGTAGATGAGATCAGGAAAAATATGGACCATTTTCTGCACATTCAGAATGGCGCCATTTTGTTAAATCCCTTAAAGGTTAAGAGAATCCCTTGTTTGACATTCATGAGAGAGGCGGTCCGGACATCGGACATTCATGTTTGTATATTAATTGCCATGTTGTAATATTTGCAGAAACTATGGATCAAAGAGACTTGGAACAAGAACAGTTGTTGGGGGACATAATCCTCGCCGGACGTGATGTCTTGTCGTTTCTCAACGACACCGATGGTCTGGAAGGAGAGGATGACGGCTCCGGTGATCGAACAATGGAGGAGGAAGGACATGATCATGATGGCTCCGGTGACCGAATGCCGGAGGAAGAAGGAGACCATGATGACGGCTCCGGTGACCGAACGGAGGAGGGAGCTGTTGCAAAGTCCGGCGAGGTATATATATTAATTAAGCATGTGCTGACTAGCTAATTGATGCATTAATTGTTTTGGTATGTACATATATTAACTCTTCTTTCTTCTTTTATAGCCCTCCGGATCGAGCCAAACTTCGGTAACGAGACGAGGCCCGAAGAAGAGGTTGCGCAAGGATGAAATGTTCACGATCACAGCACTCGCGGACGATGGCCTACCGATTGAACCCAAGCGGACCAAGGACGCATTTTCTGCTCAGTGCGGAGCTATTGTTAGGGACAACATCCCGATCAGCATCAAGCAATGGAATAAGCCTAAGGACGACGCCCCTGAAGGTGATTATGTCACCGATAGACAGAAAGATGATCTTTGGACCGCGCTGAAGGCAAATTTCACCCTACCGCCAGAGGAGGATCCGAATAAGCCAGTTATAGAGCCACTGGTCAAGGCGTGTGCTCTTAAGAAGATGGCAGATCTATTCAGGAGGTGGAAGAATGAGTTGAAATCAAAGTTTGTCGACAAAGGGAAGACTCCAGAATTCATCGGTCGATTTGAGAAGATAAGAGATCACTGGCCCGCATTTGTGGCCTACAAGACATTGGACAAGAGTAAGAAAATGTCAGAGACAAACAAGAACAATGCTGCAAAGAAGCAGTATCACCATCACACGGGGTCAGGTGGCTACCTCAAAGCCCGGGCGTTGTGGGACAAAGCTGAGAATGACCTGATTGCTAAAGGGGTCGTACCACAGACATTGAACTGGCCAGACCGTTCAAGGACTTGGTTCTTCGGGGTTGGGGGAACTTTGGACCCTGAAACATGGAAGTGCCGTTGGACGGACGAGCAACTTGCAATACCCGTCACGAAGCTTCAGAAGTATATCACCGCAGCGCAGGAAGGGACGTTCATTCCCGACAGAGAGAAGGACGAGCTGACTGAGGCCCTAGGGAATGCTGAGCACCCTGGACGAACACGAGGCACACCAGGCTCCGTTCCGTGGAAGGTTGGGTTTCCCGACGCAGGCGGTTATAGAAGCCGGGAGAGAAAGAGGAAAGCGGAGCTGAGCGACATGCAGAAGATCAATGCAAGACTACAAAAGCTAGAGGAACTTGAGAGCCAGCGAGCTGCCGGCCAACCATCTCAGCGGCACGAAGCTACCCCGCCATCTCAGCGGAGAAGCAGCGTGGCTTCCACAGAGCCCGTTCAGCCTGACTTCACGGCTCCTATCTACCCCGTGGATACTATCACGGAGGCTCAACATTGCGAGCTTATGACGAAATGCTGGAACCTCACTTTCAAGGCGGCTGTCGGCTCTGTTGCACCTCCTCAACCCAACGGAACTTTTCACTGCCTTCCGATTCCACATGGCTATGCTGTTGTGATGGTGGATGAAGTAATGGAGGGATTTGAGGAGCTCGAGCTTGACCACTCTACAGGTGAAGGGGAGAATCAGCTGGTTCGTGCTCTGAGGAGTACATGTCTATGGCAGAAGGAGTACATCAAGCTTCCAAACTGGACGCCTCCGCCTCCTCCTCCTCCTCCGGCGAGTCAGGGCACTCCGCCTCCTCCGACGACGACGACGACGACGAGTGATCAAGGCACCCCGCCTCCTTCTTCGGCTCCTCCGACGCGTGAGGGCACTCCGCCTCCTCCTTCGCCTACTCCGGCACGTCGGAGCAGTCCGCCTCCTCCTCCGCCTCGTCGGCAATGGCGGAAGACAGACGCCGCCGCTCCGGCTCCTCCGGCGCGTCGGAGCACTCCGCCTCCTTCTCCGCCTCGTAAGCAACGACGGAAGAGAGACGCCGCCGCTCCGGCGGCTAGCAGTACAAGCAGAGGCGGGAGGCAATTCAGATACGGTCCATCTCTCAAGCCTCTAGAAAAGTTACCATATGAGAGGACCGAGTCTGAAAACGAGGAGATATGTCGTGCCCAAGTGAGGGACCATTTTGCAAAGAAAACTCCACCTCCGAAGGAGAAGCTAGATCCGGTGAAAGTGAAGCGCACTATCGATGCCCTGAAGCGACCACCACCGCCTCCGCTGGATTCCAACTTTGTCCGCTGTATTAAAAAGACATATCAAGATGCGCGGTAGTCGGGAAGTACTTCCAGTGATGCAAGGTTAGCAAAACGAAGAAGTGGGAAAAAAATTCCCCAGCTCGGCGAACAGGCGAACCAATCGTGCCCCCCGCTCAAGGTGTCTAGCCATATCGTCGCTAATCATCCGGGGATGGTGCCCGGTACCAATCCTGGTGATTACCTGAGCGATGATGTACAGTTTGAGCCATTGGAGGTGGACGAATTCAGTTACCGGTACGGGCAGCCTCTCATCAAACCTGATCATCCTCCTCTAACAACGATGATGCAAAAATTCCATGAATGGTACATGAAAACCTTCAGCGAGTCTGGGAAGGATACTTTGACGCTGAGAATTAAAGAGGAGCACGACCTCGTTGGAATGGATCAGTTGTCTGTTGAATTTGACGAGTTATTCCAGTTATACAATCAAAAGGCCCTCGACAAAACAATCTTGACTTGCTACTGTCTGTAAGTACTACTTCTGTAATTAAGTCTCTATATATAGCTCAGCTCTTTCATTGCATGTATATATAATTATCCTCACTATATTATGCAGATTGAAGATCGTCGAATGCAGAAAAGCACAAATCTATGACATTGGGTTCATTAACCCAAATATCATACATGAGTTTACGGTTAAAAACAATGTCACACAAACCGAGGACAACTTGCTACAATCGTTGCTTAAAAATCAAAACAAAGAGACAATACTTTTTCCTTACAACTTCCAGTGAGTGTTACTGTCTTGTGCATATTCGGTTTCCCTTATTACTCGAGGTTATAGTAATGTAATTGATGAGTTATGCATGCGTGCGCAGGTTCCACTTTATTCTGCTAGAGATTAAGCTTGAGCGGGGAGTAGTAATCGTCTTAGACTCGAAACGAAAAGATCCCCAGGAATATGCGGACATGACTGAAATGCTCCAGAAGTAAGTTCAATCGATCATTATCGCATCATATCGGCAACTTTGTTCATTTCCTGATATCAAGTAATTATTTTCTTTGTCTGGCAGGGTTTGGAAAGAGTTCACCGCAATTGTTCCGGCACTGCCGAGGGAGCTGCGATTTACACACCCGAAAGTAAGTACTACTAGCTAGTTCCGCGCATCTCCCATTGATTCTAGTTTCATCAATACCATTTATCATGATTGATTATCAGTTTGATTGAACTCTATTTCTCGTAAAGTGCTTGTGGCAGGAAGCCGGGAATGATTTTTGTGGATACTACGTTTGCGAGTTCATCTACAACGCGACGACCCCTAAGCGGGGCTACTCTGAAAAACAATTTCAAGTGCGTAAGCAATAATATTCACAATTTTATTTTATTACCATGATTTGTGTTGAGTTTCATTCATATATATGTATTGACCCCCTTCTTCAAATTAGATGTGGCAGATGTGGGATGAACTCCTACCACATGATCGCATACGAGCAATTCAAGAGGAATTGGCGGGATTCTTTCTTGACCACATCATAAATAAAGCCGGAGAATACCATCTGGAATTTGACATTAGATGTTAGGGATTGTAAGAGATCTTATATTGTATATATGTAGCTAGTAGCGTCGGATAGATATACGAAAACTTGTTGTTCGACCAATCTCTCGGAGAAAGAGAGGTCGATCACTTCTCTCTGTATATGTTCATGACGATCTTGTGTACTTAATGGTTCCTTCATTTGCTTACTAGCTAGCGTGTCGAGTTCTCTCTATAGTAGCTACCGTCGACCAAGCACGGAGAAAGAGAGGACACTTCTCTCTATTAGCTAGCTAACACAATATGAAACCCCTAAATTAACCCTCCAAAACCCCCCCTTTCAAAAAACAAACAAAAACCCCAGCTCCTGCCAGATGCTGACGCGTGGATGCGTTTTGGTCCCGGTTGGTGTTACCAACCGGGACTAAAGGTCCTCCTGCCTGGGCTCCCCACAGCGGCCACGTGGAGCCCCTTCTGTCCCGGTTCCTAAGCGAACCGGGACTAAAGGTTTTGGGCTTTAGTACCGACCCTTTAGTCCCGGTTCCAGAACCGGGGCTAATGGGCCTCTGGAATTGGGACAAATGGGCCTTTTTCTACTAGTGTAAGTCATGTGTCTCTCAAAGTCTTCATTATATCCATGCATATCTCTATTTGAAGCTTTGATTGTATGTTGTCATCAATTACCAAAAAGGGGGAGATTGAAAGCACAATGTGCTCCCTTGGTGGTTTTGATAATTCATGACAACATACATTGTCTCTTGGACTAATATTTCTACCTAGTGTATTTCAGGTGAAAGTCCATAGAGAGATGGGTTGGCAAAAGGATTGTGGAGAAACCCCAAGATGCAAGGGAATAGATTGGCAAAGCTTCAAGCAAGAGGACTCTACATTTTACTTTGTGAGAAATCACTTTGAGTCCATAGGAAAGCCAATACTATTAAAAGGGGGTAAGGTATTGTTGGTGAACAAAATGCTCATACGTGCACAAGTGATAGTCACCAAAAACACCCACAAGCTCTTCCACAAAAGTTTGTCCAAAGTCAAATATCCAAAATCGGTGCAACCAACACTTTCCACTCGGTGCCACCGATTCCCAAACTCAGACACACCCATGCCAAACCCTAGCACGTCGGTGCAACCGATTCTGCATCGGTGCCACCGAGTTCAGTTGCCAACTCTCTGTTTAGCTATTTTCAGTCTTCGGTACCACCGAGATTTGCCAGTCGGTCTCACCGAGTTTCTGGACCAACTCTCTGGATAGCCATTCACAGGAATGGGTACCACCGAGAAATGTGGATCGGCGCCACCGAGTTTTTGGACCAACTCTCTGGTAAGCCATGGTCGAAAATCGGTACCACCGAGATGTGAGAATCGGCGTCACCGAGTTTGCGCAATCTGACCGTTGGTCACCTGATCGGTACCACCGAGATATATCGGTCTCACCGAGATTCAAAAGTTGTCACCTTTTGGTCACTTCGGTACCACCGAGATTCACACATCGGTGTCACCGAGTTGGTCACTTTAGGTGTAACGGTTGGATTTTTGGGGATGCCTATATATATACCCCTTCACCACCACCCACTCGAAAGTGAAGCACTCAGAATTGTTCCCCACTCATACCAACTAATTTTCTAAGAGAGAGCCACCTACTCATGTGTTGAGATCAAGCTATTCCATTCCTACCATATGAATCTTGATCTCTAGCCTCCCCAAGTTGCTTTCCACCAAATCAATCTCTTCTACCAAGCCAAATCTGTGAGAGAGTGATTGTGTGTTGAGGAGTCTATCATCTTGAAGCACAATAGCAAGGAGTTCATCGACATTACCGATCCTATTACCTTTTGGAGGGTGGTGCCTCCTAGATTGGTTAGGTGTCGCTTGGGAGCCTCCAACTTTGTGTTGTGGAGTTGAACCAAGAAGTTTGTACGGGCAAGGAGATCGCCTACTTCGTGAAGATCTACCCATAGTGAGGCTAGTCCTTCGTGGACGGAAGCCGTTATGGAATAGTCAAGGTTGCTACTTCGTGGACCCTTATGGGTGGAGCCCTTCGTGGACTCTCGCGACCGTTACCCTCTGTGGGTTGAAGACTCCATAAACGTGGACGTACGATAGCACCACCTATCGGAACCACGGGAAAAATCTTCGTGTCCCTCATGCGTTTGATCTCCCTTTCTCAACTCTTTACTATCATGTGCAATGTCTTTATTTTCCGCTACCATACTTGTTGACATGCATGTGTAGGGTGTGCTAGACTTGCTATAATTGTTAAAATATGCCAACCAATTAACTTGGGAAAAGGTTAGGTTTTAAATTCCTGCTACTAGTCTATTCACCCCCCCCCCCCCCCCCCCCCTAGACACTCTTCTAGTGATCCTACATTTATACTACTTAATATCTTTGCAAGTAACTACTTCATGAAAACCATGCATATTTCAGTACATTATTAGTTCCTTGTACTACATCACTAATTATGCAAGAAGAAGCTGAATATAATTGTCAGTGCAAAGTATGACAATATGTACCACAAATATGTGAGTACATAGATAAAATAAAGTCACCCCTTGAAGCATAACTAAACATCAAACTGGACAATCCCAGATTGAGAATATCACAAGCATACATATCTTGATGAGACATGGTAACACCATTTTTAGTACATGGCCAACAAGACAGAGTATTAAGGACTAATATGATCATCACTCAACAGACATTGCTATTTAAAACGATAAGATCTACTCCGTCCATCCCACAATATAAGAGCGTTTTTCAAGCTAACATAGCTTGAAATACTCTCTTATATTATGGGACGGAGGGAGTACTATCTTGAAAGTACATAACATAGAAGCTCTAGCATTTGCCTCCGGTTGTACTACTTATTGCTCATTAACCTTCTTGTTCTGGGAGAGACCACCCCAAGCAAACACGATTCAGTTGAGCACAGATAAGTATAGATGCTTGATCAAGAACAGAGTTAGATTTATCTTGCATAGAAATTCTCTCGGTTGTTAGAAAGGGAAGACTTTGATAAAAGCTTCTTCTACCCATCTGTAGTCCTCATGTTTCCTGTTGTCAGAACGCCATGCATCTACAAATACAAGGAAAACAAAATAGTTCACATTACAAGGAAATAAATAGGAAAACTATTTTATCTAATCTTGATCATGTATGTATTGAACAATTAAGAATGCAATTCAAGTTCTTTTGCTAACTCGTAGATGACAATAGTAAAAACTTGATGCTGCAACACAAAGGCACATGTCAGACCAGTGATGAGAACACGAAAAGAATATCGTACGACAAAATATATTCACAGCTTGACAATGACGGATCACTTGTATCAATTTTCATAGCTCGTCGTCCCAATAAGACTTGTGTAATGCTGAAACCTTGATTTTGAACACTATTGACCGATTCCACGGCTACAAACAAATATTCAGCAAAAAACATCAAAGAAGGGATTAACGGAAAATTAGGCAATGACAAAATATTCTTGCCTTTTTGGAATATGTCCTCTCACCTGATAGTGTTGGTACAAATTTTGCAATTATGGGCTCTCCTAGAGGCGATGTCTCACTACTACCCTCCATTTCAATTCAAGATGCAGCAGCAAAACAGCGGAGAAGAAACTTAGTACTAGTCGATGAGCTTCGGTCTATCCATCATACACAGAGCAGAAATTCAGAAATCAGCCCCAATTCCAAGATAGCAATGTTAAGGTTGCAAATTAGAAAGATACATGGAAAGAGTCTTCTTTCTACATACAAGAGGTAAAAAAGTTGTGATTCTTCTTTTTACAATCGTGGTGTCATGAAGAGCTAATACATTTGTTTCACTAAACCAAAACCAAGCAATCATACCAGGTACCAACAAATGCCAACTGAGAATAACAATGATAAAATTCATGTTTTTCTCTGGTTATGTATTTATAATAAGGTACCTACCCAAGATAATCTAATCAACGTAGACCTGTTGAGGGTGTCACTTGTTTGTTCTGCGGAGAGGATGAATCTATTCAACATCTTCTTTTTGATTGTGTGGTTGCTCAACAGCTTTGGGACTTTGTCTCTGAATTTTTCCTATCTAAGAAGATTACTGGATTTGATGATATTTTTTCCTTATGGAATAATCCCAAAAGAAATCTGGTGCTTAATATGGTTACTGATGCCTCCTTGTGGAGCATATGGAAACTGAGAAATGAGTTCTGCTTTCGGGGGCGTACATGGAGAAGTGTCATGTGCATTCTTGCCAAGTTGAATGTTTACCTAAACCAGTGGAAAGTGCTCTGCGGCGATGCACAGGCGGTGCTGCTGCAAAGATGCATCCTCCTGTTGAACAAGCGTCTTGGAGAGGTGCTGCGGATTGCATGGAGATAAGGCCGGAGGCGTCGTGGTGCCGTCGCTGAGGAATCTACCATATGCACATGCTTTGATCTTCGTTTTGTGGTAGCTTAGCTTTGGATACTCGATGCTGTAATAATCATGGCTTTCAGAGAACTTCTGCTCTCAAGCGGTTCTTATTTTCTCTTGTCGTAGTAGGTTATGGGCCTTGAGGCCAGAACTGTTTCTTTAGCTGTTCACAGTCTTAGAGCGGTTTCGAGCTGAAACCTGTTGACTGTTTTGCTTCATGCTATAAAATGGGGCAGGGGGCAAACCCCTTTTGATCAAAAAAAAAGAATAACAATGATAGACTTTACTCAACCTCTAAGAGCATGATTGGTTTGATGCCAAAAATTGGCATGCCAACATTTGGCAAATGCCAAATATTGGCTAGTGCTTGGTTGGTTACCAAGTTTAGTTGTCAACCTCACAAGGAGTTGCCAATTTTTGACAACTTTTGATATTGCCAATTGTTGGCTTGCCAAGTATTGGCAATGCCAAATGTTGGCATCAAACCAATTATCCTCTAAATCTGAAAGTTCTACTTGTCTTAAGCAATTCTCTTTAGCACTCTGTACGTACAGATTAGTTTGCTGTTAGTGGGGTTTGT
Source organism: Elymus sibiricus (assembly GCA_039707655.1). Taxonomy (NCBI): domain Eukaryota; kingdom Viridiplantae; phylum Streptophyta; class Magnoliopsida; order Poales; family Poaceae; genus Elymus; species Elymus sibiricus. Next base: position 529,631,449 of record CM077675.1, read on the forward strand.
TGCTGTACAATGTTTAGTACAAGTATGTCCACACCATGGAGGCTAAAATCTCCCTTCGATGAATATTAAGAAGATTCGAGGAACTGTACTCGCAAACAGTGCAAGCATATTGTATCTTTATAAGGCTGACAAAGATAAGTACACGCATCAATTGATGTTTTTTCAAGAACGGCAATTGTATCTTTATCTGTTCAAGTATTCATCATTTTGGTAAAGTGATTACAACTAACGGGGAATAAGAACAATCACCCATAGATCCAACTAGAAGATATATACTTACCTATTGAGTGATCTATTTTTCCAAAAAGGATACTCCAATCTTTTCATCTATATTCCGTGACAGGTACGAGGTGTCTCCAGAGGTACTGAAAATAATCAAATTTGATGTTCTTACTTCTTACTGCAACTACTAGAATGAGTCACTAATAACATTATTTACAGTTTCATATAACGGTTCATGCTTAATGAGGTGGGCACCAGAGCTCCAGCTTCTTGTATGATGGAACTAGAAAAAAGTCATCTGGTTGATTGGAGTATTTTTCTAATCTCATCCAAATTGACAGAAGCAATATGGAGCATGGCAAAGCAGCATAAATTAAAATCTTGTATTGTGGGACCTCTAGCTGGCACACAATGAGACAGATTAATAATCAAGCCTTGAAACTTCACCGACCATCTCCTGCAATTAGCAGAGGACGCACAAGTGGCTGTTTTTAATTATTATTGGTGGTCAAATCAATTTAGTGCAGGAATTCTGACGAGCACACTAGAGAGGTGCAGATTAGATAGAACATGAACATGGTGAGATTTGTAGCTAGCGGAGAGGTGAAGCTGACGTTACATAGAAATGGGTAGGGGAGTGGGAGCAGTATACCTTGCTGCTGAACTTGAGAGGGGAAGGAGCCCCCGGCGAATGCTGGATCTGGATCGTGTAATGGAGCACGCCCGTGAGCTGCTCCTGGAGCCAGAGATGGGGAGGAGGCCAGCGCCGGCTTGCCGTAGGCGAGTTGCTGGAGAGAGGACCGCTGCCACCGTCTCCTACTCTGCTTGGTAAGAGCATCTCTAGCCGACCCCGTATATCGCCGACCCGCGAAACTCGTTTACAGTTCGCGGAAAAACGGTTTTGCGGACGGGCGCGGCCGGGGGCAGAGTCAGACCCCGCAAAACGGACCCGTAAAAAGGGACATGGGTCTGCTAGGCCGGCGCCCTCACCGGCCCCGCATATCAGATGCGGTTTTATCTGAATTTGACACATATGGCACAAATAAGAAAAAATGTCAATATTACAATACAACAATCATTCAAATTACAGTAATTATTCAAATCACCGAAGCAAACAAAATAATTCAATACAAAACTTGTCCCGAATACAAAATCACACATGAATTAAATGAAAATGAATGAAAAAAAGAAATGTGTTACTGCTCACCTTTGCCAATGGTGCTCAATGAGATCCTCCTGAAACTAAAAGTGGGTGTTTGCATTTTCAATCTCCTTGTAGGTCTGCAGAAAAGCTCTAATGCGGTTAGGGTCTCTTGCTGGTTTGACACGGCTACCCACATTGTCGTAGAAGAACTCCAAGTTCATGCCTCTCTCATCTTCGAGAATCATATTGTGAAGAATAACACAGCATGTCATGATGTTTTTCAAGGATCGCTTGTCCCAAAAACGAGCAGGACCACGAACAATGGCAAACCTAGATTGCAAAACCCCGAATCTTCTTTCAATGTCTTTTCGGGCTGCCTCTTGTGCCCTTGCGAATTCACATTGTTTTCTAGTTTGGGGGTCTTTGATGCTCTTGACAAATGTGCACCAAGGAGGGTATATACCATCTCCAAGATAGTACCCCTTTGTATATTCATGCCTATTGATAGTGTAGTTGCAAGCAGGAGCATCACCACTAGCAAGCCTAGCAAACAAATGAGACCGTTGCAACACATTGATATCATTGAGAGTACCCGGCATACCAAAAAAGCAATGCCAAATCCATAAATCCTCGGATGCTATGGCCTCTAGCACAATTGTTGCATCACGAGACTTGCCACAATACATTACCAGCCATGCCTTCGGGCAGTTTTTCCAAGTCCAATGCATACAATCAATGCTTCCTAGCATGCCAGGCCAACCTCTTCTCTCATTAGATGCCATCAATTTTTTTGTGTCTTCCTCGTTGGGTGTTCGAAGATATTCAGGACCAAAGACACGGATGATCACTTTGGCAAACATACGCACCGACTCAATTGTAGTATCTTCACCAATGCGAAGGTAGTCATCGGCATAGTCAGCCGGAATGCCGTATGCAATTACCCGCATAGCTGCCGAGATTTTTTTGATATGCACTAAATCCTTTCAAGCCCGTGTCATTTCTTCTTTCAGTAAAATACCGACAATTGGCCTCGTAAGCTTGAACTATTTTTACAAAGAGGGATCGGCGCATTCGGTACCTTCTCCGGAAGAGGTGCGGTGGATATGTTGGATTGTTGGCGAAGTAGTCTTGCATCAACATCTCGTTCCCAAGATGGCGATTTCGAGGAATGCAAAGACGGCCGACGGTCGATCCTCGTTGTCTCTTTCGGTTCTCATCTTCGTACTCCTTCACGGCGAGGGCCATCACCAACGACCGATGCCGATAGTTGACAAGCAGCATCTCAACATCCGAGTCGTCCAAATCGGACGAATCCTCGAGCAAAAACTTCTCGCACGGGCTCAATTCCATCTAAATTCACAAAGTACGCACGCCGCGTTAACCATCTATGCATACTACTCGACACATGCTCAAGTACAAGTACTCACCGGTGGCTCGGGGCGATGGCTCTGCGGCCGTGGATCCCGGGGCGGCGATGGCGACTAGGGGAGGTCGGGGCGGTGGATCCCGGGGCGGCGACGGCGGCTTGGATCGATGGATCCGGGGAGCCGGTGAAGCGGCTAGGTGGAAGAGGGGAGGGGCGCCTCCACGGCGCGTTTTCCGGCCGCAGATTCGGCAGGAATCGCCGACGGCGGACGGGCGGAACCAATGACGGTCGGCGGCGGAAGGGGGTGGGGAAAGGGCGCGGGCTGAAATGTCCCTCCCGCCAACCGCTTTCCTGGGATACGGGGCACCGACGGGGCGAGGCGGAAACCTGCGTTTTCGCGGGTTTGGGATGGGATTTTACCGCGCCCCTCAAAAAAAATTACGGGGCGGACGCGTTTGCGGGGTCTGGTCGGGCAACATTTTTCGCGCGGGCCCGTATTTTGGCGGTTATTATGCGGGTCGGGGCATTATACGGGGTCTGCTAGAGATGCTCTAATGATGGATTGGCGAGCCATGTGATTCAGGTTTGGAGGATAAGGATGTCGGAACCAATTACTACTAGCATAATGCCCGTGCGTTGCCACGGGCCTTTAATTTTACCTATAAGGGTACAACATAGTTTGTCGTCACGATAGATAAGTGAGCCAAATGAGTTAAATATGAAAAACAATTTGATGAAAGGAAAGAAAGATAATCATGGTGAAAGTAAAAACCTTGTGGGATATATATAAAATATGTTATTTTTACTATTTAGGGTATATGTTATTTTTTATTATAAAAAATATGTTGCATTATTCTAGAGTCAAAACAAAATTTTCCATTTATATGCAATTAAAGCTAATTAATGTCTATCACCATGTCTAGTAGAGGACCCGTGCGTTCCATTGTCGAAGACGGGGTAACCTGTAAACTGATGAACCAAATAAAGTAGTTATCTGAATAAAATCACCCTACATGAGAGGGCTTTGTTGTGCATTAAGAAAAGTACAAAAAAAAACTGATGAGCAGAACCATTAAAGTGAAGCTCTAACAGGTAGCCTCAGCGGCGGTGGTGGTGGCAGTGGTCGGTTTATCACCATCATTTCTATCTGCGTGAATATAATTATGTAGTCTTTAGACAGACTTGCGAAAAATACTGCTACATTGACAAAAGTTGTTGGCAGCTCACAAATACATTAAACATGAGAAAACAATAATCGGTATGTATCTTTTTTACCAAGGACTGTGTCTTGCTCGATTTCTTATGCATACAAGTATGGTTTTTTCTCAGGCAGACACGGGAAATTCAACTTGATGCAAAGTATGCAACAAAGAAAAGGAAAATAAAATGCTCTGCATTTCCCAGTAGTCTTCATTTTAATACTTTAACTGTACTTAAGGTTATGTGCTAGCTAAGATGGGCTGTTTTTTTTTTGTGATGTTTGCTGATGCCAGGCACATTTCATGAGTGAGGAAACGAGTCCGGCCGTCCATTCATGCTGTGTTCTTTTGGGAATAGCCTAGTATCAAATTCAAGTTTTCTTTAGAAAAAACAAAATCATTGCATAGTCCACATAGATAACCTCAATAGGAGGATAAAGTAGATTTCAGCACCAAGTATTACCTAGACAACGCCCTTGGTTATTTTGTTCCAATAAATAAATACCGAAAAAGGCTTTCGCCCCACTTTATATATAAACCAACCCAATTAGTAAATGAAACTATCAGACAACACGATAGGCGAAAACACCATGTGTTAAACAATCGAACATCAGCCACAATTGCTAGCATCTTACCTGCAGAAGTGGCAAGGACATCCTTGTGTGAACAATCTTGCATCAGATCACCTGTACTTCGAATCTGCGATGAAATAACTAACCAGTAAAATAACAATCTGGTCCAGGCCATTCGAGCAATCAAGGCTCTGTTCATGCCCTACACCAATTCCGAAAGAAAAAAGATCAGTGCCCTAGCCAAGGGGAGGAAATCAAGCACCTTTTAGAAAGGTATAATCACAGATTGACAGTATAGGGGCCTGAACGTACGTCATTTGGCGGATGATGTAGATTGCAGTCCATGCATTGGGGTTAACCTGACGGAAACACCCATAAGTAATGAGTTCAGTGATCATCGCGAACAAGGCGGATTCTAAGTAATAGAACTCAACTCAATCTTCTTGACTGTGGAGCATTTTCAGAAGAAATCAGGGTATCCATACCTGAATAGTGTGCCTTGAAATGCCATCCACCAAGTTGTGGATCTACCTGCTTGCCGGTGACCATTTTCAATTGGAAGTAGATTTTTCATATTTCCATGTTTTGCATTCAACAAATGCAATGCCTGCACGGGTACTTATGTTAGGTCTCAATGTTTTCCGTCACAACAATCTGCATATATAGCACACATACGTACAAAATGAGAAGCAATAGCGGGCAACTAAAATAATATTAGCAGTAGCACGAGCTGGCACACGCTCACATAGCAAGCATCACACCTTTCTCTCTGTGTGTGTAAGCATTAGCAGCAACAACTATTAGACACCCTCCACCCACTCTCTATATAGGCATTAGTAGAAGCAGCACATCAATGGCATCACCTTGTCACACACAAAAAATCTCCCCATCTCTCTATATCTAACTCATCACATCAGGCCTGAGTTCAATTGGGGAGGAGCAGATAAGGGGCTAGCAGCAGCACATCTGCCGCCAATCATGCACAAATCCGGCTGCTGCTCCTTGTCGGCACCATGGTTTAACCCTACAGAGCAAACTCGAACGGAAAATGTCTGTCCAAAAAGGGCACGGCCGGCACGGTCTCCTCAAATCAGGGCAACGCGACCATGCCCTTCCCTGTTCGGCGGCGTCTGCTTCGTCCGTGGGGATCAGCGGCGGTGGCGACGGCCCTGGGGATTCGCGGCGGCAGCGGCATGCGGCGACTCCACACAATCACGACCTGCCTGGAGTCCTGACCTGCGCTGGCGGCGGCGACGGCGGCAGCGGAGGCGGCAGCTCGTCAGCCGGCGACATAAGTAAAGGCAGAACTATTACTCACTGGATATCAGATGGAATAAAGATCAAAAGAAATCAACTGGACAGGCTTTTCTAGCAAATAACAAGGAAATGTGCAATCCCCACTAACCAAAGAATCATGGCAGCATATATGATCCATCCCGCTACTATAATGCAAAGAAAGCACATCGGAAAGACCAAACAGTGCCGATTTCCACACAACACATCACAGCATATGAGAATAACTGTAGTGCGCAGAAACTTCAATGAACAACATGCTCAACACTTACACAAGCTACTGGATTAAGACACATCATCGACATCATCAGCCATCTCCTCTGTTTCGACCAAATAGCTGGACAGAGGGAATGCACTCCATTCTGCATATAAAAACCCTTTTCAGTAAAGAACCAGGATATATAATACGTAGCATATAACAAAACGAAGAGGCCATGAATTTCCACTAAAAAAACATGTATCAATTAATGAATGAATGGGTATATCATATTTGGAGGAGGCAACAGAAAGGATACCTTGCGATCATAGCCATACCACAGCAGATGTTGCTTTGACAGATGAACAGGCAATAGGAGTGTAGAGTCACGAACAAATAGTAAAGGCCCCAACTGAACAAGGTAAAGAGGGGAACTATCGTTTCCAGAAGTTGAACCACTGCGTGATGCCTCTAGCCTCCACAAGTCTCCACGGGGAACAACAGAACTCTCAATATCATTGTTTCTAGTGTTGTATGTCGCTGCCATATTTACGGTACCCTGAAAGTTCATCAAGAGAACAGCAAAGTATTATGTTGTGCCATGCCGGGGTAAAGGCGGCTTGTCTTAAACAATCAGAGGGATAATAATAAGATTCCCACAATTCGTGTTCATCAAAAATATAAGGTTTAGCTTGCCTATGCTAGTCACGATTGTATTTTTAATTGACTAAACAACACTTCAGTGATAATCAGACTGTGGTTCTAAGATTTTAGTACTTTCAAAGGTAGTAAAGCCTGAATTAAATGTTGTTAGATGCAAACACACTCAAATCCATGATAGAGCTAGTAGGAAGAAGTGAATCGTACCTTGGCCTTCTTGAAGTTTCCGAGGGTCCCGATTTCGCAGCCATATCCGTCGTCGTCTTCATCCAGGTTGTCCCCGCCTCTAACACCACTGACGGTTGACGCGGCAACGCTTCCGGTCGCCGCGGCCGCAGCGGCGGCGGCGGCCTCGAGAGGGCATCTGTCGGCAGCCCTCTCCGCAGAGAGGCCGACAGCCCCGTCGGCGGAAGGCTTGGAGTTTGATTTTCGCTATCCAATTTGGTTGGAAACTAATAACTTTGCCCATCTGCAATAGAAACGGCAGTGTACATCAGGGACTTGTTAGTCCATGTCCTTTACCTCATAGTGCAAAAGGTATTATGCAGTAACATTGTCATTTTTTATTAGTATAATCCTGAATTTTTTAACTGCTTGGTATGTCTGCTGAGTACTATCAAACTGTATTAATATTTATTGTTTTCCTCAGCTGTAATTGCATGTAGAAACATACCATCTACATTTACTTAATAGGGGTAAAATTAGTTGCACAGTTAGTTTTGCACCTAAGATAACTCCCACTTAAACGCTATTAATCTCGTGAGGTCCGTGGAATTGAAGAGCGGAATATCCAAATGGGGGATGAACTGAAGTGTTCATGTGCACGTTCCTCCCATCAAAGGTAATGAACTGCTCATGTTTGCTCTGGAAGAATGACAACCCAAGATGCATCGGCAACAAGATCCAAAGTTGCTTTGCATTCCTCAAAATTCAAAGTTCTGGCGACAAGACAAACTATTAATCTGACATAGCTTTAGATAGCAACTCAGTGACCTTTTTCTTTAATGCAAAGGGTTAATTAAAACTGCTTAATGTAAAGAATGAAAGAAAACGGGCTGACACATGTTGCAGTTCCTAGAGTAGTAGAACAGGCTGCTTGAGAAAAATTAAGACATGCCCAAAACTTAATTAGGTGCACTAATTAAGTATGAAATATCCAATGCATCCGCTACAAGGAGTTCAAGATACTTAGAAACACAGTAACAGATTACAGACTGAGACTACTATAGCTTTGTATCTTGACGAAAGGAGAAAACTTGCTTCTTTGTCATACGTACCAAGAAATTCAACACTCGTATACGTGGACCTCACATCGATTGCTGAGCCGTGTCTTTCTCTCCTAGTTCCTCCACCTCGACGGCGTTGTTGTGATTCCTGCCGCTCTTCGCAGTCGCCGGCCCTTGCACGATCAGAAACAAATCAAGGAGGAGCAGGGATCACATGGGGAAGAAGTCACATGCTGCACGGCCCCGCCGACGGAGGTGCCGATCTCGACGCCGGCCTGGCCGAGCCTCCCGCCGATGTCGATGACGGAGGCGACGGCGGCGGTGGAAGAAGTCCTTCCCGCCGGGCCCGCGCCGCGCGGCGCCGAAGGGCACGACGGGGAGGTCGATCTCGAAGGGCACGAGCTTGTGCAAGACGGGCGGCCACGGGAACTGCGGCGGCGCCGCCTGCAGCAGGCCCGTGAAGCCCTGGGCGAGGCGGTCGGCGATGTCCTGGCCGTGCCGCTGCACCCCCTCCCACGCCTCGAAGGAGATCTCCATGCGCGGGGCGCCGATTCCTTCCTCCGGCCGGGCTCGGTCGAGGTGGACGATGGAATCGGATGGGCGAGGGCGGGGGCGGGTGGAGGGGGGAATCGAATGGGGAAAGGAGGAGGAGGAGGAGGGAGAGGCGGGCGGGCGACGCCGGCGTTGATGTAGCGAGGTGGTTCGGGGGAGAGAGGATGGATCGGGACGCGGTGAGGGATGGCGAGGCGGCGCTAGGGTTAGGTGCGAGATGGCGGCGACGGCGGCATGAGGAACCCTAGCGCGTGCGAGGGGCTCGGGGACAGGAGCCACTCGTGCGAGGAGAGAAAGGGAGCGGCTCCTGGTGGGAGGGGGGGTGGTGCGAGGGAAAAAAGCAGACGGAAAAAACCGGACGAAAAAAAACCCATGCAAAGATGGGAGGGATGACGAAAAAAAACCGAGGCAAGAAGCTATCAAGTCCCCCGAGTAGAGATGAACGAGGGTCTTTTTTGCTAATAGTGCGCATGGATCGCTCGTTCATGACCTGTACCGTCCATCTTTAATCCAATGGCTCAGAACGTTTTTTTTTTTTCAACTGAAGCCCATCTTCTATGCTAGTCGTTCCTGGGCTAGTTAGCGCTGGCTGATCGGGTCTGCCGAGGCAAAAGGCCGACGTATGGACAACGACACGTTCATGCATTCATCAGCTTACGCTGGTCCATCGGGTTCGGTCTTTTTGACTATTTTCCTCTTCATTCAGAATGTGATCTGATTTTTGACACAAACCTCCATATGATTTGAATTCGTTTTTTCTCCAATATGATTTGAATTAATTTTTTCTCCAATATGATTTGAATTTCGAAAAAAAAAAGGAAAATAGTCCTCTGTCACGTCTCTTTTCTCTCGCTTCACCCCATTGCGCTGTTTCGGCAGTGAGACGCAACAAGTATGGACGAGCACCGTAGATCCCGGTGAAAATGGGAAAGACGATGATAAAAGTTGGGTTTTCCGTTTCCATGAGAAGGTCAATAAAATGGACATATGACTTTTTAAGAATTTGCATTTCTGATTATCATTTTTGTGAAAACTTACAATTATGTTTATTGAAAACATAAATTCAACTCGGCATATGTGTGCTTTTCTGAATTTCTAATTTTTTTACCAAGATGGGTTTTTTCTGCTAACTTTTAGACCCGGGATCATACTAGTATTTTGCTCAGGCTACGATCACTTTTTGAGAGGCAAACATGTACTCCCTCTATAGGGGTTCATAAGTCGGGCACCAGATTTTAGTCTTCAATTTGATTTACAAAGCATGTGTAATATGTCACAAAAGCTATTTATATTTTTTTTGAAACGGAGGCAAAAGATTTGCCTCATCGATTAATTAAACAGAAGAGAATTGCCCAGTTAATTAATGAAAAACCGGGCGAAAACCAATACAAACCAACCACAGGTGCACTACTCACATAGCATTGCAACCCTATAAGCACATGATCAGCCCGACAACCATACGCAACGACCACCAACCCTTACACTGCAACATCGCAAAGACAATCCCAACGAGAGAACCTCGGCCGAAGACCACGGGCATCACCAAATCCACGAAGGCAAGTCAGTCCATAAAGACAACCTTGAAAAGCTATCTATAGAATCATCATGGAATGAACTTTTTTTTGGCATAGTGCAATTTTTTTGTGTTCGACCTATAAATCCGTGCCTCGCTTACGAAACCTGGGGAGAATATTAGGTGCTCCCGCCCCTTTGGTGCTCCCATGCTCCCAATTTTCAAAATGCACATTTAAAAGTCTTAATTAGTAGGCTTCATTAGTAGGCTTCTAAAATTATATTTTTAGTTCGGCTTCTAGAATAAGCTGCCCCCTACCCAGCTTATTCTAAAAGTCGAACTAAAAATATTTTTAAAAGCCTACTATTGAAGTCTTAATTAGTAGGCTTCTAAAAAATATTTTTATTTCGGTTTCTAGAATAAATTGAGTAGGGTCAGCTTATTTTAGCTTATTCTAAAAGCTAGCAAATGAACTGGCCCTACGCCGGTTGATCAGGTCTGCCGAGGCAAAAGGCCGACGTACAGACGACGACGCGTTCTCGAATAAGGATATACGATTCGCTCTGTATAGACGTATACGGTCGGTCTTTTTCACTACTTGTTTTTCTTCGTTCATAAATGTGATCTGGATTTTGACGGAAAACATCCATATCGTTAGGATTCATTTTTTTTTCTCCATAACTATGATTTCAGTTTCGAAAAAGATGTACTCCGTACTAATTGAATTCTGGAAAATGGTTCCTTTGCCGCGCCTTTTTCTCTCTCCCTTCTCCCCATCGAGGTGTTTAGGCAGTGAGACGCAACAAGTATTTTTTTTTGGAAAAGGAGGTTAAACCCCCGGCCTCTGCATCAATTGATGCATGCAGTCATCTTTATTAATTATTCCACAAAGGTCTGACAAGAACATACATCAATCCACCTAAAGCCACCACTCATACCTACAAACTCGATAATGTGGAGTGCTCTCACTCCACATATCTAAAATCGGTGTCGTCGTCAATCCATCCACATAACGTATCGGGAACAACAGCCGGTGCAGCAGACCTAAATCGCACACCACATGCACACGTTTTAGAAGCCGCCATCATCATCGGACCACTGACCCATCTTTAGAAAAGAGATCCACATCATCCTTGCCAGTCCGAACATCCGTCGACGCCACCACGGCGCCCAACGGCGCCACCGCCCTGCGCTCATCCGTCCAGACGCGAAGACTCTGGAAGATCTGTCGTGCGTAGCACCTGCCAACCAGGCATGACTCAGCGTAGCACCTGTCGGCTAGGCATGACTTGACAACTCCACCGAAACTCCGTGCAAGACGAAGCGGCTCCACCTCCTGCCTCTGTTTGCCAGCGCTGCTCCACAAACGATGCTCCAAAGAGAGAAACGACACCGCAGTACCGCCATCGTCAGACCTGGAAGACCAGATCCTAGGGTTTCCCCCGAAGCAGTGCCCACCACCAGCAACCGTCAAGGACCCACACAGTGCCCACCACCACTCAGCCCTCAAGGCGACGCCTTCAGGAAGGTCACGGCGTCAAGGACACCGCCGCCGCCCACCGGAGTTAGGGTTTTCACCCGAGAGGCAAGGAGGTGGGAGTAGAGGAGCAGACGTAGACCGACGTCTCCAAGAAGAAAAACGGTGCCCTTGAGCGTCGTCGTCGGTGCGGTCGGACGGGGCGGACCAAGGGGTTTCTCCCAATCCGAATCTCCTCCACCAGCTTCACCCGCGGCCAGGGTCCCGGCAACCTCGCCGGCACCGCCAGGAACCCGCAGGAGAGAGGCCCACAGATCAGGGCCGGAGGACAGCGGCCAGATCCAATCGCTCTTCACCATCGGAGGCGGAGCAGCAAGGGCCCCGTCGCCGCAGTCCCCGGCTTCGCCACGGGCTTGCCCGACGCCAGCCTCATGCGGCAGCGAGGGAGGGAGGGAGTGTTGGAAATATGCCCTAGAGGCAATAATAAAAGTAGTTATTATTATATTTCCTTGTTCATGATAATCGTTTATTATCCATGCTATAATTATATTGATTGGAAACACCGATACATGTATGGATACATAGACAACACTGTATCCCTAGTATGCCTCTAGTAGACTAGCTTGTTGATCAAAGATGGTCAAGGTTTCCTAGCCATAGACATGAGATGTCATTTGATAACAGGGTCACATCATTAGGAGAATGATGTGATGAACAAGACCCAAACTATGAACGTAGCATATGATCGTGTCAGTTTATTGCTATAGTTTTCTGCATGTCAAGTATCTGTTCCTATGACCATGAGATCATGCAACTCACTGACACCGGAGGAATACCTAGGGTGTATCAAACGTCACAATGTAACTGGGTGACTATAAAGATGCTCTACAGGTATCTCCGAGGGTGTCTGTTGAGTGGGCATGGATCAAGACTGGGATTTGTTACTCCGTGTGACGGAGAGGTATCTCAGGACCCACTCGGTAATACAACATCACAACAAGCCTTGCAAGCAATGTGACTAAACTGTTAGCCACGGGATCTTGTATTACGGAACGAGTAAAGAGACTTGCCGGTAACGAGATTGAACTAGGTATAGAGATACCGACGATCGAATCTAGGGCAAGTAACATACCGAAGAACAAAGGGAACAGCATACGGGATTAACTGAATCCTTGACATAGAGGTTCAACCGATGAAGATCTTCGTCGAATATGTAGGAACCAATATGGGCATCCAGGTCCCGCTATTGGTTATTGACCGTAGAGGTGTCTCGGTCATGTCTACATAGTTCTCGAACCCGCAGGGTCTGCACACTTAAGGTTCGGTAACATTTCGTATAGTTGAGTTATGAATGTTGGTGACCGAAGGTTGTTCGGAGTCCCGGATGATATCCTGGACGTCACGAGGAGCTCCGGAATGGTCCGGAGGTAAAGATTGATATATAGGAAGTCCCGTTTTGGTCACCGGAAAAGTTTCGGGTACTTCGGTAGGGTACCGGGAGTGCCGGGAGGGTACCGGGGACCATCGGGAGGGGACTCTCGACCCAAGGGGCCTCATGGGCTGTGGGAGGAGGTGAACCAGCCCCTGGTGGGCTGGCCGAACCCCCCAACAAGGCCCATGCGGCTGGAGGTGGGAAAAACCCAAAGGAAGGGAAGGTGAAAAAGGGTTCCAAGTGGAGAGGAGGAATCCTACTCCTAGTAGGATTGGAGTAGGACTTCACCTCCCACTTCGGCCGACTCCTAGGAGGAGGTCTTGGCTGGCCAGCCCCTCCCCTCCCTCCTATATATACTAGAGGTTTAGAGGTGAGGGCTAACCCTAATTACCATGTGCTCCCTCTACTTCATCTAGATCGTTTTCTCCCCTAGTCTAGTTTCGGCGGTGCTTAGGCGAAGCCCTGCCGGAATAGTTCCACCACCATCCGCCACGCCGTGCTGCCGGAGCTCCGGCGGGAGGAGGAAGCGCCCCGCCGCCGCGGGGGAAGAGGACCGATGGATCTACGCTGGCGGCGGCTGGGTTTCGCCCACCTGGACGCCCGCGGGAGCGACCCGAGGGGTTCCTTAAAATTGGGGGAGAATTTCACTTCCCCGGCCTCTCTATACTTGTTCCGCGGCAACAAGTATGGACGAAATGAGGAACATGATGATTAAAGTTGGGGGTTTTCTTTATCCATGAAGGTCGGTAAAATGGACATACGACTTTTCGAGAATTTGCATTTCTGATTTTCTTTTTTTTATAGGAAACATAAATTCAACTCGGTATACATGTGCATTTCTGAATTCGAGAGAAAGACCAAAGATGGGAGGGAAAAAATAAAAGAAAAGGACGGAAGGGGAGTGGTTGGACGAAGGAAATGAAAACTTTACATTATTTTTAAGTAGTATATACGAGAAGAGATTATGCACAGGGATGCTGCAATGGTACATAGAGACTTTGGGCCCGTTTGGAAAAGAAAACTCAAACAGTGAGTCAATTGCTTCCCCGGCATTCTAGTAGCATAAATCTTCCATGTGTAGATGCCATCATGTAGAACGCACAGTTAAATTTTGGCACTATGTGGTAGGAAGGTGCGCTGAAGTCCAACAATGGACACCTTGTTCCAGTGGCTTGGGTCTTCCTTGCACTTCTGGAAGAAGTCTGCGATCTTGGTGCCAGCCTCCCTGCCGTTCGTCGGGTTTATGTGGAAACCTAAGACCCCATCGACAATGATCTCCGCTGGCCCTCCCTGGTTTGACGCGAATGTTGGCAGCCCGCAGTTCATCGCCTTGATAACTGTTAGCCCGAATGCTTCATCCGGTTTGTATGAAATCCGTCTACTTTATTCAGATTTGCTTTCAAATGTATACGGGCATGGTTGGATGGTCGGTTCCCGCATCAGTGTTCGTGGACCGGTTCGTTCCGGTCCGCGGATAAATACAGTGTCCGTTTTGTGGGTCCACGTTCGAGATACCTTTGTTTACAAGAATCTGCTACACTTACATAAATTTGGTTTGGGGGTTATTGCGATAATCCAATACATCATAAGTTTGATCGTTTGGGTTTACTTGGGATTCTCTTGGTGCTTATCAGCGTGCTACTATGGTGATACTTGAGTAATAAAAATCAATGCATTGTATTGAGATTTAGATTAGTGTGCCCTCCAAGTCTTGTACTCTATATATACTTGTTCTCGAGGCTCAATAATACATCTACCGCATTACGCCAATCGCCTTTTCTATCCTTCTGCACTTGCAAATCTCTCATCCAAAAATATAATCTTTTTTGTCCCTCACAAGAAAAGACAAGTGATATGTAAATAATAGAGGATAATGTTAACTCATATCTTTTTTTTCTTCTCTTTTTGTCATGGCACAAACGATTATACTTTTAGATAACATTTTGTAGGTGCACATGTGATACACACCTATTTTGCATCATGAATTGAGAAGGTGAACTTGTGAATTCTGGTTATCATTTGATCCTCTTTGAGCATATTTTATAAACAACTTGTATTTTATTGTTGAATTGTATGTGACATTACGGCGAGGTGCCGAACATCTCGCATTTTTATATGTTTTCTAAAAATAGGAGAGAAACAAGTTGAAAGTTTTACGACATCCGTGCTGGAAGAGAAGTGTGAGTGCATTCCAATGATACAATTTTCATTTTCTGAATGTAGACTTTGCGACAAGAAATGAATGGGTTTCTTTGTCAAATATAACAACATTCAAAGACACAATATTCTTGTAAGACCAAATAACACCATTTTTATTGTTGCATCAAGCTGGTTCACACAGTATGCGCGGAGGCAATGGTGAAATAAAGGCAAGTTCTACCAAGAGAAACACAATGCACCATACTTGCCAAGATTAGTTGGTCCATCTGCTAGAGGGGATATAAGAAGATCATGGGGGATGACATATAGCTGTTACTCAGCTCGCGGCCATGGTCCTGAGTAAATCGTGTCTCATGTCAAATTATCGAAACAGGCTTTCGCCCCGCTTTATAAATAAAGCAATAATGGAACAAAGTACACGGCCGAACGATACACGATGGTGAGGAAGCCCTCGATCCTAAGATAACCGGATCATGTAAAACGCACGCGACTACGCTACCGACAAAGAACATAGGAAGAAAAGTACACAGCCACACTACGCCCTATATCACCTAAGTCCCACAACAACGCCCTCAGGAGGGAGAATGGCGCCAAGCGTCACCGCTGCCGAGTCTAGAACAGACAAGGGTTTTCACCCGGGACCCTGACACCGAGAGGAGCATCACAACGACGTCTTCAGGAAGAAAGCGGCGCCCGTGAGCGTCGCCGTCGTCTGTGCCAAAGCGCAGAGCTTTCGCTCAGCAGATCCTTCGTGACACCACGAGGTCAGCAGGACAAGCGCGACGTGTCTAGATCCCCAGGTCCGGATCGAGGCGTAGCCACTGCCAACCATGGGCACGCCCGAGCCACCCGCCGCTACACCTCTTGCCGCCCACACGACCAAGAGGGAAAGCCACCATCACCGACATGGTGCCCGCCGAAGAGCCAACCATGCGGACCGCCGTCCGGAGCCGCCGCCCCGGCATCCATGTCCGAGACACCACTACCCGTCCACATCTCACGATGCATCAACCATGGAAGGAAGACTAAAAGGGACCTCCTTTCACTCCTAGCCCGGCATCAAACACAGGATCTGGGTCGATGCCTCCACAGTAGGAGGCGTCAACGCCCGCGTCCTCAGCCAGTCCCGGTGGACCGGGGAAGACACAATCTCGTGGCTACCGACGGCCGTCGGCGAGCACACTCACACGATGCCATGCCCATGGTCATCACTCCGATCTGCCCTGACAGAGAAGGGATGTCCCCGACCACCACCAACGACCACCGCGCCCGCAAGGCACTGCGGGGACAACCCAGGCCGAGCCCCACCATACCTACCCGAAGCACAACTCCGATCCGCCTCGGGCCCAGAGCAAGCCTGCCCAAGCACGAACCCCGGATCCTCGCCTTCCCCGTTGCACGTGCGGCCGGCACCACCGGCACCTGCCCAGCCCCGTACACCGTCGGCTTGGATCTAGAAGAAAGAGATGGCCACCACCCCCTGCACCGCCTGTTGGACCCCGGTCGCCGCCCCGCCGCAGCCACCACAAGCTTGTGCCGCCGCCCCGCCTCGTCGTGGCCAAGAGCAGCCGCACGAGGAGCAGGGAACCACCGTCGCCGTTGGCCACCACCGCCGGAACGCGGCAGAGCAGCCACCAGCCCGCGCCGCCTGCCGGCCAGATCCGACCGATGCGACCAGGCGCGCACCACCCTCCAGGCAGCCCGCCGCGCCGCCGAGCCCTCCGGACGTCGCCGCCGGGAGGAGAACCACCACGCCGCCGCGCCCCACCCATGTGCGGCGCCCTGGCCTGTCGCATCTGGCCCGCACCAGAGACCACGCACACGGGGACAAGCCCGGCCGGCACCTGCGGCGGCGGCAGGGGAGGGGGGGGCTGGCCGAGGGGAGCGCCCGGCGGCGGCTGCTGCTAGGGTTGCCCTCCCCGTCGCCTACGGGGACGACGCGGGAGGGGGAGGGGGGGGGGGGGAGCTCTCCTTCGCTCTCTTGGGTTCTCTCATGTCAAATTGATCTCAGCAAAGTTTATCGACAGGGCCCTTGTATCGTCTATTCATCCGTTATAAGCGTACATGATCAACGCAAATTCGGCATCGACAACCCCAGATTGTGCCCACCATGGAGTGATAAGCTAATCTCAGCAAAGCGACTTCGACAATGTCCCTCCTCCATCGACTCGACTCTAATTCTAAAACCCAACATACGACTGCAACCTAGGAGGGATCAGCCACCCTGGATATCTTTGCGTGGGGCGCACAGTCGACAACAGTTTCCAGTTCTTTACGCTTAGAAATGTTTCAGAATTAATTACCCACTTTTCTATTCTTAGAAATGTTTCAGAAGCAATCATCTTCATATTTTGTAAGTTGGTGTGCTGATGTGGAACAGATAAAGATTGCACCCAGCTCTTTCAAATCTCGTGTAAGTTCTTATAAGATATCGAATTCCAGTCCGGGAGACACACTTGGTGCCATGGGCAATTTCCATCTTTGTTACATGTTTCCAATTTACCAACAATTTATCAACAATGAACACAATAAAAAAATCTTGCAATCCTCAACACCAATCACTTCACACTCTGGTACTGATAGAACGAACTGAGCAGCGAACATTATGCTTCAGAACACAATCATAGTTCATCCTGTAGTTGTTCTGATCATGTGTTTGCGCGTCGCTTCGGCCCGAGTAGGCTGGTCATCATCCTGAGCACACAAAAAACATAACCAGAGATCAGCATAAACACAATCACCGTTGTTTTCACTGCTGGCCTGCTGGGAGGTAGAACCGAACACTAACCTCTGGATCCGGTTCCGCGGCTTTCTGCAGCATCAGCAGCCCCCAAAACCCCAACAACAAACGGTTCAGTCAGTCAGTCAGTCGCTTCCCGGCGTCTCTTGCATAAATTTCGTAAGAGCGCGCACACTTGCCTTTCTTTCGGCCTCACTACGATCTCGTCACGCACCACCGCAGCGCCTGTTGTCGAGGTTGAGGTCGAGGCTGTGGTCCTCGGGGGCTGCTCCCCTATTCTAGGCACAGTCTTCACCTGAATAAAAGAAAAGACGATGTGGTCACTTGATCAGACCTGCGCTTGGTTGCATTGGCTGCTGCACCTGATACACCGGGATCGTGAACTCACCAGGTTCCTGTACTGAAGATTGTAGAACATCTGAAGGTACCGCTGCTTGGCCGCTCTCTCCTCCTTGTTCAGAGTCCTCCAGAAGCCATACATCGATCCCATGTTCAGCACTTTAGTTGCATAGATCTTCCATGTGTAGCTGCCATCATGCATACCACACGGTTAAATTTTCTTACCCAGGTGGTAGGAAGGTTGGTCCCTACCATTCATGAGGCAGGGTAAGGGTCGGCGCGTACCATTCGTAGATGCGCTGAAGTCCAGCAGTGGACACCTTGTTCCAGTAGCTTGGGTCTTCCTTGCACTTCTGGAAGAAGTCTGCAATCTTGATCCCTGCCTCCCTGCCGTTCATGGGGTTTATGTGGAAACCTGAGACGCCGTCGACAATAATCTCCGCTGGCCCTCCCTGGTTTGTCGCGAACGTTGGAAGACCGCAGTTCATCGCCTCGATGACTGTTAGCCCAAATGCTTCGTAAAGTGCAGGCTGAAACCAGAGATATGCATTATGGTTCAGGCTTTTATGTAATGGCTGGTTAAGGTGAAACATAGATTTCAGAGGATGGAGGCATATATTGTTCATGCCCAAACAGTTAGTATTGCATACCTGAACAAATGCACCCTTTGTATCTGCAATGTAACGGTACAGCTCACCGTTACGGACACGGTCAGTCTGTGCCTTGATCCACCGGATCTGTCCTTTCAGCTGGTACTTGTCGATCAAATTATGCATCTTGTTGATCTCATCTATCTCTTCTCGGTCCTTGGACTGTGCGGCATTAAGGAGGCCTGCGACGACAACGAGGTTCACAAGGTCCCTGACCTTCTTGTTCTGGCCATACCACTCCACTAGTCCAGTGATGTTCTTCACCTTGTCTAGCCTTGCCATCGAGAAGATGATTGGCTTACTTCTGTCTGCCAGATACCCTCTGAATTTGGTAGCATCACAACAGTTAGTAACCTTGTCCGATCAAACAAAAGTATACGTGTTTCCAAGGGACTTGACTTACATATGTTCATCTGTATCCTCCTTGCTGTACAGTAACTCCTCAATCTGTGGGTGTAAACCTGTCAGCCGCTTCTGCTTCTGTGTGTAGGGGAAGTAGACGGTCTGATCGGCACCAGGCGCAGCAATGTTGAATTTTGGATCAAAGACATTGATGCCCGTGGCGAAGCGGCAAAGCCCAGGCATTGTGAATGCGTAGTGGTGTTCATATTGACCAGGCTTCTCTTTGCTGCATAATATGTCCATATTAGAAGTTTCTAGGCGCAAGTACTCGAGCACTGTTAGAGCACTGAAGTTACAGTAATATTCAGTCTACTGACCTCCCAGCAATCTCTTGGTATGTGCTAGTTATGATGAAGTCCGTAGTGTTCATGGCAATCATATCGGCAGTGAATTGGCAGGAGAAGTGGTATTTTTGGTCCAGCTCTCTCCACTTAGCATCTGAGTTCTCATACTTCGTCTTCTCGAGAGCATGTGCAATTGTTCCCTGTCAGAAAGACCACTTAGGGATGTCATGTCAACTGTGATTGGTGGTAAAAGAAATATTGATGAATTCTATTTGATTAGAAGACATTTTTTTAACCTGTGTGACTCCTAGTTTGCTCGACATGAGGGATGCCACCAAGTTTCCGTCAGTGTAGTTGCCAATGATCAAGTCTGGTTTGCCCTCTAGAATATCCAGGATCTTGGCAGAAGCATCCTGAAATCATAACGGGATAATTTTTTACTCAAGATCACTCACACAAGAGTACTGATTGTTTATAATTCGCAGCTGGCAAACCTGAGTGTATCTCTCTAGGTAAGGGTAAATGTCAAACCGGGACACCCACTGGCGCAAATCCTTCCCGTCTTCAGTCTTGAATGGCACACGTAGTATGTGTGAATATTTTGTATTCTCAACCGGTTCGAGCTCCACATTACATTTTGTGCCTTTGGAATCTGGTATCAGTCTTGTTAGCTGCAGCACAATAGTAGCCATTAGTTTAGCTTAGCTGCAGCACAATAGTAACCATTAGAAATGACATGTAGGAATGGCTAGGATCATAGCTTTACCACAAGAATCTTTGGTGTTATGTGCAAACCCTGCTGCTTGATCCTCTGCACCAGCTCCTCTTCCATGGACCTGACTTGGTCCAGGATGTAGACAACCTGTCATAGAAAACCATGCCTTCAGAATATGATACCCTGATCAGAGTATTATCTCCTATTATTTGCTAATATCGATACCTGACCGCCGGTGTCTGGCAATCCTAGAACCTTCTCTTGGCCAAAGTAACCATGGATAGAGAAGACGACAATGTTAAATATGGATGGGACCCTGCTGAAGAACTTCTCCATGTTGATAGGATCTGGTGCCTGGAGCACTTCAGATAGGAAATTCAGAGTCTCCTTGCACCTCTCGGCATTTTCACCCCATCCTTTCTCCAACCCCCACTCCTGAAATCTGCAAGACAATTCATGAAGAAACGTTAGGCATAGTTGCATATTTCTGCACCGTGAATTTTATGACTACTTAATATGGCAGTACATCACCTCTGTTCAAATTTCAAATATGGTGTGAATTTTGGCAGCCCGCTAACAAAAACTTCTGCAAGGAGCAGCGCTGTCTGAAGCTTGTCCACCGTGTCGATTGTATCGTTGACCATCAGTTTCTGCATGTTCACAAGGATATATAAGTTCAATCAGTCCGTTACTTCTGATCTTCTAATAGTCTCTGTGATATGAATGGCTGAACTCTACCTCGCCGCGGTAATTCAGGGTGAGCAAATAGTCTAGCAACGGCTTCATGCTTTCAGGCTTGTCATTCAGCTTTGAAGACATGAATTTGGAGACAAACTGCATCCCATTCCCTATGGACGAGGGAAGCGTCAGATGAGGTGTTGAGAGGTCAAGAGCACCGAAATCAACTTCCAGTGAATTGTCATCCTTGGCCCTGAAATTCACATGAGCAGACCGTATTTTTCAGATTCATGATCTTACTCATCTAGAATTAAGTTACCTATCTGATTCATGTAAAAGATCACATGATATTGGGTAAGACATACCATTTCTCATCATATAAGGTCTCTTTGAACTTCAGGTACTCTGACGGAGTGATTCCCTCGACGGACAGATCATCAGAATGAACTTTGACATATTCCCAGATGCCAGGATTCATTCTAACAGCGAATGCAACGAATGGTGGTAGCACTACTGCTTCCTGCAAACAGAAGGATACCAAATCTGATAAGCTCCTTCCATCAAACTTGATTCTAGCTGCAGAAGGGAATTGGGAAACGTAAAGCAAAGTAACCTGAGTCGAACAAATAATGTAACCGAGAAAGCCTTCAACAAGCTTTTCCTTCTCAGCTTTGTCATCTAGTGATTTTTCCAGCTCCTCCACGAGCTGCTGGTTCTTCAAGAGCCTTCTGCCCTTCGATACATACCTGAAACATTTTTTGTCCCAGATTTCAGGATGACACGGCTTCCACAGCAGCAATATTTTTTGATGCAATGCATGGCAAGAACTCATTACATGCATTATAGCACACACTCCAAGTTTGGTTTATAGTACCTTTGGAAGCACCTCTTCATCTGGTACCGGCTTTGTTGTAGCGCATCAGGCATGCTTTCAGCGATGCTGTCCATTCTCTTGAAGCTGAGCTTGGAGGCCATGGTGGGAGACTACCAGGCTTGATGAACTGGGTGGAGAAGGTCCAAGAACTATTTGGGGAGAAGCAACTACGAAGGAATGTTTCTGAGAAGATTGTGATTTCCTGGGTGTTGATGGACAACAATTTATAGGAGAGGGCACAAAACTTCCCTCCATGGAGAAACATTTATTTTCTCTGGACATGGCTGGAAATGCAAGGTAGATGATGCTAAGCTGGAAGGAGAAAGCACAACGCCTGAGAGAAGTTATTCCAAAGAAACACACAAGGCAAGAAAGGCGGCGTTGCATCATGACACTGTAAGATTCCTCATGACTTGTCACAGTTTCTTATCCCTTTGCCAGCAGTTTTGACATCCAAACGTGGGGCATTAGGTAAACTTTTTGCCATTGGACATCCACACTAGGCCAAGAACTTTCAGAAGATCACAAAAGGCAATCAAAGCATATTCTCTCTTGCTCGGGTTAAGCTTCCTTAAACTTTCAGAAGATGCACAGCAAATTGCTGGCTACCTGATACAAGCAATTTTCACCTTGTTGCAATCTCAATACCAGAAAGAGAATCCAGAGCATCAAATGAAATGAAAAAAATAGATACATGAGCTGAGCTCTTTATTTGAAAAACTCGATAGCATCAAAGAGAGATATACAAGCAATAAAAATTCATTCATCAGAACAGAAACTTCGAGAGATTGTAGCATCCATCTCCATTCAAGATATTCAACAAATTGAGAGAATCTAATTTCAGGATAATCAAGAAATTTGCGCACACAAGTTTGCCAATTACATAAATATAGATAGAAAACATTCTGACATGAAAAGAAAAAAAAACAAATCCATGTACACAAGTGGCAATACTTTACACTCATCAAAATCCATCAAGCTCAATCTTTACAATTTACAAATCGCCAGAACCAGGAAACGGAAAAGAATCACACGTTGAGTACTGGTGAAGGATTTAAGCCAAGTTCAGTACTGGGAAAGGGAGAAAAAAGACCATCTGCTGACTGATTCACCAAAAATATCCTACTCATTCCTCATGCCTCATCAAACCATTTCTAGTAACAACACGACGACTCCCTGATGTAAAACACGACATCTCCTGGAGCAGTCGGGACAGGCGGACCGAAACATGTCTACCAAACAGCTGCCAAGTACTCCTGCAAGTACTTAAACCATATTAAACCATATCACTCGAGAGATTAAGGATAAAGATGACAACTTCACAAGTACTGAAAAGTGGAAAAGAAGACAGCATACCAAGATTTTTAGGTAGACTTCTCTTCACACTGAGCGTTCGTCTCGTAGATGCGACGGGCCTTGTTGTACCTTATGTACTTCTTGCCATCGGTGCTTGTGATGCGCACCTCAGGGATCTGCTGCACAACGTGCCAGTTCTTCCCGCCCTCCAGGCAGCTCCTGAGTAGAGGGAGTGTGCACTGCAGCTCGAACCGACGCAGGCCATTTGCCTGCAAACGGATCAGCAGCTCCAGCCACCGTGGGAACGCGATACTCCAGAAGATGACCAACTCCTCGAAATAGTATGTCTCCGTGGATGGTGGGAACACAAGCCTGAGATGCTGCAGCGTGTCAAGGCCCGACACATGCTTCAGCTTGGCGCAGTCGTCTATGGTGAGGGACTTGAGCGCGGGCAGGTTGGAGATCCTCAGAAGCGCCCTGTTGTCTTTCAAATAGAGTTCATCAGATAGTTTTGGCAGGTCCTTTATCTCTGTAAGGCAATGCGCACCCTCGACACGAAGGTCGCACAGAGCAGCGTCCTTCAGACCTTCTGGCAGAGCTTTGAGTTTAGGGCAGAACTGTATGTGCAGTGACTTAAGACAAGGCAGCAATGTCTGGCTCTCTTCCACACTTAAGGACCAGTGTTCCAGACTCTTCATGTTTCTTAGCTTCAAAACCTCAAGCTTGGGGAATGAGATGGCTTGTGACATCACAGTGGTGCCGAGGAATTCAGAACCAATGGTGACAACAGAGTCTGCATTTGAGATTTCCAGGGACTTGAGCTGGTTCAGACGGCCAAGTGCAGGCAGCGTGGTACATGACATGCAGTTGTCAAGATCAAGGAAGGCAAGGGCAGGGAAGGATGTGCTTAGCTTGGGACCCGCCATCCAGTTTGGGAACTTTCGACCTTGGTAGTTCTTGATTACCAGCTTCTCGACGCTCTGGGGTGGGGTGAGCTCATTCCATATCTTTTCACTCACTTTAGCTGAATCATCTCTAATCCACTGAGCATTGCTTACTTCATGTTTGTCCTTTTCTTCTTTCTCTGTGCCATCTTGGTTCTCCTGTTCTTCCCCATTCTCTTCTTCTTCAATTAATGCTGCTTGCTCAGACAGGTGTAGAACCTTCAGGAATGGCTTGTTTGCAAGTGCAGAAGCTCCAGAAGTAGCCCTATCAAGTCTCTCTATATCAAGGTACCTCAACTGAGACAAGGCTCTAAGGTGAACTAAGTCACAGCCCTCAGGGTCATTGTTGTCCTGACCAATGATTAGACCAGACAGATGGTTAAGATGCTTCAGTTCACCCACACCTTTCGGTACATAGCGTAGGGAAGTTACCTCAAGACAAAGGCATCTAAGCTCTTGCAATTCACTGATGAACCAAGGGAGTTTCTGTAATCTTTGACAGCCCTGAAGGCTCAAGGTCTGCAAATTCACGAGAAAGCCGACGGAGGAGGGTAGGTCGCTGACCTGAGTCCCGTCAAGGTTGAGGTACCTCAGATGTCGCAAGGTGCCAATGGATTTCGGGAGAGCCTCTATTGCTGTCTTGCTCAGGTCCAAGACACGCAAGCACGTGGCTGACTCGAGAAGAAGATCGTCTATTACTCTGACATTCGGGCTGTTGAAGAGCATCAGTGACCTTAGGCTCATCTGCTGCTTCACTGAAATCGGATCCTCCAAGCTGTTCTCCACGTTACACAATGCAAGATGCCGAGGCTTTGACAATGAGGACAACGCGCCCATGCGCGATCTCTCCTGACCGTCAATTAGGATACTCTCATCTGTTATCAGAAAGCGGGCCAGTGAGCGTAGGAGATCATGTGTTATCCAGCACTGGTCAAGATTGTCAGGATCAGGCTGTAACAAGTTTCTGCCTATCAATTCCAGATAGTACTCTTCAGCAGACTCTTCCAGTTCCTTGTTCTCTCTGGCCTTGACAAGGCCTTCGGCAATCCAGTGACGCACGAGATCAAAGCGCCGAATGGGGCAGTCCTCTGGATACAGAGAGCAGTGGAGGAAGCACTCCTTCAGTTCAGAAGGCAGATCAACATAGCTCAAGTAGAGAGCCTGTGGCACCTGTTGAAGCAACGGCCTCATGGACCAAGCGTCGCTTTTCAGGACCATTTCCCACTCGTCCTTGCTCGTGCCTCTCGACCTCAGGACACCTGCGATGACCTTGATTGCCAGAGGATGGCCTTCGCATTTCTCCGCGATCTTCATCCCGACATCCTCCAGTGCTCTGACCTCTTCTGAACTGGACTCCAGGAAGACCTGTTCGCGCAGTAATGCCCAGCTGTTCTCCGCGTCCATTTTGTCGACGTGGTGGACGACTGCCTTCAAGCCTGTCGCCACTTCCTCATCCCGTGTCGTGACCAGAATTCTGCCTCGTGCCACGCCGTCTCCCAGTGGATCTTTCAGCAGATCGTCCCATACGCCCGGGCTGTCCAGGTCATCCAAGACGATGAGAAACCTCTTTGAAAGAGCAGAGCTGAGGAGGCCGAGAAGCTCCTCCATGTTCTCTGCATCATCCCCAACGTTTACGCCGGCGCCTGCGATGATCTTCTTCAGGAAGGCTGCCTCGGACAGATCCTTGGACATCTTCACCCACACGCAGATGGGGAAGTTTTCAGTCATCCTCTCATCGGTGAATATCTCCCTGGCAAGCGTCGTCTTGCCGATCCCCACCGCGCCGACGATGGCGAAGACGTCCACCTTCTTCTTGCCCTCCCTGAGCAGCCTCGGCACGAGGCCGCCCACGGAGTTCTGCACCTGCGTCCCCACCGCCGCGCGAGGCTTGGCCGCGTGGTCGTAGCAGCTCCTGGACATTTCATCACTGAGCCAATCCCTCCTGGCGCCGGAGTGCAGGGACGACCCGGCGGCGGCGGCGGCGGGGAGCAGCGGCATCTCGTCCTCGATCTCCCTGAGCCTGATGTCGATGTCCCGGATGGTGAAGCCGATCTCGTGGTGGAACTTCTGGGGGCCCGAGTAGCGGAAGCAGGAGAACATGAAGGCGCAGCGGACCTTGGGGGTGGGCGGGTGGTCGTCGGCGAGGATCTTGGTGCCCTCGGCGGCGCAGACGTCGAGCACGTCGTCGACCTCGTACATGACGTCCTTGACCTGCACCACCCAGCCGTCCACCCGGGAGCTCAGCGCCCGCCGCCGCTCCTCGTGGGAGACGACGGCGTCGATGCGCGCCAGCGTGGCCAGCAGGCCCCGCACGTTGTCCCGGATGCCGAGCGCGCCGCAGGCCTCCTGCCCGGCGAACTCCTCCAGCGCCGCCGCGCACCGCTTCACGTACGAGTCCAGCACCACCGCCATGGCTGGATCCCCCCGCTCGGCTCGCTTTCTTGCGCAGACCTTCGAAATGTGAATCAATAATTTGCATCAGTACGCGGGAATAAAATTGGATCCTTTGAACGGTGATTAGGGGGCTAATTGGATACACAGATAATTGATTGATTTGCAAGGATTCTTTCCTTTTGCAAAAATAAAAAGAGATTCTTTCCCCCATTTATCTCGATTTGATTTGAGGATCAAATCAAGCCGACACAGGAAACGGAAATTAGCATCTGGACACACCAGAATCTTCTTTAATTACCACGCAACAAATTATCGGAATCAAACAAAAAGGAAAGAAGAAAATCCATCTATCAGATCGGGAGCGCATCCTTGAAGCTAGAACTAAGCACAATCAATAACTGACACAAACTGCTCCTCGATTGATGGATGGATGGATGGATGGATTGATAGATGATTACCTGTTGAAGATTGTCGAAGATTGGGAGGATTATTAGAGCGAGAGAAGGGAGGAGGGAGGAAGAGGAAGGCGGGGAGCCAAGGGCGGCGACGGCGAGTGCCAGCCACCACCTCAATGGCGACCACCCTCCCCCCCTCCCTGCTTTCCCAACCCCAGCCAAAAGTGAGTGCGCCTCTAAATGGATCTGTCCCTGTCCCAGGACACTTTCCTCCCCCAAATTTCTCCCCCCTCCCTCCCTGACCAGATCACCTCACAGCTCAACATCCTCCGATCCAGACAGAAACGCCATTCTTCCGGTAGGTGACAGCACGGATGGGCGCAAGGACCTGTCACATCTCTCGTTTCTCCTCCAGGCCCCTGGAAGACTGCCGTGGCACGAAATGGGTGCCATCCGGATCCGGGCCATGGATGATGGATGGGATGGGTGGCTCCTGAGCTTGGCAGGGCCATTGGTTGGATATCAGAGGAGTGTGAGGGGTGGTGGGCGAAGAGTGGAGGGGAGAACAGAGCAGAATTGGCCAGGCTATTTTTGTAATCAGCTAACAGCCATGGACAGCAACATCTATTGGATGGTATGGACAAAAGGAACATGTTTTTGTGTTAAAAAAAAGGAGATGCAAAGGCATTAGCAATGCAGATAAAAACATGTTTTTGGGGAGAAAATAGGATTACTGTACTTTGACATGGACAACGCAAATAAAAGGATTTAGTTTTCAACTTTTGTGTGAACTTTGCCGCCCAAATTTCAGTTAGTTACAGCATAATCATGTGAATGAATGAATGATTTTTCATGTCAACATCAGATGCAACCTGGCTGGGCTAGAAGAACAGTCAGCTGCCGACATGATTCCATCGCTGAGATGATCAGGGATGATTATTTCCTAAATAATGTCTTTCTTATGCGTAGTGGAGGGCCTGCATCGACTAAATCAACTCAGGAATTGCTGTCATGTCGGTGAACACATTTCTTTATTCCGCTTGTTATTAAAAATAGCTCCATCATGGCATGGCACCAAATGGAGCCTGCATGCTTGTTCTAGACGACACACGACAGTAATTTACATTATTCCTATGTACAAAAATCCTTTACTTTTAAGGGGACTGGTCTGCACCGGCGGACAGGCGTAAAGGTTCGGCCGGTCGCGCCCAGACCGTCCGATGCAGGGAGTGTTGAGAATATAGGCAATTTTCTGATCAGATTAATCCACGAAATAATAACTATCATGGCATTGACTAGATTAATGACATACTGATGACTAACCAGACTAGCATGTACTACACACATTGTAGAAACATCTACGCATATAACTAGTGTTGGTAAAAGTAACATAAGCAGGAGCGGGATAAACGATTTATACCCTCCAATAGGCCAGTTGGCCGTAGCAGCAGCGTTGGCGGCGGCAGCATCCTCGGCCACCTTCTTGTCGGCTTCGAGCTTCTCGGCAGCGGCACGGTCGACGTCGGTTGGTGGTGACATGGTGATGATGACGAAGACGATGCGGACGTAGATGAAGTAGACGAACGGAAGCGAGCAGTCGCGTAGTCGCTCCCCAAAAACCTAATCGCCCCTCTCCCCGTACAGGACCCGGAGATGCGTGGTTTCGGAGGCCTGCTCTCCCGTCAACCGTGTACGCGGTGAACGGGACGGAGTCGCCGGCGGCAGCAGCAGCAAAAGGAACGACGGTGGCGGTGTGCGCGTGGAGGCAGATGTGATCTGTTTTCCGTGGCGGCTAGGGTTGGCCGAAGCCCTGCTTATGTAGGCGGCGTCCGGGTGGAGAGACGTGGGCTGAACCCACGTCCGAGTCGGTAGCCCACGATCCAACGTCTCAGATCGTGGCGTTACGTATTCTCCGTTCCCGATCGGCAAAAATAAGCGCGTAGGTATGAGCTCGGCTCGGCTCAATCCCGCAACCCGCGGCGCGTCGTGACGAGGCGGGCGGCGGAGGAGTGCGCGAGGGCCTCTTCTCTTCTCATGCTCCAATAGCATGTAGAAGAGAGACCCTTATAAAGAGGTCGAACTCCCTCTCCACTAGCAAGGCGGTACTAAACTTTCCACCCCCCTTGTCATGCCACCTACATGGGCCCTTAGAGATTTTTTTTGAAATTGTCTCATGGGCCCAAAGCCCATCTCAGATTTCAACAATCCCCCACCAGATCTCAAGGGCCCATTTCGTCCTCTGTTCCAGTTACTGTTTTTGATATACCAGCATTTCAGCGAAGACCTGTTAAGGTTGAGCTTCACCTAGAGCAAGTAGCTACACTCCTTCACAACTGAACAATGGACTATGCCTTGAATTGTCAGTTTGGCGTAAAGAAGTTTCACTACATGTCTTACTAGTACTAGGCTACCGAAGGCTGACCCCTCGGGTGGAGCATATTAGTCATACTCCTGGCCTATTCGTGAGTTTACTAGAGATCACCCCAATCTCATAGACTGTGACAGCAGTCGGGCTCATATAGGTGTGTTCCTCCGAAGATCGCTCTGTAGGACAGCATCTTGCTTACATATAAGCTTTAGAACACATTAAGACAGTAGTCATCCTACCATACAGTATCCGAGAGTATTGCATCTCCAACGTAGTGGGTTAGTAAAGTTACTCTCCTCAGTTCACCACTGGCTTGTTTTCCCAGGTCCTACTTCACGGGATCTCCGATCACATAGGTTGGGTTACTACCATGGCAACTCATGTGGGTCTCATACCCATCTCCCTCGATGCATTATCTATCACAACACGTGATAGCCCTTTAGTAAAGGGATCTGCCAGATTCTTAGCCGTTTGGATGTAATCCAACGCTTTCACTCCGGAGCTTCTTAAACGTCCGACAGCTTTCAATCTCATTCTTATATGTTTGTTGGACTTCATGTTGTCCTTTGAACTCTTCACCTTGACAATGACTGTCTGATTATCGCAGTTCATAAGGATGGCCGGAACCGGCTTCTCAACCACAGGCAAGTCCATCAAAAGATCTCGAAGAAATTCTGCTTCGACACCAGATATGTCTAATGCTGTTAATTCTGCTTCCATTGTCGATCTCGTTAAGATCGTTTGCTTGCAAGACTTCCAGGAAACAGCACCACCTCCAAGGGTAAACATATACCCAATAGTGGCCTTCATCTCATCAGCATCAGAGATCCAATTCGCATCACTATACCCATCAAGTACCGACGGGTATCCGGTATAGTGAAGACCGTGGTTCATAGTACCTTTTAGATAGCACATAACTCTTTCAACAGCATGCCAATGAACATCACACGGATTGGGAACAAACCGGCTCAGTTTGCTCACAGCAAACGCGATGTCAGGCTTCGTTGCGCTAGCTAGATACATAAGTGAACCAATGATTTGAGAGTATCTCAACTGATCTTTAGCTGTGTCTGTGAACTTTCGAACCAGCACACTAGGATCATATGGTGTTTGAGAAACTTTGCAGTCCGAATATCCAAAACGACTCAAAATCTTCTCAACATAATGGGATTGCAGAAGTGTAATCCCACCCTCATCATCTCTCAATAGCTTGATGTTTAAGATAACATCAGCCACCCCAAGGTCCTTCATCTCAAAGTTCTGAGACAGAAAGGACTTAACCTCCTCAATCACTTTGAGGTTGGTTCCAAATATCAGTATGTCATCAACATACAAGCACAGTATAACTCCTTCGCCCCCACCATGGCGATAGTATACACATTTGTCAGCTTCATTGACAACGAAGCCAACAGATGTCAGAGTTGTATTAAACTTCTCATGCCATTGCTTAGGTGCTTGTCTCAGGCCATATAAAGATTTCAACAACTTACACACCTTTCCTTCCTGACCATCTATCACAAAGCCATCTGGCTGTTGCATATAGATTCCCTCCTCTAGCTCTCCATTTAGAAAAGCCGTCTTGACATCCATTTGATGGACGAGAAGACCATGCGAGGCTGCCAACGAGAGTAGTACTCGAATGGTGGTCAGTCTGGCCACAGGTGAATAAGTGTCGAAGAAATCTTCTTCTTCTTCTTTTTGGGCATAGCCCTTGGCTACAAGCCTAGCCTTGTACTTTTCAATTGTACCATCGGGCCTAAGCTTCTTTTTGAACACCCACTTATATCCCAATGGTTTGCAACCATAGGGACGCTCAGTAATTTCCCATGTTCCGTTAGCCATGATGGAATCCATCTCGCTACGGACCGCATCTTTCCAGTAGTCAGCATCAGGAGATGCATAGGCTTCTGAAATAGAAGTGGGATTATCATCCACGAGGTACGCAAGGAAGTCATCACCAAAGGTCTTTGCAGTCCTTTGTCTCTTGCCCCTACCAAGGGTTTCCTCGTCACCCTCTTCAGGATTTTCATCATGTGTTTGTTCATAATATTCCATAGGAATGGCAGGCTCAGGAGTCTCCTTAGATTCCTGTCTAGAAGTGCTATGCATATCTCTCATGGGGAAAATGTCCTCAAAGAATGTAGCATCCTTAGACTCCATAATTGTACCGACCTTCACGTCAGGTACCTCAGATTTCACTACTAGAAATCTATAGCCAACACTATTCTTAGCGTAGCCTAAATTAACGCAGTCCACGGTCTTTGGTCCAAGCTTATGCTTTTTGGGGATCGGCACATTGACTTTCGCCAAACAACCCCAAGTACGTAAGTAGGAGAGCGTCATCCTTCTCTTTGACCACTGCTCATATGGAGTGACCTCATTATCTTTTGTCGGAACCTTATTCAGGACATGACACGAAGTCAATATAGCCTCCTCCCACCATGCCTTGGATAAACCCGATGTATCTAACATGGCGTTAACCAAATCAGTTAGAGTACGGTTTTTCCGCTCGGCAACCCCGTTTGACTGGGGCGAATAGGGAGGCGTCCTCTCATGAATAATGTCGTGTTCCGCACAGAAAGAATCAAACTCACTTGAGAAGTACTCTCCACCACGATCTGACCGGACTCGTTTAATTTTCTTTTCAAGTTGATTCTCAACTTCTGTCTTATAGATTTTAAAGTAGTGTACAGCCTCATCTTTAGTATTTAACAGATACACATAGCAATACCTAGTGGAATCATCTATCAATGTCATGAAGTATTTCTTTCCACCTTTAGTCAACACACCATTCATCTCACAAAGATTGAATGTATGAGTTCTAATGGCGCCAAGTGTCTCTCCTCCGCAGCCTTGTGAGGCTTGCGAGGTTGCTTTGCTTGCACACACGAATGGCACTTAGAACCTTTGGCTAAAGTGAAACTCGGGATTAAATTCAGTTTTGCTAGCCGCGACATAACACCGAAACTAATGTGACAAAGACGTGAATGCCAAACTTCAGATTCATTAACACTCGAATGAATATTGTTCACGACTTTATTACAAAAATCTGCAAGGGAAAGGCGGAACAGACCTCCGCATTCATAACCTTTTCCAACGAAAATTCCATATTTCGTAACAACTACTTTATTAGACTCGAAAACCAACTTAAACCCTTATCTACACAGAAGGGAGCCACTAACTAGGTTCTTCTTGATGGCGGGGACATGCTGCACGTTCTTCAGCTGCACGATCCTTCCCAAAGTAAACTTCAGATCGACCGTTCCAACACCAAGAACAGAAGCACTCGCGCCATTCCCCGTCAATACGGACCCGTGCCCTGTGACCTGATAAGAAGAGAACAATGAGATGTCAGCACACACATGAATATTTGCACCCGTGTCCACCCACCAATCGGTGGATTGACAAACCGAAAATACAGTAAATAAATTACCTTACCCAGATGCACCACTTTCATTGTTGCCCACAATCATATTGGCAGACTTATTGTCCTGCGCCGGCTTCTTGTACTTGTTTGGGCACTTGTTGGCCCAATGTTCCTCCGAACCACAAGTAAAGCAGCCTTCTCCCTTCTTATTCTTCTTGAAGGTCTTCTTTCCCTTCTTCTTGAAGTCGGTATTCTGTTGGACAGAATTCTTTCCTTGGACTTGTGGGAGTTGAAGTTCCTCTGATGTACCATATTGGCAACAGACGGACTTTCGCCACCTTTCCCATGCGAGTCATTTACTCTTGAGTTCTGCTCAACACTCAGATGGCCGATGACATCCTCTATTGATAATTCACGCCTCTGATGTTTCAGAGTGGTAGCAAAGTTCCTCCAGGAAGTAGGGAGCTTAGCGATTATACACCCCGCGACAAACTTGCCCGGTAAATCGCACTTAAGAACCTCAAGTTCTTTAGCAATGCATATTATCTCATGAGCTTGTTCCAGCACAGGACGGTTCTCAACCATCTTGTAGTCATGGAACTGCTCCATAACATACATCTCGCTCCCAGCGTCGGTGGCCCCGAATTTAGATTCGAGCGCCTCCCATAAGTCCTTGGCGACCCCCACATGTAAATATGCATCAACCAGCTTATCTCCGATCACGCTTAGAACTGCTCCGATAAAGTAGAAGGTGGCCTCCTTGAACGCCTTCTCCTTTTCAGGAGCAATCGTTCCTGTGGGAGTGACATCGGCTACCCAGAACACGTTCATAGCCGTGAGCCATAAGGTGGTCTTGGTCTGCCAATGCTTAAAATAAGTACCGGTAAACTTGTCCGGTTTCAGTGCAGCAGCAAAACCATTACTCGAAAAATTCCTACACATATTAGGTTTTTAGATTGTTGAGAATATAGGCAATTTTCCGATCAGATTAATCCATGAAATAATAACTATCATGTCATTGACTAGATTAATGACATACTGATGACTAACCAGACTAGCATGTACTACACACATAGTAGAAACATCTACGCATATAACTAGTGCTGGTAAAAGTAACATAAGCAGGAGCGGGATAAACGATTTATACCCTCCAATAGGCCAGTTGGCCGTAGCAGCAGCGTTGGCGGCGGCAGCATCCTCGGCCGCCTTCTTTTCGGCTTCGAGCTTCTCGGTAGCGGCACGGTCGACGTCGGTTGGTGGCGACATGGTGATGATGACGAAGATGATGCGGACGTAGATGAAGCAGACGAACGGAAGCGAGCAGTCGCGTAGTCGCTCCCCAAAAACCTAATCGCCCCTCTCCCCGTACAGGACCCGGAGAGGCGTGGTTTCGGAAGCCTTCTCTCCCGTCAACCGTGTACGCGGTGAACGGGACGGAGTCGCCGGCGGCAGCAGCAGCAAAAGGAACGGCGGTGGCGGTGTGCGCGTGGAGGCAGATGTGATCTGTTTTCCATGGCGGCTAGGTTTGGCCGAAACCCTGCTTATGTAGGCGGCGTCCGGGTGGAGAGACGTGGGCTGAACCCACATTCGAGTCGGTAGCCCACGATCCAACGTCTCAGATCGTGGCGTTACGTATTCTTCGTTCCCGACCGGCAAAAATAAGCGCGTAGGTATGAGCTCGGCTCAGCTCAATCCCACAACCCGCGGCGCGTCGTGACGAGGCGTGGCGTGGCGTGGCGAGGCGGGCGGCGGAGGAGGAGTGCACGAGGGCCTCTTCTCTTCTCATGCTCCAATAGCAAGTAGAAGAGAGACCCTTATAAAGAGGTCCAACTCCCTCTCCACTAGCAAGGTGGTACTAAACTTCCCACCCCCCTTGTCATGCCACCTACATGGGCCCTTAGAGATTTTTTCTGAAATTGTCTCATGGGCCCAAAGCCCATCTCACATTTCAACAGGGAGCCACGTCCGTCAGATCTGCGCACGACCCACTCAAGCTAACCGTTGCAGCAAATCAAAACTGTCTAACCGCACGATTAAGCCACTACAGTCTTCTTCTTCCTCGCGACAGGCTTCTTCACCCTCCCCAGTGCCTGCTTCCTTGTCGTCCCCGTTGGAGATCCGCGCTCGCCGGTCACCCGCACTCCTAGAGATCTTGCGCTTGCCGGCCGCCCACACTTGTCGGAAATCTGCGCTGTCCATGGATGCAGCTCCGCCGCCGCGCTCGCTGAAGATACGCGCTTGCCATGGATGCAGCTCCGCGGCCCGCGCTAGCCATGGATGGACCCCGCGCTCGCCGCCCGCGCACGCCATGGATGCAGCTCCGCCTCATCGATGATTGACTGGTTCCAACAAATAGAATTGTCCGTTGTAGCATTTTCCGTTGCCGGTCATAGCAAAACGGAGACAATGATTGCAGCAAAAAAAGTCGTGGTCGTCTTTGCTGGTAGTAGCTTGCCGTTGTAGGCAGTAACATTTTGCATCTAAAATGAACGAATGTAACAAAAGTTATTGCCGGACGTAGCAAAAACCTACAACGGTTGTAGCAAAAAGTCATCATTGCCGTCGCGGGTCGCACCTCAGCCGTGATGGATGTAGAAAAACGTGATGCCGGGTGTAGCATCTTTGCAAGCTGGTTGTAGCCATTCTGGTACATGGTTGTAGCATCTTTGCAAGCTGGTTCCAGCAAAAAGTCATCTCGCCGCTGAGCCACCGCACCTCGTCGTGCTGCTCGTTGCAGCTCACCATGTCACCGGTTGAGCAAAATGAAACACTGCTTGTAGAAAAAATCGCGACGCCATGTGGGTTGAAGCAAAATGTGACATAGGTGGTAGCAGAATGTGATGCCGGTTGTAAAAAAATTCGATGCCGGTTGAAGCATGTAGCAAATTGCATCGTCGGCCATGGACGCGGCTCCGACCATGGACGCAACTTCGCCGACCATGCCTGTTGCAGCGGTGGGGGAGGAGGTCGTGTCGTGGTGCTTGTAGCATCTCCGGTGGGTGGTTCCAGCATGTGTGCAACCGCTTCCAACTACGGCTCACCGGGAGTAGGAGACTTGCTGAAGAAGTGGGCGAGGGCGCTGAGGTTGGGGGTAGGGACTTGCGCGGGATTGGGGCTAGCCGGCGGCGAGATCCGGAGGAGGAAAACAAGGAACGCGGCCACCAGCGCGCTAGGCTGAAAGAGAAAGGAGGGGATTGGGAGGAAGAAGAAAGAAGGAGAAGATAAGGTGGGCCCGAGTGATGTGCGAGACGTACGATGGGTCTCCATCGTGTGGCTCCCGAGCAACCGGTCGGCGCGCGGGCGTAAAATGTTTCCCTAATTTTAAATGGTTTCAATCCAGATGTTGAACCACCCCCTGCTACGTGCTCGGGAGCCGGCTGTTCGTTTTGCTTTATCAAAAATTGAACAAGGAAAGGCCATTCAGCTCATTAACAAAGTACATAAAGTATTACATAGACCTGCTAAGAAAGTGGGAGATAGAGAAGCAGAATCTAAAGCTTATGAGTTGAATCATGATCCTGAATACAGAGTGGGAAGAACCACCGACTGATGAACAACTTGATCAGAGAAGACAGAGAAGCCAGCTGCGCGAGCTGAATTACAGGCCTGTCAAACTACATTGCAGCATTAAGAAGAGGACATCAGCCTATAGAGGAAGAGAACGAACAGGAAGCTTGTAGCAAAGATGCCTCCACATTCCAACAGGTAAGCAAAACCGGCAAAAAGCAGACAATGGAAGAGTTTTCGTTTTCATTTCAGAGGTCAGAAAGGAAAATAGATAGAGCAAAACAGAGCCTCCTGTATCTGACCAAAGCACAAGATGAGAAGACAAATAGCAGGCAAGAAAAAGGACAACACTGATGAAAGAACTCCCTACAAGGCCACCAACTAAAAAACTTCACTCCCATGAACCTGCTAGTAGCAATGCATAGTATGAATTCTAAAACCTTGAACCTGGAAATTTGAAAGAAAGGCCAACACGGGACAAGAAATATGAGAGTGAGTAGCAACAAAGCAAGAGATTTGGGTGTGGC
Organism: Elymus sibiricus; assembly: GCA_039707655.1. Lineage (NCBI taxonomy): Eukaryota > Viridiplantae > Streptophyta > Magnoliopsida > Poales > Poaceae > Elymus > Elymus sibiricus. Next base: position 529,667,941 of record CM077675.1, read on the forward strand.
CATTTGAACGAAAAACCTGTTGTGCAAGATTATGATCAATACCATTAATTTCTCTAGAAATATGAAACACTTGAGGCTGCAAAATAGAGGTACACTTGAAAAAGCTAGCCAAAGACTTTCTAATGTTCCAGGGGGTGACAGATTCAAAAATATTTCCTAAGGCAGCAACCAAGGCTAAAGCAAGACAGGTCATAAGGAAAGTGGGCTTGACGATATTGAGCTGAGAAGCGAGATGAGCAGCAAAATAAAGAGCAATAGCCTCAGCATGCAAAGGAGTAGAAGTGGGAGGAGCCGAAGCTTGAACTTGCACATTGATTTCCCCATGATCCAAAGGCATAGAGATGTAAACTCCCACTCGTGTAGCAACCTCTCCTTGCAACAAACCTGGAATTTTCTTACTCCTGAAAGCAGCATTAGGATAAATTTTAGGGCTAACAATTAACAAATCCGATCTAAGCGGTGTACCATGTATAGGGAGCTGATTGGTATAAGGCTGAGGTTGAGACTGAGTCTGCTTCATAGAAAAGCAAGGCAGATTATCATAAGTATTCGAAGCTAAGGCTGCAGCAGCAATATAAACTTGATGAGGGAGAGCCTTATTCCTGTCAAAGAGAAAGTCATTTCTAGCTTTCCAGCGACACCACATAAAATTGAAAACGTTAGAGATAGAGCCATGAAGATGTCTCATACAAAGCAAGGCAATAAGAACATAATGCAAAGTGGAGTGGCCTTGAACTAAAACATCCAATCTAAGGAACCATTGAGAGGAAAATCAAGCGGCACGAGCAAAGTGGCACAGAAAAAATAGATGAAACTCATTCTCTTGCTGGCCACATCTACAACTACTTTGAGAAATATGAATGGAAAAACGACCAGCTCGCGAACCCGTCGGCAAAGCCTTTCTAAGCAGTCTCCAAGCAAAAGTTTTTACCCTAGGAAGCATATCCTTTTGTTTCCAATTTAATTTAAGAAAATCCCGCAAATCCAAAGAAAGAGCAACAGGCATATTCCTGGGATTAGCATGAATCTCTTGCAAACAAAGCTTATAGGCAGATTTTGAAGAACACGTGCCATTAGGGGTGAGATCCCAACAAAGCAAATCAGGGCCTCCATCATCCATAATTTCAGTTTGAACAATAAGAGAGGCCAAAGGTTGCTGGGAAAGGGAGAAAACAAGCTCATGATTCCAACTTTTTTGCCCTGGAAGCCAAAGATCTCTAACTATGGATGGATAAGTATAACCAGGTTGTTGGTCAATAAGATGATCATGGATATAACTCCAAAGAGTGCACCAACGTGTGCTCCAAACTAAAATATTACCTTGAGTTAATTGATAAAAAGAATGAGCTTTATGTTTAGGTAACATTTTCAAAATATAAGCCCAAAAGGCTGATTTGGGAGAAGAAGCAGAAGTTGTCCAAATTGAACTGTCATGAAAATACTTAGCCTTAAGCACAAGATATAATTGAGAAGACAGGGATTTGGCTAACCTCCAAGCAGCAGCAAGAAGAAGGCTCTCATTGATAGCTTTGAAATTCCTGATGCCTAATCCACCTTCTTCTTTTGAGTTGCAAATGTCCTTCCAAGCTCTAAGGCAAAGACTCTTCTTGGAGTCATTCTCTCGAACACCTGTCCACCAAAAGTTCCTAATAACATCAGTAAGTTTAGCAATGAACTTCTTGGTAAACAAGATATTGGCCATATAATAGACAGGAATAGCCGAGAAAACCGAGCAAATCAATTCAAGCCTGGCAGCATGAGAAAGCATATTGGCTTTATAAGTGGGCAACTTATTCAGAAATTTGTCAAGGACAAAGTTGTAGGAAGCAGCTCTATTTTTAGCAGGAAGAACAAACGGATAACCAAGATGAGTGAAATTGCTATCCGAAGTAGTAACAGGGAAGACTTGCTTAATATCATGCACAATAGCTTCTAGCTTGAGGAACATGAGAGCTAAAAAGAATGGCTGACTTGGCCCAGTTCGGAGTTTGACCTGAGATAGAACAAAATTGATTAATAAGAGGAGACATAGTGTGAGCCTCCTAGAGACTGGCCTGCCCACGAACCAACAAGTCATCTGCAAACAATAAAGAATGAATAGAAGGGCAGTTTGGTCCAAGTGAAATACCCTGAAGATGATGAGCAGCAAGCGCCTCATTAAGAGCAATAGATAATTCATTGATAGCAAGAACAAACAAATAAGGAGACATTGGACAACCCTGACGAATACCTCGAAAGCTTCTAAACTTATGAGAAGGCTGCCCATTAACCATCACACAGAACGTAGGAGAAGAGATGCATGCATGAACCAAATTAATGAAATGACCATGTAGCCCATACGTGCAAGAGCAGACACAATAAAGTTCCATTCTAGGCGATCAAAAGCTTTGGCCAGGTCTATCTTAAGCATGAAAGCAGTGTTTTTCCAAGATTTAAGAGAGAAAGAGTGGTAATCTCTTGAGCAATAATGATGTTATCACTAATATGTCTACCCTCAATGAAAGCTTGTTGGGATGGATCAATATAATCAGGAAGACGAGGTTTGATCCTATTAGCAAGCGACTTCGCAATGATTTTGTAAACCACATTACAAAGACTAATCGGACGATAGTCCATGGGAACTTGAGGCACAAGTTTTTTCGGAATGAGATCAATGTTCGTGTCATTAATATGAGGAGGCAAAATACCAGTAATATAAAAAATAATCAGAAGTTGAGTAATTTCGATTCCTATCCAGCCAGAGGCTGCCAAATAAAATTCAACATTAAAACCATCTGGTCCCGGAGAAGCATTTAACTCCATTTCTTTGAGAATCTATAAAGCCTCATGTTTATCAGGAAGAGCATAAGTAGGATCCAGAGAAACACTAGGCCAATGCATAGAAGATAAGGTTTGTCAGCACGATTGTTAGGAGAAGAGAAAAATATGCCGAAAATAGTTGACAAAAGTGTTAGTGATAGCACTAGGTTTGAAATGGAGCATGTCATTCTCATCCTTAACCGGACAAATGGTGTTCCTCTACCTACGTTTAACCACCGCTTGATGAAATAACTTGGTATTATGATCCCCATCCCAAGCCCAACCTTTCTTACTTCTTTGTTTATAAAATTGATTAAGCTTGGAAAGCGTTTGCTCATACTTGAAAGTGTGAGAGCTCTCTAATGCATGATTCTGCCGCCGCAAAGGGAGTGGCTGAATTTGATGAATATTCGATTCAAGCTCCCGAAGCTCCTGTTGAAGAGGCTTCTTTTTCTTACACCACATCTTTAAAGAACTTGCCAAGGAAGAGGTTTTGGCTGCAAAAGAGTGAACTGAACAATTATTCCATGCTGATTTAGCAAAGCTAATGAAATCCTTCTCTAGCACCCATCGATTTTCAAATTTAAACACTTTTCGGGGTGTAACAAAACTACCATCAGTAGACACTAGAATTGGGGCATGATCACTTAGGATAATACGCAGATTGAGAACTTTGGTATTAGGATGGTGCATGCACCATTTGAAATTAACCAAGCAACGATCAGGGCCTCTATAAATAGGCTTAGAAGTGTGCTGCTTGCTACGCCAAGTATACGCAGGACCACTAAAACCTATGTCAAAGAACCCATAATTTTTAACACGAGAGCGAAAACATTCATACGATAATAATTAACATTGCCATTACAATCATCTGTATCATACAAGATGTCGTTAAGATCTTCCATACACATCATGGGCATACCCAAATTATCATACACAAAAGTTGAAACCTGACTCCAAATGACACTAGTCTGTCTATGATAGGGGTCACCATATGTACAGATCAAGTAAAATTGGACACCCGTGGCAAGATAATATGAGCTAATATATACCGGAAGGAAGCACTATGAACAGTGACTTTGAGATCATCATTCCACATGAGGTCCAATGGCGTTGCTACTGTCGGTGATGTGGTTGCTGCTAGGAGGTCCAATGCCAAAGAGATAAATACACTCGTGGTCACTGTATTTGAGGCAAAAACACGATACAATCATTATATACGCGAAGCGGTGATTATACGGTCACTGACTCGTATAGCATCGTATTGCATTCTGTTGACCGGTTAAATAACCTATGTAGCAAATATTGCTGTGGGCCGTGTCTATCACTGGGTCAAATAAATACAGTAAATAAGAAACAAAACAGTGCGTGGATGACAGTGGGATTCGAACGCGAGCCGTGTCGCGCGCACCAGTGAACCCAAGTCGTCGCACAAAATTTTGTATGGGTGGAGGTAGACCTGATCATTGGTCGGGCCGGGTCGGGTTCGGGCCGGGCTTTGCAAAGCCCGAAAAAAAATCCTAAGCCCGAAGCCCGAAATGCACTCTTTTTACAAGCCCGAGCCCGGCCCGAAGCCTGAAAGCCCGGCTCGAATGCAATTTTTTATTGTTTGCACGTATAAGCCCGGCCCGAAGCCCGAAAGCCCGGCCCGAAATCCTTAAAAAGAGAAGCCCGAGCCCAGCCCGAGCTATCTTTCGGGCTGAAAAATGAAGCCCGAGCCCGGCCCGAATGCCAAGCCCGAAGCCCGAAGCCCGGTTTTTTCGGGCCGGGTCGTCGGGCCGGGCTATCCATGCCCAGGTTTAGGTGGAGGTTCGAAACCAGGTCGTTGCACAAAAATTCGCGGCTCGGCAGCCAACCGCACCATAGCTTTTGCAGTATCGTCCGTTAGTTTATTTATATTTACTGATTTCAGATGTTGCTTGGTCGTGAGTGTGTGGTAATGGTGCATGAAGATGCACACTGTTTGAACCAATCAAACGTGCAGGCTTGATGCTTCTACTCTAGGGAGTTTCAATTAGATTTTGTCTTGTCAGAAACCGCAACGTGGATTTTTTTTTCAAATATAAATTTGATCCCCACATCAAAGATGGGAAAGAAAATTTCTGCGGCCGATGGAACCCGATACCATCCACAACAAGATTTGTCTCTATTGTTTCTCCATGTACACATGCCTATATCAGTTTTGTATTCGCTTAAAACAAGCTGTGAGTGACCGGGATATGTGCATGTTCTATTTTTGAAAGAACTGCTTGTGTTCATTACGCGTATGGTATTGTATATAAAACATAAGGAGAGTGGCGTTTTGGCTCCTAGGTGTATATACATCTATTATGAAATACATATAAAAAACACATTTCAAAATGTTCAAAAAATTCAAGAAAAAACCTCGCGTGTACATCCGGACATCCTATGTTTGTACACAAAAATTCGATGAAAAAGGAAAAAAATTGTGGCCTGTATAAAAAAGATAAAAATATTCCTTGTGAATAGCTGTAATCAAGCATCGAAATTTGTCTTTTTTACACAAGCCACAAAAAATGTCCTTTTTCGTCGAAACTTGGTGCACGCATATATAATGTCTGGATTTACACGCGGGGTTTTTTCTCGAATTTTTTCAATATTTTGAAATGTCTATCTAGACAATGGGTGCATATACACCTATGAGTCAAAGTGGATTTCCGAAACATAAGCACCTACTAAATGAGAAGTTGGTTCACCTGCTCCAGCGGTTCCGCGCGCACAGCTCGTGCGTTAGGTTTCGGGTTCGATTCCCCTCGCCAGCACGCACTGTTTTTTTATCTTAATTTAAATTTTTGACCCACGAAGCGCGTGGACGAAGCCTCTCCACTACCCCCATTGAGAGTCTCTTCCAGCCGTCCGGATCCGGCCCCTCTCGCCGCCGGCCGGCGCTCGAGCTGATGGTTGGAGAGCTTGATTAGGATGCCGGCTTCTCTTGTAAAGTAGTAGGTTTAGGTCTAGGTCTAGGTTTGTTGGAAATATGAGCAATTTACCATATGATTTTATTAACAGAAATAGTAGATAAATCATGACTATCATAGCAGTTATAAGACAAGTCATGCAATCATACAGATTGTATGGAAATAGCATCTGAAGTGGTAAGTATGAACGGAATATATCTAGAACAGAGACTAGAACAACAAACTGTGGCAAGAACTCAAACAAAATGAACACGAACACATACTGAGTTGCAGCAGCAACAGTGGGATTGGCGTTGACGTCGTCACCGGCCATGTTGTCGAAGAGGTTATTGATGTCGGGGAAGAAGTCGTCGTCTGGAAAGTGGTCGTCGACGTCCGTGATGAAGGAACCAGTAGTCGCGCAGAGCGCTCCCCAAAAACTTTATTACCCTTCTCCCATACAGGACTCAAAGTGGCGGGGGTTCGGAGGCCTACTGTCCCGACCTGCGATGCACGCCGCAAGCCGGGATGGGGAAGTACCTAGCAGCAGCTCAGAGATTGGAACTCGATGGCGTGAGGAAGATGATGTTCTGGTGTCTCTCTGGAGAGGAGCGACCTCTCTTTTATAGGCACAGGAGAAGGAGGCGAAGCAAAAGAGGGAGACGAAACGAACAGGCAGCAACCGAAGGGTGCAACGTTCGTATTCAATCTCCACTACAGCTAAGCCTTTCAGCTCCCGAGTGACCTTTCGTATACCAGTCGTGCGTGGCAAAAATTTAGACATCGGCTCGGCTCATTCCCGCAACCCGCGACGCGTCGTGACGAGACGAGGCGTGGCGGGGAGAGGCGGGCGGCGGAGGAGCGCACGTGTATGTCTCTCTTGTTCTCATGCTCATACATGTGGGGAAACATCCTCCCTTATAAGGAGGTCCAACTCCTACCAAACTAGCAATGTGGGACTAAACTTTAATTCCACCTCTTGCCTTGCACGAATGGGCTTAGTGGGCCTCTAGGATTTATGAGGAATTCTGAAACTGGTTATTGGGCTGGGCCATATATGGATCAAATTCCTGCAATCCCCCACCAGATCCCAGAGGCACACAAAATTTGCCTTTGGTTCCAAAACACTGTTTATATACCGGTACTGCGGTGAAGACTGTTAAGTTGAACTTCCACCTAGAACTCTATGCTACACTAGTAAGCAACTTGAACAGTGGACTATGCCTTGAACTGCAAGTTTTCTGCGAATCTAGCTTCACACAAAGCCATGACCGATACTAGGCTACCGTGTGACTTCCCCGCGGGTGGAGCTTATGCGTCATACTCCAAGGCCTTTCATGAGTTTACTAGAGAGCACCCTACTCTCATAGATTGCGACGTTAACAATCAGACTCATATATGTGTGTTCTTCAAAAGATGTTCTGCAGGACAACGTCTCTGCTTAAATAAGCCACTTAAAACACATTAAGATATATATCAACCTGCCATGCAGATTAGGAAAGTATTGCACCTTCATGGAGTGGTATTTATAATAGTAAGGATACTCTCCTCTCAGTTGATCAACAGCTTGTCTTCCACATCTAATTCACGGGATCTCCGATCACATAGACTAGGTTACCACTGTGAACAACTCATATTGTGGGTCTCATACCCATCTCCTTCGATGCATTATCTATCACATAACGTGATAGACCCTTAGTAAAAGGATTTGCCAGATTTTTAGATGTTTGGATATAATCCAATGCAATAACTCCGGAGTTTCTCATTTTCCTGACAGACTTTAACCTTCTCTGAACATGTCTTGATGACTTCATGTTATCCTTTGAACTACTCACTTTGGCGATCACAGTTTGATTGTCGAAGTTCATAAGAACACCCGGTACAGGTTTCTCAACAACCGATAAGTCATTCAAGAGCCGACGAAGCCAATCTGCTTCAACCGTAGTTGTATCTAGTGCTGTGAGTTCTGCTTCCATTGTCGACCTCGTTAAGATGGTCTGCTTCCAAGACTTCCAAGAAACAGTGCCACCACCATGAGTGAATACATATCCGCTCGTGGCCTTTATCTCATTAGTATCAGAGATCCAGTTTGAGTCACTATACCCTTCAAGTACTTGTGGGTACCCAGTGTAGTGAATTCCATAACTCGTAGTGCCCTTTAGATAGCGCATAACTCTTTCTAGAGCTTTCCAATGATCATCTCCTAGTTTTGAGACAAACCGGCTCAGTTTGCTGACAGCAAAAGAGATGTCAGGTCTCGTAGCGCTGGCTAAATACATAAGCGAGCCAATTTCTGAGAGTATTTCAATTGATCTCTAGAAATTCTTCGATTCTTTCGAAGCAAAATGCTAGCATCATAAGGTGTTGGAGAGGGCTTGCAGTCACTATAACCCAACTCAAGATCTTTTCCACATAGTGAGATTGAAGCAATGTAATCCCACCATCATCATCTCTCAACAACTTGATATTCAGAATAACATAAGCTACTCCTAAATCCTTCATCTCGAAACAATGAGATAGGAAATCCTTGACCTCCTTAATAACATTCAGATTTGTTCCGAAAATCAATATGTCATCAACATGCAAGCAAAGGATAACTCCCCCGCCCCCACCATGGTGATAGTACACACATTTGTCAGCTTCATTTACAAAAAAGCCTGTAGCTGTTAAAGTTCTTTCAAACTTCTCATGCCACTGCTTAGGTGCTTGCTTAAGTCCATACAAAGACTTCAACAATTTGCACACTTTCTCTTCCTGACCGTCCACTATAAACCCATCTGGTTGTTCCATATAAATTTCCTCGTCCAACTCTCCATTTAGGAAAGCAGTCTTAACATCCATTTGATGAACGAGAAGACCATGTGAGGTAGCTAGTGAAAGTAGTACTCGAATAGTGGTCAGTCGAGCCACAGGTGAGTAAGTATCAAAGAAGTCTTCACCTTCCTTTTGGGTATAACCCTTGGCCACGAGCCGTGTGATACGTCTCCAATGTATCTATAATTTTTGCATGTTCCATGCTGTTATATTATCATTCTTGGATGTTTTACAATCATTTTATAACAACTTTATATAATTTTTTGGGACTAACCTATTGACATAGTGCCAAAGTGTCAGCTGCTATTTTTGCTTATATAAAATCCCTGATGTGTGATAAAAAAAGGGGAATATAGCCTCAGATCGTAAAAGCTTTCTTTTCTTTTGTGATTTTGCAAGGGTGCGTGCTTATGGAGACGTTTGGCTCTGGGTCAAAGCTTATGAGTACTGATGTGCTTAATTAATTCAAAACATTTGTTCTCGACATTTTGATTAAATATTCATGGTTTCCGTGTGGGATTTAGAAAACATTAGTTTCATTGTTCTGGATTTTGCAGGACAAAGCAGGTTGTGATGGACAAAGAGGTGATAATCGATTGACTCTACCCCCCAAAAGAAGTTGATGGTCCTGATTCGTTTAATACCACAAAAAGCTGATGGTCTTAATTCGTTTAAAGTTTATATTTCTTGCCACTTCAATTTACATGATATCTCCATGACTTCTTGTGTTAGTTTCATCGAAGCTTGTCGATTGAAAGCAAAATTGATCAATCTATGATAAACTTAAGTAGGGATTATAATAGGACTTGAGCAGATGGATTGATTTCTGCATACAAAACTGCTTTTTTAGATGTTATATTTGAAGTAATTTTCCATGAACCATATTATATATAAATCAGGAAGTATGCACTGGCATAAACATGTTTACAACTTGACTTTGCAGCACTTAAGGTGATTGTGTTCTATATTATACCTACCACCTAAGATAATAGGTGCCATGTTTTTGACCATTTAGTTATTGTTTGGCCGTGCAAGGTCAAATATAATGTGCAGAAAAAGCTATTGGGTATTTGACATGTCCGTAGCAAATATATATCAGATGTGGGATGCAAAAGCTAACATCTTGGTAGTATATTGATTTATTATAAGCAGAATTGGTATATCGTGAAGGTTACAATAGAATGCTGGAATAAAAAAAAGGCACCCACTTAGTAAATTTAGATGAAAAATTACTTCACTTATTTAATGGAGTGTGTAGTAGGCCAGTAGACAAGCTGCTGCTAGCTTACAGTAACAACTTTACAAACTAAAGAGTTTATTCATTATATCCCCCTCTAATCTATTTTGTATTTTGTTAATTATCTCCTTTTATCTGAAACTAAAATATTTTTCAGTACTGGGGCCATTCATGGAGGAGACGTTCTAGCTGAAGCAGTACATGATAGCGGCTAGAAAAGCTGCTGGAGATGCAGTCCAGGATTACAACATCGTGGGAGCATTTCTGAGGGACATATAGAGGGGAATTGAGGTGCCAATAACAAACACCACCTGAATTTTCTAGTAGGTCTGCAACTTACCTTCGATTTATCATTTGTTGTGCAGTGGTTCTCAATTTGTTTTGTTGTTGAATGTTGTTTGCATCTCCAGAGTAAATATGGGAGCTCTAGCAAAGCCTTGGTGAGTTAGCAACATCCCTACTTTGTGTGGTTGATAAGATAGCTTCATGATTGCGAGGGGGGATTTGAACATGTCAGATGTTGTGTTGGTTGGGTTATCTTCAAATTTTATTTTTTCACTTGTCAAACTAGGCTCCTCTGAGTTCTGTAAAAGTAGGTGATAACAAAAGAATAATAAATTACGACCATACAATTTACATGTAAATATGAGCATTGCATTCATGTAAATGTTGCTTTATTATCTTTGTTTTTTAGCTCTGAAAACATGGTTGTGCAGGTTTGCGATTTGTTGGTTCAGATGCTCGATAATGCTCTTTACCAAGATAGTCAATGCATTTCAACAAGGCAATGTTGCAAGTGCTCTTCTGGTGAAAGATGAAGCTTTTCAATGGGGCATTAAATTTCACCAGCTAGGTGTTCGAAACTAATCAAATCCTCTCTCTGACTGTGAATTAAAAGCATTCTGCTATGACTGCTTGACTAAACATGATTTTTTCCCAGGCTTTTCATCTATGTCACACTTCATGCTTATTGCACTGGAATATTTTTTATGCTTATATGAGGTGCCGAATGATTAAATTGTGAAGAAGGGGAAGAGCACACGAGGAAGAAAGGCAAAAACGCCGCCAAAGATTAGAATAACATCCATCTTTTGCCAAGAATGTCAGGGTACAGGAATTCATGTCGAGGGAGATGAGCTAGAAAAGCCAACCATTTCTTTATCTGAGGTTTGGAGGAGCACATGATCAGCTGCTTAGGCTTTCCTCCATTCAACTTTCTGTTAATAAATGATCATGAAAATTGGATTTGCTTCTGCAGATGGTACAAGCTGCGATCGGTCAAAGTACACAAGGCATGGGTGAAGTCCCCTTACGTGCTCAAGAACTGTTTGACAGGGCTTCATTTTCCATCGGAACATGTGAAGAACCTTGAGATCAATCACGTTAGCCATCATGTTATATTATTAACTTCTGCGTATTTGTTTGATTAGTCCAGTACAACAACACTTCTTTCCGATGTCAAATGTTTGTTGGAGAAATTTATTGTACCTCCAGAGATTAATATAGATAAAAGTAATTAATGTTTGCCTGAACTGCTTTATACCATTCCTCTCAGTTCTGATGTAGCATATGTCTGGGACACCAAATCTAAAGTTCCATCCTTTGTTGGAAAATAAAATTGTGGCATATAACATTGTCTTACATAACAGTACATACTTCTGCTTTTTAAAAGATGAAGGTCAACATCATGGATGGCCGTGGCTGCCACTGTGATGCCTTCTTCTGCTTCTCCATCGTTGGGAACCCTGAAGGAGTGTTTTTCCTGTTGCAACGCACGGGCATGTTTACTAGTCTTCTATCAATTGCCCAACAGTAATTTGTTCATCCACCGTGTGCTATACTCATGAGAGAAGCCACTAGTGAAACCTACGGACCCCGGGTCTACTTTTCCAACATATTGGTTTCAAATCTATCTTTTTGCCGCTTTTGTTTTCAGATCTATATTTCCAAAAAAATCAAAAATACCTTGCTGCCCTATATTTCCAATCTATCACTATCTAATCTATCTTTTTACCATAGAGAGATTGACAACCTCTCTTTCGCGTCGGGTTGCAAGTATTTGTTCTTTGTGTGCAGGCGCTGCTTACGTAGTGGTGGTGATCCTCCTACTGGTTCGATACCTTGGTTTCATAACTAAGGGAAATACTTACCGTCGCTGTGCTGCATCATCCCTTCCTCTTTGGGGAAATACCGACGCAGTCTCAAGCCACGTCAAAGGAATTTCTGGCGCCATTGCCGGGGAGGAAGCAGTCTCTTCTACGTGCCAATCTCGGGCGCCGAGGAGACACCATCATCATCTACCAGGCTCCTATTCACAAATCTCATCTCCTTGCAATTACATTATTTGCCATTTGCCTCTCGTTTTCCTCTCCCCCACTTCACCAAATTTTCCGTTTTATTCACCCTCTTTTTCGTTTGCTTTCTCATCAGATCTCTTGTTTGCTTGTCATCATGAGTGATTTTGGTATGGCAGAAACATATGATGGCAGAACTCCTAATATTGGACATTCTGGCAATCTAGATGCTAAAACTTTTGTTTTGGGGCAAGGGAACGTTATAGGAAAAGAAACTATCCAAGAATTTTTCAATTGCGTTGGAAATTTGACTCTCGATGATACTCCTATACTGAAAAGAACTAAACTTATGCGGAAGCTATTTCAGCGCTAGTCCTAAAACCTGAAAATAGGTTTATTCATACCCATCCTACCTTGCAAAGATTGTTTTATGAACTACCTGTCATAAAGGATCCAAAAGCTAAGTTAGCCACACTTGTTCTCATGAATGAATTTGATCACATAGTACGAAAAGCTAGGGAGATCTTCGATTTCTACGTTATGAGCCGTGAGAAACCGATAATAGGAGAGATCCTTTACAATAGTGATTACATGTTGAGACATTTGCTTGGAAATAATCAATTTTTTTATGAGAATCTTAAAAAGGAAGTCCCCGTTTTAGATATGATCCAACAGGTTTTCAATGACGTTAATCAACAATATTCTTGGATTGTGGCCGGGAATCAAAAGGGGTACATAGATGGACGACTCGATAGTGCTAAGATTTCTATGGATGATGTGTTTCAAGTTATATTTGCAAAACCTCTTGACAAAAATACATCTATGAAAAAAAAAGATGACAATACTTGAATCTATGTGTTATGCCTAGCTAGGGGCGTAAAACGATAACGCTTGTTGGGAGGCAACCCAATGAATAAATTTATTTTCATCTTTTTCTTTCTGTTTTAAAGTGTTGAAACAATTATGCCTCTATTATGATTGTGTTTTTATGTTTTATTTAGTGTTTGTGCCAAGTAAAGCCTTTAGGATGATTCATAAGATGAGTAGAAACAATGCTGAATCTGAAACAAAAACTTTGGCTCCAGTGTGCGAATTTTCATTTTTTACTGGAACGTGATATTGAGCTGCAATTGTAACAAATTATTTTTATACAAATTCTTTACGTTTTCCTAATTTTCAGAATTTTTAGACTTACAGAAGTATGGTTAGAGTACAGATTACTACAGACTATTCTGTTTGAAACAGATTCTGTTTTCGTTGCATTGTGTGCTTGTTTTGATGAATCTATGGTTTGTATTGAAGGGTATAAGCCATGTTAAAGTTTAAATACAGTAGGTATAATTCAATAATAAAATTTGAATGGGTTTACAACAGTACTTAAAGTGGTGATTTGCTTTATTATACTAACGGATCTCACGAAGATTTTGTTGAGTTTTGTGTGATTGAAGTTTTCAAGTTTTGGGTGAGATCACGATGGATGAAGGTATAAGGAGTGAAAAGAGCCTAAGCTTGGGGATGCTACAGCACCCCCAAGATATATTCAAAGAGAAACAAGCAACTAAGCTTGGGGATGCCCCGAGTGGCATCCCCTCTTTCTTCTAACGACCATCGGTATTTTACTTGGAGCTATATTTTTATTCGTCACATATCATGAGTTTTGCTTGGAGCGGCTTGTATCATTTGAGTCTTTGCTTGTTTTGATTTTTAGTTTGTCACTTGTATCCTTGCTGGACACACCTATTTGAGAGAGCCAAAATTATGCTAAGATTTGTTAGAATTGCTCTATATGCTTCACTTAAACTTTTTGAGCCTTGGAATTGCTCAAGTGCTTCACTTATATCTTTTTGAGCACCGTGTGCTTGGAAAATTTTGAAGAAACACTCTCATGCTTCACTTAGATTATTTTGGGAGTTGGTAATTTTGAAGAAACACTCTCATGCTTCACTTAGATTATTTTGAGAGTTAGTAAATTTTGAATAAATACTCTCATGCTTCACTTAGATTATTTTGAGAGTTAGTAATTTTGAAGAAATCCTCTCATGTTTCACTTAGATTATTTTGAGAGTTGGTAAATTTTGAAGAAATCCTCTCATGCTTCACTTATACTATTTTGAGAGATGAAATCTCTATGCTCATGTGCTTCACTTAAATTTATTTGAGCATGTCAAAAGCAATGGCAATATATGAAACTAGTCCCAAAGTGATAGATATTCAAGGAGGACATAATAAAAACTTTCATGAAGATCATTGGACAAATTAAACTTGGTTCCTTGTAATAGTTTTGAGACATGATGATAGTAATATGTGAGCCATGTTAGTGAGTAATTATGCTTTAGTAAGAATATTGATGTTAAGGTTTGTGATTCCCTGTGCAAGTACGAAAGTCAATAGTTATGCAATGAAATTACATCCTACTTATGGTGCATTATTCGGTGTTAGTTATGCTCAATGCTCGCTTATGTGAATTTTCATTTCTTGGTTGGTTGCTTCTCAATCTATTTGCTAGCCTCCACTTGTACTAAGTAGAAATACTACTTGTGCATCCAAAATCCTTAAACCCAGTTTTGCCTTATGAGTCCACCATACCTACCTATATGCGGTAGTTCCATGCCGTTCTAAGCAAATTTGTATGTGCTATATCTAATTTTCAAAATAAATTTTCTTTTTTGTGTGTGCTCATACCGCTCATGAAACGGTAGGGGGTGTCCAATATTTTTCCATGCTAGATGTGTTGTTCTCAAGATGTGTGTTTATTCACTTGTCATTGCACGAGAGTACGACGGTAATAGGGATGCCCATTCCCGGAATGAAAAAGAAAAAAAATAGTTTATGTTGTCAAATAATAAATTCCTTTGAGAGTGTTGGTATGGAAGGCAACCGTGGATACGTCTAGCCATGGATTATGAAAGAATGGCGGAAAAAGGAATGAACTTTATTTTCTGTTTGGGAACCGCCTATGATATATCTAGCATGGAAAGTATTGTGAACTACTTTGTCGTTTTCGTTGACAGGAAAGGCATGCCACCCAAAATATTTTTCTCTCTCAATTTAAACTTTGAGCTCTGGCACCTCTACAAATCCCTACTTCCCTCTGCAAAGGGCCTATCTATTTACTTTATGAAATTTTATTTTTATTTGAGTCTCCATCTTCTCTTATAAAGCACCAACTAGGGGGCACTATGATCGTACTTGAGCATTGGGTGTAGTTAATATTTGAGTGTGTTTCATGAATGGATCTCTGATTGAGCATGATGGTCTAGGGATAACTTTCTTTAGTGTTGATATTTTGAAAGACATGGTTGCTTGTTGGCATGCTTGAGTATTGAAGTCATTATGTTAAAACTAGACTATTGCTTTAAGCCATCTAAAAGTCCAAATGTCCATGCTACAAAAGAAAAGAATATGTGATGAACATGTTAGGCAACATTCCACATCAAAAATTCTGTTTTTATCATTTACCTACTCGAGGACGAGTAGGAATTAAGCTTGGGGATGCTGATACGTCTCCAACGTATATATAATTTTTGCTTGTTCCATGCTATTATATTATCATTCTTGGATGTTTTACAATCATTTTATCGCAACTTTATATCATTTTTTGGGACTAACCTATTGACATAGTGCCAAAATGCCAGTTGTTGTTTTTGCTTGTTTTTTACTTTGTAGAATATCGGTACCAAACGAAGCCCAAACACTGCGAAACTTTTTGGAGATATGTTTTTGGGCTAGAAGACATCCAGTGGGCCAGAGAAGTACCAGAGGGGGTGGTCGAGGAGACCACAACCCACCAGGGCGCGCCAGAGGCCCCAGGCTCGCCCTGATGGGTTGTGCCCTCCTCGGGACCCCTCTCCACCGCCTCTGATGCCTATAAATTCCCAAATATTCCAGAAACCCTAGAGGAGTCGACGAAAAACACATCCAGCCGCCGCAAGTTCCAGAACCGCGAGATCCAATCTAACACCATCACGGAGGGGTTCATCTTCTTCATAGGTGCCTCTCCGATGATGCGTGAGTAGTCCACCATAGACCCACGGGTCTGTAGGCAGTAGCTAGATGGCTTCCTCTCTCTCTCTCTCTTTTGATTCTCAATACAATGGTCTCTTGGAGATCTATTTGATGTAAACTTGTGCGGTGTGTTTGTTGGGATCCGATGAATTTTGAGTTCATGATCAGCTTCTATCCATGAATATTATTTGAGTCTTCTTTGATCTCTTATATGCATGATTACTTATAGCCTCGTATTTCTTCTTCGAATCTTTGGTTTAGTTAGACCAACTAGATCGATTTTTCTTGCCATGGGAAGAGGTGCTTTCTGATGGGTTCGATCTTGCGGTGTCCTTTGCGAGTGACAGAAGGGGCAGCAAGGCACACATGTATCGTTTCCATTAAGGATAACAAGATGGGGTCTATTCCTACATGAATAGATCTTGTCTACATCATGTCACCGTTTTTATTGCATTACTCCGTTTTTCCATGAACTGAATACACTAGATGCATGTTGGATAGCGGTCGATGTGTGGCGTAATAGTAGTAGATGCAGAATCATTTTTTGTCTACTAATCTTGGACGTGATGCCTATATAATGATCATCGCCTTGGATACCGTCATGATTATTTGATCTTCTATCAATTGCCCAACAGTAATTTGTTCACCCACCGTGTGCTATACTCATGAGAGAAGACACTAGTGACACCTACGTCCCCCGGGTCTACTTTTCCAACATATTGCTTTCCGATCTATCTTTTTTCCACTTTTGTTTTTAGATCTATATTTCCAAAAACCCAAAAATACCTTGCTGCACTTTTTATTTGCCCTTTTTATTTTGTGTTCTTGAGAGATCTATCTATCCCATCTATCACTACCTAATCTATCTTTTTATCGTAGAGAGATTGACAACCTCTCTTTCGCGTTGGGTTGCAAGTATTTGTTCTTTGTGTGCAGGTGTTGTTTACGTAGTGGTGGTGATCCTCCTACTGGTTCGATACTTTGGTTTCAAAATTGAGGGAAACACTTACCGTCGCTGTGCTACATCATCCCTTCCTCTTTGGGGAAATACCGACGCAGTCTCAAGCCACGTCACCGTGCCTTGTACTTCTCAATAGTACCATCAGGCTTAAGCTTCTTCTTGAATACCCATTTGCACCCTATAGGTTTGCACCCATAAGGACGATCAGTTATCTACCTAGTTTCATTTGCCAAGATGGAATCCATCTCACTACGGACCGCTTCCTTCCAGTAGTCAGGATCTTCAGATGCATAAGCCTCTGAAATAGAACTAGGAGTGTCATCTATGAGATATACAATAAAATCATCACCAAAGGACTTTGTAGTCCTCTGTCTCTTGCTCCTTTTAGGATACTCATTATTATCCTCCACATGACCTTCAAAATGTTGCGTTGCAATGGTAGGTTCAGAAATTGCAGCTACATCTTGACTCGATGAACTAGCCAGCTCCTGATTTGATGAGCTACCCATATCTTTCATGGGAAAGATATCTTCGAAGAAAGTCGCATCATTTGACTCCATGATTGTACCGACATGCATGTCAAATACCTCAGATTTTACAACAATCAAGAATCTGTAACCAATGCTATGAAGAGCATAGCCCAGGAAAACACAATCCACGGTTTTTGGACCAAGCTTTCGCTTTTTGGAATTGGTATATTGACTTTTACCAAGCAGCCCAAGTTCGTAGGTAAGAGAGTTTTAACCTTTTCTATTCCCATTCCTCGAATGGAGTTATCTCTTTGTTTTCGTGGGAACTCGGTTTAGGACATGACACGCAGTCAATATCGCCTCCCCCACCATGCCTTGGAGAGACCCGATGTGTCTAACATGGCGTTGACCAAATCAGTTAGAGTACGGTTCTTTCCTTCGGCTACCCCATTTGATTGATGTGAATAGGGAGGCGTCGTCTCATGGATTATACCATGTTCCTCACAAAAAGAATCAAATTCATTGGAAAAATACTCTCAACCACGATCGGACCTAAGCCTCTTGATTTTCCGATCAAGTTGGTTTTCCACTTCAGCTTTATAGATCTTGAACAAATTTAAAGCCTCATCTTTTGATTTTAAAAGATACACATGGCAGTATCTAGTGGAGTCGTCGATTAACATCATAAAATATTTCTTTCCACCTTTCGTGAAAACACCATTCATTTCACAAAGATCTGAATGTATGAGTTCTAGTGGCGCAAGATTTCTTGTTTCCGCGGTTGTATGATCCTTACGAGGTTGCCTAGCTTGCACACAAACTTGACACTTAGATCCCTTGGAAACGGTGAAGTTGGGGATTAAGTTCAACTTGGCTAGCCGCATCATACAACCAAAATTAACATGACTGAGACATGAATGCTAGACATTTGATTCACTATTGTTGCAAACAAGATTAACAACTTTATTACAAACGTCTGACAATGATAGTCTGAACAAGCCTCCTGACTCATAACCTTTACCGACAAAAGTTCCATACTTGGATATTACAAATTTATTGGACTCAAAGACAAGCTTGTAGCCATCTCTACACAGAAGAGATCCGCTAACAAGATTTTTATTGACGGAGGGGACATAATGCACATTCTTTAGCCGCACGATCTTCCCCGAAGTAAACTTCAGATCGACCGTGCCAACACCACGAACAGAAGCACTTGAACCATTGCCCACAGCACGGATGTAGTCCCTGCGGCCTGATAAGAAGAAAACATGGAAATATCACTGCATACATGCCCATTAGCACCCGTGTCAATCAACCAATCAGGGGAACGACATACTGGGAGAATAGTGGGAAGTATACCGTACCCAACATCCTTCATCTCAGTGTCACCAATGACAACATTGGCGATCTTGTCGCCTTTCCCATGTTGACGCTTGTCATAATGGTTAGGGCAACTAGGTGCCCAATGATCAGGATCTCCGCAGACATGACAAACACCTTTCTTCTTGTCATTCTTCTTCTTGAAGTTGGTCTGCTGCGAAGCCTTGTTCTTCCCATCAAACTTTCCCTTACCATCAAACTTGCCCATTGTTCTTGAACTTGTGGGGCTGGAAGTTTTTCTTCTGTACCTAGGTTTGCACTAGAACCTCCCTCCATCACGTATGTCTTTTGCTCTCGCCTTTTCTTCCACATCAAGAGTACCAATGAGATCCGGAACGGAAAACTCCTGCCTCTTATGATTCAGAGAGGTAGCAAAGTTCCTCAACGAGGGAGGAAGCTTAGTGATGATACCTCCGGCAACAAACTTCTCCGGTAACATACAATTGAAGTGCTCAAGTTCTCTGGCAAATGACTGTATCTCGTGAGCTTGCTCAACCACGGAGCGTTCATCAGTCATCCTGTAGTCATAGAATTCTTCCATGATATACAGCTCAGTGCCAGCATTCGAGACCCCAAACTTGGCCTCGAGTGCGTTCCACATATCTTTTACATTGTCAATTGACGCATAAGCATCAACTATGTTCTCACCAAGAACAGTCAAGAGAGCAGCCTTAAACAAGGTATCAGTTTTCTGAAAAGCTTGTTCCTGTTGAGGATCAAGAATTCCTTTAGGTTTGCCAAGAGTGGCATCATAGCAGCTCATGGTTTGAAACCATAGAACAGATCTCACACACCACCTTTTATAGTGCACACCCTCAAACATAGGAGGTCTCATGGAAGCAGCAAAACCACTCGGGGTAAATTGCCTATGATAAGATTTTTGGATTGTTGGAAATATGAGCAATTTACCATATGATTTTATTAACATAAATAGTAGATAAGTCATGACTATCATAGCAGTTATAAGACAAGTCATGCAATCATACAGAGAGTATGGAAATAGCATCTGAAGTGGTAAGTATGAACGGAACATATCTAGAACAGAGACTAGAACAACAAACTGTGGCAAGAACTCAAAGAAAATGAACACAAACACGTACTGAGTTACAACAGCAGTGGGATTGGAGTTGATGTCGTCACCGGCCATGTCGTCGAAGAGGTTGTTGATATCGGGGAAGAAGTCATCGTCTGGGAAGTGGTCGTCGGCGTCTATGGCGTCCGTGATGAAGAAACCAGTAGTCGCGCAGAACGCTCCCCAAAAACCTTATCACCCTTCTCCCGTACAGGACTCAAAGTGGCGGGGTTTTGGAGGCCTACTGTCCCGACCTGCGGTGCACGCCGCAAGCCGTGATGGGGAAGTACCTAGCAGTAGCTCGGAGATTGGAACTCGATGGCGTGAGGAAGATGATGTTCTGGTGTCTCTCTGGAGAGGAGCGACCTCTCTTTTACAGGCACAGGAGAAGGAGGTGAAGAAAAAGAGGGAGACAAAACGAACAGGAAGCAGCCGAAGGGTGCAGCGTTCGTATTCTATCTCCACTACAGCTAAGCCTTTCAGCTCCCGAGTGACCTTTCGTATACCAGTGGTGCATGGCAAAAATTTAAACATTGGCTTGGCTCATTCCAGCAACCCGCGGCGCGTCGTGATGAGGCGAGGCATGGCGTGGCGAGGCTGGCGGCAGAGGAGGAGCGCGCGTGTATGTCTCTCTTGTTCTCATGCTCATACATGTGGGGAAACATCCTCGCTTATAAGGAGGTCCAACTCCTACCAAACTAGCAATGTGGGACTAAACTTTAGTTCCACCTCTTGCCTTGCACGAATGGGCTTAGTGGGCCTCTAGGATTTATCAGGCATTCTAAAACTGGTTATTGGGCTGGGCCATGTATGGATCAAATTCCAGCAAGGTTTGGGAGTGGTCCCCGGTTTATCCTTGTGGCCTTTCGCGTGATGCCATCCTGGAGCTTGTCCTCGGCGCCGGCGAGCGGTGTTGAGGCGTGGAAGACCTCGCTTGCCTGTTGACATCCATGGAGGGCAGCGGAGGAGCTCGAGTCTGGCCGGAGCTCCTTCCCCAATAAGCTCGCGGTCTATGGCCAGACGGATTTCTGGAGGTCTGTACTTGTCTTTCTCTTTTCTTGCCATCAAGGGGATGGAGGAGAAGTTGAGAGGAGTGCAGCTCGGTGCCAATCTGCATGGTGGGAAAGATATGATGTTGTGCACTTTGGGAGCATATCCTCGATGGTGCTTTGACGGTCTGTTGTCGTCATGCCGTCGACCTTGATGGCCGAAAGGCGGCTGCTCCGAGCTCTGGCATGTGTGGCTGATATTCGGATCTTTGGCATGCATGTGTCATTGTTGGGGAACGTTGCATGGGAAACAAAAAATTTCCTACGCTCACCAAGATCAATTTAGGAGATGAACATCTACGAGAGGAGAGATTGCATCTACATACCCTTGTAGATCGCTAAGCGGAAGCGTTAAGAAACGCGGTTGATGTAGTCGAACGTCTTCGCGATCCAATCACGATCCGTCCCGCGAACTCCCGATCAAGTGCCGAACGGAAGGCACCTCCACGTTCAACACACGTACGGCTTGATGACGCCTTCACCTCCTCGATCCAGCGAGCGATGGTGAAGTAGTAGCTCGAGTCCTCCGGCAGCACGACGGCGTGGTGAGGTGGTGGTGGAGGAATCTTAGCTGGGCTTCGCCGTGCGTCTATGGAGAGGAGAAGGGCTACGAGGGAGAGGAGGGGCAGCGCCGTAGCACGTTGTGGTGCGGCTTCCCTCTCTCTCTCCCTCTCTATATATAGGGGGAAGGGAGGAAGGGGGCTTACTAGGGTTTTCCCTAGGGGCCGGCGGCCACAAGGGGCGGCTAGGGTTAGGGTGGCCCGTCCCTCCCCCCCCCAAGGCGCCTTGCCTCCCAAGTCTAGGGGGCGGCGGCCCTAGGGGGTGCGCCCACCTCCTGGCCGAATTGGGTCAGGGTTGGGTGTTGCCCAGCCCCTTAGTGGGCTGGTGCGCCCCCTCTTCTTGGCCCATGAGCCCCCCAACTCTTACCGGGGCCCCCCGAAAACCCTTCCGGTACTCCCCGGGCCCGGTACACCCCGGAACACTTCCGGACTCCGATACCCTTCGTCCTATATATCAATCTTCACCTCCGGACCATTCCAGAGTTCCTCGTCACGTCCGGGATCTCATCCGGGACTCCGAACAACCTTCGGTCACCAACATAACAACTCGACTATACTTATATCGTCACCAAACGTTAAGTGTGTAGACCCTACATGTAAGAGAACTATGCAGACATGATTGACACACCTCCACGGCCAATAACCAATAGCGGGACCTGGATGTCCATATTGGTTCCTACATATTCTACGAAGATCTTTATCGGATGAACCTCGATGTCAAGGATTCAGTCAATCCCGTACGTAGTTCCCTTTGTTCATCGGTATGTTACTTGCCCGAGATTCGATCGTCGGTATCTCCATACCTAGTTCAATCTTGTTACCGGCAAGTCTCTTTACTCGTTCCGTAATACAAGATCCCACGACTAACTCCTTTAGTCACATTGCTTGCAAGCTCATCATGATGTTGTATTACCGAGTGGGCCCTGAGATACCTCTCCGTCATATGGAGGAACAAATCTCAGTCTTGATCCATGGCAACTCAACAGACAACCTCGGAGATACCTGTAGAGCATCTTTATAGCCACCCAGTTACGTTGCGATGTTTGATACACACAAGGTACTCTTCCGGTGTTAGTGAGTTGCATGATCTCATGGTCATAGGAACAAATACTTGCACTACAAGAAATATGTCAACTTGTGACCTTCTGTCAGTGACGCTGGAAGAAATGGTCATAAATCTATGACCATTTGAGACCAATTGGTCGTAAGCTGTTCGGAGGTCTCCAAACCCTCAACTATAACGACCATTTTGGTTAGAAAGGTCGTAATTTCCTTACACGAAATGGTCGTAAAGCAGACAACACTGGTCCGCTGCCTTATTTCTAGCTGATCACGACCAATATAGATGGTCATAACCTTGTAAATTGTGGTGGGTTGCGATGACTAGGCGCCACCTCATCAGTTTTGCCTATGTGTCATGTCCATGTGTCAATTTTTGCCCTAGGTTGTGAAGCAACCTATATTTCTGTTATTCCCAAAATTCCCAAACAATTCTCATAAATTCTTTGGATTATATCTTCGTCAAATATGTCAAAAACCTTCCTTGCCTAGTTCAAAAATAATTCAACAATATTCATTTTCCTATTCTGTTCAGAACAGCACTTTGTGAAGGAAGTGATATTTATATATTCTTGATTGCCCTCAAAAATTTTGGGCACTCTTTTCTATCCAAATCATTGTCTCATGACAAAATTCAGCTCCATTTTCCCAGTAAATCTTCCTCGGCGAATTTCCAAAGTTTTTGTTCAGCTAGAAGCTTTGTGAAGGAAGTACTAGCTATGCATATCCTAATGAGTTGAATTTTTTCCACATCTTCTATGTGCCCATATCATAGCTCTCCAAAAATAATTAGCCCCATCTAACAATCCATGAGAGCTCACCATCCAATCTTTGTTTCTGGTAATATTTTCAGTTTGTGAAGCAACTATATTTTATGTTGCTTTATAATTGCTGAAAATTTACCAGGCCATGACCATACCTATGTAACTTACCTACACTAAATTTTATCTCATTTCATTTATCCAGTTTCTCTCACTAATTTTCCCAAGTTTCTGTCCAGAGAAGAGCATTGTGAAGGAAGTACCACTTTGGCATGTCCAAATTGTATCAATTTTCTACAGTGCTTTCCTATGCCCAAATAACCATCCTCCACCAAATTTCAGCTCAATCCATTCATTATTTTGAGCCCATCTTCAACATTCATATTTCTGTCCAGTGTGGTACTTTGCAAAGCAAGTACCACCTAGGATCCTCAATTTGAGCTGAAAATTTGTGAAGACAGTCTTCTTAGTAGATGATCATCCTCAGCCAAAACTCACGCCCAGTGGCCATGTGCATTTCCCGTACCGCTAATCAAACACTTGGCTGCTAATTCATGTTTAAGCATAGTTCGGTCTCCTCGTGAGATTCTACTGTTGTCATTTTCTTCACAGCACATACCTGGGGAGTGCCCAACCCACTAGACATACCTATGACACCCAGAACACATGGCAACACCACGGTCACGCGGTGACCACGCGGCGGGCATGCGAGTTTACGCGATCTGGAGTTGGAGCCCTCGTACACCATCCAAACCTCGACGTATCACCACCAAACCATGTATTTATGATTAAATATATACTTATGTAACTAGAAATGATTTTTTTTAAAATAAAGAGCAAACTATGAGGCAGCTGCAGTTCAAATTTGACCCGTTTCCTACTGAATCGGCGGAAATTTGTCTTTTTCACCAGAGGTGGATCAAAGCTTTTGACACCCAACCATTTTGTCAATTGTACATTAAACATGGCCTAATATTTTACAAAAATGATGTGGTCTCATTTTGCAACAAATATATGGTAGGTCCTTCACAAAAAAACTCATTTCGGAAACTCAAAAAATGGAAAATTAATTTTTCGTCCAAAGAAAATGAAAAATTCCTCAGGCAACATTGTTTGCCATTCCAAGATGCACCCTTGTGCACAATATGAGATCATTTGAACAGACTATGCCATGAATGTGGCCATAAGATTGATCATTTGGGTTGAAAGCCATGAATCTTCAAACATGATAGCTCATTTCTGAGAACACTTTTTAAAAAGAATTGCCGTATTACAAGTTTATTATTTTTCCTGGTAACTTGGTCACACATAATGACACAACGTGAAGGTTTTCCAATTTTTTTGATTTTTTTTTGAATTTTTCATGCCCATTTCAAAATGCGGTCAAAACAGCAGGCATGACCGTTCCTAGCTAGTGGTTGAATCTTGGAAAACTTTTGGTGTTTCTCTGATTAAATAGATACTCATGTACCTAGAAATGATTTTTGGAAAAAATAAAGAGCAAACTATGAGGCAGCTACAGTTCAAATTTGACCCGTTTCCTACTGAATCGGTGGAAATTTGTCTTTTTCACCAGAGGTGGATCAAAGCTTTTGACACCCAACGATTTTGTCAATTGTACATTAAATATGGCCTGATATTTTACAAAAATGATGTGGTCTCATTTTGCAACAAATATATGGTAGGTCCTTCACAAAAAAAACTCATTTTGGGCACTCGAAAAATGGAAAATTGATTTTTCGTGCAAACAAAATATAAACTCCCTTTGTCAATATTGTTTACCAATCCAAGATGTAAACTTGTGCAAAGTATGATATCATTTGAACAAATATTTGGTAAGTCTTTTACAAAAAAAAACTTATTTTGAGCACTGAAAAATGGAAAATGAATTTTTCGTGAAAAACTTATTTTTAATCGACTACGACCAATTTAGATGGTCATAAGGTCTTCAAATTGTTTGCTGCGTTCTGATTGGTCCATAGGCATATCACGCGGATCATGCATCAAACACCGTCGGATGCTCCCGGATCCAACGGCGGCCCTCAACCCCTCACCCTCTCACCCACGTAGCCCTCTCACCCCCTCACCCTCTCACCCACGCAGCCCCCACGCCCCCCACTCCCCACCGTTCCAATCCCTTCTCTCCCGCACCCGCACCCGCTCGCCAAACCCTAGCCGCCGCCGTCCCAGCCCCCGCACCATGGCCGTCGACGGCGAGGAGCCCGAGTCCCCACGCCTCCCCGCCCTCAAGTTGCTCCTGTCCCCCGCCACGGCCACAGCGGGCCTTCCGGATCCGCGCCGTCGTCGAGCTGGATCCGTGCCTCCTCGCGCGGCCTCGTCTGCCTCCGCGGCTGCGCCACGGGCTTCGACTACGTCGCCAACCCGCTCACCTGCCGCCGCGTGCGCCTCCCGTACCAGTACCGCGACCATCGGCTCGACGCTGACCCGACCGTCGTCATCGCCTTCGAGGACGATGAGGACGCCGCAGGCGCCGTCGGCCTTGGCGGCGGCTTCCACCACTACCACGTCGTCTGGGCCGTCGAGTCCTTCTCCGCCTCCGCCTCCGAACCCACGATGAGCATCCGTCCCCGCCATCCCTCTCGAATCCCCAGCGAACTTCCCCCTTTCCCCGCCATGAATCCCCCGCGATACAGTCCGAGCAGTCGTCAGCACCGCTGCATTTCATCCCACGAGTCGAAGGATGCTCGGGGACCTTCGCCGCGCGCCTAGGTTTCTCGTGTCGTTTGTCCAGATCCGCGACGAGCTGCTGCAATTAGTTGTTTGATGGTCACCAGTAGAGTGGATCGCTTACTAGTTACTGAATGGTTCTTCTGTTGAGGTTAGATTAGCTGATCGGATAGATGGGACATGACTTCTTAGGCCTCCCCTTTTTCTTGTCTGAAACCACCAGTTTGTTTGTGTGGATTGTATATTTTCAGCTACCAAAACTTCATACTTAATGAATGAATGCATCTGGAAGTCAGGCAACAAGCAACCAATGGTTAACCATGTGAATAAAGCGCAACAATCTCATGTACTCCTACGTGGTTTACAATCACGAGCTTGTTACTTTGTCCCCTGTATTGTGACGATATTCCTCAAATGATGGGCACTAGAATAGCAAATCTGAATTGCTGCTGCTTGGAGGTTATGTTAATCTTCTCTTCCCGCAGAGTGCTCATAGGGAGCGAGCAAGCTTGTGACCCGATCGACATACATAAGCTGCTTCATGAGAAGAGTGCATACATCTACTCAGCTTCGTGAGCCTCACCTAAGTACTCCCTCCGTCCCAAATTAAGTGTCTCAACTTTAGTACAAACTTGAGATACTTATTTTGGGGTGGAGAAAGTACTTAACTTCGTGAGCCTCGCGTTATTAACCTGAGCTCCCCCACCCAAACACCAACAGAATCGGTACAAATCCGGCAATGGAATGAATTTTCATCGTAACTGGATTACTAGGAGTATTTCTTTCAAATATTGGTAGTACTTATTTTGTCATGCCAGATCAGAGTCCTCATGCCTCCTTGAACCATAGGCTCTTAAATAAATGTTTATCATTTTCTGATCTCTTGACAGTTGTTTTGGTTGCGGACAGCTTGTGCAATATGTTCTGAAGGGTATTCTTCCAATATGATAGCGTTCTGCAGCCTGTGCTTGTTTTCATTGCCTGTTTTCCTTGTGATTTATTCGTCTGATGTCTGATATGTTCTGAAGGGTATTCTTCCAATATGATAGTATATTCTGAAGGGTATTCTTAGGCTCCTTATTTTCTTTGCCTGATGTCTTGCTTCTGGGGCAGCATTGTACATCATTCTCCTCCACTGTATCTTCTTGCTGAATCGAGTGCTCTCTTATATATGTCTATGAATTTCCTGAACTGGTGCATGTATATATTTGGGTGCTAGTCAATTAGAGAATGTCTGTGATACCATGTTTGTACTACGTGCTAGTGTAGTTGTACTGATGCAAATACTACTTCTATACTTATGGAGAAATCTGTGATCTGCCAGTTTGCGGCGTCCATCGCTGGGGCCGTCAGGGTCTCGTCCTACCAGGTGGTGCAAGACACCCACGTCTTTGATCTGCTGGAGCCCAAGGAGCAGGAGGTCCTGGTGCTGGAGGATGCACAGGGGAAGACCCATCTCAAGGGCGTCTCGAAGGTACAATACTAGTATCAATACTGCCTACTCTGCTCTCACAATGCAGCATCTTTTCAAACACAGAGGATTACAAAAAATAGTATGTTAGTGTTTAGTCATGTATGCATCTCCATCTTGCAAGGCTGCCATACATGATAGGATTAGTACTTATTAACTACTCATATGTGCTTGTAGAGAAGGATACAATTATTATTTAACCGGTCCAGATTTTTTACATTTGATGTGCTTCCAAGGGACACAGACCTCTACTCTTCTAGATAATCCACACTTTGTTCCGGAAGCAAGTTAGTTGTAGCATGCTGTTGCATCACAACAAGGTGTCATATATGATTATAGTGCTTTCATTGAGATGTCCGGTACTTAATAAAATTGGAGTTAAAAAATATAACCTTTATGTTCTCTATAAATCACATGATGTCGTGATTACAGTTGGTGCTATAAGTTTTCTGAACTTGAATATCTTAGTAGAACATCGTCAGGTTAACGTGTTGCCGTCAAGTTTTGGAAGTTTTGCTATGCCATGCTTAGTGTTTACTGAACTGAGGCATTTGGGCATTTATGTATAATTTTTATTCTCTTGAATGGATATACTTTATTGGCAATCATTTAACTTCCACTGTATCTCACTACTAATTTATGTGGATCAGGATCTAATGTCGTCGAGGTGGCTGCTGCTCATACAGAAGATCAGAAGAAGCCTGGAGATGTGCACCATAGTTTTAGTTGATGTTGCCACCATGTTTTGGTGCCTGTGTATTTATTTTTGATTGTATGTACACTTGTTGGATCGTGCAGACATGTATGTGCTGTTGTGAGTTTCATTGAGAGATCTGGATTTGATCATTTAATTGAGAGGATTATTGATTGTTTGCTGTTGAAATGTGTAAAATTGAAATCTGTGAATGAAAAGGATTGATTTGGGCCTAAAAAAGAGTTGACTGTAAAAAAAAACCTAGTCTGTAAAGGGCTGCATCCCAGAAAATAAAAGGCCAAGGCCCAAACAAGAACTAGACTAAAAAGGCTGTGGCACAAAAAAATAGTTGACTAGGAAAAAAAACTGGTCTGTAAAAGGCTCCATCCCAGAAAATAAAAGGCCAAATTATTGGGCCAGGGCCATGCAGCTAAGCAAAATAAAGAGGAAAAAAACATCAAATGGGCTGAATTATTGGGCTTGGCCCATGTAGACGGCTGAAATGGACCGGGCTGATTCTAATTTACGACCTTCTCATTTGGTCGTAATTCTGCCACTCCAGCTTGCCACGGTGGATCTAGCGTGGCGTGGGCGGATTGCTACTGACCAAAATAATTGGTCGTTGAGCCTATGACCTTTTTTTTGGTCATAAACGTCTACGACCTTTCCAGAAGAAAGGTCCTTAATTTCCATTAACGACGGTCAGCTTTTGACCATCAGTTTTTGGTCACAAAAAGGTCACAAATGGAAAACAGTGACCATTCAGTGACCAATAGTGATGGTCGCAAGTTGACATATTTCTTGTAGTGTTGACATGCAGAAAACGATAGCAATAAACTTGACATGATCATATGCTACGTTCATAGTTGAGTCTTGTCCATCACATCATTCTCCTAATGATGTGATCCCGTTATCAAATGACAACTCATGTCTATGACCAGGAAACCATGAGCATCTTTGATCAACAAGCTAGTCCGGTAGATGATCACTAGGGACATGTTGTTGTCTATGTACCCACACATGTATTTGAGTTTCTAATAAATACAATTATAGCATGGATAATAAACGATTATCATGAACAAGGAAATATAATAATAACCACTTTATTATTGCCTCTAGGGCATATTTCCAACAGTCTCCCACTTGCAGTAGAGTCAATAATCTAGTATTACATGGTAATGAATCTAACACCGATAGAGTCCTGGTGTTGATCATGTTTTCCCCGTGAAAGAGGTTTAGTCAACGGATCTGCAACATTCATATCCGTGTGCACTTTGCAAATGTTTATGTCCTCCTCCTTGACCGCATCGCGGATGGAATTGAAGCGTCACTTTATGTGTCTGGTCCTCTTGTGAAACCTTGGTTCCTTGGCCAGAGCAATGGCACCAGTGTTGTCACAAAACAGAGTCATCGGGTCCAGT
The DNA here is from genome assembly GCA_039707655.1 of Elymus sibiricus. Lineage (NCBI taxonomy): Eukaryota > Viridiplantae > Streptophyta > Magnoliopsida > Poales > Poaceae > Elymus > Elymus sibiricus. Next base: position 529,697,594 of record CM077675.1, read on the forward strand.
GCACTGGGCACAACTCCAAGATTTGTCATGAACTGCTTCATCTAAACACCTTCCTTTGCCGCCTCCGAGGCAGCTATGTGCTTCGCTTTGTATGTATAATCAGCTACCACGCTTTGCTTGGAACTACACCAGCTTACCGCTCCCCCATTGAGAATATATACGTATCCGGTTTGAGACTCAGAGTCATCCAGATAAGTGTCAAAGCTTGCATCGACGTAACCCTTTACGATGAGCTCTTGATCACCATCATAAACGAGAAACATTTCCTTAGTCCTTTTCAGGTACGTAAGGATATTCTTGACCGCCGTCCAGTGTTCTACTCCTAGATCACTTTGAAACCTTCCGGCCATACTTATGGAAAGGCTGACATCTGGTCTTGTGCACAGCATCGCATACATGATAGAGCCTATGGCAGAAGCATAGGGGATGACACTCATCTTTTCTCTATCCTCTGTAGTCACTCGACATTGAGTCTTACTCAACTTCACACTTGCAATATCGGCAAGAACCCTTTCTTGGACTGATCCATTTTGAACTTCTTCAAAAATTTATCAAGGTATGTGCTCTGTGAAAGTCCTATTAAGCGTCTCGATCTATCTCTATAGATCTTGATGCCTAATATGAAAGAAGCTTCTCCTAGGTCCTTCATTGAAAAAACTCTTGTTCAAATATTCCTTCACGCTTTCCAAAACTTCTATATTGTTTCCAATCAGCAATATGTCATCCACATATAATATTTGAAATGCTATAGAGCTCCCACTCACTTTCTTGTAAATACAAGCTTCTCCGTAAACTTGTATAAACCCAAACGCTTTGATCACCTCATCAAAGCAAAGATTCCGACTCTGAGACGCTTGCACCAGCCCATAAATGGATCGCTGGAGTTTGCAAACTTTGTCAGCACTCTCTGGATCGACAAAACCTTCTGGTTGCATCATATACAACTCTTCCTTAAGGAAACCGTTAAGGAACGCTGTCTTGAAATCCATCTGCCAAATTTCATAATCGAAAAATGCAGCTATTGCTAACATGATTCTGACGGACTTAAGCATCACTACGGGTGAGAAAGTCTCATCGTAGTCAACTCCTTGAACTTGTGAAAAACCCTTTGCCACAAGTCGAGCTTTATAGACGGTGATATTACCGTCCGCATCCGTCTTCTTCTTAAAGATCCATTTATTCTGAATGGCCTTTCGCCCTTCAGGTAATACTTCCAAAGTCCATACTTTGTTTTCATACATGGATCCCATCTCGGATTTCATGGCCTCTAACCATTTGTCGGAATCCAGGCCCACCATCGCTTCTCCATAGCTCGTAGGTTCATCGTTGTCCAACAACATGACCTCTAAGACAGGGTTACCGTACCATTCAGGAGCAGTACATGTCCTTGTCGACCTGCGAGGTTCGATAGTAACTTGATCCGAAGCTTCATGATCACCATCATCAGCTTCCTCTTCAACTGATGTAGGCTCCACAGAAACATCTTTCTGCGATGTGCTACTCTTTGGTTGAAGTAAAGGTTGATACGTCTCCAACGTATCTATAATTTTTGATTGTTCCATGCTATTATATTATCTGTTTTGGATGTTTTATATGCATTAATATGCTATTTTATATTATTTTTGGGACTAACCTATTAATCTAGAGCCTAGTGCCAGTTTCTGTTTTTTTCCTTGTTTTTGAGTATTGCAGATAAGGAATATTAAACGGAGTCCAAACGGAATAAAATCTTCGGAATGATTTTTCTTGGACCAGAAGCAACCCAGAGGACTTGGAGATGAAGGCAGGAGAGTCGCCGTGTGGCGACAAGCCACAGGGGCGCGCCCTAGGGGGGGCGCCCCCCTGGCTTGTGGCCCCACGGCAGCCCTCCTAACCCTATTTTTCGGCCTATAAATTCCCAAATATTCCCTGGATACCAAAGAGAGCCACGAAAATACTTTTTCGCCGCCGGAAGCCTCTGTTCCCGTGAGATCCAATCTTGGAGCCTTTTCCGGTAATCTGCCGGAGGGGGAATCGATCACGAAGGGCATCTACATCAACTCCATTGCCCCTCCGATGATGCATGAGTAGTTCACCACAGACCTTCGGGTCCATAGCTAGTAGCTAGATGGCTTCTTCTCTCTCTTTGTTCTTCAATACCATGTTCTTCATGATCTTCATGGAGATCTATCCGATGTAATACTCTTTTGCGGTGTGTTTGTCGAGATCCGATGAATTGTGGGTTTATGATCAGCTTATCTATGAATATTATTTGAATCTTCTCTGAATTCTTATATGCATGATTTCATATCTTTGCAAGTCTCTTCGAGTTATTGGTTTGGTTTGGCCAACTAGATTGATAATTCTTGCAATGGGAGAAGTGCTTAGTTTTGGGTTCAATCTTGCGGTGTCCTCACCCAGTGACAAAGTAGGGGTAGCGAGGCACGTATTTGTATTGTTGCCATCGAGGATAAAAAGATGGGGTTTTCATCATATTGCTTGAGTTTATCCCTCTACATCATGTCATCTTACCTAATGCGTTACTCTGTTCTTCATGAACTTAATACTCTAGATGCAGGCAGGAGTCGGTCGATGTGTGGAGTAATAGTAGTAGATGCAGAATCGTTTTGGTCTACTTGACACGGACGTGATGCCTATATGCATAATCATTGCCTTGGATATCTTCATAATTATTCGCTTTTCTATCAATTGCTCGACAGTAATTTGTTCACCCACCGTATTATTTTCCTTCATGAGAGAAGCCTCTAGTGAAACCTATGGCCCCCGGGTCTATTTTCCATATTATACTTTCAGATCTAAAACCAAAAATACCAAAAATATCTCGCTGCCTTATTTTTACTTTTGTTTTACTTTACTTTCTAGCAATCCTATCTATCTATCTCTATCAGATCTCATCCTTGCAAATAACCGTGAAGGGATTGACAACCCCTTTATAGCGTTGGGTGCAAGTGTTTGATTATTTGTGTAGGTACATCTATTGGGGTCTTGCTTGTATCTCCTACTGGATTGATACCTTGGTTCTCAACAACTGAGGAAAATACTTATCTACTTTGCTGCATCACCCTTTCCTCTTCAAGGGAAAACCAACGCATGCTCGAGAAGTAGCAAAGGTTCAACAACCTCATCAAGTTCTATCTTCCTCCCACTCAACTTTTTCCGAGAGAAACTCTTTCTCGAGAAATGACCCGTTCTTAGCGACAAACACTTTGCCTTCGGATCTGAGATAGAAGGTATACCCTACCGTCTTTTTTGGGTATCCTATGAAGACACATTTGTCTGCTTTGGGTTCGAGCTTTTCTAGCTGAAGCCTTTTGACATAAGCATCGCATCCCCAAACTTTAAGAAACGACAACTTTGGTTTCTTGCCAAACCACAGTTCATACGGTGTCGTCTCAATGGATTTAGATGGTGCCCTATTTAAAGTGAATGCAGCTGTCTCTAACACATAACCCCAAAATGATAGTGGCAGATCGACAAGAGACATCATAGAACGCACCATATCCAATAAGGTTCGATTACAACGTTCGGACACACCATTACGCTCTGGTGTTCCAGGTGGCGTCAACTGTGAAACAATTCCACATTGTCTTAAGTGATTGCCAAACTCATAACTCAGATATTCTCCCCCTCGATCAGATCGTAGGAATTTAATCTTCTTGTTGCGATGATTCTCAACTTCACTCTGAAATTGCTTGAACTTTTCAAACGTTTCAGACTTGTGTTTCATTAAGGAAATATACCCATATCTACTCAAATCGTCGGTGAAGGTGACAAAGTAACGATATCCACCGCGTGCCTCAATGCTCATCGGACCGCACACATCAGTATGTATGATTTCCAACAAGTCACTTGCCCGTGCCATTGTTCCGGAGAACGGGGTCTTAGTCATCTTGCCCATGAGGCATGGTTCACATGTGTCAAGTGATTCAAAATCAAGTGACTCCAAAAGTCCATTAGCATGGAGTTTATTCATACGTTTTACACCAATATGACCTAAGCGGCAGTGCCACAAGAAAGTGGTACTATCATTATCAACTCTACATCTTTTGGCATCAATGTTATGAACATCTGTATCATCACTATCGAGCTTCAGTAAGAATAGACCCCTCACAATGGGTGCATGACCATAAAAGATATTACCCATATAAATAGAACAACCCTTATTCTCTGATTTAATTGAGTAACCGTCTTGCATTAAACAAGATCCAGATATAATGTTCATGCTTAACGCAGACACTAAATAACAATTATTCAGGTTTATCACTAATCCCGATGGTAATCGAAGAGCGAGCGTGCTAACGGAGATCATATCAATCTTGGAACCATTTCCCACGCGCATCATCACTTCGTCCTTTGCCAGCCTCCGTCTATTCTGTAGTTCTTGCTTTGAGTTGCAAATGTGAGCAACCGAACCGGTATCAAATACCCAGGCAGTACAACGAGAGTTGGTAAGGTACACATCAATAACATGTATATCATATATACCTTGTTTGGCGTTGGCCGCTGACGTGGCTTGAGACTGCGTCGGTATTTCCCCAAAGAGGAAGGGATGATGCAGCACAACGACGATAAGTATTTCCCTCAGTTATGAAACCAAGGTTATCGAACCAGTAGGAGGATCACCACCACCCAATAAGCAGCACCTGCACACAAATAACAAATACTTGCAACCCGACGCGAAAGAGAGGTTGTCAAGCTCTCTACGGTAAAAAGATAGATTAGGTAGTGATAGATAGGAGAGATAGATCTCTCAAGAACACAAAATAAAAAGAGCAAATAAAATATGCAACAATATGTTTTTGGGTTTTTAGTTTTGTAGATCTAAAAATAAAGAGGCAAAAAGATAGATCGGAAAGCAATATGTTGAAAAAGTAGACCCGGCGGCCGTAGGATTCACTAGTGGCTTCTCTCATGAGTATAACACACGATGGGTGAACAAATTACTGTTGGGCAATTGATAGAAGATCAAATAATCATGATGATATCCAAGGCGATGATCATTATATAGGCATCAAATCCAAGATAAGTAGACCGACTCCTGCCTGCATCTACCACTATTACTCCACACATCGACCGCTATCCAGCATGCATCTAGTGTATTAACTTCATGGAAAAATGGAGTAATGCAATAAGAACGATGACATGATGTAGACAAGATCTATTAATGTAGGAATAGACCCCATCTTGTTATCCTTAATGGCAACGATACATGCGTGCCTTGCTGTCCCTTCTGTCACTGGGAAAGGACACCGCAAGATCGAACCCATCACAAAGCACCTCTTCCCATGGCAAGAAAAATCGATCTAGTTGGCCTAACTAAACCAAAGATTCGAAGAAGAAATACGAGGCTATAAGTAATCATGCATATAAGAGATCAAAGAAGACTCAAATAATATTCATGGATAGAAACTGATCATGAACTCAAAATTCATTGGATCCCAACAAACACACCGCAAAAGTTTACATCAAATAGATCTCCAAGAGACCATTGTATTGAGAATCATAAGAGAGAGAGAGAGGAAGCCATCTAGCTACTGCCTACAGACCCGTAGGTCTATGGTGGACTACTCACGCATCATCGGAGAGGCACCTATGAAGAAGATGAACCCCTCCGTGATGGTGTTTAGATTGGATCTCGAGGTTTTGGAACTTGCGGCGGCTGGAATTGTGTTTCGTCGACTCCTCTAGGGTTTTTGGAATATTTGGGAATTTATAGGCATCAGAGGCGGTGGAGAGGGGCCCCGAGGAGGGCACAATCCATCAGGGCGCGCCGGGGCCCCCCTGGCGCTCCCTGGTGGGTTGTGGTCTCCACGCCCCGCCTCTCTGGCACTTCTTTGGCCCACTGGGTGTCTTCTGGTCCAGAAAAAATCTCCAAAAAGTTTCGTCGTGATTGGACTCCGTTTGGTACTGATATTCTACGAAGTAAAAAACAAGCAAAAACAGCAACTGGCACTTTGGCACTATGTCAATAGGTTAGTCCCGAAAAATGATATAAAGTTGTTATAAAAAGATTGTAAAACATCCAAGAATGATAATATAACAGCACGGAACAAGCAGAAATTATAGATACGTTGGAGACGTATCAGCCGCCTTCTTGTCGGCCAGATACTTGGGGCAATTCCGCTTCCAGTGGCCAGTTCCCTTGCAATAGAAGCACTCAGTTTTCGGCTTGGGTCCAGCCTTCGGTTTCTTCACGGGAGGAGCAACTGCTTTGCCACTCTTCTTGGAGTTACCCTTCTTCCCCTTGCCATTCTTCTTGAAACTAGTGGTTATATTGACCATCAACACTTAATGCTCCTTATGGATGTCTGACTCAGCGACTTTCAGCATCGCAAACAGCTCGGCGACTGATTTTTTCATCCCTTGCATGTTATAGTTCAACACAAACATTTTATAGCTAGGTGGTAGCGATTGAAGAACTCTGTCAGTGATCGCCTCTGGCGGGAGCACAACTCCCAACTCAGCCAGACGGTTGTAATACCCAGACATTCTGAGTATGTGCTCACTGACAGACCCATTCTCCTCCATCTTGCAAGCATAGAACTTATCGGAGGTCTCATACCTCTCGATCCGGGCTCTTCTCAAAAATAAACTTCATCTCTTGGAACATCTCATATGCTCCATGATGTTCAAAACGTCTTTGAAGTCCTGGTTCTAAGCCATACAACATAGCACACTGAACTATTGAGTAGTCATCAACACGCGCCTGCCAGGCGTTCATAACGTCCACAGACGATGGAGCGGGCTGGTCACCGATCGGTGCATCAAGGACATAAGCCTTTTGGGCAACCATGAGGATAATCCTCAGATTACGGGCCCAGACTACAAAGTTACTTCCATCATCTTTCAGCTTGGCTTTCTCTAGGAACGCATTGAAATTCAGGGGAGCTACTGCGCGAGCCATTGATCTACAACATAAATTTGCAAAGATAACTTAGACTATTGTTCAAGATAATGAGTTTAGTTAATCATATTACTTAAAACTCCCACTCAAATTGACATCCCTCCGGTCATCCGAGTCCTACATGATCCAAATTCACCAACCCAAGTCCAATCATCACGTGAGATGAGGTGGTTTCAATGGTGAACATCTCCATGTTGATCATATCTACTATATGACTCATGCTCAACCTTTTGGTCTCTCGTGTTCTGAGGCCATGTCTATACATGCTAGGCTCGTCAAGTTTAACCCGAGTGTTCTGCATGTGCAAAACTGGCTTGCACCCATTGTATGTGACGTAGAGTCTATCACACCCGATCATCACGTGGTGCTTCGAAACGACGAACTTTCGCAACGGTGCACATTCGGGGAGAACATAATTTTAACTTGAAATTTTATTGAGGGATCACCTTATAATGCTACCGTCGTCCTAAGCAAAACAAGATGCATAAAAAGGATTAACATCACATGCAAATCATAAGTGTCATGATATGGCCATCAACTTGTGCTTTTGATATCCATCTTCAAAGCATCGGCATGATCTCCATCGTCACCGGCATGACACCATGATCTCCATCATCATGATCTCCATCATCGTGTTGCCATCAGGGTTGTCACGCCAATCATGCTTCTACTACTATTGCTACCGTTTAGCGATAAAGTAAAGCATTGCATAGCGCTTAATGATTGACACGCATGTCATAAAATAATTAAGACAACCCTATGGCTCCTGTCGGTTGCCGTATGCATCGACATGCAAGTCGATATAAACTATTACAAAACATGATCATCTCATACATCAAATATATTTCATCATGTCTTTGGCCATATCATATCATAACATACCCTGCAAAAACAAGTTAGGCGTCCTCTAATTTGTTGTTGCATGTGTTACGTGGCTGCTATGGGTATCTAGCAAGAACGATTCTTACCTACGCAAAACCACAACAGTGATATGCAAGTTGCTATTTAACCTTCTACAAGGACCGGCTTCGTCGAATCCGATTCAACTAAGGTGGGAGAGACAGACACCCGCCAGCCATCTTATGCAACAAAGTCACATTTCAGTCGATGAAACCGGTCTCATGTACGTGGACATGTAAAGTTGGTCCGGGCCACTTCATCCCACAATACCGCTGAATCAAGAAAGACCAAGGAAGGAAGCAATCTGAATATCAACGCCCACAAACTCCTTTGTGTTCTACTCGTGATGTCATCTACGCAAAGACCTAGCTCATGATGCCACTGTTGGGGAACGTTGCATGGAAAACAAATTTTTCCTATGCTCACCAAGATCAATCTAGGAGATGAACATCTACGAGAGGAGAGATTGCATCTACATACCCTTGTAGATCGCTAAGCGGAAGCGTTAAGAAATGCGGTTGATGTAGTCGAACGTCTTCGCGATTCAATCACGATCCTTCCTGCGAACTCCCGATCAAGTGCCGAACGGACGGCACCTCCGTGTTCAACACACGTACGGCTTGATGACGCCTTCACCTCCTTGATCCAGCGAGCGATGGTGAAGTAGTAGCTCAAGTCCTCCGACAGCACGACGGCGTGGTGAGGTGGTGGTGGAGGAATCTCAGCAGGGCTTCGCCGTGCGTCTATGGAGAGGAGAAGGGCTACGAGGGAGAGGAGGGGCAGCGCCGTAGCACGTTGTGGTGCGGCTGCCCTCTCTCTCCCCCTCTCTATATATAGGGGGAAGGGAGGAAGGGGGGCTCCCTAGGGTTTCCCCTAGGGGCCGGCGGCCACAAGGGGCGGCTAGGGTTAGGGTGGCCCCTCCCTCCCCAGCCCCCCAAGGCGCCTTGCCTCCCAAGTCTAGGGGGCGGCGGCCCTAGGGGGTGCGCCCCATCTCCTGGCCGAATTGGGTCAGGGTTTGGGCATCGCCCAGCCCCTTAGTGGGCTGGTGCGCCCCCTCTCCTTGGCCAATGAGGCCCCCCCAACTCTTTTCGCCCCCCGCCCCCCGAAACCCCTTCCAGTACTCCGTCGATTCCCCGGTACACCCTGGAACACTTCCGGACTCCGATACCCTTCGTACTATATATCAATCTTCACCTCCGGACCATTCCGGAGTTCCTCGTCACGTCCGGGATCTCATCCGGGACTCCGAACAACCTTCGGCCACCAACATAACAACTCGACTATACTTATATCGTCACCAAACGTTAAGTGTGTAGACCCTACGGGTTCGATAACTATGCAGGCATGACCGAGACACCTCCACGGCCAATAACCAATAGCGGGACCTGGATGTCCATATTTGTTCCTGCATATTCTACGAAGATCTTTATCGGATGAACCTCGATGTCAAGGATTCAGTCAATCCCGTACGTAATTCCCTTTGTTCATCGGTATGTTACTTGACCGAGATTCGATCGTCGGTATCTCCATACCTAGTTCAATCACGTTACCGGCAAGTCTCTTTACTTGTTCCGTAATACAAGATCCCGCGGCTAACTCCTTTAGTCACATTGCTTGCAATCTCATCATGATGTTGTATTACCGAGTGGGACCTGAGATAACTTTCCGTCATACGGAGTAACAAATCCCAGTCTTGATCCATGCCAACTCAACAGACAACCTCGGAGATACCTGTAGAGCATCTTTATAGCCACCCAGTTACGTTGCGACATTTCATACACACAAGGTACTCTTCCGGTGTTAGTGAGTTGCATGATCTCATGGTCATAGGAACAGATACTTGACATGTAGAAAACGATAGCAATAAACTTGACACGATCATATGCTACGTTCATAGTTGGGTCTTGTCCATCACATCATATGCTACGTTCATAGTTGGGTCTTGTCCATCACATCATTCTCCTAATGATGTGATCCCGTTATCAAATGACAACTCATGTCTATGACCAGGAAACCATGGCCATCTTTGATCAACAAGCTAGTCCGGTAGAGGATCGCTAGGGACATGTTGTTGTCTATGTACCCATACATGTATTTGAGTTTTCAATAAATACAATTATAGCATGGATAATAAACGATTATCATGAACAAGGAAATATAATAATAACCAGTTTATTATTGCCTCTAGGGCATATTTCCAACAGTCATCTCATCACTAACCTCCCGGCCGATGTGCCAAAGGGGAGGCCCTTCGGCTCCAGAAGCGTGGCGCTCTTCAGTGGTTTCGTCCCAAGTGGTGTCGTCCCGACGACGAACTTGTTGGCCGCGACTGGAAGCGCTGACGCGAGCTCGATGGTGATGGGCCCGATTGCTTTTCTGCTCTTTGTTGTAGGGTCATGTTTGCAAAAGGAGAGGAGTTGTATTTCTTTTTCTCTTTGAGGTCTTCTATGTAAAATGTAACACCACCGCTCAGAATTAATGCAGTATGCAGGTCATTCTTGACCCACTGATAGAGAGGGCCCATTGTTTGTCATGTAAATTATTTGATCGGTCAACAAAGTGCCCGTAGACCATTTGACTAGTCAACAGAGTGTCACGTAGACCATTTGATAAGTCTAGTGACCGTATCGTGCTTTCATCTCAGATACAGTAACGACGAGTGTATTTATCTCGATGCGAAACGAATGATTGAGGCACGGCGGACCGTTGTGATGTAATGACCGTGGTGCCGCTGCGTGTGCTTGCGGGAGGAAGGGATCGATGGATCGTTGACCCCATCAAACGGCTGGACAAGATGGATAAGAGGGCTACCGATCCGACTGATTTCCAGGCGGATGGTGGGTAGCAGCCGACTGTCATCTAATATGTCTAAGATGGATGATGTGGATAATTAGATGACTAATTATGATGTGGCAGGCATGCATGATACGCATGACTTTGTGAGGTAAGAGAATGCATGTTGCAAGAATTAAAGGTAGTGGATGTGATGCATGCTAAAAATAGTGTTGTGAGGGGGAAGACAGCATCCTGAGAGAATTGCTGAAAACAGTGTTGTGAGGAGGAAGACTACATGTTGAGAGAATTGCTTGTACTAGGAATATAGTATTTAGGAAACCATCAAATAAAAAAAATAGTACAAGTGTGTAGTGAGCAAGATTACACTGCACTATATTCAATTGTTTTGACTTATCATATATCACAATATGTAAGTACAAGTGTGCAGTGAGCAAATTACTTACAACGTTTAACAGAAGTGACTTTGCATCAATGCGGATTGATCACCCAATTGAATTTTAACAGAAGTTTAATAGAGGAGTCATTGTTCATAGGTTGGAGTTAATCGATGTCAAGCTTACATTCCAACTGAACGCCCGGACCCATCGGTCGGCCCTGCCTAGGGCGACGCGAGGGCGACTCTTCTGCCTGCAACCGCCACCACCCTTCCTTTCTCCCACCCGCCATCGCTGGAAGACGCCGCCGGGCGAAGCTCGTGTGGATGACGGCAGCGGCAGGGCTCATCTCTCGCGGGCCCCCTTTGCTCTGTGGGCGACATGACCTGGTGACGGCTGGCGGCGTCCCGGTTAGATGCACATCTGGGCGTACGGCGGTGGGACTCGACGAGCGGTGGTCGGTTGTGGAGATCAAGGATCGTCTCGTGGTGGCGCTCTCCGGCCAGATCGGGGACTTTCGGTGCTTGCGATCATGACCAGGATGGGGTCACTAGCCTCATCCAGATCTGGCCATGGCTGGTGGTTGGACGTGTGTCCATGATGCCCGGTGGCTAGCTACCGGCCATGTTCACCGGGTTGTGGACGGCGCAGTGGCGGGTGCGGTACGTCGACAACTGGGCTGATCTTGACGGGTTCTTCTGATGTCGCCGGGATTTCAACCCTTATCTGGTCCTTTGACAATGCGGGCAACTCCAAAGGAAACCCTAGATATCCTTGGGATCAAGCGATGGCAGTGTTTTCACGTCGTAGTCCCTCTTGAGGGCATCGTTTCTGGAGTTTGCTACGGTTGAAGGGACCAACGACACCGGCGGCGCACGACACGATGGCACGACTGCTGATGAAAATCACGTCGACTACGGTCATGGTGGACGATGGCTGCCTTTGTGACGTCATTTCCTTCTTTGATGCGTTGCTGTTGTAGCTTGCGAAGCCACGCGCTCCGGGGGGAAACCCTAGATCCGGGGCTTCCCGGATTGGACGATGACATGCATCTTTGATGTCGTTTTCCTTCCTGGGCGCATCGTTCTGGAGCAGGTGCTGACTGGAAGGTCCTAGAGGTGGAGTGGTGTTACCTCTTCTGCATCGACGACGGCGGATCTCGACGGCATGGCGCAGTGGAGTCTCAACGTCGGATGCGTGGTGACAGACTCACGCAGGAGGATGGCGTTGTCTGGCGTCACGGTGACGTCGACAACAGGCCTGGCAAGGTCGATGCGGCTCAGACTATTGGCACCCCTTCATCAAGTGGATAGGAGTAGCGATAGATGTTGCCAAGATGATGACTTCAGACTTACTGATGTGTTACTTTGTAAGGTCTTTGTGAATAATTAATAAAGTGACTGGATGCATCGTCTAGATGCAGAGGCCGGGGGTCTTCCTCCTTTTCTGAAAAAAGCCTCGGCGGGGCTTAAGCACATTGCAAATGTAGTAGAGGAGGAATCCCAATACGCCACTAGAGAGAGGAGGTCAGGCGCGGCTAAGCCTTGTTGCCCTTCTTTTGCTCTTCTTCTTTCCATGCGTACAACTGAATCGGGACTGTGACCGACGGGGCACAACACACATAGCGGCGTGGCGCAATCAGAGCAACGATGGCGCGACTAGGACAAAGGGCGACAGTGGCAGCGATGATGTGAAAAGGAGAAAAAAAAAGTGCTACGACGACGCGAGTGAAGCGACCGGCTGTTGCGACAGTCGTGATGTTGCGCGCAGCACGCGAGCCTAGGCGGCACGAGGTGGCTTCAATTTGTTTGCTGGAAATGACCGGAGCAAGGGATGGCCGAAAAAAAACCGGTCTAAGAAGGGAAGAGTGAGAACGAGATAGAACCTTATATTAGTGTCCAAATGATAAGTGTCACATGTATGGCATGAAGTAATCCTGTTCTAGCGGTTTTTACAACTAAAGTTGTCATCAAAAAAGAAAAAAGTAAATCTAGAAAAAACTAAAACTTGTCATCCAAACAAAAAATTATTGGAAGTCTTATTAGTATATACTCCCTCCGTCTAAAATTATTTATTAGAAAAATGAATGTATCTAGAGGTATTTTAATTCTAGATACGTCCATTATCATCCATTTATACGACAAATAATTCGTGACTGAGAAAAGTACATAGTAGAGTATAAAGATAGAGTTTTTTTAAAAAAAATATAAAGGTAGATATAAAAGAAAATGGTAGAAAGATGGAGATTAGTAGTAGTTTTTCTCATCACAAATCGAAAGAAAAAAGAAGAAGCTTTTCGTAGTTTTGTCTCTCACCCACACCACACTCTCTCCCCCACCCAACTGAATCGCCGCCGCCGCCGCCGCTCTGCTCCGGCCGGCGTTCTCCCGCGCTACTGGTCCACCCCATGTATGTCTCTCCCCACCCTGCACCACCAACTTGCCGCTTCGCTCCCCACACGCGCCCCTAACCCTAGCCGCGCTCGGTCGCCGGCGCGTTGGCGCCTCGCGCTCGTCTGCTCCGCCATCAACGACTCCCCGCGCGTCCACGCGTCTCTTCCTCCTCCATTTCTCCGGTCAATGCCGCCCGCCCCTCTGTGCGTGGGTGGGTGGGGGCGCCTCAATTTGCAGCGGGGAGAACGTGTACACCGCCGCCCTCATGCCCGGTGAGTTCAGCATGTTGTATTCCTCCCCTAGGCTCGATTCCACGCTTGATCACCACCCCATGGCTTTGGTTTACTGTGTGTTCGCTGCACTTACTAGATTGTTGACATGGCTTCACCTCAGTTCCATTCCATGAGATGCATCGTTAGCTATTACTGCCTCTCTTTTTTTCCCCCTCTCTTTTTAAGGAAGTCAGCAGCTACTGCCCATGATTTACAGAGTTATATGCAAGAATTTAAAGCTATGAACACTACCAATTTATCTAAGTTATTTGCACCATCGGGATTTCGATATGGACCGGTGCTTCTAGTTGCGTTGTTCATATATCCTGACCAGTGTTAATTATAATTGTCAACAACGATTTTTCTTCTAGTTCATGTGTTTTAATTGTTAACATCTGTCTCCTGGAATTCCTAATTTCACTCTTAGCTTTGTACTTGTTTCTAACAGATGTTAGTTGTGCTGTTAATTATGCTTTAGTCCTCAAAATTCACATTGTTCTCTCTATTAAATTATGCTCTGGTGCTCCTCGGAGGACCTGTTTATAATCTCCCGTGCTATAATGCCTATGTATCCTTTCCTGATACGGTGTTTGGGCCGAGTTGTCACTTGTCAGACAGATTTGGTTTATGAAGACCGAGCTAAGGACATTGCATTGTCTGCATTGACATGCATTAATGGTCAATTAGTGCTTACTTCCAAGCCTAGTGCTTGTGGGATGATCATCTGTAAATGACCTTTTTCTTGTCTTTTCTTTGCAGCCACCATTTTTGCCCATGGTCAGAGTAGTAGCGCTGTAGCGGTATGACAGAGAGTGCTGTTTGTGATATATACAGGCACAAAGAAAATGTGAGTTTTTGTGCATCTTCTGAAACAACAACTCTGTGCAATTCTTGAGGACTGCTACATGTTTGTAGGACATAACCATTTCTGGCTTTTGTCTATTGCTTAGACCCCTGAGTGGGAGTTTACTATCCAGATATCTGCTATGGAAATCTACAATGAGATTGTAAAGGTCCCCCTTCGATTGTTAGATGATCCTGAGGTTTGTAGGCTCAATCATCAATACACTGTCCTTATGAATTTCCCCTTCATAATGTAATGATCTTGTAAAAGTATATTTCGATTCGACAGAACGGACCCACTGTGGAGCAGTTGGATGAACATGTTGCCAAGGACAGAGAACATCTGAGGCATGGAATCAGCATTTGTGAAGGTTAGTACTATACAGTTTTGTTTAACGCAAACTTTGTATGCTTACTTGTTCCATCAAATGAAAATTTCAATAAACTGGATCTGTAATTCGTTCAGGGATTTGTCTAAACAAATGATGCTTCTTTTAGGATAAAGATATTAGCTTAAGTGGGGAGACATGTTCATTTTTTGGAGAGTATGCATAGGAATGTAATTGTTGCAGGAAATTGAAGGCCTGACATATCCTCAAAATAGTACAATAACAGTTTAATAGGGCTCAAAGACTTTGCGTCACACCCCAGAAACAGGACAGTGTTGTCCGTCTACTGTGGGTGAGTGATCCCTCCAGGAACAAGATGCGATACCAGCCCTCGCAGGTGAACAACGTCTCTGTCAACTGTAATCATAGCTCCAATAGCGTCACCAACCAAATTAAACAACAACAGGGACAGAGGATCTCCCTGACTAGGCAAACCAGCCCAAAGTTTAGAGGTCTCAGCTTCTCTGTAGCCATAACCACCAGGTGCATAGAGCCCAACCTAACTTTTCAAAGTCGTGGATGCCCAAACCACCATACTGAAGCGGTCAGCGAACTCGTTCCCAAGAAAGAGGGCAATTGCCACCATTGGCGTTTTCTCTAAAGAAAACCTCTTGGCCATTTATTGATGGCTTGGATCGCCCATTTGGGAAGATGTAAATCCACCATTAAATAAATCCATCATCAAAATAGCGTTTAACACTGCTCGAACCACAGCCAATAGCATAGTTTTTTTTCATCTTGGGAGGCTTTTTTTCCAGCAACCTTGTCAATCAATTGCAGCATTTAAGTCTTGGTGCGTCTGTGAATCATGACCTAGGGTCACTTAGGGTAGCTACAAGGGAAGTTTTTTTTATCTCTCACAATCAAATCGTGCTGCGAATTAGTCTTGGCTCTAGCTATCTTTTTTATGTGTACAGTCTCTCAAATTAGTGTGGCAACTTAGCTAATGATGAATAATCTCATATAGAAGTGCACAAGCAGAGTGTAAATGAAATGCACCAGATGAACATATTATTCTTACAGGACACTTTATCAAGTGAAAGATCTTGATTATGCACCCCTAGTTAGTCTGATTCCAACAATATTGAGCAAGTTATTTTGGGTCTGTAAAGAAACTTGTTTTTGATTCACATCCATAGTAGTGTTTCTGTTTATTTGAGATAAATATGCCACACTTATTATTAACCCTCATGGGGTTGGCTAAGTCTAACTCATTTACAGTAAAGCTCAGAGGGACCCTGAGCCAGGTAATACATTGCTTATTTGTTCAACCATGCTTCCTCAACTTGTGTGGCACACTATTCGCAATACATCTCACAACGACAACGGGGACCTCCTGGAACCTGTGCAACAAACTCTTCAACACTTCAACTAGCGGACCGTGCACAAACCTGTCGATCTCTTCCCCTTTGAGCTTCGCCACAACGCTTGAAGCATCTATTTCTAGCTTCAGCTTTGCAATACCCATTTCCAGCGCCAGGTTTTCTGCTCGCCAGCAGCCTAGGAACCCCGTGCACTCTAGGTCAGCAACAGAAGAGAAAAATGGCATGCTCCTCCTTGGAACTCGCCATGGTTGTCTCGCAGCACGACACTGCCCCCTCTGTTGGCTTTGATCCATTCTATCTACGGAGTTCGCCGGACGCCAGCACTCCTGCTTGACAGCCAGTTGCGGAATTTCTTATAGATTCGTCCACTCGCCGACGAGGGCGGAGCGTTGTTCCTGGCCTGCCACAGTTGGTACAACATGGTGAAAACCATCTGGATCACCTCTTCTCCTTGCTAGCTTATCCATTCCAGCATCCATTGTCGGATCTCTCGTGCTGATCGTATATGAATAGGAGGTGGCTTGAAGGAGACACCGTTTCTCTCGCAGATCACCTTCCATACCCATACCGCATGTGGGCAAATCCAAAATCTGTGCACAACATCCTCTTCTTGCCCGCACACCACATACCGAACACCAGGCTTGGTTCTTCGCCGCTCCAGCTCTTGTCCAAGTGCCAGCCAATTGCTAACCAATCTCCAACCGTGAGTTCTGATTTTGGGTGCCACATTAGCATCCCATAGAGCCATCGAGCCCTTGTGGGAACCTGCCAACCTTGCTTAGCTAGTTGAGCTTGGTTGAACGCCTCGAAATCCCAAAAATCTAGGCACCCCTCTCTTTTGCTATGGCACATTCTCTTCATGCTATCCAGTGCGGTTTCTACGTACCATCAGTTGTGCCCCATGAGAAGTTTTGAGGATAGCACTCAGGTTCCTGCATAATTTCTTTGGAAAGTTGAAGCAACTCATCGTGGATGCTGTGGATGCTGGCACCGCTTGGAGAAAAACCTTGACAAGGACTTCCTTTTCTGCTTTGGAAATCCCCTGCCCTTACAACCATTTACCTTGAAGCGGGTTTTGATCTCTGGCTAGACATGCCCAACCAAGCAAAGGAATTCTAGCTCAGTGGAGATGGAGCTACAGCCTACTGTAGATAGGTACTATCCTCCTTGAGAGAGAATGTAACCCTGAACCTATTACCCTAAGCACTTCCTTCTGGATCAGCTTTCAAAACGTGTCAAAAGAAGCCAGTTGGCGGTGTTTATTCTTCTTTGCGAGGGATAGTGTAGGGCAAAAAGGAGTTTCACTTGGCACGACTTTTTTTTTTTTTTGTGCGTGTGTGGTACAAATCCATCCCATGGGCCGACGGAAGGTGACGGCCTGCCGAGGATCGAGGGACCCTGCTGCCAGATTGAGGCGTCGGTGTGGGGCATCTAAATTTGACGTCTAGGGTGGTGGTTGACTTGGTCGATGATGCAAGTGGTCGAGGGGGCAAACCCTATTTGGCGCTGCAGGCGCCTGTTATAGGGCATTTTGCTAACGGGTGCCTGCAGCGCACACCCCGCTGTCGCTATTTGGGCCGGCCCGTTTTCAAAAAAAAAATTCTCTGTTTTCCAAACTAAGAAAAAAACTGCATGATCTGTGAATTGAACTTCACGACGTGGCGTTTTGGTGCAACACACGATAACCACCAGGCTACCTCACGACTGTGTGATTATGTATATGTATTTCCTCTTTTTATCTTTATTCTTTTTTTTCCTTTCCTTTCTTTTTTCTGTCTTTTTTTTTCTTTTCCTACTTCGTGAATTTTCTCTTCAAACAGATGAACTATTGTTATATTTTAAATGCACGAACTATTTCAACTGATTTTTTTTTACAAAAATGGATGAACTTCTTTTCGAATTTGCTGAACTTTTTTCAATTTCAATGATTTTTGTCCAAAAGCGATGAACTTATTCAAATTTGATGAACTTTTGTCTGAAAGCAATGAATTTTTTTTCAAATTTGATGAAGATGAACAGTTTTCAAATTCAATGTTTTTTCGAAATGTATGAACTCTTTTTCAAATTCATGAACTTTTTAAAAATTTAGTACACCCATTTTCAAATTTAGTTGATCAATTATCAAATTTTGTTCACACATTTTCAAATTTAGTTGACCAATTATCAAATTTAGTTCACTCAATACAAATTTAGTTCACACATTTTCACAGTTAGTTCACCTAATACTATTTTGGATCACGTTTTCAAAATTAGTTAACAAATACAAATATAGTTCACCCAATTTAAAACCAGTTCACCCATTTTCAAATTTAGTTCACCCAATACAATTTTTGCTTACCCATTTTCAAAATTAGTTTTCGTCTATTTTGTTCACCTTTTCCACAAATTAATTCATAAATAGAAATATAGTTCACCAAATTCCCATTTTATGAATTTAGTTCACAACAAATTCAAATTTAGTTCACCAGATTTAAAAGTTATTCATTGTAAATTTAGGTCACTTATTTCAGATTTAGTTCACCCAATACAAATTTTGTTCAGCCTTTTTTAAGTAACTTGTTAACCCTTTCAAAATTATTTCATCAAATACAAATACAGTTCACACATTTTTAAAACTAGGTCATCGTTTCAAATTCAGTTCACCATTTTCAAATTTAGTTCGCAAACTTGTAATGAAACCAAGCAAACTATGTACACAAGCAAGCAATTGTGTTGTTGCTGATTAAAAATATAAGAACAATTGTACCTATTCTTAGTACAACAAGATATTAAAAATATAAGAATAATTTATTGAACCAAAACATCAAAATCCTTGCGATGAATGCTAGATGTACCTGTGCTTGAGTCTTGGGCATCGGGCGGGGCGGGTCAGCGTCGGGCGGGGCGGCCTCACGCTGCTCCTCCGACGAAGACGGGCCGGGTCGGGCAGGGCGGCGTCGGGCGGGGCGGCCTCACATTGCTCCTCCGCCGAAGACGGGCCGGGTCGGGCGGGGCGGCGTCGTGCGGAGACGGGCAGCTACGGGCGGCGGCGGCGGCGGGTGGGGCAGCGGCGGGGATCGAGAGGAGAGGACGTGGAGTTTGAAGTGAGCACCAAAAGGATAAGGTTTTACTGCGCCTGGAGCTGTTAAAACCGAATAGTGCTGGCGTGGGCCTATTTGGGCCTGAATGTGCAACGCCGGGCCTAATTTGCAACGCCGACACTAAGCAAATAGCTATGGCGTCCGATTTTAGCTTACGCCAGCACTATTTGAAAATATTAGTGCTGGCGTTGGCAAGAAATGACGCGCCACGAACAAGAGTTGTGGCTAGCCATTTCTCCACTAGTGCAACCGTGATGATTTTACGTAATAACCCTCTTTCCTAACTACGCCCTATTTAATGTACACACGCAACAACCTCGAGCAATTATAGCCTCACGATCAGACACATTTATTAGATCTAAGGCTACTCATAGTGGGAAGTATCATATACTAGTATCATGCATATGATACTAGTATATGATACTACCTATATAGTGCATAGTATCATAGAGTAGTATCATATATGATCTCATTTATTGCCATGCATGACATAAAATAGTAGAGCATTTAACATGATACGGTATCTACCTATGTTACTCTAACCCTCTCTTTCATCATTAATTCTCCGCCACGTCAGCATGTTTACTATTCCCCATGATACTGCCTAAGATACCACCACTATGGCCAGCCTAAGTGCCGAGATAACAACTAATCTCACCAAAAGTGCGCTTAATAATTCGGCAGGGCGTGTAAGCGTAGTGCTAATTCTATAGCGCACGGCACGAACTCGTCAAGTGTGGGCGCATGTACTTACCAAACCACCTCATAGAGTGAGAGTCGGATGTTCCAGCCCTTGTGGCTGTTTGTGCGAAGGGCGATATGCCTAAGCACTGTTAAGTAACACTAGCAAAACGGCCCGTGCGTTATAACGGGAAAAGAAATCACAATCTCCAATAGCAATGACCACATTTTACTGCATCATCGAGATACACTATCACTCTTATTTTCGTGAAATCGTGAATAATGTTTGAAAATCATGAACATTTTATAAAACTCGTGAACATATTTGAAATCGTGAACACAATTCGCGAACATTTTCTAAATTTACAAACATTTTTTAAATACGAAAATTGTTGAAAATATTTTTCTTGATTTGGCCAACATTAATAGAATGGATGAACAATTTATTGGAAATTGGTGGAACAATTTTCGAAATGGATGAACATTTTTTTAAATGCATGATTATTTTTGAATCAGCGAATATTTTATGAATTAATAAAATACTTTTTAATTTACGAAGATTTTTTTACATTTGTAGGATATTTTTCAATTCATGAACATTTTTTGAATTGGCATTTTTTTCACTTTCATTAACATTTTTTGAATTGGCGAAATTGTGTTCAATTTCATCAACATTTTTTAATACACTAACTTTTTGAAAAATCATGAAAGTTTTTTATTTTCTGAAAAAAAATTGTGAATATTTTTTAAAAATCACAAACATTTTCTGAACCTACAATGATATATGAATTACTAAATATTTTATTTTCAAATTCTTATTTTTTAGTTGCCTAAACATTTTTGAATCCCAAAATTATTTAAAATATAAGAAAAAATTACGGAAAATAAAAAACATAAATTATAAACGAAATTAAAAAACAGGACGCGCGTACATGGGCCAGCCCAAACTGGAGCTGTGTCGTTTCCTAGAGCGTAGAGCGCAGTATAGGAGTTTCCTACTGGACCGGCCTAGTCCGAGATTACTCTTTTTGAAACGTTTTTTATTACTTATAGGTGGCATTGGTGGGTAATGTTTTAAAATTTTAAGGGTAATTTCACTGACGGAGGACCAGAAGCAATCCGTGGGCCCGTGTGTTGCAACGGGAGAAAAAAATTCATAATCTTCAATGGTCATAAACACATTTTGCTGCATCACCGAGATACATTATCACTTCCAATTTCGTAAAATCATTAACATTTTTTCAACTTGTGCACATATTTGAAAGCGTGAACATTTTTCAAATTCATGAACACACATGAATTCATCATCATTTTCTAAAATCAAGAATATTTTTTGAATTCATGAACATTGAATACTATTAGCAAACATTTTTTTAAAATTGTGAAAACATTAAACAATTTTCTTGAATTGGCGAGCATTTCTACAATCAACGAACATTTTTTTGGAAATTGATAGAAGAATTTTGAAAATTCACGATCCTTTTTTTGATTTATTAAGTTTAACATACATTTTGTAAGTCACGAACAGTTTTTGAAATTTCGGGATATTTTTCTATTAATGGAAAAAAATTGAATAGGCGAAGTTGTATTGTATTTCATTAACATTTTTTAATACATGATTTTTTAGAAAATCATGAACATTTTATTATTTTCCGAACATTTGCTTTCAATGTTGCAAACATTTTTCAAATAAACAATCATTTTTTGTATAAAATCGCGAAGTTCTTCTGAATGCACAAACATTTTATTTTTGGAACTTTTTAAAGTCCTAAATTATTTAAAGTAAAAAAGATGGAAAATAAAAAATAAAAAATAAAAATAAAACGTTAGAGCAGGTCGTTCGGACACGGTCCGGCCCAAACTGACACATTGTGTCTTCTCCCAGCACTCAGAGCGCAGTATAGGAGCTCCCTACTGCATGGGCCGGCCCAGACAGGGATTACCCTGTATGAAACATTTCTTATTATTACTTACGGGTAGGATTGATGGGTAATTCTTGCCAGCTTCGAGGGTAATTTGGATGACGGATGACCTGAAACAGTCGGTGCTTTATTATAATATAGACTAACAAATATGCCTGTGCGTTGCAACGGGAGAGAAAAAATTACATGCTAGCCAAATAAGTATGACTCAATACCGACATATGAGCGTTCTCTTTTTTAACACAATGACTCACCATGTTGCGAACATGTTTGATAATTTGCAAACAATTTTCTAAAATCACTAATATTTTTTGAAACTACGAAAATTTTATGATTTCCCACACATTTTTGAATTCACAAACATTTTGCGATTTCTCGATCATGTTTTTCAAAATTCACAATGTTTTGAAATTTAAAAATCACGAATTAATTTAAAGAAGGAAAAAATGAGAAAAGAAAAGAAAAGACAAAAGACTAAATGAAAAAACACAGGGGCGTACGCTCTGCATGCCGGCCCATGAACATGCACTGGGGGAGGTAAGGTGTGTGGCAAAAAGAGGGGGAAAATACAGAGCCTCGGGATAAAAAAATATACTCTAGCCAAATAAGTATGACTCAATACCCTGGCATATGAGCGTCTTCTATTTTAACATAGTGACTCGCCATGTTGCCATTTATCTTTCTTCCCGCCCTTGCTGATGATGGATGCGATGTTCACGTGATCGCAATGTGTTCGACACGGTAAATCCCAAGGCAATGAGTTTTCCACTGCACGACACACCTTAAAAACTTTAAAAACAAATCTCATTCACCACAAACTCGTAATTTTTTGAGTTTTTTCAATATTTTCTAAATTTTCATGGACATTTTTGTCAGATTCACTAATTTATTTTGAATACACGATTATTTTTTTCAAAATCATGAACGTGGTTTTATTTCCCAACAATTTTTTTTCAAACTGTGATTTTTTTATAATTTGTGAGCAGTTTTGTAAAATTACTAATATTTTTGAAACTACGAAAATTTTCTGATTTTGCACACATTTTTGAAATCACAAACATTTTATGATTTCTCGAACATGCTTTCCAAAATTCGCAACGTTTTGAAATTTGAAAATATCAAATTAATTTAAAGAAGGAAAAAAATGAGAAAAGAAAAAAAGACAAAAGACGAAATGCAAAAAAAAGGGCGTCATGCCCTACGGGCCGGCCCATGAACACGCACTGGGTGGGGCATGGGAGATGCGTGACAAAAAGAGGGGGGAAATCAGCGGAACCTGGGGATCGAACCCTGGTGTCCGCGGTGCTATAGACAGGCTATAGCCACTGCGCTGTTTCTGTGTGTGATATATATGGAGTATCAGTCCAACCAACCGCGCACCCCTCAAGTGCAAGTTCTTCGTGTGGACTGCTGTTCAGGGTAGAATCCTAACCGCCGACGTACTAATGTCGCGTGGCTGGGAGAACGACTATTTCTGCCCGCTGTGCCGCCGATGCTTGGAAACGGCGTTCCATCTGCTTACGGAGTGCCCTTGGTCTCGACGCCTATGGTGCGAGGTGGCCGCGGCGACGCGGCTACATCCCGCACAACCTGCGTCTTGGAGTGGGTCGGGTGGTCTGATTCAATGGCTGCTCGAGCTCTCTGATGGTCTTTCAAAGCAAGACAAGGCGGCAATCAGGTCCCTAGCAATGTTGACCTGCTGGGAAATTTGGCGCGAACGCAACCGAAGGATTTTCGACAAGAAAGAGTTACCCGTCCGTGCGGTAACAACTCTCATCCGAGACGAGGCTTCCATTTGGTTGCTGGCAGGGTGCCCAATCCCCTTTGATCCTGGCTGAGGCATGAGGCAGAGGGGTTCATTGATGGTTCTTAGCAAAGCTAGCCATCAGATGTTTTTCATCTTGTTTTTCTTTTTCTTCCCCGGGCGGCAATTGCCGCTTGGGTTTATTGTTTGCCTTACTCTTGTACTTTGCCTCTGGCACCCCTTCTGATATGGAATCTTAGCAGCTCTCCTGCTAACTTTCAAAAAGATATATATGGAGTATCATCTCTATAAAATCACTATTAGGAAAAAGCCTACTAGTAGCGTCAATTTTTGGGCTAGCAGTAGCGTGGGAACCAGCGCTACTAGTACGGCGCTACAGCTAAATTGTAGCAGTAGCGTTGGTTGTCCCGCGCTACTGTTATACCTACTTAGCAGTAGCGTAGGTCCGACCAGCGCTACTGTTAAGTAGCTGTAGCGCTACTGCTAAACAGCGCTACTGCTATATTTACACATATTTTTTTTCTGCTGCGTATTTGCGCTGTATTTGTACAGGTTTTATACAGTATTTTAATCATATCATAAACATGCAATATGCTCATCATATCATACACATAATAGTTTCATTATATCATCACATCATCCAACACAAATCATGTCGTCTCATCATATCATCACATCATCCAACACTTTAATAATTCATCATCCTTAGTCACATAACAACTTATTATCCTCTTGATCATCTAACAACTCATGACAAGTTGACCATCAGTACATAATGTCATAAACTAAAAAAGGTCATCTCTCTTAGCTAGCACATATTATTCTCTCCTAGGTAGAACCTACTACTCTCTACTAGGTAAAATAGCATAAAACATGTAAGCTCCTCTCTATCCATTGTGAATAATAGAGATCCACCTATCTCCGACATGTGGCATGTGCAAATCCTTCGCGTCTCCGCCAAGTAGTTGTCTGCGGTTTTTCATTAAATTGCTAAATCCTTTGAGTTTAAGGCTTCCATCCCTTCTAGAAAGCGAGTATGCATTGTTGAAACATCTAGGCCACCGTGGCCATAAGCTGATAACATTCAAATTATGACCTTCTATGAACATCAGATCAGGAACAACCTCCTCCGGGAATTTCTATTGAAGAACATAATAACAACATAGTTAGCAATCTAATTTTGCTTAAGAAAATTTTTGTATGCAAAAGATGGACTAATTAATGAAACAATAGTAAAAAAAATCTTACCATGCTATCTACATGGAAGTTATTAGGGTTCAACTCATGCACTAGTGGCACGTATTCAGAATAACTCGTGCTAATATCTTCATAATTGATCTTATAATTCTCAATATCATCAATAAATGAGTTCAGATGATTTTTCTCCAACCAACTTAGATCGGAGCCAGGACTGTAGTAGGTCCTGTCTATTATCTTTTGAATTTTTTTAAGAAGAGAAATAAGCTGTCAATTAAAAAGCAACAAGTTAATTAGGGATTAACACCAACTATTTTAAATATATAATGAAAATTACTTGAAAAATATGGATGACAAACTCACATGGAGGTAAAAATGGAAGCATATCGACATCCACCCAAATGTCGATATTACCTTCAATATGATCTTCAGGACGAAGATCGAAGGTTATTTCCATATCCTCCTGAAATCCATATGCCTTGGCTAGAGCTTCCCAATTTGAGCAACCTAATTCTGAGTTATTAACTGCATTCATTACTTTAACCAGAAATGTGTGACCATGTTTAGTCCTCAGGTTAGCTCTCCTCGTCTCCATACTCTCGTGGTCTTCGAAACCGAGCCTCTCCAAGACATACCGTCTTGCATGGCAGGGGATGAACTAGTCGAATTGTATAAAACAGAAATCACGTTAAAGCAAAGAAACAGAAGTCATGATTAATTACGAAAAAACACTTGTCATCGTTGCGTACCGTAGAAACATCGAAGGCCTCTTCAAGCTTGATGGTGAAGAACCTGCCGTCTCGCAGGTGAAGCCTGTCGCACAGACCCTGATCTTCGCCGCAGAGTTCACACTCAGGGATCCAATCGTCGTCAGACATTTCCTGTGTTCATGATTCAAAAATTCGGCATGACCATTATTAAAATACGACATATTGAGCGCCTGAAATTTGCCGGAACGGAAATGAATCAACATTCGGCAAAACATAGGCACTAGGAGGTGTTCTCTGCAATAACATACACACATGTCCAAATAGACCTAATTCAATATCGGTTGACTTTCGGTCTGTCGAGGCTTTCCTTAAAAAACTCTCATATGTCATGGTGTGTTGGTGCGCACTCTCCCACATTGATATGGTCGTGTATGTTGGTGGACACTCTCTCACACTAATAGTTCGACCGTCGGTGATGGTCGCACCTCTTCTTCTCTCCTTGCGCATTATACCGAGGTATATATCGCAAGAAGAGAAGAAGAGGAAGCGACCCCCACGACAACAGTCGGGATTCCTCCATCAAGAACACACATGAAAGTCACTCAAGGAGCAACGACAGACCGAAGTACCTAATTTTTTTACTAAAAAATTATAGTCCTATTCTTTTTACAAAAAAATATAATGCATGAGGTATTTATAATGAAACTTCTTATCTTAAAACTTCTGAAATTGCTAATCAATTTATAATGAACTATCTACCTATAAACTAAATCCCTACAAAAACTAAATCCTACCTATAAACTATCTACCATATGAACCCTATAATAAAATGTTCATATATTTTTTATGCAATTGCTAGTCAATTTATAATGAACTATCTACCTATAAACTAAATCCCTACAAAAACTAAATCCTACCTATAAACTATCTACCATATGAACCCTATAATAAAATGTTCATATATTTTTTATCAATTGCTAACCAATTTATAATGAACTATCTACCTATAAACTAAATCCCTACAAAAACTAAATCCTACCTATAAACTATCTAGCATATGAACCCTAAAAATTAAAACAAAGAAGAAGAGAGGTAGAGGATGGAGGCTACCTGCGGCGGAGGGGGTCGACGACGGACCGGGGAGGGACGGGATGGGGAGGGACGGAGGAGGGCGGGCCGGGCCGGGGAGGGACGGAGGAGGGAGGGGCGGGTCGGGGAGGGACGGGACGAGGGAGGACCGGGACGGGGAGGACCACCGCGTTGGGAGGACGGCCGGGAGGAGCGCCGGCGCAAGGGAGAGAGTGGAGAGGGAGGGAGTGAGGAGGGAGAGTGTGAGGGGCGTACGGGGAAGAAGATAAGTTCAAGGGCGTTACTTAGCAGTAGCGCGGGGCGGCGAAGGGCGCTACTACTATGGAAATAGTAGTAGCGTTGGTTTTCGACCACCGCTACTACTACAGGTAGCCCCCATCGGTGGCGACGGGACAACTTAGTAGTAGCGCCGTGTAAACTGACCGCACTACTGCTACATGGATACCTGTAGCGCCGGTTGTGACCCCGCGCTACTACTACTTAGCAGTAGCGATGTTTCTTCATCCGGCACTACTGCTAAAATTCTATCTATAAGCTTTCTCCTAGTAGTGAATAGCTGAGCACGGCGGCGACTTTGGAAAAATGAATCATTTTTTGACTGATGGGTGGCATTGGTGGGTAATTTATGTCAACTTATAGGGTAAAATATATGACGTACCCCACCAGAAGCAATAGCCCTTTTATTATTAGGTAGAGACTAGCAAACGTGTCCGTGCGTTGCAATGGGAGAAAAAAAATGGCACGTTATGAAGATGAAGTTGTGCAAGTTGATGCCCGCTACCTCGTAATCACAGTGTACTTGCCCGTTGTCAATGGTGCACTTAGTGGGCCATGCATAGTCTGTGGACGCGATTCGATCCTGTGGCCATACACCGGACATCACATTGTTAAATGAGCACATGGCGGATATCAAGGCCTGTGAATCAGTAAATGCAAGTCAACTTCACGTTGACAGACACCTAATGGGTAGTATACCCCTAGTGGATGGGAAACCTCCACCAACCCTAGTCATAGTGCACACAATGACCGGGAAATCGAAATACCCGACTCAATCGCATTGGGAAATCGCGAGCAGTCACCATGGGTAACGATATTTCCATCAACTATATATTGATATATAGGTTCTGGAGAAACATATAACCGGAAGTCTACAATTGTTGACATATATTTCTCAACTAGATTGCAAAACCTTTCACATGATTCAGGTCCAAAGACCATGGCCATGGCAAAGTGTGAAGAACAGTCGAACTGAACTCAAGCAAAGGGTATAATCTAGGTAGAAATAATATTGCTCAATAATGGGAAGGTATTCATAAGCAATACCTACACTAGATTTCTTCTGGAAACATAATTGAGAACAACAAGGTGGTGTAGTACAAGGGTTCACGCAGATACCCAACTATTCTCTAGAGGTGGAATCTCTTTCCGATAACTTATATCATTGGTAGTACAAAATCATCTATCTCTGCAGTTAATAGACGTAGTGATTACATATCCATGTGGATCACTAGATTCAGATATAGATGGTTCCCGATGGAATCTCACTTCTAAATCGAAATGCAAAACGCAACATACATTGTGTAAAATCAATAAGTCACCATATGACTTACTATTATCGTCGGTATATTTGGTACAACCGACATAGTGAGTTCCTTATGCACAAGGATTACTCCTACAATAATGATTATCCATATTTGTGTGTCTGCAATGACGCCACATGTAATCATCTAAATGACGGAGTTTAAAATGAAGGATTTGGGTAAACCAAAATACCGCTTGTTACTACAAGTTGAGCACCTTCATTCATACATTATGGTGTACTATGTTGTCTATATCCAAAATATATTGAAGAAATTCATTGTGGACAAATCTTATCCATCCATAACTCTCATGGTAGTTCATTCTCTAGACGTGGAGAAAGATCTATTTAGACCAAGAGATGATGGAAATGATATATTGGGACTCAACGTTCCATAATGCCATTGGATCCACCAAACATGATTGGTTGGGACTCGAGAATATCTATCTGTTGGGTAACGTAGTAATAATTCAAAAAAATTCCTACGTATCACCAAGATCAATCTAGGAGATGCTAGCAACGAGAGAGAGGGAGTGCATCTTCATACCCTTGAAGATCGCTAAGCGGAAGCGTTGCAAAGAACGCGGTTGATGGAGTCGTACTCGCGGCGATTCAAATCGCGGAAGATCCGATCCAAGCGCCGAACGGACGGCGCCTCCGCGTTCAACACACGTACAGCCCGGGGACATCTCCTCCTTCTTGATCCAGCAAGGGGAGAGGAGAAGTTGAGGGAGAGCTCCGGCAGCACGACGGCGTGGTGGCGATGGAGCTCGTGGTTCTCCGGCAGAGCTTCGCTAAGCACTACGGAGGAGGTGTAGGAGGGGGAAGGGCTGCGCCAGGGAAGGGGTGCAGCTCCCATGCGCCTCCCCACTATATATAGGGGTGGAGGGGGCTGGTTTCTTGCCCTCCAAGTCCATTGGGGCGTTGGCAAAGGTGGGAGGAAAGAAATCCCATCCTTTCCCTTCCCCACCGATTGTTATCCCCCCTTTTTAAGGATCTTGATCTTATCCCTTCGGGATATGATCTTATTCCTTCTAAGGGGGAATCTTGGTGCGCCTTGACCAGGGGTGTGGGACCTTGCCCCCACTACCCACGTTCATGTGGGTCCCCCCATGCAGGTGGGCCCTACTTCGGAACCTTCTAGAACCTTCTCGGTACAATACCGAAAAACCCCGAACATTTTCCGGTGGCCAAAATAGGACTTCCCATATATAAATCTTTACCTCCGAACCACTCTGGAACTCCTCGTGACGTTCGGGATCTCATCCAGGACTCCGAACAACTTTCGGTAACCACATACAATTCCCATTACAACTCTAGCGTCACCGAACCTTAAGTGTGTAGACCCTACGGGTTCGGGAACCATGCAGACATGACCGAGACACCTCTCCGGCCAATAACCAATAGCGGGATCTGGATACCCATATTGGCTCCCACATGTTCCACGATGATCTCATCGGATGAACCACGATGTCGGGGATTCAATTAATCCCGTATGCAATTCCCTTTGTCCATCGGTATGTTACTTGCCCGAGATTCGATCGTCGGTATCCCTATACCTTGTTCAATCTCGTTACCGGCAAGTCTCTTTACTCGTTCCGTAACACATGATCCCGTGACTAACTCCTTAGTCACATTGAGCTCATTATGATGATGTATTACCAAGTGGGCCCAGAGATACCTCTCCGTCACACGGAGTGACAAATCCCAGTCTCGATTCGTGCCAACCCAACAGACACTTACGGAGATACCTGTAGTGCACCTTTATAGTCACCCAGTTACGTTGTGACGTTTGATACACCCAAAGCATTCCTACGGTATCCGGGAGTTGCACAATCTCATGGTCTAAGGAAATGACACTTGACATTAGAAAAGCTCTAGCAGACAAACTACACGATCTTGTGCTATGCTTAGGATTGGGTCTTGTCCATCACATCATTCTCCTAATGATGTGATCCCGTTATCAACGACATCCAATGTCCATGGTCAGGAAACCATGACCATCTATTGATCAACGAGCTAGTCAACTAGAGGCTCACTAGGGACATGGTGTGGTCTATGTATTCACACATGTATTACGGTTTCCGGTTAATACAATTATAGCATGAACAATAGACAATTATCATGAACAAGGAAATATAATAATAACCATTTTATTATTGCCTCTAGGGCATATTTCCAACAGTCTCCCACTTGCACTAGAGTCAATAATCTAGTTACATTGTGATGAATCGAACACCCATAGATTTCTGGTGCTGATCATGTTTCGCTCGTGGAAGAGGTTTAGTCAACGGATCTACGACATTCAGATCCATATGTACTTTACAAATATCTATATCTCCATCCTGAATGTAACCACAAATGGAGTTGAGGCGATGCTTGATGTGCTTGGTCTTCTTGTGAAACCTGGGCTCCTTGGCAATGGCAATAGCTCCAGTGTTGTCACAGAAGAGAGTCATCGGGCCCGACGCATTGGGAATCACTCCTAGGTCAGTGATGAACTCCTTCATCCAGACTCCTTCCTGCGCTGCTTCCGAAGCAGCTATGTACTCCGCTTCACATGTAGATCCCGCCACGACGCTTTGCTTGCAACTGCACCAGCTGACCGCCCCACCATTCAAAATATACACATATCCGGTTTGTGACTTGGAGTCATCCGGATCTGTGTCGAAGCTAGCATCGACGTAACCCTTTACGACGAGCTCTTCGGCACCTCCATAAACGAGAAACATATCCTTAGTCCTTTTCAGGTACTTAAGGATATTCTTGACCGCTGTCCAGTGTTCCATTCCGGGATCACTTTGGTACCTCCCTACCAAACTTATGGCAAGGTTCACATCAGGTCTGGTACATAGCATGTCATACATAATAGAGCCTATGGCTGAGGCATAGGGGATGACACTCATATTTTCTCTATCTTCTGCCGAGGTCGGGCATTGAGCTGTGCTCAATCTCACACCTTGCAATACAGGCAAGAACCCCTTCTTGGACTGATCCATATTGAACTTCTTCAATATCTTGTCAAGGTATGTGCTTTGTGAAAGACCAATGAGGCGTCTCGATCTATCTCTATAGATCTTGATGCCTAATATGTAAGCAGCTTCTCCAAGGTCCTTCATTGAAAAACACTTATTCAAGTAGGCCTTTATGCTTTTCAAAAGTTCTATATCATTTCCCATCAACAATATGTCATCCACATATAAAATGAGAAATGCTACAGAGCTCCCACTCACTTTCTTGTAAATACAGGCTTCTCCATAAGTCTGTATAAACCCAAACGCTTTGATCACCTCATGAAAGCGAATGTTCCAACTCCGAGATGCTTGCACCAGCCCATAGATGGAGCGCTGGAGCTTGCATACCTTGTCAGCATTCTTAGGATCGACAAAACCTTCCGGCTGCATCATATACAATTCTTCCTTAAGGAATGCCGTTTTGACGTCCATTTGCCAGATCTCATAATCATAAAATGCGGCAACTGCTAACATGATTCGGACGGACTTCAGCATCGCTACGGGTGAGAAAGTCTCATCGTAGTCAACTCCTTGAACTTGTCGATAACCCTTAGCGACAAGCCGGGCCTTATAGACGGTCACATTACCATCCGCGTCAGTCTTCTTCTTAAAGATCCATTTATTTTCTATGGCTTGCCGATCATCGGGCAAGTCCACCAAAGTCCATACTTTGTTCTCATACATGGATCCTATCTCGGATTTCATGGCTTCAAGCCATTTGTTGGAATCCGGGCCCGCCATGGCTTCTTCATAGTTCGAAGGTTCACCGTTGTCTAACAACATGATTTTCAGGACAGGGTTGCCATACCACTCTGGTGCGGAACGTGTCCTCGTGGACCTACGAAGTTCAGTAGTAACTTGATCCGAAGTTTCATGATCATCATCATTAACTTCCTCTCTAGTCGGTGCAGGCACCACAGAAACATTTTCCTGCGCTGCGCTACTCTCCGGTTCGAGAGGGGGTACAATTACCTCATCAAGTTCTACTTTCCTCCCACTTACTTCTTTCGAGAGAAATTCTTTCTCTAGAAAGGATTCATTCTTGGTAACAAAGATCTTGCCTTCGGATCTGAGGTAGAAGGTACCCAATAGTTTCCTTAGGGTATCCTATGAAGACTCACTTTTCCGATTTGGGTTCGAGCTTTTCAGGTTGAAGTTTCTTGACATAAGCATCGCATCCCCAAACTTTCAGAAACGACAGCTTGGGTTTCTTCCCAAACCATAATTCATACGGTGTCGTCTCAACGGATTTAGACGGTGCCCTATTTAAAGTGAATGCGGCAGTCTCTAATGCATATCCCCAAAATGATAGCGGTAAATCAGTAAGAGACATCATAGATCGCACCATATCCAATAGAGTGCGATTACGACGTTCGGACACACCATTACGCCGAGGTGTGCCAGGTGGCGTGAGTTGTGAAACAATTCCACATTCCCTTAAGTGCGTGCCAAACTCGTGACTCAAATATTCTCCTCCACGATCAGATCGTAAGAACTTTATTTTCTTGTCACGTTGATTCTCTACCTCACTCTGAAATTCCTTGAACTTTTCAAAGGTCTCAGACTTGTGTTTCATTAAGTAGACATACCCATATCTGCTTAAGTCATCAATGAGGGTGAGAACATAACGATAGCCACCGCGAGCCTCAACGCTCATTGGACCGCATACATCGGTATGTATTATTTCCAACAAGTTGGTTGCTCGCTCCATTGTTCCGGAGAACGGAGTCTTAGTCATCTTGCCCATGAGGCATGGTTCGCACGTGTCAAATGATTCATAATCAAGAGACTCCAAAAGTCCACCTGCATGGAGTTTCTTCATGCGTTTGACACCAATATGACCAAGGCGGCAGTGCCACAAGTATGTGGGACTATCATTATCAACCTTACATCGTTTGGTATTCACACTATGAATATGTGTAACATCACGTTTGAGATTCAATAAAAATAAACCATTGACCAGCGGGGCATGACCATAAAACATATCTCTCATATAAATAGAACAACCATTATTCTCGAATTTAAATGAGTAGCCATCTCGCATCAAACGAGATCCAGATACAATGTTCATGCTCAAAGCTGGTACTAAATAACAATTATTGAGGTTTAAAACTAATCCCGAAGGTAGATGTAGAGGTAGCGTGCCGACAACGATCACATCGACCTTGGAACCATTCCCGACGCGCATTGTCACCTCGTCCTTTGTCAGTCTCCGCTTATTCCGCAGCTCCTGTTTTGAGTTACAAATGTGAGAAACCGCACCGGTATCAAATACCCAGGAGCTACTACGAGCGCTGGTAAGGTACACATCAATAACATGTATATCATATATACCTTTGACGTTGTCGGCCTTCTTATCCGCTAAGTACTTGGGGCAGTTCCGCTTCCAGTGACCGGTTCCCTTGCAATAAAAGCACTCAGTCTCAGGCTTGGGTCCATTCTTGGGCTTCTTCCCGGCAACTGATTTACCGGGCGCGGCAACTGCTTTGCCGTCCTTCTTGAAGTTCTTCTTACCCTTGCCTTTCTTGAAACTGGTGGTCTTATTCACCATCAACACTTGATGTTCCTTTTTGATCTCCACCTCCGCTGATTTCAGCATCGAATATAACTCAGGAATGGACTTCTCCATCCCTTGCATATTGAAGTTCATCACAAAGCTCTTGTAGCTAGGTGGAAGCGACTGGAGGATTCTTTCAATAACCGAGTCATCCGGAAGATTAACTCCCAGCTGAGACAAGCGGTTGTGCAACCCAGACATTTTGAGTATGTGCTCGCTGACAGAACTATTTTCCTCCATCTTACAACTGAAGAACTTGTCAGAGACTTCATATCTCTCGACCCGGGCATGACCTTGGAAAACCATTCTCAGCTCTTGGAACATCTCATATGCTCCGTGTTGCTCAAAACGCTTTTGGAGCCCCGGTTCTAAGCTGTAAAGCATGCCGCACTGAACCAGGGAGTAATGATCACGGCGCGACTGCCAGGCGTTCATAACGTCTTGAGTTGCTGGGAAAATGGGTGCGTCACCTAGCGGTGCATCAAGGACATATGCTTTGTTGGAAGCTATGAGGATGATCTTCAAGTTACGGACCCAGTCCGTATAGTTGCTTCCATCGTCTTTCAGTTTGGTTTTCTCTAGAAACGCGTTGAAGTTGAGGGCAACATTAGCGTGAGCCATTTGATCTACAAGATAGATTGTAAAGACAATTTTAGACTAAGTTCATGATAATTAAGTTCATCTAATCAAATTATTTAATGAACTCCCACTCAGATAGACATCCCTCTAGTCATCTAAGTGATACATGATCCATATCAACTAGGCCGTGTCCGATCATCACGTGAGACGGACTAGTCATCAATGGTGAACATCTCAATGTTGATCGCATCTACTATACGACTCATGTTTGACCTTTCGGTCTCTCGTGTTCCGAGGCCATGTCTGTACATGCTAGGCTCGTCAAGTCAACCTAAGTGTTTCGCGTGTGTAAATCTGGCTTACACCCGTTGTATGCGAACGTTAGAATCTATCACACCCGATCATCACGTGGTGCTTTGAAACGACGATCCTTCGCAACGGTGCACACTTAGGGGGAACACATTTCTTGAAATTTTAGTGAGGGATCATCTTATTTATGCTACCGTCGTTCTAAGCAAATAAGATGTAAAAACATGATAAACATCACATGCAAATCATAAAGTGACATGATATGGCCAATATCATCTTGCGCCTTTGATCTCCGTCTTCGGGGCGTGGCATGATCACCATCGTCACCGGCACGACACCATGATCTCCATCATCATGATCTCCATCATCGTGTCATCATGAAGTTGTCTCGCCAACTATTACTTCTACTACTATGGCTAACGGTTAGCAATAAAGTAAAGTAATTACATGGCGTTTTTGATTGACACGTAGGTCATACAATAAATTAAGACAACTCCTATGGCTCCTGCCGGTTGTCATACTCATCGACATGCAAGTCGTGATTCCTATTACAAGAACATGATCAATCTCATACATCACATCCTTTTGGCCATATCACATCACATAGCATACCCTGCAAAAACAAGTTAGACGTCCTCTAATTGTTGTTGCAAGTTTTACGTGGCTGCTATGGGTTTCTAGCAAGAACGTTTCTTACCTACGCAAAAGCCACAATGGTGATATGCCAATTTCTATTTACCCTTCATAAGGACCCTCTTCATCGAATCCGATCCGACTAAAGTGGGAGAGACAGACACCCGCTAGCCACCTTATGCAACAAGTGCATGTCAGGCGGTGGAACTAGTCTCACGTAAGCGTACGTGTAAAGTCGGTCCGGGCCGCTTCATCCCACAATGCCGCCGAATCAAGATAGGACTAGTAACGGCAAGCAAATTGACCAAATCATCGCCCACAACTACTTGTGTTCTACTCGTGCATAGAATCTACGCATAGACCTAGCTCATGATGCCACTGTTGGGTAATGTAGTAATAATTCAAAAAAATTCCTACGTGGTACCAAGATCAATCTAGGAGATGCTAGCAACGAGAGAGAGGGAGTGCATCTTCATACCCTTGAAGATCGCTAAGCGGAAGCGTTGCAAAGAACGCGGTTGATGGAGTCGTACTCGCGGCGATTCAAATCGCGGAAGATCCGATCCAAGCGCCGAACGGACGGCGCCTCCACGTTCAACACACGTACAGCCCGGGGACGTCTCCTCCTTCTTGATCCAGCAAGGGGAGAGGAGAAGTTGAGGGAGAGCTCCGGCAGCACGACGGCGTGGTGGCGATGGAGCTCGTGGTTCTCCGGCAGAGCTTCGCTAAGCACTACGGAGGAGGAGGTGTAGGAGGGGGAAGGGCTGCGCCAGGGAAGGGGTGCAGCTCCCATGCGCCTCCCCACTATATATAGGGGTGGAGCGGGCTGGTTTCTTGCCCTCCAAGTCCATTGGGGCGTTGGCAAAGGTGGGAGGAAAGAAATCCCATCCTTTCCCTTCCCCACCGATTGTTATCCCCCCTTTTTAGGGATCTTGATCTTATCCCTTCGGGATATGATCTTATTCCTTCTAAGGGGGGGGATCTTGGTGCGCCTTGACCAGGGGTGTGGGTCCTTGGCCCCACTACCCACGTTCATGTGGGTCCCCCCATGCAGGTGGGCCCCACTTCGGAACCTTCTAGAACCTTCCCGGTACAATACCGAAAAATCCCG
Source organism: Elymus sibiricus (assembly GCA_039707655.1). Lineage (NCBI taxonomy): Eukaryota > Viridiplantae > Streptophyta > Magnoliopsida > Poales > Poaceae > Elymus > Elymus sibiricus. Next base: position 529,734,016 of record CM077675.1, read on the forward strand.
AACATTTTCCGGTGGACAAAATAGGACTTCCCATATATAAATCTTTACCTCCGGACCATTCCGGAACTCCTCGTGACGTCCGGGATCTCATCCGGGACTCCGAACAACTTTAGGTAACCACATACAATTCCCATTACAACTCTAGCGTCACCGAACCTTAAGTGTGTAGACCCTACGGGTTCGGGAACCATCCAGACATGACCGAGACACCTCTTCGGCCAATAACCAATAGCGGGATTTGGATACCCATATTGTCTCCCACATGTTCCACGATGATCTCATCGGATGAACCACGATGTCGGGGATTCAATTAATCGCGTATGCAATTCCCTTTGTCCATCGGTATGTTACTTGCCCGAGATTCGATCGTCGGTATCCCTATACTGTCGTCGTTTTGTCTCGACAGATGCCATGGGTAGGCTTATCGAGAGTGGTTGGGGCCGAAGGACGCCGACGGGCTCCGGGAGCGGGGTTAGGCACAAGCGGTGGCCGACACACGATGTACCCAGGTTCGGGGCCCTCCGTGGGAGGTCACACCCCTAGTCCTGCTTGGTCTAGTTTAGACAATGGAGAAGTTACAATGGTGCTCCTAGAGCTGTATGGCTAGAGGAGGAAGAAAGAGCTAGGTAGCCCTTGCTGCCTCCCTATGTGAGTGTGATATGTGAAGAGAGTCGACCCCGTTGCATGGGGGAGGCCCGGGGGGTTTTATAGGCCAACCCCCCAGGTTGCAATTGTTGGGGAACGTTGCATGGGAAACAAAAATTTTCCTACGCACACGCAAGATCTATCCATGGTGATGAGCATCTACGAGAGGGAGAGTGGATCTACATACCCTTGTAGATCGCTAAGCGGGAAGCGTTAAGAAACACGGTTGATGTAGTCGAACGTCTTCGCGATCCAAATCGCCGAGTGTCCCGCGATCCCATCATGATCCATCTCGCGATCCAATCTCGATCCGTCCCGCGATCCCATCACGATCCGTCCCGCGATCAAATCACGAACTGTCTCGCGATCTTGATCACGGTCCTTCCGATCTAGCGCCGAACGGACGGCACCTCCGCGTTCAGCACACGTACAGCTCGATGACGATCTCCGCCTTCTTGATCCAGCAATAGGGGCGGAGAGGTAGAAGAGTTCTCCGGCAGCGCGACGGCGTGGCGGCGATGGTGGTGGAACTAATTCCAGCAGGGCTTCGCCTAAGCACCGCTGAAACGATCTAGAGGAGAAACTGCGATCCAGAGGAGAGGCTAGCACGTGGCTATTAGGGTTATTTTTCTCCTCTAAATCCTCTAGTATATATAGGAGGGAGGGAGGGGAGGAGGCAGGCTCAAACCCTCAAGGGCTGGCCGAAATTGGAGGTGGAGGAGTCCTACTCCAATCCTACTAGGAGTAGGATTCCTCCTCTCCACTTGGAAACACTTTCCACCTTTGGGTTTTTTCCACCTCCAGCCACATGGGCCTTAGTGGGGGGCTTGGCCAGCCCACTAAGGGCTGGCTTGACTGCTCCCACAGCCCATGAGGCCCCTTGGGTCGAAATACCCCTCCCGATGGTTCCCGGTACCCCTCCCGGCACTCCCGGTACACTACCGAAGTACCCGAAACTTTTCCGGTGACCAAAACGGGACTTCCTATATATCAATCTTTACCTCCGGACCATTCCGGAGCTCCTCGTGACGTCCGGGATCTCATCCGGGACTCCGAACAACCTTCGGTCACCACCATACATAACTCTACTATATCAAAACGTCACCGAACCTTAAGTGTGCAGACCCTGCGGGTTCGAGAACTATGTAGACATGACCGAGACACCTCTACGGCCAATAACCAATAGCGGGACCTGGATGCCCATATTGGTTCCTACATATTCTACGAAGATCTTTATCGGTTGAACCTCTATGTCAAGGATTCAGTTAATCCCGTATGATGTTCCCTTTGTTTATCGGTATGTTACTTGCCCTAGATTCGATCGTCGGTATCTCTATACCTAGTTCAATCTCGTTACTGGCAAGTCTCTTTACTCGTTCCGTAATACAAGATCCCGTGGCTAACACCTTAGTCACATTGCTTGCAAGGCTTATAGTGATGTTGTATTACCGAGTGGGCCCTGAGATACCTCTCCGTCACACGGAGTAACAAATCCCAGTCTTGATCCATGCCAACTCAACAGACACCCTCAGAGATACCTGTAGAGCATCTTTATAGTCACCCAGTTACGTTGTGACGTTTGATACACACAAGGTATTCCTCCGGTGTCAGTGAGTTGCATGATCTCATGGTCATAGGAACAGATACTTTGACATGCAGAAAACAATAGCAATAAACTGACACGATCATATGCTACGTTTATAGTTTGGGTCTTGTCCATCACATCATTCTCCTAATGATGTGATCCCGTTATCAAATGACATCTCATGTCCATGGTCAGGAAACCTTCACCATCCTTTGATCAACGAGTTAGTTAACTAGAGGCTTACTAAGGACACAGTGTTGTCTATGTACCCACACATGTATTTGAGTTTCCAATCAATACAATTATAGCATGGATAATAAATGATTATCATGAACAAGGAAATATGATAATAACTAAATTATTATTGCCTCTAGGGCATATTTCCAACAGTCTCCCACTTGCACTAGAGTCAATAATCTAGTTCACATCACCATGTGATTTACATTGTCTTACACCCAATGAGTGCTGGGGTTCGATCATGCTTTGCATGTGAGAGAGGTCTTTAGTCAATGGTCTGCAACATTCAGATCCGTGTGTTCTTTTGCAAATCTATATGTCATACTGTCCACTTGGAGCTATTCCAAATGGCTGCTCCACTATACGTATCCAGATTGCTACTCAGAGTCATCCGGATTGGTGTTAAAGCTTGCATCGGCGTAACTCTTTACGACGAACTCTTTATCACCTCCATAATCGAGAAATATTTCCTTAGTCCTCTAGTTACTAAGGATAATCTTGACCGCTGTCCAGTGATCCACTCCTGGATCACTCTTGTACCCCTTGACAGACTCATGGCAAGGCACACACTAGGTGCGGTACACAGCATGGCATACTATACAGAGCCTATGGATAAGGCATAGGGGACGACCTTCGTCCTTTCTCTTTCTTCTGCCGTGGTCGAGCTTTGAGTCTCACTCAACTCCACACCTTACAAATCAGGCAAGAACTCTTTCTTTGACTGATCCATTTTGAACTCTTTCAAAATCTTGTCAAGGTATGTACTCATTGAAAGTTTTACCAAACGTCTTGATCTATCTCTATAGATCCTGACGCCCAACATTTAAGTAGCTTCATTCCAGGTTTTCCTTTGAAAAACTCCTTTTCAAACAACCCTTTATGCTTTCCAGGAATTCTACATTATTTCCGATCAACAATATGTCATCCACATATACTTATCAGAAATTCTATAGTGCTCCCACTCACTTTATTGTAAATACAAGTTTCTCATAAACTTTGCATAGACTCAAAAACTTTGATCACCTCATCAAAGCATATATTCCAACTCCAAGATGCTTGCTCCAGACCATAGAAGGATCGCTGGAGTTTGCATACCTTTTAGCATCCTTAGGACTGACAAAACCTTCTGGTTGTATCACATACAACCTTTCCTTATGGAAACCGATAAGGAAACTCTGTTTTGACATCCATCTGCTAGTTTTTCATAATCGAAAAATGCAGCAACTGCTAACATAATTCCAACAGACTTTAGCATCGCTACGGGTGAGAAAGTCTCATCGTAGTCAACTCCTTGAACTTGTGAAAAAACCCTTTGCCACAAGTCGAGCTTTATAGATGGTGAAATCACCGTCCGCGTCCGTCTTCCTTTTAAAAATCCATTTGTTCTGAATGGCCTATTGCCCTTCAGGTAATACTTCCAAAGCCCATACTTTGTTTTCTTACATGGATCCCATCTCGGATTTCATGGCCTCTAACCATTTCTCGGAATCCGGGCCCATCATTGCTTCTCCATAGTCTCGTAGGTTCATCGTTGTCCAACAACATGACCTCTAAGACAGGGTTGCCGTACCACTCAGGAGCAGCACGCGTCCTTGTCGACCTACGAGGTTCGATAGTAACTTGATCCGAAGCTTCATGATCATCATCATTAACTTCCTATTCAACCAACATAGGCTCCACAGAAACAATTTTCTGCGCTGCGCTACTCTCTGGTTGAAACAAAGGTTCAACAACCTCATCAAGTTCTATCTTCCTCCCACTCAATTCTTTCGAGAGAAAAACTCTTTCTCGAGAAAGCACCCGTTTTAGCAACAAAACACTTTGTGCTTGGATCTGAGATAGAAGGTTTACCCAACTGTTACGTTAGGGTATTCTATGAAGATGCATTTGTCCGCTTTGGGTTCGAGCTCATCAGGTTGAAAACCTTTTTCCACATAAGCGTCGTAGCCCCAAACATTAAGAAATGACAGCTTAGGTTTCTGCCAAACCAAAATTCATACGGTGTCATCTTAACGGACTTAGATGGTGCCCCTCTTTAAAGTGAATGTAGTTGTCTCTAATGCATAACCCCAAAATGATAGTGGCAAATCGATAAGAGACATCATAGTACGCACCATATCCAATAGAGCACGACCACGACGTTCGGACACACCATCACACTATGGTGTTCCAGGTGGCGTGAGTTGTGAAACAACTTCCACATTGTCTTAAGTTGTATACCAAACTCGTAACTCAGATATTTACCTCTACGATCATATCGTAGATATTTTATCTTCTTGTCACGATGATCTCAAACTTCACTCTGAATTTGTTTGAACTTTTCAAATGTTTCAGACTTGTGTTTCATTAAGTAAATATCCTCATATCTACTCAAATCATCAGTGAAGGTAGGAAAATAATGATATCCATCGCACGCTACAACACTCATTGGACCGTATACATCAACATGTATCATTTCCAATAAGTCAATTGCCCGTTCCATCAAGCCGGAAAACGGGGTTTTAGTCATCTTGCCCTTGAGGCATGGTCTGCATGTCTCAACCGATTCAAAATCGAATGAGTCCAAAGATCCATCAGCATGGAGTTTCTTCATGCGTTTTACACCAATATGACATTTAGCGCCAGTGCCACAAGTATATGGTACTATCATTATTAACTTCATATCTTTTGGCATCAATATTATGAACATGTGTATCACTACGATCAAGATTCAATAAACCATTCTCATTGGGTGCATGACCATTAAAGGTATTACTCATGTAAACAGAATAACTATTATTCTCTAACTTAAATGAATAACCGTATTGCAATAAACATGATCTAATCACGTTTATGCTCAACGTAAACACCAAATTTATTTAGGTTCATCACTAATCTCGAAAGTAGAGAGAGCGTGCGATGGTGATCACATCAACCTTGGAAACATTTCCAACACTCATCGTCACCTCACCCTTATCTAGTCTCCTTTTATTCCGTAGCTTTTATTTCTAGTTACTAACATTTAGCAACCGAACCGGTATCCAATACCCAGGTGCTACTAGGAGCACTAGTAAGGTACACATCAATAACACGTATATCAAATATACTTCTGTCGACGTTGCCAGCCTTCTTATCTACAGGGGTGTTCCGCTTCAGCGACCGTTCTCCTCATAATAGAAGCACTTAGTCTCGGGTTTAGGTTCAACCTTGGGTTTCTTTACTGGAGCAGCAACTGGCTTGCCATCCATGAAGTATCCCTCCTTGCCCTTGCCCTTCTTGAAACTAGTGGTTTTACTAACCATCAACACTTGATGCTCCTTCTTGATTTCTACCTTCGCGGTGTCAAACATCGCGAATAGATCAGGGATCATTATTTCTATCCCTGGCATTTTATAGTTCATCACGAAGCTCTAGTAGCTTAGTGACAGTGACTTGGAGAACTATATCAATCACTATCTTATCTGGAAGATTAACTCCCATTCGATTCAAGCGATTGTAGCACCCAGACAATCTGAGTATATGCTCAACGATTGAGCTATTCTCCTTCATCTTGCAGGCAAAGAATCTTGTTGGAGGTCTCATACCTCTCAACACGGGCACGAGCCTGAGATCCCAATTTCAGCTCTTAGAACATCTCATATGTTCCGTGACATTCAAAACGTTTTGGAGCCTCAATTCTAAGCCTTAATGCATGACGCACTGAACTATCAAGTAGTCATCAAAACGTGCCTGTCAGATGTTCACAACATCTACAGATGACGCTAGAGGGGGTGGCGCACCGAGCGGTGCATTAAGGACATAAGCCTTCTGTGCAACAATGAGGACAATCCTCAGATCACGGACCCAGTCCGCATCATTGCTACCATCATCTTTCAACTCTATTTCTCTAGGAACATATAAAAATTCAAGGGAGCTACAGCGCGAGCTAGTAATCTACAACATAATTTGCAAAGACATTTTGACTATGTTCATGATAATGAGTTTAGTTAATCATATTACTTAAAAACTCCCACTCAAATTGACATCCCTCCGGTCATTCGAGTGTCACATGATCCAAATCCACCAACTCAAGTCCGATCATCACGTGAGTTGAGGTGGTTTCAATGGTGAACATCTCCATGTTGATCATATCTACTATATGACTCATGTTCGACCTTTCGGTCTCTTGTGTTCCGAGGCCATGTCTGTACATGCTAGGCTCGTCAAGTTTAACCCGAGTGTTCCGCACGTGCAACACTGGCTTGCACCCGTTGTATGCGAACGTAGAGTCTATCACACCCGATCATCACGTGGTGTCTCGAAACGACGAACTTTCGCAACGGTGCACACTCGGGGAGAACACAATTTTATCTTGAAATTTAAGTGAGGGATCACCTTATAATGCTACCGTCGTCCTAAGCAAAATAAGATGCATAAAAGGATTAACATCACATGCAAATCATAAGTGACATGATATGGCCATGAACTTGTGCTTTTGATCTCCATCTCCAAAGCACCGCCATGATCTCCATCGTCACCGGCATGACACCATGATCTCCATCATCTTGATCTCCATCAACGTGTCACCATGAGGTTGTCGCGCCGACTGTTGCTTCCACGACTATTGCTAACTCATAGCGATAAAGTAAAGCAAAACGGCGAAAATAATTAAAGACAACTCTATGGCTCCTGCCAGTTGCCGTACTCATCGACATGCAAGTCGTGATATTCTATACAACACATGATCATCTCATACATCACATATATCTCATCATGTAATTGGCCATATCACATCACAACATACCCTGCAAAAACAAGTTAGACGTCCTCTAATTTGTTGATGCAAGTTTTACGTGGCTGCTACGGGTATCTAGCAAGAACGATTCTTACCTACGCAAAACCACAACGTGGTGTAGTGATTGCTTTTTAATCTTCTAAAAGAACCCTCTTCATTGAACCGATTCAACTAAAGTGAGAGAGACAGACACCCGCCAGTCACCTTTATGCAACAAGTGCACGCAGCGGTAAAACCAGTCTCGCGTAAGCGTACGCGTAATGTCGGTCCGGGCCGCTTCATCTCACAATACCGCCGAATCAAGTATCAACTAGTAACGGCAAGCAATATGTATACACCCACGCCCACAACTCCTTTGTGTTCTACTCGAGATCTCATCTACGCATAGACCTAGCTCAGATGCCACTGTTGGGGAACGTTGCATGGGAAACAAAATTTTTCCTACGCACACACAAGATCTATCCATGGTGATGAGCATCTACGAGAGGGAGAGTGGATCTACATACCCTTGTAGATCGCTAAGCGGGAAGCGTTAAGAAACGCGGTTGATGTAGTCGAACGTCTTTGCGATCCAAATCGCCGAGTGTCCCGCGATCCCATCACGATCCATCTCGCGATCCAATCTCGATCCGTCCCGCGATCCCATCATGATCCGTCCCGCGATCAAATCACGAACTGTCTCGCGATCTTGATCACGGTCCTTCCGATCTAGCGCCGAACGGACGGCACCTCCGCGTTCAGCACACGTACAGCTCGATGACGATCTCCGCCTTCTTGATCCAGCAATAGGGGCGGAGAGGTAGAAGAGTTCTCCGGCAGCGCGACGGCGTGGCGGCGATGGTGGTGGAACTAATTCCAGCAGGGCTTCGCCTAAGCACCGCTGAAACGATCTAGAGGAGAAACTGCGATCTAGAGGAGAGGCTAGCACGTGGCTATTAGGGTTATTTTTCTCCTCTAAATCCTCTAGTATATATAGGAGGGAGGGAGGGGAGGAGGCAGCCTCAAACCCTCAAGGGCTGGCCGAAATTGGAGGTGGAGGAGTCCTACTCCAATCCTACTAGGAGTAGGATTCCTCCTCTCCACTTGGAAACACTTTCCACCTTTCCACCTTTGGGTTTTTTCCACCTCCAGACACATGGGCCTTAGTGGGGGGCTTGGCCAGCCCACTAAGGGCTGGCTTGACTCCTCCCACAGCCCATGAGGCCCCTTGGGTCGAAATACCCCTCCCGATGGTTCCCGGTACCCCTCCCGGCACTCCCGGTACACTACCGAAGTACCCGGAACTTTTCCGGTGACCAAAACGGGACTTCCTATATGTCAATATTTACCTCCGGACCATTCCGGAGCTCCTCGTGACGTCCGGGATCTCATCCGGGACTCCGAACAACCTTCGGTCACCACCATACATAACTCTACTATACCAAAACGTCACCGAACCTTAAGTGTGCAGACCCTGCGGGTTCGAGAACTATGTAGACATGACCAAGACACCTCTACGGCCAATAACCAATAGCGGGACCTGGATGCCCATATTGGTTCCTACATATTCTACGAAGATCTTTATCGGTTGAACCTCTATGTCAAGGATTCAGTTAATCCCGTATGATGTTCCCTTTGTTTATCGGTATGTTACTTGCCCGAGATCCGATCGTCGGTATCTCTATACCTAGTTCAATCTCGTTACTGGCAAGTCTCTTTACTCGTTCCGTAATACAAGATCCCGTGGCTAACACCTTAGTCACATTGCTTGCAAGGCTTATAGTGATGTTGTATTACCGAGTGGGCCCTGAGATACCTCTCCGTCACACGGAGTAACAAATCCCAGTCTTGATCCATGCCAACTCAACAGACACCCTCAGAGATACCTGTAGAGCATCTTTATAGTCACCCAGTTACGTTGTGACGTTTGATACACACAAGGTATTCCTCCGGTGTCAGTGAGTTGCATGATCTCATGGTCATAGGAACAGATACTTTGACATGCAGAAAACAATAGCAATAAACTGACACGATCATATGCTACGTTTATAGTTTGGGTCTTGTCCATCACATCATTCTCCTAATGATGTGATCCCGTTATCAAATGACATCTCATGTCCATGGTCAGGAAACCTTCACCATCCTTTGATCAACGAGTTAGTTAACTAGAGGCTTACTAAGGACACAGTGTTGTCTATGTACCCACACATGTATTTGAGTTTCCAATCAATACAATTATAGCATGGATAATAAACGATTATCATGAACAAGGAAATATGATAATAACTAAATTATTATTGCCTCTAGGGCATATTTCCAACAGCAATATGAATAAGAGATCTCGGGGGGCCCTAGCCGGCAGCCTCTCTGACCGACTGTGGGGGCCGCCGGTCGTAGGGCCTCGTCGTCAGTAGGGCCCGCCGGCTGCAGGGTCCCGTCGGGAGCCGGCAGAGTCCGCGTGGTGGGTCCCCGTGCCGGTCACGTCGCGGCACGGGCCGCCCGTCGGGGCGTCGTCTTGTGGCAGCCGGCCGTCGTCAGCAGTACGGCCGGTCATACTGTAGCCATGCCGGGGCAGGTAATGGAGTAGGTCGAAGCGTGCCGGCACTGTCGCCCCGCCCGGTCGCGGTCAGCCAGGGTCAGCGGTCACTGTGGCCATGCGTGGCCGTGCGCCAGCGGTCACTGTGGCCGCGCTGGGTACGTCGTGGGGGTCTTGTCTTGTCGTTGTACGGGTGCGCAGAGGAAAGGGACAGGAGTTGGTCCGTCCGAAGGTCAGCGGAAGAGCCGGCCGGGAAGCAGTCGGCTGCAAGCCAGGCGTCCGGCTCCTCGACCAGCCGGCCATGGGCGAGCCGGCAGCGGACCTGCCGGCTTCTCGCCAGCCGGTCCTGAGGCAACCGGCGGCCCGCAGCCGGTCGCGACTCAGCCGGCCGTGGACCAGCTGGCGGTGTGGATTTTCTTCAAGCGGGGGGGGGGGGGGGGGGAGGACCCCGCAGCTTTGGCCTACCCAGGGGTAATAACCCCGTCAGTAGTCCCCGAAGCCGGCGGGGGCTCACGTCTGCCTGACGAGGGGGATCCGGCGGCTTCCTCCAGGCGATGCTTTTATCTTCCGCGCGGAGCCGAACGGCCGGGCGAGGCGGTGGCCGCCCCCGAAGCCTCGGGCTCCGACGCGCCGCTCCGGGCCTCGTGCCGGCCCGCGGCGCGCCACGCGGGGCGTAATGAAGCCACGGGGCCCGCGCGCGCGTGGGCAGACGGGACGTCGCCCTGGGCCTAGCCCGCTAGGCCGCGGACGTAGCCTAGTAGGCCTCGGGCCGCAGGCTGAGATCTTCTGTGCCCGGACCACGGTGGTCGCGTTCTGAGGCGCCCACGATCTCGCGGGTATCTCGGGGGAGTGGGCGCAGTTAATCCCCACCTCCCTCGGGCGTCGCCCCCTTATTTAAAAGGGGAGGGCAAGGGGCGGAGGCATTTGCGCTCCTCTTGCCCCCTTCGTCTTCTTCCTCTTTGCCTTCCCTGCTCGCCTCGCACCGCAGATCCGTCCGTACGCCGCACCGTGCCGCCCCGCCGCAACGATGGCTGACGGCCCGCATGGTAGCTGGGGAGGCTCCGTCGTCACGAAGGAGGACATTGCGAAGCTCCGCCGCGCCCGCATGCTGCCGCCGGAGGAGCGCGTGATCGCCCGCGCGCCAGGCGGTGAGGTGGTGTCTAGACCTCAGGCGGGGGAGCACGTCGTCTTTGCCTGTCACTTCCTGCGCGGATTCGGCCTGCCGATGAGCCTCTTCTTCCGTCTTTTGATGGACACCTTCGATCTCCAGCCGCACCACCTCGGCCCCAACGCCATTCTCTACATCGCGAGCTTCGTGACCTTGTGCGAGGGGTATCTTGGGATGCTTCCCTTCGTGGAGCTCTTCAGGAAGCGCTTTTATCTCAAGGCCCTGAAGAACAAGGACGAGGTGCCGTACGCCTGCGGGGGCGCGGTGGTGTGTTGCCGCGGCCCGCAGTTTCCCTGCATCGACCTCATCGACTCCGTCAAGGGGTGGAATCGGACATTATTCTACGTGAAGAATGCCGACCCGCAGCGGGATTACATCCGGCTGCCAGCATTTGTCAATGCCCCGTCTTCTGGAGCGAACTGGTCGGGGACCGGTCCGCCTGGGGCCGTGCTCGGAGAGCTTGGCCGGCTCCAGACGATGAGGGGCGGAGAGGGGCTTGTTGCTTCGGACCTGGTGGCCGCCTTCATCGCGCGCCGGGTGCTGCCCCTCCAGTTGAGGCCGCACCGGATCTGTGACATGTCCGGCCGGCGGGACCCCTGCCGGCTGTCCACCGTCGAGCTGACGCCGGCTCAAGTGGCGAAGCGGGTGAACGCCATCACGACCTTCAAGCTTACGCCGGGGACTTGGTCCCTTGGCAAGGAGCCGTACAGCCGGCAGAACCCGGCACCCCTGGTATGCCCCGTTGAGGTGAATTTTCTTTTTCTTTTCGAATCTTTCCAGCCGGACTCCGAACTCACCCGGCGTGCTGACCGCAGCTTTTCGTTCGATAGAACACGCCGGACGGCCCGCACCCCCAGATTTTCGAGGCGGAGCGCGCCGAATCCGACCCCGAAGACTTCGAGCCGGGAGGCGGAGCCGAAGAGGGGGTCGACTCCTCGGGAGCGGCCGAGGCGGGGGGCGACCCGGGAGCCAGCGGGTCCCGAGCGGCTGGTGAGTCCTCCTCCGGCCCCACGATCAAAGATTGGACCGATGATGATGGCGATGATGATGACGTCCGGATTCTGGACGCGCCTCCCCCCGCAGCCAGGCGGCCGGGACCTCTCGTCGGGAGAAGAGGCCGGCTCAGGGGGAGCCGGCAGCCCAACCGCCGGCCCGCAAACTGGTGAAGGCGGTTATAGCGAAGCCGCCGGTGCGGGCCAAGCGGGCCCTTCCTGTCGTCGCCGGGTAAGTACCTCGGTTCTTGGGGGTGTTTCTCTTAGTAAGTTACGCGCCGGCAGGTGGCTGAGTGTTCGTCTGTTCCAGGGACCCCGTCGAGCTCCACGATGTGGAGTCGACAGCCGGCTCGGTGGAGCCCGCCAGCCAGCTGGCCCTGGAGCATGCAGCCACGCTGCGTGAGGAGAAGAGGAGGCTCGCGGGTCTGCGAGCCTCGAAGTCAGGAGCCCAGGGCGGGACCTCATGCTCCGGGGCCTCGAGCGGCGGGAGACGGAGGCGGTCCGCGGACCCTGCATGGGTGTCGGATTCGGCGGCGGAGTCGGCTCGTACGTCGAGACCTCCACCGAACGAGCCGCGAAGGCCGGCTGCGGAGGCGGTCGCGACTTCGCCCGGGGCGGAAGTGGCCCGGCCGGGAGGGGCAGCCCCCAAGCCGGTAGCCCCCGAGCCGGCCCCGGAGGGGCCCCCGCAGGCGGAGCCGGCGGTGACGCCGCCCGTCACCGAGCCGGCCACGATCGTCGTGCCGGAGGCCCCGGCAGCGCCGGAGGAGCCAGCCAAGGAGGCGGAGACGCCGGCCACCGCGACGGGAGAGGGGGAAACGACGCCCGACGTGGGGCAGTCGGGAACCGATTCCCGGGCCCTTGTGGTCAGCGAGCGCCCCCCGGCAGCCGGCGCCGAGGCGGATGCCGGGGCGAGCGGCGGGGGGAGCCGGTCCCGGAGGTCCATGCTGGACGTGATCCAGGACTAGGAGGCGCTGGCCCGCGTGCCGGCCGTCCTGCCTCCGCCGGTCGGCGGCCCGGTCCCGGCGCTCGAGGAGCTGGGCAGCGTTCTGGCGCGGTGCTGTGAGGAGCTGGCCAAGTTTACTGAAGCGGCCGACAGCGCCCTGCAGCGCGCAGAGGTAACCCTTTTTTGTCTTTGTCGAATTTTCAGTGGGGGCGCGCAAGCGCACCCACTGGGTGTAGCCCCGAGATGCGGGCCGGCTGACCGGCTGCGAGGCAGCCGGGCCGGATCTTCTTTTGCTTGTTTTTTACTGGTTTCTTGGAGTAGGCGGGGAGCTCCAGGCGGCAGGAGCTTTTTGACGAGGCGGTCGCCATCCACAACCGTGGCAAGCACGGCTATTACCGTCTGGAGGAGGAGCTGAAGAAGGCGAAGGGTACGTCAGTTCCAGTGGGGGTGCGCGAGCGCACCAACTGGGTGTAGCCCCCGAGAGTCAGGCCAGCTGCTCGGCAGTCAGCACGGGTCTTGTGCGTTTTGCTGATCGTAGTCGATACTTCTGCAGGGGACCTGGACATCCTGACCTCCATCCGGGAGAAAAGGGATGAGGTGGCCTCCGAGCAGGACCGGCTGGCGCAGAACGTCCAGGCGATCACCTCGGAGCGAGACCGGCTGGCCGGCCTGCTGGTGGACGGGCAGGCGGCCCAAGAGCGCCTGAGCACGGAGCTGCAGCGGGAGGTGACGGCCAAGGAAGGCGCCGTCAAGCAGGCGGCTGACGCCGCCCAAAGGACCGCCGCCCTCCAAGGCGAGGTGACCAGCCTCGAGAAGGCGCTTGAGGTGCGCGGAGCCGCCCTTGCCCAAGCGGAGGCGGCGCTGGCACGTGAGAAGGAGGCGGTGCTGCATTTTGCCATCGAGATGGATGATGCCTTTCAGCGTAAGTCTTGACTTTCTCCCCAGCCGGCTGTGTTTTTCTTGCCCTCGAGGTGTTTTCTGACTCCGGCTTTTCTTTCTTCAGAGCGGTTCCCGGAAACCCAGCGCTGTGCTGAGCGAGCCGTGGTGGGCCACCGGGAGGATCTGCGGCAGCGCGGGCGGGAGCGCGAGGAGGATGCCGGCTGGGACGTAGATGAGCTTGGGTTGGCCGTGGAGAACCGGCTGATCCACCTCCAGTGCAGCGTGGAGCGGCTAAAGACAGCCGGCAAGGAGGTGATCGCCGCCTTGTGGCCGGGTCGTGGGGCCCCAGAGAACCGCGTGGCGCTATGGTTGGAGAACGCCAGGGCCCGGCTCGAGGTCTGGAAGGCGTCGGCGGCCCGAGCCGGTGCGCAGATGGCGCTCCGGTTCGTCACGTCGTGGTATACCGGTGTCAATTTAGACCGGCTGGCCACGATGCGTGACGTCTCGGCGGCGGAGCGGGCGGCCCGTGAAGATGCCCTTGTCCGTCGGGCCAACGAGCTTGCCTCGTATGTCGACCCGGACGAGCTTCTGCCGGTACTTGGCGAGGACGGCGAGCCGGTTGCTGAGGACTCCTTCGGCATCCCTCAAGGCCCGGAGGACGATGAGGTCGCCGACGAGAGCACTGCCTCCAGCACCGACGGTGGCACCAGTGCCACAGAAGCCATGGAGGTGGACCCGAAGGCTGCAGCTTCTTCTGGGCCGACCGTCGAGCCGGCTGACGACGCGTCGGTGGCCTGAGCCGCCCCGCATGTTTATCTGTTTTTGCCTTTTGCTGCAATCATTTGTGTTTAAGACACTTTTCCACCCACTGGGTGTGGGTGTATTGTAATGAACCTTCGGCCGGTGGCCGCTTATCGTTTTAACTTGTGCCGTTAAAAATAAGTGTGCGTGTCGGCTCTTCTTTTGCCTTTCGCCTTTTGACTTGTGTCGCACACCGGGATTCCTTCCGGCTTCCGCCCCGCCTGCCAGCCAGCCGGGAGCCGGTCTGGGACAGGGATGAGGCATCATCCTTGGGAAAACAAGCGGGCTTTTAGAGTCATCTGGTTAGGGCTAGGTTGAGCCGGCAGTGGCCGGTTGCTGGAAATAACATAGTTCAGTTGGGTCTGTCCGGCTGCCGCTCGTTGGCTGACCTTCGTGTGAGAAGTTCCTTCCTACCCCGTAGTCCCGTTAGCCGGACAGCCGGGAGCCGGTCTGTGGCTGGTTAGGGGGGGGGGGTGGTGGAAGGTTGCTTGCTCACATTACTTGTCCGCCTCGGAGGGGAGCCGACGAGCCCCCGGGCCAGGGAGCCGGACCCGGGTGATGTGCTTTAAATAACGAGAAAACTTTGGAAGGATTGAAAAAAAGGGGCGTGCCCCAAGTGCCGGCTTGGGGCCCCCGTTGCATTCATAAACCCAAAAGGGAAGGATATATACATACACTGGTTCTTAGCAGTAAAATGGACGGAGGAGCGCCGCGTTCCACGGGCGCTCCGTTTCCTCGCCGGAGGCGTCTCTCTTGCGCTTCTGCGGCTTCTGGGCGTCTATTAGATAGTATGCGTTGTTGTGCAGCGCCCTGCTGACGATGAACGGGCCCTCCCATGGGGAGGACAGCTTGTGCTGGCCGATAGTTCGCTGGATCCGCCTGAGCACCAAGTCTCCTTCGCGGAAGGAGAGTGGCTGGATTCGCTTACTGTGGTAGTGCCGGAGCTTCTGCTGGTAGATGGCCGTCCGGCTCAGAGCCAGCTCGCGGGCCTCCTCGACGAGGTCGACGCCGTCTTCTCTCGCTTCCTTTGCGTCCTTCGTCGTATACAGGGTAACCCGAGGCGAATCGAACTCGATGTCGGTGGGGATGATTGCCTCGGACCCATACACGAGAAAGAACGGGGTGTAGCCGGTCGACCGGTTGGGCGTGGTCCTGAGGCTCCAGAGGACAGCCAGCAGCTCTTCGATCCAGCAGCCGGCTGACCTGACCAGTGGTGCCACGAGCCGAGGCTTGATGCCGGACAGGATCAGGCCGTTGGCCCTCTCGACCTGGCCGTTTGACTGCGGGTGGGCGACAGACGCCAAATCGAGCCGGATGCCCTGCTTGGAGCAGAAACATGCTAGCGCGCCCTTGGCGAAGTTCATGCCGTTGTCGGTGATGATGCTGTGGGGGACGCCGTAGCGGACCGTGATGTCTTCGATGAACCGGACGGCCATGGGGCCGTCCAGTTTCTTGATTGGCCTGGCCTCGATCCACTTGGTGAATTTGTCGACGGCTACCAGCAGATGCGTCATGCCGCCTCGTGCGGTCTTGAATGGTCCTACCATGTCCAGCCCCCAGACAGCAAAAGGCCACGAGAGGGGGATGGTCTGGAGGGCTGAAGCCGGCAGGTGGCTCTGCGTGCTGAAGCGTTGACAACCTTCGCACTTGTCGACCAGTTGCTTGGCCGCTTCCAAAGCAGTCGGCCAGTAAAAGCTGTGGCGGAACGCCTTGGCCACCAGGGTCCTGGAGGCGGCGTGGTGACCGCACTCGCCCTGGTGGATGTCGAGGAGGATCTCTTGCCCTTTTTCCAGCTCGACGCAGCGTTGGAAAACGCCGGTGGTGCTGCGATGAACCAGCTCGTTGTTGATGATGCTGTAGGCCGAGGCTCGGCGCTGGATTTGTCTTGCTGCTGCCTCGTCAGAGGGGAGCTCGCCTCGTAGGAGAAACGCCAGGATAGGCTGGGCCCACGAGGGAGCCGAGATGGGAGCCGGCTCGGGCTCGAGCGGGACGTTGGAGGCGGCGGGAGCCCCCGGGTCCGGAAGACCAGTCCCCGGGACCGGCTCACCAATCCCCGTGGTCGGAAGGCCAGCCCCGGGTCCGGAAGACCAGTCCCCGGGTCCGGAAGACCAGCCCCCGGGCCCGGCTCGCCAGCCGCCGGGAGTGAACCGGGGGAAGGAGCGTCGATTGTCATCATGACGGCCGCGGGCTCAGAGCCGGCCGTTGCGGATGTGGCCGGCTCGACAGCCGGAGATGGCGGAGCCGGTGAAGTTACCATAGCCGGCGGGGCCGGCTGGGCAGCCGGATCCGACGACGGGCCGGCTGCGTTAGCCGGCATGAAGATGGACTCCGATTCGGGAGAGGGCTTGATCGAAGGCTTGAGGAGCCGCTTGAGGGAGACGCCGGCTGGGATGGCCTGCCGGGTGGAGCCGATCTTTGCCAGCGCATCGGCCGCCTCGTTGTCTGCACGGGGGACGTGATGGAACTCACAGCCCTCGAAGGACTGGTGAGCTGCTGGACGAGGAAGCGATAGCTGGCCATGTTGGTGTCCCTGGCGTCCCACTCGCCAGAGACTTGCTGCACCACGAGGTCGGAGTCGCCGAAGCATATGATGCGCTGGATGCCGATCTCCTTGGCGAGCCGGAGGCCGTGGACGAGGGCCTCGTACTCGGCCACGTTGTTGGAGGTGGCGAAGTGGATCTGGAGCGCGTACTTGAGCTTGTCTCCCCTTGGGGATGACAAAGACGATGCCGGCTCCCAGGCCGGCTCGCATCTTCGAGCCGTCGAAGTGCATACGCCAATGTGTGGAGTTGGGTGGAGGTGGCACGAACTGGGTTTCGGCCCAGTAGACGAGGAAGTCGGCCATCGCTTGTGACTTGATGGCGGTGCGTGGCTCATACCGTATCTCGTAGTCGGCGAGGGCGATGGTCCACTTGGCAATCCGGCCGGTGGCGTCCCGGCCGCACATGATTTCGCCTAGCGGCGCTGGGCTCACGACGGTGATGACGTGCTCCTGGAAGTATTGCTTGATCTTCTGGGCGGCGAAGTATATGCCATAGCACATCTTCTGGTAGTGGGGGTAGTTCTGCTTGGAGGCGGAGAGGACCTCGCTGAGGTAGTAGACGGGACGCTGGATCGGCAGCGCTTTGCCTTCCTCCGGCCGCTCCACCACCAAGACGACGCTAATGACGCGCGTGGTTGCCACGATGTAGGCGAGCAGAGGCTCCTTCTCGGCCGGCGCGGCCAGGATGGGCGCGCTGGTGAGGGCCCGCTTGAGACCGCGGAACGCCTCGTCCGCCTCGTCGGACCAGTCAAACATGGCCGGCTTCTTCTAGGGATCGCGGCCCGGCTCGACCAGAGCTGTCTTGCGTAGGAGCCAGTAGAAGGGCAAGGCCTTCTCGCCCAGCCGGCTGATGAACCGGCTGAGGGAGGCGAGGCAGCCGGTGAACTTCTGGACGTCGCGGAGCCGGGTTGGCTTGGGCATGCGCTCGATTGCCCTGATCTTCTTGGGGTTAGCTTCGATGCCGCGGGCGGACACGAAGAAACCCAAGAGTTGGCCGGCTGGAACGCCGAAGACACACTTCTCCGGGTTGAGCTTGATCTTGTACTCGCGTAGGTTGGCGAATGTTTCCCGGAGATCGTCGAGGAGGCTGAAATGCTTCTTGGACTTGATGACGATGTCGTCAACGTAGACGTGGACGTTCCTGCCTATCTGAGGCAGGAGGCACTTCTGCATGCAGCGCTGGAAGGTAGCGCCTGCATTCTTCAGGCCGAAGGACATGGTGATGTAGCAGTAGGTCCCGAAAGGGGTGATGAAGGAGGTTTTCAGCCGGTCGGCCGGGTCCAGCTTGATCTGGTGATAGCCGGAGTAGGCGTCCAGGAAAGACAGCAGGTCGCATCCGGCCGTGGAGTCGATGACTTGATCGATCCGCGGCAGGGCGAACGGGTCCTTGGGGCACGCCTTGTTCAGGCTCGTGTAGTCGATACACATGCGCTAGGTCTTGTTCTTCTTCAGCACCAGGACTGGGTTGGCCAGCCAGTCCGGGTGAAACACTTCCATGATAAAGCCGGCTGCGAGCAGCCGGGCGATTTCTTCTCCTATAGTACGACACTTCTCCTCGGAGAAACGGCGCAGGGGTTGCTTGACCGGCTTCGCGTCCGGTCGTGCATGAAGCTTGTGCTCGGCGAACTTCCTCGGAACACCCGGCATGTCCTTGGGAGACCATGCGAAGATGTCCCGATTCTCATGGAGGAAGTCGACGAGCTCGCTTTCCTATTTGCTGTCGAGGCGGGAGCCGATGGTGACGCACTGGGTGGGGTTAGCCGGGTCAAGCGGCACCTGCCTGGTGTCCTTGGACGGCTGGAACGAGGCTTCGCCGACCGACTGGGATGGAGGAGCCGGCATGGCCGGCTGGCCAGAGGTGTGGGCCATGAGCCGGTCGAGCTGCCGCTTCTCCTCCGCTATCTCCAGGGCTTCGGCCAGCCGGCTGCCGTCTCGTGTGCACGCGATTGACATCTTGTAGTCGCCGGCTATGGTGATGATACCCTTGGGACCCGGCATCTTGAGCTTGAGGTAGGCGTAATGGGGGATCACCATGAACTTGGCGAGAGCCGGCCGGCCCAGCAGCGCATGGTAAGGACTGTAGAGGTCCACTACCTCGAACCACACTGGTTCGTGGCGGAAGTGGTTGTGGTCGCCGAAGAGGACGTCGAGCTTGATCTTGCCGACGGGGGTGCAGGACTTTCCCGGCATGATGCCGTGGAAAACCGTCCGGCTTGCTTGCAGGTCCTCCACCTTGAGTTCCAGCTTGTGCATCGTATCGAAGTAAAGGATGTTGATGCTGCTGCCCCCATCGATCAGCACCCGCGAGAAGCAGCACGAGCGCCTCTCGGAGGTGATGGTGGGATCAAGGATGAGGGCGTAGCTGCCCGGGCTTGGCATCATTGCCGGGTGGTCAGCCCGGCTCCAGGTGACTGGCTTCTCGGACCAGTGCATGAACTGGGGAGTCGCGGGCATAGTGGCATTCACCTCGCGGCGGAGCCGGCACTGAGCGTGCTTGTCCATCTCTTCACTGGTGAAGACGACGTAGGAACCGTCTTGGATGGGGAACTGATCGAGCAGCTGGCCGTCATTCTGAGCCGGAGCCGGGGCCTGAGCCGGAGCGGGAGCCGGAGGCGGCGCCGACGCGCGAGGAGGCGGCGGGGGAGGAGTCGGAAGACCCTCGCCCCGGGCCAGCCGCTGTGAGAAGCTGCACTACCGGAGCGTGTGCGTGGCCGGCTTTGAGCCGGAATGGTGTTTGCAGGGGAGGTCGAGCATCTGCTCGAACGTGAGCTTGGGCTGCCAGGCAGCTTTGCCGGTGCGCTGACGCTGGCTGGATGCCTGGGCAGCCGGCTGCTCTTCCTCGATTGAGGCAACCTGTCGGCTCCCGTAGCGGGGATCCAGCTGGTCGGCCTTGCGCTTGTTGTTCTGCTGCCGCCGGTTGTCGGCGGCCGCCCGCGGCGCGGCGGGCAGAGGAACCGGTTTGGCTGGCGTGGCGACCTTCATCCGCATAGCAGAGTCGGCCGTGGCGTACTTGTCCGCCTTGGCCATCATGTCCGCCAGGGTAGCCGGCTTGGAGCATAGGAGCTTGTGCTTAAGGTGGGTGCCGTCTCGGCAACCCTCGATGAAGTATTGGATGGCCTGCACCTCGTGCATCCCTTCGCAGGAGTTGCGGAGCTCGGTCCAACGCGTGAGGTATTCGCGGAGGGGCTCTTTCGGCCCCTGGACGCACATGGCCAGCTCGCGGGGCCGGCCGGGCCGCTTGTTGGTGCCGGTGAAGTTGCGGACGAACGCTTCTTCGAAGTCCGTCCAGGTGTTGATGCTGCCGGCTACCAGGCTGTTCAGCCAGGTGCGGGCCGAGCCGATCAGCATAAGGGGAGCGTAGCGAACGGCTATGCGCTTGTTCCCCCTGGCGATGCCGACTGCAGTGGTGTAGTCGATCAGCCAGTCCTCCGGCTTCGCGGCCCCGTTGTACTTTGGGGTGTCGCGGGGAAGCGTGAAGCCGGGCGGGAATGACTCCTTGCGAATCCGGGGGCCGAAGCACGCCGGGCCAATCGAGCCCTCCTCCTCGAGGAGAGCCGACTGCGCCAGCCGGTTGAGGCGGAGCCGCGCATCGTTTTCGCTGTGGGGGACCCGCTGCCCGAGCCAGGACGCAAGCTCGGGGCGGACGGCCGGCGGGATGGACCGCGCCGGTTCCTGTCGTGGAGGCGGAGTGTGTCCACGGCTACGCCGCCTACCGCCAGCCGGCGCTTCGTCGCGGCGGTTGCCGCCAGCCGGGTTGTTGCTGCGCCAGCTGTTCACAGCCGGCCGCTCATTCCCGCGTGACTGGGAACGCCGAACGTTGCTTCCCTCGGCGTGCCGGCCGGAGGGACGAGGGGCGCTGGAGTGCTGAGCCGGCCGACGGTCAGCAGCCCCAGCGTCCTCGCCCTTGGGACGGGGAATCTCGGAGACGGCTCCGCCTGGGGCGAAACCGACTTGTTGCGCATTGGCAGTGTCGATGAGGTCCTTGATTTGCCGCTCGCGCGCGGCACGCTCCTCACCCACCAAGGTAGCCAGATCCTCGTAGGCTACCTTGGCGGCCCGCAGGTTGGCCGCGGGGGTGTCGTAGACGGGAAGGCGGCCGCCAAGGATTTCCGCGACCACGCGGCCGCGGTCACGCACAGCCCCACACCGGCTGGGCTCGGTGCCAGCCGAGGTAAGACCATATGCGGAGGCGTACTCCCGCTGCGCGGCTTCCATCCGGCACCGCTCGGTCGCGAGGGCGCTGGCGTCTTTGAATAATACACGGCGAGCCGCCTCCAGCTCGGTTCTGGCGGTGGCCGGGTCCGCCGTCGGGGCGATGGGGGTGCTCAGACCCCGGAGGGTAGCGGCGAGCGGGTCAGAAGTACCAGCGCGGGCGGCGGCCGCGTCGGCCTCGGCCCGCGCACGGCCCGAAGTGGTGGAGGAGGCGGTGACCATTACTCCCGCGCAAACGCGGGAGCCGTCAGCTTCGCCCGTGGGGAGTGCACCCACGGACGCGGGGGGATCGGTGCAGTCGAGCACCCAGCTAGGGTACTCGTCGGCCGCTGGCCCGCCAGTGAGGCTTAGCTTGCCGAAACGCTCGGCGAGCGTGGCGACGTCAAGTGCGGAGTCGCGGCCGTGGCACTCGTTGGAGAGGCCGGCAACGTCGCCCGCAGGGCCTGCCGGAGCAAGCCCCACGAGCATGCAATTCTGCCCGGGCGCGGGGCGGCCGGGGGAAGTGGTGAAGGGCCCCGCCCGGAGCGTGACTCCGGCCGGCGCCACGGACGGCCCCACGGTGGGTGCCAACTGTCGTCGTTTTGTCACGGCAGATGCCATGGGTAGGCTTATCGAGAGTGGTTGGGGCCGAAGGACGCCGACGGGCTCCGGGAGCGGGGTTAGGCACAAGCGGTGGCCGACACACGATGTACCCAGGTTCGGGGCCCTCCATGGGAGGTAACACCCCTAGTCCTGCTTGGTCTAGTTTAGACAATGGAGAAGTTACAATGGTGCTCCTGGAGCTGTATGGCTAGAGGAGGAAGAAAGAGCTAGGTAGCCCTTGCTGCCTCCCTATGTGAGTGTGATATGTGAAGAGAGTCGACCCCGTTGCATGGGGGAGGCCCGGGGGGTTTTATAGGCCAACCCCCCGGGTTGCAATATGAATAAGAGATCTCGGGGGGCCCCAGCCGACAGCCTCTTTGACCGGCTATGGGGGCCACCGGTCGTAGGGCCTCGTCGTCGGTAGGGCCCGCCGCCTGCAGGAGCCGGCGGAGTCCGCGTTGTGGGTCCCCGTGCCGGTCACATCGCGGCACGGGCCGCCCGTCGGGGCGTCGTCTTGTGGCAGCCGGCCGTCGTCAGCAGTACGGCCGGTCATACTGTAGCCATGCCGGGGCAGGTAATGGAGTAGGTCGAAGTGTGCCGGCACTGTCGCCCCGCCCGGTCGCGGTCAGCCAGGGTCAGCGGTCACTGTGGCCATGCGCGGCCGTGCGCCAGCGGTCACTGTGGCCGCGCTGGGATACGTCATGGGGGTCTTGTCTTGTCACTGTTCGGGCGCGCAGAGGGAAGGGACAGGAGTTGGTCCGTCCGAAGGTCAGCGGAAGAGCCGGCCGGGAAGCTGTCGGCTGCAAGCCAGGCGTCCGGCACCTCGACCAGCCGGCCGTGGGCGAGCCGGCAGCGGACCTGCCGGCTTCCCGCCAGCCGGTCCTGAGGCAACCGGCGGCCCGCAGCCGGTCGCGACTCAGCCCGCCGTGGACCAGCCGGCGGCGTGGATTTTCTTCAAGCGGGGGGGGGGGGGGAGGAGGACCCCGCAGCTTTGGCCTACCCAGGCGTAATAAACCCGTCATATACCTTGTTCAATCTCGTTACCGGCAAGTCTCTTTACTCGTTCCGTAACACATGATCCCGTGACTAACTCCTTAGTCACATTGAGCTCATTATGATGATGTATTACCGAGTGGGCCCAGAGATACCTCTCCGTCACACGGAGTGACAAATCCCAGTCTCGATTCGTGCCAACCCAACAGACACTTTCGGAGATACCTATAGTGCACCTTTATAGTCACCCAGTTACGTTGTGACATTTGATACACCCAAAGCATTCCTACGGTATCCGGGAGTTGCACAATCTCATGGTCTAAGGAAATGATACTTGACATTAGAAAAGCTCTAGCAGACGAACTACACGATCTTGTGCTATGCTTACGATTGGGTCTTGTCCATCACATCATTCTCCTAATGATGTGATCCCGTTATCAACGACATCCAATGTCCATGGTCAGGAAACCATGACCATCTATTGATCAACGAGCTAGTCAACTAGAGGCTCACTAGGGACATGGTGTGGTCTATGTATTCACACATGTATTACGGTTTCCGGTTAATACAATTATAGCATGAACAATAGACAATTATCATGAACAAGAAATATAATAATAACCATTTTATTATTGCCTCTAGGGCATATTTCCAACACTATCGATATCTCCAAAGGCATCAAACATTTTGCCCTAATCTTTCAGTTTCAGAGAAATCTGGACGCCAATATCATTGGATACATCGATGAGATCCCCACTATGTCAGATCGTAGACAAGATTTGTGGTCCTGTTAGGTGTGGTAGCCATATCACGAGAGTCTTCAAAACAGACCTCGTGGCTACATCCACCAACCATTATCTCAAAGATAATGTCGCTTGTGTTGCCCAGACGCAAACATGTTATGTAATAAGCAATATCGCTATATTGCATATATTGCAAAATCAAATCATGTGGCTGATTTGTTCACGAAGTCTCTATCAACTTCTACATTCCAAAAATATGTTCATAGAATTGGTTTGTGACGGCTTCAAAATTTACAAGAATCGGGGGGAGTATCTTCCTGAATTGTTCTTGCTCAATGCATCATATTATACTCTGTTTCCCTTCATGACTTTACTATATAAGTTCTCATAAAGGTTTTTAATGATGTAATATCAACATGAGATAATATGTCATACTTTTTGTTTTCCCCACCGGGTATTTAGGAAAGTATATACGACATATTTATTGTACTCATAATTCTACGAGTTTCTCGTGTTGAGTTAAAAGAGACAATAACAATTACATGTTGCATCATTTTCTCCTTATTTTTCCCACTGGTTTGAAGGAGTTTTAGCAAAATATCAAATATCTATCCCCTCATATTTTTCCCAGTGGGTTTTTCGAGGAGACTTTCTCAAGTTGATGATGATGAACATTCTCAAGGACAAACATACTAAGAGGAGTCCTTATCAAGACGATGAGCATTCACGAAGACAAGCATTGATTAGGGGGAGTATTAAGAATTAATTAATTAGGATAATTAGAGGGTAATCCTTGCTTTGCCTAAACCGTCATTGAATCAACCGTCGCGTTGTTTCACTTCTGACTCTTTGTAAAGGCGCCCATTCGGACGTGTCCCTTGGGCATGTATAAATAGTTCATCTCATCAATAAAGAACACAGTTCATTCTCTCAATCACTTTTCGTTTTAACAGTTGGCTTGCCGTCTTGCTGATCTGATGAGGTTAACCTCGGCTCGATGAAGCGACGACCTGTCTAGCGCAAGTCGGCAGCCGCAGAGCAACATTGTCGGGCTGGTTTGACATCGACGCGACGGTGGAAATTACCTCGTAAAAGGCTTTAAAATATGTAGGCACGTATTTCAGAACAAAACACAATACTATAGAAACAAATTCCTTAAAAAGGGCGTCCGATAACCCGTTAATGAAAGAGATGAATTCGGGCCGGATTCGTTTTCACGCAAAAGACATATACGGAAATTGAAGCACTTATCGGCGTTTCCTAGAGTTTGAACGGTCCGATCAAGCTGAAATTTTTAGAGGTTGTCAATACGGGAATTCCGCAGTAGATGAATGGTTGGATTTTCCAAAGGATGTCCGAGCTGATTGCTGCATTGCTCGCCCTAATCTCGTTCAGATTCCGTCCAGATTCGACAGGGCTCCAGTATATCGGAAATTGCTGGAGATTTCTCCACCGGAACATGATGAAACTTTACAGGATAGTTTTACGCTAAATTACACACAATTCCACCAAAGGATTCATCAAAACGACGCCCGAGGAGGTTGTGACGGCAAACATAAATCTGCTGTTCGGAAAAATGGCACGATCGCCCGAGGGCAATGTTAACATTGAGTCCCCGAGATCGATGGATGTTTCTCCCATTATCTTGAAGGAGATTGAAGTTGATGTTAATTAAAGCACCCGTCCGATCTTGATGATTCGATAGGGAGCTTAGTCCTCGGTCCAGTCGAAGTGACCAGTTGTGCCGGCGACGAAGATGCTGACATTGACAATGAAGTTCGATTCCGACACGTAGATCGCATCGGTGCCAATCTGAATTCCATTTCACCGCGGAGACTACCAGCGGGGACCTGTATGGGCCATCAATGTCGATACTAAATTTGGCTTAGCTCGCGGTAGGGGTCCTAAGCTAGGCGTCTTGGAGCGATGGTAACATGGACACCTGATTTTACCTAGGTTCGGTCTCTCTTGAAGAGATAATACCCTACATCCTACTTTTGATTGTATTGATATGGGGGATAGTATATATATAGGTATCTACCCCGAGATTGTTGTAATGAATATGAGATTGTCTATTGACTAGCCTAGCCTCGTCTTATATAATGTGCCGGAGGCCTAGGATTTAGAGGAGTCCTTGTCTTGTGTGTCAAGTCTTGTGGAATCTTCCTTGTATGCATTATGGGCTGCCCGAAGTGGCCCGTATTAGTGAACCGCCAAGGGTGTCCTCGGCCCGATCCACCTAGTTGGGAGACGACGTGGCGAGCGCCCCATAGGCCAGGACACCGTCAATGACCATAGTTGGACATTGTGATGCCAGGCATATATTGAATCCCCATAATCCTAGATCAATGATTGATTTTGTCATCTACCTTCTCTTAGAAGTAGGGAATACATACTTTAGGGGCTCCCTTCACTAATAGTTATGTAATCGTCGATTTGTATGAAGCATCACATAAATGTGTGACTTTGCAGAATGATGAACTTTGCTGAAAGTTGGTGTTGGATTGGTTGGTAGGAACCACCCACCATTATCTATGAAGATAATGGTGTTTGCATTACACAGATGCAGATGGCTTACAAAGATAGAAATATTACAAGACATATTTCTCTAGAGCTATTTTATCCTCATGAGTAGGAGGAAATTGGGGAGACAAATATCAAATGAAGTCATGTAATAATCTTGGTGATTTATTCCCAAAGACTTCACCAAGCTCTTCATTCTAGAATATTTCAATGGAATTGATACGAGATGACATTGTTATTTGCAAGGTTAAGGAGAGAGTGTGCTCCTTGAATTATAACTTGTTTATGATCTTTGGATCTTTGGTATTGCATTGTTTTCCTTTATGATTTTTTCCTGTATTGAGGCAATAATAATATGAACTTTGTAATGTCATTTTCTCTTTATTTTTTCATTGTGTTTTTAGGAGTTTTTCGTGGCATATTATGTATATCTCCGCTTATTTTTCCCACGGTTTTGGGAGGAGTTTCAAGATGATGATTCCATACAGTAAAAGCGGAGATTAGGGGGGTGTTAAGCATTAATTTACTTCATTAATCTAATAATCTATTTTTGGAAATAATGTGCGGTTAGTATGTGCTAACTTCCACGTGCCTCTATCCTGCCTATTGAAAGGAACACGTCGTTCTGGTTACATCCCCTCGGGGTACATATATTGTAAAAACATCATCATCATCATCAGAAATTGAGAGACGGTGACTACACATTATGAGCTTTGTAATTCAACAATGCTCGGGTTGTTTGACAATAACCTCTGTGTGGTGGGGTGGCTGGTGTGCATCAGCCAGGATCCGAAGGTGATGGGATCAAATCCCTGTGGTTCCATAATTCTTGCATTTTATTTCTCTCGCCCCGTCTAACAGGTGGGTCATGAGTGCAGTGATTTTTTTTCATAATATGATGCCCTGTTGTGCACATAGTTGTCACCACATGGCACTCAACCATATGCTAGCTAAGCGAAACATGTATGGCAAATCATATGATTGAACATGTGTGAAGCACTTACGCCACTTCAATGACTGTATTTCAGGTATTGCGAATGATGGTAACCAAAGTGAATTCCGCTACAAGTTTAGTGACTGCAAGTGAATTGTTCTTATTTATGAATTTTTTATTCTAAAGGGCTAATTGATATGTCTGTTTCAAATTGGTTGTCCTTTTCTCCGACTGATGTATGCATGGTTTAAGTACAGAGCAATGGTGGTTCGGTATGGGGAGAGTTGGCTGATTTATTATTCATTAGTTATCTGAATTTCTAGTGAATATGTAGTAGTTTCTGTTTGTGGACAATTTCCAGCTCCATGTATTGGTTAACCTCGTGTAGTGTTTGATCGAACGTACTATGATCATTATGCAATGACATGAACAATGACTATCGTGCGACTTCAAGATTTGTCGAACACGACCATCATATACAACCTATTGGCAGTGACATGTTTTAAGTAGTAAGTGTTGTGGGTAGAACATTTTTTTTCCAGAAAGACAGGGGGTTGTCAAAACCGCCACCGGTTGTTATATTACTAAAAGGATGTGGCAAGCATACATTGTTTTAATCAAACTGATAAAAATAATGAGATAGAAAGGGAGAAACAAAAACATGGATAAAGAGGAAACATGAACGGATAACTATGAGTTGTTCGCGAGGTGCGGTTGTATTTTCGTCGAACTTATAAAAACAACCAGATACACGGGAGAAACAAACATAGGGATAAAGTAGGGAGGAACTCAACAAGGAAAATGCGTGGACATCCATGAGCTATTCGCGAGGTGCAGCCAAAGTTCGGTCGGTTCAGACACTTCCCTGAGCTGCTTGCAATGGAAAGCACATCGTGGTGCCAATGTTATGTTATAGTTTGTGGTGTCTCAAATGTATCTCCTTTAGAAATTTAAAAGGCCTGGAAGGAAGTCGATCTTTCCCTTGTAGGAGATGCGTGGCAACTTAAACGGACCGGGTCTGATAGAATAATGCTTTTGCCATATTTGCTATCAGATTCGGGGCGGCACCGATAATAGCCAGATGCGGATTATATCAGACTACAGATTTGAAGCGGAGGCAGAGCAGACTCGAACCGAAAACAGATAAAAAAATGATAACACGTTTTTATCCAACCACATTACACTAGAGAGCAAACTATATGTAAATTATTGTCGTGTATTAAAAATAGTATACATATAAATATAATAAATTACATTATAACAATAATCACTTGTTAATTCGCACATCGATCCATATAATTAAATTGTAAATTAGAAACTATTCATGTAATAATGAGCATACATAATTTAAAAAGTCAATAAATCCTTATGTAAGTTTTAAGTTTACAAATTGAAAAAGTAAATAAATAATTAAAAACTCACAGTCTTAACAAAATATTAATATATTATATAAATGTGTCCATGCTTTAAGAAAGTTTTAATTTTTATGTATATTTCAACAAATGCTCATGTAAGTTTAAAAATAATCATAGTTTGAACATAATATTCATGGTTGGTTCAACCTTACCCTCTAATTTCATCAGCAATCCCTCAAATATGTGCACCTCAGTTATGGATTTCTGGTGAGATCTCCAAGTACTTTAGGCCAGAGAGGAAACAATTGATAAAACTAAGCCATAGGCATTACGCACCGCATGCCTTGCCATCCTGGTCCTTACAGTGTGAGGGCATGTCGCATATAGGCAGCTCAGTGGTGATAGCCAATCGTAGAAAGTGTCCAAGTATTAAGTGTATTTGTCACCCTCATATAGCCCAGGTGCTAGTCTCTGATATTTTGTAAGAAAACTAGAAATGGTTGCTAAATGCACACACTTATTATGGAAAGCATACTTGAACATAATTTTTAGAATTTATTTTCACAAAATCACAACTTGAAGACTAACCCAAGTAACAATTGCACTCAGTGCTCCACGGGAGTGGTGATGAACATGAGAGGCCTTAAAAGGTCCCAAGTGTGAACCCATGCACTAGTATGACATTTCATGAAGTTGACGACAACAAACGAAACTGTTTCCTAATTGTGATGAGGACATCACCTTCGTGAGCCAATATAGGTGTATTGAGATGGTGGTATCAGCCGGAACTCTGGAAACTCAGTTCCTCTGATGCACAGCTAAAGTGCATGTTGCATAGTTTGATTTTTTGTTTTGTAATTCTTCTCACTTGGAGCCAACGAAAATTATTATTTTGAAGTACCCTCAATCCGTAAATTATCATAACTAGTCGCCAACCCGTGCATTCGCACGGGCTAGTATGTATACTGTTTTTATAGAAACTCGGTTATTTAATAACCATATGAAATAACATGTAATCTAAAAGAAGAGTTACGTTAGTATGCCAAAAACTAAATCAAAGTAATACCGCAGAACGATGATCTATATTACATAGAGAACCATGAATATACAAACTAATGTCAATAACTTGTATTTTGTTGTTGACTCAGATGCTTACAATGTTAGCCCTTACAAAATTAATTTATGCAGTATAAATTAATGAAGAGAAAAAACTGACTAAATAATATTGTAGTCTACTAACTAATGTCCTTGCATATAAGGTATATTGCTAGATCTAATCATATTGTAATTGTGAGAAAACAACTGCTTGGGAACAAACCTGACAAAAAAATGTGGTGAGTATCAATCTAACTTGCCTAAATCATGCATTTCAATTTTTAATATATTTATAATATAGGTAAAATAGGTAGCCTCTACAGGTGCATGGTCTGATGAGTAATTAAACACTAGCTGCCATGCTTTTGTGGTTATTCTCAATAATGTCAAAAAACATCTATATTATGTTATGGAGGGAGTATATATGCAACCACCAGGCTTTGGGATGATCGTTGTGATCAATTTGTATATCAACTGAAGAAAAAAACTGTTAAAATATAGCCAATGCAAGAAATGGCAAACTACTAACTTCTTAAATCAATGGATATTAATACATTTCACACTAAGTATTTTTTCTGCTAATCTTGAACTACTAGCTTATGTTAGTATCATTGCAACTATGTATGAATTTCATGCGGACTTTCTTATTTTATTTCCATTCTAAACAATAATTTTGTGCTATTAGGGATAAAGTAGAGAGGTGCAACTCAACAAGGAAAAATGTGCGGACATCCATCAACTACTCCCGAGGTGCAGCCAAAGTTAGGTCGGTTCAGAAACTTCCATGAGCTGCCTACGATGGAAAACAGATCGTGTTGCCAATGTTCTATTACAGTTTGCAGTGGCTGAAATGTATCTCCTTCAGAAATTTAAAAGGCTCGGAAGGAAGTCGATCTTTCCCTCGTAGAAGATGCATGGTGCGGGCCTCGGACCGGGTCCGATAGAATAATGCTTTTGCCATATTTGTTATCAGATTATGGCGGAACCGATAATAGCCAGATGCGGCTTGTATCAGACTATAACACGTTTTTATCCAACCACATTACACTAGAGAGCAGACACAAGAGTCGATCCTAGAATAAAAGAAACGAAATTGAAATCATAGTGAAATTTTTCCTAGTAGAAAAAAAATACTTACATAGCAACTTAAACGGACCGGGTCAGATCAAATACTGCTTTTGCCATATTTGTTATCAGATTCGAAGCGGAACCGATAATAGCCAGGTGTAGATTGCATCGGACTACAGATTGAAACCAAAGGCGGAGCGGACTCGGACCGAAAACAGACAAAAAATAAATGTCAACCATATATAGAATTTAATGACCTTTGATGGTTCATATTTTATTCATGGGGTTTTCCATAAAATCCTTGCTAAATATGATGTCAACCATAGAATTGCTTCGCGTTATCATCCTCAGTCTAGTGGTCATGTAGAATTGAGTAATAGAGAAATAGAGCTAATTTTGCAAAATACCGTTAACCGATCTAGGAAGAATTGGTGTCAGAAACTTGATGACGCACTGTGGTCATACAAAACTGCTTATAAAAATCCTATGGGTATGTCGCTCACCATATAAAATGGTCTATGAAAAAGCATGTCATGTACCTCTTGAGTTGGAACATAAAGTCTATTGGACAATTAAAGAACTTTATTATGATTTTAAGATTGCCGGCGAAAAGGATTATTTGATATTAGATCTATCAATGAGTGGAGAACACAAGCCTATGAAAATGCAAAACTATTTAAAGAGAATGTTAAAAATGGCATGACAAGAGAATCCAAAAGCGAGAATTTAATGCATGTGACAAAGTTATATTGGATAATTCTCGTTTTAGATTCTTTGTAGGAAAACATCTCTCCAAATAGGAAGGACCCTATATCGTTGAAGAAGCTTATCGCTCCAGAACTATCAAGATCAATAACGCCGAAGGCACAAGTCCGAGGGTTGTTAATGGACCAAGAATTAAACATTATATAGCAGGTACACCCGTTAATGCTAAAACAAATATTATTCAAGTAATTACCCGGGAGGGATACATAAGCGAAACCTTCCGGAGCACTCCAGCATCCTGATAAGGGAATAAGCATGCGATGCAGTAAGTAAACCGACTCCAAAACTTCCATAAAATATTTTTGTACATTTAAGAATATTTAAAAAATTAGGAAAATAAGAACCAGCCAGGAAAGTGACCGAGGGGGCTACAAGCTAGGGGCGGTGCGCCCGAGGAGCCCAGGCTTGTGGGCCCATCGGCC
The DNA here is from genome assembly GCA_039707655.1 of Elymus sibiricus. Lineage (NCBI taxonomy): Eukaryota > Viridiplantae > Streptophyta > Magnoliopsida > Poales > Poaceae > Elymus > Elymus sibiricus. The sequence goes on from CM077675.1 coordinate 529,765,768, forward strand.
TCTACCTCCTCGACCAGAGGTCGAGAAGTGATCCCAATATCAGCCTGATTTCTCGAGCGACATTGTTATGGAACGAAGCAATACGATCATAGCGTTAAAACGTAAGTCTTGCAGAGAGTTATGTTATATTGGTTTTAAGACAAATCACATCTTCGGTGAAAATTAGTTCCTCTAGCAGTTCCTTTTCAAGAGGTGTCATGTTAATCACAACCAATTAGCTGTTATCCCAATATACTTGGTGATGGCCAAGGTCGAACCATGCACGACTTGGCCTTTTTGAGAAAAAGGAGGCCCTTCGTTTTACTCGGATAACCTCGATCGACTATATTTGGTTTAACACGGCGCACGGTTCGCTGACCAATTTACGCTTGTTGTGACACTCAGCTTTCCGCTTTCTCCAACTAAGGCACATAACGAGTTAAACCGGAAGTGACAATCGTAGTGGTTCTCTCTTTATTCCTTAGCTGAACAAAACGGGAAATAAGGGGTAAGCACAGGAGTCGAGCAATCCAGCTATTGACCAAGGACACAACTCGAAATCATAGTGGAATCTTTGCTAGTAGAAAGAAAAATACTTACATAACAACTTAAACGGACCGGGTCGGATCAAATAATGCTTTTGCCATATTTGTTATCAGATTCGAAACGGAACCGATAATAGCCAGGTGCAGATTACATCGGACTACAGATTGAAAGCAAAGGCGGAGCGGACTAGGACCGAAAACAGACAAAAAATAAATGTTAACACGTTTTATACAACCGCATTACACTAGAGAGCAGACAGAAGAGTCGATCCTACTCGTAGAATAGAAGAAGCGGAACTGAAATCATATATCTTTCCCTAATCTATATCTATATCTATATCTATACCTACTAATAAAGGGGCTATTGCTTCTTACCACCGTAATTTCGTCCGTCCACCATATATATATCGCTAATAAAGTTTCGTCCGTCCGGTGTCACACTGGGGTTTTATCCGTCCCCTATGACCCGAATGGGCTGTACTGGGCCTGGTCCACAATTCTTTTTTTAAAGAAAAAACGGTCCCAAAAAAACTTGCCGCGAGTATCGAACTCACGACCAGGCTATCCAACCTGAAGGGCACCACCAACTCAGCTGGTCAGCTTTTGCTGCAAAACATTGTTCCTACTGGGATGATAGTCCCACCTCGCTCGTTCGCACCTAATCGCACGCACTTTTATACATCGGCGTCCTTGCCGTAACAGAAGTCCACAAGCAGACGATCATAACCGAACAAAGGAATAAACCCTAGAAGTGGGAAGAGGGAGCAAAGGAATAAACTCTCCTACGGGATGGCAAATCTGTGAATAGTACAAGGGGGCATCGGCCCACTGCCCTTGAAGCAACGGCAGCCTTGAACGCAAGAGGAACTTGGCAAGAGAAGAAGGGCAGGGCGAGCCCGTATCTGAGATTCAGAGATACTCCACTAAGGAAGAGAGCGAGGATACGATACGCAGAGAAACGAGCTGTGCTAGAGCGCGGGGAGCGGCCAAGAGCAGGTGTGCGCGCGGGGAAGAAGGTGGGGTGCATGATGGGCTGGCGGAGCACAGGGCGCGGATAATCCATTCACTGCCAGCGGCGCTGAGTAAAGTGCAGGATTGCGGGCTATGACGATGTGTACAAGTCGTCCACGACGTGGTACTAGAGGAAATCAAGTCAAGCCTAGCTAGCTCTATTAATCGAAAAAAAACCTAGCTTAATGTCAAACTTACAATAATTGTGAATTTGTGATTGATAATTGGTTTAAATTATAATTTGCCACTTACACATTTCTGTAACTAAAAAGTCTGCGTTTTCCATATGCACCGTACTATACATATCTAACGTATTTCCAGGGTGATATGAGCGGTAAGAAATACTTGCAAATGTATGTCTTGTGTATATAAAAGTGTGCAAAGGAAGATAAATATGGTCACAATAGTTTATTTTGTTGTTTTGTAGTACAATATTCAAACTCGGGAAAATAGATAATTATATGTTTTTGTGTAGTTTTAGTATCTGACTTAAGTAATAAATATTGACCTTCCTCTAAAGAAGCATGTTGCCTTGCTTTCCAACTAATTGGATTAACTAAAATGGTAATGATGGATTGGACCAAATGTGGGCGATGAATAGATCTATGTATGAAGTTGCGCTTGCTATGCATATGATTCGTATTTGTGAATTTTGACACAATTAGTTTATCCAAAAGAAATATTGTAATGGTACAAAAGAGCTGACTAAGTTTTCTTAAAAAAAACATTGTCGAACACGAAGGATCTTACACGCACATGTTTGACTAAATTGATATTTATATAAAATTGAATTAGATGTACTATAATTAGAAATATGCATTTAAAGTCAATCATCGCCTTTCTCCTGTAGCAACGCACGGGCCATTGTGCTAGATATACTTTAAACTAGCTACTTTTTTTAGTGAGTTTAGGTACTAATTTTAACGGATTCGGTAAATCTTTGTCGATTGAGATTTAATGGAGTCTCAGTCGCCTTTCCAAGCCGTTGGATACAGGCATGCTAAGATTCTTTGCTAGCAAAGTTTTCTTTTTTATTGTGATGTGGAACGGGAAGAGATGCGTGCGTTCGGTTCTGGTCTCTCCAAAGTGTCCGTTTTTGTTAGAGAAAGAACCTAAAATCATTAAAATTCAAAAGAAATATTCATGTTTTTTCGAAAAGCAAAACATAAAACTGATTGACAAACTATTTCATGCACCACTGCTCTTCCAACATAAAATTATCCATATCTTTTAAATTATAACTCCGATTTTAACATGTTATATATGAAATTTGATTAGAAAAATGTGTAGAATTTAAATATGGTATCATTTTTAGCTGTTAAATATTTTTTCAATATTATTTTTGGTGCAAACTTAATCTATAGTGCACGGTCTATTTTTCTTTCGTACCGGCGGCGATCCGAATTGCAAATAAACACCCATTAAAACCATATTGAGAGGAAAGAAAACATCGATAACCACGCAAGCACACCTCTGAGAAACCTCGCCGGGGAAAACAACATATTTCTCATCTTATTCCGAGAGAGAGAAAGGGAGAGAGGCCTTAGGACTGACTACATACGCGTTTTCGTTGCGTAAACACTGAGGCCACCGTCGGCAACACAAATATGATGCCATGTGAAAATAAAGGACGTGGACCTATTAGGGTCTTGAGTCATGGTTATTGGGTTAAGAACGTGTGTTATTTTCTCTCCCGTTGCAACGCACGGGCTCTTTTGCTAGTATTATTTTAATAATAAAGCAGCTACCGTTTCTGGTCGTACGCCGCGGTCAAATTTGCAAAAACGCCCCTCGATTTTCCGGCATTCAACCCGCAGTACGTTTTTAAGTTAAAAAAACGTTTCATTTTTACATAACCCCCCTCCCCGGCTTATCCATTCCCGTCCTGAGGAGGATCCTTCTCGCCGGCGACAGGCGAGGAGGCGATGGAGGTTGGAGGTGAGGGAGCTCGAGGAGCCCCGGAGGGGCCTTCTCGCCGGCGAAGCGAGGCCGAGGGGGCGGAGCACACGAGCGCGGGCGCGCGGAGGCAGAGAGGGCCGGGCATGACGAGCGTGGCGACGCGGATGGCCGGGCCGACGCTGGGCGGCGCGGGAGGCTAGCGGGCAGGGGCGGCGCGGCGACGGGGATGGCCGGGCCGGAGCGGGGAGCGCTGGCACTTGGCCGCGGGTGGAGTGGCGCGCGGGGGCGGGCGGAGCGGCGGAGCCGGCGCGGGGAGGCAATGCGGGGGCGTGGAGACGGAGTGGGCGAAGCCGCGCGCGGCTGCGGAGGCGCTCGGGGGATGGAGGATGGAGGCCGCCTTGCCGGTGCTCGGGCGCGGCAGCACGGCGGGTGCGCTTGGGGCAAGTGCTCCAGCGCCTCTGTTGCTGCTCCTTCTAATTCTCAGATGCCTCTGCTTGCTCTGAACTCTCCCAACACTCTCTGCTGCTGCGTCTGAGTGCGGCCACGGTGCTGGTCTAAGTGGCAACAGAGCGGTGTTCGAGGCGATGGGGGCCTGCAGAGGGCATGCTGGGTGATGCTGCTATAGGATAGGTGAGGATGAGAGAGAGCAGAGAGATGAGAGGTAGAGAGAGCAGAGAGAGGCGTTGATTGCTGCACCTGCTGATCTGGTCTTGTGGAGAAAAAGGAGATATGTGAGGAAGAGAGAGAGCAGAGAGATAGATACAGCAGAGAGAGATGCACACATCACTGAACCCTTTCGATTCTATTGCAAGGTCAAATAGTTTTTTGTGTTCTAACTCTCTTGGAGAATCTGCAGCTATTTGGCTCATCGTCGTGCCAAGTTTCCGACAGTGACATGGCTGTACACCATCGACTTCGCCGGAAATCCGTCTGCACATACTCCACTGTCCGCCGAAACTTGGTCTGACCTGAGGTACATACACTACAGTGTCATTGATTTGCATCTGTCATCAACTATTTACTTCTTAAGTCTATATGTCATCAACTATACTACTTATTAAAAGGGAGAAAGAGAGGATATGTTAAAGCTAGATGAAACAATAGCCCTGTGAAAGAGAGGATTCTGCTTTCTAAGTGAGTATCTTGGTGCATGCTGGTTTCTGAATAAAATGCAGAGGTCATGAATGAAGTAAACCATGCTACTCTGAAATCAGAGAGCAGGCAACTGTAGGTTTATTTTCAGTTAAAGTAGTATCAGTTGTATATACCCCATTTGAAAAAATAGTATGTATATGCTCCTTGCACTACTACGTATAGGTAAAGATTTGGTCGAGTCTTCATGGAAATTTTCTAGAGGAGTTGCAACAGTCTTGATCAAATATTCAGGTACATGCGTCCGATATCCTGTGCGTGCGTGACCTGGATTGATCTTAGGTTGGATAGAAGTGTATAAATAATTTGGTAAATGTTTGACTGAATTTGGTAATTTCTGGGTGCTGAATGTCAGGGTGTTAGAGGCCCTGAATGCATTTAGCATGCGAAAACATGTGTTAAGTACTGTTCGAAGTTGTTACCTTTCAAAAAGAGAACGCAACAGAGATAATTTTCTCTTCGAAGCATGAGTCAACCACAAGGAATCTCCATGCTTTTGCACCGGGTGTGAAATCAACTTAGATTGAAATGGCTATTGTTTTTGGTTTCCTGCTCAAGACAAAAAAGGGATTGTTCTGGCTGATTTGTGTTTGTGCAAGCAGAACTCAAGGAAACTTTGCCGAAGATTTTCGAGGTGAAGGACTCGAACTGTATCTCATGTCCACTCGGCCACACCCGGGTTTGCCGCCAGCAGCCCTCAGATTGCGCCAGTGGTCCGCCTCTCCGAGTCTCCCTCGGCCGGCTTTCTAGCTAAGTGAAATCTTTCTCAAGCTATGAAACTTTACCTACGCCCATGATTTGTCTCTTGGTTGCGAATTTTGAATGAAGTACATTCAGCCAATCTTTTTTGAATGAATTTGTTGATAATTTGCATGGTTATTCTTCACTATGGGTGCATGGCTGTCTTCCAACATCGGCTGGTAGACCCAACTATTTCTCATTGACGAGTGGCTCACCAACAAGCTGCCCCAAATCCTACAAGAGGCTCAGGTAAGGATACAGATGTACATGAACCTCAATATCTACTTGATTAATTCAATTATCACACCTCCCTTTTGAACCAATATATGCACTTTCAGTTGAGGACACTCATCTTGCTAATTAATTGTGTGGCAAATCTTATATGGGCACTTTAATTGTTTGATTGTTGAGTGATCCAGTGAGTAGTGCTGTTATAAGCAATGGAATAATAGAATGATGCACGATTCTGCAGGTTAGACGAGTTGCTGACAAAGACACAATTCTATACTGAATTTCTACTTGCAAAGATGGACAATCAGCTACTAAATATCTTGGCTAAACTCTCACAGGTTGCTAACAAAAAAATCTTATTGTCATCTTTGTAATTGACATCGGTGGTGTTGGCTTTTAGTTCAACAGAAAGTTGTTTAAGTGAAAAATGCAGAGGAATATGTGGAACAGAAGACGTTGTATAAAAAGGAAAGCAAAGCCTAAACAGTACAATGATGCAGGTTCAGATTTCATATGTTGTCTTCCCTGCCTCATGAATATGCTAGCATGGTTTTCTTTTAGATTATGCACGTGTCTTTGTCTGTCATATACTGTCGATGCATTGTGTAGTCTCTACCAATAGGAAGACTGATCTCATGTTGTTCACTCTTCAGAATTAGTATTTATAAGTTTTTATGTGGTTTTAGTATCTCAGTTAAGAAATAAATATTAGCCTTCTTTAAAGAGGTATGTTGCCTTACTTTTTATAATTCAACTAATTTATATTAATCTCCTTGCATAGGACTTCTGTTGAATTACTCTCCCTTCGTTGTTAGTGGCCCTCTCACAAGACTCTGATGTAAGTACTCGATCTGTGTTTGGTGTCAAACAATATCCAATCTACTACATGGTATCTCAGTCTCAAAGTTCATAATTTCTGTATCATTTGAATTGTATACAACAAGATACAGAAGCAGTAGGTCTCCAGCCGGCACAAAAATGCAGACTTGGTCTATTTCAGTTCGTTAATAAATCTGTTACAACTTACAAGTGACCATAGCTAAGAAAACAGAATCAAGGACTGAAGTACTTCTGACATTATTTCTTATTAAGGTCAAATTAGAAGAACATTGATGGTACATATTCTTGTACTCTCCTTGCTTGAGTTAATGGAGTACAGTATTGCATTTGGTTGAGATGATCTGCTCAATGCAGGTTTGGAGCCGACCAAGGAAGTCGCAGTTATACAGAAGGCGAAGCATGCGAATAGTTCAGACTTTTAAGAGCTCGAGGAGGAGGAGTGTGGAGGTTGCCGCCGTCACTGGCTGCACCGGTGGTCTTCCTCGTCTGCTCCGGTCAGATCCAGCCGGAGCTATCTTATCGGTTCTCCATCGCTTCACTCTGCTTCATGTGCATCTTGGAGGAGGAGACGATGAGCAGACCTGCCTGGTCGCTCAACACTGCCTCCCTGGCCCTGTTCTTCGCCAGCTACACTCTCCCTTGCACGGTAATAAATCTCAAGTCATGCCCTTTTCCTTTACATGAACACCAAACCTACTTTTATTTTTATGTTGGTGCATGTCCTGCCTAATATGTGTGTTGGGCTGCTGCTTTGCGATTGCTGATTGTGCTGCTACTTGTGGCAACGATTATTTTGTTAAAGTATGAGGGACGACAACACTTCTGTCTTTTGGTGGAATCCTTTTCCTTTCAATTTAATTACCTGAGAAAAAAAATCTATATTTTCTTGATTTCCTTTGTCTGTTATTTTCATGGCTGACTATTTGAAGTCCTCTGTTCATTCAAGCAGTTCTTGCCTGAGAGAATAATTTTTCTATTGTTAAATGGAATCATTACTTACAATGATCGTTGTACAAATTTTCTATTGTTATATGGAATTATTTACTTACAATTATTTTATGGGTCCTTGGGAGTTGTTTGGTTCCATTCTATATAAATGTCACTCCGACAATTTTTTTATGTTCATCTAATAATGGAAAAGATTCAGACCTTCGATTATGAGGAACGATTTTATTGCTCGAGTAAAATAGGTTCCCTACATTGAAATACTTTAGGTAGAATACCTATGGTGCTAATAGTTATTTTTACCAGTATTATAATTTCAGCTATGCAAAATTTAATTGTGGCTCAAAGGATTCAGGTTTGTCTCAAGGTATTAGCTCACGGTAAACCTTATCTGTGAGACCTGGTAAAAGTTAAAACTGCATCCATTTATATTATATTCTGCTGAATAATATAACAAATTATACACACTACTAGGAAAAAGGCTAGTAGTAGCGCTGGAAAACTGCCTACTAGTAGCGCTGGTACCCGCGCTACTACTATCGCGCTACAGCTAAATGGTTAGTAGTAGCGCGGGAGCACCCGCGCTACTACTAAAAAGTTAGTAGTAGCGCTGGTGAACCCGCGCTACTACTATTTGAACCCGCGCTACTACTAACAAAATAGTAGTAGCGCTTCTAGTATACTAGGCGCTACTACTATGCTGGATACTAGTAGCGTGTAGTTTTCCCAGCGCTACTACTAACAAATTATGAATTAAAAAAATAAAAATTACATGCATTATTCATAGATAGAAATCAGGGACACGTCCAGTGCAAAATAAATTAAACGCACACAACCAAAGGTGGGTACCTTCCCTAGTGTTCCACCACCAGCCTAAACAGACCACTTCTCTACATGTATCTACCAAGGCTCGGAGTTCAGACGCCGGAGGACCCGAATCCTCCCTCACCCCGAAAGATGGCATCGAGGTCCTCCACCTCGGCGACATCCGGCGTCGCGATCACATGGACGATCATCCGTGCGGCACGGTCGCCGGGCTTCACGTCAAAGTCCACCTCTAAGTGGTTGAAGAGCACGACGCCCACCAGGCTGCCGTAGTCAGTGTCAATCACCCCTACGGCCACGTCGGGAAAGTGAAAACTTGTTAGTACGCATCAGCGTTCAAATCCAGTAGGGTATTTTCTTTCTTTTTAGCACATGCACATGCATCAATAGTAACAGCCGGAGGCTAGTCCTTACTCGTTGCACGAGACGTGAAGAAGGCCAGGTCCCCTCCTTGTTGCACGAACGAATCAAAGGAAGACACTGCCGCAAGACATGAAGAAGGCCGGGTCCCCTCCTTCTGTAAATAGCTCAGGTGCCTGAAGTTGCAAGGAATCTTAATACAATGAACTCATAGTAATGCATAATAACAAGAAAAAAGAAAAAAAATCATGAATCCTAAAGAAAAAGATCATTATATGAGTCAGGATAATGTGGCTAACAGTATTCATTAATAAGAACAATGGGCTGAGATTTCTCAAGTGACATTTGTTTCACCAACAATGATTAATGACGAGGCATGTAAGATTTACCTGCGCAGCATCAGCATACCCTCTGGTCCTTGCAAGAACTTGAAGACCAAGGTTCTTAGCTTTCTCCCCACTGACTAGCACAAGTGCAGCAGCACCGTCGCTGTACATTAAAAGATAAGAATGGCACTATAGTTACACTTCCAGGTAAACATTGCTTTACATAACTTATATTAACCATGGAGAAATCCTGAAATTCCAGGTAAACAAGTGCAGCAACACCGTCTATAAGCTTTTTCCTAGTAGTGGCCGCAGCCCCCGTCGATGTCAATGTCGTCGTCATTGTCGCCGCCGCAGCCCCATGTCGATATCGTCGCCGTCGCCGCTGCAACTTCATGTCCATGTGTTCCCTATTAGTTTTGTACAGCTTACTAGACATGATCCTTAGGAAAATGCTTTCCTGTTAGAGCTGGCACATAGGAGCATTAGTACAGTACTAGTCGTCAACCCGTGCGTTGCACGGGCTAGTTTTATGTGAAAGAAGTAGAAGTATATTACCAATTAACTATCACCTTGGTCTATGCTCATGGAAATTATTATCACCAACAAGTATAATAGTTCTGCATGGATGCCAAAGGATATAAAGATATTTAAATTCATTGTTTTTTGGCCGCATACTGGTTAGACAATTCATATGTAAATTCTTACTCATAATTTTTCATGGTAATTCCTCAAAAAAGTAAATGAATCTTCTCCGCCAACCAATTCTGAAGACTGCATTTTATTAAAAAAACTCAATCATATAGGCGTTGAAGAAATAAATGCGATGTTTCAAGTTGAATCAGATTACATATAAAAGGATATACGTTTGATTATACCCAGGGTTGTACATTTCAGAAACTATATCACTGGTCATTATAGTCGACACGACAACTTCCCATTTATTACTATATTTATAAGGAATTTTTGTAATAACGTTCATTCATGTGACATAAGAGACTTAGAGCAACATTTCATATTTTAGTGACAGTTAAGCTGCTGCACTTGCAAATTTGTAACACCAATCAAATAGATGTGCTATGTATATTCTCTAGTGCGGTCTTAAATTGGAAGGAAATGAGGAGTTTCTTCTTTCCAACTAAAGTAGTGATTTTATTGAAAAGTATGAGCAGGTGCACATTATATTATATCCAAAATATAAATATCAGTACGTTTTTTTTCATCTCACATGAATGTATTAAGTAATAATGTGTGTGTGTGTACAATGGTGACAAGATTGCCTTTCCAAAATGCCCCAAACCCTTCTTCTCGAACAATCCGCGAAGCCTCGTGCCATATACTACACTTCCTTAGAGCTGCAGCATCTGAATGCATACCTGCCACCTGTCGGATCAGTATGTCACAAGCTCGTATAACAAACTTTATCATCAAAATTATATTGCTGGGTTCATATTCAAGAACCATTTCAAGAGATTGCGATTTTGTAGCTATGATATGAACAGCGTAGAGTACAATAAATTCACAGCCAAGGATAAACTTCGGACGGTGATTGGACACCATATGTGCAGTGTTGTAAATTATAACAGCAAAAATAGTTCATGACTGTCAACCATGGATGTACAGTTTAGAGCAATCAGTTAAAAGGAGGGAAGAATCTATAAATCACATCCAGGGAACTAAATTGACATTATCAGCATCAAATTCCTTTTCAAGAGCCTACATGTGAAGCCAGAAGCTCCGAAAAAGAAGAGAATTCTTTCTTCACGCTCACATAACCACATTAATTGCTACAATCCGAGGTTTATCCCATGCTTTTTTAGCTCCCGATTCCTTATCAGAGGCCAGGGCACATTTAAAGGGGGATTCCTTTCTGGTCAAATCATGTCCTAGACACAGGATCTCGCAAAATCGAAAGGACTGCTCTAATTAGTCCTCGCCGGTGCTTCGTGTGCTCTGAAATCCCGCCTCGGGCTACAAATTCGCAGGTGCGGAAGCAAGATACTACCCTCCCCTGTCCCCTCTGAGCTCCCAATCCGTCCATACACACGAGAACGCTGGAGCCAAAAGAGGGGGCTGGAAAGCCCTTTACCTGGAAGAGGATGGTGAGGCGGGCGAGGGGCGCGGTGCAGGTCTTGCTAACGACGCCGGCGAAGCCGCCGGCGGCGAGGTGCGCGGCGGTGCCGATGTGGCGCTGCTGCTGGTCCTGGCGGCGGGAGGCCGACATGGCGCCGCGGCCGTCGAGGGCCACGCCGCCCACCCGCGCCTCCGTCTGCATCGGCGGGACAGGTGGGGATTGCGGCTAGGGTTGGCTCGTTCGCGGGGGCGGTGCGGTGTGGATGGCGGACGTTGCAGGTGAAGAGATGAATTTTGGATCGGGGGTGGGTGGTGTGGGAGAGTGGGGTGGGACGGTTGGTGGGATAGTGGTAGCGCGGCGTGTCCCACGGCGCTACAGCTATCTATCTACTAGTAGCGCAGGTTTTACACCCCGCGCTACTATTACTGTCTGTTGGAAGGGCATGGTGTAAATCATTTAGTAGCAGCGGGGGTTTTCAGTGCCCGCGCTACTATTATTCCCTATCAGTAGCGTGTTTTTTCTGCCCGCGCTACTACTAATTAGCAGTAGCGCGGGCCAAATAACCCACGCTACTACTAAGCTCCTGTGTATAAGGTTTTCCCTAGTAGTGACATCTCTTTTAGGGCAGTTTGCTAACTTATTTTGCATAACATTTGTAACCACATCAAGTGTGCTTTTTGACAAATCCTAAACAGATATAGATGTACATCTTGATTAGGCCGCCTAATCAAGATATAGATATGTGCTATTAAGACTTGCTTCTAATGGTTATGCCTTGGATCATGAAAAGGGAAAGTGCCACCCGGCTACAACAGAAATTGATGGAAGTCAGTTTTATTCTAAATGTTACAGATCATCAATTATGTATGTGAACTTGCGTTCTGCCTTGAAAATCATACTGTAAAGAAGATTGGGATGGCATTCAAAATATACAATGCTATAGCAGGCATGTAGGATTACAAATAGACTGTGAATTGGTGGTACGCCATTGTCCCTTGGATATTTTGACTCCCTAATTTAAGGCAACAAATGCATGCATTGTTTCTTTTTTTCCTCTTGTACAGTTTTTTTTATTGAAGATTGGTAAAAAAATATTGGTGAAGATTCGGTGAGTATCAGGCCGGTCATCAAAGTATAACTGTCTTGGCTAAAAATTAAGACTCACGGGTTAGGTTTACATGATAGAATTTTTTACACTTACATGAGATCATGTCTCAACAACTTGATATTATCACAATTATTACTCAGATATATACATGCACGTGTACATTAACAACAAAAACATGTTGGTGGATGAAAAATAGTATTTGTGTTCTCTCCAAGAAATGGTGTGTAGAGCAAGGGGTGAATGGGAGGATGGAAATTTATTTTCTAAAACGGAGCTCGGTCGAAAACAGACCCATGTGTATATGAACAAAACAAGATGGAAAAATATGCCTCATTATGAGAAGCAATTGTAAGCTTTAGTTGAGCAAAATATCGTTTGTTTTCCATGAAAGAGATGAGATAGTTTGTTTCTCCCGTTGCAACGCACGGGCACATTTACTATCTATATCTATATCTATATCTATACCTACTATTAAAGTACGGAGTGCTTCTGCCCGTATGTCATCGAAATTGCCATTAAAGTTGCAAAATATTACCCATCAATGTCACCTATAAGTAATAAAAAACGTTTGACCCAGAAAAATCTCGGACTGGGCCGGCCCGTGCAAAAACCAGCTATACAGCGCTTTGTGCGCTAGGAGAAGACACAACGCACCTATTTGGGTCGGCCCATGTATGAGCGATCTGTTTTTCAAATTTCGTTTTTCTTTCCTGTTATTGTTCTTTTTCTATTTTAAATAATTTGGAAATTCAAAAAACTTTCAAAAATTAAAAAAATAATAATGTTGAAATAAAATGTTTAACAATTCTAACTGTTTGTGGATTCAGAAAATGTTTGCGATTTAAAAAAATGGTCGCATATTTAAGAAATGTTCATAAATTTTTAAACAAATGTTCGGGCAATGTTCATGATTTTTTTAAAAATTCAAGTATTAAAAAATGTTAATTAAATAGATTAAAAAATTTCCAGTTCAAAAATGTTCATGAATTGAAAATTTTCATAAAAATTCACAAATTGTTCATAAGTTAAAAAATACTTTATTGATTCATAAAATGTTCGCTGATACAAAAAAAGATAGGCATTTCAAAAAAAACCTCAATTCCTAAAATTGTTCCAACAAGTTCGAAAAAATGTTCATAGACTCAGGAAAATCTTTTAAAAAATGTTCACATTTTTTTGAAAATATTTGTAAATAGTCTAAAATGTTCATAAATTCAAAAAACGTTCCTGATTTTTAAAAATTGTTCGTAAATTTGAAAAATGTTCACGATTTCTATTATGTTCACGAGTTTGAAAAAACATTCATGATTTTGAAAAATTGTTCACGATTTCATAAAAATGAGAGTGATAGTGTATCTCGGTGATGCAGCAAAATGTGGTCATGGTCATTGGAGATTAGGATTTTTTTTTCTCCCGTTGCAACGCACGGGCCGTTTTGCTAATCGATTCTTTCATTCCTAAAGAAGCAAGTTGCTATCGATTAAGGAGGATTGATATGATATATAATCGGATTGATTGGGCATTAATCACACTATTGTGGGCTGCCATCATTACATGTTTAGATGATTGCCATGAAAAAATAGATCGAGAGAACATTGTTGCAGTGGTGTGTGACTGATTATTGTGTGCTGCTATCACATGGTGCATAATTAAAGGACCGATGAGGCCTTTCTAGAAAGTGATAATTTTCTTTTTTCTCTCTTTTTTTTCTTTTTTATCCAAAAAAAGAATAGCATTCCTGGTTAACATCATTTTCATCCAACCTCTACCACATCTGCACCCATCCGGGGTTTTTCTTGTGAGATTTATTTCCTTCCAAAAAAGCTAGACGACTATGGTGTTTTCGCCATACCTAATAACACACCCCCCCCTCGTTCTCTCACCTAGGGCTACCTCGCAACTTGTGGCAGCGGCAGAACGAGGGCACGCGGCAACGGCTAACAAGACATCGGCGGTGGTGAAGGTCAGCGCCCGTGTCCCTTGCTTAACTTGCCATCTCCCTGTGTCCTGTCACAACTCCAAGCCTCACGCGTGGAGGTCTGTGCACGTTCGTCATGTGCGATGAGCCAGGGCATGCGTGTTCTGGACATTAGCTGTGCGTACAATCGAGGGTTTGTTAGTCTTTAAAATAGTACCACCTTGCTTGTGATTTCCAAGCGATAAACAACCTGGAAATCAATAAGCAGAGGGTAATAGTGCATGGCTGGGCCTCGGGTCGACGCAAAAGCCACTCATGGGAGCTCGGTGGTCACATAGCAAAATGAAAAGAAAGAGGAGCTTATGGATAGGGATTATTGGGATGTCCGCTGCTTATAGCAATAGAAGCTACGTGCACTAGCTACAGGGAGTACTTCTGAATCCAAGCAACAAGATTGCTAGCACTGATTAAATTTCTTCATGGATGTTGTTTATTTTTACTTCAGTATGTCTACCATACATTATTAGTTACACTATATTATTAATATGTGTGAGGAAAATATTGGGAAGAAACATAACGAAGAAGATATTTGGGAGTCATGTTGACTTGCTCTCAATCTCTATCTCTGTTGACTCTTAATTTTTTCTCCACAAATAAACTTATTGCCGTGCGACATAAATGGTTCAGAGTTGGCCAACTAAATATTCCTCCACTTTGAATGTCATTGGTGATATAGAAAGAGAGGGAGGGATCAGGAGTAGAGAGAGCGTGGCAATGGTAAACCCTGCTCGATCTGCATCCGGAGGAGGGTACCAATCTAACCTGCCTAAATCATGCATTTCAATTTTTAATATATTTGTAATATAGGTAAAATAGGTAGCCTTTGCAGGTGCATGGTATGATGAGTAATTAAATACTAACTGCAACGCTTTTGAGGTTATTATAAATAATGTCAAAAAACCATCTATATTATGTTGTGGAGGGAGTATACGCAACCACCAGGCTTTGGTATGATCGTTTTGATCAATTTGTATATCAACTGAAGGAAAAAAAACTCTTAAAAAACAGCCAATGCAAGCAATGGCGAACTAATAACGTCTTAAATCAATGGATATTAATACATTTCACACTAAGTATTTTTTCTGCTAATCTTGAACTACTAGCTTATGTTAGTATCATTGCAACTATGTATGAATTTCATGCGGACTTTCTTATTTTATTTCCATTCTAAACAATAATTTTGTGCTATTAGGGATAAAGTAGAGAGGTGCAACTCAACAAGGAAAAATGTGCGGACATCCATCAACTACTCCCGAGGTGCAGCCAAAGTTAGGTCGGTTCAGAAACTTCCATGAGCTGCCTACGATGGAAAACAGATCGTGTTGCCAATGTTCTGTTACAGTTTGCAGTGGCTGAAATTTATCTCCTTCAGAAATTTAAAAGGCTCGGAAGGAAGTCGATCTTTCCCTCGTAGAAGATGCATGGTGCGGGCCTCGGACCGGGTCTGATAGAATAATGCTTTTGCCATATTTGTTATCAGATTCTGGCGGAACCAATAATAGCCAGGTGCGGCTTGTATCAGACTATAACACGTTTTTATCCAACCACATTACACTAGAGAGCAGACACTCTGATAGAATAATGCTTTTGCCATATTTGTTATCAGATTCTGGCGGAACCAATAATAGCCAGGTGCGGCTTGTATCAGACTATAACACGTTTTTATCCAACCACATTACACTAGAGAGCAGACACAAGAGTCGATCCTAGAATAAAAGAAGCGAAATTGAAATCATAGTGGAATTTTTCCTAGTAGAAAGAAAAATACTTACATAGCAACTTAAACGGACCGGGTCGGATCAAATAATGCTTTTGCCATATTTGTTATCAGATTCGAAGCGGAACCGATAATAGCCAGGTGCAGATTACATCGGACTACAGATTGAAAGCAACGGCGGAGCGGACTAGGACCGAAAACAGACAAAAAATAAATGCTAACACGTTTTATACAACCACATTACACTAGAGAGCAGACACAAGAGTCGATCCTAGAATAAAAGAAGCGGAACTGAAATCATATAGGAAAAAAAAAGGACTTACATCACTTTGTACTTCTGGCCCCACAACACACACGAAATCACACTAGTGAACCAGCGAGCTCGGGTGACAGGCCGCCGCGAACCGGCCCGGACAGAAGTACATTGTGACAGCCTTTTATGCCTCGGCACGTCAAGCATGCGTCCTCGGCGAAGAACAAGGCAGTACCACGCTATTTAAGCTGGTATATGCGGGGCTAAGTTCTCGGTGTGGTACAATTCTTAGTTCCGGTGCGGCGACGCGATAGGATTCACGCGAGCCCAAAACCAATTCGATGCGAGCGACCTTTTTTTTTTTTTTTTTTTTGAACACAGTACAAACGCAAGCGCTCATATACACGCGCATACACTCACCCCTATGAACGCACGCACGCACACCCTACCCCTATGAGCACCTCCGAGAGACTGAGCCGACATATCATCGTGAAATTTACGAAGTCACCGTAGGCACCTCGTCATCGACGGGAACGTCTCCTCCCACTGAATGCGCATCGCCGGAAATCCTGAAATAAATACACGTACGTGAGTATTGTATAGCATATGTGTGTGCAGTTTTCCCCAAGCACACGCCTCTCCGTCGACAACACCCTGAAGCGCGCCAATCTGCTGCATGCACAGCAGCACGACGAGGCCGGCGACGAGGTCTCGTCGCCATCGATGTCGCCGCAGATCCATCCCATGGACGCGCCGGAGTTCAAGAGGCTCTAGGGCATGTTCTACGTTATGCTTGAGAAGGTCAGCAACTTCAATCCATCTAGGTACATACATAGATAGATAGAAAGGTACATACATAGCCAATCCAATCATCCAAGCACAGCTCTACGGCTCCACCACATGTAGTTGCTTGATTGATTAATTATTAGGCACTACAACACCTCATTAGAAGTTAATGGATCTGGGATTACCCGCTCTTTTGTGTAGCAGGTACAGTGTAGAGAAGTCGCCGGCGGTGCCATCATCCCGTCATGGCTCATGTCTGAAGGTGGGAAGATCCTCTATCTAGAAGAGTTGGGCACCAGATTTGGAGTTTTGTTTTGCCTGCGTGGTTTCAAAATTATGGAAGTGAACCCGTGCATCCTATCCCGATTGATGACTCTCGCGATTGGTGTCTATGCTGTGTTTAGTAGTAATCACGCAACATCAGCCACACCCCGACTCACCATTGGACTTTGGTCCACAGGATGCTGGTCCTCTATTGACTTTTTTATCTGGATGGATGGATGTTCCGCCCAAGATTTACGAGGCTGTCGGTGACTATCAAGTGTTTCCTCACTTCTCTGCCATTTCTATCTATCGTAAGTTATAGATTCAAGGTATGCATGGCCGGACCAAGATCAAAGATCCGGTCATTTTTGATTCCAGGGATTTTTGACAAAACTGGTTGGCTGGTGACGCCGAAGTCCCCAAAGTAGGTTGATGAAGAGATGGCGAAGCCCCCGATTCAGCTAGGGTGTCAGAGCAGGTCGGCGGGGAGATGTCGGAGCCTCCACGCTAGGCGACGATGTCCAAGCAGGTCGGCGTGTTGGACGTTATTAGTCTTGAAGAAGAGGCGGCATGACGCGGTGGATGTCGTCTTGATGTAGTGACCACGCGATGATGCTGGTGTGCCCGCCCTGCGTAATCCATGGGGTGACGATGTTGGTGATGATTTATCCTTCGCGATGCCGAACACTTGATCGGTATTAAGAATTAATTAATTAGGATAATTAGAGGGTAATCCCTGCTTTGCCTAAACCGTCACTGAATCATCCGTCACGTTGTTTCATTTCCGACTCTTTGTAAAGGCGCCCATTCGGACGTGCCCCTTGGGCATGTATAAATAGTTCATCTCATCAATAAATAACACAGTTCATTCTCTCAATTAATTTTCGTTTTAACACGTTATCAGCCCCGCCGCAGCCTGAGATAGACGCGGGATCGAGCAGCCGCACGGTCTGCGCTTCGGCCGCCTGTTTGGCCGTGCCATCGACGCTCCGGCCACCGCCCTGGAGCATGGGCTCCGATGAGCCTTGGCCTCACCAGTGCTCCTCCGCAGGGACCCGTCAACGTAGCCTCACTTAGGACGAGGACGGCTCCTCCGTGATGCGCCGGTAATTGCCGGAGAAAGGCGTGGAGGCATGGGCGGCCACTCCCCCCTCCTCGGGCGCGTCGTGGGTGGGAGATCGTGGGGGTGCGGGGCGGCTACGAGCCTTATCCGTAACCCCCCTCCTCTCGCTCGCCTCTTATTCAGTGCGCGGGGGGGGGGGGGGGGGGGGGGGGCTGGGCCGGCTAAAGGACGTGCAGGCCCAGGCCTAGACGCCTGGTGTTTGCCTCAGGCCGCCTCCTGTGGATTTGTTTTTCAAATTTTTTTCTCTGTTTTTATTAATTTATTACTATTTATTAGTATTCGCATGTTTTAGATCTGTTATTTTCAATATTTTTCTTGGATACTGATTTCTGTAGAGTACCTTGTATTCCAGAACGTGATGTAATATATTTCCATGTTTCTTACATGTTGAGATTCATTACATCTATTATTTGCAATTGAGATTTTTTTATCTCTTGCAAAGATAAATTCAGTACCTCTGTAGTACTGATTCTCCGTTTAATACAATGTATTCCGGAATATTTCTATGATGTATCTATTTCCATGTTAAACACATGTCGAGATTAATACGTCTATTTGCAATTGAGTTTTTCAATTTCTTGCAAATATAGATGCAAAATTCAAAGTGTTTTTCTTCAAATTGATGTATCGGGATCGCAAGGTAGTGCGTAGATCTACTGCTTTGCAGATTATCACCACTATTTGTTAAAGCCTACATTTTGTCATTTCGACATTATAATTGCTTTACAAAGTGCTCTCCCACACGTTTTTATAAGTCATGACATAAGGCATTACGAGTGAGTATCTAGTGATTTCACCAGATTATACAACCTATTGCTACGAGATCTACTCCATTTTGGAGATTATCGTCAAGGTGTCATATTTAGCAATTTGAGATTCGCACTAATGGTTTCAAGATAACTTCTTGAAATACCCATTGATTTTGCAAAGTTCACTACAACATCAACCATGATGACCTTTAATTTACTGACTGTAAATTAATTATCTCTGGTTTACCCATAGAGGTAACATATGGCTATAGAATTTGAGGCATTCGCCCTCAATCGCCACCACTACCCTACCTGGGCATGTACATCATGATCACTCTTGTGACTCGTGGAATAATGTGTGCAATCCAAGACCACATGATTAACCTGTGGTCGGAATCACACCGCTAACAGAAAAATATTGTCTTATACATCATAAGGCATTATATCGATTCAGATCTTTGCATCTGGTTATTCTGTATCAGCAATTCCTAGGACACAACAAACCTCAAAGGCAAAGGTTTGAAGCTCACTTCAAATTTCAACCCGACATCACAAGTGATGACGGGACCCTATGGGCATGGAGAACGTGAAGGTTGAATATGCCTCAACCGACATGTTTGGAGACTATGAATAGTCCCACAGTATCCTGAGTGGTCAATATAATTAATGTCCATTTATGATATGGAAATAACAACATAAGTATTGTTGTCATCATATATTTTATCAGCACTTTGGTACAAATACATTTGTATGTATTCTATATATCTGACAGTGATTTTCTTAAGTATCTTATGTCTATATATAGATTTCTACGGGGGTCAATCTGATGAAACATGATTTGTGCCTTGTGGACATATGCACCACGAACTCTATACTCAGGGAAGTGAAATGTTTCCACATTCTTGTTGAGAGACAGGAGATATTTTAAATTCGCTAGACGCGATGAGGTATTTGTTGGCTCAACTCGGGCCATATTTACCATCCCTATGGGTACTCAAGTAACGTAAGGATGCTTTATTGCTTCCCGGTTTAACTCGTACCCTACTAAACCATAGAGATATCCGTCAAAATAGTTTCTGTAGCAAAACTTATGATGATAATAAAGAGGACTAACTTCTCTTTACCATATGTAACGGATATGGCAAGCACATTCTCTATGTATCATCTGGATTGTACTACACATACTACAAAACCCGTAGCACATGTTGCGTCCAAGATAGTTTTCCAAAATGTCTTGTATATGACAAACTTGGCATACTCGCCTTGGTCATCCAGACATTGGGTTGAAACCGAAACTATCAACAATTACATTGGTTTATGATTATTATGATGCTAAATTCTAACAATATTTGGAGTTTGTGTGCACTCCATGTGACACAGGGAAGCTAATTTTGAGGCTCGCGCACCTTAAAATCTACGCTGAACCACCCAGACTCCTTGAACGCATCAAGTTGAGGTGAGTGTCTCTTCCCATCCATTGACTAGACTATTCAGGTATTCCGTGGTTCTAAAATACATATCTACATGGTGGTCTTAAGTGTGTGCTTTATTCACATAAAACCATTGGCGCATTATCCTGACAACGATTTCAAGCAAATCGAATGGACAAGTTGCAGAATTCTCCTTTTGTGCCTTAACTTTGGCCCTAGGATTGAAGTTTAGCACTCTGTCCTATTTGTCTTCACATGGTTTGGTAGAATCCTATCCAAAGAAATAAGCTCATTGCATTATCTTTACTTTGGAATTGCAACTTACCAACTTTACGTTGGATTCATGCAGTTTTACATGCTCATGACAAACTGCATAATATTATTCCCCTTTATCTTTGATACATGGAAATCTACCAAGTATTTCCCATCTACGGTAACTCGGTTGCATACCGATATCCCCACCCGACATACATCATTGGCCTCTCAACATATAGTTGGGATCTATGTGAGGAATAACTGTATTTCCGTCAATACCTCAAGCCCCTTAGATGAGGAGTTATTTAAGGCCAGTATGCTGATTCAATGAGGAATATTTACAAGCATTAGGGGGAGATTTCAAGTACCATAAAGAATGCCAGGAAATTAGTGGAATGTTCAACACATTTCTGCCTCAATTTCACGTACTCAAAGATCTGAACCATGCGTTCAGAAGATTTGTAACACACTGCAAATAACCTGGCTGACTCATTTACTGACTATAAAGGTGTCACACAATGCTGCAAAAATATGCGTGAAAGAGTGAAGGTACAACAAAAACCACTCCAATCCCCGTTCGATGCAACAGGGGGAGATGTATGGCAAAAGTACATCAGGATTCAGCTTCTCGCAAGCAAGGATGTCAAGGCCTGTGAATCAGTAAATGCAAGTCAACTTCACGTTGACAGACACCTAATGGGTAGTATACCCCGAGTGGATGGGAAACCTCCACACACCCTAGTCATAGTGCACAGAATGACCGGGAAATCGGAATACCCGACTCAATCGCATTGGGAAATCGCGAGCAGTCACCATGGATAACGATATTTCCATCAACTATATATTAATATATAGGTTCTGAAGAAACATATAACCGGAAGTCTACAATTGTTGACATACATTTCTCAACTAGATTGCAAAACCTTTCACATGATTCAGGTCCAAAGACCATGGCCATGGCAAAGTGTGAACAACAATCGAACTGAACTCAAGCAAAGGGTGTAATCTAGGTAGAAATAATATTGCTCAATAATGGGAAGGTATTCATAAGCAATACCTACACTAGATTTCTTCTGGAAACAGAATTGAGAACAACAAGGTGGTGTAGTACAAGGGTTCACACAGATACCCAACTATTCTCCAGAGGTGGAATCTCTTTCCGATAACTTATATCATTGGTAGTACAAAATCATCTATCTCTGCAGTTAATAGACGTAGTGATTACATATCCATGTGGATCACTAGATTTAGATATAGATGGTTCCTGATGGAATCTAACTTCTAAATCGAAATGCAAAACGCAACATACATTGTGTAAAATCAATAAGTCACCATATGACTTAGTATTATCGTCGGTATATTTGGTACAACCGACATATATAGTGAGTTCCTTATGCACAAGGATTACTCCTACAATAATGATTATCCATGTTTGTGTGTCTGCAATGACGCCACATGTAATCATCTAAATTACGGAGTTTAAAATGAAGGATTTGGGCAAACCAAAACATCGCTCGTTACTACAAGTTGAGCACCTTCATTCATACATTATGGTATACTATGTTGTCTATATCCAAAATATATTGGAGAAATTCATTGTGGACAAATCTTATCCATCCATAACTTTCATGGTAGTTCATTCTCTAGACGTAGAGAAAGATCTATTTAGACCAAGAGATGATGGAAATGAGATATTGGGACTCAACGTTCTATGATGCCATTGGATCCACCAAACACAATTGGTTGGGACTCAAGAATATCTATCGATATCTCCAAAGGCATCAAACATTTTGCCCTAATCTTTCAGTTTCAGAGAAATCTGGACGCCAATATCATTGGATACATCGATGAGATCCCCGCTATGTCAGATCGTAGACAAGGTTTGTGGTCCTGCTAGGTGTGGTAGCCATATCACGAGAGTCTTCAAAATAGACCTCGTGGCTACATCCACCAACCATTCTCTCAAAGATAATGTCGCTTGTGTTGTCCAGATGCAAACAGGTTATGTAATAAGCAATATCGCTATATTGCATATATTGCAAAAGCAAATCATGTGACTGATTTGTTCACGAAGTCTCTATCAACTTCTACATTTCGAAAATATGTTCATAGAATTGGTATGTGACGGCTTCGAAATTTGCAAGAATCGGGGGGGGGGGGGGTATCTTCCTGAATTGTTCTTGCTCAATGCATCATATTATACTCTTTTTCCCTTCACGAGTTTACTATATAGGTTCTCATAAAGGTTTTTAATGATGTAATATCAACATGAGATAATATGTCATACTTTTTGTTTTCCCCACCGGGGTTTTTAGGAAAGTATATACGACATATTTATTGTCCTCATAATTCTACGAGTTTCTTGTATTGAGTTAAAAGAGACAATAATAATAATTATATGTTGCATCATTTTCTCATTATTTTTCCCACTGATTTGAAGGAGTTTTAGCAAAATATCAAATATCTATCTCCTCATATTTTCCCAGAGGGTTTTTCATGGAGACTTTCTCAAGTTGATGATGATGAACATTCTCACGGAAAAACATAATAAGAGGAGTCCTTATCATGACGATGAGCATTCACGAAGACAAGCATTGATTAGGGGGAGTATTAAGAATTAATTAATTAGGATAATTAGAGGGTAATCCCTCCTTTGCCTAAACCGTCATTGAATCAACCGTCGCGTTGTTTCACTTCTGACTGTTTGTAAAGGCCATTAGGATGTGTCCCTTGGGCATGTATAAATAGTTCATCTCATCAATAAAGAACATAGTTCATTCTCTCAATCACTTTTCGTTTTAACAGTTGGCTTGCCGTTTTGATGATCTGATGAGGTTGACCTCGGCTCGATGAAGCGACGACCTTTCTAGCGCAAGTCGGCAGCCGCAGAGCAACATTGTCGTGCTGGTTTGACATCGACGCGACAGTGAAAATTACCTCGTAAAAGGCTTTAAAATATGTAGGCACGTATTTCAGAACAAAACACAATACTCTAGAAACAAATTCCTTAAAAAGGACGTCGGATAACCCATTAATGAAAGAGATGAATTTAGGTCGGATTCGTTTTCACGCAGAAAACATATACGGAAATTGAAGCACTTATCGGCGTTTCCCAAAGTTTGAACGGTCCGATCAAGCTGAAATTTTTAGAGGTTGTCGATATGGGAATTCCGCAGTAGATGAATGGTTGGATTTTCCAAAGGATGTCCGAACTGATTGCTACATTGCTCGCCCTAATCTTGTTCAGATTCCGTCCAGATTCGACAGGGCTCCAGTATATCGAAAATTGCTGGAGATTTCTCCACCGGAACATGATGAAACTTTACAGGATAGTTGTAGGCTCAAATAGACACAATTCCACCAAAGGATTCATAAAAACGACGCTCGAGTATGTATGGACGGAAAACATGAATCTGCTGTCCGGAAAAACGGCACGGTCACCCGAGGGCAATGTTAACGTTGAGTCCCCGAGATCGATGGATGGTTCTCCCATTATCTTGAAGGAGGTCGAAGTTGATGTTAGTTAAAGCACCCGTACGATCTTGATGATTCGATAGGGAGCTTAGTCCTCGGTCCAGCCGGCGTGACCAGTCGTGCCGGCGACGAAGATGCCGACATTGACAATGAAGTTCGATTTCGACGCGTAGATCGCATCGGTGTCGATCTGAATTCCATTGCACCGCGGAGACTGCCAACGGGGACCTGTATGGGCCATCAATGTCAATACTAAATTTGGCATAGCTCGCGGTAGGGGTCCTAAGCTAGGCGTCTTGGAGCGATGGTAACATGGACACCGGATTTTACCTAGGTTCGGTCTCTCTTGAAGAGATAATACCATACCGAGATTGTTGTAATGAATATGAGATTGTCTATTGTCTTTTATAATGTACAGGAGGCCTAGGATTTAGAGGAGTCCTTGTCTTGTGTGTCAAGTCTTGTGGAATCTTCCTTGTATGCATTATGGGCTGCCCGAAGTGGCCCGTATTAGTGAACCGCCAAGGGTCTCCTCAGCCCGATCCAGCTAGTTGGGAGACGACGTGGCGAGTGCCCCATAGGCCAGGACACCGTTAATGACCATAGTTGGATATTGTGATGCCAGGCATATATTGAATCCCCATAATCCTAGATCAATGATTGATTTTGTCATCTACCTTCTCTTAGAAGTAGGTGAAAGGACGTGGATGTCGCCTAGAGGGGGGGGGGGGTGAATAGGCGCTTTAAAATAATTACGGTTTAGGCATGAACAAATGCGAAATAAAACTAGCGTTTAATTTGTCAAGCACAAAACCTAAAACAACTAGGCTCACCTATGTGCACCAACAACTTATGCTAAGCAAGATAACAACTAAGTGATAGCAAGATATATAACAAGAAACAATATGGCTATCATAAAGTAAAGTGCACAAGTAAAGGGCTCGGGTAAGAGATAACCGAGGGACGCGGAGACGACGATGTATCCCGAAGTTCACACCCTTGCGGATGCTAATCTCCGTTTGGAGCCGTGTGGAGGCACAATGCGACCCAAGAAGCCACTAGGGCCACCGTAATCTCCTCACACCCTCACACAATGCAAGATGCTGGGATTCCACTAAGGGACCCTTGAGGGCGGTCACCGAACCCGTACAAATGGCAATCCTTGGGGGCGGTCACCGATACCCGTACACTTTGGCAACCCTTGGGGGCAGTCACCGATACCCATACAAATTGATCGGGGCAATCTCCACAACCTAATTGGAGACCCTGATGCTTGCCCGGAGCTTTACACCACAATGATTGAGCTCCGAGGCACCACCAACCGTCTAGGGCGCCAAGGCACCCAAGAGGAACAAGCTCTAGGGTGCTCAAACACCCAAGAGTAATAAGCTTCTCGAACTTCACTTCCACGTATCACCGTGGAGAACTCAAACCTATGCACCAAATGCAATGGCAAGGGCACACGGAGTGCCCAGGTCCTTCTCTCCCAAATCCCACCACAACAACTAATGCTATGGAGGAAAATGAGAGGAAGAACAAAGAAGAACACGAAGAACTCCAAGATCTAGATCCAAGGGGTTCCCCTCACATAGAGGAGAAAGTGATTGGTGGAAATGTGGATCTAGATCTCCTCTCTCTTTTCCCTCAAGAACTAGCAAGAATCATTGGAGGGATTGAGAGTTAGCAAGCTCAAAGAAGGTCAACAATGGGGGGCAAACACGAGCTCAAAAGATGGGGACCATTGGGGAAGAAGACCCCCCTTAAATAGGTCCCGACGAATCTGCCCGTTATGTGCAGAATAACACAGGAGCGGTACAACCGCTATGCGCACCGGTACAACCGGTCAAAGCAGACAAAACCTACCTTTAGCAAATGCAATAAGCGGTACAACCGCCTGGGGCACCGGTAGTACCGGTATAACCGGAACAACCGGCCCACAACCGCCCAAGAACCGCTCCAAAACAGAAACTAGTCCGGTGGTGGAGCGGTACATGGCCGGTACAACCTTCGGACCAAATCTGGAGCGGTACAACCGCTCCAAACACCGGTTGTACCGGTCAACCGGTACAACCTCTCTATGGGGCGGTACAACCTCTCTATGTAAAACAAGTAAGACTAAAACAGCCATACTTTCGCATACGAGCTCCGATTTGAGCAAACTCAAGCTTGTTGGATAAAGGACAACAAGAGCTATCCAACAATGACTAGCTAAATTAAGAACAAGCAATGGAGAATAAATGCCACTAGGATAAGGAAGATGACCTTCCCAATAAATATCCGGCAAAATCTCCAACACCGAAAACACAATATGATGCACACGAAATCTGTTTTCGTTGAGCTTGAACTTATCACGATGAAGACCATAAGCTCAAAAACTCACATAGAGAAAAACCAAATAAGGACCAAGAAATATGATGATGCAAGGATGCAAATGGTTTCAGCTCTCAACGAACGATACGATCAAGCTACTCACTTGAGAGCCCCCCTTGATAGCACGACAATCGATCCTATAACTCGGTCTCCCAACTACCACCATGAGATCGGTAAAATAGAAAACCTATCAAGGGCATACCTATACCTTGCACATAGTCCACTTGAGCTATATGATGATGATCTTGACTTCCTCAAGATGGACCACCTTTCTTGATTGTGTTGGCTCGATGAAGACTAGTTGATTGCTCCCCCATACTCCACTATGGGTGAGCCACTCTTCGGTACATCTTCATAAGTCCATTGTCACCACAATGAACGACAAGCTTCAAGCATGATCTCTTCGTGATGCTCCACTTGAACTTGCACATCGCAATCTTGATGACGATCACCACTTGATGTCATCCTCCATGGGTTGTATGAGATCTTCCTCTTGAGACAAGCCCATGGAAACATACCTAACCCCACATAGAACTCTCACGTAGACCATGGGTTAGTACACAAAGTGTAATGGACAATTCTTACCATACCATGAGATCACTTGATCCCTCTTGGTACATCTTGTACGCTTTGTTTGTTGATCAACTTAATTCACTCTTTGACTTAGCCTTTATCAACCTTGTATCTTATCTTCTGTCTTCATAAAGATGATGTCTTGAAGGTAAACATGAATGTTCCTACAATCTTCTTCTTCAAGACATGCTTGTAATATGCTCAACTCTCACATAACTAATCTTTGGATAAAACCTTGAATACCACCTTGGTCACCATATAAACTCCTTGAAACCAACAGATGGACTCCAAGAAGTGCCTATGGACAAATCCTTCGAATATAACTCAATGCAATCATTAGTCCATAGGGATTGTCATCAATTACCAAAACCACACATGGAGAAATGTGCTCTTACAATCTCCCCCATTTTGGTAATTGATGACAACCACTTTCAAGAGAGTTTATATAAGGAAATAAGCACAAGCAAGCACACACATGCAAAGCTATAATGCATGGGTATGAGATGCAAATGCTTAAGCAACAAAAGAAAAACTCTCTAAAATTTTCCAAACTAAACTCTCTAAACTTCTCCCCCACTGGCATCGATTGCCAAAATGGACGAAAAGCTTAGAAAACCAATATAATAGGTGTTCCTCCAAAACGTGTGTATTTCTCAAAATATCAATGAAATACACATATACATTGAAAAGTAGTTGGAGGAAGACAAACTATATTGAGGATCCAAAGATTGCAAAAAAAGGTTGTATGGCACAAAGACATACCAAATAGTGAAGCAAGCAATCAAAAGATACCTATTGGCCAAACAATCGCATGATCCAATGAGCCACATTAATAAAAGATTATTATGATAAGGGCAAAGGAGTGTTTTAAAGAAACTAGAGAAGCTCCACATGATTTGTGTACAATTTAGAATATATTTTTTGTAGTTAGATACACGTGCACAAAATAGGATCATCGGTCCCCCAAAATCAATAGAAACACACAACAAGTGCAAGCGAGTAGATAAGACAATAAGCATAGCACTTGCATCAAACAAATGGTTGAGCAACATGTAAAAGAGGCAAGTTAAGAATAGGCTCAACCAAAATGATGTGTGTGAGTCATGGCAAAGCACTTGAGAAGACTCATATAAGGATGAGCATAAAGCATCAACATAGTCTTGATGAAGTGAGACACAAAGTGCAAGACATATCCTTCCCACACACAACAACCGCAAGCAAATGGGTTCACAAGCTTAATAATAAGAAAATTAAGAACCAAAGCTTGTGACAACCCATGGTGAAGATAGTAAATAATAGCCTTGTCAAGAGGAGAGTTACCAATGGAAATGGCAAAACCCTCGTCAAGACAAGCATGAGGAAAATAATCTTCACTACCAAAGAGTGCATCAAGATGCATGGATATAAGATCCGCACTCAAGACAAATTCATTCATGAAACCACCAAGGAAATAAAAAGGGAATGCAATGGTGGACGTGAAGAAAAAGAGGATATCAACTAGAGATGTAAATTATCTCATGTGTATAAGATTCTAGGTAGAAGACAATCATGATGATATATATCCACAAGGAAGGATGTACACACGAAATAGTTACAATAAGAAAGAGCAAGATATCCAAATGGAAGTCATAAATATACCAATAAGAACTTTTCTTGAAAGCATAGCACATGGCTTAATATTGTGTTATTGTATATAAATAGACTCCACCAGATGAACATCAAAGACATCACAACTAGCAGCAAGAGTCATCGTTGGGATGCTTTGAGTAGGGAAACAAGTACCACAAGAAAGAATCAATAACTTCATGCCATGATGCAACCTACAAGAAGTTGAATGCAAGAAATGTATGCATGAAGTAGATACTTGTTACTGAGATAGCATTGGATTGATGTAGTAGATAATGGTTCATCGATCATCCTAACTTGGCTCCAATAAGCACATGGTGTCACTACCTTCCTTGTAAGTGAGCTGAGCATCCAATGCATCTCCAATTGTTCCTAGAACAACAACACAAACAAAATGGTACCCAAACGCATTGGGACCAAAGAGTTAGTGGACCAACAATACATAGGACAAACTCCACATAACTATGTGCATATAGATATGAAAGTGAATTTCATGCACACTTTAGCCAATTTGTGACATAGTGGAGTTTCCCCTATCTATTGGGTCGAAGAAAGAAAGCATGCCAAAGAAAGTACACAATAAATATGCATGCTCAAGACTTTCAAGAACCAAATCAACACATAGTTGACAAGATACCAAAAGAAAAGATACCAAGTGAAACTAAGATACCCAACGGAGAAATTATCACTTGAAGGATACCAATAAAAAGATACATCAATGAATGAGATATCCATTAACACATGCCAAATAAAAGGAAACAAGATACCAAACGAAAGAAACAAACATGAGGTATCAAGTTCCCAAAAGAGAGCTAGGCTCCAAACAAACCACACCCTTGACAACTTTTCATCATGGCACAAAGCACCAAAAAGAAAAGGCTTGACTTCCACCAACACGCACTTGATAGGGACCAAAAGATTTTATGATAAACGCATAAAGAGAGTATTCTAAAGAAAATAGGATAGCTCCCCCAAGACATGTGCGGTATATAGAATTTGCATTTGAATACAAAATGCACAATATGGGATCATCACTTTCCCTATATCTAGAAACACTAGACATGTTCAAGAAGATCCACAAGAGGTAAGGAAGACAAACAGATAAACAAAATCCTACGAAGATGATTAGCAATTTCTACCACATAAATGAATACCAATTGTCAAAGGACAAGAAGTATCTTGGGAGAATTCCCATTGGTAGATTTCCAAGATATCCAACATCATCTTCACACCTAAAATATAAGCAAATGACACTTGTAGATCTAACATGCCACTTAGGGACAAGATAATTTACAACATCAATTTTAAGTGGCAATACCTCAAATGTACACATTTTCTTGGCTTGTAATATGCACATAGCATATTACTCCCCCATAATGTGATAACCCACAAAATTAACAAGTGGCAAATGAAATCCAACAAGAGATAATTAATGGACCGTTTAGAATTTGAATTTCTCATGAGAAGATATACCACATAGAAGCTAGATAATCTTGTAATATCAATACTAAGTGGTATTCCTCATGTACACACATTTTTAGGATCGTGAAGAGCACAAAGCACATCACTCCCCCAAAATGGGATAATCCATTAATCTCTCAAGAGAGCCAACTAAGATAAGACAAGATGCAAAAAGGCTCAACACAAAACGCGCACGTACATGATGTGCAAACCAACATACTCATATTTGATTACTCAATATAAGAAAGCTGGAGGCACACCATATACGAACACATGCAAGGTACAAAACCACAACATGCAAAGGGGCTAGAACTATCAATGTAAACAATTTAATGACAAGTTACCGCAAGGAGGCACATTGGATATAAGATAGAAACTCAATAATACAAATGACTTGGCTTGAGATAATATGAATGATGAAGATCCCTTAATTCTTCATGATGTAGCCAAGTCACCAATGCCCTCCAACAACACCTATTGATCAAGTTTGAGCTTGTTGGTCCCCAAACAAGTTGGGTCCTAAGAGGTTAGTCACAATAGGCTTGGCTACCCAAATGATTCTTTTCTTGACACCACATTGAGTACCAACAAACTTGGCAAACACATTGCCAACCTTATCCTTCCCAAGAGAATAGATATCATCAATAATAATTGGGTTGTATAAGTTGCCATTCATGTAAGAAGAGGCAAAGTGACCCTTCTCACGACATAAGTAGCAACATTTACCCTTTACTTTCTTCTCAATTGATTTCTCAACTTGAGGAGCGTTGACTTGGGTCTTCTTGGGAAGAGGCTTTGCTTCAACTTGATGTTGAGCATGAGATTGAACTTGTGGCCGCTTTTCTTGTTGCTTGTCACTTTGGGTTTCTTCTTCAATGGGCAAGATCTAACATGGTGCCCTTCTATTTTGCACTTGAAGCAAATAATCTTGGCCGAATTCTTGACTTCTTCTTGGCCCTTCTTCTTGTAGCTTTTGGACTTCTTCTTCTTATTGGAGTTGAATCCAAGTCCACCCTTATCATTGGGGGATTTTTTCCCACACAAGATATTGTTGAGTGTGGACTTCCCTTCATGACTCTTTTCCAAGTCTTTCTTCAATGAAGTGACTTGGGCCTTGAGCTCTTTGATTTCCTCTAAATGGTTAGTATGAACACAAGTACTAGAGGAAGTACAAGCTTCATCTTTAGAGCAACAAGGCAAGGAGAGTAATTCATCACAAGATGTACCAATGTTATGCATAGAAGAATTACGGGGACTAGCACATGGCAATATGGCATTTTGACTAGAAGTAGTGCTAATGTCCACATGAGGTTCACTTGATGTTACCTTAGTAGTATTAGCCTCATGAGCTATCTTTAGCACATTATGGGATACTAGAAGATCATCATGAGAGCTAGAAAGCTTTTTATGACTTTCTACCAATTTCCCATAATCGCTAGATAGCAACTCAAGTTGAGCCCTTAGCTCAACATTCTCCTTCAATACGGATGCTTCACAAGAATTAGAGTTAGTAGCACAAGCATCATCATTAACAACAAGAGGAGAAGGAAACTTGGCAAGATTTTTAGCATAAGAAGCTTTAAGTTGGGCATGAGACTCGGTGAGTTCGATGAGCGAGCTCTTAATGACCCTTGAGTCATTTTCGAGGTGCTCAAAGTCCTCAAGGAGTTTAGCATGTGCAACTTCAAGCTTATCATTTTTAGTTCTAAAATCATTGGCCACCTCGAGAGCTCTATCATGGGATTCCTTTAATCTAGATAATTCTAGAGCAAAGGTCTCCTCAAGAGCTTCCTTGGTGGTTTGTTCATTTTCAAGAGCTTGAGATAGCTCCGCGATCTCATTAGCGTAATCATGCTCATGACCTTCCATTTTCTCAATGGTGGCCTCATGCTCCTTGAGATGAGCTTCCAACTCCTCAATATACTTCTTGCCCTCAATGGCAGTAGACATGATTTCCATGAAGTTGGAACGAGCAAGTTTATTCTTATGAAGAGCTTTAAAAATCATTTCACCCTTAATTTTTAAGGAAGCAATATTATCACTCTCTTCATTATCTTCAACATCATCATCATGAGATATATTGGGATTCAAAGTAGGAGATACCATTGAAGCCTTAGCCATAAGGCAAAAGTGAGAAACAATAGATGATGATGTGGGATCCCTTGAAGCATCATTCAAGACCATATCTTGTTCCATAGAGTGTCGGGTTTCCTCTACATTGTTAGCACAACAACTCGACGAAATAGATACATTTTTATCATGGCAACAAGATATAGCAAGCATATCATCATGAGATTAAGTCAAGCAATTTCTACATGATATGCAAGGACTATCAACACAAGCATGTGAAACTTGTAAGGTGCTCGAAGTGTTAAAGTCCAAAGATGGAGCATTGCAATGTGATAGGGATGAGGGATCATCAACAATAAGCACACTATCAGCATTGCAATGACCAACACTACTCACCATATCATTACCTTGTGGCAATCCACATGTAGGTGAAGTAGAAGAAGTTGAGAAGACAATACGGCCGGAGGTAGAGGGAGAACAATCATCCTCACAAATCTTGGACACACCATATTTATCTTGAAGCTTTGTCCACAACTCATGAGCATCCCGGAACGACATGAGTTGAAATATAACTACATTGTTCAAAGCATCAAAAAACACAATAGAAGCTTGAGCATTGAGATAAGAGTTTTTCTCATCCTCTAAAGATAATTTTTGAGGATCCTTCGGAGGAGAAAAACCCATATCTACAATCCTCTCGAAATTAGGGTCCATGACCCTAAAGAGATTAAGCATGCGAATTACCCAAACATCAAATTTTTTGCCATCGAAACTAAGAGTGTCAGAGAATCCTATTCCCCTAGTCGACATCCTTACTCTCTAGGAGGTTAAACCTAATAAAGAGAGACCTAGCTCTGATACCAATTGAAAGGACGTGGATGTCGCCTAGAGGGGGGGGGGGAATAGGCGCTTTAAAATAATGATGGTTTAGGCTTGAACAAATGCAGAATAAAACTAGCGTTTAATTTGTCAAGCACAAAACCTAAAACAACTAGGCTCACCTATGTGCACCAACAACTTATGCTAAGCAAGATAACAACTAAGTGATAGCCAGATATATAAAAAGAAACAATATGGCTATCACAAAGTAAAGTGTACAAGTAAAGGGCTCGGGTAAGAGATAACCGAGGGACGCGGAGACGACGATGTATCCTGAAGTTCACACCCTTGCGGATGCTAATCTCCATTTGGAGCGGTGCGGAGGCACAATGCTACCCAAGAAGCCACTAGGGCCACCGTAATCTCCTCACGCCCTCGCACAATGTAAGATGCCGTGATTCCACTAAGGGACCCTTGAGGGCGGTTCCCGAACCTGTACAAATGGCAATCCTTGGGGGCGGTCACCGGTACCCGTACACGTTGGCAACCCTTGGGGGGCGGTCACCGATACCCGTACAAATTGATCGGAGCAATCTCCATAACCTAATTGGAGACCCCGACGCTTGCCCGGAGCTTTACACCACAATGATTGAGCTCCGAGGCACCACCAACCGTCTAGGGCGCCAAGGTACCCAAGAGGAACAAGCTCTAGGGTGCTCAAACACCCAAGAGTAATAAGCTTCTCGAACTTCACTTCCACGTATCACCGTGGAGAACTCAAACCTATGCACCAAATGCAATGGCAAGGGTACACGGAGTGCCCAAGTCCTTCTCTCCCAAATACTACCACAACAACTAATGCTATGGAGGAAAATGAGAGGAAGAACAAAGAAGAACACGAAGAACTCCAAGATCTAGATCCAAGGGGTTCCCCTCACATAGAGGAGAAAGTGATTGGTGGAAATGTGGATCTAGATCTCCTCTCTCTTTTCCCTCAAGAACTAGCAAGAATCATTGGAGGGATTGAGAGTTAGCAAGCTCAAAGAAGGTCAACAATGGGGGGCAAACACGAGCTCAAAAGATGGGAACCATTGGGGAAGAAGACCCCCTTAAATAGGTCCCCACGAACCTGCCCGTTATGTGCAGAATAACACAGGAGCGGTACAACCTCTATGCGCACCGGTACAACCGGTCAAAGCAGAAAAACCTACCTGTAGCAAAAGAAATAAGCGGTACAACCGCCTGGGGCACCGGTAGTACCGTTATATCCAGAACAACCGGCCCACAACCGCCCGAGAACCGCTCCAAAACAGAAACTAGTCCGGTGGTGGAGCGGTACATGGCCGGTACAACCTTCAGACCAAATATGGAGCGGTACAACCGCTCCAAACACCGATTGTACAGGTAAGACTAAAACAGCCATACTTTCGCATACGAGCTCCGATTTGAGCAAACTCAAGCTTGTTGGATAAAGGACAACAAGAGCTATCCAACAATGACTAGTTAAATTAAGAACAAGCAATGGAGAATAAATGCCACTAGGATAAGGAAGATGACCTTCCCAATAAATATCCGGCAAAATCTCCAACACCGAAAACACAATATGATGCACATGAAATCTGTTTTCGATGAGGTTGAACTTATCATGATGAAGACCATAAGCTCATAAACTCACATAGAGAAAAACCAAATAAGGACCAAGAAATATGATGATGCAAGGATGCAAATGGTTTGAACTCGCAACGAACGATACGATCAAGCTACTCACTTGAGAGCCCCCCTTGATAGTACGGCAATCGATCCTATAACTCGGTCTCCCAACTACCACCATGAGACCGGTAAAATAGAAAACCTATGAAGGGCAAACCTATACCTTGCACATAGTCCACTTGAGCTATATGGTGATGATCTTGACTTCCTCAAGATGGACCACCTTTCTTGATTGTGTTGGCTCGACGAAGACTAGTTGATTGCTCCCCCATACTCCACTATGGGCGAGCCACTCTTCGGTACATCTTCACAAGTCCATTGTCATCACAATGAACGGCAAGCTTCAAGCATGATCTCTTCGTGATGCTCCACTTGAACTTGCACACTGCAATCCTGATGACGATCACCACTTGATGTCATCCTCCATGGGTTGTATGAGATCTTCCTCTTGACGCAAGCCCATGGAAACATACCTAACCCCACATAGAACTCTCACGTAGACCATGAGTTAGTACACAAAGTGTAATGGACAATTCTTACCGTACCATGAGATCACTTGATCCCTCTTGGTACATCTTGTACGCTTTGTGTGTTGATCAACTTAATTCACTCTTTCACTTAGCCTTGATCAACCTTGTATCTTATCTTCTGTCTTCATAAAGATGATGTCTTGAAGGTAAACATGAATGTTCCCACAATCTTCTTCTTCAAGACATGCTTGTAATAAGCTCAACTCTCACATGACTAATCTTTGGATAAAACCTTGAATACCACCTTGGTCACCATATAAACTCCTTGAAACCAACAGATGGACTTCAAGAAGTGCCTATGGACAAATCCTTCGAATATAACTCAATGCAATCATTAGTCCATAGGGATTGTTATCAATTACCAAAACCACACATGGAGAAATGTGCTCTTACAGTAGGGAATACATACTTTAGGGGCTCCCTTCACTAATAGTTATGTAATCGTTGATTTGTATGAAGCATCACATAAATGTGTGACTTTGTAGAATGACAAACTTTGCTGAAAGTTGGTGTTGGATTGGTTGGTAGGAACCACCCACCATTATCTATGAAGATACTGGTGTTTGCATTACACAGATGCAGATGGCTTACAAAGATAGAAATATTACAAGACATATTTCACTAGAGCTATTTTATCCTCATGAGTAGGAGGAAATTGGGGAGACAAATATTTTGCAAATGAAGTCATGTAATAATCTTGGTGATTTATTCAGAAAGACTTCACCAAGCTCTTCATTCTAGAATATTTCAATGGAATTGATACGAGATGACATTGTTATTTGCAAGGTTAAGGAGGGAGTGTGCTCCTTGAATTATAACTTATTTATGATCTTTGGATCTTTGGTATTGCATTGTTTTCCATTATGAGTTTTTCCTGTATTGAGGCAATAATAATGTGAACTTTGTAATGTCATTTTCTCTTTATTTTCTCATTGTGTTTTTAGGAGTTTTTCGTGGCATATTATGTATATCTCCGCTTATTTTTCCCACGGTTTTGGGAGGAGTTTCAAGATGATGATTCCATACACTAAAAGTGGAGATTAGGGGGGTGTTAAGCATTAATTTACTTCATTAATCTAATAATCTATTTTTGGAAATAATGTGCGGTTAGCTGTGCTAACTGCCACGTGCCTCTCTCCTGCCTATTGAAAGGAACACGCCGTTCTGGTTACATCCCCTCGGGGTACATATATTGTAAAGACATCATCATCATCAGATATTGAGAGACGGTGACTACACATTATGAGCTTTGTGATTCAACAATGCTCGGGTTGTTTGACAATAACCTCTGTGTGGTGGGGTGGCTGGTGTGCATCAGCCAGGATCCGAAGGTCACGGGATCAAATCCCTGTGGTTCCATAATTCTTGCATTTTATTTCTCTGCCCCGTCAAACAGGTGGGTCATGCGTGCGGTGATTTTTTTCATAATGTGATGCCCTGTTGTGCACATAGTTGTCACCACATGGCACTCAACCATATGCTAGCTAAGCGAAATATGTATGGCAAATCATATGGTTGAACATGTGTGAAGCACTTACGCCACTTCAATGACTGTATTTCAGGTATTGCGAATGATGGTAACCAAAGTGAATTTCGCTACAAGTTTAGTGACCGCAAGTGAATTGTTCTTCTTTATGAATTCTTTATTCTAAAGGGCTAATTGATATGTCTGTTTCAAATTGGTTGTCCTTTTCTCTGACTGATGTATGCATGGTTTAAGTACAGAGCAATGGTGGTTCGGTATGGGGAGAGTTGGCTGATTTATTATTCATTAGTTATCTGAATTTCTAGTGAATATGTAGTAGTTTCTGTTTGTGGACAATTTCCACCTCCATGTATTGGTTAACCTCGTGTAGTGTTTGATCGAACGTACTATGATCATTATGCAATGACATGAATAATGACTATCGTGCGACTTCAAGATTTGTCGAACACGACCATCATATACAACTTATTGGATGTGACATGTTTTAAGTAGTAAGTGTTGTTGGTAGAACATTTTTTCCAGAAAGACAGGGGGTTGTTAAAACCCCCACCGGTTGTTATATTACTAAAAGGATGTGGCAAGCATACATCGTTTTAATCAAACTGATAAAAATAATGAGATAGAAAGGGAGAAACAAAAACATGGATAAAGAGGAAACATGAACGGATAACTATGAGTTGTTCACGAGGTGCGGTTGTATTTTCGTCGAACTTATAAAAACAACTAGATATACGGGAGAAACAAACATAGGCATAAAGTAGAGAGGAACTCAACAAGGAAAATGTGTGGACATCCATGAGCTATTCGCGAGGTGCAGCCAAAGTTCGGTCGGTTCAGACACTTCCCTGAGCTGCTTGCCATAGAAAGCACATAGTGGTGCCAATGTTATGTTACAGTTTGTGGTGTCTCAAATGTATCTCCTTTAGAAATTTAAAAGGCTTGGAAGGAAGTCGATCTTTCCCTTGTAGGAGATGCGTGGCAACTTAAACGGACCGGGTCGGATGGAATAATGCTTTTGCCATATTTGCTATCAGATTTGGGGCGGCACCGATAATAGCCAGATGCGGATTATATCAGACTACAGATTTGAAGCGGAGGCGGAGTAGACTCGAACCGAAAACAGATAAAAAAATGATAACACGTTTTTATCCAAGCACATTACACTAGAGAGCAAACTATATGTAAATTATTGTCGTGTATTAAATATAGAATACATATAAATATAATAAATTACATTATAACAATAATCACTTGTTAATCCACACATCTATCCATATAATTAAATTGTAAATTTCAAACTATTCATGTAATAATGTGCATAAATAATTTAAAAAGTCGATAAATCCTTATATAAGTTTTAATTTTACAATTCAAAAAAGTAAATAAATAATCAAAAACTCACTGTCTTAACAAAATATTAATATATTATATAAATGTGTCCATGCTTTAAGAAAGTTTTAATTTTTATGTATATTTCAACAAATGCTCATGTAAGTATAAAAATAATCATAGTTTGAACATAATATTCATGGTTGGTTCAACCTTACCCTCTAATTTCATCAGCAATTCCTCAAATATGTGCACCTCAGTTATGGATTTCTGGTGAGATCTCCAAGTACTTCAGGTCAGAGAGGAAACAATTGATTAAACTAAGCCATATGCATTACGCACCGCATGCCTCGCCATCCTGGTCCTTACAGTATGAGGGCATGTCGCATATAGGCAGCTCAGTGGTGATAGCCAATCGTAGAAAGTGTCCAAGTATTAAGTGTTTTTGTCACCCTCATATAGCCCAGGTGCTAGTCTCTGATATTTTGTAAGAAAACTAGAAAGGGTTGCTAAATGCACACACTTATTATGGAAAGCATACTTGAACATAATTTTTAGAATTTATTTTCACAAAATCACAACTTGAAGACTAACACAAGTAACAATTGCACTCAGTGCTCCATGGGAGTGGTGATGAACATGAGAGGCTTTAAAAGGTCCCAAGTGTGAACCCATGCACTAGTATGACATTTCATGAAGTTGATGACAACAAACGAAACTGTTTCCTAATTGTGATGAGGACATCACCTTCGTGAGCCAATATGGTTGTATTGAGATGGTAGTATCAGCCGGAACACTGGAAACTCAGTTCCTCTCATGCATAGCTAAAGTGCATGTTGCATAGTTTGATTTTTTGTTTTGTAATTCTGCTCACTTGGAGCCAAAGAAAATTATTATTTTGAAGTACCCTCAATCCATAAATTATCATAACTAGTCGCCAACCCGTGCATTCGCACGGGCTAGTATGTATACTGTTTTTATAAAAACTCGATTATTTAATAACCATACGAAATAACATGTAATCTAAAAGAAGAGTTATGTTAGTATGCCAAAAACTAAATCAAGGTAATACCGCAGAACGATGATCTATATTACATAGAGAACCATGAATATAGAAACTAATGTCAATAACTTGTATTTTGTTGTTGACTCAGATGCTTACAATTTTTTTCCTACGAACACCCAAGATCTATCCATGGAGATGAGCATCTACGAGAGGAGAGATCGGATCTACATGCCCTTGTAGATCGCTAAGCGGGAAGCGTTAAGAAAGGCGGTTGATGTAGTCGAATGTTTTCGCGATCCAAATCGCAATCCGCCCCGCGATCCAATCACGATCCATCCCGATCTAGCGCCGAACGGACGTCACCTCCGCGTTCAGCACACGTGCGGCTCGATGACGTCTCCTCCTTCTTGATCCAGCAAGAGAGGGAGGAGAAGTAGATAGGATCTCAACCAGCATGACGACGTGGTGGAGATGGTGGTGTCGCAGTACCGACAGGGCTTCACCAAGCGCCTCCGGAACAACGTACAAGGAAGAAACGGGAGAAACGGGAGGAGGGCCGCAGCCGTGGGAGGGTATTCCGTCTCCTTGCGCCTCCCCCCCCTTTATATAGGCATGGGAGGGGCTGGTGGCTTGCCCTCTAAGCCCCTAGGGTCGTTGGTCAAGGGGGAGGAAGGAAATCCCTCCTTTCCTTCCCCACCGATCACTATCCCCCTTTTTAGGGATCTCGATCTTATCCTTTCGGGATATGATCCTATTCCTTTTAAGTGGGGATCTTGATGCGCCTAGACCAGGGGTGTGGGGACTTTCCCCACTACCCACGTCCATGTGTGTCCCCATGCAAGTGGGCCCCTCTCCGGAACCTTCTAGAACCTTCCCGGTACAATACCGAAAAATCTCGAACATTTTCCGGAACCCTAAATATGACTTCCCATATATAAGTCTTTACCTCCGGACCATTCCAGAGCTCCTCGTGATGTTCGGGATCTCATCCGGGACTCCGAACAACATTCGGTCACCAATGTACATATCCCAATTCTACTCTAGCGTCACCGAACGTTAA
Source organism: Elymus sibiricus (assembly GCA_039707655.1). NCBI lineage: Eukaryota > Viridiplantae > Streptophyta > Magnoliopsida > Poales > Poaceae > Elymus > Elymus sibiricus. The sequence continues at coordinate 529,805,873 of CM077675.1, forward strand.
GCGTGCGGACCCTACGGGTTCGAGAATGATGTAGACATGACCGAGACACCTCTCTGGGCAATAACCAATAGCGGGACCTGGATGCCCATAGTGGTTCCTACATATTCCACAAAGATCTTCATCGGTCGAACCACGATGTCAAGGATTCAGTCAATCCCGTATGCAGTTCCCTTTGTCCAACGGTATGTTACTTGCCTGAGATTCGATCGTCGGTATCTCCATACCTAGTTCAATCTCGTTACCGGCAAGTCTCTTTAATCGTTCCGTAATACAAGATTCCGTGACTAACTCCTTAGTCACATTGCTTGCAAGCTTCTTATGATGTTGTATTACCAAGTGGGCCCAGAGATACCTCTGTATCATACGGAGTGACAAATCCCAGTCTCGATCCATGCCAACCCAACAGACACCCTCGGAGATAACTGTAGAGCACCTTTATAGTCACCCAGTTATGTTGTGACGTTTGATACACACAAGGAATTCCTCCGGTGTCAGGGAGTTGCATAATCTCATGGTCATAGGAACAGATACTTGACATGGATAAAGTAGTAGCAATAAACTAGAACGATCACATGCTATGCTTACGGTTGGGTCTTTGTCCATCACATTATTCTCCTAATGATGTGATCCCGTTATCAAATGACAACTCTTGTCCATGGCTAGGAAACCACATCCATATTTGATTAACGAGCTAGTCCATTAGAGGCTTACTAGGGACACATTGTTGTCTATGTACCCACACATGTATTTGAGTTTCCAATAAATACAATTATAGCATGGATAATAAACATTTATCATGAACAGGGAAATATCATAATAACCATTTTATTATTGCCTCTAGGGCATATTTCCAACAGTCTCCCACTTGCACTATAGTCAATAATCTAGTTCACATCGCTATGTGATTAACACCCACTGAGTTCTAGGGTTTTATCATGTTTTGCTTGTGAGAGAGGTTTTTAGTCAACGGGTCTGCAACATTCAGATCCGTGTGCACTTTGAAAATCTCTATGTCATACTGTAGATGCTGCTACCACACTCCACTTGGAGCTATTCCAAATGGTGCTCCACTATACGTATTCGGATTGCTACTCAGAGTCATCCGGATTGGTGTCAAAGCTTGAATCGACGTAACTCTTTACGACGAACTCTTCATCACCTCCATAATTGAGAAACATTTCGTTAGTCCTCTAGTTACTAAGGATAATTTTGACCGATGTCTAGTGATCCACTCCTGGATCACTCTTGTACCCCTTTGACAGACTCATGGCAAGGCACACACAAGGTGCGGTACACAGCATGACATACTATAAAGAGCCTATGGATAAGGCATAGGGGACGACCTTCATCCTTTCTCTTTCTTTTGCCGTGGTCGAGCTTTGAGTCTTTCTCAAATTCATACCTTACAACACAGCCAAGAACTCCTTCTTTGACTGATCTATTTTGAAGTCCTTCAAAATCTTGTCAAGGTATGTATTCATTGAAAGTTGTATCAAGCGTCTTGATCTATCTCTATAGATCTTGATGCCCAATATTTAAGTAGCTTCATTCCAGGTCTTCCTTTGAAAAACTCCTTTCAAACAACCCTTTATGCTTTCCAGAAATTGTACATTATTTCCGATCAACAATACGTCAACCCCATATACCTATCAGAAATTCTATAGTGCTCCCACTCACTTTATTGTAAATACAAGTTTCTTATAAACTTTGTATATACCCAAAAACTTTGATCTCCTTATCAAAGCGTATATTCCAACTCCGAGATGCTTGCCCCAGTCCATAGAAGGATCACTGGACTTTGCACACTTTTTAGCATCCTTAGGATCGACAAAACCTTGTTGTTGTATCACATACAACCATTCCTCACGGAAACCATTTAAGGAAACTCTGTTTTGACATCCATCTGCCAGATTTCATAATCGAAAAAATGCAGCAACTGCTAACATAATTCCAACAGATTTCAGCATCGCTACGGGTGAGAAAGTCTCATCGTAGTCAACTCCTTGAACTTGTCAGAAACTACTTTGCAACAAGTCGAGCCTTATAAATGGTGACAATTACCATCATCGTCTGTCTTCTTCTTAAAGGTCCATTTGTACTTAACGACTTGCCGTTCATCGGGCAAGTCTACCAAAGTCCATACTTGGTTTTCATACATGGATCCTTTCTCATATTTCATGGCTCCTAGCCATTTGTTGGAATCCGGGCTCACCATTGCTTCTTCATAGCTCGTAGGCTCACTGTTGTCCAACAACATGACCTCCAAGACAGGATTGCCGTGCCACTTAGGGGTGGCACGAGTCCTTGTCGACCTACGAGGCTTGGTAGTAACTTGATCCGAAGCTTCATGATCATCATCATTTGCTTCCTCTTCACTTGGTGTAGGCACCACAGAAACATCTTTCTGCGTTGTTCTACTCTCCAACTAAAGTGACGGTTCAATAACCTCATCAAGTTCTACTTTCCTCCCACTCAATTCTTTCGAGAGAAACTCTTTCTCGAGGAAGGACCCGTTTTAGCAACAAACACTTTGCCCTCGGATCTGAGATAGAAGGTATACCCAACTGTTTCCTTGGGGTATCCTATGAAGATGCACTTGTCCGCTTTGGGTTCGAGCTTATCAGGTTGAAGCCTTTTCACATAAGCGTCGCAGCCCCAAACTTTAAGAAATGACAGCTTACGTTTCTTGCCAAACCATAATTCATATGGTGTCGTCTCAACGGACTTTGATGGTGCCCTATTTTAAAGTGAATGTGGTTTTCTCTAATGCATAACCCCAAAATGATAGTGGCAGATCAGTGAGAGACATCATAGATCGCACCATATCCAACAGAGTGCGATTACGATGCTCAGACACACCATTACACTATGGTGTTCCAGGTGGCGTAAGTTGTGAAACAATTTTCACATTATCTTAAGTTGCATACCAAACTCGTAACTCAGATATTCACCTCCATGATCATATCGTAGACATTCAATCTTCTTGTCACAATGATCTTCAACTTCACTCTGAAATTTCTTGAACTTTTCAAAAGTTTCAGACTTGTGATTCATCAAGTAAACATACCAGTATCTACTCAAATCACCTGTGAAGGTAAGATAATAATGATATCCACCGCGTGCTTCAATGTTCATTGGATATCATACATCAATATGTATTATTTCCAATAAGTCACTTGCCCACTCCATCAAACCGGAAAACGGGGTCTTAGTCATCTTTCCCAAGAGGCATGGTTCGCATGTCTCAAGCGATTCAAAATCGAGTGAGTCCAAAGATCCATCAGCATGGAGCTTCTATATGCAATTTACACCAATATGACCTTAGCAGCAGTGCCACAAGTATTTGGTACTATCATTATCAACTTCGCATCTTTCGGCATCAATATTATGAACATGTGTATCACTACGATCAAGATTCAATAAACCATTCACATTGGATGCATGACCATTGTAACATCCCAAATTTTGGAATGTTATAATTATTAGAATGATTGATTGTTTGATTGAGTGATTGAAAATTGAGTGAAATTTGAAACTTTTTGAAACTTTTGAATGAGAGGGAATAAAATGACTTTCCCTTTGTGTTTGATTTCAAATTCATCCAATTCAGATCAATGAGAGAAGATGACATGACTTCTTCAAATAAAAGGATTTGAAAAGTGGATTTGAAAGTTTTTGCAATCTATTCCATTTTTGCTTCTATTTCAAAGCTTGAAAGAATTCAAAGTTCATTGCCCCAAATTTCAAATTTGAGAGGAGGAACATGACCCTCCATACCAGGGGCATTTTTGTGAAATATTTGAACCCTAAAACTCAGGGAGTTATTTGAAAAATATTTGCAAAAGAAACAAAAACAATTTAGGCATTTTCTGAAAAATAAATTTTTCAAAAGTATTTATTTTGGCCGTGGATAAATGTTCATCTTGTCGAAATTATTTTTCTTATCATTTTGGTATATAAAACTTCCTTCTTTGAGTTTGATTTGATTTTTCAAATCACCTTTTTCCTTCTCTGTTTTAATTAAAAGGAAATGTTTGTTTTATTAGGAAATCCCGAGCAGGCCCAGAAGGAATATTCCGGCCCAGATCCTCTCCGGATCAGATACGAATCATTTCGGATCGGACACCGCCCCACCCCGCGCTCTCTCTCTTCCACTGACCCGTGGATCCCACCGCCCGACCACGAATCCCCTCGGCCATCGCCTTCCTTCCCCTCGCCGCACTTACCTTTGCCGGAGATGACCGATCCCCGCGTCGATCTCCTCTGACCCTGCCTTTCTACGACCAACGAGGCCGCCTATAAATACAGGAGCTTTCCCGCACCTCGTTCTGCCCGAGTCCCCCTCGCCCGACCCTCTCCTTTGCCCGCAATTGCTCGCCGAAGCAGAGCTCCGCCACTGTCACCATTGCCACGTCCCGCTCCACTTTGACCGTCCCAAGCCCAACCACCACCGCCAGGCGCTCCACCTCGTCCCACTGAACCTCCCCGCGCACTCTCCCGAGCTCCGCACCCACCGGAGCATCAACCCCGACGACCACCCGAGCACCGCCGCCGCTCCCGAGCTTCGTCTGCTCGTTCCCGACGGCCCCGACCTCGCCCTCGACCACCCACGGACGCGCCGTGACAAGCTTCGTCGACTGGAGCCCGCACCGTCGCCGGAGACCCACCGAAGCTCCCTCACTGACGACCCCGAGCCCCCTGTTGTCACCGCCGCCTCGCCGGAATCCCCTCGCCGGCGACCTAGCTTCGGTAAGCCTCCCCGACCGTCCGATCTATTTCAACGGCTAAGATTAGATCACTTAAACGCCGAAGCGTTTTCTTCTAAAAGCCGGCCGTTCGCTCTGCTACACCGCACGCGCACACCCCTTGTCCAATCAGATTTAGCCACGTGTACCCCTGTTCATTAGAAACGATTACTCTTTTTCTGTTTTAATTTCAATTCCAGAAATAGTTCTGCTTTTAGTTTCGCTCTATCTTTTAGACTTTTTAATATTTTTGAGTGATTATTTTTGCATTAGGTCACAAATTTATTCTAGTTTCTGTGGATATTAATTTTGACCATGTTTGACAATTTACAATTTGAATTCAAACAGAGTTTACTTAAATCTTGTTTTGTGAATAACTTGAGTTTAAAAATAGGTTTTGAGTTGATTCTTTTTGCTACTTGTCACTAGTGACTTTATTTAACAGTAGGTAGAATTTCAGAAGTTTTTGAAGAATTTAAATTAGGATTTTTTAAGAAAACAGATTCTGCTTTAGTTCCTTTTAGGTTCATTTCAATTTCTTTTGTTTTAATTGTTTTTAATTTATTTTCTTTTATATTAGTTGACAAGTTTTATATTGTTTTCTGTTAGTTAGCAGTAGTATTTCAACCAAGATTATTTTTTCTTGTTTATTAATGTTTGATAGCATGAAATCAATTCTAGTTTCATAATAACTTGCAAATTGATTTCATTGCTAGTTGATTTCCCATTTGAAAATATTTTTATATATTGTTTTATAAGTTTTACTTCCTGTTAACTTAGTTGTTTTATATTTTGTTTTCTATTATTTTAGTATTTTTATTGTTTTATTTGTTGTTAAGTTTATTAGACAAAAACTTATGTTGTTAGTGTGTTGTTTTCATAGTTCTTAGTTGTTCTTCAAAAGTAATTCTTTTTGCTAGTAAAAATATTTGCTAAATACTTTTGTTAGATCTTTACTTAGTTGCTGTTTTGTTGCTATCGAAGATAGATTATTCGTAGGGAAAACTACACATGGTTGATTTGATGAAGTTTTGTTATTTCAACTTTTGTCTTAAGTATTTCCTTCATCACAACACTTTTGTGTTTGGTTTTTGTGTTGCTTTTGATTGGTAGTATTGATTGCTAGAAGTGGTTGCTTATGAGTGCAATGTTTGACTATATAGATTTCATCGGAGAGTGACGAATAGTTCTATCAAGTTATTTCTGAGAGCGATATTTATCTTCATCAACCTTACTAGGCAAGTTCACTTTGACCATCTATTTCATACCTATGTTTTATTGCATGTAGTGACATCATTCAACAAATCCCTCCAGTAGTGTTATTGAAATCCTTGTAGTTGAGTAGAATGCATGAGGTAGGAACCCACCACTTGTTACTAAAGCCCCGGGAACGCTAGTTATTTTAATGCTATGCTAAAGTAGACGGGGTCTGGTATGAGTGTTCGTGAGTGGTGTGAGAAGGAGGACTCCACGTCAACACGACAACTTCATGAAGGCATCTTCAAGCCCTGCATCTTCAAGACCTCAAGACTTCGAGACTCGAGAAACAAGTTTTCAATACACACTACTGGGTGAAGGATGGATTTGATGGGCACCCTGGAGTAACCAGTGGATGGCCGGGATGCATGGAGAAGCGCCATGACATCTTGCGGAAAGCTTCACCCAGACTCAAAGAGACGGATGAATACTTCATGCCCGGAAGCTTACCTGTGTAGCCACAAGTCATTATGGGCTCTGGCTTGGTTGATCTTTGTTGTGACTCTGGCTGGGCAGTGCTACGAGATGTAGTCGACGTTAGGATTGGATGGGCACTGACAGTAGTCAGGGAAACACTCTGAAAGACCATGTTTCGTTCGTCCTGTTCTCAAACAACCGGCAGTGCGAGGACATACAAGGAGGGAACGAATCTTGTGGGTAAAGTACACAACACTCTGCAGAGTTAAACCTAATCGATTAGCCGTGTCCCCGGTTACGGACAATTTGAGCCTCTGGACTTGGATCTATCTCTGAACTCTCAACACCAGACTGATAACTAATTGTGGGCAACTTTCGATACTTGTGGGCATTGAGACATCGGTTGGCGGAACCATGTCATAATAGATATTTCCATAGTGAAAACTCCTGATATTCCTTTGTTGTAGGAAAATAAAATAAAATCAGCTTTTATGCAAAAACTCAGACACAGAGCCACAAAGCTTTATTGCATATAGAATAGCCTTATCATCTGTTTTCTCTTATTGTGATCTTGCCGGTACATTCAATGTACTGACCTACACGGCTGCAACGTCTTATGTTGCAGATAAGTTTCTACGATGAGTAAGAGTACGATTCAGGGTTACGGTCTACACTCAACCTGCCGTTGGTGTTTATTGGGACTCCACTCTCGTTGACTGTTTCCGCTGAGATTTTAAGGTATATACCAGTTTACGTTAATTACATGTGATTGCACTTTGATATATACATTGATGTACTGTGTGTGCCAGCATACTGATCCAGGGATGGCACGGTCACACAGAGGCTTGACTCGTTTTGAGTTGGGACGTTACAGAAATGGTATCAGAGCACATGTTGACTGTAGGACGTGACCCTAGGAAATGACTTAGAAATATGAAGACCTTGATAGGAACAACTTTTGTTTTCTCGTAACTTCTAAATTCTTTTACTGAACCTTCCTTATTTCAAACTGTAGATGGAGAGCTACATTCTGAACGAAAGAGATCACTATGAGGATGTTCTTGGAGGTCCATTCCTCATGGAGCTGGTCCAGATGATGAAGCTACCGATACCTGAGATTAAGGTGACTACGAGGAAGTCTGGATTCTGGGGCATCAGAACTAAAGTTTTTGGACGTAAAGAAGACCCCAAGATTGAAGACATCAACTATGGCACATTGAACCATGACTGTGACATGGGCATGAACACTGCCGTCCATGGTTGCTATCGCACGCTTGAGCTATCATCATCGTGCTGAGTTAGGCACCCACTATTTTGGAAGGCTCGGATGGCAGAAGCCTGATGGAGCATACATCATCCTGACAGACAAACAGAAGAGGAAGTGTTCACCCGTACTGGTGTATAATCAAGAACTGGAGGAGTACGTCAAGAAACTTCAAATGGACCTTCTGGCAGCCTTATTTGAGCAGGAAGCACTTCGTGAGGACCTCAAGGCCGAGAAGCTAAAGGTAATCAATCTGAAGAAGCATGATCATGAGATTCAGAAGCTTCGTCAAGACTTGAAGAACAGTCAGGCCATGGCACATGCTGGTGATGTTGAAATCCAGAAGCTCAAGAACCAACTCCTGGAACTACAGGGACGACACAGGAAACTCCGCATCAACAGGGATAATCTGGCCGAAGAACTTGAGAAGATCAAGCATGACCAGAAGAAGCCCACTGAAGACGAAGACATGATATAGACTAGCTTAATAGTAGCCCCACCATGAGAGAAATAAAGATGAACGTCTTTGCAATTTGAGTGATCGACCATACCAACCTTATGTGGGTGGCGATACTATAGTTTGATTGAACTTTATGAATGTGTGGACTTGAGTTTGATGTTTTGGTCTTTGAGTTGTTTGTATCCCTTCCCTCTCTCTCTCTTACCCATCTCATCCCCAAAACCTTGAACCAAATAGATGATGAATGAAGCTGGACTCGTGTATTGTAGATCGATGACTCGGTTGGAGACGGAAGAATGGATTAGAACATGCAGGATCACCTAAGGAGTAACCATGTTACAAGGAACGAGATGGTCCACTATGCTCTTCGGTACTTGGCAGAAGGTGCTGCAACTTGGTGGAAGATGTATGAAACTATCCATGAAAGGCAAGCATCAATCACTTGGGAAGACTTCAAGATGACGCTGGAAAAATCTCATGTTGTCACCAACACCCAGAAGCCCCGTTGCAAAGATGTGAAGAAGATTTGTGCATGCAAGATATGTGGAGAAATAGGACACACCCAGGAAGAACACAAGGAAGGATGCCCTCATTGTGAAGGAAATCACCTAGCAGACGAATGCCCGACTAGGCAGGTGACATGTTTCTTGTGTGAAGGAACCACCCACTACCCAGCTCAGTGCCACATTATCCCAAGGGGCAACAAGTTGTCAAGAATCTAAAAGAAGCAATGAAGGAAACCTTCAAGAAGATTTTAGAAGAACCTGTGATGAAGGAAGATATTGAAGACCCTGATGGACAAGGCCTAACCAGATTTTTCTCCAATGTGTGCAACTCATGTGGAGAGGAAGGACATTTTTCACAATCTTCACGAAGAAAGGAAAAGAGTGTCTAGGAGAATTCCCGACAGCAGAAGTGAAGTTTGACCCACAGGAAATAGAAGCCCTCATCAATACGAAGACATCCACGAAGAAGAAGAGAAGGAATACCAGGAACTGCCCAATTCCTACAAAGAAGAACCTGAGTCATATCAAGTGTTTCAGATGCAAGGACTATGGTCACTACTCCAATCACTGCCTAGAAAAGAAGCCAAGAACCCATGGAGCTTACATAGTCACCAAGAAGCCCCGAGACTTGTCAGAAGTCATTTATTTTCGTTGCAAGGAAGCAGGACATTATGCCATTGACTGCCCACACCCGAAGAAAGCTGGAGCTGATTAGCTATGATCTTAATATTGGTAATAAGTGTAGTAGGAAGCACTCTTATTTTCATGGGGTTATGGAATTGAATTATGGTATGGAAGACTTGAGGATTGTAATAAATTCATGAATCAATACAAGAATGGTGTCATGATTTAATATGTTGTATTGTATGAGTTGTTACTCTATAAACAGGATTGTGACCATTTTCGAGGATATGAGAAATATGGTTTATGGATGAATTTGTGCATTTCAATTTAAGGGTGGTAGTACCCTGTGAGAACACCCGACCAATGGAAAGGAAAAGGTATTCCACCGAGTAGAGTCCGGACAAAAATAAGCCTGAGAATTATTTGGATATGATAGTTACCTCAAGGGTATGATGGAATGAAGCACTACTGGATTTAAAAGAGGTGTAATGTTGGAATATGGAACCGTAGTAACTCCAAGGATGAGTTAAAGCTGTACGAGTATTGAATTGGACCCATAATCTAGGGACCCATGAATTAATAAGGATCTGGAAGAAACTGTGATGTCATCAGCAAACGTTTTTCTTAGGAGGTTACGCGAAAGCCTGAGAGTGGTGAAGAAACGATAGATGTTTTTGTTTAGCTTGCAGAATCAATGGATTTATCCGAACTTCATGCGTTGACAAGAGAAAGTTCTGCAACGCTTGTGAGGAAGCCCAAGTGTTAGAATACGAGATTCACTGAACCTTATACAAGGTAATGATTTCAGTGCGACATGGCTTGGCCACCATGACGACTTACTCTTATCATTTCTCTTGCTATTCGGGATGGTAAATCTGAGTGACTTACCCATAGTAAAGAGACGACGTTCTTTGAAGCTTTTGATTAAGCCTTAGAATGGCATGATGATGAACCCTTGTACATGGCAGCTGTTGCCAAACGTAGGAATTGTACGGTGAGGAATGAAGCCAAGACCCATTTCACTGCAGGATAACCACAAATGGTAGACCACCATGAGATCATTGATAAGTTAATTAGAATGATCACGAGACTTGTCAGTTAAGGAGACCCAGTAACGGAAGAACTTTGTAATGACCAAGGGGACACTGGATTTTTAAAAGGAGGCGTTACGACTGTAACGGAACAACATCAATGAAGGAGCTATTATAAGGAATGTGAAGAGACAAATATAGCCAAGGACCCCAGAGGATTGCCATGATATTGAGGGACCAGTAACTCTCATTTTTAAGTGTGGTAGACCACACACTTTCATGGTCAATGGATTTGCTAGTAGACCCCCAAACCCTAACCTTTTCTTTCTAGCCATTTTCGAATCTCGAGGACGAGATTCATTTTAAGCGTGGTAGGTTTGTAACATCCCAAATTTTGGAATGTTATAATTATTAGAATGATTGATTGTTTGATTGAGTGATTGAAAATTGAGTGAAATTTGAAACTTTTTGAAACTTTTGAATGAGAGGGAATAAAATGACTTTCCCTTTGTGTTTGATTTCAAATTCATCCAATTCAGATCAATGAGAGAAGATGACATGACTTCTTCAAATAAAAGGATTTGAAAAGTGGATTTGAAAGTTTTTGGAATCTATTCCATTTTTGGTTCTATTTCAAAGCTTGAAAGAATTCAAAGTTCATTGCCCCAAATTTCAAATTTGAGAGGAGGAACATGACCCTCCATACCAGGGGCATTTTTGTGAAATATTTGAACCCTAAAACTCAGGGAGTTATTTGAAAAATATTTACAAAAGAAACAAAAACAATTTAGGCATTTTCTGAAAAATAATTTTTTCAAAAGTATTTATTTTGGCCGTGGATAAATGTTCATCTTGTTGAAATTATTTTTCTTATCATTTTGGTATATAAAACTTCCTTCTTTGAGTTTGATTTGATTTTTCAAATCACCTTTTTCCTTCTCTGTTTTAATTAAAAGGAAATGTTTGTTTTATTAGGAAATCCCGAGCAGGCCCAGAAGGAATATTCCGGCCCAGATCCTCTCCGGATCAGATGCGAATCTTTTCGGATCGGCCACCGCCCCACCCCGCGCTCTCTCTCTTCCACTGACCCGTGGATCCCATCGCCCGACCGCGAATCCCCTCGGTCATCGCCTTCCTTCCCCTCGCCGCACATACCTTCGCCGGAGATGACCGATCCCCGCGTCGATCTCCTCTGACCCTGCCTTTCTACGACCAACGAGGCCGCCAATAAATACAGGAGCTTTCCCGCACCTCGTTCCGCCCGAGGCCCCCTCGCCCGACCGTCTCCTCTGCCCGCAATTGCTCGCCGGAGCAGAGCTCCGCCACTATCACCATTGCCTCGTCCCGCTCCCCTCCGACCGTCCCGAGCCCAACCACCACCACCAGGCGCTCCACCTCGTCCCACTGAACCTCCCCGCGCACTCTCCCGAGCTCCGCACCCACCGGAGCATCAACCCCGACGACCACCCGAGCACCGCCGCCGCTCCCGAGCTTCGTCTGCTCGTTCCCGACGGCCCCGACCTCGCCCTTGACCACCCACGGACGCGCCGTGACAAGCTTCGTCGACTGGAGCCCGCGCCGTCGCCGGAGACCCACCGGAGCTCCCTCCCCGATGACCCCGAGCCCCCTGTTACCACCGCCGCCTCGCCGGAATCCCCTCGCCGGCGACCTAGCTTCGGTAAGCCTCCCCGACCGTCCGATCTATTTCAACGGCTAAGATTAGATCACTTAAACGCCGAAGCGTTTTCTTCTAAAAGCCGGCCGTTCGCTCTGCTACACCACACGCGCACACCCCTAGCCCAATCAGATTTAGCCACGTGTACCCCTGTCCGTTAGAAACGATTATTCTTTTTCTGTTTTAATTTCAATTCCAGAAATAGTTCGGCTTTTAGTTTTGCTCTATCTTTTAGAGTTTTTAATATTTTTGAGTGATTATTTTTGCATTAGGTCACAAATTTATTCTAGTTTCTGTGGATATCAATTTTGACCATGTTTGACTATTTACAATTTGAATTCAAACAGAGTTGATTTAAATCTTTTTTTGTCAATAACTTGAGTTTAAAAATAGGTTTTGAGTTGATTCTTTTTGCTACTTGTCACTAGTGACTTTATTTAACAGTAGGTAGAATTTGAGAATTTTTTGAAAAATTGAAATTAGGATTTTTAACAAAACAGATTCTGTTTTAGTTCCTTTTAGGTTTATTTCAATTTCTTTTGTTTTAATTGTTTTTTATTTATTTTATTTTATATTAGTTGACAAGTTTTATATTGTTTTCTGTTAGTTAGCAGTAGTATTTCAACCAAGATTATTTTTTTTTGTTTATTAATGTTTGATAGCATGAAATCAATTCTAGTTTCATAATAACTTGCAAATTGATTTCATTGCTAGTTGATTTCCCATTTGAAAATATTTTTATATATTGTTTTATAAGTTTTACTTCCTGTTAACTTAGTAGTTTTATATTTTGTTTTCTATTATTTTAGTATTTTTATTGTTTTATTTCTTGTTAAGTTTATTAGACAAAAACTTATGTTGTTAGTGTGTTGTTTTCATAGTTCTTAGTTGTTCTTCAAAAGTAATTCTTTTTGCTAGTAAAACTATTTGCTAAATACTTTTGTTAGATCTTTACTTAGTTTCTGTTTTGTTGCTATCGAAGATAGATTATTCGTAGGGAAAACTACACATGGTTGATTTGATGAAGTTTTGTTATTTCAACTTTTGTCTTAAGTATTTCCTTCATCACAACACTTTTGTGTTTGGTTTTTGTGTTGCTTTTGATTGGTAGTATTGATTGCTAGAAGTGGTTGCTTATGAGTGCAATGTTTGACTATATAGATTTCATCGGAGAGTGACGAATAGTTCTATCAAGTTATTTCTGAGAGCGATATTTATCTTCATCAACCTTACCAGGCAAGTTCACTTTGACCATCTATTTCATACCTATGTTTTATTGCATGTAGTGACATCATTAAACAAATCCCTCCAGTAGTGTTATTGAAATCCTTGTAGTTGAGTAGAATGCATGAGGTAGGAACCCACCACTTGTTACTAAAGCCCCGGGAATGCTAGTTATTTTAATGCTATGCTAAAGTAGACGGGGTTTGGTATGAGTGTTCGTGAGTGGTGTGAGAAGGAGGACTCCACGTCAACACGACAACTTCATGAAGGCATCTTCAAGCCCTGCATCTTCAAGACCTCAAGACTTCGAGACTCGAGAAACAAGTTTTCAATACACACTACTGGGTGAAGGATGGATTTGATGGGCACCCTGGAGTAACCAGTGGATGGCCGGGATGCATGGAGAAGCGCCATGACATCTTGCGGAAAGCTTCACCCAGACTCAAAGAGACGGATGAATACTTCATGCCCGGAAGCTTACCTGTGTAGCCACAAGTCATTATGGGCTCTGGCTTGGTTGATCTTTGTTGTGACTCTGGCTGGGCAGTGCTACGAGATGTAGTCGATGTTAGGATTGGATGGGCACTGACAGTAGTCAGGGAAACACTCTGAAAGACCATGTTTCGTTCGTCCTGTTCTCAAACAACCGGCAGTGCGAGGACATACAAGGAGGGAACGAATCTTGTGGGTAAAGTACACAACACTCTGCAGTGTTAAACCTAATCGATTAGCCGTGTCCCCGGTTACGGACAATTTGAGCCTCTGGACTTGGATCTATCTCTGAACTCTCAACACCAGACTGATAACTAATTGTGGGCAACTTTCGATACTTGTGGGCATTGAGACATCGGTTGGCGGAACCATGTCATAATAGATATTTCCATAGTGAAAACTCCTGATATTCCTTTGTTGTAGGAAAAGAAAATAAAATCAGCTTTTATGCAAAAACTCAGACACAGAGCCACAAAGCTTTATTGCATATAGAATAGCCTTATCATCTGTTTTCTCTTATTGTGATCTTGCCGGTACATTCAATGTACTGACCTACACGGCTGCAACGTCTTATGTTGCAGATAAGTTTCTACGATGAGTAAGAGTACGATTCAGGGTTACGGTCTACACTCAACCTGCCATTGGTGTTTATTGGGACTCCACTCCCGTTGATTGTTTCCGCTAAGATTTTAAGGTATATACCAGTTTACGTTAATTACATGTGATTGCACTTTGATATATACATTGATGTACTATGTGTGCCAGCATACTGATCCAGGGATGGCATGGTCACACAGAGGCTTGACTCGTTTTGAGTTGGGACGTTACAACCATTGAAGGTATTATTCATGTAAATAGAACAACCATTATTCTTTGACTTAAATGAATAATCGTACTGCAATAAACACAATCTAATCATGTTCATGCTCAACACAAACACCGAATAACATTTATTTAGGTTCAACACTAATCCCGAAGGTAGAGGGAGCATGCGATGGTGATCATATCAACCTTGGAAACACTTCCAACACACATCGTCACCTCACCCTTAGCTAGTCTCTGTTTATTCCGTAGCTTTTACTTCGAGTTACCAATATCAGTAACTGAACCGGTATCTAATACCCATGTGCTACTAGGAGTACTAGTACGGTACACATCAATAATATGTATATCAAATATAATTTTGTTGACGTTGCCAGCCTTCTTATCTGCCATGTATTTGGGGCAATTCCGCTTCAGTGACCGTTCCCCTCATAACCGAAGCACTCAGTCTCGGGTTTTGGTCCAATCTTGGGTTTCTTCACTGGAGCGACAACTGGATTGCCATTCCCGAAGTTTCCCGTCTTGCCCTTGCCCTTCTTGAAACTAGTGGTCTTACCATCAACACTTGATGCTCTTTCTTGATTTCTACCTTTCGCGGTGTAAAACATTGTGAATAGCTCAGAGATCATCTTCTCCATCCCTGGCATGTTATAGTTCACCACGAAGCTTTAGTAGCTTGGTGGCAGTGACTTGGAGAAGTATGTCAATCACTATCTTATCTGGAAGATCAACTCCCACTTGATTCAAGCGATTGTAGAACCCAGACAATCTGAGCACATGCTCACCGATTGAGCTATTCTCCTTCATCTTGCAGGCACATAATCTTGTTGGAGGTCTCATACCTCTCAACACGGGCACGAGCCTGAAATCCCAATTTCAGCTCTTGGAACATCTCATATGATCCGTGACGTTCAAAACTTCTTTGGATCCTCAATTTTAAGCCGTAAAGCATGACGCACTGAACTATCAAGTAGTCATCAAAAACGTGTCTGTCTGATGTTCTCAACACCCATAGACGACGCTTGAGGGTGTGGCGCACCGAGCGGTGCATCAAGGACATAATCCTTCTGTGCAGCAACTAAGGACAATCCTCAGATTACGGACCTAGTCCGCGTAACTGCTACCATCATCTTTCAACTTACTTTTTCTCTAGGAACATATCAAAATTTAAGGGAGCTACAGCGTGAGCTATCGATCTACAATATAATTTTGCAAATACAACTTTAGACTATGTTCATGATAATGAGTTCAATTAATCATATTACTAAAGAACTCCCACTCAAATTGACATCCCTCCGGTAATCCGAGTGCTACATGATCCAAATTCACCAACCCAAGTCCGATCATCACGTGAGATGAGGTGGTTTCAATGGTGAACATCTCCATGTTGATCATATCTACTATATGACTCATGTTCGACCTTTCGGTCTCCTGTGTTCCGAGGCGATGTCTGTACCTGCTAGGCGTGTCAAGGTTAACCTGAGTGTTCCGCATGTGCAAAACTGGCTTGCACCCATTGTATGCGAATGGAGAGTCTATCACACCCGATCATCATGTGGTGTCTTGAAACGACAAACTTTCGCAATGGTGCACACTCGAGGAGAACACAATTTTATCTTGAAATTTTAGTGAGGGATCACCTTATAATGCTACCGTAGTCCTAAGCATAATAAGATGCATAAAAGGATTAACATCACATGCAAATCATAAGTGACATGATATGGCCATGAACTTGTGCTTTTGATCTCCACCTCCAAAGCACCGCCATGATCTCCATCGTCACCGGCATGACACCATGATCTCCATCATCTTGATCTCCATGAATGTGTCGCCATCGGGGTTGTCGCGCCAACCATGCTTGTACTACTATTGCTTCCACTTAGCGATAAAGTAAAGCATTACATAGCGCTTAATGAGTGACACGCAGGCCACATAATAATTAAAGACAACCCTATGGCTCCTGCCGGTTGCCGTACTGAACGACATAAAAGTCATGATAATCTACACAAAACATGATCATCTCATACATCACATTTATCTCATCATGTTTTTGGCCATATCATATCACATCATACCCTGCAAAAACAAGTTAGACGTCCTCTAATTTGTTGTTGCATGTTTTACGTGGCTGCTATGGGTATCTAGCAAGAACGATTCTTACCTACGCAAAACCACAACAGTGATATACAAGTTGCTATTTCACCTTCTACAAGGACCGCCTTTGTCGAATCCGATTCAACTAAAGTGGGAGAGACACACACCCGCCAGCCATCTTATGCAACAAAGTTACATGTCATTCGATGGAACCGGTCTCTCGTGCGTGGACGAGTAAGGTTGGTCCGGGCCGCTTCATCCCACAATACCGCTGAATCAAGAAAAGACTAGGGAGGGAAGCAATCTGATAATCAACGCCCACAAACTCCTTTGTGTTCTACTCATGATCTCATCTATGCATAGACCTAGCTCATGATGCCACGGTTGGGGAACGTTGCATGGGAAACAAAAAATTTCCTACGAACACCCAAAATCTATCCATGGAGATGAGCATCTACGAGAGGAGAGATCGGATCTACATACCCTTGTAGATCCCTAAGCGAGAAGCGTTAAGAAACGTGGTTGATGTAGTCAAACGTCTTCGCAATCCAAATCGTAATCCGTCCCGCGATCCAATCACGATCCGTCCCGATCTAGCGCCGAACGGACGGCACCTCCGCGTTCAGCACACGTGCGGCTCAATGACGTCTCCTCCTTCTTGATCAAGCAAGAGAGGGAGGAGAAGTAGATGGGATCTCAATCAGCATGACGGCGTGGTGGAGATGGTGGTGTCGCAGTGCCGACAGGGCTTCGCCAAGCGCCTCCGGAACAACGTACAAGGAAGAAACGGGAGAGACGGGAGGAGGGCCGCAGTCGTGGGAGGGTATTCAGCCCCCTTGCACCTCCCCACCTTTATATAGGCGTGGGAGGGGCTGGTGGCTTGCCCTCCAAGCCCCTAGGGTCGTTGGCCAAGAGGGGAGGAAGGAAATCCCTCCTCTCCTTCCCCACCGATCACTATCCCCCTTTTTACGGATCTCTATCTTATCCTTTCGGGATATGATCCTATTCCTTTTAAGTGGGGATCTTGATGCGCCTAGACCAGGGGTGTGGGGACTTTCCCCACTAACCACGTCCATGTGGGTCCCCAAGCAAGTGGGCCCCACTCCGGAACCTTCTAGAACCTTCCCGGTACAATACCGAAAAACCTCGAACATTTTCCGGAACTCTAAATATGACTTCCCATATATAAATCTTTACCTCCAGACCATTCCAGAGCTCCTCGTGATGTCTGGGATCTCATCCGAGCCTCCAAACAACATTCAGTCACCAATGTACATATCCCAATTCTACTCTAGCGTCACCGAACGTTAAGCGTGCGGACCCTATGGGTTCGAGAATCATGTAGACATGACCGAGACACCTCTCTGGCCAATAACCAATAGCGGGACTTGGATGCCCATAGTGGTTCCTACATATTCCACAAAGATCTTCATCGGTCGAACCACGATGTCAAGGATTCAGTCAATCCCGTATGCAGTTCCCTTTGTCCAACGGTATGTTACTTGCCCGAGATTCGATCGTCGGTATCTCCATACCTAGTTCAGTCTCGTTACCGGCAAGTCTCTTTAATCGTTCCGTAATACAAGATCTTGTGACTAACTCCTTAGTCACATTGCTTGCAAGCTTCTTATGATGTTGTATTACCGAGTGGGCCTAGAGATACCTCTCTATCATACGGAGTGACAAATCCCAGTCTCGATCCATGCCAACCCTACAGACACCCTCGGAGATACCTGTAGAGCACCTTTATAGTCACCCAGTTATGTTGTGACGTTTGATACACACAAGGAATTCCTCTGGTGTCAGGGAGTTGCATGATCTCATGGTCGTAGGAACAGATACTTGACATGGATAAAGCAGTAGCAATAAACTAGAACGATCACATGCTATGCTTACGGTTGGGTCTTTGTCCATCACATCATTCTACTAACGATATGATCCCGTTATCAAATGACAACTCTTGTCCACGGCTAGGAAACCACAACCATCTTTGATTAACGAGCTAGTCCATTAGAGGCTTACTAGGGATACATTGTTGTCTATGTACCCACACATGTATTTGAGTTTCCAATCAATACAATTATAGCATGGATAATAAAAATTTATCATGAACAAGGAAATATGATAATAACCATTTTATTATTGCCTCTATGGCATATTTCCAACAGTTAGCCCTTACAAAATTAATTTATGAAGATTAAATTAATGAACAGAAAAAACTGACTAAATAATATTGTAGTCTACTAACTAATGTCCTTGCATATAAGGTATATTGCTAGATCTAATCATATTGTAATTGTGAGAAAAAAAACTGCTTGGGAACAAACCTGACAAAAAATGTGGTGAGTATCAACCTAACTTGCCTAAATCATGCATTTCAATTTTTAATATATTTATAATATAGGTAAAATAGGTAGCCTCTGCAGGTGCATGGTCTGATGAGTAATTAAATACTAACTGCCATGCTTTTGAGGTTATTCTAAGTAATGTCAAAAAACATCTATATTATGTTATGGAGGGAGTATATGCAACCACCGGGCTTTGGGATGATCGTTGTGATCAATTTGTATATCAATTGAAGGAAAAAAACTCTTAAAAAATAGCCAATGCAAGCAATGGCAAACTACTAACTTCTTAAATCAATGGATATTAATACATTTCACACTAAGTATTTTTTCTGCTAATCTTGAACCACTAGCCTATGTTAGTATCATTGCAACAATGTATGAATTTCATGCGTACCTTCTTATTTTATTTCCATTCTAAACAATACTTTTGTGCTATTAGGGATAAAGTAGAGAGGTGCAACTCAACAAGGAAAAATGTGCGGACATCCATCAGCTACTCCCAAGGTGCAGCCAAAGTTAGGTCGGTTCAGAAACTTCCATGAGATGCCTACCATGGAAAACAGATCGTGTTGCCAATGTCCTGTTACAGTTTGAAGTGGCTGAAATGTATCTCCTTCAGAAATTTAAAAGGCTCGGAAGGAAGTCGATCTTTCCCTCGTAGAATATGCATGGCGCGGGCCTCAGACCGGGTCCGATAGAATAATGCTTTTGCCATATTTGTTATCAGATTCTGGCGGAACCAATAATAGCCAGATTCGGCTTGTATCAGACTATAACACGTTTTTATCCAACCACATTACACTAGAGAGTAGACACAAGAGTCGATCCTAGAATAAAAGAAGCGAAATTGAAATCATAGTGAAATTTTTCCTAGTAGATTTTGTTTTACTTACATAGCAACTTAAACGGACCGTGTCAGATCAAATAATGCTTTTGCCATATTTGTTATCAGATTCGAAGCGGAACCGATAATAGCCAGGTGCAGATTACATCGGACTACACATTGAAAGCAAAGGCGGAGCGGACTCGGACCGAAAACAGACAAAAAATAAATGTCAACCATAGAATTTAATAACCGATGATGGTTCACATTTTATTCATGGAGTTTTCCATAAAATCCTAGCTAAATATGATGTCAACCATAGAATTGCTTCGCGTTATCATCCTCACTCTAGTGGTCATGTAGAATTGAGTAATAGAGAAATAATGCTAATTTTGCAAAATACCGTTAACCGGTCTAGGAAGAATTGGTGTCAGAAACTTGATGACGCACTGTGGTCATACAAAACTGCTTATAAAAATCCTATGGGTATGTCGCTCACCATATAAAATGGTCTATGAAAAAGCATGTCATGTACCTCTTGAGTTGGAACATAAAGTCTATTGGGCAATTAAAGAACTTTATTATGATTTTAAGCTTGCCGGCGAAAAGGATTATTTGATATTAGATCTATCAATGAGTGGAGAACACAAGCCTATGAAAATGCAAAACTATTCACTAGTAGGAAAACCCCCATTTGTCCCGGTTCGTAAGGGTCTTTAGTCCCGGTTCTGGAACCCGGACTAAAGGGTCGGGACTAAAGCCCAAAACCGTTAGTCCCGGTTCGCTTACCAACCGGGACAGAAGGGGCTCCACGTGGCCGGTGCTGGGAGCCCAGGCAGGAGGACCTTTAGTCCCGGTTGGTAACACCAACCGGGACCAAAAGGTAGGACCTTTAGTCCCGGTTGGCAACACCAACCGGGACCAGAAGGCACCGGGGTTTTTGTTTTTTTTTTTGAAAGGGGGGGGGTTTAGGGGGGTTTGTAGGGTTAATTGAGGTGTTTCATATTGTGTTAGCTAGCTAATAGAGAGAAGTGTCCTCTCTTTCTCCGTGCTTGGTCGACGCTACCTACTATAGAGAGAACTCGACACGCTAGCTAGTAAGCAAATGAAGGAACCATTAAGTACACAAGATCGTCATGAACATATACACAGAGAAGTGATCGACCTCTCTTTCTCCGAGAGATTGGTCGAACAACAAGTTTTCGTATATCTATCCGACGCTACTAGCTACATATATACAATATAAGATCTCTTACAATCCCTAACATTTAATGTCAAATTCCACATGGTATTCTCCGGCTTTATTTATGACGTGGTCAAGAAAGAATCCCGCCAATTCCTCTTGAATTGCTCGTATGCGATCATGTGGTAGGAGTTCATCCCACATCTGCCACGTCTAATTTGAAGAAGGGGGTCAATACATATATATGAATGCAACTCAACACAAATAATGGTAATAAAATAAAATTGTGAATATTATTGCTTACGCACTTGAAATTGTTTTTCAGAGTAGCCCCGCTTAGGGGTCGTCGCGTTGTAGATGAACTCGCAAACGTAGTATCCACAAAAATTATTCCCTTTTTCCTGCCATAAGCACTTTACGAGAAATAGAGTTCAATCAAACTGATAATCAAGCATGATAAATGGTATTGATGGAACTAGAATCAATGGGAGATGCGCGGAACTAGCTAGAAGTACTTACTTTCGGGTGTGTAAATCGCAGCTCCCTCGGCAGTGCCGGAACAATTGCGGTGTACTCTTTCCAAACCCAGCCAGACAAAGAAAATAATTACTTGATATCAGGAAATGAACAAAGTTGCCGATATGATGCGATAATGATCGATTGAACTTACTTGCCCGCATATTCCTGGGGATCTTTTTGTTTCGAGTCTAAGACGATTACTACTCCCCGCTCAAGCTTAATCTCTAGCAGAATAAAGTGGTACCTGCGCACGCATGCATAACTCATCAATTACATTACTATAACCTCGAGTAATAAGGGAAACCGAATATGCACAAGACAGTAACACTCACTTGAAGTTGTAAGGAAAGAGTATTGTATCTTTGTTTTGATTTTTAAGCAAAGATTGTAGCAAGTTGTGCTCGGTTTGTGTGATATTGTTTTTAACCGTATACTCATGTATGATATTTGGGTTAATGAACCCAATGTCATACATTTGTGCTTTTCTGCATTCGACGATCTTCAATCTGCATAATATAGTGAGGATAATTATATATACATGCAATGAAAGAGCTGAGCTATATATATAGAGAGACTTAATTACAGAAGTAGTACTTACGGACAGTAGGAAGTCACGATTGTTTTGTCGAGGGCCTTTTGATTGTATAACTGGAATATCTCCTCAAATTCAACATTCAACAGATCCATTCCAACGAGGTCGTGCTCCTCTTTAATCTTCAGCGTCAAAGCATCCCTCCCTGACTCGCGGCAGGTTTTCATGTACCATTCATGCAATGTTCGCATCATCGTTGTTAGAGGAGGATGATCAGGTTTGACGAGAGGCTGCCCGTACCGGTAACTGAATTCGTCCACCTCCAACGGCTCAAACTGTACATCATCGCTCAGGTAATCACCAGGATTGGTACCGAGCACCATCCCCGGATGATTAGCGACGATATCGCTAGACACCTTGAGCGGGGGGCACGATTGGTTCGCCTGTTCGCCGAGCTGGGGAATTTTTTTCCCACTTCTTCGTTTTGCTAACCTTGCATCACTGGAAGTACTTCCCGACCGCCGCGCGTCTTGATATGTCTTTTTAACACAGCGGTCAAAGTTGGAATCCGGCGGAGGCGGTGGTGGTCGCTTCAGGGCATCGATAGTGCGCATCACTTTCACCGGATCTAGCTTCTCCTTCGGAGCTGGAGTTTTCTTTGCAAAATGGGCCGTCAATTCGGCCTGACATATCTCCTCGTTTTCAGACTCGGTCCTCTCATATGGTAACTTTTCCAGAGGCTTGAGAGATGGACCGTATCTGTATTCCCTCCCGCCTCTTCTTGTACTGCTAGCCGCCGGAGCGGCGGCGTCTCTCTTCCGTCGTTGGTTACGAGGCGGAGCAGGAGACGGAGTGCTCCGACGCGCCGGAGGAGCCGGAGCGGCGGCGGCTGTCTTCTGCCGTTGCCGACGAGGCTGAGGAGGAGGCGTACTGCTCCGACGTGCCGGAGTAGGCGAAGGAGGAGGCGGGGTGCCCTCACGCGTCGGAGGAGCCGGAGAAGGAGGCGGTGTGCCCTGATCACTCGCCGGAGGAGGAGGAGGAGGAGGCGGAGAGCCCTGATTTGCCTGAGGAGGAGGAGGAGGCGGAGGAGGCGGAGGCGTCCAGTTTGGAAGCTTGATGTACTCCTTCTGCCATAGACATGTACTCCTCAGAGCACGAGCCAGCTTATTCTCTCCTTCACCTGTAGGCCGGTCAAGCTCGAGCTCCTCAAATCCCTCCATTACTTCATCCACCATCACAACAACATAGCCATGTGGAATCGGTGAGCAGTGAAAAGTTCCGTTGGGTTGAGGAGGTGCAACAGAGCCGACAGCCGCCTTGAAAGTGAGGTTCCGGCATTTCGTCATGAGCTCGCAATGTTGAGCCTCCGTGATAGTATCCACGGGGTAGATAGGAGCCGTGAAGTCAGGCTGAACGGGCTCCGTGGAAGCGACGCTGCTTCTCCGCTGAGATGGCGGGGTAGCTTCTGGGGTAGCTTCGTGCCGCTGAGATGGTTGGCCGGCAGCTCGCTGGCTCTCAGCTTCCTCTAGCTTTTGTAGTCTTGCATTCAGCTTCTGAATTTCGCTCAGCTCCGCTTTCCTCTTTCTCTCCCGACTTCTGTAACCGCCTGCATCGGGAAACCCAACCTTCCACGGAACGGAGCCTGGTGTGCCTCGTGTTCGTCCAGGGTGCTCAGCATTCCCTAGGGCCTCAGTCAGCTCGTCCTTCTCTCTGTCGGGAATGAACGTCCCTTCCTGCGCTGCGGTGATATACTCCTGAAGCTTGTTCATGGGTATCGCAAGTTGCTCGTTCGTATAACGGCACTTCCCTGTTTCAGGGTCCAAAGTTCCCCCAACCCCGAAGAACCAAGTCCTTGAACGGTCTGGCCAGTTCAATGTCTGTGGTACGACGTTTTTAGCAATCAGGTCATTCTCAGCTTTGTCCCACAACGGCCGGGCTTTGAGATAGCCACCTGACCCCGTGTGATGGTGATACTGCTTCTTTGCAGCATTGATCTTGTTTGTCTCTGACATTTTCTTACTCTTGTCCGATGTCTTGTAGGCCACAAATGCGGGCCAGTGATCACCTATCTTCTCAAATCGGCCGGTGAATTCTGGAGTCTTCCCTTTGTCGACAAACTTTGATTTCAACTCATTCTTCCACCTCCTGAATAGATCTGCCATCTTCTTAAGAGCACACGCCTTGACCAGTGGCTCTATAACTGGCTTATTCGGATCCTCCTCTGGCGGTAGGGTGAAATTTGCCTTCAGCGCGGTCCAAAGATCATCTTTCTGTCTATCGGTGACATAATCACCATCAGGGGCGCCGTCCTTAGGCTTATTCCATTGCTTGATGCTGATCGGGATGTACTCCCTAACAATAGCTCCGCACTGAGCAGAAAATGCGTCCTTGGTCCGCTTGGGTTCAATCGGATGGCCATCGTGCGCGAGTGCTGTGATCGTGAACCTTTCTTCCTTGCGCAACCTCTTCTTCGGGCCTCGTCTCGTTACCGAAGTTTGGCTCGATCCGGAGGGCTATAAAAGAAGAAAGAAGAGTTAATTAATATATGTACATAACAAAACAATTAATGCATCAATTAGCTAGTCAGCACGGGCTTAATTAATATATATACCTCGCCGGACTTTGCAACAGCTCCCTCCTCCGTTCGGTCACCGGATCCGTCATCATGGTCTCCTTCTTCCTCTGGCATTCGGTCACCGGAGCCATCATGATCATGTCCTTCCTCCTCCATTGTTCGATCACCGGAGCCATCAACCTCTCCTTCCAGACCATCGGTGTCGTTGAGATACGACAAGATATCACGTCCGTCGTGGATTATGTCCCCCAACAACTGTTCTTGTTCCAAGTCTCTTGGATCCATAGTTTCTGCAAATATTACAACATGGCAATTAATATACAAACATGAATGTCCGACGTCTGGACCGCCTTTCTCATGAATGTCAAACAAGGGATTCTCTTAACCTTTAAGGGATTTAACAAAATGGCGCAATTCTGAATGTGCAGAAAATGGTCCATATTTTTCCTGATCTCATCTACCCTTCTATATGTCACGTTGTCTAGTGTCAAAGGATTCAAGAAAACCAAGGCTTCATCATTAGCCGGAAGTAACAGGCGCATGATGGTACGAAGCTCTCCAAAATTGTTTTGGAACGGAGTCCCGGATAGGATAATTAATTAGCTTTTTGGTACGAAGTTCAGCAAGAGCCTTTCGAATATCGCTATTTGGAAGGCCTTTACTGAAATTCGTACCAAAAAGCGAATTATTCTATCCGGAACTCCGTTCCAAAACAACTTTGAAGAGCTTCGTAGCATCATACGCATGTTACTTCCAGCTAATGATGAAGCCATGGATTCCCTCAATACTTTGACAGACAACGTGACATATAGAAGAATATATATATAGATGAGATCAGAAAAAAATTGGATCAACTTGTGCACATTCATAATGGGGGCATTCTTTATAAATCTATGTCCCCCCTCATGTCGAAGTTATTGGGGAGGGGGTAGATCGACAACGACGCTCTTTCTTCTAGGGTTTGGGTGGCCTCGATAGTTGGTCGGGCGAGCGGACCGCTTCTCTCACTCATGCATGTCCGACGTCCCCCCTCATGTCGAAGTTATCGGGGAGGGGGTAGATCGACAACGACGCTCTTTCTTCTAGGGTTTGGGTGTCCTCGATAGTTGGTCGGGTGAGCGGACCGCCTCTCTCACTCATGCATGTCCGACGTCCCCCCTCATGTCGAAGTTATCGAGAAGGGGGTAGATCGACAATGACGCTCTTTCTTTTAGGGTTTGGGTGTCCTCGATAGTTGGTCGGGTGAGCGGACCGCCTCTCTCACTCATGCATGTCCGACGTCCCCCCTCATGTCGAAGTTATCGGGGAGGGGTAAATTTTAACTTAGAGTTACATGCATCCATATAGTTACATCCATCCATTCATCCATCCATACATACACATACATATATACATGGACCAAAAACTGCTATGATAAAAAAAATTCTATGAACAAAAAAAAACATCATATGAACATGACTAAAAAATTCATCATATCAAAAATAAGTATAGCATTTTGGTGTGACTATGATCACATCTTTCTTTTGACCAAAAAATGCTATGAACAATTTTTTTTGACACACACATACATTACATATAAACATATACATAAACATAAACATAAACATTATAAAAAAAGGCCGGGGCGGCGCGGCGGCTCACAACGGGGCTCGGGCGACGACGGGGCAGGGACGCGGGGTCGGGGGCGAGGACGCCGACGGCGACGACGGGGCAGGGGCGCGGCCGGCGACGACGGGGCAGGGGTGCGGCCGGGCTGATCGGGGGCGGGGCAGGGGCGCGGGCTCGGGGCAGGCGCGACGGCGACGGCGGGGGTGGGCCGGGGGCAAGGGCGCGGGCGACGGTGACGACGCTGACGGCGACGGCGGGGGCGGCCCGTGGGCAGGGGCGCGGGCGACGGTGACGACGACGACGGCGACGGCGGGGGCGGCCCGGGGGCAGGGGCGCGGGCGACGGTGACGACGGCGACGGCGGGGGCGGCGGACGGCGTCGGGGCAGCCTGGCGGCGTCGATGTGCTCGGCGTCGTCGGGGTCAAATGGTAGATGAAATCTGAAATTTTTCACAAGTGTTGCTTATATACACACACCTTTAGTCCCGGTTGGTGGCACCAACCGGGACCAATGCCTCCCTTTGGTCCCGGTTGGTGCCACCAACCGGGACCAAAGGTCTCTTTTCGTCAGCCCAAAGGGCGGGAAATAGGGACCTTTGGTCCCGGTTGGTGGCTTTTATAAATTTCTGTTAGTGCCTTTAGTTTTCAAATTTGAATAGTTTAAATTAGAATTTTTTGAAATTTGTGTGAATCACTAGTTTGTGAATAACTTTACTAAAAAAATAGATTTTTGAGTGATTCTTTTTCCTGCTATTAAATGTTACTGTGTTTTATCATTATATTCAATTTGGTAAGTTTTAGGTTATTTTAAATGTCTGTTTTAATCAAAAACAGATTTGGTTATTTTAGTTTGCTATTAAAGTTTCTAACAAAAAAATTCTTTATGAAAATTCTTTTTGCTATTAATGTTTTGAACAAAAACTACTTTGATAATTTTAGTTGCATAATTTTTATATAATTATAGTTTCAAAAATACTAGAGGTTTATAAAAGCTTTTTAGTTGATTATTTTTTGAACTCCACTCCCACGTTGTGTTGAAAGAAATTAAAAAGCACTTCAAATGAACTCTGAAAAGGTTGAAAGTTGGCATGGTATCATCATTTCACCCACATAGCATGTGCTAAAAAGTTGAGTGGGGTACGGCAAAAACTGGATGCACTTCGTGTACAAAACGGACAATCTCATCCGAAGTATCAGGGTTTCGG
This sequence comes from Elymus sibiricus, assembly GCA_039707655.1. Classification (NCBI taxonomy): domain Eukaryota; kingdom Viridiplantae; phylum Streptophyta; class Magnoliopsida; order Poales; family Poaceae; genus Elymus; species Elymus sibiricus. The sequence continues at coordinate 529,833,276 of CM077675.1, forward strand.
ACGAAAACTCATCTCTTACAAAGGGATTTCATTTTTTTGAACTTATTTGAACTCCATACTTTTTGTGTGTTCAAAATGCACCATTCAAAGCCACATCATCAATTTTCAACCCTTTCTGACTTCATTTGGTATTTTTCATGCACTTACTGATTTCTTTTGAGCTAAATAACCCTGAAATTGAAAAGCACTTCAAATGAACTCTGAAAAAGTTGAAAGTTGGCATGGTATAATCATTTCACCCACATAGCATGTGCTAAAAAGTTGAGAGGGTTACGGAATAACTGGATGCACTTCGTGTACAAAACGGACAATCTCTTTCGAAGTATCAGGGTTTCGGACGAAAACTCATGTGTTACAGCCCGACGGTGGCTCGTGAGTGCCCGCATATGAAATGCACCGTCGGACCGTATGCAGGGAATCCGAATGATTTGTATTCGGTCGATGAACTAAAGGATTTCTAGATAGATCAACAAAACACACGGTTTTCCCTGCATATAGCCCGACGGTGGCTCGTGAGTGCCCGCATGAAATGCACCGTCGGACCGTATGCAGGGAATCCGAATGATTTGTATTCGGTCGATGAACTAAAGGATTTCTAGATAGATCAACAAAACACACGGTTTCCCCTGCATACAGCCCGACGGTGGCTCGTGAGTGCCCGCATATGAAATGCACCGTCGGACCGTATGCAGGGAATCCGAATGATTTGTATTCGGTCGATGAACTAAAGGATTTCTAGATAGATCAACAAAACACACGGTTTCCCCTGCATACAGCCCGACGGTGGCTCGTGAGTGCCCGCATATGAAATGCATCGTCGGACCGTATGCAGGGAATCCGAATGATTTATATTCGGTCGATGAATTAAAGGATTTCTAGATAGATCAACAAAACACACGGTTTCCCCTGCATACAGCCCAACGGTGGAAATATGAAATGCACCATTGGACCGTATGCAGGGAATCCGAATGATTTGAATCCGAATGAGTACACACACTAAGTGTCAAACATGTCCGAGAGGTGGGTTATATATAGGGTCGTGTGCCTCTTTAGTCCCGGTTGCTAGCACGAACCGGGACTAGTTATAGTGCTGATCCAACAGCTCACAAGCGCTTGAAAGAAACACATGATCCGTGTGCTTCTTCCTGATTGGTACGACCTTGGTCCTGGGAGTGGCTAAAATTTAGTCCCACCTCGCCAAGCGAGAGGGACTCGCAGCGGTTTATAAGCCCTGAGTGCAGAGACGATGAAGCGAGAGGCGCAATGCTCACCTGCACGTTAGCTTCAGGCCTTGAGGAAATGGTGTAAACTGCACGGAGCTATATATCTGCAGTTTCTCAAGGCCTGAAGCTAAGCAACGTGTAGGTGAGCATTGCGCCTCTCCATTTTTAATAACTTATTTTAACTCCGGACATCATAATTTGGCATGACATCATAATTTCACATAATTTCACCCACCCACATCCCTGAATTGGTTACTGTTACACTTCGTGTACAAACTGGTTACTGTTACAAACTGTTACACTTCGTGTACAAACTGGTGGATGCACTTCGTGTACAAACTGTTACAAAGATACCATGCATGCTAGAAAATGCATGCATGTCCTTCACATAGAAAGTGATGACGGTGAAGCTGGTCACATCCCAGAGTGGGATCTCGCGGTGTAAGACTTTTTCCGCGTGTTTGTCCCTTGCTTATGATTACGCCGTAACCATGGAGAATCTTCATCATTTAACAGGATGCTTGGGTCAGTCTTCACTCTGAAGGGAGGGATTTCATGAACCGGGACTAGTCGTTATAGTGCTGATCCAACAGCTCACAAGCGCTTGAAAGAAACACACGATCTGTGTGCTTCTTCCTGATTGGTACGACCTTCACCGCCCAAGGTTATAAAGAGTTGAGAGGGTTACGGCAAAAACTGGATGCACTTCGTGTACAAAACGGACAATCTCTTTCGAAGTATTAGGGTTTCATACGAAAACTCATCTGTTACAAAAGGCATTTCATTTCTTCACATGTAACTGCAATGATATAGTTGTGGAGAGAAAGTCTTCACTTTTTCTTCGCTTGTGTCCTTTGCTTATTGCGCCGTAACCATGGATAATCTTCATCGTTTAAGAGGGTGCTTGGGTCAGCCTTGACTTTGAAGGGAGGAATTTCATGAAACTTTTCATAATCTTCAGACATGTCTGTCTTGCCCTCCAATCCCACGATGTCTCTTTTTCCTGAAAGAACTATGTGGCGCTTCGGCTCATCGTATGATGTATTCGCTTCCTTATCTTTTCTTTTTCTCGGTTTGGTAGACATGTCCTTCACATAGAAAACCTGCGCCACATCATTGGCTAGGGCGAATGGTTCGTCTGTGTACCCAAGATTGTTCAGATCCACTGTTGTCATTCCGTACTGTGGGTCTTCCTATACCCCGCCTCCTGAAAGATTGACCCATTTGCACTGAAACAAAGGGACCTTGAAATCATGTCCATAGTCAAGTTCCCATATGTCCACTATGTAACCATAATATGTGTCCTTTCCCCTATTGGTTGCTGCATCAAAGCGGACACCGCTGTTTTGGTTGGTGCTCTTTTGATCTTGGGCGATCGTGTAAAATGTATTCCCATTTATCTCGTACCCTTTGTAAGTCAATACAGTCGAAGATGGTCCCCTGGCCAACGAGTACAAGTCATCAGAAACAGTGTTGTCACCCATGAGACGTGTTTGCAACCAACTGCCGAAAGTCCTGATGTGTTCATATGTAATCCAGTCGTCACACTGCTCCGGGTGTTTGGAGCGCAGAATATTCTTGTGTTCATCGACATACGGGGTCACCAAGGTAGAATTCTGTAGAACTGTGTAGTGTGCTTGAGACCAAGAATGCCCGTCCCTACATATTATTGAATCCGCTCCTAGCGTGCCTTTTCCAGTCGGTCTCCCCTCATACCGTGATTGAGGGAGACCAATCTTCTTAAGGTCAGGAATGAAGTCAACACAAAACCCAATGACATCCTCTGTTTGATGGCCCATGGAGATGCTTGCTTCTGGCCTAGCGCGGTTACGAACATATTTCTTTAAGACTTCCATGAACCTCTCAAAGGGGAACATATTGTGTAGAAATACAGGGCCCAGAACGACAATCTCGTCGACTAGATGAACTAGGACGTGCGTCATGATATTGAAGAAGGACGGTGGGAACACCAACTCGAAACTAACAAGACATTGCACCAAATCACTCCTTAACCTTGGCAGGATTTCTGGATCGATCACCTTCTGAGAGATTGCATTGAGGAATGCACATAGCTTCACAATGGCTAATCGAACGTTTTCAGGTAGAAGCCCCCTCAATGCAACCGGAAGCAGTTGCGTCATAATCACGTGGCAGTCATGAGACTTTAAGTTCTGGAACTTTTTCTCTGTCATATTTATTATTCCCTTTATATTCGACGAGAAGCCAGACGGGACCTTCATACTGAGCAGGCATTCAAAGAAGATTTCCTTCTCTTCTTTGGTAAGAGCGTAGCTGGCAGGACCTTCATACTGCTTTGGATGCATGCCGTCTTTTTCATGCACACGTTGCTGTTCCTCCCGTGCCTCCGGTGTATCTTTTGTCTTCCCATACACTCCCATCGTTCACAACCCGTGTAAGATGGTCTTCATACCTATAGCCGTACGGAGATTCATCAGGACCGGGTCCAAATTCCTCCTTCAATTTTCTCTACAAAAAATTACATCAGTTGTGGTAAACGATTAGTCTATACCTATACTAATTAGGCACTCCCAAGAAATTACCATGTTAATTAGAAATTAGGAACCATTAATCTTGTGGAACCGAATTATAATGGCTCAGATTGCGTATACTAATTAAAGACTCCAAAAAAAAGTTGCCTAACAGATCCAACCTGATGGCTTGCAAAACCTGGAGTGCATGGACTTATATATCCTGGAGCAATTGGATTTTTGGTAAATATCGTGGAACAATCAAATCCCGACTCCATTAGGCTTAACCTCTCCAAGTCCTCTTCATGGCAGAATTTACTCTCCATCAGGCATCCTCTTCCTCCTCAGGAAAAATAACATCTCCAATTGTTTTCTCTTCATCGATCTTGTGGTGGCCAGTTAGATCAGGCCGCAAATCAGTCCCGGCCGATTTGTATTGCACCATGGGAAAGAAGTTAGGGCTTGTGCTCGGCCTCTCGGTGCCATTAGCTTCTTTCTTTGTGAGTTGGTTCTTATGCAGGATAAGCGGGATTGACAAGCAGATGATGACTTGATGGTCGCCGCGGCCAAGTTCTACCGCTCTGTCTGACACTACTCCAAGGATGGTGTTATTAGCGCCGCAGCCATGGAAATTTCTCCTCCTTGCTGGACTCTCTCATGATTTCCGAAGAGAAAGGTAAAAAATCCATGAAGGTAATGGAGAAGAGCTCCATGATCTCCTCCGTACCCTTCACTTCACCGTATTCATGACCGACACATCGTCGAGATTCGGAAGTCCCCTTCTGCTGCATCCACGGTGTATGATCTAATCCAGACTCTCCCCTCTAACCTACTCTTGCTCAAAGTTATGAATCTTTAATCACATCATCTTCCATGTTTTGACCACTTAGCCAGCATATATTAAGATGAATTTAAACCAATATTGTTGATGCAGCAGCGGAGGTGTACCGACGACTGTTTGGACTTTGGAGCACATCACACGACTTTCACTGCCGCCGATGATGCCGAGCCAAAGAACCATGCCAGACTGGAGGCCCAGATTTTCATCATCTCGAGATAGTTGAATTTTTTTGTCTGTCGCTTCTGTATCCTCTTAGCAGGGAAATATCTACCCTGAATTTCCTACTTTACATAACTGATACTTGTGATCTGCGTTGGGTTATCGCAGCACAATGTGGGTAAGTATTTCCCTCGGTTATGAAACCAAGGTTTATTGAACCAATAGGAATACCAATCCTCAACCGTCTTTAGCGGCTGCACACAAAAGAACAAACAACTTGCACCCAACGCCGGCAAGAGGGTTGTCAATCCCCTTGATCTTGTTATTTGCCATCAAGTGAGTTGTGTAGATAATTGTAAATTGCAAAATAAAATAAAAGCAAATAAATAATAGAAATGTAGTAGTAGCGTTTGTGAATATATAAGTGAATAGACCCGGTGGCCGTAGAGTTCTCTAGTGGCATCTCTCATAGAAATAGCATACGGTGGGTAAACAAATTACTGTTGGGCAATTGATAGAAAAGCGAGTAGTTATGCGATTTTCATGGCAATGATCATGCATATATAGGCATCACGTCCATAAGAAAATAGGCCAACTCCTTCCTGCATGATACGTCTCCAACGTATCTATAATTTATGAAGTATTCATGCCATGTTTACAATAATTTTATATGATTTTGGTATGATTTAATTAGAACTAACCCGGACTGACGCTGTTTTCAGCAGAGCTACCATGGTATTGTTTTTGTGCAGAAATAAAAGTTCTCGGAATGGGCTGAAAATTTACGGAGAATATTTTTGGAAAATATAAAAAATACTGGAGCAAAAAGATACCGGAGGGGAGTCCCGAGGCAGCCACAAGCCTAGGGGGCGCCCCCCCTTGGGCGCGCCCCCCTAGCTTGTGGGCCCCTCGAGCACCCTCCCTGGCTTGATTCCAATGCCAAGTACTCCTATAAATCAAGAAACCTCCAGAAAGAAACCTAGATCGGAAGTTCCGCCACCGCAAGTCTCTGTAACCACGAAAGATCAATCTTGGCCCTCTCTAGCACCCTGCCGGAGGGGGTCACCATCACCGGAGACCATGGAGGAGGAAGACGGAGAGGACATCATCACCATGGAGGCCAAGGACCAGAGGGAGAACCTCTCCCCACCTATGGGGGAGGCCATGGAGGAGGAAGCACAAGGGGGAGACCCTCTCCCCCTCTCTCTCGGTGGCGCTGGAGTGCCATCGGGGGAACCATCGCCGCGGTGATCGTCTTCATCAACATCACCTTCTTCATCACCATCCTCATCTCCTTTCAGCGGTCCACTCTCCCGCATCCCGCTGTAATCCACTACTTGAACATGGTGCTTTATGCCACATATTATGATCCAATGATGTGTTGCCATCCTATGATGTTTTGAGTAGATTTCTTTTGTCCTTTGGGTTGATTGATGATCTAGATTGGTTTGAGTTGTATGTTTATTTTGGTGCTGTCCTATGGTGCCCTCCGTGCCGCGCACACGTGAAGGATTCCCGCTGTAGGGTGTTGCAATACGTTCATGATTTGCCTATGGTGGGTTGCTTGAGTGACAGAAACATAAACCCGAGTAGGGGGGTTGTTGCGTATGGGATAAAGGGGACTTGATGCTTTAATGCTATGGTTGGGTTTTACCTTAATGAACTTTAGTAGTTGCGGATGCTTGCTAGAGTTCCAATCATAAGTGCATATGATCCAAGTAGAGAAAGTATGTTAGCTTATGCCTCTCCCTCATATAAAATTGCAATAATGATTACCGATCTTGTTAACAATTGCCTAGGACAATTCCGCACACCGACCCATCATTATTCCACACTCGCTATTTGTAATATATTGTAATATATTCTAACTTTATGATAACAGCACCTATTTTTTATATTTTAGTTCTCCGATATCATGCAAAGCTATTCTCTTCATACCCACAACGTATTTTTATTTCTCGTTTCTAGTTGGAAGCAAACGTTCGGCGTACGTAGAGTCGTATCAGTGGCAGATAGGACTTGAGAGAATATTGATCTTACCTTTAGCTCCTTCTGGGTTCGACACTCCATACTTATCACTTCCACCTTTGGAAATTACTACGATGATTCTTTGCACTTGGGGATTATCAAGCTCTTTTCTGGCGCCGTTGCCGGGGAGCAATAGCGTGGGGTTGATATTCCCATGTGTGCTTGTTTGCTTTCTTCACTAAGTAGATTTTGTTTTCCCTTTTTTCTTTCTTTAGTTGTGGTTGAAACATACAAAAAAATTAAATAATGAAAAATACAAAAATAATTACTTGCCTCTTTTGCCTAAGAAGTTTTTCAAAAAGAGAAGTGATTGGACGGTTGTGCATTGGAGAAGTGAGGGTCGACCTTGAACACTTGTGTTCATGCTCATGGAAACAATGTAGAATTTTTCATGGAAGTTTCTCAAAAATAATTATCCCCTGGTATATATCCATTGTATTATAAAAATAATGTGCCAAGATTTGGTTTTAGGATGATTTGCTTTGTGCGGTGCAAAAACAGAAACTTTGACTGTAGTGCATGAATTTACATTTCTTACTGGAACGTCAAAAGTTTCTGAAATTTTTTCACAGTACTTCTATACAAATTGTTTAATTTTTCCTAAATTTTCAGAATTGTTTGAGTTACATAAGTATACGAAGTTTCCAGATTGCTACAGACTGTCCTGTTTTTGACAGATTCTGTTTTCTATGCATTGTTCTCTTATTTTGATGAATCTATGGGTAGTATCGGGGGGTATGAACCATGGTGAAGTTGGACTACAGTATATATAATGCTAATATGAATTTGGAATGAGTTCATAACAGTACTTAAAGTAGTATTTTGCTTTATTATACTAACGGATCTCACGAGGGTTTTGTTAAGTTTTGTGTGAATGAAGTGTTCGAAGATCGAGGGGGTATCGGTATAAGAAGAATACGGAGAGACAAGAGTTCAAGCTTGGGGATGCCCAAGGCACCCCAAGTAAATATTTCAAGGAGACTCAAGCATCTAAGCTTGGGGATGCCCCGGAAGGCATCCCATCTTTATTCTTCAACAATTATCGGTATACCTCGGTTTTTGTTTTGTTCACATGATATGCGTCTTTAGTGTTTTTCTTTTCCTTTTATGCACCCTTCTAGTATGAGATAGTCCTTCATTGATTTATAGAATGCTTCATGCGCTTCACTTAGATCTTTTGAGTATGGCTTTGTAGAATGCTCTTTCTGCTTCACTTAAATCTTTTGAGTATGGCTTTATAGAATGCTTTGTGTGCTTCACTTATATATTTTGAGCTTGGGTATTGGTTAATATTTATTAATTGTAGAATGCTCTATGAACTTCACTTATATCTTTTAGAGTATGAATAAAATTACCATCGGAATTGGGCTTGGAAGTGTATCATTAAAATGTCATGCCTAGCTAGAAAGGCATTAAAGAAAAGCGCTTGTTGGGAGACAACCCAATATTTACCCTTTCTGTTTTTGTGTTTTAACATGATTAATATACTGTAGTAATCATGTTTTGTGCCTTTTATTTCAATAAAGTGCCAAGTAATGCCTTTGGGATGATGTGGTTGATAGTTGACTTGATTCTGTGCAAAAACAGAAACTTTTGTGCCCAGTCCAGAATTTTTATAAATTCACCAGAGAGTAAAAATCTTATGAATTTTTTAAAAATGATATATATACAAATTTCCTAGGTTTTCCTAATTTTTCAGAATTTTTGGGGCTGCAGAAGTATGGTCATTGTTCAGATCATTACAGACTGTTCTGTTTTTGACAGAATCTGCCTTGTTTGCGTAGTTTGCTTGTTTTAGCATTTTCATGGCTTATATTAAGTGATATAAATTGTGGAAATGATAAGTTACAGTAGACATTATGCGAGAACAATTATGGATCTTGTATTTAACAGTACCTAAGTTGATGGTTTGCTCTTTATCATACTAGCCCATCTCACGAAGTTCCGTTAAGTTTTGTGTGATTGAAGTTTTCAAGTTTTGGGTGAGATATCGATATGAGGAGAATAAGGAGTGGCAAGAACCTAAGCTTGGGGATGCCCAAGGCACCTCAAGGTAATATTCAAGGAAGATCCAAGCAACTAAGCTTGGAGATGCCCCGAAAGGCATCCCCTCTTTCGTCTTCAACATTATCGGTAACCTCACTTGGAGCTATATTTTTATTCGTCACATAATATGTGCTTTGCTTGGATCGTCATTATATTTTGTTTTTTTATGTTAGGTGTTATTCATAGTCTTTCAATAAAAAGTTCCAAGAATTGCCTTAGGATGCTTGCATTGCATGTTTGATGTGTGGTGTGTAAAAAACAGAAACTTTTGCTGTAGTGTTTGAATTTTCATATTTTACTGGTACGTGAAAAGTTTCTGAAATTTTTACACAGTATTGTCATATAAATTCTTTAGCATGTCCTGAATTTTCATAATTTTTGAGTTACGGAAGTTCACTGGTTTTATAAATTGCTACAGACAGTTCTGTTTGGACAGATTGCTGTCATAGTTTTGTTATCTACTTATCCTCTAGTTTCCATAGCCTATATTGGTAGATATAAATTGTGGAAACGATAGTAAACAGTAGATGATGTTTGAAAATTATTGTGCAACTTGTCTTGGCAATACATGAAGTGTTGATTTATTCTTATGTGTAATAACCTATCTCACGAGTTCTTTTCGAGTTTTGTGTGGATGAAGTTTTTGAGAATAGGTGAAACCATGATATGAGAGGATTGAACGAGATACAAAAGTTCAAGCTTGGGGATGCCCAAGGCACCCCAAGTAAATATTTCAAGAAGTCTCAAGCATCTAAGCTTGGGGATGCTACGCATCCCATCTCTCTTCATCAACAATTATCGGTTAGCCTATGTTGAACCTAATTTTTTATTCATTCACATGATGCGTGGTATTCTTGGAGTGCTATTTTTATTTTGTTTTTTCTGTTTGAATAAAAGCATTGGATCTGAAATTCTGAATAATAGAGAGAGTCCTCACATGGCTATTTAACTAATTGACTACGCATTGATCTTCACTTATATCTTTTTGGACTAGTTTGTCATTCAATCTCGTGCTTCACTTATATATCCTATGAGTAAATGGTTGAATGAATTGAATATCATAAATATGAAATTAAATATGCTTCATATACTTATCCCATGGGGAGTAATGACTTCACACATAATAAGTATAGGTGGTAAAAGTTATTGAAAGTTAGCAAACACCGCATTGGTCACTTGAACAATTCATGAAAGAATATTGAAGGAAGAGAGATTCCACATATAAATATACTATCTTGGACATCTTCTATGATTGTGAGCTCATTAATTATTTTCAAACTCGAGCAAATTAGTTGAAATTGGACAAGGAAGACAACTTAATGAGTTATGTTTGGGTATATTTGCATAGAAGTTATATTGTTATGGATCCTCTAACATGTGGTGCTTGTTTAGAACCTTTTGCTAGCCAAACCTTCGTACTAAGTAGAGATACTACTTGTGCATCCAAACCCTTGAGCCAAGTTTCTTCCATGAGAGTCCACCATACCTACCTATATGCGGTATTTACCTGCCATTCCAAGTAAATTTGCATGTGCCAAACTCTAAACCTTCAAATAATATTCTGTTTTGTATGCCCGAATCGCTCATGTAGCGACTGGGGGCGGTTAGTATCTTCCATGCTAGGTGGGTTATTCTCACGATATGTGTTGATTCACTATCATTCACGAGAAAGTGGCTGGTATTCGGGATGCCCAGTTCCATGCTCAAAAATCAAATCAAAATATAATGAAACAAAACTCCCCCAGGATTGTTGTTTGTATGGACGGTACCCGTGGATTCGGCTCGCCATGGAGTGTGTTTGATTGGTGGAGGGGGAGTAAAAATTTTATCATTCTGTTTGGGAACCGCCTATAATGTATCTAGCATGGAAGATGGTGAAATCTCTTGGTTGTATGTTGACAATGAAAGCATACCTCCCAAAATTATATTCATCTTTGTTTTAAACAATGAGCTCTGGCACATATGCAAATCCCTGCTTCCCTCTGCGAAGGGCCAATCTATTTACTTCCATGTTATTTACTATTCATGTTGAGTCAACTTCTCATTCCAACCTCAATCTATTAGTTGGCAAGCATCATGTGGTGGGGAAAGATCCAAACATATATATCCAGTCAAATATATTTGATCATGAATTATTATTGTTGACAATTATCTTTATGATAAATAAGTTGGGAGGCGAAACATTAAGCCCCTATCTTTCTCTGTGTTCGATGGATGCTATTTGTTCTAAAAATATGCTTTGAGTATCAATAATCATGGAAGACTATATGATAGTTGAGTATGTGGAATTTTCTTAATCAAAGCTCTTACATAGACCCTTCCTGAAAATAAGATGAATTGCAATTGTTCGATGACTAGGAATATGATTTGTTAGTTTTCAAGAAACTTTCTGGTCTATACTTTAACATGTGAATAGCTTGTTACTTGATCATGAGAAGTTTTATGAGATAAGCTACTGTTTATGGTTTATATTGATGCTAGAAAAAGTGATTGGAATTATCATTGATCAAACTTGCGCACTTGCTAGCATTCACACTTCATAAATTATTTCTTTTATCATTTACCTACTCGAGGACGAGCAGGAATTAAGCTTGGGGATGCTGATACGTCTCCAACGTATCTATAATTTATGAAGTATTCATGCCATGTTTACAATAATTTTATATGATTTTGGTATGATTTAATTAGAACTAACCCGGACTGACACTGTTTTCAGCAGAGCTACCGTGGTGTTGTTTTTGTGCAGAAATAAAAGTTCTCGAAATGGGCTGAAAATTTACGGAGAATATTTTTGGAAAATATAAAAAATACTGGAGCAAAAAGATACCAGAGGGGAGTCCCGAGGCAGCCACAAGTCTAGGGGGCGCCCCCCTAGGGCGCGCCCCCTGGCTTGTGGGCCCCTCGAGCACCCCCATGACTTGATTCCAACGCCAAGTACTCCTATAAATCAAGAAACCTCTATAAAGAAACCTAGATCGGAAGTTCCGCCGCCGCAAGTCTCTCTAACCACGAAAGATCAATCTTGGCCCTCTCCGGCACCCTGCCGGAGGGGGTCACCATCACCGGAGACCATGGAGAAGGAAGACGGAGGGGCCATCATCACCATGGAGGCCAAGGACCAGAGGGAGAACCTCTCCCCACCTAGGGGGGAGGCCATGGAGGAGGAAGCACAAGGGGGAGACCCTTTCCCCCGCTCTCTCGGTGGCGCCGGAGTGCCATCAGGGGAACCATCGCCGCGGTGATCATCTTCATCAACATCACCTTCTTCATCACCATCCTCATCTCCTTTCAGCAGTCCACTCTCCTTTCAGCAGTCCACTCATCCCCTACTTGAACATGGTGCTTTATGCCACATATTATGATCCAATGATGTGTTGCCATCCTATGATGCTTTGAGTAGAGTTCTTTTGTGTGTATGCTAATTGAGAAATGATGAATTAAAAACAGCAACATAGTAATATTTATAAGTGTATGTTGAGGAACGTCGCATGGGAAACAAAATTTTCCTACGCACACGCAAGATCTATCCATGGTGATGAGCATCTACGAGAGGGAGAGTGAATCTACATACCCTTGTAGATCGCTAAGCGGAAACGTTAAGAAACGCGGTTGATGTAGTCGAACGTCTCCGCGATCCAAATCGCAAGTCGTCCCTCGATCCGATCACGAAGTAGTGCCGAACAGACGGCACCTCCGCGTTCAACACACGTACGGCTTGATGACGCCTTCACCTCCTCGATCCAGCGAGCGATAGTGAAGTAGTAGATGAGTTCCGGCATCACGACGGCGTGGTGATGGTGGTGAGGAACAATCTCTGCAGGGCTTCGCCAAGCACTACGGAGATTATGACGGGAGGAACTAGAGGGTTAGGGTTGCCGGCACACGGCTTGGGAAATCCTGATGTGTCCCGTGTGCTAGCCCTGCCCCTCTATTTATATGTTGAGCCCTGGGGTCTAAACTTGGAGAGAAAGCCTCCACAAGGTCGGTTTTGCCCGCAGAAGGTCGGTTTGGCCCGCACGGAAAGAGTCCCACTCAGATTCCAGCAGTACCGCGTACAAGCGGTAGTACCGCTTCACACAAGCGGTAGTAACGCTTACGCAGTAGTACTGCCTTACCAGCGGTAGTACCGCTTAAGGCAGCAGCAAAACTTCCTTTTGCACTTTCCAATACCTCGTGGGTTTTACCCCTTTGGCCCATATAAAGTGTTGCTGCACCCGAACACTTCGGTAAACATCCGGAACCCCTTCCGGTGAATTCCGGAACCCTTCCGGAGATCAAAACACTATTATCACATATATCAATCTTTACCTCCGGACTCTTCCGGAGATCCTCGTCATGTTCGGGATCTTATCCGAGACTCCGAACAACCTTCGGTCACCAACACAATAACTCAACTATACTAATCGTCACCAAACGTTAAGTGTGTAGACCCTGCGGCTTCGAGAACTATGTAGAAATGACCAAGACACCTCTACGGTCAATAACCAACAGCGGGACCTGGATGCCCATCTTGGTTCCTACATATTCTACGAAGATCTATATCGGTCGAACCTCTATGTCAAGGATTCAGTTAATCCCGTATGCTGTTCCCTTTGTTCTTCGGTATGTTACTTGCCCGAGATTCGATCGTCGGTATCCCTATACCTAGTTCAATCTCGTTACCGGCAAGTCTCTTTACTCGTTCCGTAATACAAGATCCCGTGGCTAACACCTTAGTCACATTGCTTGCAAGGCTTATAGTGATGTTGTATTACCGAGTGGGCCCTGAGATACCTCTCCGTCACACGGAGTAACAAATCCCAGTATTGATCCATACCGACTCAACAGACACTCTCGGAGATACCTGTAGAGCACCTTTATAGTCACCCAGTTACGTTGCGACGCTTGATACACACAAGGCATTCCTCCAGTGTCAGTGAGTTGTATGATCTCATGGTCATAGGAACAGATACTTGACATGCAGAAAACTATAGCAATAAACTGACACGATCATATGCTACGTTTATAGTTTGGGTCTTGTCCATCACATCATTCTCCTAATGATGTGATCCCGTTATCAAATGACATCTCATGTCCATGGCCAGGAAACCTTCACCATCTTTGATCAACGAGCTAGTTAACTAGAGGCTTACTAAGGACACATTGTTTGTCTATGTACCCACACATGTATTTGAGTTTCCAATCAATACAATTATAGCATGGATAATAAACGATTATCATGAACAAGGAAATATAATAACAACCATTTTATTATTGCCTCTAGGGCATATTTCCAACAGTCTCCCACTTGCACTAGAGTCAATAATCTAGCTCACATCACTATGTGATTTACATTGTAATGAATCTAACACCCATACAGTTCTGGTGTTGATCATGTTTAGCCCTTGGAAGAGGTTTAGTCATCGGATCAGCAACATTCAGATCCGTGTGCACTTTGCAAATATTTATGTCGTCCTCCTTGATGTAATCGCGGGTGGAATTGAAACGTCGCTTTATGTGTCTGGTCCTCTTGTGAAACCTGGGTTCCTTGGCTAGAGCAATGGCACCAGTGTTGTCACAGAACAGAGTCATTGGGTTTAGTGCAGTAGGCACTACTCCAAGATCTGTCATGAACTCCTTCATCCAGACACCTTCCTTCGCCGCCTCCGAGGCAGCGATGTACTCCGCTTCGCATGTAGAATCAGCTACTACGCTTTGCTTGGAACTGCACTAGCTAACCGCACCCCCATTGAGAATAAATACGTATCCGGTTTGTGACTTAGAGTCATCCGGATCAGTGTCAAAGCTTGCATCGACGTAACCCTTTACGAACAGCTCTTGATCACCTCCATAAACGAGAAACATGTCCTTAGTCCTTTTCAGGTACTTTAGGATATTCTTGACCGCCGTCCAGTGTTCCATTCCTGGATCACTTTGAAACCTTCCGGCCAAACTTATGGCAAGGCTGACATCGGGTCTTGTGCACAGCATTGCATACATGATAGAGCCTATGGCTGAAGCATAGGGGACGACACTCATCTTTTCTCTATCTTCTGCAGTCACTGGGCATTGAGTCTTACTCAACTTCACACCTTGCAATACAGGCAAGAACCCCTTCTTGGACTGATCCATTTTGAACTTCTTCAAAACTTTGTCAAGGTATGTGCTCTGTGAAAGTCCTATTAAGCGTCTCGATCTATCTCTATAGATCTTGATGCCTAATATGAAAGCAGCTTCTCCTAGGTCCTTCATTGAAAAACTCTTGTTCAAATATTCCTTCACGCTTTCCAACATTTCTATATTGTTTCCAATCATCAATATGTCATCCACATATAATATTAGAAACGCTATAGAGCTCCCCCTCACTTTCTTGTAAATACAAGCTTCTCTGTAAACTTGTACAAACCCGAACGCTTTGATCACCTCATCAAAGCGAAGATTCCAACTCCGAGATGCTTGCACCAGTCCATAAATGGATCGCTGGAGTTTGCAAACTTTGTCAGCATTCTCTGGATCGACAAAACCTTCTGGTTGCATCATATACAACTCTTCCTTAAGGAAACCGTTAAGGAACGCTGTTTTGACATCCATCTGCCAAATTTCATAATCGAAAAAGGTAGCTATTGCTAACATGATTCTGACAGACTTAAGCATCGCTACGGGTGAGAAGGTCTGATCGTAGTCAACTCCTTGAACTTGTGAAAAACCCTTTGCCACAAGTCGAGCTTTATAGACGGTGACATTACCGTCCGCGTCCGTCTTCCTCTTAAAGATCCATTTGTTCTGAATGGCCTTACGCCCTTCAGGTAATACTTCCAAAGCCCATACTTTGTTTTCATACATGGATCCCATCTCGGATTTCATGGCCTCTAACCATTTCTCGGAATCCGGGCCCACCATCGCTTCTCCATAGCTCGTAGGTTCATCGTTGTCCAACAACATGACCTCTAAGATAGGGTTGCCGTACCACTCAGGAGCAGTACGCGTCCTTGTCGACCTACGAGGTTCGATAGCAACTTGATCCGAAGCTTCATGATCATCATCATTAACTTCCTCTTCAACTGATGTAGGCTCTACAGAAACATCTTTCTGTGCTGCGCTACTCTCTGGTTGAAGTAAAGGTTCAATAACCTCATCAAGTTCTATCTTCCTCCCACTCAATTCTTTCGAGAGAAACTCTTTCTCAAGAAATGTTCCGTTTTTAGCGACAAACACTTTGCCTTCAGATCTGAGATAGAAGGTATACCCAACTGTCTCTTTTGGGTATCATATGAACACGCATTTCTCCGCTTTGGGTTCCAGCTTTTCAGGCTGAAGCTTTTTGACATAAGCATCACATCCCCAAACTTTAAGAAACGACATCTTTGGCTTCTTGCCAAACCATAGTTCATATGGCATCGTCTCAACGGATTTCGATGGTGCCCTATTTAAAGTGAATGCAGCTGTCTCTAATGCATAACCCCAAAACGATAGTGGCAAATCGGCAAGAGACATCATAGATCGCACCATATCCAATAAGGTTCGATTACGACGTTCGGACACACCATTACGCTGTGGTGTTCCAGGCGGTGTCAATTGTGAAACAATTCCACACTGTCTTAAGTGACTCCCAAACTCATAACTCAGATATTCTCCTCCTCGATCAGATCGTAGGAATTTAATCTTCTTGTTACGATGATTCTCAACTTCACTCTGAAATTGCTTGAACTTTTCAAATGTTTCAGACTTGTGTTTCATTAAGTAAATATACCCATATCTACTTAAGTCATCAGTGAAGGTGAGAAAGTAACGATAACCACCGCGCGCCTCAATGCTCATCGGACCGCACACATCAGTATGTATGATTTCCAACAAGTCACTTGCCCGTTCCATTGTACCAGAGAACGGCGTCTTAGTCATCTTGCCCATGAGGCATGGCTCACATGTGTCAAGTGATTCAAAATCAAGTGACTCCAAAAGTCCATCAGCATGGAGCTTCTTCATGCGTTTTACGCCAATATGACCTAAACGGCAGTGCCACAAGAAAGTGGTATTATCTTTATCAATTCTACATCTTTTGGCATCAATGTTATGAACATGTGTATCATCACTATCGAGATTCAATAAGAATAAACCCCTCACATTGGGTGCATGACCATAAAAGATATTACTCATATAAATAGAACAACCATTATTCTCAGATTTAAATGAGTAACCGTCTCGCAATAAACAAGATCCAGATATAATGTTCATGCTTAACGCAGGCACTAAATAACAATTATTCAGGTTCATCACTAATCCCGATGGTAATCGAAGAGCGAGTGTGCCGACGGCGATCACATCAACCTTGGAACCATTTCCCACGCGCATCGTCACTTCGTCCTTTGCCAGCCTCCGTCTATTCCGCAGTTCCTGTTTTGAGTTGCAAATGTGAGCAACCGCACCGGTATCAAATACCCAGGCACTACAACGAGAGTTGGTAAGGTACACATCAATAACATGTATATCATATATACCTTGTTTGTTGTTGGCCGCCTTCTTGTCAGCCAAATACTTGGGGCAGTTCCGCTTCCAGTGACCAGTTCCCTTGCAATGAAAGCACTCAGTTTCAGGCTTGGGTCCAGCCTTGGGTTACTTCACGGGAGGGGCAACTGCTTTGCCACTCTTCTTGGAGTTACCCTTCTTACCCTTGCCATTCTTCTTGAAACTAGTGGTTTTATTGACCATCAACACTTGATGCTCCTTCTGAATCTCAGACTCGGCGACTTTCAACATCGCAAACAGCTCGGCGACTGACTTGTTCATCCCGTGCATGTTATAGTTCAACACGAAGCTCTTGTAGCTAGGTGGCAATGATTGAAGAACTCTGTCTGTGATAGCCTCTGGCAGAAGGGGCATCCCCAATTCAGCCAGATGGGTGGAGTACCCAAACATTCTGAGTATGTGATCACTGACAGACCCGTTCTCCTCCATCTTGCAAGCATAGAACTTATCGGAGGTCTCATACCTCTCGATCCGGGCATTCTTCTGAAAGATAAACTTCAACTCCTGGAACATATCATATGCTCCATGACGTTCAAAACGTCTTTGAAGTCCCGGTTCTAAGCCATACAACATTGCACATTGAACTATTGAGTAATCATCAGAACGAGCCTGCCAGGCGTTCACAACGTCTGGAGACTCAACTGGAGCGGGTGGATCACCAAGCGGAGCATCAAGGACATAAGCCTTCTGGGAAGCCGTAAGGATAATCCTTAGATTACGGGCCCAGTCCACAAAGTTACTTCCATCATCTTTCAACTTAGCTTTCTCTACGAACGCATTAAAATTCAGGGGTGCTACTGCGCGAGCCATGATCTACAACATAAATATTGCAAAGACAACTTAGACTATTGTTCAAGATAATGAGTTTAGTTAATCATATTACTTAAAAACTCCCACTCAAATTGACATCCCTCCGGTCATTTGAGTGTCACATGATCCAAATCAACCAACTCAAGTCCGATCATCACGTGAGTTGAGGTGGTTTCAATGGTGAACATCTTCATGTTGATCACATCTACTATATGACTCATGTTCGACCTTTCGGTCTCTTGTGTTCCGAGGCCATGTCTGTACATGCTAGGCTCGTCAAGTTTAACCCGAGTGTTCCGCACGTGCAACACTGGCTTGCACCCGTTGTATGCGAACGTAGAGTCTATCACACCCGATCATCACGTGGTGTCTCGAAACGACGAACTTTCGCAATGGTGCACACTCGGGGAGAACACAATTTTATCTTGAAATTTAAGTGAGGGATCACCTTATAATGCTACCATCGTCCTAAGCAAAATAAGATGCATAAAAGGATTAACATCACATGCAAATCATAAGTGACATGATATGGCCATGAACTTGTGCTTTTGATCTCCATCTACAAAGCACCGGCATGATCTCCATCGTCACCGGCATGACACCATGATCTCCATCATCTTGATCTCCATCAACGTGTCGCCATGAGGTTGTCGCGCCGACTGTTGCTTCCACGACTATTGCTAACTCATAGCGATAAAGTAAAGCAAAACGGCGAAAATAATTAAAGACAACTCTATGGCTCCTGCCAGTTGCCGTACTCATCGACATGCAAGTCATGATATTCTATACAACACATGATCATCTCATACATCACATATATCTCATCATGTAATTGGCCATATCACATCACAACATACCCTGCAAAAACAAGTTAGACGTCCTCTAATTGTTGTTGCAAGTTTTACGTGGCTACTACGGGTATCTAGCAAGAACGATTCTTACCTACGCAAAAACCACAACGGTGATATAAAAATTGCTATTCAACCTTCTCAAGGACCGCCTTTGTCAAATCCGATCCGACTAAAGTGGGAGAAACAGACACCCGCTAGCCATCTTTATGCAACGAAGTTACATGTCAGTTGAAGGAACCGGTCTCTCGTAAGCGTACGAGTAATGTTGGTCCGAGCCGCTTCATCCCACAATACCGCCGAAACAAGAAAAGTCCAAGGGAGGAAGCAATCTGAATATCAACGCCCACAAAACCCTTTTGTGTTCTACTCGAGATCTCATCTACGCATAGACCTAGCTCAGATGCCACTGTTGAGGAACGTCGCATGGGAAACAAAATTTTCCTACGCACACGCAAGATCTATCCATGGTGATGAGCATCTACGAGAGGGAGAATGAATCTACATACCCTTGTAGATCGCTAAGCGGAAGCATTAAGAAACACGGTTGATGTAGTCGAACGTCTCCGCGATCCAAATCGCAAGTCGTCCCTCGATCCGATCACGAACTAGTGCCGAACAGACAGCACCTCCGTGTTCAACACACGTACGGCTTGATGACGCCTTCACCTCCTCGATCCAGCGAGCGATGGTGGAGTAGTAGATGAGTTCCGGCAGCACGACGGCGTGGTGATGGTGGTGAGGAACAATCTCTGCAGGGCTTCGCCAAGCACTACGGAGATTATGACGGGAGGAACTAGAGGGTTAGGGTTGCCGGCACACGGCTTGGGAAATCCTGATGTGTCCCGTGTGCTAGCCCTGCCCCTCTATTTATATGTTGAGCCCTGGGGTCTAAACTTGGAGAGAAAGCCTCCACAAGGTCGGTTTTGCCCGCACAAGGTCGGTTTGGCCCGCACGGAAAGAGTCCCACTCGGATTCCAGCAGTACCGCGTACAAGCGGTAGTACCGCTCGTGAGCGGTAGTACCGCTTGAGCGGTAGTACCGCTTCACATAAGCGGTAGTACCGCTTACGCGGTAGTACTGCCTTACCAGCGGTAGTACCGCTTAAGGCAGCAGCAAAACTTCCTTTTGCACTTTCCAATACCTCGTGCGTTTTACCCCTTTGGCCCATATAAAGTGTTGCTGCACCCGAACACTTCGGTAAACATCCGGAACCCCTTCCGGTGAATTCCGGAACCCTTCCGGAGATCAAAACACTATTATCACATATATCAATCTTTACCTCCGGACTCTTCCGGAGATCCTTGTCATGTCCGGGATCTTATCCGAGACTCCGAACAACCTTCGGTCACCAACACAATAACTCAACTATACTAATCGTCACCAAACGTTAAGTGTGTAGACCCTGCGGGTTCGAGAACTATGTAGACATGACCGAGACACCTCTATGGTCAATAACCAACAGCGGGACCTGGATGCCCATATTGGTTCCTACATATTCTACGAAGATCTATATCGGTCGAACCTCTATGTCAAGGATTCAGTTAATCCCGTATGCTGTTCCCTTTGTTCTTCGGTATGTTACTTGCCCGAGATTCGATCGTCGGTATCCCTATACCTAGTTCAATCTCGTTACCGGCAAGTCTCTTTACTCGTTCCGTAATACAAGATCCCATGGCTAACACCTTAGTCACATTGCTTGCAAGTCTTATAATGATGTTGTATTACCGAGTGGGCCCTGAGATACCTCTCCGTCACACGGAGTAACAAATCCCAGTATTGATCCATACCCACTCAACAGACACTCTCGGAGATACCTGTAGAGCACCTTTATAGTCACCCAGTTACGTTGCGACGTTTGATACACACAAGGCATTCCTCCAGTGTCAGTGAGTTGTATGATCTCATGGTCATAGGAACAGATACTTGACATGCAGAAAACTATAGCAATAAACTGACATGATCATATGCTACGTTTATAGTTTGGGTCTTGTCCATCACATCATTCTCCTAATGATGTGATCCCGTTATCAAATGACATCTCATGTCCATGGCCAGGAAACCTTCACCATCTTTGATCAACGAGCTAGTTAACTAGAGGCTTACTAAGGACACATTGTTTGTCTATGTACCCACACATGTATTTGAGTTTCCAATCAATACAATTATAGCATGGATAATAAACGAATATCATGAACAAGGAAATATAATAACAACCATTTTATTATTGCCTCTAGGGCATATTTCCAACAGTATAAGCAACAAAATCATTGATTTTCAAAGTATACGATCCTAAAAGAATGTTTACCCCCATTCATCTTATTATATTAGCAAGGTATGACTCCATCTTCATCACATCAATACAAATGTTAAGCACCACGGTGTCCAAGTCAGGAAATTGGATCGTATTTTTTCAATATGCATCAAATTTTTATTCTTCACGCAATACATGAGTGTGAACCATTGGACATAGCATATAGGTGGAATAGAATATGATGGTAGATATCAAAGGGGTAAAAAGTGGAGAAGATAGTATCACATCAACTAGGCGTAAAAACGAGCTATGGAGATGCTCATCGATAGATGTCAATGCAAGGAGTAGAGATTGTCATGCAATGATGCACTAGAGCTATAAGTGTATGAAAGCTCAACTGAAGCTAAGTGGGTGTGCATCCAACTTGCTTGCTCATGAAGACATCGGGCATTTGACGAAGCCCGTCATCAGAATATACAAGCCAAGTTTATTATGAAAAGGTAATTCCCACTAGCATATGGAAGTGACAAAATAGGAGACTCTCTATAATAAGAACATGGTGCCACTTTGAGGCACAAGTGTGGTAAAGGGTAGTAGCAAAGTCCCTTCTCTCTTTTTATATCATTTTTATTTATTTATTTATTTATTTTTTATTTTTTTCATGGTGGGCTTTTCTCTTCTTCTTTTTTTGCCTCCCCCATTCATGTTTTTTTATATGGTGGGCTCATTTGGCCTCCCCCATTTTTTTATTTTTCGTTCGGAGTCTCATCCCGACTTGTGGGGGAATCATAGTATCCATCATCCTTTCCTCACCGAGACAATGCTCTAATAAGGATGATCATCACATTTTTATTTACTTACAACTCAATATGAAGAACTGATAGGAAGATATGACTTTATATGAATGCCTCTGGCAGTGTACCAGGATGTGCAATGATCTAGCGTGACACGTATAAAAAACATGATGAACGGTGGATTTGCCACAAATACTATGTCAGCTCTATATGATCATGCAAAGCAATATGATGATGAACGAACTAGTCATGTGAAGTGACGATGGAATTTGCATGCAATATATCTCGGAATGGCTATGAAATGACATAATAGGTAGGTATGGTGGCTGTTTTGGGGAAGATATAATGAGGCTTATGTGCAATAGAGCGTATCATGTCACGGGGTTTGGATGCACCGGCGAAAGTTGCACCGATCCTCGAGGTGAGAATAGGCTATGACGATACCGAAGATGTTAGCAAATATGAGAAGGTGAAGATGCGTATGTCCATGGTGTCACATTAGTCATAAAGAATTCATATACTTACTGCAAAGTTTTATTAGTTTTATCACAAATCAAAGTACTCCTCGCATGCCCCGAGGGAGGAGGTTGGTAGGAGTTAACCCTCGCGTGCCCCCGACTCGAAACAACACTGGGATTTCAATGAGGAATAGAATTGCTCACACATCATCACCATGCCTCTTTAATTTTTAGATGAATAACAAGTTAACACCTCTTAATCTAAACACTTCTATGAATCAATAATTCTGGACTCACACCTTTTTCATATTACCACATTAATGTTATTAACACAAAGTTTCTCTATATGTGCTACATGATGGTTTTGATTATCACTCATTGAATACCTGTTATTTTTGGACTAGTCTTATGACCCATGCAAATTACCGTCAATATTAATTCAGCTCTCAAACAAATATAAGTGAAGAATGAGAGCGTATTATTTCTATAAAATCTACACGCCACCGTGCTCAAAAAGATATAAGTGAAGTACTAGAGCAACTGCCAAGCTCAAAAGGTATAAGTGAAGCACATAGAGTATTCTAGCAAATTATGATGAAGGTGTGTCTCTCTCAAATAGGTGTGTCCAGCAAACAATGATTGTGATAAACTGAAAATAAAGAAAACAAAAGCAAACGACGCTCCACGCAAAACATATATCATGTGATGAATAAAAATGTAGCTCCAAGTGACATACCGATGGATTGAGACGAAAGAGGGGATGCCTTCCGTGGGTAATATCCCCGACATAGCTCCCAGGTTAGCTTGAATTTATTCATGGTAAGCTCCTAAAATAAGATTAATAAATATGTTAAGTGACCGGCTTGCTCCCCTGGCCGGCTTAATTTAATGAAGTGGCTCCTTGAAAATCTGGGTTTCTTCTTCATATTAACGAGCCGTCTTCACAATCATCTTGCAGGTACGTGTCCTTTGCAATAAAATATTGGGAACAAAACACCCATAAGCCGTTGAGTCGGCCTCCAATGCTTTGGCTTGATGAAAAAATTGGAGATAAGAAAACCATATGAAGTTAAACCAGCTTCCATTGCTTTGGCTTAATGAAAATATTGGGAATAGTAATTCGTCTGTTGTTGAACCACTTCATGGGACGTGGGGATCTTGCCGGGTCATCAGATGTAGTGGACGTCAACTTTAGGATAAAAATATTGCTGATTTATGGATGTAGAACTTGCCGACTTGTGAAGCCGCATTGCTTATATAGACTTTGCCGGGTCATGATCTTTGATAATGCCAGGTCATGGTCGTTGGTGATGCTGGGTCACACAACTGGACTCCAGTTGACTTGATAAAATTATTGGGAATACAGAAATCCGTGTAATGTTGGGTCGACTTTGTGGGCCTTTCTATGAATAACTTGGAGAAGATGATCTTTGCGAACCTCGATCAAGAAATGAGACCAATCTTGCTCACAATTGATAGCTTGAAAGTGTTCTTCAATTTTTTGACATATTCATATATATTGTAGCCCCCAAGCTTCCAAGTTTATCAGCTCATGATGACTTGGTGATTTGCAATAATATCTTTGACTGTGTAGCCCCCAAGTGCCGGGTTGTCTTGCCTACAGCAGCCTGGGACTTGTAATTGTCTTATACTTATAAAACTTCAGCTGGTGTAGCCCCCAAGGGCCGGGTTGTTTTGCTTGCAACAACCTGGGACTTTGAACTTGGTGTTGAATGTTGTTAGATAAATAATATTGGAGAAATCTGGTTGTCTTCTGAGTCGCCAGATATGGACTGAATGTCTTGAATTTCACATGTGTAGCCCCCAAGTGCTGGGTCGTTTGCCTGCAGCGACTCGGGACTTACATGCACTTCTCCTTTTGAAAAGAAAAACGTCATATGATGTAGCCCCCAAGTGTCGGGTCGTTTGCCTGCAGTGACTCAGGATTGTATGACAATAATATAACCCATCATAATGCACTTCAGAACTTCTTTTGAATTGATATTGACCCGATTTGAATGAATCTTGCCTGTGGTTATAATGTAACCCGGTATTTTATTGTTTGAAAGAATATCTTGGAACAATGCCTTCGTCCTTGAAATGAAATCCCTGCTCGTGGTTGCGATACAACCCGGCAAATATATGTTTTGAGAAATCCATACGTGTTATAGTTTACTACAGATCACAAGTTGGAAAAATCCAAGAGCCGGTCAATTAGATGACATGGCATTATATGTGATAGGGCGGCTCTTCGAGAATAGTCATTTTCTTCCGAGCTAGCTTGAAAAACCCCAATCATTTAATACTGGTTATGATGAACCATGATGAAGATCCAGCCATTTTGGCTATCAAAGATTTATTTGTTCCTGCGGAGGCTATGATGTAACCCAGTTTGATGACCGGCTTGATATGTATGTATGATGCATGATGCAATGCAGGATGATGTATGTATATGATAACAGAATATAAAGTTCCAGTTTTCAAGGCATGACATAAAGACCGGCTTTCGAGGCTCGAGTCTGGCTTCAATGAAGCGGGTATGATAACTCAAGGTTTATCCTAGCTCTTTGTATGCCGGCTCTCACGTGACTCAAGCCGATGTTTTAACCATGATAAGTTCAGGGTCCATATGGATTGACTTGTCAAGAGTACATGGGGTCACTGATACGTCTCTAACATATCTACTTTTCCTCACCCTTTTGCCCTTGTTTTGGACTCTAATTTGCATGATTTGAATGGAACTAACCCGGACTGACGTTGTTTTTAGCAGAACTACCATGTTGTTGTTTTTGTGCAGAAATAAAAGTTCTCGAAATGGAACGAAACTTTTTGGAGATTTATTTTGGAAAATATAAAAAATACTGGAGCCAAAAACCACCGGAGTGGGGGCCCAGGCTGGGCACAATACACCAGGGCGCGCCAGCCCCCTCCCGGCGCGCCCTGGTGGGTTGTGCCCACCTCGTGGCCCCACTTGCCCAAACTCCGCCACTATAAATTCCTAAATTTGGAGAGAAAAATCAGAGAGAGAGAATTATCACGTTTCACGAGACGGAGCTGCCACCACCTCCTGTTCTTCATCGGGAGGCCAGATCTGGAGCCCGTTTGGGGCTCCGGAGAGGGGAATCTTCGGTCTTCATCATCACCAACCTTTCTCCATCGCCAAGTCCATGATGCTCCCCACCGGGAGTGAGTAAATCCTTCGTAGGCTTGCTGGTCGGTGAGGAGTTGGATGAGATTCATCATGTAATCGAGTTAGTTTTGTTAGGGCTTGGTCACTAGTACCCATTATGTTCTGAGATTGATGTTGCTATGACTTTGCTATGCCTAATGCTTGTCACTAGGGCCCGAGTGCCATGATTTCAGATCTGAACCGTTTATGTTATCATCTCTATATATATGTTCTTGATCCGATCTTGCCTAGTCATATGCACCTATTACGTGTTATGATCCGTCAACCCCATAGTGACAATATTTGGGATACTTCGCGGTGATGACCGTAGTTTGAGGAGTTCATGTATTCACCATGTGTTAATGCTTTGTTCCGGTTCTCTATTAAAAGGAGGCCTTAATATCCCTTAGTTTCCTTATGGACCCCGCTGCCACGGGAGAGTAGGACAAAAGATGTCATGCAAGTTCTTTTCCATAAGCACGTATGACTATTTACGGAATACATGCCTACATTACATTGCTGAACTGAGCTAGTTGTGTATCGCCCTAGGTTATGACTGTTACATGACGAATATCATCCAACAAGTTACCGATCCAGTGCATACGACCTTTCCACTTATTGTTCTTGCTAAGTTACTATTGCTGCTGCTGCTGTTCCAACTGCTACAAAACTATTGCTACTACTGTTACTGCTACTGTTACTGTCACTACTGCTATCAACCTATCATATTACTGTGCTACTGATCACTTTGCTACGGATATTCAATCTCCAGGTGTGGTTGAATTGACAACTCAACTGCTAATACTCTCAAGTATTCTTTGGCTCCCCTTGTGTCGAATCTATAAATTTGGGTTGAATACTCTACCCTCGAAAACGGTTGCGATCCCCTATATTTGTGGGTTATCAAGACCTTTTTCTGGCGCCATTCCTGGGGAGCATAGCAATATTTGTTGAGTCACTTGAGATTTATATCAATCTATCACTATGAAGAATCTGAAGGATACTAATACCAAGATTTTTCCCTCTACTACGTGGGGAGGTAAGGAACTGCCATCTAGCTCTGTACTTGATTCACCTTCTGTTATGAGCAAGTTTGCAACACCACCACATGCTAGCAATCCTGATATGTCGCAAGTTATTGATGATGCTACCTCTGCTATGAATTAGGCTATTGATGATGCTAGTACCATTCTTGATGATAATGTGCTGCCAGGAGAATTTCTAGATGAACAAATTGCTGGAGCTAAAGACAATGAAACTGCTGAAATTGGTGAAATAGCTGAAACTGATGAAGCTTGTGAAACTGATGATAATTATGAAACTCCTATTAGTCCTAGCTCTCCTAAGTATGAAATGGCTAAGATACCTGAAGGTTATGTTATGGACGAAGAGATAACTAGAGAAATTCTTTCTTGCAAGGATAGAGATGATCTTAAGAAATTACTATGCAAGTATAAGGAAAAGACTTTGAATGCTAGAATGAAATGTGATCCTAAGTTTGCTACTTCACCTATCCTTGTTACCGATAAGGATTATGAATTCTCTGTCGACCCAAAGTTAATTACTTTGGTTGAATCTGATCCTTTCCACGGCTATGAAACTGAAACTGCAGTGGCACACCTTACTAAGCTGAATGATATAGCCACCCTCTTTGCTCATGATGAGAAGATTCGCTACTATTATATCCTTAAGTTATTTCCGTTCTCATTAAACGGTGATGCTAAGACATGGTACAATACTCTTGCTCCTGGTTGTGTGCGTAGTCCCCAGGATATGATCTACTATTTCTCTGAAAAATATTTTCCTGCTCACAAGAAACAAGCTGCCTTACAGGAAATATTTAATTTTGCGCAAATTGAAGAAGAGAGTCCCCCACAAGCTTGGGGGAGGCTTCTCCAATTGCTTAGTGCTTTGCCTGATCATCCTCTCAAGAAAAATGAAATACTTGATATCTTTTATAATGGACTAACTGATACTTCTAGGGACTTCCTAGATAGTTGTGCTGGTTGTGTTTTCAAGGAACGAACTGTTGAACAAGCTGAGGAATTATTGAATAACATATTGAAGAATTATGATGATGGGACTCTTCCCGAACCACCACCTAAACCCACTCCGAAGAAGAGGGGTATCTTATTTCTCAGTCCTGAGGATATGCAAGAGGCTAAGAAATCTATGAAGGAAAAAGGTATTAAAGCTGAGGATGTTAAAAATTTGCCACCTATTGAAGAAATACATGGCCTTGACACACCGCCACCTCCACAGGTGGTAGAGGTAAATTCTTTATTAAAGTTTAATGAAAGTGACATTCCTCACAATAAACATCCTAGTTAATGCTTATATGAGTTTGACAACTATATTATGAAGCAAGATCATTTCAATGCCCATGTTCTGAAACAATTGAAATATAATTATGATATGATTGCTCGCTTGAGTGACTTGCTATTTAGAATCAGTAATGATGTTAGAGGTGTAGGAAAGCATGCCTCTATGGTTGAAACTCAGTTAGAACAAGTTGCTAAGTCTCAAAAAGAATTGCTTGATGAGATGAATAATAATATGCATGATTTTGCTACTAGAGTAGTAACTAGAGGAAGTAGAATGACCCAAGAACCACTCTATCCTGAGGGTCATCCAAAAAGAATTGAACAAGACTCTCAGAGAATTAATAGTGATGCACCTAGTCCTTCTAAGAAGAAAAAGAAAAAGAAAAATGATAGGACTTTGCATACCTCTAGTGAACCTGAGACACAAAAACCTCCTGATAGTAATGATGTCTCTATTTCTGATGCTGAAATTCAATCGGGTAGTGAACATTCACCTAGTGATAATAAAAATGATAATGATGATGTTCACGATGATGCTCAACCTAGTAATGATGTAGAACCAGATAATGATGTTGAAATAGAGCCTGTCCCTGATCTTGATAACCCACAACCTAAAAATAAACGGTATGATAAAAGAAACTTTGTGGCTAGGAACATGGTAAAGAAAGAGAGCCATGGGTTCAGAAACCCATGCCATTTCCACCTAAGCCATCTAAGAAAAAGGATGATGAAGAATTTGAGGCTTTGCTGAAATGATTAGGTCAGTCTTTTTGCGTACCCGCTTAACTGATATTTTTAAGATGGCCCCCTATGCTAAGTATATGAAAGACATCATCACTAATAAAAGAAAGATACCGGAAGCTGAAATCTCCACCATACTTGCTAATTATTCTTTTAAGGATGGAGTACCTAAAAAACTAGGAGATCCTGGAATACCAACTATACCTTGCTCCATTAAGAGAAACTATGTCAAAACTGCTTTGTATTTGATTTGAATAAACTCACACCTATTGAGATATCATTGCAAATGGCTGACAAATCAACGGCCATACCTATCGGTATTTGTGAGGATGTGCCCGTTGTTGTTGCAAATGTTACTATCTTAACGGACTTTGTTATTCTTGAGATGCCCGAGGACGACAATATGTCAATTATCCTTGGTAGACCCTTTTTGAATACTGCAGGGACTGTTATTGATTGTAATAAAAGCAAAGTCACTTTTCATATTAATGGTAATGAGCACACGGTGCACTTTCCGAAGAAACAATTCCAAGTGAATGCTATAAATATTATTGAAGAATCTCCGACCATCACTATTGGAGGTTTTCAATTACCTCTACCTACTGCCAAAAAGAAATATGATATACTTATTGTCGGGGATATGCACATCCCCATTGAGGTAACTTAGTGTTTTACGAAAGTTCTTCAGTTTCATGCTAATCGGAAGTGGTTGTTAATAAGACTTGATCAACCTTATTAATTGATCATTTTCGAGAGGTATGAAGTTGAGGAATCTAGTAAGCACAACTCTCTGCTCCCACCTTTTATTTTTTGTTCTAGTTAGTTGAATAAAATAAAATGCCATGTTTATCCTGTTTTCTATTTTCTCCGTGCAATAAAAAATGACCCAAAAATAAAATTTCTCAGAATGCCCTGAAAATTTAACACGATTGTTTTCCGAATATTTGGTGCAAATAACACCAGAGGCGGTGCACCTGGTACCCACAAGACACCAGGGTGCGCCAGCACCCCCAGGCGCGCCCTGGTGGGTTGTGGCCTCCACGTGCCCCCCCCCTCACTTATCTCTTTAGCCCACATCACCACCTACCTCCAGCAAAAAATCACCACAGCCACCATTTTCGTGTTCTTGCTCTCAAATCCGTGGATTTTGATCTCTTTGCTCGAAGCTCCGTTTCCGAAACTATTTGGAGGGATTGCTTCTTGGTATGTGACTCCTCCATTGCTCCAATTAGTTTTTGTTTTAGTGGGTTATTTTTAGAGTAATTAGCTACTCTTGGTGCTGCTGTAGATGAGCTTGCATGTTGAATTCTTAGAGTTCTAAGTAGTTTGAATGCTCAATATAGCTTCTATGCATGCTTAGGAGTAGTTCTAACAATCTTACAAAGTTTTGTTGACAAAAATTTTGTGGACTAAAATTTTTCAAAAATTTGATAGGAATAAAATGCAAATCTTTAGGAAGTTTTCCTCCAAGAAAAATGCCAAGGGTGTCATTGGGGAATCATCAGACAATGACCTTCACATCCCATGAAAGGTTGAGGTGCGGCCGTGTGAATGGCCGCATGATGCCTTCATGGAGGAGGCCGGGTTCCATCAAGAGTTCGCTCAGTTTGTCGCAAATGCCGGGTTAACCGAGTTCCTCGCAGCTAAGTGTGACCAATATCACATCCTTACGAATTCCTTTGTGCAAAGCTTTAATTATCTAGGGAGAAACAATCCTCCTGAAGTGGACTTTAATCTTTATGCTGAAATTTACAAAATGTCGTTAACCGACTTCTGTAACATATGCTTGATTCCTTCTGATGGGGACCTGAGAGAACCTAGGCCATCTGAGTTTGAGGATTTTCTCCTCGCGTTAACCGTGGGTGAGGATAGAGGCGTGTCGAGCGCCACTTCTACTAGTTTACAGTTTCCCTTAGTGCATTATTTCAATTTGGTCATCATTAAGTGTTTAACCGCTAGGGAGAAGGTTGGTGCGCTCAGTGCACCTGACCTTGCTATTTTACGTCGTGCACTTTATGATGATCACACCTTTAGTATGGGAGCCATTATTGCTCGACGCTTACATCTTAACAAAACTAAGGGAAAGATACATGGTGGTATTTATGCTACTCGTTTAGCGGACCACTTTAGAATCCCATTTCGCCCCCATGATTATCTCTTATCCCGAGTTTACCTTGATCATAAGACACTGCAGGCTCACCAATTCCTTGACGTAACTGGGTCTCCCCGTGATATTCATTATAACTTAGTATTTAGCCAGGAGACACGTGATGTTATTCCGTTGCCTGCACCTGCTTTGTTTGATCCTATTGCCAGGAATGGATACAGGATTATGCCAGATGACATTGTGGCTTACCGGAACAACCTAGCAGCCGCTGAGGAGGACCCCCAGGGGTGGGATGCTCAGATGCTGCCTCCGCCTCACTACGACTTGGGACCGGATGGCTACTACGGATGGTGATTACCAAGCTAGGCCAAAAGCCTAAGCTTGGGGGGGTACGTATTTCCACCAACATTACATTCATGTTCACACATTTCATTCTAGTTGTCGGTGTTCACACTCTTTCATTGTATTATCCATGCTAGATTTGTTTTCTCGCTTTCTTCTTGTGTGTATGAAAAACTTTGATAAAACCCAAAAATATTTCCCATTTCTTTTTAGTTTTTCTTTCTAGCTTAGTTTAATTGTAGCATCAAAAGAAAACCCAAAAAGATTTCTTGCTTCTTCTTTCACTTGTTGGGAGCTTTCCCGTGTAAATAGTTTTTCTCGTTTTTGTCTTCTTTAATTTGCTTGCTTCGTGAAAAACTAAAAACTCCAAAAATATTTCAGTGTGTTTCTCTGAAATTCTTTTCTTTTTACTTGAGTCGTACTTAGGAGAAGACCACAATGAAATTGTTGAGTGGCTCTCATCTGCATTATTGTTTATCTAACAAAGAGCCCATGTTACTTTGTCTTCTCCTCTTGAATAAAATATTTGCAGATTCCAGCTTAGTCCATATCACTCTTGCACTATTATTATCTTCTTATCATTCGATCGTGCAAGTGAAAGGCAATAATGACGACATTTGATGAATTGACTGTGGCAGAGAAAGGCGGTTATGAACTCAACTTGTTTTTGTTTTTGTAAATATGTTTGACCTAGTATCCTTTGATTCAGCTCATTATGATCAAACATGTTTGTAATGACCATTAGAGATTATAGTTGTTCATGCCATGCTTAAGTAGCTAGGAGTGGATAATGATTTATCTTGAGTGTCAACATGCATTAGAATGGTTGTGATATGGTATGATGATATGGTATCCTCCTCTGAATGTTTCAAGTGGCTTGACTTGGCACATGTTCACGCATGTAGTTGAATCAAAACTAACATAGCCTTCATGATATTTATGTTCATGGTGTCCATATCCTACTCATGCTAGTATTCAATTTTGATTATATGTAATGCATGTTCATGACCGTCTTCGCTCTCTAGTTGGCAGCTTCTCAATCTAATTGCTAGCCTTCGCCTGTACTAAGTGGGAATACTGCTTGTGCATCAAAACCGTTAAACCAAGTTATGCTAGATGAGTCCACCATATCTACCTATATGCGGTATTACCCTGTCATTCCAAAGTAAATTTGCATGTGCCACCTCTAAAAATTCAAATGAACATATGTTTTGTGTGCCTGGACCGCTCATGAAGCGACAGGGGGCGGTCAGTATCTTCCATGCTAAGCGGGTTATTCTCATGATGAGTGTTTATTCACTTGTCCTTACACGAGAGGGGCGGTAATAGGGATTCCCAGTCCCGAAATCAAAAATCAAAAATAATTAAACAAAACTGCCCCAGGAATGTTGTTGGTTTGGACGGTACCCGTGGATGCGGCTCGCCGTGGAGTATGATTGTTGGTGGAGGGGGAGTAAACCTTTACTTTTACTGTCGGGTTTCGGGCTCCGCAAAACCCTGAGGAGTTCGAACCCAGGGGCATGTACGAAGATTCCCCAACAGCTTCGCCCCCTCCAAGCCCACAACACGATGACCTCGCTCGATGACGAGGAAGAAGATAGCACACGAGAGTTTACCCAGGTTCAGGCCGCTGTGAAGCGTAAAACCCTACTCCTGCCATTGGTGGATTGCCTCACGAGGAGGTTAGTGGATGAACTATTATAGTGGTGTGCGGCCTTTCCGGCGTGTTTGTTCGACCCCCTTCCACTGAGCAGCCTAGCCTCTATTTATAGCGGCCCGGGTCCTCTTCCCTTATCGCAATGGCGGGAAGGGATCCCACAACGGCCAAATTTGAAAGGAGACAGGAGGTACACCCTATCCTGACGAAAGGTGGTCTTCGCTTGCAAAGTGGTCAACAGTGATGCAGTGGTGGGCTCGGTGATGATGTCCGTCCTGCGGGGCTTGGGGTCTTGGTCTTGTTGCACCGAAGTGGAAACCTTTGGGGGGGCGCTTTGGGAACTCGCGTGCGCCCCTGCCTCCTTTGCACCAAAGGGGAAACTGTCCCCTCTGGTGCACTGGCGCCCGCCTGGCCTGGCTGGCGTCACCCTTGGCCTCCTGAGGTCGTGTGTTGCATAGAAGTCTCCGCCTCTCAAGAGGGATCCTGGGGAGGCCTATCTCCCTGCGGGTCTTGGCGTTGTTTCCCTCGCGAGCTCGGGGTCTCGCGAGGGCCTTGTATCGAGTGAGGCCGCGTCGGGCTGTACTTGGTCGTCGAGGTGGGCCACGCCTTGGGCCGCAGGCAGGCAAGTCTGGGTACCCTGGTATCCAGAACGCCGACAGTAGCCCCCGGACCCGAGGCGCGCTC
This sequence comes from Elymus sibiricus, assembly GCA_039707655.1. NCBI lineage: Eukaryota > Viridiplantae > Streptophyta > Magnoliopsida > Poales > Poaceae > Elymus > Elymus sibiricus. The sequence continues at coordinate 529,866,752 of CM077675.1, forward strand.
GAGCTAGCTTAGGGGCAAAGCCACGGAGGATGGACCGGAGCGCCGTGGGCCCCAATCTCCTGCGGGTCCGACTCGAGGCGTGGGGCACCACGAGACATGGGTGTCCCGGCTCCCCGAGGACGTCGGGAACCGCCTTGAGCCGAGCTGACGCCTGGCCTGTGCGCCTCCTTGGCCATCATTGCCCTTCTTTAAATGCTGCTGACCCCTTGCATCCTCCCCTGCCTTGGGCCACGCGGATGTGACCCGACGGGGGCATGGGAGGCGACGTGAGGCAGGATAGCACGCCAATCGAGTCTGGCACGCGCCGCTCGAGGCGCTTGGTGACTCCACTTCCCACGACGTCTTGGCAACTGCTTCAGCTGGCCCTCAACCGTCGCACGTCGTGGGGCCATCAATTCCCGGGATTGGGGAGACGCCGGTTGGCCTCCACCCAGCTAGAAATGGGCGAGGGGAAACTGAGCCCCCAGCCCATTCCCCCTTCTTGCTCCCCCACCTTCGTCTTCCATCTACCCCATCATGACGCCGGTGAGGAGGTTCTCCGCCGCTGAGAAGGGAAAAACTTGCCAGGGGACGCCGGGCTAGCAACCTCCCAAGAGGGGTAGGGGCCGCCCTCGCAAGTATGCTGGGACGCCCCCGGCGGCACCCCGTGGGCGTGGGCGCCTCTCCGCGGGGCCCGGCGCTTCCGCTGGCGCAGCTGGAGGAGGCGGGCACGGCGGCCGTGGCAGGGGGAAGACTTGAAGTCGGTGCCCGGCCGCCGCGTCCACAAGCCCGCTGGGCCGATGCAGGCCCAGAGTTCCTGGTGCCGGTGGAGAGGGCGGCGGGCTCCTGGTTGCAGCTCCCCTCCTTCGCAGAGGCGTTGCCGGCTGGCGCGCCCACGGGCCTGTGGTTGCAGGCCGACGGGTCTTGCAGCGGCGCGTTGTGGGTGGAGGTCGAGGTCACCCCCACAGGCAACGCCTTTCTGGGCCGCGGGTGGCAGACCTTCGCCCGCGCCCACGGCCTGAAGGGGAGGCCCATGCTCCACTTCAAGCATGATGGCACCGCGACGCTATTCGTCAAGATCTTTAGTGAGGATGGGAGGCGTTTGGAGTGCTGCCCGGAGGGCGGCGGCAGCGGCGATCTTGGGGGTGAGCTTGCCCTTGGCGATGGCCGCATGTTTCCAACAACAGCGATACATCCTCCGAGGGGAGCCCGAGCGACAACAGCTATGATGCCCCGCCACGCCGTCGCGCCCGGACTTCGGGAGGGAGCCAGCCGCGGCGGCGCCACTCCCCCGCCCGGGAAGCGGCCATGCCGACATGCCACCACGGCGCCATAAAGGAGGAGTAGGACTCCGACTGAGCGCCGACGCGCCAAGGCCGAGGCATCAGGAGCGGCGGCCCCCCAGGGCGGGGGCTCCTTCGGCTTCTTTTCTTTTCTTCTGCCTGTAATCAAAATCATGGGGGACCCTTTCGGGTGTGTGACGAACCTTGGCGCTTGCGCCCTCTTATTAGCACTCTCGTTATGTGTTATGGTCATTGTGTTACTGTTAATTGAGGCCTCCCTTCGATTGTAGTTAGAGTGCTTAGCTTGATGCGTTCGCGGCGGGCATCCGTGTCGCGAGGTTTAGCAGTGGCGTCCCGTGAGCTGATAGCGCTTGGAGAGCTTGGGGAGGTTCTTCTTTCCTGCGAATGAGGCGACTTGGGGGAGCCCCTTTCGGCGCTCTACGTCTGCAGGGCCCGACCCCGTGCATGCCCCACCACCGTTGGGGCGTCCGGATCACCAGGACGAGACCAAAGGAGGCGGGGCCTCGATCGCCATTGGGGCCGTCCGGATCACCAGGACGAGACCAATAGCGAGTGAGTAGCCACGCGATCAGTGAGGTTCCTGAGGCGCAGTGCTCAGGAGCCCCCTTTTGACGCTCAAGCGGCACTCTACGTCGGTGGGGCCCGATCCCGTGCATGCCTCGCCACCGTTGGGGCGTCCGGATCACCAGGACGAGACCAAAGGGGGCGAGGCCTCGATCGCCATTGGAGCCGTTCGGATCACCAGGACGAGACCAATAGAGAGCGAGTAGCCACGTGATCCGTGAGACACCTGAGGAGCAGTGCTCAGAAGCCTCCCTTGACGTTCAAGTGGCGACCAATCCTTTCTGCCGGTTCTTGTCCCCAGGGGGCGTGAGCCTCCAGGGGTTTTTAAGACAGCGTACCGAGCCGCGGCGGAGCCCCCGAGCGAGGGTGAGACGGCACGCGCCTGTTAGCTTGCTCGAGAGTGCCACGCGAGGACCAGGACGCCAAGGCCACGCGGGGACCAGGGCGCCAAGGCCTAGGCGAGGTGTGCGCACCGTGCCAGTAGCCCCCGCTCGCGGGGCGCGAGAGGAAGAGGCTGGCAGGTGTTATTCCGAAGAAAGAAATTTCAAGAGAGAGAGGACTGCAAGAAGAAAAATTCCCGCCCCTTTTCCTTTAAATACAGCCAACAAAAAGCCTCGGACTTCTTTCTAGAGAAAAGGCAAATTAAAACATAAGAAAGGCAGAGAAAAAGCCGCGGCCGACACGTAGGCTAGTCTTCGTCTTCCCCTAGCGCGGAACATAGGGCATCCACGTTGCGTGGGCATAGTCATTGGAGGACAGTGTTGTCCGCCAGTGCGGAGCATGGGGCTTCCACTTGGGCATGGGTGGGAACCCCTCCGCGTCCTCGAGGGGCTCCGGGCATATACAGCCCACTCGTTATTACGTGAGAGTCTCATGGGTAGAACTTGCGGAGGTGCTGGATGTTCCAGGTATTCTGGATGGGGACGCCGTCTTGAGTCTCCAGACGCACGGCGCCAGGTCTGGAGACGCGGGCGACCATGAACGGGCCCTCCCACATGGGCAAGAGCTTGTGCAAGCCTTCCCTGGAGAGGACCCGCCTTAGGACGAGGTCTCCAACCTCGAGGGTCCTGGAGCGGATGTTACGGCAATGGTAGCACCCCAGCGCCTGCTGGTACCTAGCAGCTCGGAGCGAGGCCCGACGCCGGGCCTCTTCCCCGAGCACGAGATCCGTCCCCCACGAGGCATCCTGACGCGCCTCGTCAAATGCCAAAACCCGCGGGGAACGGTGCTTGACTTCGTGCGGGAGGACGGCCTCGGCTCCGTAGACGAGGAAGAACGGGGTCTCGCCGGTGGGCTTAGTCACGGTGGTGCGGATAGACCACAACACGGACTGAAGCTCGTCGACCCAACCCTTGCCGCAGGCCTCAAGCTTCTTCTTGAAGCTCCTTGCCTTGAGGCCCCGTAGGACCTCCGCGTTGGCGCGCACTGCCTGACCGTTGCTTCGGGGGTGCGCCACTGAGGCGTAGCATATCTGCGTTCCAAGGTTAGCGCAATAGGGCCTGAAGAGGTTACTTGTGAACTGCGAACCGTTGTCGGTGATGATGCGGTTGGGGACGCCGAAGCGGCTCACGATGCCCTTGATGAACTTGACGGCTGATCCGGCGGGAATGGTGTGGACGGGCTCCACCTCCGCCCACTTGGTGAACTTGTCGATGGCGACGTAGAGGTAGCGGTACCCGCCTGCTGCCCGCGGGAAGGGCCCCAGTATATCCAGCCCCCAGACCGCAAAGGGCCAGGAAAGCGGGATGGTCTGGAGGCCCTGTGCGGGCTGATGAATTTGCTTGGCGTGGAACTGACAGGCCTCACAAGATCGGACCAGCTCGGTGGCGTCGTTGAGCGCCGTGGGCCAGTAGAAGCCAGTGTGGAACGCCTTCCCTACAAGGGTGCGTGACGAGAAGTGATGCCCGCAGTCTCCCCCATGGATGTCAGCCAGCAGCTCGCGCCCCTGCTCCCTGGATACGCACCGCAACGCGACGTCGTTCGGGCGCCTGCGGTATAGCTCGCCGTCCCGAAGACAATAAGCTGTGGCCTGTCGTACCACACGCTCCGCGTCTTCCTCCTTTTCAGGTAATGTGCAGTGAAGCAGGTACGCCTTGAACTCGTGAGTCCAGTCGTCGACTTGGGGCTCCTGCACCAGGAGCAGTCGGGCTCCTGAGGTCGGACCACAAGTTGGAGCTCCTGAGGGTGGCGCTGGGGGCAGCTCTTCATTCTGTGATGCCTAATCCCCAGTTGGTGGTGTCACGGATGGCTTGAAGAGCCGCTCCTCGAAGACGCCGGGCTTTTGAGGCTCACGGCGCGACGCCCTCTTGGCGATGTCATCGGCCTCCTTGTTCGCGCCACGCGGGATGTGCTGCAACTCCAAGCCCTGAAAACGTTTTTCAATCTTACGTACCTCCGCCAAGTATGCTTCCATGTGCTCGTCCTTAGGCGTGTACTCCTTGTTGGAGAAGTTGACGAGGAGTTGGGAGTCGCCCTTGATGGTGAGGCGTTGGATCCCCAAGGCGGCTGTGGCCCGGAGGCCGGCGATTAAGCCCTCGTACTCCGCAATGTTGTTGGAGACCTTTCACCATGCTGGAAACAGAGTTGCACAGCGTAGTAGAGCTTGTCCCTAGTCGGGGAGATGAGCACGACTCCGGCCCCTGCTCCCCTGTGCGCGAAGGCCCCATCGAAGTGCATGATCCAACCCTCAGGCACCTCGTCACCTGGGGCAAGGGACTGGCCCTCACCCAGCCCCCGGTCGGGAGCGTCCGTCCATTCGGCTACAAAGTCCACCAGGGCCGCTCCCTTGATGACCCTGGTCGTGTTGAACTCTATGTTGAAGGCATGCAGCTCGATGTTCCATTCTGCCACCCTCCCTGCTGCATTGGGGTTGCGCAACACTTTCTCCAATGGGTACACGGAGACGACCCTGATGGGGTGCCCCTGGAAGTAATGGCGCAGTTTCCTTGCGGCGACAAGGAGCGCAAGCAAGAGTTTTTGCTGCATAGGGTAGCGCGAGCGCGCGTCCTGCAACACGGTACTGACGTAGTACACCGGACGTTCGACGAGGGAGAGGCCTTCCGCACCGCCTCTCTCCTCTGCGGGCTCCCGAGGCACGGGTGCCTCGGGGGTCGCCGGGGCGGCTGGGACCTCGGGAGCGTCGTCTCGAGGGGATGGAGGTTTCTTGGTGTCCGGCGTGTCACTCTGCCCCCCACCTGGGGGCCCGCCGGTGCCTGAAGGCGCCACGCGCTTGTGAGTATGCTCCTCCCTGACCGCCACAAGCGTAGCACTGGCGGAGTGCGGGGTGGCAGCCAGGTACAGCACCAGGGGCTCCCGAGGGTGAGGTGCCACCATTACTGGTGGGCTCGTGAGGTACTGCTTGAGGTCCTCGAATGCCGCATCTGCCTCCGGAGTGCACTCGAAGGGGCCCTTCCTCTTCATGAGCTTGAAGAACAGCAGAGCCCGCTCGCCAAGCTTCGAGATGAAGCGCCCCAAGGAGGTCACGCAGCCCGCCAACTTCTGCATTTCCTTGAGTGTCTGAGGCGGGCTCATCTTGCTTATAGCCTTGACGTTCTCCAGATTTGCCTCGATTCCCCGGTGCGACACCAAGAAACCGAGCAGTTTGCCCGACGGGACCCCGAAGACGCACTTCTCGGGGTTGAGCCTCAGGTTCACCCGCCTCAGACTGGCTAACGTCTCCTCCAGGTCCTCGATCAAGGTCTTGGCTTCTCGCGACTTGACCACGATGTCATCGACGTAGGCTTCCGCGTTCCTCCTGAGCTGCGGCCCCAGGGCGATGTGCATCAGCCGCTGGAAGGTCGCACTCGCGTTCTGCAGCTCGAAGGGCATGCACGTGTAGCAGAACACACCGCACGTGGTGAGGAAGGCTGTCTTCTCGACGTCTTCTACCGCCATCTTGATCTGATGGTAGCCCGAGAAGGCGTCCAGGAAGCACAGGAGGTCGCACTCAGCGGTGGAGTCCATGATCTGGTCGATGCGCGGCAGTGGGAATGGGTCCTGAGGGCATGCCTTGTTGAGGTTCGTGAAGTCGACACACATGCGCTCCTTCCCGCACTTCTTCGGGACGACTACCGGGTTGGCGAGCCATTCCGGGTACTGCACCTCCCGGATGGCTCCTGCGTCTTTCAGTTTGCCAACCTCTTGGGCGATGAACGCCTGCTTTTCTTGAGCCTGCCTCCTCACCTTCTACTTCACCGGTCACGCATTGGGACACACCATGAGGTGGTGCTCGATCACATCCCTCGGGACCCCCACCAGGTCAGAGGCGTTCCACGCGAACGCATCTTTGTTCGCGTGGAGGAAGGCTACCAACGCCTCTTCTTGCTCCTGAGGTAGCCCGGCGCCGATAGTGAAGGTAAGGCCAGGGCTCTCGTCGCCCATGCGTACCTGCTTCGTCTCAGCCCGGTTCTGAGAGAACAGTTGCTTCTTCTTCACGGCGCGATGTTGGCGACGTCCTCAACGCCCTCCGAGGCCTGCGCGGCGTCGCCTGTGTTGGGGCGCGCCACGGCTGCAGCTTTGTAGGCAAGCTTAAGCGCATGGGCCGCATCCTTGGTGTCTCCAGCGACGGAGAGAATGCCGCTGCTCCCGGGCATCTTGACGACGTTGTAGCCCGGGTGCATTGCCGCCATGAACTGGGCGAGGGCGGGGTAGCCAAGTATCGCGTTGTAAGGGAGGTGGATGTGGGCGACATCGAAGTTGATCTGCTCGGTACGGTAGTTGGAGCGGGTGCCGAAGGTGACGGGGAGGCGCACCCGCCCCAAGGGGGCAATGGAGCCCCCAGCCACCCCGGAGAAGGGCCTTGAAGGTGTGAGCTGATCCTGGGGCACCTGCAGTGCGTTGAAGGTCTCCACGGAGAGGACGTTGAGGCCGGCTCCGCCGTCTATGAGGGTTCTGGTGACGGCCACCCTGTTTATGGTTGGCGTGCACAGCATGGGGAGCGCACCGGCGGTGGCCGTTGTTCTGGGGTGATCATCAGGGCCGAAGCTGATGTCGATCTCCGGCCACACTCGGTGCTGCGGGGTCTCGGACCGTGGTCGGATCGCGCCCGCCTGGCGGAGGAACCGCTTGACCTGGCGGCTGGAGGCGGGCGCCTGCGATCCGCCGAGGATGCAGGCGACCACCGGGCCGACCCTGCAAGCTGAGGCGCCACCACGCGCCAAGGGCAGCCCGGCCTTTGGGGTTGCGTCGGCCATCGACACGGCGGGGCGAAGAAGAGGCGAAGTCTGCTAGAGACTCCGACACGACCCCTACCTGGCGCGCCAAATGTCGAATTTCGGGCTCCGCAAAACCCTGAGGAGTTCGAACCCAAGGGCGTGTGCGAAGATTCCCCAACAGCTTCGCCCCCTCCAAGCCCACAACACGATGACCTCGCTCGATGACGAGGAAGAAGATAGCACACGAGAGTTTACCCAGGTTCAGGCCGTTGCGAAGTGTAAAACCTTACTCCTGCCTTTGGTGGATTGCCTCACGAGGAGGTTAGTGGATGAACTATTACAGTGGTGTGCGGCCTTGCCGGCGTGTTTGTTTGACCCCCTTCCACTGAGCAGCCTAGCCTCTATTTATAGCGGCCCGGGTCCTCTTCCCTTATCGCAATGGCGGGAAGGGATCCCACAACGGCCAAATTTGAAAGGGGACAGGAGGCACACCCTATCCTGGCGAAAGGTGGTCTTCGCCTGCAAAGTGGTCGACGGTGATCGAGTGGTGGGCTCGGTGATGACGTCCGTCCTGCGGGGCTTGGGGTCTTGGTCTTGTTGCACCGAAGTGGAAACCTGTGGGGGCGCTTTGGGAACTCGTGTGTGCCCCTGCCTCCTTTGCACCAAAGGGGAAACTGTCCCTGCACTGGTGCCCGCCTGGCCTAGCTGGCGTCACCCTTGGCCTCCTGAGGTCGTGTGTTGCATAGAAGTCTTCGCCCCTTAGGAGGGGGCCTGGGGAGGCCTATCTCCCCGCGGGTCTTGGAGTTGTTTCCCTCGCGAGCACGGGGTCTCGCGAGGGCCTTGTATCGAGTGAGGCCGCGCCGGGCCGTACTTGGTCGTCGAGGTGGGCCACGCCTTGGGCCGCAGGCAGGCAAGTCTGGGTACCCTGGTATCCAGAACGCCGACATTTACCGCTTGGGAACCGCCGCTAATTTGTTTAGCATGGAAGATATTGATAACTCTTGGTCGTCACGTTGACAGGAAGGGTGTACCTCCCAAAATTATATCTATCTCTATTTTAAACTTTGAGCTCTGGCACCGCTGCAAATCCATGCTTCCCTCTGCAAAGGGGTTATCTATTTACTTTTATGTTGAGTCATCACCTTCTCAAATACGCGCCAGACCTGAGAGCACTATTGTCATCCTCATGCATTGTGTACAGTTGATGTTGGGTGCAGCATGACTGGATCTTTTCTACCATGAATTACAATGTTTCGTTGCTGCTTGAACTTTGGAGGTGCTCTGCATTTATGTTTTGTGGTCACAGAAAGGGCTAGCGAGATACCACTATTGTCATATTGTATCATGATTGTTTTGACAAAGTGTTGGCGCTTGAGATATCTTATTATTGCTCGCTAGTTGCTTATGTTATTGTTATGAGTAAACATCATTTCTAAGAGTTATTGTTCACATGGTTAGTCATAATCTTTGCTGAAAACTTGGGTGCTACTTAAGCATATATATGTAAACAAGAACAAAAGAGTTCATAAAAGTTTTTCTTTATCACTTTCAGTTTGTCAACTGAATTACTTGAGGACAAGCAAAGGTTTAAGCTTGGGGGAGTTGATACGTCTCTAACATATCTACTTTTCCTCACCCTTTTGCCCTTGTTTTGGACTCTAATTTGCATGATTTGAATGGAACTAACCAGGACTGACGCTGTTTTCAGCAGAACTACCATGCTGTTGTTTTTGTGCAGAAATAAAAGTTCTCGGAATGGAACGAAACTTTTTGGAGATTTATTTTGGAAAATATAAAAAATACTGGAGCCAAAAACCATCAGAGAGGGGGCCCAGGCTGGGCACAATATAGCAGGGCGCGCCAGCCCCCTCCCGGCTCGCCCTGGTGGGTTGTGCCCACCTCGTGGCCCCACTTTCCCTAACTCCACCACTATAAATTCCTAAATTTGGAGAGAAAAATCAGAGAGAAAGAATTATCACGTTTCACGAGATGGAGCTGCCACCACCTCCTGTTCTTCATCGGGAGGCCAGATCTGGAGCCCGTTTGGGGCTCCGGAGAGGGGAATCTTCGGTCTTCGTCATCACCAACCTTTCTCCATCGCCAATTCCATGATGCTCCCGACCGGGAGTGAGTAATTCCTTCGTAGGCTTGCTGGTCGGTGAGGAGTTGGATGAGATTCATCATGTAATCGAGTTAGTTTTGTTAGGGCTTGATCACGAGTACCCATTATGTTCTGAGATTGATGTTGCTATGACTTTGCTATGCCTAATGCTTGTCACTAGGGCCCGAGTGCCATGATTTCAGATCTGAACCGTTTATGTTATCATCTCTATATCTACGTTCTTGATCCGATCTTGCCTAGTCATATGCACATATTACGTGTTATGATCCGTCAACCCCATAGTGACAATATTTGGGATACTTCGCGGTGATGACCGTAGTTTGAGGAGTTCATGTATTCACCATGTGTTAATGCTTTGTTCCGGTTCTCTATTAAAAGGAGGCCTTAATATCCCTTAGTTTCCTTATGGACCCCGCTGCCATGGGACGGTAGGACAAAAGATGTCATGCAAGTTCTTTTCCATAAGCATGTATGACTATTTACGGAATACATGCCTACATTACATTGATGAACTGAGCTAGTTGTGTATCGCCCTAGGTTATGACTGTTACATGACGAATATCATCCAACGAGTTACCGATCCAGTGCCTACGACCTTTCCACTTATTGTTCTTGCTAAGTTACTATTGCTGTTGCTGCTGTTTCAACTGCTACAAAACTATTGCTACTACTGTTATCGCTACTGTTACTGTCACTACTACTGTCAACCTATCATATTACTGTGCTACTGATCACTTTACTGCAGATATTAAATCTCCAGGTGTGGTTGAATTGACAACTCAACTGCTAATACTCTCAAGTATTCTTTGGCTCCCCTTATGTCGAATCTATAAATTTGGGTTGAATACTCTACCCTTGAAAACTGTTGCGATCCCCTATACTTGTGGGTTACCAGTCACCTGATCGGAGTCGCATCAAGCATACAGGCAGGTTTAACCATTTTGTGGCGTCTTGGCCGGATCAAGAGGGTGAGAAAGCTAAACTCGATGAGTTGGAAGCCCCCAAGTGACCTATGATCATGGAGAAGCTCAGCATAGGATATACAGGAGGCAATGCTACTACTGCAAAACATCTGGGGTCCAGATAAGTCGGCCTTATTCCATTGATCATAATATGATAATATGATGATCCAATAAATCAGGATACCTATGTTTGAACAGTGCATCATGGCAGCTGGTCCTCTTTGGCAACCTTTAATTTCTCGCCCATAAGGCAAGGCACCCATGTTTGAACTGCGCATCGTCGCGGCTCGTCCTCTTGGGCGACTGTTAATTTTTCGCCAATAAAGCAAGGCACTCATGTTTGAACTGCGCATCATGGCAGCTAATCCTCTTGGGCGACTTTTAATTTTTTGCCAATGGGGCAGCAGCCCCCGGGACCGGGTTAGCTTCCCCGTAATGACCGGGGTCTTGAATTTGTGATAACAGCCATTTCTGCCGAGTGCTGTCTATGTAGCCCGCGAGTCTTAAGTCGACTCGAGGAGTTGGCTTGAGACGCTTCATACTTCGCCGTGGCATAAGCCGGCATGCAGTTGAACAGCGGAATGCTGGAATGTGTTGAAGCTGGAGGCGAGGTGGCGAGTTGATGATCTTCACAACAGTCATTGTATATCCTTGGCATTGATAACCCGATGTGAATCCACGCAAGTTTGAGGTCGACCGCGGCGGGCTATAGGTGATCCCTTATGAGTTGTTTCAATAATTCGGCAGATGGTTCGTCCCGGCTGTTTTGAAATTAACCAAATCGCAGCGGCCGCGACTTGTGCGCCTATCCATTGAATCATCCGGTGCAGGCGGAGGCTGACGCTTGTTTTGGAGATGATGCATAAGACATGATTCCGAATGTCATTTTCTCCTTTGATCCCATGTTGTTGGAGGAGACGAGACGTAGGGGCGGCTTGCGTGCAACCGTAGGACGGCTTGAGTAAGCAGGCGCGGCACTGGTGTGTTGATGTATACCGGACCGTGGGGACGGCGGCTTGCGCACGTCCAATAGGCGGCTCAAGCGAGCAGGCGCGGCACCGGCGTGTTGATGTAGACCAGACCGTGGCGTTCAAAACAGGCGCGTACGCGCGAGTCGGTCACGATGTTGGAGGTCGGCACGGACGCCGAATCAGCCATGGTGTTCGAAAGCCAGTGCGGACGCGTGAGTCGGTCGTGGCGTTGGAAATCAGCAAGAACACGCGAGACGGCAGTGGCGTTGGAAACCGGTGCAGTGCGATACGGACGAACACTGGTCCACTATGATGTTGGCTTGCCTCAATCTCCGCGGTATCATGACACTTTGGTAATGAGTAATTGTCGTGCGTAAAAATATCGCTGGACAGAGTAATTGTTCTTGGAAAAATATTGTATCAATAAAAATATACCGGATGAACTTCACCTGCTATGTTTTATCGAAATTTATCCGTCGCGGGGTTGATGACGGTGGAGGTGAAGTCAACCGCGGGCGAGCACAAGATACTCGCAATAAATGAGTGTGTTCTGATAAATTTTGAGCTGACCACACACCTCCTTTCCTTTTTTTTACCTCATCTATCCGGCCCCCACCTCCCTCCCTTTCCTTATCCTCCACATGACCGCACAGAGGCCACGGGAGCAACGACCGCACAGAGCTGCGGTGGGCGGAACAGGGAGGCGAGCGAAGCACGACGGTGGCAGCAGCCGGTGACCGGCAGGTGCGCGGCGACGTAGGCGGGGCAGAGCGGCGGGCCTAGCGCGGAGCGGCAGCACAGGGCGGCTTCGCAGGTGCGGTGACGTGGCGGGAGCGGCATGGGGCGGCTCGTACGCGCAGCAGCGCGGCGACGTGTTGTGGGGCGGCTCGCAGGCGCGGTGGGAGCAGCGATGCGGCGCAGAGGCGAGGCGATTTGGAGGCGGCTCGGTGGGGTGGCACCGGCCACGGCGCAGCGAGCGAAGGGAGACCGTTCCCAGGCGGAGCAGCGCGAGGGGCCCCAAGGCGAGGGCGACTTGCGATGGAGGCAGCGGCTCGAGGCCTGCTTCGGCGCTGGCGGGCCACAGTGGCGGCTCGAGCCCTGCTCCAGCGGGGGCGGTTTGGGGGCGGTCTGCCTGGGGCGACTCGGACGCGTGGATACACGATGGAAGCGGAGCCGGATGTGACTCGGACACGCGGTGACGCGATGAAGGCGGATCCAGGGGCGACTCGGACGCAGCCAGGGGCGACTCATCCACGTGGCGACGCGGCGAAGGCGGAGCCGGCGAGGGCGACTCGGCCGCACAGTGACACGGCGAAGGCGGAACCAAGGGTGACTCGGGCGCAGACGGGCGGAGGTCGCGGTGGCTGCTTGGCCGGGGCGGCTCGGCGGCGCCAGCCCGCGGCAGAGGTGGAGAAGCAGCTCGGCGGCTCAGTGGATGCGGCCGGGGCGAGGCGAGCCATGGCAGCAGCACAGGCGGGTCGCGGCGGCGGCTCGGTGAATGCGGCGGGGAAGCTCGAGGTGCGGCAGCGGCTCAAGCTGAGGCGAGGCGCATGGCGCAGAGCAGAGCCGGCCGCAGCATGCAAGGGAGGCTCGGAGCGGTGTGGGCGTGCGAGGCGAGTGTGGATCTGAGGCGAGGCACGTCATGGCGTGGCGGAGGGCGACTTGTAGACGAGGTCGACCCCGAGCTTGATTCGGAGAGGCGCTGGTGGAGAGGAGCGCGCGGACCGGCCGTGGGCGGCGCTGGCACGGCTTGGGAGCCTGCTGACGTGCCGGTGGTGGAGGCGAGGTCGCGACCAAGATGGGGCGCGGCGGCGAGGAAGGCGCCAACGTGGGCGGCTCGAGGCCAAGACGAGGCCGACCCGGAGACGAGACCTGCGACAGCGAGTCAGGCGCGGGCGAGGGCGGCTCGAGGCGAGGCTGCGGCAGCCAGGAGCCATGGCGCGGAGGCACGGGCGACTCAAGGTAGGGCCGACTCGAGGCGTGGTGAGGCGAGGTGGAGCCGGCGCAACGGCGGCTCAAGGCGTAGCGGCGAGTCATGGCATTGGTCCAATCCGTTTATGTTTGATCCGGACGTGATCACACTTGGAGGCTGCGGACGTAGTGCGAGGTTGCCGATGGCGTAGATCGAGAAGGAAACTGTGGCAGCTTTTGTACAGCAGTGCACCCAAAAATCGATCCAACTTTGCATCGATGAAAATCACTTTGGTCTGGATCGCTCGAAACCGATGCGGACGGGCGAAAAACCAGCTGGAACGCTGCAAGCTGGCGTAGACTTTTGTTGGTTGGAGCATGTTGCTCCTCACGATTGTGCAATATTGTGGCCTTTGGATTTTGTTCGGCCATGCACCGTGGATCAAAACTGCGGCAGCTCACTTGCTTTTGGGCCGGTTTCTGGGCCGCATGTGGTGGCGTTCTCTGACTTGGACTTCCCCCGGCTTCTTTCCCAAGTGCACGTCATCTCGTCTGGGGCCTTTGGTGGGCATGTTCCTCAGCCCGGTCCGGTTCAGCCTGTCGGTCCACCGTTGCGGGGGTATATATGGTTAAGGAGGGGTTCCCGTGACCCTGATCTATGGTTTTCGGCTCGCCTTTCAGAAGTTCACCGTTTCCTTTGCCACATCCGCTGCCTTATGATATCCCACCCCCTCCCCCCTGTCGATCTCGTTTGCGATGGCCCTCTCCATGGATAAATCCAGGGCCTCCACTTCTGAGGCTGTGTCGGGTAGCAAGTGTGGTCATGAGGGCTCGTCGGAGACGGGGCGCTCCTCATTTCTGGCGTATGAAACTGAGCTGAGGGATAAGCTTGAGGTGGAGCGTGCGTCCCATGAGCAAGTCGAGCGCAACCAGGCGGCGGGGCCGGAGTGGTTGCAGCGCGATGAGCGGGCCCGCTCGGAGGCAGCGTCGAGGGAGCATGGGTCGCGGGCATCGGGCTGGGGGGCCGCGGTTGCGGACCCCTGGGAGGCTGCGGCTGCTGGATCGAAGGCGGCCCAGGCAGGTCCTCACCCCATCCTTCATCGGGGTCAGGACGGCCCTACCCCTGCGGGTGGCCGTGCCGGCGGTCCTGGTTTTGGTGCTGCTGGTCATGGGGGCGATGGCCGCAGATCTGGGGGTGGACGGTTGAGCCAGGGAGGCGGTTATGGCCTGCGTCTTTCCCTTCCAAGGCCCGTCGCCTCTCTCCTCAGGATCCGGGTTCCTCTGCGACCGCTGTTGGCGATGGCATCCTTCCTCCTCCCTGCCCCTTCCCCAGGGCTTCACTCCCTCCCGTGGAGTTGGCTCTTTTGCTGCTGGTGGTTCTGCTCCTGGGTCTGCCACTATCACCTGCTTCGCCTGCCATCGCTTGGGTCACTTTCAGTCTTGTTGCAAATTCCCTCCCTTTTGTCTGATCTATCGTGCGGAGGGTCATCTTACTGTGGAGTGTGCGGATTGTTGCAAGTTTCCTTCCTTCAAGCAATTCGGGTTGGGTCTGCCTGGGTGTTCCTTCTTTGCGCTGGACGGGGCCCTTGATATGTCCGTCATCGCCTCGATCTCCTCCAATGTTGTTGTCATTTCTGTCACATCTTAGTCTGTCTCGACCCAAGTGATTTCTGGTGAGCTTAAAGAATGGGGGGTGGATGGTTGGGACTGGCAGATTCATCAGATCTCGGACTCTGAGTTTGCGGTCACCTTCCCCACCAAATAAAGCTTGAAGATGATGGCATCCTGCTCCAGTTTTACCCTCCCTCTCAACCAAGTGGTTGTCTCAATTAAGGTTGTTGTGGATGGGGTCAAGGCAGTAGCCTCTCTGTCCGAGGTGTGGGTTCTTCTTGATGGCGTTCCGTCTGGGCTTCGCAACTCTCGTTTCCTGATGGCCTTTGGGGATCTGGTCGGCAAACCTTCTGAAATTAATACTTCTTCGTTGGAGCTCCCAGGCCCTGTCCACATGAAAATCTGGTTCTTGGACCCTGCCGTGTTCTTGGAGAGATTGACATTTTCCCCATCAGTGATGCTTTCAGAATCCGTGTCTGTGCTGAGGGTCTGGCTGCTCAATAGGCACCTTCGCCTCCCCATCCCCCCCTTCGTCCTCAAGACCAGATCCCTCAGCTGGCGGGGGCAACACTGGTGCAGGTAGCAATGCTAACCCCTTCACCACTTCTGAATGGGATGCCATGAGCTCTGAGACTCGGGACATGCTTGACTATGGGGCGCCTACAGCTGGTGGGGGCGGTGCGGACAATAAGGGCGGGGGCAAGCCGATGTAGGCTGATCCTGTGGAGCTGGGTGGCAGCATTCCGCTTTCGGGTGCTTGCTCCAATCTCCCTGCTCGACCTGCGTCGCCCTCTCTTTCTGGCATTGTGAATGTGCCGATGGCCCCGCCCACACAGCCTGGCAGTCCTAGCAGCAAGCTCAAGAAGAAGATGTCCAATGTTAGAAAGTTTTTTGCCAAGAGCCCGGGCAAGTTTGGGGCCAAGCAGTCGGTTGCTGGTCTGTGCCGTCGCCTGCAGTCTGATCTTGGGGCTGCTGCTGATCCATTAGGTGGGGATGTGCCCTCCCCGGCGGAGCGCTCTGTTGTGATGCCGCTGCGCTCTCCAGTCTCCACAGCCAGGAAAGGCCTCCGTCGTCAGAACATCGCGGTTCCCATTCAGGAGCGCACGGAGCACCGTGCGGCTACTAAGGACCTGTGCCCCCCAGGTACCTCCAACACCTCCTCCCCTGTTCGTTTGGTTCTTCCTTCCATGTGACTCCAATCTCCTTAATGTTTTGTCCGATATTGGTGTGTGTGTCGACTGCAATGTTGGCTGTCCTGCTTCCTTCCTCTCTTTGATTCGTCTTAATGAGGAGGCCCAGGCGGCTATTTCCAAAGACAAAGAGTCGGCGGCTAGCAAGGTGCCGGTCTCGGATGCGGTTGCTGATGGGTCGTTGGGGGACGGTAGTGGCGTTCCCTCGGCATCGACCCAAAAGGGGCGGAATAAGAGATCTAAACCCCGCGTGGCCCCAAGCAGGTCAAGCATTCGCATCAAAAATCTATCTTCCAAATGAAAGTTGTGTTCTGGAATATCCGAGGTTTTGTCGCTAGGGGGCGTCGAGACCAAATTCGTGATTTGGTGCGAGATAGCAATGTTGCTGTGTTGGGCCTCATTGAAACCTTCAAACCTTCTTTCTCTACCACTGAGTTGTCTTCTATTACTGGGGCTGATCGTTTCGCTTGGCGATGGTTGCCGGCGTCTAGTCGTTCGGGTGGCATCCTTATTGGTGCGAAGTTGGATTTTTTTGATTTTGTAGCCTTTGAACGTGGGGTTTTTTGGGCTAGCATGGTGGTGTTTCACAAGAGTCTTAATGTCATGTGGGAATTTATGGTTGTTTACGACCCGGCTAACCACTCGCTTACTTCTCTTTTTTTGGATGAGATTCTGCCAAGATTGATTCCTGCCACATCCTGCTGGTGGTTGGGGGCGATTTTAACCTCTTAGGTTCCCTGGCGAAAAGAGAAACTCCAACTTCTCTTGGTCGGTGGCCGATGCTTTCAATGATTTCATTGCGGAACGTGCCCTTCGAGAAATTCCAAGGACCGGGTCGAGGTTTACTTGGTCTAATCATGAGGCCCTCCCGATTCGTTCTGTGTTAGATCGTGTTCTTTCTTCCTCCGCTTGGGACCCGGTCTTTCCCCGTGCCACTCTTTCTGCTTTACCCCATGTGGGCTCGGACCATTCCTCGCTTATCTTAGATTTGGGGATCTCCACCCTGGTCAAGGTTTCCAGATTCCAGTTTGATGCGTCCTGGCTTCTTATTTAGGGCTTTTGTGATCTGGTGGGTGTGAAGATTACCTCTCCTCTGCAGTCTAGAGTGTGTTCATTTGGCCCTATGGATGACTGGCACTTTTGCTCCTACCAGCTACGCAAATTCCTTAATGGTTGGGGCCTTAATCGCACGGCCAAGGCCCGCAAATATAAGTGCGAGCTGTTGGGGTTGCTCTCGCGGCTGGACGCGGAGGCTGACTCCGGCGGGTTCTCTGCTGCTGGCTGGCAATATCGGTATGATTCTGAGGCTAGTCTCATGCAGCTTCACCGACAGGCTGAGATCTACTGGAGGCAGAGGGGCACGATCAATTGGACCCTGAAAGGGGACTCTCTCACTGCTTACTTTTTTGCCATTGCCAACGGTCGTCGCCGCATATGCTCTATTGACAGTCTCCTTATTGGTGGTATTTGTGTTGATGATCCTCGGCTTATCTTAGATCATGTTTATAATTTCTTTGCTGACCTGCTGGCGGCCAGACCTGCCTCTGGTCTTCTCATCTTTGGGACCAGAGTAGGCGTATTTCGGTGGAGGAGAACGGGGCCCTCGCGATTCCGTTGTCCGACGAGAAGATTAAATCAGCTATTACCTCTGCTAACTTGAACTCTTCATCGGGCCCTGACGGCTTCTCTATCTCTTTATCGGAGGTTTTGGCCTGCCTTGCGAGCTTTGGTTTGTGCGGTCATTCAAGGTTTATGTTTGGGGACAGTGGACATCTCTAGACTTAATTATGCTATCTTATCTCTTATCCCTAAGGTCAAAGGGGCTGACTTGATCTCTCAATTCCGCCTCATAGCTCTCATCAATAATTTTGCCAAGTTTCCTGCTAAAGGGTTTGCAACGAGGTTGTCGCCTGTTGCTCACTGTATTATTAGCCCAACTCAATCTGCATTTACCAAGGGTAGATTCATCCTGGATGGGGTTATGTGTCTGCATGAGATTGTTCATGATCTCAGAATTAGGGGTTCTAGAGTTGTTATCCTCAAGCTTGATTTTGAGAAGGCTTATGACTCGGTTAGTTGGGATTTTCTTCGACAAGTTCTTCATGCCAAGGGTTTTGAGGCCGGCTATGTCCACTAGCTTATATAGCTTGTTTCCGGTGGGCACACTCCGGTGGCTGTGAATGGTGCCATCACCAAGTACTTTGCCAATGGTCGGGGCCTAAGGCAAGGTGATCCGGTCTCTCCTCTTCTCTTCAATTTCGTGGTTGATGTCCTTTCTTGTATGTTGGACCGGGCTGCCTCGGCAGGCCATATCTCCCCTGTCATCTCCCATCTCCTCCCTTAGGGTATCTCTCACCTTCAATACGTGGATGACACTATCATCTTGGTGGAGCTAAATGATGATTGTGTCGCCAACCTTAAGTTCATTCTGATGTGCTTTGAAGCCTTCTCGGAGATCAAAATTATTTTTTCTAAGAGTGAGGTCATTCTTACTTGGGTGGATGAGGCAGAAGCCTTACGGGTTGCTCATCTACTTAATTGTAGCCTCGGTTCCTTTCCTTTCAAGTATCTGGGCCTCCATATCTATCCCTTCCATTTGTGTGCTAACGATTTTAAGCCTCTGGTCTCGAAAGTGGGTAATAGAGTCATGTCGTGGCGTGGCAGGTACAATTCGACGGCTGGGAAAGTTTGTCTCACTAATGCGTGCCTCTCCTCTCTCCCCATGTTCACCATGGGCTTCTTCAGATTGTCTAAGGGCACGCATCAGGGTTTTGATAAGCATATAGGTGCCTTTTTTTGGAATTCTTCTGGTAACAAGCGCAAATATAGGTTTGTCAGATGGAAGATCATCTGTAGACCTAAAAGCCATGGGGGGCTAGGGATTTTGAACACGGAGGTTATGAATACTTGTCTCCTCGTTAAATGGTGGTGGAGGATTATGTTGGCCTCCACCAGCACCTTGTGGTTTGATCTTCTGAAAGCTAAATATTTCCCCAATGGCAGCCCTATGTTTGCTTCGTCTGGTCAGGGCTCTCAATTTTGGAAAGACCTAGTTAAAGTTAGAGATGTGTTTCGTGAACATGCTAAACTCATAGTGGGGAACGGTGATGCTACCCGGTTTTGGTTGGATTTGTTGACTGGTGATACTACCCATGCCTCCTCTTTTCCTGTTTTGTTTTCCTATTGTTCTAACCCTGAGATCTCAATCTCTGAGCTCTCTCGGAATAATTGGGATCTCAGTCTCCGGAGGACACTTTCTCCTAAAGAGTTGGGTGACTGGCATCGACTCGCTGCGTTGTTCCCTACCCTCTTGGAGGAGGTGGATTCGGTGACCTGGCCTCACGTGGCGTCTTGGGAAATTCTCGGTTAAATCCCTCTATGATAGGGTCATTTCTGGTTCCCCTATGACTAAGTTCAGGTAGATCTGGGTTGCCAAGATCCCTCCCCCCCCCCAAGGTCAAAATCTTCCTCTGGCAGGCCTTCAGGGGCCGTTTGCCCTCGGCTGACCAGATTTGAAAACGGGATGGCCCTGGTTCAACTTTTTGTGCCCTACGTTCTGCTTTGGAAGATGCAAATCACATTTTCTTTGGGTGCGCGCTGGACAAATTGGTATGGGGTTGTGTTCGGTCCTGGCTGAATGTGTCTTGGGCCCCCAATTCCTTCTCGGAGCTGCGTCTATTGGCGCACCCCCTTCAGGGTGTGTCTAAGAGACTGTTTTGGGCTGGCCTTGGTGCTCTTTGCTGGTCTTTTTGGCCAACTAGGAACAAATTCACCATTGAAGGTGTTTTTCCTAACAAACCTGTTGATGTTCTGTTCAAAATGTCTATCTTTTTGCAGTAGTGGAAATTATTGACTGAGGATCGGGACGATATGGAGGTGTTGATCAACTAAGTGCGGGCATTTGCCAATCTGCTGTCTCCTCTTGTCGCTGCCACTTCCTCGTAATGGTGTCTTGCTTTTGTCGTCTAGGTGTAAGTTGTTGGCCTGCGTGCCTCCTTTTATGGCATCTGGCATGTGTGCCTTTGAACTCCGGGTTGCTATGCCCCTCTGGTGTGACCTTTCTTTCTGGTGTTGTCGTGTTGTTCGCTCGGTTGGTAGGATTGTCTCGTACTCTGCAGTATGACTTTATTTATAAAGTCGGGCGTATGCATTTTCTCTAAAAAAAACACTCCCAAAAAATTACCACATTAATTAGAAATTAGAAACCGTTAATCTTGTGGGACCGAATTATAACGGCTCAAATTGCGTATACTAATTAGAGACTCAAAAAAAAAGTTGCCTATCAGGTGGGGTTTGAGTTATAATTAATGCTCTAGGTGATTTTGTAATCACATGTTTTGCTGTGAAAAACAAAACGGGAAGGAAAGTCACGATTTTTCTTTTGGGCCAAGTCACGATCTGACTGAAGAAGAGATATAGAAGAGAAAAAGGAGAAGTCACGGCCCCAAGCTCTTAACTCTCTCACGTTTAATTAAACTTCTATCCCTGCTGGTAAAAAAAAACATCCTATCGCCATGTTAAAAAATATAGGGTTTTTTTTTTTTAGAAAGTATGCTTGTATTCAAATCACGAAATAATACAAAGTCTTTGGCCCATACAAGCAGACTCTACCACACACATAAAGAACGAGAAAAACATAGAGCATTCTAATACAACCAATAAAACACGAAGATCTCCGGAGCTCAGTGTCATCATTCCTTAATATTGTGAGAAAACCCCTGCAACATAAGAATCTGCAACCAGCCACAAGCAGGTCATTGTCTTCAACCATGGCATAATCATCGCCACGCTGCTCCTCTTTTTCTTTGCAACGGCGCCGAAAGGACAAGGACGCACGTGTGCATCCAACACTCCTGCACCAGCCTTCGCCATCTATGGCTTTGAGTACCGCTATATGTACCCCTTCCAAACGGAAGAGAACTAAGATCCGGTTCCGGCGCCGCGGCCGGGCCAACCGCCCGGGCAAATCAGGACATCCCTCCAGCAGTAGCACAAAGAAAGAAGAAGAGCAGCAGCGGAAAATCATACCGACGAGGAGGAAGAAGCATCTCCGTCTCCACACAAACACCTCCCAACCAAGGATCCAACCGGCCAGTGCCGGTTGACCTCCAGACACCATAGCCCGCGACCTCGAAGAGATCCGGGGATCTCCCACCCCGCTGGCTCCTAGACGAAAGCAAGAGCTCCGTCTGACCGCAACAGAAGCCCGAGTAAACTTATTCAGACGTGACGCCGCTGCAACGGCCTCGGCAGCGTCTCCAGCAACCTTAACCCTACTGCGAATCCACCCACGCATAGATCCGAGGTTCCCCCTCCCTCCCGCCACCGGAGCGGCCGGCGGAGGGAGAGGGAACCAGCGGCAGCGCCGGCGGTACGCAAAGCAGTCGCGTCGCCTCCTTTCCTGAGCTTGGGACGTGCAAATCTCTTCTTTAAAAAAAATATAGGGTTTGACTATATCACATCTTGATGTGAGATATAAGTTGTGACATCAGCAGATTATTTTCTTATTAGCTTGTGGCACTCTGTTTTTTTTTTTTTGGGTCTGCTTTTTCTTTTTGAGCGAGAATTTCTTTTGGCGTGTTCATGTTCAAACGTTAAAAATCGCAAAACAAAGAGGGGAGCCTGGGATCGAACGGACGACTGACTGTTTGTCAATGCGCCTAGCTAACCACTTGACACAACTAGAATTAGTCACTAATATGTAGCTCGGAACCTTATGAAGTATCAGCAATGATAGATCTGGGACTTTTTTGAAACAACAAAACATGATATATATTTTTTTAAATAATGAGACTTGTTTTAAATGTGAACATTTTTTGAAAATGGAAACCTTTTTTGATTTTTTGGAAAACATGAACATTTATTGAAACTCCGAACAAAATTTGAAATTGTAAACATTTAAGTATGATATCATCCCACATTCGTAGATAAACAAAGCCCCGTTGTTGCATTGTTTGTTTGTTTTGTTTGTTTTGTCTCGTTTTCTCGTTGTTTGTTTGTCGCCCACGACACCCAGCCCAGAACGATGGGTGCTTCTACTGGGTTGCTCCTTCAGTGTAAAGCTGACAGCGAGCGTTGCGCGCAAAAAAGAATGTGCCGCATGTACCACGATTCGAACTGCATACCTCCATCTTTTTTTTTTTTTTTTTTTTTGAGAACGAAGACGTGTCATTAGATAGATAAAACAAACGATACAGGAACCATACACGTCCGCACCATCTCGAAGCAACCAGCGCAACCAGGAACCCGGAACAATTGCAGGAACCACCCTGGAAAAGAAGGAAAAAGAAAGCAAGTCCTGCAACGATCCTGCAAACGCCAGCTTCGCCGCTCGCCGCAACCACCCGCCGTCTCCCCGCCGGCGCGGAGAAAGGCAAGCCTCCAGCAAGCCCAAGCTCTGGTGAAGCCCCTCGCAGTCATCTGCTTTATGGCGTTCCCCTGAGGCCCGCCACAACCGGGCAGGCACATCGGCGATGAAGAGCACCGGTGGAGACAAGCCCCACAACTTCGCCGAGCTCGGCGTCGCCGTCTCCTGTCGTAGCCGACGAGGAAAAGACGACGAAGCCGCCACACCACCTACCACACACCAGCAGCAAAGCCAGCGCCTTCCAGGTCTCTCCGGCAACTCCGAGATCCAGCCAGCGCCAGATCCAGCCCACCCGCGAACAGAAAGACCAGAACCGGCCATCTCCTGGAGCTCGCCAAAAGCACCGCCGGCCCACTCCTGGAGCCAACCTCACACGCCTCGCGGAAACGCCGGAGAGCTCGTCTCCGCGACGGGGAAGAAGCGGGAGGACCAAATCCCACATCCTGGACGCCGCCGCCGCCTCGCCGACCAGGAACGGGAACCAAAAGCTCGCCAGCCCGAACGGCCAACGAGAACCAAGAACCACCAGCTCGCCGAAGCCGCTCCGAAGACCACCCTCGACGTGGGGAGAGCCGAGGCTCACTTATTCGCTTCACCGCCGCCGCCATCACCCACCAAAGCCGCAGCAGAAGCACACCTACCCTACTATTCACACGCCGGCGACACAGATCCGTGGTCCCCCCACTCTCCCGCCGCCGAAGCCGGTGGAGAGGGGAAGGACCAGCGGACTGGCCGGCGACGGAACGAGGGGCACCGAGCTCTTGCTAGACACTGCAACCAACGAGATGTCGTAACAAATGAGTAGCGCGAGGTCTAAGAGCATCTCCAACAGACGCCCTATATAAGCCCCGCGCTGGAAAATAAGTGTTTTTTGCGCGCGCGCTACCGCTCCGGGAGCTCCAGCGGAGGCGCAAAAACCACGCACGCGGCATTACTAGTTCAGCGCGCGGGCGGAAAAGCCATCGCGCGCCGTTTATTTGCTACGCCCGCTGTCGCGCTGAACACTCGAGCGCCCGCTCGCAACTCCACCTACCCCATCCAGCCGCTGGCGCCGCCGCCGCCGTCCGCGCCACCCCATTTCTTCCGCGAAAAAGATGTGGAGAGAGCTTTTGGGATTTTGCAAGCCCAATTTGCTATTGTGAGAGGACTGGCTAGATTTTGGGATCAAAAAATGCTTTGGTACATCATGCACGCTTGTGTGATCATGCACAATATGATCATCGAGAATGAGCGTGGCCAAGATGTAGACTACTCTCACTATGAGCTGTTGGGACATCCCGTGCGAGTGCGGCGGAGGGCTGAAAGGGTGGCCCGTTTTGTTGCCTCCTATCATGCCATTCGACGTCCCGGAACGCATAATGATCTTCAGAAGGATCTCATTGAGGAGTGGTGGGCATGGAATGGCCGCCAAAGAACATCATGATTTGTGCGTTTGATGTTGTATTGTTGAACTATTTGTTGTATTGAAAGATAAACTATTTGTTTGAGTTGTAATAACGAAATTGAACTATTTATTGTTGATTTATTTTGTTTGTGTTTGATCTTCTTGCTTGTGTTTGGAGCGCATATGTTGTTTGTGCGAGAGCACGCGCGCTGCATTTTAGCGCGCCTGCTGGAGCTACTCGCGCGCTAAAGTTTACAGCGGCCGCTGGAGCCAGCGCTCCCCGCCGCGCCAAAACAGGCGATCGGCGCGCTGCAAACGCATTTTTAGCGCGCCGCGCGTTGGACGGCTGTTGGAGATGCTCTAAAGAACTAATGGCAGCGAAGTAACTGAACATTACTTGAAAATTGTAAATGATTTTTCAAATTTCAAACACTTTATTGAAATTATGAACATTTTTTGTCAAACCCTAGCAATTTAAAAATTGTATATTTTTAAATCTACGAAGAATTTTCTTAAGTCCCGAATGTTTTTGAATTTGTAAACAAAACTTGAAAATGATAACATATTTTGAAATTCTGGATAATTTTTTTAAATGTGAATATTTTTTAATTGGTGAACAC
This sequence comes from Elymus sibiricus, assembly GCA_039707655.1. NCBI lineage: Eukaryota > Viridiplantae > Streptophyta > Magnoliopsida > Poales > Poaceae > Elymus > Elymus sibiricus. The sequence goes on from CM077675.1 coordinate 529,890,890, forward strand.
ATATTTTTATGCAAATATTTTCAAAATTCCTGATCTTTTTTTGGAAACCCTTATTTTTAATTCATGAACAAAACTAGCATTATATACAAAAGGATATGACTCAAAAGGGTGTATCTCATTTCTATACAACTATGAGATTTCTAAAAAAGGTGAAGAACTAAGTTAATGGGTAGGGAACTAACAATCATATAAATGGTGGCTTTTCCAAAAAAACTGACACATGAAAATTTGGGTTCCTCCGACTCGGTTTCATATAGTTAAAAAATATATAAAAAATGGGTCGAAGATGATTTTGCAACTGGGACATGTAAGAAATAGTGTTGGGACCAAAAAATAAAAAATAAATAATGTTGAGCAGCTAAAAAGGGCCAAAAAATAGTGGACTAGTAATTGTCAGGGTCAGGGTCAGGGCTCACATTTTGCTTATTAAAGATGGAATTGTAGTTGGGGTAAAAATTGGTCACTCATCCCAATTGTAGGTTGATGTGAACTTGTAGTCGCAACAACAAAAACTTGGAAACCAATTGCAAGTCGATGGTAGACTTGCAACTGGGGAAGAACAAAAAATGACGACCTACTCGTAAAAGCAAGGGTAGGCTTGTAACTAAGGCAAAAAATAAAAATGGTTAAAAAATCCCGATTACAAGTAGATGATGGGCTTGCAACAAGGAGTGGAGAAAAAAAAGGTTGGTTTTGTTGTATGCCCAGGGTGGACTTGTACACTAAGGTGTCAACAAAAACTTATTCCGAATTGAGAGTGGACTTACAACTGGGATGAAAACAAAATGATGGCCCGAGTTGCGAGTCGAGGGTGGACGTGCAATTGAGACAACTACAGAAAACTACAAGAACAGTTGCGATTCGGGGGTGGACTTGCAACTGTGACAACTACGAGCCTAGTTGCGAGTTGATGGTGGACTTGCAACTGGGATGAAGACAAACTACAATCTCAGTTGCGAGTCGAGGGTGGACTCACAACTAGGATGAAAACTAAACTATAGGCCTAGTTGCAAGTCGAGGGTGGACTTGCAAGTAGGACAAGTACACAAAATTACGATCTCGGTTGCGAGCCGATGGTGGACTTGTAATTGGGACAATAACAAACTACAAGCCCAATTGCGAGTCGAGCGTGGACTTGCAACTGGGAGACAACTACGAAATTACGAGCCCGATTATGAGCCAAGGGTGTACTTACAACTAGGATGAAACAAACTATGGTCCTAGTTGCGAATCAAGGGAAGACTTGCAACTGGGAGAACTACTCAAAACTACGAGACCAGTTGTGATTCGATGACGAACGTGCAACCGGGACAAATACACGAAACTACGATATCAGTTGTGAGTCGATAGTGGACTTGCAACAGGGACAATAACAAACTACGAGCCCAGTTGCGAGTTGATCGTGGACTTGCAACTCGGATGAAAAACAAAACATATGCCCAGTTGCAAGTCGAGAGTGGACATGCAACTAGGACAACTACGATATTACGAGCCCGGTTGTGAGCCGAGTGTGCACTTACAACTCAGATGAAATAAACTACGGTCCTAGTTGCGAGTCAAGGGCGAACTTGCAACTGGGACAACTTCACAAAATGACGATACCATTTGTGAGTCGAGGGTGAACTTACAACTGGATTTCAATGCGAAAATCTAAAGATTGTTCGCAAATTCATTGAGAGTAGTATTGTTACATATGCAAATCATCTACTAATGAGAAGAGCATACCCTGCGCCTCCTCGGTCACTATCAAGCCCAGTCTTCTTGGCAGTCGCCTTGGCCTTGGCAGCATGCAGCCCGTGCCTCATGTGTGTCCACGATGGTTGGGATGATTCTCCAGTCCATGGAGCCAATCCTTGCAAACTGCCAAGTTTCTGTACCAGTACAAAACAATAGTAAATGTTCACATCAACCTAGTGCAAGCTAGCTACCGGACACTTGCAGCTGCAATTCAGAAAAAACTGTATGACAAGATGGTTTTATAAGATCTTATGCAATTTCTCTAAGAAAGCTCTGATGCAAACACATTAATTACACATATTTCATATGCTTGTAAAGTATAGACGATTAACTTATAATCATGGTCGCCATTTTGATAAGAAGATCTCGCATATGGGCCGACATATTCTAAACACAGTATTGCAATCTCCATCACAACAGTTCAGAGATGAATGGCATGCATAGAAAAGTAATTGAAACTCATGTCTGACAAAATTCAAAAGTCAATACTTTTCACGAACAGATATATTAATGTATATATAGGGGAGCCAATATATAAATGAATTAGTGTGCAACTCATGTAGTAATGAAACACAGGGCAAAATGTCAATATATACACTCGTCAAAGGAAGTGATAAAATCAGGGACCTATGTTAAGTACGCTGATTGCACATAAGTAACATAATCGGGTAAAGAGAAAGTCAAACAAAATGCCATTTGTTAGTTTAGGAGCCTTCCGCCACTAATTTCCTAATTACATTGTATATCAAATATGACAGGTTCTATTTTTCTAAGCCCCTCCTTCGCTGGAGGCTTCCATATCATATCTACATGCTAAAAACTAAACCAAAACTATTCTTGGTGAAGATGATTAAACTAATATGCAATAGAGCAAGACTGAATTTCATCAGTCTAGATAGAACCAAAATAAAAAAGATCTGTTGTTTAAAATTTATTAGAAGGTCTGTTGTTTGCAAACATCCTTTGGAATCAGAATATTTAGACCAGTAACACTGAGATGTAGAGACTAAAGAATAATTTTGTACAATGTAAACTCGTGAGGGTCCAGATCCTCTTTTATTTGGCCACCATTAGCAAAAGTAGATCCTCTTTTAGTTGACAACTATTAACAAAGCCACCAATTAAATCAGCTTAATTGCTTAACTCGTCTGGACGCATGCCCCACCTGCCTGTAGAAAAATATAGTTGCTACAGCTAACTATTGCAACTTCGTCTATACAAATCACAGAAAACATATTTAATCAGCCAATTGGCTACTCATTTCTCCTCAAACTGAATAAAAGGTACACCGGTGATGGGCATATCTGTCCCCAATGGACAGGTTGAAATTATTGCCGGTGCTAGGACCAAATGCACGGGCCAATCCATGCCAATAGATGCGAATCAAAAAAGAAAAAGAAAAAGAAACAGACTCACCACCTGCAAATACTCCAGGAACAAAGGCGCAAGCATGTCATCGTACATGATTTATCTAGTGCTTCTGGTGTCACTAGTAGAAAACAGGGCATTGGTTCGGGGCAGGCCATCCCATTAGTCCCGGTTCAGTAACGAACCGGGACTAATGGGTGCAACAGTCCCGGTTCGTGAGGCCAGACGGCCGGGCGGGCCACGTGGGGCATTGGTCCCGGTTCGTCTGGAACCTTTGGTCCCCAATGTGCCTCGCTCCTGGCCCACAACCATTGGTCCCGGTTTGTGGAAGGAACCGGGACCAAATGTGTAACCGTTCGCCTGGTGCGCGCCCCTTTAGTCCCGGTTGGTGGTTCAAACCGGGACTAAAGGTTCGAACGTCTCGCATCCCACGACGTTTCGCGCTTCGAGAAACAGGAGGATAAAGCAACTGTTCCTCGGCGAGGGCTACAGTAACTTCGCCCATTTCTCTTCTTCTCCTCTCTTCTTCCCCATATCTTCTACCATGAATCCAATCACTCGCTACGGGGAGGTGCTCGCACATGGCAGTACCAATCTCGATGTCGTCTACACGAACGACAGCGCCATGGTGCCGCATTTTCTTTCCCTTTTGCAGAAATGGCTTCAAGTGGCGGATGAGAAAGACAAGTTCATAGGGCTTGATCTCGAGTACACGGCCAAGCAAGAAGATGTTGCCGTCATCCAGCTATGTTTCAAGAAACATGTCATGATCTTCCAATGGGCAAGGTGAGTTTTGAGGGTTTTCTTTGATCAATTAATAATTTATAGATTATTATGAAAATTGCATAGGACAGAAATATGTTCCATTTTGAATCCTATGGGAAAGATCAATATTTCTTTTAAATTTGTAGTGAAACAATTTTCCTTGTTGCAAAACGTGGGAGAACATATATGTCATATAGTTAATTTAGGGTTTCTTCATCAATTCATAGGATATGAAAATTGCATATATATATATAGGATATAGAAATATATATGTTCTATTTTGAATCCTATGGCAAAGATCAATTTCTCTTAAGTTGTAGTGAAATAATTTTCAATTTTTTTATGATATTACTGTTCACCGGGCTCAAATGAGCCCGGGAGCAAAAACTCTGCGTCTTCCTCTTTTGTTGCAGCGAAATAATTTTCCTTTATATAGTTGCATATTATAATTCTGCCGAAATATACTTGTTGCAGCAGTATTTAACATTTGTTCCATTTTAATTTGTTGATGTTGCAGTAGTGACAAGCACTGCCCAGCACTCATGGACTTCCTACGCAGCGGCATACATTTTGCTAGCGTTGATGTAAGTAATGACAAGCTGAAGATGAGGCGCAGCTTCGGTATTGAGATACCAGCTGGCTGCCTTATTGATATCCAAGACATATTCAGGCTTCAGTATGAGAGGACTTCGATGGCTTCTATGGCAGTCGCCTTGATCGACGACTATTACGGAGATATGAAGACCAAATTCCCCCGGGCGCAGCACAAAGAGTGGGAGAGGACCCGACTTCAGCCTATCAACATTGAGTATGCAGCAAAAGATGCATACGTTGCATATGAGTTGTACCGCAAGATTCGAACCGTGAACTATGGGCAGCGTCACCTCGCACCACCACCACCATGGGAATATTCTTCTGATTCAGACTAGCTAGTAGTGTTCGCTTGGACGAGTACTTTCTGTAATGGATATCTGAACTATTATATATATATTACATATCTCTCTAGCTATTATATATTTGTAGTGCTTTTCAATTCAGTTTTTTCTTAAATTCCGATTGTGGCTAAGAACAACATGCAACAAAAAAGTGGGTTGTCATTGTTGGCAAGCACGCACACCATGCCAACTTTCAACCTTTTCAGAGTTCATTTGTAGTGCTTTTCAATTTTAGGGTCATAATTAGCTCAAAAAAATCATTAAATGGATGAAAAATACCAAATGAAGTCAGAAGGGGTTGAAAATTGATGATGTGGCTTCGAATGGTGCTTTTTGAACACACGAAAAGCCTGGAGTTCAAATAAGTTCAAGAAAATGAAATGCCTTTTGTAACCGATGAGTTTCCGTCCGAAACCCCGATACTTCGAAAGAGACTGTCCGTTTTGTACACGAAGTGCATCCAGCTTTTGCCGTAACCCTCTCAACTTTTTAGCACATGCTATGTGGGTGAAAGGTTGATACCATGCCAACTTTCAACCTTTTCAGAGTTCATTTGTAGTGCTTTTCAATTTCAGGGTCATTTAGCTCAAAAAAATCATTAAATGCATGAAAATTACCAAATGAAGTCAGAAAGGGTTGAAAATTGATGATGTGGCTTCGAATGGTGCATTTTGAACACACGAAAAGCCAGGAGTTCAAATAAGTTCAAGAAAATGAAATGCCTTTTGTAACCGATGAGTTTCCGTCCGAAACCCCGATACTTCGAAAGGGACTGTCCGTTTTGTACACGAAGTGCATCCAGTTTTTGCCGTAACCCACTCAACATTTTAGCACATGCTATGTGGGTGAAAGGTTGATACCATGCCAACTTTCAACCTTTTCAGAGTTCATTTGTAGTGCTTTTCACTTTCAGGGTCATTTAGATCAAAAAAATCATTAAATGCATGAAAAATACCAAATGAAGTCAGAAAGGGTTAAAAATTCATGATGTGGCTTTGAATGGTGCATTTTAAACACACGAAAAGCCTAGAGTTCAAATAAGTTCAAGAAAATGAAATGCCTTTTGTAACCGATGAGTTTCCGTCCGAAACCCCGATACTTCGAAAGGGACTGTCCGTTTTGTACACGAAGTGCATCCAGTTTTTGCCGTAACCCACTCAACATTTTAGCACATGCTATGTGGGTGAAAGGTTGATACCATGCCAACTTTCAACCTTTTCAGAGTTCATTTGAAGTGCTTTTCAATTTCAGTGTTATTTAGCTCAAAAAAATCAGTAAGTGCATGAAAAATACCAAAATGAAGTCAGAAAGGGTTGAAAATTGATGATGTGGCTTTGAATGGTGCATTTTGAACACACAAAAAGTATGGAGTTCAAATAAGTTCAAAAAATGAAATCCCTTTTGTAACAGATGAGTTTTCGTCCGAAACCCTGATACTTCGAAAGAGATTGTCCATTTTGTACACGAAGTGCATCCAGTTTTTGCCGTAACCCTCTCAACTTTTTATAACATGCTATGTGGGTGAAAGGTTGATACCATGCCAACTTTCAACCTTTTCAGAGTTCATTTGAAGTGCTTTTCAATTTCAGTGTTATTTAGCTCAAAAAAATCAGTAAGTGCATGAAAAATACCAAAATGAAGTCAGAAAGGGTTGAAAATTGATGATGTGGCTTTGAATGGTGCATTTTGAACACACAAAAAGTATGGAGTTCAAATAATTTCAAAAAAATAAAATCTCTTTGTAACAGATGAGTTTTCGTCCGAAACCCTGATACTTCGAAAGAGATTGTCCATTTTGTACACGAAGTGCATCCAGTTTTTGCCGTAACCCTCTCAAGTTTTTAGCACATGCTATGTGGGTGAAATGATGATACCATGCCAACTTTCAACCTTTTCCGAGTTCATTTGTAGTGCTTTTCAATTTCAGTGTTATTTAGCTCAAAAAATCAGTAAATGCATGAAAAATAACAAATGAAGTCAGAAAAGGTTAAAAATTGATGATGTGGCTTCGAATGGTGCATTTTGAACACACAAAAAGTCTGGAGTTCAAATAAGTTCAAAAAATGAAATCCCTTTATAACAGATGAGTTTTCGTCCGAAACCCTGATACTTCGAAAGAGATTGTCCGTTTTGTACACGAAGTGCATCCAGTTTTTGCCGTAACCCTCTCAACTTTCTAGCACATGCTATGTGGGTGAAATGATGATACCATGCCAACTTTCAACCTTTTCAGAGTTCATTTGTAGTGCTTTTCAATTTCAGGGTCATTTAGCTTAAAATAAATCAGTAAATGCATGAAAAATACCAGATGAAGTCAGAAAGGGTTGAAAATTGATGATGTGGCTTTGAATGGTTCATTTTGAACACACAAAAAGTCTGGAGTTCAAATAAGTTCAAAAAAATGAAATCCCTTTGTAACAGATGAGTTTTCATCCGAAACCCTGATACTTCGAAAGAGATTGTCCGTTTTGTACACGAAGTGCATCCAGTTTTTGCCGTAACCCTCTCAACTTTTTAGCACATGCTATGTGGGTGAAATGATGATACCATGCCAACTTTCAACCTTTTCAGAGTTCATTTGAAGTGCTTTTATAAAACTCTAATAGCAAAAGGAATCAACTAAAAAGCTTTTATAAACCTCTAGTATTTTTTAAACTAAAATTATATAAAATTTATGCAACTAAAATTATCAAAGTATTTTCTGTTCAAATCATTAACGGCTAAAAGAATTTTCATAAAGAAATTTTTAGTTACAAACTTTAATAGCAAAATAAAATAACAAAATCTGTTCTTGATTAAAACAGACATTGAAAATAACCTAAAAATTACCAAATTTAATATAATGATAAAACACAATAATATTAAATAGCAGGAAAAAGAATCACTCCAAAATCTATTTTTATAGTAAAGTTATTCACAAACTAGTGATTCACACAAATTTAAAAGAATTCAAATTTAAACTATTCAAATATGAAAATTAATGGCACTAACAGAAAGTCTATAATTTTTGTGACCTAACAGCAAAAAGAATCACTGGAAAACTGAAAAAAAGCAAAAAAAAATAAAGAAAAAAAGAAAACAAAAAAACAGAAAAAAAATGCCACCTACTGGGCCACGACGGCCTGAATACGACTAGAAACCCAGTTAGTTGGGCCAGGATTCAGGCCCGCAGAAGGCCCGGCAGGCCCACAGGCATAGCAGCGTCAGATTAGGCCCATAGGCCTACAGTTCAAAGGAGTTCGAGAGGGAAGAGGCAGCGGGGCTTATAAACAGGTGCTCGGCGCTCTCAACTAGCGAGGTGGGACTAAACTCCCACCACCACACCGCTGTGCAAGGCCATTGGTCCCGGTTGGTGCCACCAACCGGGACCAATGCCACCCTTTGGTCCCGGTTGGTACTACCAACTGGGACCAATGCGCACCTTTAGTCCCGGTTGGTGCCACCAACCGGGACCAAAGGTCTCTGCTTCCCGCCCTTTGGGCTGACGAAAAGAGACCATTGGTCCCGGTTGGTGCCACCAACCGGGACCAAAGGGTGACATTGGTCCCGGTTGGTGGCACCAACCGGGACCAATGCTTCTTGTATATAAGAAAACCCTTGGAAAATTTCAGGTTTTCATCTACCAGTTGCCCCGAGCCCGCCTCCCCGATTCCGCCGTCCCCGTCGTCGCCGCCGCCTCCCCGTCGCCGCGTCGCCGCCTCCCCGTCGCCGCGTCGTCGCCTCCCTGAGCCCGCCTCCCCGATTCCGCCATCCCCGTCGCCGCGTCGTCGCCGTCGCCGAGCCCGCCGTCCTCGTCGTCGTCGCCTCCCCGAGCCCGCCGTCCCCATCGTCGCCGTCGCCTCCCCGACGTCGTCGCCGTCGCCGAGCCCGCCGTCCTCGTCGTCGTCGCCTCCCCGAGCCCGCCGTCCCAGTCGTCGCCGTTGCCTCCCCTTCGCCGCGTCGTCGGCTCCCCGAGCCCGCCGTCCTCGTCGTCGTCGCCTCCCCGAGCCCGCCGTCCCCGTCGTCGCCGTCGCCTCCCTGACGTCGCCGCATCGTCGCCCTCGCCGAGCCCGCCGTCCCCGTCACCGCATGCCGCCCCGAGCCCGCCGTCCCCGCCCCGAGCCCGCGTCGCCGAGCCCGCCGTCCCCGTCCTCGTCCCCGTCACCGCGTGCCGCCCCGAGCCCGCCGTCCTCGTCGCCGGCCTCCAGCCATCGCCGCCCACCCCAGTGAGCCCCCCCTTTCCGGCCATGTATATGTTTTTTTTCATGTCTATGTATATGTTCATGTATATGTTCATGTAATTAAAAAGTCATGTATATGTTTTTTTCATGTATATGTGTGTATATGTTCATGTAATTAAAAAGTCATGTATATGTTTTTTTCATGTATATGTATATATGTTCATGTATATGTGTGTATATGTGTGTATATGTTATCCGGAATGTATGTCGTTGTCGATATACCCCCTCCCCGATAACTTTGACATGAGGGGGGAGGGGGGGGTCGATCGATAGGCCACCCAAACCCTAGAAAAAAAATTCATACAGAAAACTCCGGTAATTGTGGCCTCCCGTCCCTCGATACCAACTCTCGAGGCCTCCCGTCCCTACCCGATAAACTCTCGAGGCCACCCAAACCCTAGAAGAAAGAGCGTTGTCGATCTCCTACCCCCCCCCGTCCCTACCCGATAAACTCTCGAGGCCACCCAAACCCTAGAAGAAAGAGCGTTGTCGATCTCCTACCCCCTCCCGTCCCTACCCGATAAACTCTCGAGGCCACCCAAACCCTAGAAGAAAGAGCGTTGTCGATCTCCTACCCCCTCCCGTCCCTACCCTAGAAGTGTTGTCGAGGCCACCCCAAACCGGACGTCGGACATTCATGAGAGAGGCGGTCCGGACGTCGGACATTCATGTTTGTATATTAATTGCCATGTTGTAATATTTGCAGAAACTATGGATCCAAGAGACTTGGAACAAGAACAGTTGTTGGGGGACATAATCCACGGCGGCGGACGTGATATCTTGTCGTTTCTCAACGACACCGATGGTCTGGAAGGAGACGATGACGGCTCCGGTGATCGAACAATGGAGGAGGAAGGACATGATCATGATGGCTCCGGTGACCGAATGCCGGAGGAAGAAGGAGACCATGATGACGGCTCCGGTGACCGAACGGAGGAGGGAGCTGTTGCAAAGTCCGGCGAGGTATATATATTAATTAAGCCTATGCTGACTAGCTAATTGATGCATTAATTGTTTTGATATGTACATATATTAATTAACTCTTCTTTCTTCTTTTATAGCCCTCCGGATCGAGCCAAACTTCGGTAACGAGACGAGGCCCGAAGAAGAGGTTGCGCAAGGATGAAAGGTTCACGATCACAGCAGCCGCGCACGATGGCCATCCGATTGAACCCAAGTGGACCAAGGATGCATTTTCTGCTCAGTGCGGAGCTATTGTTAGGGACGACATCCCGATCAGCATCAAGCAATGGAATAAGCCTAAGGACGGCGCCCCTGAAGCTGATTATGTCACCGATAGACAGAAAGATGATCTTTGGACCGCGCTGAAGGCAAATTTCATCCTACCGCCAGAGGAGGATCCGAATAAGCCAGTTATAGAGCCACTGGTCAAGGCGTGTGCTCTTAAGAAGATGGCAGATCTATTCAGGAGGTGGAAGAATGAGTTGAAATCAAAGTTTGTCGACAAAGGGAAGACTCCAGTATTCACCGGCTGATTTGAGAAGATAAGAGATCACTGGCCCGCATTTGTGGCCTACAAGACATCGGACAAGAGTATTAAAATGTCAGAGACAAACAAGACAAATGCTGCAAAGAAGCAGTATCACCATCACACGGGGTCAGGTGGCTACCTCAAAGTCCGGCCGTTGTGGGACAAAGCTGAGAAAGACCTGATTGCTAAAAACGTCGTACCACAGACATTGAACTGGCCAGACCGTTCAAGGACTTGGTTCTTCGGGGTTGGGGGAACTTTGGACCCTGAAACAGGGAAGTGCCGTTGGACGAACGAGCAACTTGCAATACCCATGAACAAGCTTCAGGAGTATATCACCGCAGCGCAGGAAGGGACGTTCATTCCCGACAGAGAGAAGGATGAGCTGACTGAGGCCCTAGGGAATGCTGAGCACCCTGGACGAACACGAGGCACACCAGGCTCCGTTCCGTGGAAGGTTGGGTTTCCCGACGCATGCGGTTACAGAAGCCGGGAGAGAAAGAGGAAAGCGGAGCTGAGCGAAATTCAGAAGCTCAATGCAAGACTACAAAAGCTAGAGGAAGCTGAGAGCCAGCGAGCTGTCGGCCAACCATCTCAGCGGCACGAAGCTACCCCAGAAGCTACCCCGCCATCTCAGCAGAGAAGCAGCGTCGCTTCCACGGAGCCCCTTCAGCCTGACTTCACGTCTCCTAGCTACCCCGTGGATACTATCACGGAGGCTCAACATTGCAATCTTATGACGAAATGCCAGAACCTCACTTTATTGGCGGCTGTCGGCTCTGTTGCACCTCCTCAACCCAACGGAACTTTTCACTGCCGTCCGATTCCACATGGCTATGCTGTTGTGATGGTCGATGAAGTAATGAAGGAATTTGAGGAGCTCGAGCTTCACCACTCTACAGGTGAAGGGGAAAATCGGCTGGGTCGTGCCCTGAAGAGTACATGTCTATGGCAGAAGGAGTACATCAAGCTTCCAAACTGGACACCTTCGCCTCCTCCTCCTCCTCCGGCGAGTCAGGGCACTCCGCCTCCTCCTCCTCCTCCTCCTCCGGCGAGTGATCAAGGCACCCCGCCTCCTTCTCCGGCTCCTCCGACGCGTGAGGGCACTCCGCCTCCTCCTTCGCCTACTCCGGCACGTCGGAGCAGTACACCTCCTCCTCAGCCTCGTCGGCAACGACGGAAGACAGACGCCGCCGCTCCGGCTCCTCGGGCGCGTCGGAGCACTCCGCCTCCTTCTCCGCCTCGTAAGCAACAACAGAAGAGAGACGCCGCCGCTCCGGCGGCTAGCAGTACAAGAAGAGGCGGGAGGGATTACAGATACGGTCCATCTCTCAAGCCTCTGGAAAAGTTACCATATGAGAGGACCGAGTCTGAAAACGAGGAGATATGTCAGGCCGAATTGACGGCCCATTTTGCAAAGAAAAATCCACCTCCGAAGGAGAAGCTAGATCCGGTGAAAGTGATGCGCACTATCAATGCCCTGAAGCGACCACCACCGCCTCCGCCGGATTCCAACTTTGACCGTTGTGTTAAAAAGACATAGCAAGACGCGCGGCGGTCGGGAAGTACTTCCAGTGATGCAAGGTTAGCAAAACGAAGAAGTGGGAAAAAATTCCCCAGCTCGGCGAACAGGCGAACCAATCGTGCCCCCCGCTCAAGGTGTCTAGCGATATCGTCGCTAATCATCCGGGGATGGTGCCCGGTACCAATCCTGGTGATTACCTGAGCGATGATGTACAGTTTGAGCCGTTGGAGGTGGACGAATTCAGTTACCGGTACGGGCGGCCTCTCGTCAAACCTGATCATCCTCCTCTAACAACGATGATGCGAACATTGCATGAATGGTACATGAAAACCTGCAACGAGTCTGGGAGGGATACTTTGACGCTGGGAATTAAAGAGGAGCACGACCTCGTTGGAATGGATCTGTTGAATGTTGAATTTGAGGAGATATTCCAGTTATACAATCAAAAGGCCCTCGACAAAACAATCGTGACTTGCTACTGTCTGTAAGTACTACTTTTGTAATTAAGTCTCTCTATATATATAGCTCAGCTCTTTCATTGCATGTATATATAATTATCCTCACTATATTATGCAGATTGAAGATCGTCGAATGCAGAAAAGCACAAATGTATGACAGTGGGTTCATTAACCCAAATATCATACATGAGTTTACGGTTAAAAACAATGTCACACAAACCGAGGACAACTTGCTACAATCGTTGCTTAAAAATCAAAACAAAGGGACAATACTCTTTCCTTACAACTTCAAGTGAGTGTTACTGTCTTGTGCATATTCGGTTTCCCTTATTACTCGAGGTTATAGTAATGTAATTGATGAGTTATGCATGCGTGCGCAGGTACCACTTTATTCTGCTAGAGATTAAGCTTGAGCGGGGAGTAGTAATCGTCTTAGACTCGAAACGAAAAGATCCCCAGGAATATGCGGACATGACTGAAATGCTCCAGAAGTAAGTTCAATCGATCATTATCGCATCATATCGACAACTTTGTTCATTTCCTGATATCAAGTAATTATTTTCTTTGTCTGGCAGGGTTTGGAAAGAGTTCACCGCAATTGTTCCGGCACTGCCGAGGGAGCTGCGATTTACACACCCGAAAGTAAGTACTACTAGCTAGTTCCGCGCATCTCCCATTGATTCTAGTTCCATCAATACCATTTATCATGCTTGATTATCAGTTTGATTGAACTCTATTTCTCGTAAAGTGCTTGTGGCAGGAAAAAGGGAATAATTTGTGTGGATACTACGTTTGCGAGTTCATCTACAACGCGACGACCCCTAAGCGGGGCTACTCTGAAAAACAATTTCAAATGCGTAAGCAATAATATTCACAACTTTATTTTATTACCATGATTTGTGTTGAGTTTCATTCATATATATGTATTGACCCCCTTCTTCAAATTAGACGTGGCAGATGTGGGATGAACTCCTACCACATGATCGCATACGAGCAATTCAAGAGGAATTGGCGGGATTCTTTCTTGACCACGTCATAAATAAAGCCAGAGAATACCATCTGGAATTTGAAATTAAATGTTAGGGATTGTAAGAGATCTTATATTGTATATATGTAGCTAGTAGCATCGGATAGATATACGAAAACTTGTTGTTCGACCAATCTCTTGGAGAAAGAGAGGTCGATCACTTCTCTGTGTATATGTTCATGACGATCTTGTGTACTTAATGGTTCCTTCATTTGCTTACTAGCTAGCGTGTCGAGTTCTCTCTATAGTAGCTAGCGTCGACCAAGCACGGAGAAAGAGAGGACACTTCTCTCTATTAGCTAGCTAACATAATATGAAACACCTCAATTAACCCTACAACCCCCCTTTCAAAAAAAAAAACCCCAGTGCCTTTTGGTCCCGGTTGGTGTTGCCAACCGGGACTAAAGGTCCTGCCTTTTGGTCCCGGTTGGTGTTACCAACTGGGACTAAAGGTCCTCCTGCCCGGGCTCCCCGCGGCGGCCACGTGGACGGCCTTTGGTCCCGGTTCGTAAGCGAACTGGGACTAAAGGTTTTGGGCTTTAGTCCCGACCCTTTAGTCCCGGTTCCAGAACCGGGACAAAAGGCCCTTATGAACCGGGACAAATGGGGGTTTTCCTACTAGTGTGTATGAACTTATTTCGAATTCTCTATAACCCAATCAATATGAAACAACTATATTCTGATCTAGAAACCCTGGATAGTATGAAAAGAGAAAAGTGCTAGTACAGAGGGAGTTTTGTTTACAGAACGCGTGGATAATATAGTGTTGTACCCCTGTAATAGCATCTATGATAGCCATATGGAGATTTGAATAAATAAAATGGATGATATAGGGAACTGCAATAAGCAAGATATAGGATCCTGGAGCAAACTAAACATATGTACGATCTTCAATCTTGCAGGCACATACCATTGCCTTGTTTCCCAGGAGATGTCCTGATCGGGGACATTTAGCTTCTCGCCATCAACTCTTGACCTCAAACTATTTCTTTAGTAAATAATCTGCAAATAAACCCACATCAAACTAAGCTAAGATAAAGAAAGTTTGAATCTGGCTGATAAGATCTAACCACGCAAGGGAATACCACAACAATCAATTGCATGAAAAAAAAAGTAGGTGCTCACCAAAGGGTTTGATAAGAAGTTCCAATTTCTGTATCAGTCAAACTCATATCTAATCTAGATGCATCTCACTTCCAGGCAGGTTAGCCCCAATACTGGTAGTACATCCATAGACCATGAGCAAATTATTCTTCACTATTACCAGACTACCATGTACACTAATTAGAAGGCACGATGGGTTAGGAAACGGGGTGACGCGCGGGGAGCAATGGGGTGCTAGATGTCTGGTGGGTAAACGGCGAGGCTCCCGGTCGACGGCCGTCCTTCGGGGACCCTTCGATCTGCAGCGACAGATCTAGCAACCTCATGGTCTCTCGCGTCCATGGCGGACACCAAGCAGAGGAGGACGGAGGCGTCGATGGCGCCCTAGCCCCCTTCCTGCTCGATCTATCGCCATCGTGTGCCATGACCGCGAGCTCGGCCGGCCTCCTGCCCTTGTGTTGGAGACGGACCCTGGTGTCGCCCCTCCTGAACACGGTGGCGGCAGCGGGCACGTGTGATGAGGGGAGGCGACATGGGGATGGAGATGGCGTGGAAGAATTGTCTGCTGCGGTAGAACATTGAATCCGAGCCGTTGGTTTCGATGGCAGACCACCGGACCAATATGCACTCTCAGATTTCATTTTATGTCTTTGATCCAAGGGTGCTGGTCGTTCCTGTACACTTCATGGTGTGACCAATGTTTTAAATAGCGGGCTATGGCAAATAGCGGCGGACCTCCAAATAAGCTATAGCCGGCTATAGCGGGCCATTTGTACATGAAACCATTTAGCGGCACCCTGCTGAAAAGGCTATAGCAAGGCTATAGCGGGCAATTTAAAACTATGGGTGTGACCATAGGGGAATTCAAGTTTTCTAGCGTAGCTTTTTTCTTTGAGGAAGGCTGCCTAGCGGGGCAGTGAGACAAAGATGCAGCACGAGGGCACGCATTAAAAAAAGAACACGAATCTTAATGTTGTTTATCAAACACTTTATAACTTATAAGTCTTTTTAGATGTTTCACTAGAGGACTACATACAGATGCATATAGACATATTTTAGAGTGTAGTTTCATTCATTTTGCTTTGTATGTAGTCTCCTAGTGAAATCTTTAAAAATACTTATATTTAGAAACGGATGGGATAGATGTGAGATAGCTATTTCACATCTAGATGTAAAATAACAAACCCGTAATTCTTTATATATTTTGTTGGTTGGAGTGGCATGCATGGCCGCATGATAGGTTGAGGTTGCTGCCTTGCTGGTTCGAATCAGCAAAGCTACATTCTTTTTTTTTTCTGATTAAAATTTTTAAATTTATTTTGTTCAGTCAAAATATATGAATGGTTATTTCGTATTAGAACTTCATAGATATCTGATTGGGGTGGTGTACTGGTGTGGCTAACGACGCACGGTACTGCAGGTGCCTTGCTCGAAACATCATTTGTTCAAAGGTAGGGCCCCTGTACAGTACTTAGAAGTCTTCATTTTTTGAATTAATACCCTGATGAGTGAATTACTGATGCTTATGAAAAATAGTTTGATCTCACCAATCTCATGTTTAGTTTGTTATATATGAACTGGGGACAATTTATGCAAGTAGAAACAACTTTCTGAATTCTTGTAGTTGTTTCATTATTCTGCAGGGCATGTTGGTCGGCAGGCAGCTGGTATGGAACCAGAACGTGCAAGGGTATTGTTTTATTGGATATTTCAATAAGGATGCTTCATATCAATAAGAGGCCTTTCACCATATCATCATTTCAAAATATCCTAAGGTAACTCACATTTTATGCTTTCTCATTATCTTGGTGCAAAATAGTTGTTTGGCATATATAATGCCCTTTCTGGTTGTGAAGAACACTGTCATTGGAGACCTCTTCTTTAACGTTGTTGCAACACCAGAATCAGTGAAATATATTGCCTTTTTTAGCAGTCTTGAGTTAGTATAAGTAATAAGTGGGGATCTGATTTGGAAGGCGGGTGTGAAAGAAATAGAATGGCAATTGCACAATTTTCTTCTGTTTTTTCTGCTACAATTATGTTTTCGGGGTTTTGTTTCAGACGTTGGTCTTCAAAGTTTCTGAATACAACTATATCTACAGTCTAAGACCATCTTCTCTCCTAAATTTTCCGAACTATAGTTGGTTTTCTCGTGGTGATATATTTTCAGACTTGTCATGGAAATGATACAACTTGGATCAAGTGATACTTTTCATGTGTAAATGATACTACCGCAGAAGCAAAATAATTAATAGTACTTGTGTGTGGGCGTGTCCTTACTTGTATAGAATGATGATGAATATTTAAATGAATTGGTTTTACTAGAAGTACGTTCCAAATTATGAATTATGCACTTCCCATGAATTTTCAAGATAATTATTCTATAATTGGATGAGAATTGATGTGGTCGAAATGGTATCTATTTTTTTTTGAACTATGATATGTTCAACTACAATATATTTTGGCAAACACGTGTGTCGCACGTGCACGTTTACTAGATACTCTCAAGTGTAAACGAGATGGTGTGGCTAGCAACAGACACCTGCATTACGCAGGTAGCCGGTTCGAACCCCAGCCTCGCATTTTCTATACCACTTCGATGTATGCCGCAAGTTCTAGCACTAAAGCTATCCTTCTTATCAAGTTCTAGCATCACTGATGTAATTGACTCTTTAGGAAACAAGTGGCTCGCGGAGGCGCAAGGCTGGGCACGGTGTGCGGGCGCCAGCGGAGGCGACGGGCGCGCGGGGGCACTCTCTTCTGCAGGGGCGCGCGGCGGGCAGATCCGGGATCTGCGTTCACATCGTGCCCAGGCGTTACTCCCAAGTGGATCTACGGCGTGCCGGTCGCGGGAGGTGCGAGAGGAGCTCGGGGACTCGCAGATCTGGCGCGTAGGTGTGCTACGCGGGGGTGCCAGGCTCCATGGATCTGGCACGAGACGGCATTCGCGTGCGCCCCGGATGCCGCTTGCCGGAGCAGGGAGGCTCTGGTTGCGGTCGGATGCGGGGTGCAGGACCCGATCTGGTCTCTGCAGGCCCGTCGTCGGGGAGGATAGCTGGTGGCCTTGCACAGCGGTGATGCGCTTGTTGTGTGGGGGGTGCGCCGGTGGAGGCAAGGGTCGACCTTGGCCTGCTGCGTGGGATTGGCTGTCCCGGGTGAAAGCCTGGCCGGTGCTGGCCGGCCGGCAGTGACGGCATCCGTGGACATCGTGTAACCTTCTTGGAGGCATCGTCGGAATTTGTTCGAGTGAAAGCCCAGATCCCGTTGTTGGATCGGGCGGTGGCGTCGTCTTCAACGGCGTTCCCCTCTTTAGGGCGCTGTCTTGAATACTTTGATCCCTCTGGTGCTTCCTACGACTGGACGTGCACGGTGACTTCTATGGCAACGATGACGGCGGTGAGCAGTATCGGATGCGTGGTAGTCGGCTCTTTTTCTCCGGCGTGTCTGTGGGAGTGCCTCGACTGCTTGTTGCTATGAAGTCGATGTCGCGGTGTGTGTGTGTGTGGGTATACGATGACGCGTGACGGGTGTGGTTCGTTCGGTGATCCTCCGTGACGCTAACCTTACCCACAGAGAGAAACTGCGGAGGGATCGGGCTACTCACGATGGCATCGGCCTGTAGGCTGTACCTGAAGTGCTGAAGGAGGCGGCAACCTTACCCAGAGATGGGTGGCACGGCCGCGCGAGTGTGCAGGCAAAGAGGAGGAGGCGTATGGAACCGGGGATGGCCGGGAGATGGTTGGAGGAGCGCGTCGACGTCCGCTTAGCCAGTTGCCAGTATATGTGGCCATCTCAGGCCCGGCCCGGCCGGCCCTCCCAGGCCCGGCCCTAAAATCCAGGGCCTAGGCCCGACGGGCTTGCCCGTGGGCCGGGCTTGGGCCTGAGTTTTGAGCCCACCAGCAGGGCCGGGCCGGGCTTGGGCTTGGCTAATTGGAAATTCAAGGAAGAGGCCCGGCCCACGGCCCCAGGCCCGACGGGCTTTTCAGGGCTTGGGCCGGGCTTGGGCTTCGAAGTAGGCTTTATGGCAGGGCCTGGGCCTCAGTTTTCTGCCGTGGGTTTTTTAGGGCCAGGCCCAAGCCCGGCCCGGCCCGGCCCATGGCCAGGTATAGTTGCCAGTAGCCCAGTAGGAGGAGCGTTGCCCGGAGGAGAGGAGGAGAGGCGCGTGGTCCGTAAAGAGGAACGGGGATGAGGCGCGTGGCGGATCGAGCGGTCGGCGCGAGGCCTCTCGCGCTCGGTTCGCCCAGAATCCAGATCGTGCGCCTGCCTGCACGATGAAGAAAACGATTTGTGCAAGTCAAAAAAAAAAAGAAAAAGAAGAAAACGATTTGTGGCAGAGCGGGTTGAGCCGAACCATATCCCATTCCCCTCCCACAATAGGCTCTGCCGCCGTCCGCCGCTAGGGTTAGGGGCCGCCGGCTAGAGCTCCGTCCGACGCGTTCGCCTCCCTCCTCCACCTCCACCTCCCGCTGCTGGATTCGAATTGCCTCCCTGCACCGCCCCTAGGTTTGAGTCGTCGCCTCCTTCCCGTCGACAACCGCCGGCCGGAGAGTCTCCACCCCGGTGTACTCCCCCTGCTCGCCCTTCTTCTCCAACCCTGCTTGTTCGACTGTTAGCCCCACCGTCGCCTGTTTCCAGGGCCGCCGCCCGGAGAGTCTCCACCCCGGTGTACTCCCCCTGCTCGCCCTTCTTCTCCAACCCTGCTTGTTCGACTGTTAGCCCCACCGTCGCCTGTTTCCAGGGCCGCCGCCCGGAGTCGTACCTGCAGCTGACCTCCCGTTCCCCAAACAGGTCCTCATCCCCTCCTCCTCACCCTCATGTACCATCTTCTCTCATTTTTTCCAGAAATTTCTTGCAATATACTCTAAAGATGTATTGAGATTTGGCTATGCTGCACAAATCTTCTGAATTAGTGAAGAATGCCTAGGGAACTCCGACACTGCATAATATGATTAAATACCCTGCATCATGTGCAGAAATGAAACATTCCTACTCCCTCCGTTCCTAAATATAAGACCTTATAGAGATTTCACTATAGACTACATACGGAGCAAAATGAGTGAATCTACACTTTAAAATATGATAGTGGAATCTCTAAAAGGTCTTATATTTTGGAACGGAGGGAGTAGCTAGTAAGAAAATATGAACTTAACTTGTAGGCACTAGTGCAGAAACACAAGGCTAAGTTTTGTACTACAAATGGGCCTTTGTCTGATATATACTCTTGAGAATGAGCATTCCTGAGGTTCAGATTATCATGATTATGTATAGTTACAAGTGACACTATTTATCTGATAGGATTAGTCATGACATGTTTCTTCAGTTATACAAAAGATGCAAGTGGTGTGGTGTAATAGTTGATACCTAGGGATTACACTTGAATTTTTAATTTTTTTATCAGTGGCATACAAGTGAATGTAGGATTTATATGTGACTGTTAAGAGAGGCTGACACAACTCCTCCTTGTTCCATCGGAAATAAATTGCTGGCTACTATGTGTAAACAATAGAGTAGCATGCTTACCTTCACAAATATGGCCAACAGTTGCATTAGGAAATTATCCAACTATCTACTTCTGACAATAATACCGTTTTAGTTTCAGGTTTCAAGTTCTAATCCATTGTCTCTTACTTTACTGTGCCACACAGAGCTAGCGGCCACCATGCCAGCAGCATCGCCGCCGGCGCTCCCGAACGAGCTCGTCGAAGACATTCTTCTCCGCACCCCGCCCGACGAACCGGCTCACCTCCTACGTGCCTCTCTCGTCTGCAAGTCCTGGAGCCAGGCCATCTCCCACCGTGGATTTCGACGCCGCCTCCACGATCTCCACCAGGCACCCCCTGCACTCGGGTTCCTCCATGACTGGAATGATGAGGACATTCCCAGCTTCATCCCCGCCACCACATCGCCCTTTTCCCTCGCCACCCCACACCGCTTGCTCTGGCGGGCCGTTGACTGTCGACACGGCCGCGCCCTCTTCCTCTTCGACTCCGAGGGGCCGTATACCGAGGAACTCCTCATTTGGGAGCCAATCACGGGTGCCCAACAGCGTGTACCGGTGCCTGCAACGTTCCAGTGCGGCCGCACGACTGCTGCCGTGTTCTGTGCAGTTGACGGCTGCGACCACCGCGACTGCCATGGGGGTCCTTTCTATGTGGTCTATGTCTTCTCTATCGACGACGAAAACCCTGACTACGAGGCGTATATCACGTCGGCATGCATATACTCGTCGGAGGCTGGCACATGGGGCGAGTTGACTGTGATGCAGACCGAATTTTGCATGAACTTCACACATTATTCCAGTGTCTTTGTTGGGAGATCTATGCTCTACTTCATGTCCGATGGTGGGTTGATCATGGAGTATGACTTCACAAGACACGGGCTCACTTGGTTTGACACACCAGCCTCCTGCCACTCTAAGGATATAGTCAGTTGCAACCTTATGTTGGCGGAGAACGGTGGATTGGGACTCGTCGAAGAATTGGATCCGCATTTGCAGTTGTGGTCAAGGGAGATGAATGATGCCCGATGGGTACCGAGTAGGATCATCTATTTGGAAAGTTTTCTTCTAAATGATGCTCCAGTGGGTGCAACATGTTCAGTGAATGTGTTGGGTTTTGCCGAGGGAGCAAACGTCATTTTTGTGACCACGTCTGCTGGCCTATTCACAATCCAAGTACAATCAGAGCGGACAACCAGGGTGTGCGATGATTATGGCTATGGTAATTTGATTCCAATTGTTGATTTCTACACTCCTGTGCCTCGAGGTAAGCACATGAGCACAAGGGTTATGATAGTTGCCACTACGGCTATTTAGTACCTTAACTATGTAGTGATTGAAAATTATGGTATTATTTTACTTGTGTGGATGTGCTTCTGGGGGCAAATTCAATCCGTTATGCAGCTAGCTTACCATGTTGTTTCTTTACGTTATAGTGGCAGAAGCAGAAGCTAGCGGGGTTGTCACTGAAAATGGTGAATCCTGAAGTGTGGTCTGACTCTGACTGACAGGTGGAGTTGGCTGATGTCCTATGTTCAGTTCACGTATGTCTGGTGTGGGACGTGAATTGTGATATGTCGGTTTCTCCTTATTTTCCCACTGGGTTTTGGAAGGACTTTTTGATGGCATATTGTACATATCTCCTCATATTTTTCCTACATGGTTTTTGGAGGAGACTAATCATGATGATGATGATGTTTACAAGAATAATGGAAGCAGAGATTAGGGGGAGTGTTATGATTAAATAATTAGTCTAATTAATAGAAATCTCTGCTTAACCGACTTGCGGTTCTCTCTCGATAGATCGCGTCCTATTGTAACGGACGGCGTCCCCTCTTGTAAACGTCGCGCCTGTGCGACGCATTCCTTTGAGGGATATAAATGTGTACTTCGTCATTTTCAATCAACAGAGATCATTACACTGTTTCTTTACAATTTTCAACACACGGGTCGGCCGGCTGAAAAGGTCGCAACGTGTTTGGACTATGGGTTGATTATTACAAACATCAGTTTTTTTTTATTGAAATAACATGACGGATCAAGAATACCTATTTTCTTTATTAATAGGTATAGATATAACAACGTACGGGCATAAAGCTTTAAGTCTTTTATTAGTAAGGTAAAGATATAGATTATCAAATCTAAGATGTTTTAATTTCAAAAAAAAAGCAAAGATGTTTTTTGGTGTTTTTTTTGGAAAAAACATGCATGCACATGGACATGTGAAAGCAGCCGTGGAGGTGCTTCCCTGGCCAGCCGTCTTTACCCCCAGAGTTGCGATGAAATTACACATGTTTGCCACTGCACAGACTGAACCGAGCCCCAATCCCCGACCCCGCGACAGACTAGGCAGCCCCGATTTCTAGGGTTCTCCTCCGCCTCCGCCGTCCGGCAGCTGCCCACCGGCGCTGCCACCTCGCTGCCGGCGGGCCGCCTCAAGGACGCCGTCGGCCCCCTCCACCCCTCATCCACCTCCACTGCGCTCCGCTCCGCCCCCCCCACCCATCTACCTCCACCACAGCGACCGGCACCGCCTTCGCCGCAGGAGCTCGCTCAAGACGAAGGGTCGCCACAGGAGCTCCACCCCGGCACCGCCTTCGCCGCCCCTCTTCTTTCACCCGGCCTCCCCGTGCCCGCCGGCTGGACTCCGCAGCAGTTCGGCCCTGAGGTAAAAAAAAAAACCAACTTTTGTTATGTACTACATGCCCCTGTGCCATGAGGGAATGCTTGCTGTTCTGGGTTTGCTGATGGTGTGCAATTGGGGCACCACAACAATTTGGGCTTATTGCTAGAGAATTTTGGGATGAGTTGTTTGCTATTCCCATTTGTTTGTGCTCATCGTACCGATACATTGATCCATGATTTCAGAGTACATTTCAGACAGATAGTTTGCCGAATTTCTGACCCCCACTTGCTTCTGATTGCGTTACTCTAGGTGCCCTGCCTGATGCGTTGATTCTACCGAAGCGGATGGCCAACACCCGGTCAGGAGGTGCGAACAATGACGGAGCAGGGGACACCAGTGCAAGGAAAGGCAGCGCCGCCACCAAGTCTGCATCGACCTCCACCTCGTCTGCCGGTGGAAGGGAGTCTAGAAGCTCGTCCACGCGTGAAACAAGCGATGAGCAGAAGCCAAGCCTCAGGAGGTCGAACCGAGAAACAAGAGGAAAGAACCCCGTTGTGACAACCACCGTCAGTTCTGCCTCTACACCGGTTTCGCAGAAATCTACGAGGGGCAGGAGCAACCCCAGCACACCTGATACCCCAGAATCGTCAGCAACGAAGCTAAAAGGGTCGACAGGGAAGGCTATTACCCCAAGAACGTCCGAGAGAATAAAGAAAAGTACCGTTTCAGCTTCTACCGCCTCAAATGATTCAAATGGAGTTCCTAGTCCACTGGCTACTCCTGACAAAAGCGTAAAAGGAGAAATTGATGAACATAACTCAACAAAGAATAAGCATGATGCTTCCGAGAGCGTTACCAGGTCATTGAAGAAGCAGAAAAGGCTAACCGCAAAGAGCTATACAAGTCTCTTCAAGACATCTTCTGAAGAATATGAAAAATCCCCTGGTACTTAACTTGATTTCCCTGTGATTTTGAACTCATGTTTTGCTTGTCCAATCAACTGGGATGATAGTCACAGTTTAGTTTGCCTGTTTCATTATCACAGTTGGTCTGTTTGTTGCAAACAGCCATCTCCAAGACTTTGCTGTTTGCCGCATATGATGTAGGTTCATCTTAGATAGCTGAAGATTTAAAGCTTAACATGTTCTCGTGACAGATTTGGTTAGGATGAAATGTTACTAGCTTGCTTCATGCTCTAAAGACAATGCAGGACGTTCCACGCAAATCACTCATGTTGAAATAACTAACTTAACGTTTTAATAGGCCTGTATGGCTTGTTATCAATGAAATTTTGGCATGTCAATTCTTTTCATCCCAATGCCTTCGTCCCTTTATCTATCTTTGGTGATGTATTCCCTGCTGCTACTTTTGAAGGCTATGAAGGAAATGCTTCCAAAGTGCATGCGGAAGACAATAGCTCTGTTTTGATGTATGAAGAAAGTGGCGCACATGAAGAAGATAACAAGGCACATTTAAGTCAAGTCGTCAATAATTGTTTGGAAGGCTCCACTTCTGGCCAGTGTGAAGCTCCCGAGGTGATATTGGAGACAGATGGGTCGAAAACTGATGTTGAAAAATCTGCTCCCATTTCAGAGGTTTGCTCAACCATCTTCTATTCTTTTTGAGTTGTCGTTTTTTTTTTATTCTACTCTTTATGAAATCAAGGCTTTGCTGTAAGCACCAATCCTCTCTGCCTTCATCCTTTGTAGGTCTTAACCCCGGATTAGCAAATTAGAATTAAATAACATATTCTGGTAATAGATTAACATGTTCTTTCGTTGCTCCTAGATCACTTATCACCTCTTGGGCTTAAAATATTACAACTCTTGACCTTACATTATCGCAAAGCATTACTATAAGTATCATTGTTATTTTCCTTCATCCTTCATAGTTCTCAAGTCTCTAGTAGCAAAACAGAAGCAAATAACTAAACACATATTCCAGTAATACATCAAAATGTTCTTTATTTTCACCTGAATTATCTCATATAGCGTCTTGAGCTTCTTACTTTATTACAACTTATGCAGGACACAGTGTTCACCTGACAGGATACTTGTATAGTTTCCTTTTAGCAACTTGAATTCCTGTTCAGCATATGCTTGATTTTTGTGTAACATCCTTGTTGCTTCAATATGTTGTCTTGTTATTTGCAATGTTGCTTTTCTTTCTCTTATCATCCTACCATCTGTATCAAAGGACTTGGTTACATTATCAATTCTTGTACAGGCACATATAACTGCTGATCTGGGCTCACAACATATTGTGGCTGAAAGCAGTCCTGCAATGGATGCTAGAGAGCCAACTGATGACTGTTCAGAGTTCGCACGTCACGCTGCAATGGGCCGGAAAGAGGACTCATCAAAATTTGTGGAGTATTGGGTTCCTGCTTGCCTTTCACAAGTGCAACTAGAAATGTACTGTTATACCTTACTTTCAAACTCACCAGCGCTTCGATCACATTCAAAAACTGACGGTTTTGGTGCTCTTCGCAACATTCTTGTATCCCTCCGGAAGGTTAGCTGTTAAAATTTCTGAGCATGCATGATACTCCCTCCGTACCTAAATATAAGTCTTTTTAGACATTCCAATAGGGGACTACATACGGAGCAAAATGAATGAATCTACACTCTAAAATATGTCTATATACATCCGTATGCTGTCCAATAGTGGAATCTTTATAAAAGACTTATATTTAGGAACGGAGGGAGTACCTTTTTGTCACAGTAGGGAGAGACGGAATCTGCAATGGTACTCTTTGTGCATAGCTAATTGTCTTTACTGATCTTATCATGCAACAGTGCTGCGACCACCCTTATCTAGTAGATGCAATGCTGCAAACCTCACTTACCATGGGCCACCCAGTAACTGATATCCTAGATATTGGAGTGCGTGCAAGTGGCAAGCTACTGCTTCTTGACAAAATGCTCCGAGAAATCAAGGGAAAAGGACAGAGAGTTCTTATCCTTACCCAGGTGAGCATTTTGTGGTACCATGCCTAAAATAATCCATTATTTAATTTTGGCCCAATTTATTCCTGTTATGTGTGATCTATTACTACTTCCTCTGTTCCAAAATATTTGAAGTTCTAGGTTTGTCCCTATTAGAGATGGCTCATCCTGAAAGAAGTCCATGCTTAATCCTTTAGTTTTAAGGAGGCATCTCTGACGCTCCTCAGGGTCTGGGCTGACTCTCTTGCTCCCTCGTTGTCTGAGTCTTTCTCAGTCTTGTGTTCACATCTGCACTTTATCTTAAAATTTATCTTTCTTTGGTACAATCCACATACGGTGCACTTCAGAAACAACATTTTGCAAGCACATGTTCTAACATCTTGGCATCGGTTAAAAAAAACATGTTTTGGTACATTTTAATTGCTGACGGGTATATCCCTTATTAAGCTCATTGTTTGGGTAGTTTCTGATTCATCATTGTTAGAATTAAATATCATGATCTTTTGGAAAGGTTTCCCAAGCTTACCAGTGCAATATGATGTTTCTTTCTTCTATGTGCAGTCTTGTGGTGGGGCTGGCAATCCAATGGGTGACATTTTGGATGATTTTGTCCGTCAAAGATATGGTTTTGAGTCATATGAACGCGTGGAGCGTGGTCTCGCTGTTTCAAAGAAACAGGGTGCAATGAGTATGTTCAATGACACGACTAAGGGCCGGTTTATTTTCTTGATTGATAGTCGTGCATGTCTCCCAAGCATTAAATTATCTTCAGTTGATGTCATCATCATATATTGTAGTGATTGGAATCCCACAAATGACTTGAGAGTCCTCCAGAGGGTCAGCATAGAGTCACAATCTGAATGTGTGCCCATTTTTCGTCTGTATTCATCTTGCACATTGGAGGAAAAGGCTCTTATACTTGCAAAGCATGATCATATTCTTGATAGCAATGGCCATAATAAAACGCCTATCCTGAGCCATTCTCTGCTTAGTTGGGGTGCATCATTTCAATTCAGCAGACTCGAAGGGCTAAAAAACGATGCATATTTAAGCAAGGATTCTGACGCTGAAAAGCTGTTCATGGATAAAGTACTTCAGGAGTACTTAACGAAGTTATCCACAAAAGATGATCCCAGCACTAAGATGAGCAATGCAGCCATATCACAAGCTCGTCTGAATGGACCTTTTTATTCTAGAGATAGTGTTGTAGTAGGTGAGAGGGACGGGATATCTGCACCTGAGAGTGATCTGCCAAAATTCTGGGTAAATTTGCTAGATCGGAAGTCTCCTTGTTGGCAGTATATAACTGAGCCGGCACAAAAAGGCCGTAGAAAGATACAAAACATGGAAGAAGGGAAAATTCCTGCCGATGAGGCCAGTACCAAACGTAGAAAAATTGCTGGAACCTTGGATTCATCTGCAAATGTTTTAGCTGGCGAAGATAATGACTCAATATTGCCTGAAATTAATGCTACATCTAGTTCTCATCAAGTATCAGTTGACCACACGTGGCAGGAACAAGGTATACTGCTGTAACTGTAATTATTAGCTCTGTTTTTCATGCACATAATGCACTGTTCTAACAGAGTCTATTTTGTAGGGGTAGGAAATCTTCAGGACACACAAAAAGGTCTTCACACCAAATTGAAGCCAGAGCTATCAAAGCTATATGAATTGTTTGAACTACCGGTATGCTGAATGTAACGACCTCATTGTTCTGTTGATGTTTTAATTCTTGCTGTGTCACAAATACCTAGTGATAGTTTTTTGCCAATATATTCCTTTGTTCAGAAGTAGTAACCTAATTTGACAGTATTGGAAGTTCTGTAAGGACGATATTAAGAACCAAATACATCCCGAACAGAAGTAAAATGTTTGGTTGTCTGTAATTGATCAACAATCATAAACTGTGCCTAAACTGAAGAGTGCAGCATTCTGTACAGCACATTATGTGTAACAAATAAATACAAAGACAAGTTATCAAAAAGTAATTCACCCTACCATTCCAGTGAGTTTGAAATTGACGAAGAGACATGATTTCATATTCCCATCATTTTGTTATTTTAGCTGATTTGACAAGTTATCAAAAAGTAATTCACCCTACCATTCCAGTGAGTTTGAAATTGACGAAGACACATGATTTCATATTCTCATAATTTTGCTATTTTGGCTGATTGGATTCTTTGATGGAACGGTAACATGTTGTGCAGGGAACTGTTAAATGTTTATGTGAGGAACTTCTTGATTATACTTTGAAGAATCACCAAGTCAGTGTGGAGCCAAAGCACATATTGCATGCATTCAACATTGCACTGGTTAGAGAAGAGCCTTCTGTAATTTTGTACTACATGTTCAATGTTAAATGTTGCTGTTCTTCATGAATGTTTTCCTTCTTTGCATGCTTTATTTCAGTGCTGGCGTGCTGCTTCTCTCTCAAGGCATCAGGTTAATCATAGAGAATCGCTGGCCCTTGCTGAAGAACACTTGAACTATGAGTGCAGTGAAACTCTCGCTGAGTTGGTTTATAAGAAGCTAAGGATCCTAAAGAAGGAGTTCTCACATAGAGTAGGCGGGAGAGGCGAGAATAATCAATCAATTTCAGTAAGGAACATATCACCATATCAGCAGGAGACCTCAACTAAATATGGAAATGACAAATCAACCCGTAAGAAGGAAGCATCTGTTGGTGGAAACGAATCACACCAAGAGGATTCACATGATTTAGTGATCGAGGCTATCGTACCAGGAGAGAAGGAACTGCTATCTGTTCCAGAGATTCATGAAAAGCAACATTTATCAAAGGATGTACTTCTTAATAGAATCAGAGAGAAAAGAATTAATTTGGTTGACATGGTTTTCTCCTTGAGAGAAAAGAATATCCATGATAAACTAGCAAACGAGGTCGCAATGTTTGACATGCACAGGCACAAGGGAGTGGTGAAACTGAGAGAAGCATGCAGAATAGTTGTGGATCATCTTCGCAGGTCTCAAGCTGACCCAGAGGACAGAGGTGGTCAAACGAAGCTAATAGTTTTATGGTTCACTATGCTACTATGTGCGTTTCTGAAGCACATGAGGTACCAACGTGAGAAGCTTGACTGGCAGCAATCAAAGGTGTGGACTAAGGAGTTGCAGTTGAAGGAAGATTTCCTTGACAAAGCAAAATCTGGCCAATTAGATCATACTTTTGATCAACGTATTTGTTTACCAGATTCAGGCTTTGCTATTGAGGAATTCAGCCACTTTAGCTCCTGTGTTGATACAGCTACTTTGGCAAACTGTCCGCGGTCTTTGCACGAAACCTCAGTGATGGAAGTTACATTGGTTCGTAGTGTGATTCCATCTGATGTTATCAATGCAGACGCAGCGAGAAATGGTTCTGCTGAAGTTCCTATCCACAGTGAAGGAAGGCTAGCATCAGAAGGTACTGGTTTGACAGAGAACATGATCAGCAATGGTTTTGATTGCATCGACTCGCAAGGAGGGGCATCTCTGGCTATTGAAGACCAATTAAATTCTAATCCTGCAATTGATAATTCTATTAATCAGGTATGGTGTGGATTAATCAGGTCTTGTACTTACTAGTTCTTTGGAGTGGTGTCATTCTGATTTTATGAGCTTATTATCCATGTAGCACTGTCAGCTTATCTTTTTTTTACAGAAACTTCCAACTTAATTTGCAGTCAATTTATGTAAGATCATAACACATTGAAGCTTTGGTTCAAGTTTCATGTCATGTTTTATGGATTGTAGATTTTTCAGAAACCTTTTCCTTTGTGATATAGCGAAAAGGAAAGGAGATGTTTAGTAGGCTCATCTAGGATGTGTTGTCTTTGCTCTTTCAGCGTAGCAATGTGAGCATAGTTACTTGCTCATCATGGTCTGTACACTACACTAGGCATAGAAGGTGGAACTGTGTAGTATGTTGCCTTTCATACTATGTCATGTTTTACGGTTTGTAGATTACCCATTTAAGTTCTTTGTAATTTGTAATATAACGAAAGGAAAATAAAATAGTGGACATCCCAGTTGATCTTTCCATTAGAATCAGTGCTAAGCACATGGTCTTCATGTTCCAGTTCATGGTACTTTATTACATTATGGTTACCCTAGTATTCCTTTTGACCGTTTTTATTATTAGTATCCTATGGCACTATAATCTATGACACTAATCATATGTACCTGTAACATATATCAGGAATCTTCAAGTGGTGACCATAGAAGGACCGAACATGTTGAGCAACAGAGTGGTGTGGGTTCGCAACCATTACTGGGAGAGACTGACCAATGTTTAGGAGATGCTGAAATGGAAGTTAACACCGGCAATGGTGACTATACTCAGGCAGATCCACCGGAATCACAGACTCTGGCTCCTGTGCCCAGCCAGGCTTCCTTGCAAATGTCTAAGGAAGTTGAAGCTGAGGCCAATCTTGTAATACTGTCAGCCGAACCAATTGTAGCACCAGCTCAACTTCTGCAAAGAGAGGCAGAACAAGTAGACCGTTCTGGTATAACACCAGCAGCACAGACTTTACCATCAGCATCCAGGGAAGTTTCTACTCCGACGGATCTGATAATTCAGTCTGCACAACCAAGTATGGCGCCAACTGTGCTTTCACAAAGAGATGTAGAACAATCAAGCCTACTTTCTCGTGTACCATCATCTCAGTGTTTGCCATCGGTTCCACTGTCCAGTATTCCGCTTCAAAGAACAAGCCCTGATCAGTGTCAACCAAGTCATCAACCCGAGGCTGCACCGGGTTCTTCAGCACAACTCTTTCTGGGGGCATCAATGATGTTTAATCATCCACCAGTTGGTGATGAGCCACTGAAAAATGAGTTGCACAGATTGAGGTTATACATTGACTCGCTTAATAAGACCCACAAACTAAAGGTTTGCTATTTCTTCTAGCTCATGTATATCTTGGTTGTCAATTCCTTACACTAGTTCCAGGATTCATCTTCTTATTTTTTCACTTATGGACAGCAATCACAACTTAGGACCGAGTGTAGCCAGGAAATAGAGAAGGTCAAACAAAAGTATGATTCATTACTTCAAGAACATGATTCCACTCATCTTCAGCAAAGGAAGACGCTTGATAAGTTATGTGAGAAAGTTGTCCTCAACCAGTCACTAGCTGACGATTGGGCTAAATTCATATCTTCTTCTGCAGCACAAGGTATTGAGCATTGACTATAAACAATCAAGCAATCATATTTGATGTCCAATAAACGAATATGCTGACATGATTTTCAAACACCCGTTCCAAATCTCTATCGCTAATGATAATTACTTTGATCTGCAGCTAGAGCCCACAGCCCTCCAAATAACCAGAGACCCCAGCCTTCTCAGCAAGTTTCCACGAGGCCTTCAGCGGTGGCATCAACTGCGTCGTTGACAGCTGGTCGACCAACAGTGCCGATAAATCATGTCCAACCATTACAGGTCGATCAACCATCACCATCATCATCGCCATCTTCACAAGTGGCTAGAAATAACATTGTCAGATCAACATCACCTACTTCTAGTCTCGCGCCAGTTCTGTCACGAGGAAGATTTGGAGTCCATAGTGAACTAGCACGTGCACCTGCTCCTCATCTTCAGCACAGGTTGCTTCCACAGGTGCATTCGATGGCATCCGCAAATCAACAGCAGCTTCCAACTAGGGCGGAGAGCATGTCTGCAAGGACATGGTCTGCCCCTGTGACTCCAATAAATATCAGACAATCATGCCCACAGACAGTTCCCCCAGGGAACCCATCACCCTCAAGCTTGCACCCAAGTTCACACCCCAGTATACCTGCACCCTTGGGGCCATCAAGTTCACATCAAATTCAGCAGGTTCCACCCCTGCCATCAAGTTCACAGCCAACACCCCTGCCGTTGCCAGTATCTTCAATTCCAAACCCAGTTCTGCCACTAACATCACCGCGAGGTTTGACTACGACATCTAGCGTTGCCTCAGCTGCGTCGAATATGTTGTCAAGTAAGGATGTTGGCCCTTCCGCATCAGGCATGCCGCCGTCAGACTCGGATTCAGCATCGCTGGATGAATGGCCAACAGGAAAGCTTGGGCTGCGCAATGATCCCCCTGCCGTGGCTACTCGTGTAGATGTGGTGTGCCTATCTGACGATGAAGAGACCGGTACGTTCACATTTCCTCGACACCAAGTGTAACCTGTTGCTTGAAAAATTAGAGATCTCAAGGATAGCACGCACCATGACACCATTACAAAGATACCAATGATAATTTAAATATCATTATCTCAGTTGCAAATGACACACGAATGAGTTGGTTGTCTAGTGCGGATTTACAAACAGAGAACTCACTGAAATACTATTTCAGAACTAGTAGTTCACAGTAACTAAGACATGCAGAGTGTTGAAGATTAGATTGTCAACTGGAGCCGCCATGTACACAATGAACAGATCCAATTGTTCTTTCCATGTTATCCAGTACGAAATTGAATAACAGACCTATAATGCGATTCGAAACCGGTTGTTAGAAATACATATATTTCAGTTGCAACTAAACTGTATAGATGACTAGCTAAGTGTACACAATGAGCTGCCATGTGTATTTATTAATTCTCAAGAGAATACATCTGCATGTAAGGACCTAGCTAAGTGAAGTAGGTCATGAGTCTCAATCTAAGTGAAGTAGCTCATGAGTGGTCTTTGCTTTTGCATCGTTAGTTTTGTTGTAGCATAGTTTGTGTTGCTTATTTTTCTCTATCATTTAAATTTTTGTTTAGCAAAGTGATATGTGCCTCTTGAATAATCAATTTTCAAAAAAAGTTATGCACATGTGATGGCTGATGTCTAACTGATAGAATCATTTGCTGTATAGATGACTAAACCAAGCAAATATGAGGTTCGTCTCTTCGCTCCAACAGAAAGAAGGTCGCGTGCAAGGGTGCAAGCTTTGGTCAATCTCACGAGTAACCTGTAATGCAACTGCATGATTGTTTCCATGCGATGGCTACTTTCTCGTGTTGATCAATCTCATGAGCAGGGGCGGAGTTTTATGCCAGATGAATGAATAGACGATCATCGAGACTGACAAGATGTAAATTATAGTCCCGATATGCCGCGACTCATTTATCACGGTTTTTATCTAACGCTTGCGCACTTAGATGCATGTGCACTCCTTGTTGCATGGTCGGGAAGATACACGCCATTGATCCAATGGCTGCAGCAACTTGCCTGGATCTAATATTTTTCTTGTCAGAGAGGAGCTAGCTGGTGACTGAAGAATCCACGCTGTTATGATTTTTTTTTGCTAAATTCTTCTATTTAGTATATATATAGTATGGAGAAGAATTTGGTACTGTTGCTGATGGTAATTGATTGATGTATCACATGACAATTCAACGTAAAGAGTTTGGTACTGCTGGTTGAGTGTTGGCTAGGGTTTTCTTTTTCAGTCGGAATTTCTGGAAACCAGAGATTTTGTTGACCCCTGAAAAAGTTTGATACCATTTGGAAAAATCAAAGTTATTTGAATTTAAATGTCCAACACATACGGTACGACGTGTACGACAATTACAGGTTGTTCGCAGGATCGAATTCCCTTTTGCGAACTTCCTTTTTTAGTGTTACTATTCAAAGTTCAGAAAAAAAATAATGGCCGCTGACCAGTTGAAAAGAGAGTCCTTTTGTGAACTCATTGGGTTAAATTTAATTTATTTTAAATCTATTTTTTGTGAATTAGATTTTCATTTGAATTTCGGACAAAAAAAGAGTTTTCTTGGAAACCACCTTTTCCGTCCTCCCTTGAAAAAACCCGGAATTGAAGAAAAAAACCTTGGTGTTGACTCAGTTTCTTCCTTTTTAGTAAGGGAATCTATGAAGTTTTCTTCAAAATCGATGAACTTCTTTTCAAATTCGATAAACTTTTTCAAATTTGATAAACATTTTTGCAAAATCAATGAGCTTTTTAACATTTAATTCTTGATGCACTTTCTTTTCAAATTCGATGAGCTTTTTTCAAATCAATGAACGTTTTTAAAAAAGCCGACCAACTTTTTAAAGTTAATGAACTTTTTTTCAAATCCGATTTTTTTTTCAAAATCCATGATTTGTATTTAAAATTCATGTTTTTTAAATTCACGATTGTTTTTTTTTTGAGTTTTTTTCTGCAAATGCGATCGAGCGTACCAGGGAGGAATACACACGAAATCTACGTGGGCCGGCCCATCAGCTTCGGCGCGTGGGTGCCAGGAAGCATTCCTGGCGTATGAAGCGCCCAATGCACTGTGGAGGCCACCTAGACAAAACAGACAAAAAACATGGGCTAAGATCTGGCCTGACGCTCCACACGTCCTGGCCCGAACGACCCGAGTCCATACTAATGACACCTAACATAACAACCGGCCTGAGTTCGAAATTACTAATTAAGAAATACTCCTTTCAAGGAACACTCTCACCTTCCCAGGTTGCGACAAGTGACGCACTGCATGTGTGCCACTTGTCGCAACCTGAGAGTTTTCTCTTTTTTCGTAAATCCGTATTTTGAAAACGCTTTATCTCTTAAACCGTGTGTTCAAATCTCGAACCGTTTTCACTGTTGGGTTCCTCGCGTCGTTGATAGATTTTGACGAACTTTTTTATGAAAAAACCGGACGAAAAAAACCGTGCCTCTCGCGATAGAAAAAAAAAACAGAAAACGGTTTTTTCCCCTTTCCAAGAGGCACGGCCGTGCCTCTCGTGAAAGCAAAACCGTGCCTCTCGCGAAAAACAAACAAACAGAAAACACGTTTTTTCCCTTTTCGAGAGGCACGACCGTGCCTCTCGCGAAAAGAAAAAAAAACAGAAAACTCGTTTTTTTCCCTTGAGGCAGGACCGTACCTCTCGCGAAAAGAAAAAAAACAGAAAGCACATTTTTTCCTTTCAGAGAGGCATGGCCGTGCCTCTCGCGAAAAAAAAAAACAGAAAACGCGTTTTTTCGCGCAATATTTCTTTCGTCCAAAAGCTAAGAAAGGCCGGTGAAAAACCGGAACAACATTTTTTTTGAAAAAAAGCAATCTAAGAAGCCGAAAACGCGTGCGAAAAAATAGAAAAAAATCCGAATGGAACGCTCAGAGTGCGACACGTGGCGGCGGCTGAGAACGCGCCAAGTGGCGGCGCATGGAAATGATCGTTGGGAGTCTTCCGAGGAAGTGCTCCCTAATTAGTTGCTCCCGATTGAGTTTCTTAACTGGATCCGTCTCCATCCGGGCATCGCGTCATAGGTATTTTTTCTTCTTCTAAAATATGCATCAGCATAAAGATCATACATTCATAGTAGAAGAGGGTCTTCCATCACCCGGCATGCATATTGCATTATATATATGATCTTGCATATGCATATGCCTCGCTCAACATCACGCGTGAGGACTAAGCCAAGTGGATTAGGGAGGGACGTGCATCACTACACTATCATAGAGACATGGCGTGTTTGTTTGCTCACATCCAGTTGAGCCTTGTTGAAAAAAAAAAACAGTTGCATCCTGGATCTGCATTATGAAGAGCACGAAGCTCAAACAATAATCAACATTCAATCGTCCCACCCACCTAGTCAAAAGCCCCTTTTTATCCACCGTCGCACTCTATTAATCTTTTTCATCTTTCGCTGTCATTCTTTGTTTTCTATCTTCTTTCAGAACTCTGTCTCATCACATTTTCATCGTCATGAACCCCCTCCCAACCCTTCCCCTGGGGCATTGGATGAAGGGCTTTCTTCCTTCACTGCCCGCTCAGTGACCGTACCAAGTTCGCCAAGACCATGGAGGTGTGCTCAAACTTGACCAGCATCGACGACATGCATACGGAGGAGATGTTTTGGTGTTCAAGGCGGCGAAGGAGGACTTGATGATGATGACACCTGACCCAGTCAAAGGTGATATGTTAGCGGACATACTGCGCCGGGCGATGGATGAGGCCGAGTCCGACGATGCTAGCCAGAGAGCCAGATGGGCCAAGTGTAGACAGTACATGGCTCCTCAAGACCAACCGGCCTACGCGGTCATTGTTCTGGATCCGAAGGACGAGGACGATGCGGTGAAGGTGGTGGTTAGGGTGCCGTACTATGCCCATCATTCTGGACGATGACGAGGATGAGGAGATTGTCGAGCCGGAGGTGGACAACTACAAAGCCAAGGGCCCTCGCCTCTCCAAGCGCGTCAAGGGTCGCCGCGACTAGGATCTAGTGGTACCGTGTAAGCTTGATTTACCCCCAATCTTCTTGCACTCAATCCCGAATCAAACCCTAAAATCCATCGATACTGCCTAATTCCAGATGCGGTCAACCCACCTCAGCTAGTATGTAGTAGTACAAGATAAGTGCCGATCGATGCCATTTTTTAAGTGTAATCTAATCTGTGGTGAGATCAATCACTACTCCATATAATCATTAGTAGGAATTGTGTAAAGTACACCCAAAGCATATACTACTGGCTACTGGTGGCTATTGCTTTTTCAAGTGGCCATACATTCATTTTTTTGCTCTATTAGCCACTGGTGGCCCTAATATAGCTTTTTCATTGTACATTATTATTATGCATTGTACCGGCGCTTTTTTATCATCCAAAAAAAATATTGACCTTTTATTTATTCTTCTGGTGACCGGGAAAGAAATATGATCCAATCTTTCTACATCATCCATCGAGCAATGTGTGTGTATGTGTGAGAAAGAGATAGATAGAGAGAGAGTCTTATCTCAATGTACAGTTAGTAACGGCCAGCCGTTGTGTGCCGGTTGAGTAGAGAATTCCAGCAAGGCAACGACGCAGCCTGTAGCGATGGGTCTAGTGAGTGAGTAGTGATGACGGACGGGACAAGGTGTGCGCCGCCGGCCACATAAGCAAGAGGAAAGATTAAAGGGCCTTTCGGTTGTGTATGTAACTGGGGCTGTGCATTGCCGGCCATCAGCAATTTTCACTCGACTTCTTTCTCTTCTCCCATATCACTCGAGCTTCACCATAAAAAGTTGAACGGAGTCATCTTTAAGATTGACTTCGAAAAAGCCTATGATAAAGTTAAATGGCCCTTTCTGTTGCAAACATCACGCATGAAGGGGTTTTCGAGTACACGGTGTCGATGGGTAGAGAGTTTTGTGTCTGGAGGTAGTGTGGCCATCAAGGTAAATGATGATGTGGGCAATTACTTTCAGACTAGGAAGGGGCTTCGCCAAGGGGACCCCTCATCCCCTATGTTGTTTAATATTGTGGCTGATATGTTAGCTACCCTGGTTGAGAGGGCTAAGATAGCCGGACAAATTAGCGGTGTCATCCCTCATTTGGTAGAAGGTGGATTATCTATTCTACAATATGCAGATGATACCATTTTGTTCCTAGACCACAATTTAGAACAAGCCAAAAACCTCAAATTGCTGCTATGCACTTTTGAGGAACTCTCTGGTCTCAAAATTAATTTCCATAAGAGTGAACTCTTCTGTTTTGGCGAGGCCGCAGAAGTTGCAGCTGATTATGCTGAAATCTTTGGCTGTCAACTCGGGCAGTTCCCGATTCGTTACCTGGGCATCCCCATCCATTATCGGCGCTTGACTATAGCTGAATGGAAGCATGTAGAAGAGAGACTGGAGAAACGCCTGGCCAGTTGGAAGGCCAAACTCTTGTCCTATGGGGGTCGATTAATTATGATCAACTCGGTCCTCACGAACATGGTTCTATACATGTTATCATTCTTCCATCTTCCAAAAGGAGTACTTCAGCGCTTAGACTATTTTAGATCAAGATTTTTTTGGCAGAGTGATAATGAAACCAAAAAATATCGCCTGGCTAGGTGGAATGTATTATGTCGTCCTAAAAGCCAAGGGGGTCTTGGAATCCAAGACCTTGAGATTAAAAATATCGCACTTCTCAGCAAATGGGTGTACAAACTACTCACTGAGAATGGAATCTGGCAGGAAATCATTCGTAATAAGTACGTGGGTTCCAAAGCTATATCTCAAGTCTACTGGAAACCTGGTGATTCACATTTTTGGAGTGGGGTGATGAAAGCTAAAGAATTCTTTTTTAAGTTTGGCACGTTCTCCGTCAGGGACGGGTCCCAAGTCCGTTTCTGGGAAGATACCTGGCTAGGGACCAACCCTCTTAGCGTGCAATACCCAAGTTTGTACCGGATTGTTAGACATAAATTTGTCACGGTCAAACAAGCTTTGGGTCAGGCAAACCCTGTTATTTCTTTTCGTAGGGATCTTCTAGGACCTCGCCTAGCAGCCTGGAATGATTTGCTCAGCCGTTTGGAGGTCATTCAGTTGTCGGATGAACCATATACCTTTAGATGGAAATTGCACCAGACTGGAAAGTTTTCAGTCAAATCCATGTATGATGCAATGGTTCATAACGAGGTTCCGATTGATAACAGAAAATTGTGGAAGCTCAAAATCCCTCTAAGAGTAAAGATATTCCTCTGGTTTATGAATAGAGGGGTGATCTTAACTAGGGATAATTTGGCACGTTGCAACTGGCAAGGGTGCAAAAGATGTGTCTTCTGCCATCAGGACGAGTCTATTAAACACTTGTTTTTTGAGTGCAAGTTTGCTCGGTCTGTGTGGGCCATTGTCCAAATAGCTTCAAATCTTTTTCCCCCACGTAGTGCACGGAACATGTTCGGCAATTGGTTGAGGGGAATAGATAAACAATTCTCTGCACACATCCTTGTGGGGGCAGCTGCCTTATGTTGGGCATTGTGGCTCACCAGGAATGATATAATTTTTAACAACAAATGTGTTTCGTCTCCTATGCAGGTTATTCATGTATGTTCGCGATGGCTCCGTAT
Organism: Elymus sibiricus; assembly: GCA_039707655.1. Taxonomy (NCBI): domain Eukaryota; kingdom Viridiplantae; phylum Streptophyta; class Magnoliopsida; order Poales; family Poaceae; genus Elymus; species Elymus sibiricus. Next base: position 529,929,376 of record CM077675.1, read on the forward strand.
GTGGTCTATCCTGCAGAGGCCGGAGGACAGAGACCTTTTTATGATGGCATCTACTCGGCTGGAGCGTACGGCCTGGGAGGTTTTCTACCCCCATGGATGGCGGTGTGATCTTCGGATAGGATCCGCCACGTCTTAGGCTGGCTTTATCTTTATTTTTCGTCATACTGGCTGTTCGAGCCTTTGCTATTTATTTTTAGGTTTGTGGACTTGTTGGCTGTGTGCATCTAGTTATGCAGAGGCCGGGCATTCTATGATGCGATTGTATCAACTCGATATTTCAATTCAATGAAATGCTCTTTATCGAAAAAAAATATCACTTGAGAATAAGACCAAACCTGCTTCACACAGTTTGTTCTTGTTTTTTCTTCCCAGTTAGGACATCATTAACGGCGACCTGTAAATTTCCTTCCGCATTCGTCCGCGGTCAGGGAGGACCAGTCCACGGGCACGGATGCGGGAGCCGCCGTGCACCCTTAGCCGCATACATTTTGACAACATTTCAAATCAACCGGACGAAATTCGTGCAAACACGGCCATATTTCATACAAACCAGTCAGAAACGTTTACATTCTAAACATATTTTAACTAAAAATATATAAACTATGTGCACGTACGGTTTCGTCGAGCTTCATTCCCACAACACGGATACACTCCTCTTCCACCGCTCATCGGAGTGGAACCGCCGGCTGATGCTTCAGCCGGAGGGGAAGGGGGGGGGGGGGGCTCCTCCGCTTCCGTGGAGCGTAGATGGCCGCCGCCGTTGGTCTAAGATAAAGAACCGGGCAGGCCACCGGCTGTACAAGCCGGCGATGCGCCGGCGGTGGTCCACATGGGATACAAGCTGCGGTGGCCTCCGGTATTCTACTTTCCCTCGATGTTTCCGGCGGACGCGGACGCGCCGACGATCGAGTCATTGATCTCCGTGCAGCCCACTTCGTTCTCTGCCGGCAGGGCGCGGTTACGCACGCGTCGACGACGGATGGCGCGGGAGCAGGCACGGGAGGCGCGGTACGACGCGGCGTCGTCGACGACAGCGACGATGCCCATGTTGTAGTGCTCCCCGTCGTGCCGGCCTGGAGCAACTCGCCACTCCTCTGCGAGCTGGCTTGGAGCGGCGAGGTGCTGAACCACGGGACGGCTTGGGGCGTCAGCTTGCTCCGTTTGGCCAGCCGTCGGAGTGCCACTCTGACTCCTGGTCTTAGTGAGGGCCTTGGCAAGCGAGACTTTGGGCTCTCGGACGGGAGGAACGTCTTGCATGATCGCATCAGTGACGGCTGGAGGGGTCGACGGGTCCGCCTTGTCGTCACCATCAAGTTCTATCACTTCGGTCGGCCCTACAATCTCTTAAACATAAAAAATTGCCAAAACTCTTCACCCGGATTCAATCCAAGCAGGTGTTGAGATTTCCTTTGGAGGTTGCGGCGTCTGCCTCTGCTAGGCTCTTCTATGGAATCTTTGGCTCCAATGAAGCAGTTGAGGTGTCAACACTAAAACAAGCAAGTCACTCCGTCAATTATCACTCGGGGGGAAATAATTCAAGATACCAAATGAAACAAATAACCATGGTACTTACTTTGAAGCCACATGCACCTCCACCTTCATCCACGGCAAGGCCGCCTTCCGGGGCTTGGCCGCTGTAACCTTGGGCTGCTTGGTTGCCCTCTCGGGCTACCCGGCGGATTCGCCCCGTGTGCGCTTTGAAGTGCGGGTCGGAGGAGATGGAGCAGTCGGCTTGACGGTGCTCGACCCCTTGGCGCGTGCACTCGGATCTTGCCGCGTCTTCGAGCGACACTTGGGCGGAACGTCCTCTGACGGGGAAGATTCAGCTTCGTCCCCTTCCTTCGAGTCGTCCTCCTCGTCCGTCTCTTCCGCCCCGTCATCGCCCTCGTCTTCCGAGACCTCCGATCACTCGGTGTCACTGGCCACATCCTTGGGTGTGCGATTCATGACCGGCACCGGACTAATCAACGTCTGGAAAGTCTGCCGAGTGAAAAATGGAGCTGCATTAGTCACAGTCGGACAACAACTTTATAAACACTCTGTTTGAGAAGGTTCAAACTTACCTCAATCAGCGGATGGTCCTTGTCGAAGGGGGGAACCAGTCGCGTACCCATGGGGTTGTCACACGCAGAGGGGATGGCATGTATCTTCGCTTCCAGTGTCTCCATGTGGAGCTCCTCCGGATGAACGCACGTAGGGTCATCCAGCCCCTCATACTCCCACATGGGGCGGGCCCTAGCCTGTAGGGGCTGAATCCTCCGCTGAAGGAGAACCTCCAAGAGGTCCAATCCGTTGATCCCTTTCCTGACGATGGTCACCACCGTCATCACCAGGATGTCCACGTCTGTCTTCTTTGTTGGAAATATGCCCTAGAGGCAATAATAAATTGGTTATTATCATATTTCCTTGTTCATGATAATCATTTATTATCCATGCTAGAATTGTATTGACTGGAAACTCAAATGCATGTGTGAATACATAAACAACATTGTGTCCCTAGTGAGCCTCTACTAGACTAGCTCGTTGATCAAAGATGGTTAAGGTTTCCTAACCATAGACATGAGTTGTTATTTGATAATGGGATCACATCATTAGGAGAATGATGTGATGGACAAGACCCAACCGTAAGCATAGCATACGATCGTATCACTTAGTTTATTGCTATTGCTTTCTTCATGTCAAGTATCTATTCCTAAGACCATGAGATCATGCAACTCCCTGACACCGGAGGAATACCTTGTGTGTACCAAACGTCGCTTCGTAACTGGGTGATCATAAAGGTGCTCTACAGGTATCTCCGAAGGTGTCTGTTGGGTTGGCATGGATCGAGACTGGGATTTGTCACTCCGTTTTACGGAGAGGTATATCTGGGACCTCTCGGTAATACAACATCACAAGAAGCTTGCAAGCAATGTGACTAAGGAGTTAGTCATGGGATTTTTTTATTACGAAATGAGTAAAGAGACTTGCCGGTAACGAGATTGAACTAGGTATGGAGATACCGACGATCGAATCTCGGGCAAGTAACGTACCGATGGATAAAGGGAACTTCATACGAGATTGAGTGAATCCTTGATATCGTGGTTCGACCGATAAAGATATTCGTGGAATATGTAGGAAACAATATGGGCATCCAGGTTCCGGTATTGGTTATTGACCGGAGAGATGTCTTGGTCATGTCTACATGATTCTTGAACCCGTAGGGTCCGCACGCTTAACGTTCGGTGACGCTAGAGTAGTATTGGGATGTGTACGTTGGTGACCGAATGTTGTTCGGAGTCCCGAATGAGATCCCGGACGTCACGAGGAGCTCCGGAATGGTCCGGAGGTAAAGATTTATATATGGGAAGTCATATTTTGGCTACCGAAAAAGTTTCGGGTTTTGCCCGTATTGTATCGGGAAGCTTCTAGAAGGTTCCGAAAACTTCCAGAGGAGTCCGGAAGTCCACCAAGGGTTCCACCACATACCAAGGGCCAACATGGGCTAAGGGGAGGTGCCCTGGCCTTATTGGGCCAGGCGCACAAGTCCCTCAAGGCCCATGTGGCATGGGAGAGGTGGAAAATCCACCTTTGTATGGAAAAGGAAGGAGGAGGACTAGGATTCCACCTCCTCCCCCTTGGCTGTGACCTAGGGCTTGGAGGGGCTGTTCCCCACGTCCCTCCACCTATATATAGAGGGGAGGGGGCTCCCCAAGAGGACACACGAAGACCTTGGCACCCCTCTCTCTCCCTTTACTCCGTTTTCTCCTGAGATCGCATCTACGGTAGCGCTTGGCGAAGCTCTGCCGGGATTGCTCCACCACCATCTCCACCACGCCGTCGTGCTGGTTGAGATCCCATTTACTTCTCCTCCCTCACTTGCTGGATCAACAAGGAGGAGACTTCATCGAGCCGCACGTGTGTTCGGCGCTTGATCGGGACGAATCGCGATTGGATCGTGAAGACGTACGACTACACGAACCGCGTTATACACGCTTCCTCTTAGCGATATACAAGGGTATGTAGACACATTTCCCCTCTTGTAGCTATGCATCTTCATGGATAGATCTTGGGTGTTCGTAGGAATTTTTTTGTTTCCCATGCAACGTTCTCCAACGGTGGCATCATGAGCTAGGTCTATGCGTAGATGATATGCACGAGTAGAATACAAAGAAGTTGTGGGCATTGATGTTCAGATTGCTTACCTCCTTAGTCTTATTTTGATTCGGTGGTATTGTGGGATGAAGCGGCCTGGATCAACCTTACTTGTCCTCGCACAAGAGACCGGTTCCACCGACTGACATGTAACTTGGTTGCATAAAGGTGGCTGGCGGGTGTCTGTCTCTCCCACTTTAGTTGAATTGGATTCGACAAAGGCGGTCCTTGTAGAAGGTTAAAAGGAAACTTGAATATCACCGTTGTGGCTTTGCATAGGTAAGAATGGTTCTTGCTAGTTGCCCATAGCATCCACGTAAAACATGCAACAACAAATTAGAGGACGTCTAACTTGTTTTGGCAGGGTATGTTGTGATATGATATGGCCAAAGACGTGATTTGATATATGTGATGTATGAGATGATCATGTTTTTGTATAGTTATCACGACTTGCATGTCGATGAGAACGGCAACCGGCAGGAGCCATCGGGTTGTCTTTAATTTATTGTATGAGCTGCGTGTCAATCATTAAACGCCATGTAATTGCTTTACTTTATCGCTATGCGTTAGCAATAGTTGTAGAAGCAATAGTTGGCGAGACAACCTCGTGACGACACAATGATGGAGATCATGGTGTCATGCCGGTGACGATGGAGATCATGCCGGCGCTTTGGAGATGGAGATCAAAAGCACAAGATGATGATGGCCATATCATGTCACTTATTATGATTTGCATGTGATGTTTATCTTGTTATGCATCTTATTTTTCTTAGGACGATAGTAGCATTATAAGATGACCCCTTGCTTAATTTCAAGATAAAATAGTGTTCTCCCCAAGTATGCACCGTTGCGAAAATTCGTCGTTTCGAAGCACCTCGTGATGATCGGGTGTGATAGACTCTTCGTTTAGATACAACGTGTGTAAGCCAGTTTTGCACATGCAGAATACTTGGGTTAAACTTGACGAGCCTAGCATGTACAGAAATGGCCTCGGAACACGGAGACCGAAAGGTCGAACATGAGTCATATAGTAGATATGATCAACATGGAGATGTTTACCATTGGAACCACCTCATCTCACGTGATGATCGGACTTGGATTGGTGGATTTGGATCATGTTACACTCAGACAACCTGAGGATGTTGATTTGAGTGGGAGTTCATTAGTAATTTGATTAGTTGAACTTGTTATCATGAACATAGTCTAAAATGTCTTTGCAAATTAGGTTGTAGATCAATAGCTCGTGCTTTAGTTCCCTTGTTTTTAATACGTTCCTAGAGAAAGACTAAGTTGAAAGATAGTGTAAGAAATTATGCAGACTAGGTCTGTAATCTGAGGATTGTCCTCACTGCTGCACAGAAGGCTTATGTCCTTGATGCACCGTCTGGTGTGCCAACCCCTCCAGCGTCGTCTATGGATGTTGTGAACGTTTGACAGACACGTTTTGATGACTACTCGATAGTTCAGTGCGCCATGCTATACGGCTTAGAATCGGGACTCCAAAGGCGTTTTGAATGTCACGGAGCATATGAGATGTTCCAAGAGATGAAATTGGTATTTCAGGCTCATGCCCGTGTTGAGAGGTATGAGACCTCTGACAAGATCTTTGCCTAGAAGATGGACGAGAATAGCTCAGTCAATGAGCATGCGCTCAGAATGTCTGCGTGCTACAATCGCTTGAATCGAGTGGGAGTTAATCTTCCAGATAAGATAGTGATTAACATAGTTCTCCAGTCACTGTCACCAGGCTACTAGAGCTTTGTGATGAACTATAACATGCAAGGGATGGAGATGATGATCCCTGAGCAATTCGCGATGCCTAAGGTTGCGGTGGTAGAAATCAAGAAGGAGCATCAAGTGTTCATGGTTAACAAGACCACTAGTTTCAAGAAGGGCAATGGTAAGAATAGAAACTTCAAGAGTGGCAAGCCAGTTGCCGCTCCAGTGAAGAAACCCAACGTTGGACCCAAACTGAGACTAAGTGCTTCTATTGTAAGGGCAACAGTCACTAGAAGCGGAACTACCCCAAAGTACTTGGCAGATAAGAAGGCTGGCAACGCCAACAAAAGTATATTGGATATACACGTTATTGATGTGCACCTTACTAGTACTCGTAGTAGCGCCTGTGTATTAGATACCGGTTCAGTTGCTAATATTGGTAAATCGAAACAAAAACTGCGGAAGAAACGGAGACTAGCTAAGGGCGAGGTGACGATGTATGTTGGAAGTGTTTCCAAGGTTGATGTGATCACCATCGCACGCTCTCTCTACCTTCGGGATTAGTGTTGAACCTAAATAAATGTTATTTGGTGTATGCGTTGAGCATGAACATGATTAGATCGTGTTTGTTGCGAAATGGTTATTCATTTAAGTCAGATAATAATGGTTATTCTGTTAACACGAATGATACCTTCTATGGTCATGCACCTAATGTGAATGGTTTATTGAATCTCGATCATAGTGATACACATGGTCATAATATTGATGCCAAAAGATGCAAAGTTAATAATGATAGTACCACATACTTGTGACACTGCCGCTAAGGTCATATTGGTGTAAAGCGTATGAAGAAACTCCATGCTCATGGATCTTTGGACTCACTTGATTTCGAATCGCTTGAGACATGGGGACCATGCCTCATGGGCAAGATGACTAAGACCCCATTTTCCGGTACCTTGGAGAGGGAAAGTGACTTATTGGAAATAATACAAGCTGATGTATGCGGTCCAATGATTGTTGAAGCGCACGGTGGATATTATTATTTTCTTAACTTCACGGATGATTTTGAGGAGATATTGGGATATTTACTTAATGAAATACAAGTCTGAAACTTTTTGAATAGTTCAAGTAAATTCCAGAGTGAAGTTGAAGATCATCGTGACAAGAGGATAAAATGTCTACGATGTGATCGTGGAGGTGAATATCCGAGTTACGAGCTCATGCCACCTGGAACACCACAGCATAATGGTGTGTCCGAGTTAGCGCTTGGCGAAGCCCTGCCGGGATTGTTCCACCACCATCTCCACCATGCCGTTATGCTGGTTGAGATACCATCTAATTCTCCTCCCTCGCTTGCTGGATCAAGAAGGAGGAGACGTCATCGAGTGGCACGTGTGCGGAACGCGGAGGTGCCGTCCGTTCGGCGCTTGATCGGGACGGATCACGATTGGATCGTGAAGACATACGACTAGACCAACCGCGTTATACACGCTTCCGCTTATCGATCTACAAGGGTATGTAGATACACTCCCCCTCTCGTAGCTATGCATCTCCATGGATAGATCTTAGGTGTTCGTAGGAATTTTTTTTGTTTACCATGCAACGTTCCCCAACACTCTCGTCCTTGGCCACGATCAAGGACGGAGGGGACCGCACTTGCTCTGCCGAGTACGGCGGCAGACCCGACTTATTGCCGGCGACAGGGATATCTTTGCAGTAAACCATGAATCCTGCCACCCCTTCACCGAGTCAGGGAACGACATGGCAAGGAAGCTAACCTTACCCCTAAGCTGTATGCCTAGCCCCCCGCACATCTAATTGACGTTGGTCTTGTCCCCACTCGGAGAAGCCTTTTTCATAGTCATGGCTCCGCAAGTGAAAAGGTGTTTCAAAAGAACCCAGTGCGGGTGGCAGCCAATGAAGTTCTCGTAGAGTGAAACGAAAGCGGCGAGATAGGACATGACATTCGGAGGGATATGATGGAGCTGAGCCCCGAAGTAATCGAGAAAAGACCGAAAGAAAGGATGACGAGGCAGGGAAAACCACTCTCTACATGGGTCATCACGCATCACGAGGACCCGCTCGTCCCCCTGCGGCGACGGCTGGCGAGATAGGACATGGCATTCAGAGGGATATGACGGAGCTGAGCCCCGAAGTAATCGAGAAAAAATCAAAAGAAAGGATGAGGAGGCAAGGAAAAACCTCTCTCTACATGGGTCATCACGAGGACCCTGGTTCTCCAGCTCGAGTAGACGGTTCTTCGTGACCCGCGAGCGGGCCAGTCGGCCTGGATCTGGCCCGACGGGGTGCTGGCGCTCGACGAAGACCCTCACGAGCCCCGCTTCACCCGCTCGGTCTTTGCAATTGTGCTCTTCCCCATCTCCTCCGGTCGAATGGGCGCTGGGAGACAATTTGCGGAGGGGATTGAAGTGCCAGATTGCAGCGGAGCTGTGGAGGAGAAAGGAGGAATGGAGGTGATCTGTTATCTCTCTCTTCTATCTAGACGCTATTTATACCAGATTCGGCGAAATTGCCAGTCGTTAATCACCGGGCACGGCGAGATCCGCGGCACATGGTAGATTTTTGAGGCGGAAATCGAGGTGTCGTGCCCACTTTCCCATTACCGCGGCGCAACCGCTTCCACGCGCACTACCCTCGTTTTAAATCCGCGAAATTTCCGCTACTGGACAACCCGACTGGACACGGCGCCCTCTCGATCCAGACGACATGTTTTGGTCCGACCGAATGCCCTCCATAGGTTCCTGATCACCCGGGCACGTCAAATGGCAATCAAGAGCCTTTGAAGTTCAGATATAGATCTCAAGGCACGGTAGGCTCAGAAGCCCTAGGCAACGAGCATACGATATCTCCTCCGAGAGATGACAAAGGTCCTTCGGGTTGCTTTCGACGATCCGGCCGGTCTAGTCACTCAGAAACTTTCAATCCTAAATCCGTTGCGGTTCCTTCTTGGAGTCAAATGATGAGAGCCCTGAACCGGGCTCCGAGCCCCCTCAGGGTGCTGAAGCCACTCAGAGTGGCATTCACTCGACCATTCAAACCGCAACCGATTCGGGGGCTAATAATGAGGTCACCAACTAGTGGTAGGGTCACCGACCAGACATCCGAGGCCCACATAGGGCCCCACACAGATGATAAAGTCTCAAGACTGCGGCTTCACTCGGATGGCATACTAGGGTCCACTCGGATTCATCAAGTCACTCGGGCTTCCTCCCTCCAGTCGGCCAGACTCCTTCACTCGGACAGAGAAGACACGTGGGCTACGTGGGAGCTCCAACAGCTGAGGGATTAACATTATACTTAAAGTAGAGTCATTACTACCGTTACCTATAACGTCCGTAGTTAGGGCTGCCGTTTCTAGTAACGCCGGTAGTTACTCGCATTAATGGACCTTGTAATGATGCTCGGCGGGTCCTGGCGCACTCTATATAAGCCACCCCCAAGCTTCTGGACAGGGGTTAAGCACTCAGTGTAATCAGACACCCCCAGAGAAAACACAAGCCTCCATGCACGAGACGTAGGGTCTTTACCTCTCCGATAGGGGCCCAACTCGCTAAATCTGAGTGAGACACCTGTGCCTTAGCTAGGCTCTTCGCTTCACTCGTACCCCCCGTACTCATTGTCAGGATCATTCCCACGACAGCTGCTGCGTCGCCCCTTCGAGCCGTAGTGCTGCGGCCCTTGTCCACCGCGCCCCAAGGCCGTCTGCTCCGGGCCGTCCCTATGGCAGCAACGACACTTGCCTTGCCGCTGCGTCGCCCCATCGGCCCATAGCGAGCATGGCAGACAGTCCGTGTGGCCACCCCGAGGACTTCCCGGTCGTCGCCCCGACCCAACCACTACAGCTGCATCGCCCCTTCGGGCCATAGCGCCACTGCATGCTGTCCACTTCGCCGTCCACGCGTATCGACTTCTGTGTGGTATGCGCCGCGCCGCCTTCCTAGGCGCGGAAACGCCACCATCCGTGCTGGTCTTCGTCACGCTGTCGGGTTCTTCCTCGCCTACTTCCAGCACCGCTGCCTCGCTCCTAACCTAGCCCCCGCCGCTCCTCTTCTTCCCAATCTATGTTGACTACGTGGACATCGACTACCCTGACTCGACTTCGACCACGACGTCCCTCGCAAAACTACCTTGACCACTACTACACCACCCTACGCTCTCGACTACATCGACATCAGCATAAAGGGCTATCACCTCGCTTGAGTAACCCGTCGGTTTCCTCTACAGTCAATGCGCCTCCACATGACACCATCGGCAATACTACCACTAGAACTGCGTATAGGGGGGGGGGGGGGTCATCCCGTTGGCTGGTATTCTCTCTAGTCTGATCGTTCACGACGCTCCTGTTGTTCACAACTCTAACGCTATGACTGCGGGGTATGTTAAAGATATATTTGATAGTAGAGATTGCCAGGATAAGATATAATTATTTCCATCTTATCTCTAGTCGCCGCCAGAGCTCCGTTCTATTTGTCTCTCCTCGCCGTTGCATGAGGCTACCCTCGGGCAAGCCTGAGATGCGACCAGGGATTGCAGAGGCGGGGCCCTATGCTGCTCCTTGGTGGCGGATGGCCATGGATCCTGGGCAACCCCGAGACGCAACCAACGCTTTGGTCAGCGTGACGGTGGTCCGCACTGGTCGGATCAACGACAGTGGCGCGGGGCGACGGCGGCTAGGTTCGGCAACATATTGCTCCCGGGCTCGACCTGCAACATGAGGACGTCGGGGGCTTTGACCCTGGGCGTGTGGGTGGTGGCCACTTTCTTCACTGGAGGTGGTCGGCCTGAGGCTGAGTGGTCAGATCTCGAGATCCGCCATCTAGTCCCGGCTGCGAGTTGGGGAGACATAGTTGCCGGTGAAAACCAAGCCGACGGCGGACGATGGCGGCGTTCCACGTTGTTACCGTGATGAAGGCATCGTTGTGTAACTACTGTCGACTCACTCGTGCTCTTCCAGGGGAAACCCTAAGATTTGGTCTTCCAGATCGGACGATGGCGGCACTACGGTGTCGTTTATCTCCTGGGAGCATCGTCTGTGGAGCAGCGCTGGAAGACAGAGGTAGGAGGTGGAGCCATTTCGTCTTGCATGGAGTTTCGGTGGAGATGTCAAGTCATGCCTAGCCGATCGCTGTTACGCTCCTATTCGACAGGTGCTACGCATGACAGATCTTCTAGAGACTTCAAGCTGTGTTGGTTGGTGGTACTTGGTTGCATGGTGCTGCGGTCTACCGGCAGCGACCGCGACGTGCTCAGCAGTCTGCACGCAGGGAGGTGGTACCGTTGGGCATCATGGTGACGTCGACGGATGTCCGTACTGGCAAGGATGATGAGGATCTCTTTCCTGAAGATGGGTCAGCGGTTCGATGATGATGTCGGCTTCTAAAATATGTGCATGTGGTGTACGTTTTAGGTTTGCTGCACCGGTCGTAGGTTTCGATATGTTATGTGGATGGATCGACGATGACACAAGTTTTAGATACGTGGAGTGAGAGCACTTCACATTATCGAGTTTGTAGGTGTGAGTGGTGGCTTGATGTATGTTCTTGTCAGACTTTTGTCGAATAATTAATAAAGATGGCTGTATGCATCAATTGATGCAGAGGCCGGGGGTTTTAACCTCCTTTTCCAAAAAAAAAAATCTCAAGGAGGCATCTTCCCCTCCATGTCTTATACTCAATATATACTCATCCTCATGGCTCAATAATACATCCACCACATTGCGTCAATCCCTCTCTATCCCTTCTACAAGCAGGAGTAGAAGGGGGCTCTTCTTGGATTGTGTGCATGATTTGTTTCGTGCGCGAAAGCACATTGCACGCTAAGACATGAACATCATCCATACATGCAATGTGAAGTCGCTATCGTATCAATGGTACATCATGCAAACCACTGTCGTCAATTTTCTGATGTGGTTGATCGGATGGAGGAAAGGTAGACATTGCGTGCGGCAGCCATGGAGATCATAAGTTTTTATTTTCTTGCTCAAGTTGTTGATGCATTATTCATTCAATCAATGTTGCTTTATACATTATTAATGTGCCACAAAATCTTTGCACAAGTACGAATCCTTCCAGACATGGACTGCTGTCATAGGCCATGACAAGCCGATCAAAGTCCGGGACCCCAGGACAGTCATTCGGCGTCTCCGAGGAGGAGGATGACATGACCATGGTGGTGGCAGAGGTCAGTCTGGAAGTGCTATATCATGGCGGTATTTTTTGCCGCACGAAACATTTGTTTATTTGTCAGAGAGGCGCACCGGTTCAACATGTATACAATTATATAATTTAACTGCAGGGTCTACTATGTCCTCTTCATTATAATTAAAACTCAACACATCCGTTGATGGTACGACCTACGTCTGCATCCTTTGTGCCGTCTCTTGATTATTCGACCGCTCTTCTTCCTCCTGCTTCTAGTACTAGTAAAAAACAAGCCTTTGGACCGGAGCACTAGTCCCGGTCGCGTTTTGGACCGGGACTAATGTGTCCACTAGTCCCGGTTCGTGAGGATAAGCATTAGTCCCGGTTCGTGAGGACCCTCTAGTCCCGGTTGGTGACACCAACCGGGACTAAAGGGGTGGTGACATGTGTCGGTGTCAAATCTGGCATGTCTCGTAGTAGGGGTCCTAAGCTAGGCGTGTTGGAGTGATGGTAACATGGACACACGATTTTACCCAGGTTCGGGCTCTCTTGAGGAGATAATACCCTATATCCTACTTTTGATTGTATTGATATGGGGATAGTACATAGTACAGGTATCTACCACGAGATTGTTGTAATGAATATGAGGTTGTCTATTGACTAGCCTGGCCTCAGTTTATATAATGCACCGTAGGCCTAGGGCTTAGAGGAATCCTTGTCTTGTGCGTCAAGTCTTGTGGAATCTCCCTTGTATGCATCATGGGCTGCCCGAAGTGGCTCATTAGTGAATCATCATGGGGCTCCTCGGCCCGACCCACTGGTCGGGAGACGACGTGGTGAGTACCCCCTAGTCCAGGACACCGTCAGTAGCCCCCCTGAACCGGTCTTGAAGTTGGGGACACTCCTCGGCTCTTTCGCACAGTTCTTTGTCTTCGGTCGTCGGTCTTGAAAACTGGTTCAACAAATCTTCCCATGTCCGGTCTTGAGGATCGCCAAGCCGAATCCGAAGAGTTCACACGTCGGGCATCCGAGGAGCCCTTTAATTTTTTGGCTTTTATTGATGCCCTGTTACTTTTTACGCCACACCTTAGGTTCGAAGTGTTTCCCGTGCGGCGGTGTCCTCTTGCGTCCGAGCTCCAACGCCGAACTGCATCCGAGGTGTCTTTTTGTAGCCGAGCTCCAACGCTGGTCGGCATCCGAGGTGTCATAGATTACCTCGGTCTCTAAAAATTTGAAGGAGTTCATCCGAGCTTAAATACCGGAATAGTCTTTTATGGAGCTAGCCATTCGCATCCGAGCTTTATGCCGGACTGCTTCCGAGGCATTTTTTGCAGCCGAGCTCCAACGCTGGTCGGCACCCGAGGTGTCATATATTACTTTGGTCTTTGAAAAGGTTGAATGAGTTCAGCCGAGCTTAATGCCGGCAATGCCCTCTATTGAGCCAACCACATGCATCCGAGCTTTACACCGGACTGCTTCGGAAATAATGCACTACCTCGTCAACGGGCTGATTTTTTGTACAAATTATTTCCGATCGCTGCAATTTATTTACTACCGATATTTATAGCCAGTAGCCCTCAAGGTGTGTGTCGGTCTATAACCCGAGATGCACCTGAAGGAAAAAAATAATAATCAAAATAAAACCACTGATCCCAGTAGCCCCTGAGACTTAGGTCGATTTGCATAATCGGCCTGAGGATTAAGTTCTTGCTCGGCGGCATACGTTAGGGATGGAAACGCGGTACATAGTAGTTTCTGAGACTCGGGTTGGGTGCAACCGACCAACCTGAGGATCGAATCTCCTCAGAAACCGTATTGCACTTTGAATTTGCTGTATTGAATAGGCAATGCAGTAGCCCCCGAGCCTTAATTTGGGCACGTGTGGTCGAATTAAGGATCGATATTTGTTTGACACAAACTTTGTTACGATTGACACAATTTATGTGTGATGATTCTATGTATCCAACTACTTTACATCATTAATGCTCGGATCCGCATTATACAAGACTTTGTTGACCGACCATCGGCTTCAACCTCCTCGGCCAGTAGCCGAGGAGTGTTTGTCCTACTTTATAAAGCCTTTATAAGGGCAAAGATTTACGACAAACAAGGCAATCCGGCCATACGGTTTTATAAACAAAGGTACGCAGAGAGATATGTTATATTACTTATTTAACGTAAGAAACATCTTCTGTGAAAAATAGTTCATTTATAAGTTCCTTTTCCCAGGATATCATGTTGACCATGATCGTGAAACCTCAACTCCGATCAACGTGGGAGGAAAATATTGAGGATTTGTTCGGGGAATGTTCCCGAACTCTATGGTCTTCAATGAACCGAAATTTTCACTTCCGTCGTTGCCGATCAATTGTATTCGTAAGACAGCTAGCTTTCGGCTTCACCCAGTCTGAGGTACTAACTCAGATGACCCGGTAGTAACAATCACAGAGGTGCTCCCTTTACCCCCTAGCCGAACAATCGGGAACGTAGGGGGTAAGCATAGGAGCCAGACAACCCAGCTTAGCTAAAGTCCTAAGTCAAATTGATGCATATCTATGGCTTTATAACGATCACTACGGAAGGCAACTTTCGTATATTAAATACAAACACTGATGATATGTTGGGCTCTCCAGGAACCCCGATGTATCTATGCCGAGGTGACACAAGGAACCCTTGGTATGGTTTATTTTGACTCCGTCGCAACTGTTTATAATCTGAAAGTGGCCTATCATTGGCTTCCGCCCCTTTGTAGATGCTACGCAGGGTGTTTCCGTACAAACAAGACAACCCTTAGCCGACGTCTTGGTGCCCGGAGGTGGTTGTGTTAGTGGAAACGAGGCAAGCAGATATTCAGGCTTTATAACTCTCACTTAGTCATAGGAGCATATGTTGGGGGGCAACTTCATAGCCCCCGGTATACGTCGACTCCTCGGATTATTCGAGGTCGAACCACCCACAACTTGGCCTTTTCAAGAAAGAGAGGCCCTTTTTTTTACTCGGATAACCTCGATCGGCTATATTTGGTTGAACACCGCCTGCGGTTCGCTGACCGATTTACGCTTGTTGTGACAGTCAGCTTTCGGCTTTCTCCAACTGAGGCACTTAACCAGTTAAACCGAAAGTGATAATCGCAGTGGTTCTCCCTTTACCCCTTAGCCGAACAAAGCAGAAACGTAAGGGGTAAGCACGGGAGCCGGGCAATCCAGCTATAGACCAAAGACACAACTCGAAATCAATGCATATAAATGCGAAGTACCGAGGACATTTTGTCGAGGACTGCATGGAGTACCTTCGTGTTTGGTGGGGTCGGTGCTAACCACAGAACCCCTTTAATATTGCCGATGCGTGAAATGCATATGGCGTTGTACTGCGAGGGTTATGCTCGGAAAAACCAAAAAACTTATACAAAAAACTTTATGTTTAGATAAAAAAAATTGTGCCAATCCGAAATTGGTCAAAAATTTAATTTGTGCTCGGTCGTGTTTTAACATGATACATGCAATCTACGGACTCCAATCGGGTCAGCCTTTGGCTTCAACCTCCATATCCCGAAGGCGGAGTGTTTCTCCGAGGCCTGTTAGCGAACTAAACTCGGCCGACTTTAGAAAGGAACCAGGCTATCCGGCTATTGACCACACACTTGTGTCGGAAAAAGGAGTAGTAAAAAAAAGGCTTTGCAACGACCAAGAAGAAACCACGTTTATTATAAAGCGGCTCATATAAATTCGAGAGTCCCCAGGTAACATGGGTAAAGAAGGTTGTTTTTAACAAACAACATTTTGAAAAAAGTAAGTTTTTGTTTTGAGACAAAAACATAACGCTCGGCTGAACCGAACAAAAATGAAAAAACTTAAGAAATTTGAGCATGAAAGCGACTTAGCTGGCTAATGTGCTCGACATTGATGACGTGGGCCGAGCTTTCGGCGGATCGATGTCCCAGCCCCCAAGCTGGTCCAGAGGTGCCCGAGCGAAGAGCTCGGCTTGATGAAGTGGCGACGCAACACGATCGATGTGGCGAGGCGAAGCCCCCGGTCCAGCTAACATGACGAAGCTGGTCGGCTGGTGACGCCGAAGTCCCCAGAGCAGGTTGGTGAAGAGATGGCAAAGCCCCCGGTCCAGCAGGGTGACGCCACCATTTGGTCGACGGAGACGGGACGATGACGTCGGCACACCCAGGTGACCATTTTACACAATCGAAGTTAATTATCTGCGCACATATAATATTGCAAGGCAAAAGTAATAACAAATAAAGATAAAAATATATTAAAAGAATTCTTCTACTTAATTAATTCAAGTGAAGTAAATAATGAGAAAAAATATGTCCTGAGCGCTGAGGTCAGCAAAGGTGGGACGACGACGTCGGCTCGCCGAGGTAGCGACGTTGCATAGTCGAGGTCGATTATCCAGCGCAAAATCGATGTCGATATAGGTCGGAAATCCGTAAGAGGTTGGCCAGACCGGCGTCACACACGAACATTGGTAGAATATCTCTGCAAAAGTAATGCAGCAGAAACCAACAAAAAATATTCTGTGCGTAATGATTTTATGTGCTAAGAGATCAATTAGGAAAAATAAAACCTGGAATTGTTCTGCAAGTAGTGGACCGAAGAGAAAATTCTTGTAGAACCCAGGTGACCTAGTATTAAACTAGACCGCGTTGATAGCAGGTTGGCGGACCAAATTGTAAACCGGCCGGAGAGAGAGAAAAAAAAATCTACACAAGGAACATCATGCAATCTGGCAGAAAATATTTTCTATGAAATTAATATATGATACAGGTAACCAGAAAAATAGAACCTGATATCCTTGTTTGGGTATCGCGGCGTGAAAATCCTAGGTAAAAAAAGTGTGAACCTCCCAATGGATTTGTACTAGTAGTCCAAGGCGTTATGGTGCTTCACGTCTCCAACACCGCTCCAATTTCTTTCCAAAGGACCTAGGCCTCCACGTGATGCAGTAGCCATAGCAACGGAGTGATTAGACGGTGTCGCTACTTGGATAATAATAAAAAAGAAATTTAAGAGTAGTGGATCATCTTGTGCATGCGCTGCCTAGGAGGGTCATCTTGTGCATGCGCTGCCTAGGAGGGTTGCTTCACGCTCCTCGTGGTCGCATGGGACCTGGGATCGCGTGGGGAAGTGAGGCCAGAGCTCAGCCGACCTATTCGGCAAGACGCTCATGTCCTCGGTCGCGCCGACCTCTTGATGTTTTAGCGGCTGCCTACCGTTCTCTTGATGTTTTAGCGGCTGCCTGCCTGGCGCATAAATCTATGATCCGATCTAAAGTTCAAATCGATCTTGGACGGCCTGCGGAATAAAATCGCAATCCGACAACAATAATATCCAAAGAAAATAATTTACAAGGAATAGATCTTGATTGAAAAAATATCACCTGATCATCCCATCGATCCGCGACGATGGCCCAGCAGGCTCTCAATGAAAGCACCAATGTCGGTGTCAAATCCGGCATGTCTCATAGTAGGGGTCTTAAGCTAGGCGTCTTGGAGCGATGGTAACATGGACATAAGATTTTACCCAGGTTCGGGCTCTCTCGAGGAGATAATACCCTACGTCCTGCTTTTTATTGTATTGATATGGGGATAGTACATAGTACATGTATCTATCACGAGATTGTTGTAATGAATATGAGGTTGTCTATTGACTAGCCTGGCCTCGGTTTATATAATGCACCGTAGGCCTAGGGTTTAGAGGAGTCCTTTTCTTGTGCGCCAAGTCTTGTGGAATCTCCCTTGTATGCATCATGGGCTGCCCGAAGTGGCCCATTAGTGAATCATCATGGGGTCCTCGGCCCGACCCACTGGTCGGGAGACGACGTGGTGAGTACCCCCTAGTTCAGGACACCGTCAACAGGGTTGCGTCAGGCTGGGGCCCCCGCGAGGCCCTTTAGTCCTGGTTGGTTGGTAATACCAGCCGGGACTAAAGATCTATCTCTAGCCCCGGTTGGTAATACCAACTGGGACTAAAGATATCACTATAAATAGTGCTTCGTCCAGCCCGAGCCGAAGCTCTCTGTTTTCGCATTTCTCTCCTCTATTCTCTTCCCTTGCTCGAGCTCATCCTCCATTTTTGCCAAGATATGTCAAGATTTGAGGCACCCCATCCATCAAAATGTTCACAAAGGTTAGCAACTTTGTCCTTTCATCTCTCATTGCTAGATTAGCTCGTGCAATGCTCTATAATTATAGTGATTTGTGGGGTTTTAGTTTGGGAGTAATTATGTGGTAGTTTATTTGATTTATATGCAATTTGAGCTCAAATTAACTTCTTAGCTTGCATATGTGTAGGTGTGGTTTACTTTGTGCCTTCCCGTCCCCGTCCTAACCACTGTCGATTACCCGCACCTTCCCGTCGCCGGCACCACCTTGGTGAGCCTCTTGTTCTTATCCTTTTTATAAAAGAAAATCTTATTTGTATGATTTAGATAGTTATTTGTATAATCTTCTTACTTGTATGATTGTTTGTTATACATAGTGCCATGGTTTTGGTATCCATGCCCGTCGGCCCTCGTCCGGTTTCTGATTCAGATGTGGTATATTCTCTTTTATAACTATTTGTTGCATTTCGATCGTGTTAATGACAATTATGACCATCAAGTTGACATACATATTTTTATCTAGAGGTAGTTGAACCGGAAATTCCAACCGACCCTATTGTCGAGAAGTTAAATTTAGTTGAAAAAGAAAACGGGGATTTGAAAGGACAATTAAAAAGAGTTGAAGAAGAGAAGATGAAATTGGAGTTGTACGTTGCCGATGTCGTCAATGATCACAAGATCAAGATGGATGCAATGCGCTTGAAGATTAGAACGATTAGAAAATATGCCATTAATAAAGAGGCTTGGTATCATTATGCTGTTGGATCAATTGTTACCTTAGTTGCGATTTTGATCGCATTTGTTGTTGCATTTAAATGTTTTAGCTAGATAGTTGTATGTTGTTTTATGAGAATAAGTGTGTATGAACTTTATGTATGAACTTGTATTAATTTGGTCTTTTCGGTGTTGTGTAATGAAGATGAACCGGCAATGGATGTACGATGACCGACGCTCTCCCCAGTTCATTAATGGCGTGCATAGTTTTCTGCGTGCGGCTGAGGCAAACAAGCGGGATGGTTTTATGTGTTATCCATGTGGTGTGTGTAAGAATGATAAGACTTACTCTAGCGCAAAACACATTCACGTCCATCTGTTTATGTCCGGTTTCATGTCCGGCTATAATTGTTGGACCAAGCACAGAGAAAGAGGGGTTCTAATGGAAGAGAATGAAGAAGAAAAGGATGATGAAAACTATCCTGGGTTTTCTGAATATGATCGTACTACAATGGGGGAAGAGAATGAAGAAGAAGAAGCTGAGGCATCAGATGAGCCCGCTGATGATCTTGGTCGGGCCATTGCTGATGCAAAGAGAAACTGCGAAAGTGAAAAGGAGAAGCTGAAGTTGCAGCGCATGTTAGAAGATCACAAAAAAGGGTTGTACCCAAATTGCGAAGATGACAACACAAAGCTCGGTACCACACTGGAATTGCTGCAATGGAAGGCAGAGAATGGTCTATCTGACAAGGGATTTGAAAAGTTGCTGAAAATAATGAAGAATAAGCTTCCAAAGGACAACAAATTGCCCAAAAGTACGTACGAAGCAAAGAAGGCTGTCTGCCCTCTAGGATTAGAGGTGCAGAAGATACATGCACGCCCTAATGACTACATCCTCTACCGCGGTGAGGAGTACGAGCATTTGAATGCATGCCCGGTATGCGGTGCATTGCGCTATAAGATCAGGGGCGATGACCCTATTGATGATGTTGAGGGCGAGCGCCCCAGGAAGAGGATTCCTGCCAAGGTGATGTGGTATGCTCCTATAATACCACGGTTGAAATGTTTGTTCCAAAACAAACATCATGCCAAGTTGTTGCGATGGCACAAAGATGACCGTAAGAAAGACGGGAAGTTGAGAGTACCCGCTGATGGGTCGCAGTGGAGAAAAATCGAGAGAAAGTGGCCGGACTTTGCAGATGACGCAAGGAACTTATGGTTTGGTTTAAGTGTAGATGGCATCAATCCTTTTGGGAAGCAGCAGCGATCATATCACCTAGCCTGTGACTCTATGTATCTATAACCTTCCTCCTTGGTTGTGCATGAAGCGGAAGTTCATCATGATGCCAGTGCTCATCCAAGGCCCTAAGCAATCCGGAAACGACATTGATGTGTACCTAAGGCCATTAGTTGATGAACTTTTACAGTTGTGGGATTTAAAAGGTGTACGTGTATGGGATGAGCACGAACAGGAGGAATTTGACCTACGAGCGTGGCTGTTTATAACCATCAATGATTGGCCTGCTCTTAGTAACCTTTCAGGACAGACAAACAAGGGATACAATGCATGCACGCACTGTTTAGATGAGAGTGAAGGTATATATTTGGATAAATGTAAGAAGGTTGTGTACCTGGGACATCGTCGGTTTCTTCCGATCAAGCATGCCTTAAGAAAGAAAGGCAAGCATTTCAAAGGTGAGGCGGATAACCGGAAGAAGCCTGGCCACCGTACTGGTGATGATATATTTGATATGCTCAAGGATTTAAAAGTAATCTTTGGAAAGGGTCCTGGCGGTCAATCTGTTCCGAATGACGCTGACGGGCACGCACCCATGTGGAAGAAGAAATCTATATTTTGGGAGCTAGAGTATTGGAAAGTCCTAGAGGTCCGCTCTGCAATCGACGTGATGCACGTGACGAAGAATCTTTGCGTGAACCTGCTTGGCTTCCTGGGCGTGTATGGGAAGACAAAAGATACACCGGAGGCACGGGACGAGCAGCAACGTATGCACGAAAAAGACGGCATGCATCCAAAGAAGTATGAAGGTCCTGCGAGCTACGCTCTTACCAAACAAGAGAAGGAAATCTTTTTTGAATGTCTGCTCAGTATGAAGGTCCCGTCTGGCTTCTCGTCGAATATAAAGGGAATAATAAATATGGCAGAGAAAAAAATTTCAAAACCTAAAGTCTCATGACTGCCACGTGATTATGACGCAGTTACTTCCGGTTGCATTGAGGGGGCTTCTACCGGAAAATGTTCGATTAGCCATTGTGAATCTATGTGCATTCCTCAATGCAATTTCTCAGAAGGTAATCGATCCAGAAATCCTACCAAGGTTACAAAATGATTTGGTGCAATGTCTTGTCAGTTTCGAGTTGGTGTTTCCACCATCCTTCTTCAATATCATGACACACGTCCTAGCTCACCTAGTCGAAGAGATTGCCATTCTGGGTCCTGTATTTCCACACAATATGTTCCCCTTTGAGAGGTTCATGGGAGTCTTAAAGAAATATGTTCATAACCGTGCTAGGCCAGAAGGAAGCATCTCCAAGGGCCATGAAATAGAGGAGGTTATTGAGTTTTGTGTTGTCTATATTCCTGAGCTTAAGCCGATTGGTGTTCCTGAATCGCGGCATGAGGGGAGACTGAGTGGAAAAGGCACGCTAGGAAAGAAAGGAATAATATATAGGGACGGGCATTCTTTCACTCAAGCACACTACGCAGTTCTACATGGTTCCACCTTGATGGCCCCGTATATAAATGAACACAAGAATATTCTACGCTCCAAATACCCGGAGCAGTCTTACGACTGGATTACACGTGAACACATGGGGACTTTCAGCGGTTGGTTGCAAACACATCTCATGAATGACGACACTGTTGGAGATGAGCTGTACTTGTTGTCCAAATCACCATCTTTGACTGTATTGACTTTCAAAGGGTACGAGATTAATGGGAATACATTTTACACTATCGCCCAAGATAAAAAGAGCACCAACCAAAACAGTGATGTCTGCTTCGATGCAACAAACAACAATAGGGAAAAGGACACATATTATGGTCACATAGAGGAGATATGGGAACTTGACTATGGACCTGAATTACAGATATCTTTGTTTCGGTGCAAATGGATCAATCTGACAGGGCTAAAGGTAGACCAGAAGTACGGAATGACAACATTGGATCTCAACAATCTTGGGTACACAGAGGAACCATTCGTCCTAGCCAATGATGTGGCGCAGGTTTTCTATGTGAAGGACATGTCTACCAAACCGAGAAAAAGGAAAGATAAGGAAGCGAATACATCATACGGTGAGCCGAAGCGCCACATAGTTCTTTCAGGGAAAAGAAACATCGTGGGAGTGGAGGACAAGACAGACATGTAAGAAGATTATGAAAAGTTTCATGAAATTCCTCCCTTCACAGTGAAGACTGACCCAAGCGTCCTGTTAAATGATGAAGATTGCCCATGGTTACGGCGCAAAGGGACACACACGAAGAAAAAGAGATAGGCCAGTTTGTACACGAAGTGCATCCAATTTTTGTTGTAACCCTCTGAACTTTTAAGCACATGCTATGTGTGTGAAATGATGATACCATGCCAAGTTTCAACCTTTTCAGAGTTCATTTGTACTGCTTTTCAATTTCAGGGTCATTCAGCGCAAAACAAATCATTAAAAGCATGAAAAATAGCAAATGAAGTTAGAAAATGTTTGAAATTTGAGGATGTGGCTTTGAATGGTGCATATTGAATGCAAAAAAAGTCTAGAGTTGAAATAAGTTTAAAAAAATGAAATGCCTTTATAACACATGAGTTTTCGTCCGAAACCCTCATACTTCGAAGGTGATGGTCCAGTTTGTACATGAAGTGCATCCAGTTTTTGTTGTAACCCTATCAAATTTTTAGCGCATGCCATGTGTGTGAAATGATGATACCATGCCAAGTTTCAACCTTTTCATAATTCATTTGTAATGCTTTTCAATTTTAGGGTCATTCAGCGCAAAAAAATTCATTAAAAGCATGAAAAATAGCGAATCAAGTTAGAAAATGTTTGAAATTTGAGGATGTGGCTTTGAATGGTGCATATTGAATGCACAAAAAGTCTGGAGTTGAAATAAGTTTAAAAAAATGAAATGCCTTTGTAACAGATGAGTTTTCGTCCGAAACCCTCATACTTCGAAGGAAATGGTCCAGTTTGTATACGAAGTGCATCCAGTTTTTGTCGTAACCCTCTCAAATTTTTAGCACATACTATGTGTGTGAAATGATGATACCATGCCAAGTGTCAACCTTTTCAGAGTTCATTTGTACTGCTTTTCAATTTCAGGGTCATTCAGCGCAAAAAAATCATTAAAAGCATGAAAAATAGCAAATGAAGTTAGAAAATGTTTGAAATTTGAGGATGTGGCTTTGAATGGTGCATATTGAATACACCAACAGTCTGGAGTTGAAATAAGTTTAAAAATGAAATGCCTTTGTAACAGATGAGTTTTCGTCTGAAACCCTCATACTTCGAAGGAGATGGTCCAATTTGTACACGAAGTGCATCCAGTTTTTGTCAAAACCCTCTCAACTTTTTAGCACATGCTATGTGTGTGAAATGATGATTCCATGCCAAGTTTCAACCTTTTCAGAGTTCATTTGTACTGCTTTTCAATTTCAGGGTCATTCAGCGCAAAACAAATCATTAAAAGCATGAAAAATAGCAAATGAAGTTAGAAAATGTTTGAAATTTGAGGATGTGGCTTTGAATGGTGCATATTGAATGCACAAAAAGTCTGGAGTTGAAATAAGTTAAAAAAAATGAAATGCCTTTGTAACATATGAAGGTATAAAACTAAAAGAGTTAAACAAAATCTGGTTTTGATTAAAACACCTATTTAAAATATCCTAAAAATTCCTAGATTGAACATAATGATAAAACATACTAATATTAAACATCTGGAAAAATAATCACTCAAAAATCTAGTTTTAAACTAAAGTTATTCACAAACTAGTGATTCATAGAAATTTCAAAAGAATTCAAATTTAAACTATTTAAATATGAAAACTACTGGCACTAACACAAAGTTTATATATTTTTTTGACCTGAAGCAAAAAGATTCATTCAAAAACTCTAAATATTCTAAAAGTTATTCCAAATCTAAAAACAGAAATGGTCCTGTTTAGAAAAACAAAACAAAAAATATATCGAAAATTGGCCTTTAGTCCCGGTTGGTGTATCCAACCGGGACTAATGGTCCCTTCCTTCGCGGGATTTGGGCCGCCGAAAGATGGACCTTTAGTCCCGATTGGATCCACCAACCGGGACTAAAGGCACCCCTTTAGTCCCGGTTGGTGATAGCAACCGGGACTAAAGGGTCTTTAGTCCCGGTTGCTGATACCAACCGGGACTAAAGAGTCCCGGTGTATTTAAAGCGCGCGCTCCCTCCTCACCCCCCCCGACGCCGAAATCACACCATGCCGCCAGGCTGCTCGTCTCTGTCGCCGCTCCTCGCCGCCAGACCTCGACGTCGGCCTGCCCCCTGCTGCCCACCGACGAGCCCCTGCTACGCCCACTCCTCCCACGGCGAGCCTCCGCCTCCTTCCCCCCTCTCTGTTCGTCCGCCTCGACACCTCGTCGTGCCCCCTCGCCATGCCCGAGCGCGTGCAGCGGCGCCATGGCCGCCGGCCTGCCCGAGCGCGGCGGCGCCATTGCCGCCGGCCTGCCTATATGATGCAATCATTGTGCATCCATGTCAATTGATGAGATTGATCCACCCATTAGTATAAATTGTCCTTGAATTTTTCTACATTACTAGCACAATGCCCGTGCGTTGCTACGAAGCCATAAAAAACAAGAAATTACGCTTAGGAGATCATCGTAAGATGATGGTGTCTTGCGGCTGTTGCTTGGTTTACGATTAAAAAGAAAGCACGGATATAACAAAAGATCATGTTGCAATCGCTAAAGAGTCTCGAGTGAACATAATAGGTCCTTCACAAGATTTTTAGTGAGATACATTTTGAATTTGGAACATAGGAGAATGGGCATGAGTAAGTTAAATGCACAAGATCAAAGATTAGATAGTAGGACAACATCTATCGCCGCATTGAATTGTAATGTGTTTGCCCTCTTTTGCTATGACATGTAACCGAAAGAACTGGTTGGGCAGAGAAACTAAAATTAAGACCATGATTTTGAATTGAAGGCATACTTACATTTAAAATTTGTTACAAGAATGTTATTCTCACATTAGGATAGCAGTGTATTTGTTTATTTGAGATATGTCTCACATTTAGTAAAAGTAACATTTGTTTATTTATGTCTCTTGAAAGGTTGCTAGTCTTACCCCGATGCTGCCGCCTCCATCGACCCCCTGCCTCCAGCTCTTCCCGTCAAGGTGAGGCCCGTTCGTCAAGGTGAGGCCTTTGATCCCCAAATCCATTCAGATGTTTAGATGTTTGATAGATGTTTAGATGTTTGATGTTTAGATAGATGTTTGATGTTTAGATAGATGTTTGATGTTTAGATAGATGTTTAATAAAATGATAATCATTGTTATGCAAATCCCACGTTTAGATGTGTATAGATGTTGTTGATTAGCTAATCCCACGTTTGTTTAGATGTTTGATGTTTAGATGTGTTTAGATGTTGCCGAATTTGTTTATAAATATGAGTAGCATAATAAAATGATAATCGTTGTTATGCAAATCCCACGTTTATAAGTTCTCGAGTTGAAGATGCCCATCCCGCATCCTCGTCGTCGACTCGGCGATGACCACCTGCTTGAGAGAAGTAAAGGTCGGGCGAGAGAGCCTCATGGTGAAAGTCAAGCCAGAGCATTACTACCATGCTAAAGATTTGTGGATTGAAAATGAAGAACTTTATCAGTTCCTCAATCAATACGCACTCGACAAATCTCTCGTCAGTTGCTATTGTTTGTAAGTGATTTGTTTCTGCTGTAATTTAAGTCTCTAGCTCAGCTCTTTCATTGGCTGTAATTAATTATCCTCACTATATTCTTTTGTGTGGTATTATGCAGAATGAAGATTTTTGAATTGAATAGAGATGGAGTCCATGGCATTGGGTTCATTGACCCAAATACCGTTAATGAAGAGGTGTTAACTAGGTACGAAAAAGACACAGAGAAAAGCTTGCTAATGTTTTTGAAGAGCCTATATACCAAACCAGAAATACTACTTCCTTACAACTTCAGGTGAGCCTTTACCGTCTTGTACTACAAATTCTATTTTTGCTTACTCGATGTTAAGTGTGTAGTTGAATGCACAATGCATGCCCGCTTAATTATACAAACGTGTGCGCAGATACCACTGGATCCTGCTAATCATTAGAGTTAACGAGGGAACTGTTGAAGTACTGGGCTCACTAAATAAAGACTCTACGGAATACAAAAACATGTATTTGATGCTCGACAGGTAATTTCAATCATTATCGCACTATGTCGGCCTCTTTAGTTCAATTCCTGATATCAAGTAATTAATAGATCCTTTATTCATTTTCTTTGCCGGGCAGGGTTTGGAAAAAGTTCATCGAAGAAATTGACGGTAAATGGAAACCAGAGCTGAGATGGCGACGGTCCAAGGTAATTATAATTAAGTAATACTAGCTACGTCCGCGCATCTCTTTAATTCTAGTTTCAATACCATTATCATGCTTGATTATTATCTGATTGAATTCTATTCTCGCATAGTCTATGAAACAAGCACAGGGGACTAATTTATGTGCATACTACGTTTGCGAGAACATTCACTTTATGACCGAAAAGAAGATCGATGCAAGACATCTTTGGGTACGTAAACACTATTCACAATTTTATTTATCATGATCTAATATATATACACACAACTAATATATTCATATTGATCTCCTTCTTTAAAGATGGTGGAGATGCGCGATAGGCTCCTACCAACGGACCGTATACGAGAACTTCAAGAGGAAATGGCGGCATTTTTGCTTGAGCAGGTCATAGCTCCCGACGGAGAATACCATTTCAAGATGTAATGATCTGCAAATTGTAGGAGAAATTGTATATACCAAATTGTATATATATGTGTGTGTATGCATGGTCATACGAGAAATTCTATGATATATGATTGCTTCTACGAGAAATTCTATTATATATGCATAACGTATACATTATGTAGTAGCGTAAAATATGTTTGAAATGAAAAAAAAATTTAAATGGAAAATACAAAATGAAAAGGAAAAGCAAACAATAAAGCCAAAACCTTTAGTCCCGGCCACGTGGCCGGTATTTAGTCCCGGTTCCTGGCCAACCGGGACTGGGGGGGGGGGGGGGGGGCTTTAGTCCCTATACTTTAGTCCCGGTTACGGAACCGGGACTAAAGGCCCTTCCCAACCGGGACTAGTGGCCGGTTCTGCACTAGTACAGTCTTCTCAACCCAGCCAAATATTGGAGAACTAACGATCGATCAACGGTGGCGAATGGCAGCCCCTACCCTGCATGCATGTGAGTGTGTTGGTCTTTGGGCAGATAGGTGAGGTATCGGAGCATGCATCATGGGCTGAACCGGGGAGAAGTGCAGCCCATCCTAGCGTGGCGTGACGATGGCGAGCGCGATGCGCACTTTTCACGCATGAGCATGTCTGGGTCCATTACCCAGAAACAATGGCGACGGAGGCGATGATCGAGGAGGCGACAAGCATGAGGATAATGACGCCATCCAGACAATTGTGGCGACCAGACTGGTGGCGACCATCGTTCGCTCGTTGTAGGGTGCAATGGGGAAACAGGGAGAGTTGCCAGGAAGTACGACTGGCGTGTTGTGTGGTCGGGATGAATCTACTAGCCCCCACTAAACTATTTCTCTTAACATGCAAGCATGCCACCCCATCATATAACATGTATGAAAAAAGGCCCATCTCCGCTAACCTATTTCTCTAAGAATTGAATGCCACATCAGCATGCACAATGCATGGGAAGAGACTCACCTCATGACCTCAACATGCAAATATGCATGGAAATTTTCATTCTATTGTGATATTTATTTTTTAATAAATATTATATAACTATACAATAATCAAACACAACAACTCATATGTATTTTTAGTTCTAACTCCTATATTATTACTCCAAACATTCATGCTTCAAGGAATCTCATTGAAATATGTTGCAGACTATGCCGCACCAACGTGCGGGCTATCATCTAGTTAAGATAATACTTCAGACCACAACCACATGTTAATCAAGAATTTTTAAATTTTAAATTTATATAGAAACATTTGACCATGTATTCATAAAATGTTAAATGTGGATTAAAATTTTTAACCACGTGTTAAAATAATGATCATCTTCTAAATGTTAATCAAGCATTTTTTTTAAAGTGTGTATAGGAAAAATGTTGACCATGAATTAAAAAATGTTAATCTTGAATTTGAAATATTTTAGTCAAGCATTTAAAAAATATTCAAAATGTGCATAGGAAAAATGTGGACAATGTATTAAAAATGTTATTCTTAAATTTTAAATATGTTAGTCAATCATTTAAAAAATGTAAAAAATGTGTATAGAGAAATGTCGAGCATGTATTAAAAAAAATTAATATTACATTCGATTTTTTTTAATAAAGCAGTTGAATTTTTTAACTGTGTAAAGAAAAGGCTGACCATCTGTTAAAAAATGTTAATATTGCATTGAAAAAAATGTTAATCAAGCATTTGACAATTATTAAATGATTATAGAAATTGTTTTGACCATGTGTTAGAAAAATGTTAATCTTGCATTTGAAAAATGTTAATCAAGCATTTGAAAATATTTAAAAGTGTGTAAGAAAAATGTTGACCATGTATTAAAAAATACTAATCTTGTATTTGAAAAATGTTAATCAATCACTTAAAAAATGTTGAAAATGTGTATAGAAAAAATGTTGACTATGTATTAAAAAATGTTCAGTTTTTATATAAAAAATGTTAAACATATTTTAGCAAAATGTTCTTGACATCATTTGTTGCTTCCTTGACTTGGCGAGCTGCTCAGTCACCCTGATTCTCTAAAGTGCCTTGTCCAACACTATAGCCGCAACCAGCTCGTTCTCTCGTGGGATGTGGTAGAGCTCGCACAGGGTAATCTCACGCCCAGGGGCAAGACCTGCACTGCCGACGAGCACATACTGTCTCATGAGCTGTCCGGTTCATTCAGGCCGACCGTAAGCGTCCTTGACGATTGGTTCCTTCACTGAGAATAACCAAACCATAATCTTGATATATATATATTTCAGCTTTGCTTATTGCCCCGCTCCTCTTGATTTTTTTATATTAAAATTTTATACTTACTATACTAATATCTTAAGGAGTATACTAATTCATTATTTGTTTGACATAATTTTCTAGCACCCTTGTTTGGCATACTAAAAAATAAAACAAAGTTAAATACTAGTTGTATTATTTATTTCTTATAAATTTCTAATGTACATCATTGAAAAAAAAAACTCGTGCATTGCGCTCAATTTCTACTTTGAAACAAAAAATATATTATTTTGTTTAGATACTTGTGTGAGGGATTAATACTTATGGTCGATACCTCTAAAACATATGGTTTAAGAAATATTGTAAGAGTTGTTGTTCTATATGGTTAGGAAAACAGATATATTGAACATTCTAGAGTACAAATTAAATCGTATGCGAGGGACTGCTCTAGATATACTTGTTTAGGAGCACGATGTACAAATTTTGACCAAATATACTATAACACTAATCTTCCTAGAATTGGAGAGCCCACATTCAATTGAGGTCTCCAATTGACATTGTGACACCCGATTTTGACTTGATCAACAATTTCTTAAAGCTCTCTCATTTAATTTTTTTTATTTATACCTCTATAACAGTATACTCCTTATTTTTAAAGAGTCCACATTCAATTGAGGTCTCCAAGACTCCAATTATAATTGGGTCACCCGATTTTGATCGGGTCAACAATTTCTCAAAACATTCTCATTCAATTCTTTAGACAAATACAATATGTTTCCTAATGGGTTTGGTTTACGATTTTGACCGAACCAACAGTTTTTCAAATCAATCAACAGCAAACGACCTATGGAAACATATCAATTACGCCCATGTAGTCCTCGACGTAGAATTTTTTACACATATATTAGGTTGCTTAGCATATAATATAGAATCACACCACGAAAGCCGATCCAATTACCGAATTATAAGTAAAAATAAAACACACTATGTCATCTTCCCCACACATCAAACAGAATATTTAAATTGTTTCAAAATATATGGGGTATTAGTTTTTTGGGAAGTCAAATTCTTCAACTTTGACCAAGTTGAGAACAAAAACATCGACATCCACAATATTAAATAAAAAGTTTAAAAATTCATTTAACGATGAATGTATCAAAACAATTTGACATTATGGATTTTATATATTTATCTACAAATTTAATCAAATTTAAAAGGTTTGACATTTTAAAAAAGTAATACACATTGTATTTTGAAACAGAGCGAGGGATTACACAATGTACAAATTTATTAAAGCATATGTGATGGATTACACAGTGTGAGGGATTTATTAAAGCGCGCCCAGTCCTTCTAGTATTTATTAAAGCATATGTGAGGGATTACACAATGTAAAAATTTAACCATATATATCTATAACTACACTATTCTCCGTTTTTTAAGGCCTCACAATCAATTAAGGTCTCCAACTTAAAATTGGATCATCCAGTTTTGATTGGGTCTCTAATGAAGCTCTCTCATTCAATTACTTTAATTCACTATGCTCCTTAATTTTAGAGCTTTTCATTCGATCGAGATGTTAAATTTGAATTCGGTTCTAGATTTTGACCGGGTCGACATTTTTTAAATCGATTGTGAGCAACGGCCTATAAAAACATATCAATCCCGCGCAACCTCTCACCACCAAGAAAAAAAAGCACCAACATATGATATTGTAGCATCAAAATAGTACATGTAGACACGGATGTAGAAAATTTCTCCACATTAGTATGGATTGATTGGTAGATAACACGGAATCACACCGTGAAAGGCCCACCAAAACATCATATTATTAAAAATATATGAAAAAACACTTCATCATCCCGCCCACTCGCCAAACAAAATACTCCCTCAGTTCCAAAATATAAGGTGTAATTTCTTTAAAGTCAAATTTATTTAACTTTAACCATATTCTGAGCCAGCTAAGAAAATGTCGACATCCACAATTATAAGCAAATAAATTAATCCCTCCGATATATTTTACTTTTCACCGAAACAGTTGTATCTAGATGTATTTTAGTGCTAGATACGTCCGTTTGAGCGACACGTAATATGAATCGGAGGGAGTATGAAAATTCATTTCATGATTAATCTAACGTACCAATTTCATACTATGGATATTGATATATTTTCTCTTTAAATTTGCTCCAACTTAAAGAGGTTTGACTTCACAAGAAAATAATACACCTTATATTTTGATACAGACGGAATAAATTCTTTAAGAGAATTCGACAACACAAACGGTGCAGCAAAGCGTGCTCAACTCTTCTAGTATTTAGTAAATCATATAATTAACGATGTACCTATATACTAGTTTTTATGGATGCCGATATGCCCCGAACGTTTGGGATTAGACCATGGCAAAACGAACGTTTTTGTGGCAGTTTATGCTTGTTTACCATGACAAGTTTAGTTGGTAAGCATGGAAAATTCGCCATTAATTTTTTTTGCCAAAAAATTGTCGTGCTCATAAAAACAAATTGCCATCCTCGCCAGGGTTAAAAATTTCAACGAAATTTCAGTGAAATTTCCGAAATTTCACATATTTCAGTGGGGTCCGAAATATTTTTAATACCGAAATTTCTAGGCATTTTCAAACTGATTTTAAAATAAATTTAAATTATGTCAAAATTCATTAAAATTAACTGAAATTTGAAATCGCAATATCCGAAATAATTTCCGAAATATGCGAAATTTCCGAAATTTCGCATATTTCAGTGAGGTCCGAAATTATTTTGTTTCCGAAATTAAAAACCTTGATCCTCGCTTCAACTAAAATTGCTTTCAAGAGATGTAGAACAATCAAGCCTACTTTCTCGTGTTCCATCATCTCAGTGTTTGCCATCTGGAATGCATCCATCGGTTCCACTGTCCAGTATTCTGCTTGAAAGAACAAGCCCTGATCAGTGTCAACCAAATCATCATCCCGAGGGTGCACCGGGTTCTTCAGCACAACTCTTTCTGGAGGCATCAATGATGTTTAATCATCCACTAGTTGGTGATGAGCCAGTGAATTGAGTTGCACAGATTGAGGTTATACATTGACTCGCTTAATAAAACCCACGAACTAAAGGCTTGCTATTTCTTCTAGATCATGTATATCTTGATTTTGAATTTCTTACACTAGTTCCGGGATTCATCTTGTTCTTAGTTTTTCACTTATGGCTGATGATTTTCGGGCTAAATTCATATCTTCTTCTGGAGCACAAGGTATTGAGCATTGACTATATATAGGCCATTTGATGTCCAATAAATGAATATGCTGACATGATTTTCAAACACCCGTTCCAAATCTCCATCGCTAATGATAATTACTTTGATCTGCAGCTAGAGCCCACAGCCCTCCAAATAACCAGAGACCCCAGCCTTCTCAGCAAGTTCCCACGAGGCCTTCAGCGGTGGCATCGACTGCATCACCAACTGCGTCGTTGACAGCTGGTCGACCAACAGTGCCGATACATCATGTCCAACCATCATCATCGCCATCTTCACAAGTGGCTAGGAAAAACATTGTCAGATTAACATCACCTACTTTTAGTCTTGCGCCAGTTCTGCCACGAGGAAGATTTGGAGTCCAGTGTGAACTAGCACGTGCACCTGCTCCTCATCTTCAGCACAGGCTGCCTCCACAAGTGCATTCGATGGCATCTGCAAATCAACAGCAGCTTCCAATTAGGGTGGAGAGCATGTCTGCAAGGATACGGTCTACCCCTGTGACTCCAATAAATATAAGACAATCATCACCGTCAAGCTTGCACCCAAGTTCACACCCCAGTATACCTGCACCCTTGGGGCCATCAAGTTCACATCAAATTCAGCAGGTTCCACCACTGCCATCAAGTTCATAGCCAACACCCCTGCTGTCGCCAATATCTTCGATTCCAAATCCAGTTCTGCCACTAACATCACCACAAGGTTCGACTACGACATCTAGCGCTGCCTCAGCTGCGTCGAATATGTTGCCAAGTAGGGATGTTGGCCCTTCCGCATCAGGCACGCCGCCGTCAGACTCTGATTCAGCATCACTGGATGAATGGCTAACGGGAAAGCTTGGGCTGCGCAATGACGCCCCTGCCGTGGCCGCTCGTGTAGATGTGGTATGCCTATCTGACGATGAAGAGACTGGTATGTTGACATTTCCTCGACAGAGTATAACATGTTGCTTGAAAAATTTCACATCTCAGGATAGCATGCACCATTAAAAAGATACAAATGATAATTTAAATATCATTATCTCAGGTGCAAATGACACGCGAATGAGTTGGTTATCTCAAGTGCGGCCATTCTTTGTTTTCTATCTTCTTCCATAACTCTGTCACATCACATTTTCATCGTCATGAACCCCCTCCCAACACCTTCTCCTGGGGCATTGGATGAAGGGCTTTCTTCCTTGACTGCTTGCTCAGTGACCGTACCAAGTTTGCCAAAACCATGGAGGTGTGCTTAAACTTGACCAGCATCGACGACATACGGAGGCAGATGTTGTGGTGTTGAAGGCGGCGAAGGAGGAGTTGATGACGCTGACACCTGACCCAGTCAAAGGTGCTATGTCAGCGGACATACTGCGCCAGGCGATGGATGAGGCCGAGTCCAACGATGCTAGTCAGAGAGCCAGATGGGCCAAGTGCAGGCAGTACAGGGCTCCTCAAGACCAACCGGGCCAGGTGTGCATTCAATTCATCCAACGAGCAATGTGTGTGTATGTGTGTGTGTGAGAGAGACGATAGAGAGAGAGTCTTATCTCAATGTACAGTTAGTAACGGCCAGCCGTTGTTTGCCGGCGGAGTAGGGAATTCCAGCAAGGCAACGACGCAGCCTGTAGCGATGGGTCTAGTGAGTGAGTAGTGATGACGGACGGGACAAGGTGTGCGCCGCCGGCCACATAAGCAAGGGTAAAGATTAAAGGGCCTTTCGGTTGTGTATGTAACTGGGGCTGTGCATCGCCGGCCATCAGCAATTTTCACTCGACTTCTTTCTCTTCTCCCATCCCACTTGTTTGAGAATAAGACCAAACCTGCTTCACACAGTTTGTTCTTGTTTTTTCTACCCAGTTAGGGAATCTTTAACGGAGACCCATACATTTCCTTCCACATCCGTCCGTAGACACGGATGTGGGAACCGCCATGCAACCGTAGCCGTATACATTTTGACAACAGTTCAAACCAACCGGACAAAATTCATGCAAACACGGCCGTATTTCATACAAATCGAACGAAAACGTTTACATTTTAAACTTATTTCAACTAAAAAAGATAAAACTATGTGCACATATGGTTTCTCTGAGCTCCACTTCCACGACACGGATACACTCCTCTTCCACCACTCATAGGAGTGGAACCGCAGACTGATGCTTCAGCCGGAGGGGGGGGGGGGGGGGGGGGGGGGGAGCTCCTCTGCTTCCGTGGAGCCCAGACGGAGGCCGCCGTTGGTCTAAAATAAAGAACCGGGCAGGTCGCCGGCTGTACAAGGCGGCGATGCACCGGCGGCGGTGGCCCACATGGGATACAAGCTGCGGTGGCCTCTCGTATTCTACTTTCCCTCGATGTTGGCGGCGGACGCGGACACGCTGACCACCGACTCGTTGATCTCCGCGCAGCTGGCTTCTTTCTCTGCCGGCAGGGCGCGGTAGCGCGCGTCGACGGCGGATGGCGCGGTCGCGGGCACGGGAGGCATGGTACGATGCGGCGTCGTCGACGGCAACAGCAATGCCATGCTGTCGTGCTCCCCGCCGTACCGGCCTGGAGCAACTTGCCACTCCTCCGTGAGCTGGCTTGGAGTGGCGACTTGCTGAACCACACGTCTGCTTGGAGCGGCACCTTGCTCTGTCGGGCCAGGCGCAGGAGGTGGAGTAGCAAGCTGCCTCGCTCGTATCCGGCGGGCTCGGCGGGCCATCCAGGTGACTTTTATGCCGGAGAACCGCTCGTCCTTCTCGTAGGATTGCATCGAAAGAGTGGAGAAGGAGCAATTGGGGAACATACTTGGTGGTGCGATTTTTTCCCGACACCTGACCTCGTTTAAATAGAGGGCGGACATGAGGAGCTTGCCCGACGTTGCGATTAATGTCTGCCGGCTCATGAACGAATGTGTGTCGGAAGAGCGCGTGGTCGCGTGTCCGGACTCCCGTAAAATCCTCCGCGTTTGTCTCCAGTTTGCGGGAGAAAGTACATTCGAATCACGCCGTAGACTAATACATGACCGTGCTGAATGGCTTTCGTGATCCGAACAACACGGTTCAGACACATGCAGGAGGTTTACGGATCGATGTTGAATATGCCTTAATAGTATAGCCTCTCCTTTAGAGAGCATACATAGGATGAAGTTCAATATAAAATAAATTTATTATCATTTTGCGTATCCTATATAAAGGGCCTGCACCCCGGTATGGCCTCTCCAGAGAAGAAACAAGCTAGGAGAGCTCTAGAGAGTAGGGAGAGAAAGAAAGACGAGTCTTGCTTGGCATCACACGCCTCCTCCAACGCAGGTAGAGAGAAAGAGAGAGTTTTGAGACCCAATGGCGAATCATGTTCATGTTGCGTCCATGTTCGCCCTCGCATTGCTTCTCGGAGCTTTCGCCTCTATCCCACAAAGTGATTCCCCTTCTCTCTCTCTCTCTTCAAATGATTGGTTACAGAGTATTTTTTCCATGGAAGTCATGTAGGGAGTCGTCAAACGCTCTTATATTATGGTACGTTAACCTTAGATTTCATTAAGAGAAGCATTAGCTCGCTAGGTACGTTAATCCCAGACATACGTTAATCAAGAGTACGTCTTGAATTTTACCGCACGCACCAAGATGAAAGCACGTGTGATCGACCTTCGGTGTGTTTTTTTTAAGGAAAAATAGTTGCGAGAAGTAGGTATTCCGCAGGGAAATTAAAATCTTAAAATAATAAAAATGACTTTTCTATAAAATATTGAAAGAGGTATAGGTTTTCCACGAGGGAATGAAAACGATACTTGTAGATAGTTTCAACTGTTTAACTAAAAGCATCAATCAAAAGCTTGCAAATGAAGTCTCCAAATGTTTGGTGAGCATGCATGTCAGTTAGCCATCTTTTTACAAAGTCAGAAGGTTGAACTAACGACCTATACAGAGCTAAGCCAGTGTCTGTTTCTACGGTGCCATGTTAATTACCTACTCCTAGAAAGTTTCTCTTCTTCCCTGCATGCAAAGTTGTGTGTGCATGGCTTGACACCAATAATGCTAGACCTACGTAGAGCATATACGTAAACTTACGAAACGTTCCAAACTAATCTAAACACCCGCCCTGATTTTCAGGGGGTGGGCCCCTACCTCCCCTAAACACCAATCCTATTCTTCCACATTAATTGGTGAGTACGTAAACTTGAGTAATTACTTTACGTAAGTCTAGCATTGCCCGCTTGACACACACACACTAGGCAGGCAGTGTCGCCCTAGCAGTGTTGACGCGAGACTAGCTACCCAGTACCCCGGTACTGCCACTGTTCCATTCTTTTAAGTTTAACGAAAATGATCGCACCAGATGCCCTAGCTAGTAACTGACTCATTTGCAGTCCTTTGTACTCATCATATCTTCAAAGTGCACCTGATCGATCTATGGTACAGGACGCCATCAAGTCACTGGCCACTAACTAACTATAACCCATGCCTTGGTTCTGCTGGCCTTTCCATGTTTGATCTGCTCTGAAATGGGTTGGAAGGAACTATGATTTGCGTACTTTTTGTAATAGTCAAATATATATATATATATATATATATATATATATATATATATATATATATATATATATATATATATATATATATATATATATATATATATATATATAACCTTCGTCCCCATTTAGTTGTCTTAAATTTATCTAGATATAGGTATATCTAGACACAAGTATCGAGACAAATTTAAGACAACAAATTTGAGATGGAGGAAGTATTATTTGTAGTTCCTTTTCCTTTTTGTCCGTCGTACTCCCTTCTTTTCGGCTTAAGGCGGTCATCTTAAAATTTTCAGATTTTTATTATATTAAGTACAATTTGAGTCAAAGTGCTTTGAGTCTCACACCACATTTATTTCATAGAGATAAAAGAAAGGGAATTAGTGGTCATGCATACATCTTAGTCTACATGCATCATGCAAATCCAATAAGAGGGAGGCTGTTACACTTATTGCTTCGGGAATCGGATATGTAGGAAATATTTCGTAAGACAATTTTGTATCCATAAAAATTCGTGCCATCCACTCATAGTTTACCTTGGTTGATGAGATTACAGATTTGAGCCCTCTAAACCGAAAGGAAGAGAGTATCTCCGTAACTTAACATAAAACTTTTTTAACACTCTAAAAAACAATATATAAGTCAGGACATCAACCACTAGAGTCTAGAGGGTGAAACAAATAAAAGAAGTTATGCAAACCTAGAAGCTACACGCATCCATGCATGCGTACAAGATTTCAGTTAAATGTCCTTTTCGGGGAGATCCCTAGCCACAGGTGAAAGGGCTGCTACTCGCTTGCTGTGCTTTCATGCATGGCCGTTATTATATTCTTGCTTAGGGCATCTTGAACACTGACCCTAAATCGGACATCGTATCAGTGCACAAATCAGTTCAGACCGATTGAGATACAGCTCCCACCATAGCTAATACACACCTTCTGCCATTTGGTGTCGGGAAAGAGAGAGAGAAAGAGAGAGAGAGAGAGGGGGGACGCAGTGCATGGTAAGTGGCGGCTTTTGGTTCGTGATGTGGATGTTTGGACTTCTGCAAAACCCCCTTCGTTTGGCTTTGATTTGTGGAAAACGGACGTCCTAACGGGCCGACGGACGGATGCGGGACTGTGTTGGGTGATAAACTGCGTCCAAACAACTTGGTCCGAATACTTGCGAAAGGTTTGAGAGTCCGCCTTTAAAAATATCCTTATTGCTTTATGAATTTCCTATGGCAATGGAGTACTACTACTTGGTGTAGAAGTAAATAATTTTGCATTGCATGTGACTGCCTGTACAATAACAGGTTATTTTCTCAAGGTTTACTAACCAAAGTTACATGCATGTACCTTACGCGCATGCAGGCGTCGAGTCCATCGGGGTGTGCTACGGCATGACCGCCAACAACCTGCCGGCGGCGAGCACCGTCGTGGGCATGTTCAAGTCCAACGGGATCAAATCGATACGGCTGTACGCCCCCGACCAGGCGGCGCTGCAGGCTGTCGGCGGCACGGGCATCAACGTCGTCGTCGGGGCGCCTAACGACGTCCTCTCCAACCTCGCCGCCAGCCCGGCGGCGGCCGCCTCGTGGGTGAAAAGCAACATCCAGGCGTACCCCAAGGTTTCCTTCCGGTACGTCTGCGTCGGAAACGAGGTGGCCGGCGGCGCCACCCGGAACCTCGTCCCGGCAATGCAGAACGTGCATGGTGCGCTCGCCTCCGCCGGGCTGGGCCACATTAAGGTGACCACGTCGGTGTCGCAGGCCATCCTCGGCGTGTTCAGCCCGCCCTCCGCCGGGTCCTTCACCGGAGAGGCGGCCGCGTTCATGGGCCCCGTGCTACAGTTCCTTGCCCGCACCGGCACACCGCTCATGGCCAACATTTACCCGTACCTGGCTTGGGCTTACAACCCGAGCGCCATGGACATGAGCTACGCTCTCTTCAACGCGTCCGGCACCGTGGTTCAGGACGGCGCCTACGGGTACCAGAACCTGTTCGACACCACCGTGGACGCCTTCTACACGGCCATGGGCAAGCAAGGCGGCTCCAGCGTGAAGCTGGTGGTGTCGGAGAGCGGGTGGCCGTCCGGCGGCGGCACGGCGGCGACTCCGGCCAACGCCAGGTTCTACAACCAGCACCTCATCAACCACGTCGGGCGCGGCACCCCCCGCCACCCGGGCGCCATCGAGACCTACATCTTCTCCATGTTCAACGAGAACCAGAAGGAGAGCGGCGTGGAGCAGAACTGGGGACTCTTCTACCCCAACATGCAGCACGTCTACCCCATCAACTTCTGATGTGCGTAGCTAGTCTACGTATAAGAGCGTGTATGCCGTACGCGTATGTGCACATTATTTGTCGTGTATATGTGCACATTATTTGTCGTGTATGCCGTACTAGTGTATGTATGATTTACGATGGAAGGAACTATATATTGTATGGTTCAAAATTTCGTCAAGATTTGACGAAATTTGTCCGAAAACAATATGAAATATATCGGCGAGGACCCAAGTATTCCTATATTTTTGATCCGGTCCAACTTCAGAATTCAAATAACAAAGAAATAATCACATGGACATGGACATGGTACTTGAGCTCGTAAATAGATACGCTCGGTGTCGATGTAATGAAACATCAGCCGGACACGTGTCTGTAACGCGTGGCCTGTTGTTAAATGTAAAAGTGATTACATCATCTGATTTCATAGGTGTCGATGTAATAAAA
Source organism: Elymus sibiricus (assembly GCA_039707655.1). NCBI lineage: Eukaryota > Viridiplantae > Streptophyta > Magnoliopsida > Poales > Poaceae > Elymus > Elymus sibiricus. The sequence goes on from CM077675.1 coordinate 529,968,878, forward strand.
CATCAGCCGGACACGTGTCTGGAACGCGTGGCCCAGATCGATGTTGTTAAATGTAAAAGTAATTGAATGAACATCATCTCTATATATATATATACAAATTTGTACTACAACCGGGTGTAGTTAACCCCTGCCTATTTGCCCTCCACGTGCCCCATCCATCCCGCCTAAGTCAACAAGGTGATGGATAAGGTTGTTAACGGGGGTTGTACAATCCAATGGCCAAGTAATTTAACTTTTATAATTAAATAATCCGGCAAGGAACTCGCTGGTCAACCACCTCCTGGATTCTTGGCTACGTACATCTAACAGATTTTTTTTTATAAGGATGTGAAGTTGACGCCGATTATTCTTTTTAGGTGGATGGATATTTAAACTTTTGTGGAGTATGGAGTACTAACAATTTTTTACATGGAAATTCTTAGCGTACAGAATATGTGCCATAAGAAAGTACTCCCTCCGTTTCTATATATAAATCTTTTTAGAGGATTCATTAGGGGACTACATACGGAGCAAAATGAGTGAATCTACACTCTAAAGTATGTCTATATACATCCGTATATAGTCTTCTAGTGAAATCTCTAGAAAGACTTATATTTAGGAACGGAGGGAGTAGTACTTTTCTGTGTATTATATAGTTCATTTTTGAAGAATCCAGCGTACATACTACTCCCTCCGTTCCTAAATATGTCTTTTTAGAGATTACACTATTGAACTACATACGGATGTATGTAGACATATTTTAGGATGTAGGTTCACTCATTTTACTCCGTATGTAGTCTCCTATTGGAATGCCTACAAAGACTTATATTTCGGAACGGAGGGAATATATACTACTTTTATTTGTAGTATAGAGTATATTTTAAAAAATTAGTATGGAGTATGTCTATATTTTATTTTATAGTGGGAGTATAAACAGTACTTTTGGGAAGGGAGTACAATTTATATACTGTATTTTCGAAGTAGTATGGAGTATATAGTACACACAGTGAGCTGTAGTATGGAGTATGTACTTATATTTTCAGAAACGGGAGTATATATAATACTACCATTTTTTAGGAAGGATGAAGTTTATATAATTTATTTTGGAAGTAGTATGAAGAATGGAGAATATTATATAGTTTACAGTGCAGCACATCTAGCTTGAGACATTCGACATAGAGTACGTACAGATGCTTATCTCAGGCATGCATGCATTACTAGGGAGGTAACAAGCATCCATCGATGGATATTCTTTGTAGGTGACTAGTTTTTGGGCCGATGTGAATTCGTGCTCTAGGTTCAACAGCCAACAAATATAGGAGCTCTTTCTTTCATTTTGAGATGCAAATTAATATAGCTCAGTATTTAATATCTCCTTTTCTAGAACTGGAGTATGGAGACGTCGTCACAATATACTACTTCCTCCGTCCCAAAATAAATGACTCAAAAATGACTCAATTTTGTAGTACTAACTTTAGTACAAAATTGAGTCTTTTTTGAGTCACTTATTTTGAGACGGAGGGAGTATCTGCAAATAAAAGAGAACGTTTGTATAATCCATAAAGAAGGAGCATTCTCCATTTGAAAGAGAGTACATATAAACGACAGTATATCCTCCAGAAAGAAGCATCTCTAAATGAAAAATAGTATGTACTCCCTCCATCCGAAATTCTCGGTCTCACCGAATGCCTAGGGTTGATCTGGTTTTCAATCTTGGTACTCCCAATTCCATATTCTCGGTTACACCGAGTTTCCCTGTCAGCTGACAGTTGAGGAACTCGGTGACACCGAAAATTTAGAATCGGTGTCACCGACAGCAAAGGGTATATATGTTGTGGACCCGACGCTTTGAAAATCAATCCTCAAACCGTCGCGCCCCAAAACCCTACGCTGCCGATTCGTGACCCCTGGTCGTCGCCTTTGCTTCCCCGAGCGTCTCCGCCGCTAGGATCCTCGCCGTCGACGGGCATCTTCACCGCCGTCGCCGCCGTAGCGGATCCGTCGCCAAGTTAGGGTACGGATTCGATTCTTCTTGCGCTCCCCATCTGATTCTCGCGCAATGAAGTTAGATTTATCTATAAGACACAGATTGCAAACCTCCCTATCCTCTAAAAGGTTCCTATAGATTAGCGAACGATTGATTTTTTAGGTTTTGCCATCCGCCACATGAATCTCGGTAGAACCGATGCAAAATAATCGGTAGCACCGATTTTATTTTCTGGCCAGCTGAGAACACCTCGGTGGAACTGAGTACTAATTCTCGGTGTGACCGAGAATAGTGCCAATTTTCGGGAAAGCAGGTTGTTTGTCTCGGTGGGTCCGAAAATTTTGTCTCGGCTGTACCGACATACATTTGGCAGAATGCAAAATTTTGAGAAATCTTAGTTCAATCTTTCAAAAACAGCTGCATTTTGTGATGACTCATCTTCTTCTACTCCTCTATATTCTATTCACAGGGTCAGTATGCCAAGTGCTGAGGACAGTGAGAACAACTTCCAAGAGCAGAATATTGTCACGAGTTCAGGCACTAGTCCCGAGTCTAGTTCCTCTTCAGATCCAGGCACCCCCAGTTCTCATGGGTTGCCTAAGGCTGCTACTAGGGCCAGGAAGAAGCTGAATTCAGATGAGGAGGATTCAGATCTTATGCTAGAGGAAATTCTTGCCAAGAAGCAAGAGAAAGCTGCTAAGAAATCTGCTAATGAAGCCATCTCTTCAAGGAGGACTGTCAACAAGGTATATGCTATCTCTGAGGCTATGACAGCACCTGAGAGTGCTAGGGCTTCCATGACTATTGAGCCCCCAAGGAAGTCATTACCTAAGAAGGCAGGAGAGAAGAAGCATGCCAGAAAGAGGATTGTCTATGTCACTGGTAGGCAAACATCTATGTTTGAGGATCCAGAGGAGGCTGCTGGTGCTGCTGCTGAGGAGGAGGAAGAGCAGGTTGTCAAGGCCCCTCCCAAGAAGAAGCAAAAGAAGCTTATGGCAGATGCTATACCAAAGACTGGCACATCCAAGAGCACCAAGTCTGCCCCCAAGAAGGCAGCTGCTGAAAAGCCCAAGAGGACATCCAGACAGATTCCAGCTTCTGAGAAGAACAAGGGAACTACCTCCAGAGTTGAGGATGAGGATGCCATGTCTGCTTTGATGAAGCTTAGACCACACCTTCACTAGTACATAACAGGGCATTGGTCCAGGCCGGGCCAGCCCATTAGTCCCGGTTCACTCACGAACCGGGACCAATGGAGGCATTGGTCCCGGTTCGTGAGGCCAGGGGGCCGGCCGGGCCTCGTGGGGCATTGGTCCCGGTTCGTATGACCCCTTTGGTCCCGGTTCCAGACACGAACCGGGACCAATGGGCCTCGCTCCTGGCCCACAACCATTCGCCCCGGTTCGTGGCTGGAACCGGGACCAAAGGGGATCCTTTAGTCCCGGTTCCAGCCACGAACCGGGACCAATGAGATGCCTATATATACCCCCTCGCCAGCGAGCAGAGCACTCCACACTGCTCTGTTTTTCTGGCCGGCGAGGGGGGAGCTTTGTGGTGCTCTAGCTCACCTCCTATGCACATGAGGTGTTCGATGAAATGCCCGAGCCACACTTAAGCTTTCTGCTCTCGAAGCTCCTTGTCCAAGCTCCATTTTTCTCAAGATTTGTTTAGGTTTGGCGGTCCGTCCTGTCCCGTCCCCGTCCTCACCGCCGTCGATCGCCCGCGTCCATCTCGGCACCGGCACCACCGTGGTTAGCCTCTTATTCTTATCTTCTTTCTAAAAGAAAAAAGTTCTTACTTGTATCATTTAGATAGATACTTGTGTAATTTTCTTACTTTTATTATTGTTTGTTATTATATAGTGCCATGGTCATGGTATCCGCCCACGTCGGCCCTCGTCCGGTCTATGATTCGGATGTGGTATATATTATCTTTTATAACTATTTGTTTTATTTAGTGTTTATGACAATTATGCCGACCAACGTGACATAGATTTTTTAATCTAGGAGGTATGTGAACCGGAAATTCCAACCGACCCTCTTGTCGAGAGGTTAAATTTAGTTGAAAAAGAAAACGAGGATTTGAAAGAAAAATTGAAAAGAATTGAGGAGGAGAAGATGAAATTGGAGTTGCATGTTGCCGATGTCGTCGATGACCACAAGATCAAGATGGATGCAATGCGCTTGAAGATTAGAAAGATAAGAAAATATGCCATTGATAATGAGGCTTGGTATCATTATGCTGTTGGATCAATTGTTACCTTAGTTGCCATTATGATCGCATTTGTTGTTGCATTTAAATGTTTTACATAGTTGTATGTTAGTTTCAATTTATGTTTTAATTAGATGCTCTAGAGAGCTGTATGTTGTTCTATGAGAACTATGTGTGAACTTTATGTATTTATTTTTTCAATAATAACATTTGATCACTTCTCTATCCACTTCTCTATTCATTTGCCCTCGTCCGGTCTATGATTCGGATGTGGTATATATTATCTTTTATAACTATTTGTTTTATTTAGTGTTTATGACAATTATGCCGACCAACGTGACATAGATTTTTTAATCTAGGAGGTATGTGAACCGGAAATTCCAACCGACATAGAAATTCTTGTCGAGAAGTTAAATTTGGTTGAAAAAGAAAACAATTACTTGAAAGAAAAATTACAAAGACTTGAAGAGGAGAAGATGAAGTTGGAGTTGCATGTTGCCGATGTCGTCGCCGATCACAAGATCAAGATGGATGCAATGCGCTTGAAGATTAGAAAGATTAGAAAATATGCTCTAGAGAGCTATATGTTGTTCAATAATGAGAACTATGTATGAACGTTATGTATTTATTTTGGTCACTACTGTACTTTGGATTTAATGTGTTGATGAATTTCTATTAATTTGGTCACTTCTCTATTCATGATATGCACGCAGATGAACCGGCAATGGATGTACGGTGACCGACGCACCTCCGAGTATATTGAGGGCCTGCATAATTTTCTCGAAGCGGCTGAGGCAAACAAGCAGAATGGTTTTATGCATTGTCCATGTACTGTCTGTGAGAATACGAAGGCTTTCTCCAACTATAAAACCCTTCACTTCCACCTGCTTCAGAAGGGTTTTATGCCACACTATAATGTTTGGACCAAGCACGGAGAAAGAGGGGTTATGATGGAAGACAACGAAGAAGAAGAGGATGACGACAACTACCCGCCCCCTGAATACAGTGATGCTGCAATGGGGGAAGCTGAAGATCAAGAGGAACCAGACGATCTGCCCGATGATGATCTTCGCCGGGTCATTGTTGATGCATAGAGAGAATGCGAAAGTGAAAGGGAGAAGTTGAAGTTCGATCGCATGTTAGAGGATCACAAAAAAGGGTTGTACCCAAATTGCGAAGATGACAACAGAAAGCTCGGTACCACACTGGAATTGCTGCAATGGAAGGCAGACAATGGTGTATCTGACAAGGGATTTAGTTCGCTTCTGAAAATAATGAAGAATAAGCTTCCAAAGGATAACGAATTGCCCGACAGTACGTACGAAGCGAAGAAGGTTCTATGCCCTCTAGGATTGGAGGTGCAGAAGATACATGCATGCCCTAATGACTGCATCCTCTACCGCGGTGCGTACAAGGATTTGAACGCATGCTCGGTATGCGGTGCCTTGCGGTATAAGATCAGAAGAGATGACCCTGGTGATGTTGAGGGCCAGCGCACCGGGAAAAGGGTTCCTGCCAAGGTGATGTGGTATGCTCCTATAATACCACGGTTGAAACGTCTGTTCAGAAACAAAAAGCATGCCGAGTTGATGCAATGGCACAAAAAAGACCGTAAGAAAGACGGGAAGTTGAGAGCACCCGCTGACGGGTCGCAGTGGAGAAAGATCGAGAGAAAGTGGAGCGACTTTACAGGTGACCCGAGGAACGTATGGTTTGGTTTAAGTGCAGATGGCGTTAATCCTTTTGGGGAGCAGAGCAGCAAGCATAGCACATGGCCTGTGACTCTATGTATGTATAACCTTCCTCCTTGGTTGTGCATGAAGCGTAAGTTCATTATCATGCCAGTGCTCATCCAAGGCCCTAAGCAACCCGGCAATGACATTGATGTGTACCTAAGGCCATTAGTTGATGAACTTTTACAGCTATGGCATGGAAGAGGTGTATGTGTGTGGGATGAGCATGCACAAGAGGAATTTGACCTACGAGCGTTGCTGTTTGTAACCATCAACGATTGGCCTGCTCTCAGTAACCTTTCAGGACAGACAAACAAGGGATACCACGCATGCACACACTGTTTAGATGACACCGACAGTATATATTTGGACAAATGCAGGAAGAATGTGTACCTGGGGCATCGTCGATTTCTTCCGACCAACCATCAATGTCGAAAGAAAGGAAAGCATTTCAAAGGTGAGGCAGATCACCGGAAGAAGCCCGCCCTCCATACTGGTGATCACATACTTGATATGGTCAATGATTTACAAGTAATATTTGGAAAGGGTCCTGGCGGACTATCTGTTCCGACTAACGATGCGGGACGCGCACCCATGTGGAAGAAGAAATCTATATTTTGGGACCTACCCTATTGGAAAGACCTAGAGGTCCGCTCTGCAATCAATGTGATGCACGTGACGAAGAATCTTTGCGTGAACCTGCTAGGCTTCTTGGGAGTGTATGGGAAGACAAAAGATACACCGGAGGCACGGGAGGAACAGCAACGTGTGCATGAAAAAGACGGCATGCATCCAAAGCAGTATGAAGGTCCTGCCAGCTACGCTCTTACCAAAGAAGAGAAGGAAATCTTCTTTGAATGCCTGCTCAGTATGAAGGTCCCGTCTGGGTTCTCGTCGAATATAAAGGGAATAATAAATATGGCAGAGAAAAAGTTCCAGAACCTAAAGTCTCATGACTGCCACGTGATTATGACGCAACTGCTTCCGGTTGCATTGAGGGGGCTTCTACCTGAAAACGTTCGATTAGCCATTGTGAAGCTATGTGCATTCCTCAATGTAATCTCTCAGAAGGTGATCGATCCAGAAATCCTGCCAAGGTTAAGGAGTGATTTGGTGCAATGTCTTGTTAGTTTCGAGTTGGTGTTCCCACCGTCCTTCTTCAATATCATGACGCACGTCCTAGTTCATCTAGTCGACGAGATTGTCGTTCTGGGCCCTGTATTTCTACACAATATGTTCCCCTTTGAGAGGTTCATGGGAGTCTTAAAGAAATATGTTCGTAACCGCGCTAGGCCAGAAGCAAGCATCTCCATGGGCCATCAAACAGAGGATGTCATTGGGTTTTGTGTTGACTTCATTCCTGACCTTAAGAAGATTGGTCTCCCTCAATCACGGTATGAGGGGAGACTGACTGGAAAAGGCACGCTAGGAGCGGACTCAATAATATGTAGGGACGGGCATTCTTGGTCTCAAGCACACTACACAGTTCTACAGAATTCTACCTTGGTGACCCCGTATGTCGATGAACACAAGAATATTCTGCGCTCCAAACACCCGGAGCAGTGTGACGACTGGATTACATATGAACACATCAGGACTTTTGGCAGTTGGTTGCAAACACGTCTCATGGGTGACAACACTGTTTCTGATGAGTTGTACTCGTTGGCCAGGGGACCATCTTCGACTGTATTGACTTACAAAGGGTACGAGATAAATGGGAATACATTTTACACGATCGCCCAAGATCAAAAGAGCACCAACCAAAACAGCGGTGTCCGCTTTGATGCAGCAACCAATAGGGGAAAGGACACATATTATGGTTACATAGTGGACATATGGGAACTTGACTATGGACATGATTTCAAGGTCCCTTTGTTTCAGTGCAAATGGGTCAATCTGTCTGGAGGCAGGGTACAGGAAGACCCACAGTACGGAATGACAACAGTGGATCTGAACAATCTTGGGTACACAGACGAACCATTCGCCCTAGCCAATGATGTGGCGCAGGTTTTCTATGTGAAGGACATGTCTACCAAACCGAGAAAAAGAAAAGATAAGGAAGCGAATACATCATACGATGAGCCAAAGCGCCACATAGTTCTTTCAGGAAAAAGAGACATTGTGGGATTGGAGGGCAAGACAGACATGTCTGAAGATTATGAAAAGTTTCATGAAATTCCTCCCTTCAAAGTCAAGGCTGACCCAAGCACCCTCTTAAACGATGAAGATTATCCATGGTTACGACGCAATAAGCAAAGGACACAAGCGAAGAAAAAGTGAAGACTTTCTCTCCACAACTATATCATTGCAGTTACATGTCAAGAAATGAAATGCCTTTTGTAACAGATGAGTTTTCGTATGAAACCCTAATACTTCGAAAGAGATTGTCCGTTTTGTACACGAAGTGCATCCAGTTTTTGCCGTAACCCTCTCAACTTTTAAGCACATGCTATGTGGGTGAAATGATTATACCATGCCAACTTTCAACCTTTTCAGAGTTCATTTGAAGTGCTTTTCAATTTCAGAGTTATTTAGCTCAAAAAAATCAGTAAGTGCATGAAAAATACCAAATGAAGTTAGAAAGGGTTGAAAATTGATGATGTGGCTTTGAATGGTGCATTTTGAACACACAAAAAGTATGGAGTTCAAATAAGTTCAAAAAAATGAAATCCCTTTGTAACAGATGAGTTTTCGTCTGAAACCATGATACTTCGAAAGAGATTGTCCGTTTTGTACACGAAGTGCATCCAGTTTTTGCCGTAACCCACTCAACTTTTTAGCACATGCTATGTGGGTGAAATGATGATACCATGCCAACTTTCAACCTTTTCAGAGTTCATTTGAAGTGCTTTTTAATTTCTTTCAAAACATCGTGGGAGTGGAGTTCAAAAAAGAATCAACTAAAAAGTTTTTATAAACCTCTAGTATTTTTGAAACTATAATTATATAAAAATTATGCAACTAAAATTATCAAAGTATTTTTTGTTCAAAACATTAATAGCAAAAAGAATATAATGATAAAACACACTGGAAATAAATAAAGCAAAAAATAAAACAAAAATAAATAAAGCAAAAAACAAAACAAAAATAAATAAATGCAACTAAAATTATCAAAGTATTTATTTGTTTAAAAGAATGAACTAAATAGTAGAAGAAAAATACTTGAAAAAAATTAAAAAAATAAATAAAGCGAAAAACAAAACAAAAAACTGGAATTTTTTTTAAAAAAATGCCACCTACTGGGCCCGCAGAAGGCCCAGTAGGCCCACACGCAGTGACAGATTAGGCCCGGAGGCCTGCAGATGAGAGGAGCTCGAGAGGGTGTGCGCAGCAGCGCTTATAAACCACTCTCGAGCTCTCTCGGCTAGCGAGGTGGGACTAAAAATTTGGCCCCGGGCAGCACCACCCTTTGGTCCCGGTTGGTGCCACCAACCGGGACCAATACCCGCCTTTGGTCCCGGTTGGTGCCACCACCCGGGACCAATGCCACCTTTGGTCCCGGTTGGTGCCACCAACCGGGACCAAAGGTCCCTGTTTCCCGCCCTTTGGGCTGACGAAAAGAGACCTTTGGTCCCGGTTGGTGGCACCAACCGGGACCAAAGGGAGGCATTGGTCCCGGTTGGTGGCACCAACCGGGACTAAAGGCTTTGCTATATAAGCCACCGCTCAGGAATTTTTCCCCAAATTCTCACATCTCCCCCGACGCCACCCGGCTGCTCCTCGTCGCTGTCGCCGTCGCCGCCCGCTCCTCGTCGCCGTCGCCCTCTCCCATCGTCGCTGTCGCCGTCGCCCTCTCCCATCATCGCTGTCGCCGTCGCCCTCTCCCGTAGTCGCTGTCGCCGTCGCCCTCTCCCATCGTCGCTGTCGCCGTCGCCGCCCAGCCCCGTCGCCGCCCGCTCCTCGTCGCCGCGCCTCCTCGTCGCCGTCGCCCTCTCCCATCGCCGCCCCCAGTGAGCACCCCGCCTTCCCCCGAGCCCTCGCCGTCGCGCCCTCCTCGCCGTCTCCGCGCGCGTGCCCCCCCGAGCCCGCCGTCCTCGTCGCCGGCCTCAAGCCATCGCCGCGCCCCCCCAGTGAGCCCCCTTTCCCATGGTCCCCTGCTCCCCGTCGCCGCGTGCCCCCGAGCACACATCGTCGCCGGCCTCATGCCATCTGCAACTGCTCTGTTGGAAACAATTAATTTTTCTGTTGTTTATATGATGATATATATATATATATATGATATGATGATATATATATATATATAAATGAGATGTATGTTCATCTGGAGATGAGATAGATAGATAAATGGTCATGTGGAGATGAGATGTATGTTCATGTTTTTTTCATGTATATGTATATATGTTCATGTATATGTGTGTATATGTGTGTATATGTTATTCGGAATTAAAATATATGTTCATGTAGAGGGCGACGGGGAATTAAAATATATATAGATAAATGAGATGTAATTAAAAAGTCATGTATATGTTTTTTTCATGTATATGTATATATGTTCATGTATATGTGTGTATATGTGTGTATATGTTATCCGGAATGTATGTCGTTGTCGATATACCCCCTCCCCGATAACTTTGACATGAGGGGGGAGGGGGGGTCGATCGATAGGCCACCCAATCCCTAGAAAAAAAAATTCATACAGAAAACTCCGGTAATTGTGGCCTCCCGTCCCTCGATACCAACTCTCGAGGCCTCCCGTCCCTACCCGATAAACTCTCGAGGCCACCCAAACCCTAGAAGAAAGGCGTTGTCGATCTCCTACCCCCTCCCGTCCCTACCCTAGAAGTGTTGTTGAGGCCACCCCAAACCGGACGTCGGACATTCATGAGAGAGGCGGTCCGGACGTCGGACATTCATGTTTGTATATTAATTGCCATGTTGTAATATTTGCAGAAACTATGGATCCAAGAGACTTGGAACAAGAACAGTTGTTGGGGGACATAATCAACGGCGGCGGCCGTGATATCTTGTCCTTTCTCAACGACACCGATGGTCTGGAAGGAGAGGATGACGGCTCCGGTGATCGAACAATGGAGGAGGAAGGACATGATCATGATGGCTCCGGTGACCGAATGCCGGAGGAAGAAGGAGACCATGATGACGGCTCCGGTGACCGAACGGAGGAGGGAGCTGTTGCAAAGTCCGGCGAGGTATATATATTAATTAAGCCTGTGCTGACTAGCTAATTGATGCATTAATTGTTTTGGTATGTACATATATTAATTAACTCTTTTTTCTTCTTTTATAGCCCTCCGGATCGAGCCAAACTTCGGTAACGAGACGAGGCCCGAAGAAGAGGTTGCGCAAGGAAGAAAGGTTCACGATCACAGCACTCGCGCGGGATGGCCATCCGATTGAACCCAAGCGGACCAAGGACGCATTTTCTGCTCAGTGCGGAGCTATTGTTAGGGACTACATCCCGATCAGCATCAAGCAATGGAATAAGCCTAAGGACGGCGCCCCTGATGGTGATTATGTCACCGATAGACAGAAAGATGATCTTTGGACCGCTCTGAAGGCAAATTTCACCCTACCGCCAGAGGAGGATCCGAATAAGCCAGTTATAGAGCCACTGGTCAAGGCGTGTGCTCTTAAGAAGATGGCAGATCTATTCAGGAGGTGGAAGAATGAGTTGAAATCAAAGTTTGTCGACAAAGGGAAGACTCCAGAATTCACCGGCCGATTTGAGAAGATAGGTGATCACTGGCCCGCATTTGTGGCCTACAAGACATCGGACAAGAGTAAACAAATGTCAGAGACAAACAAGATCAATGCTGCAAAGAAGCAGTATCACCATCACACGGGGTCAGGTGGCTACCTCAAAGCCCGACCGTTGTGGGACAAAGCTGAGAATGACCTGATGGCTAAAAACGTCGTACCACAGACATTCAACTGGCCAGACCGTTCAAGGACTTGGTTCTTCGGGGTTGGGGGAACTTTGGACCCTGAAACAGGGAAGTGCCGTTGGACGAACGAGCAACTTGCAATACCCATGAACAAGCTTCAGGAGTATATCACCGCAGCGCAGGAAGGGACGTTCATTCCCGACAGAGAGAAGGACGAGCTGACTGAGGCCCTAGGGAATGCTGAGCACCCTGGACGAACACGAGGCACACCAGGCTCCGTTCCGTGGAAGGTTGGGTTTCCCGACGCAGGCGGTTACAGAAGCCGGGAGAGAAAGAGGAAAGCGGAGCTGAGCGAAATTCAGAAGCTGAATGCAAGACTACAAAAGCTAGAGGAAGCTGAGAGCCAGCGAGCTATCGGCCAACCATCTCAGCGGCACGAAGCTACCCCAGAAGCTACCCCGCCATCTCAGCGGAGAAGCAGCATCGCTTCCACGGAGCCCGTTCAGCCTGACTTCACGGCTCCTATCTACCCCGTGGATACTATCACGGAGGCTCAACATTGCGAGCTCATGACGAAATGGCGGAACCTCACTTTGAAGGCGGCTGTCGGCTCTGTTGCACCTCCTCAACCCAACGGAACTTTTCACTGCTCACCGATTCCACATGGCTATGCTGTTGTGATGGTGGATGAAGTAATTGAGGGATTTGAGGAGCTCGAGCTTGACCGGCCTACAGGTGAAGGAGAGAATAAGCTGGCTCGTGCTCTGAGGAGTACATCTCTATGGCAGAAGGAGTACATCAAGCTTCCAAACTGGACGCCTCCTCCGCCTCCTCCTCCTCCTCAGGCGAATCAGGGCTCTCCGCCTCCTCCTCCTCCTCCTCCTCCTCCGACGAATGATCAGGGCACACCGCCTCCTTCTCCGGCTCCTCCGACGCGTGAGGGCACTCCGCCTCCTCCTTCGCCTACTCCGACGCGTGAGGGCCCTCCGCCTCCTCCTTCGCCTACTCCGGCACGTCGGAGCAGTACGCCTCCTCCTCAGCCTCGTCGGCAACGGCAGAAGACAGACGCCGCCGCTCCGGCTCCTCCGGCGCGTCGGAGCACTCCGCCTCCTGCTCCGCCTCGTAAGCAACGACGGAAGAGAGACGCCGCCGCTCCGGCGGCTAGCAGTACAAGAAGAGGCGGGAGGGGATACAGATACGGTCCATCTCTCAAGCCTATGGAAAAGTTACCATATGAGAGGACCGAGTCTGAAAACAAGGAGATATGTCAGGAGCAATTGAGGGCCCATTTTGCAAAGAAAACTCCACCTCCGAAGGAGAAGCTAGATCCGGTGAAAGTGATGCGCACTATCGATGCCCTGAAGCGACCACCACCGCCGCCGCCGGATTCCAACTATGACCGCTGTGTTAAAAAGATATATCAAGACGCGCGGCGGTCGGGAAGTACTTCCAGTGATGCAAGGTTAGCAAAACGAAGAAGTGGGAAAAAAATTCCCCAGCTCGGCGAACAGGCGAACCAATCGTGCCCCCCGCTCAAGGTGTCTAGCGATATCGTCGCTAATCATCCGGGGATGCTGCCCGGTACCAATCCTGGTGATTACCTGAGCGATGATGTACAGTTTGAGCCGTTGGAGGTGGACGAATTCAAGTACCGGTACGGACATCCTCTCGTGAAACCTGATCATCCTCCTCTAACAACGATGATGCGAACATTGCATGAATGGTACATGAAAACCTGCCGCGAGTCAGGGAGGGATTCTTTGACGCTGATGATTAAAGAGGAGCACGACCTTGTTGGAATGGATCAGTTGAATGTTGAATTTGAGGAGATATTCCATTTATACAATCAAAAGGCCATCGACAAAACAATCGTGACTTGCTACTGTCTGTAAGTACTACTTCTGTAATTAAGTCTCTCTCTATATATAGCTCAGCTCTTTCATTGCATGTATATATAATTATCCTCACTATATTATGCAGATTGAAGATCGTCGAATGCAGAAAAGCACAAATGTATGACATTGGGTTCATTAACCCAAATATCATACATGAGTATACGGTTAAAAACAATGTCACAGACACCGAGGACAACTTGCTACAATCGTTGCTTAAAAATCAAAACAAAGGGACAATACTCTTTCCTTATAACTGCCAGTGAGTGTTACTGTCTTGTGCATATTCGGTTTCCCTTATTACTCGAGGTTATAGTAATGTAATTGATGAGTTATGCATGCGTGCGCAGGTACCACTTTATTCTGCTAGAGATTAAGCTTGAGCGGGGAGTAGTAATCGTCTTAGACTCGAAACGAAAAGATCCCCAGGAATATGCGGGCATAACTGAAATGCTCCAGAAGTAAGTTCAATCGATCATTATCGCGTCATATCGGCAACTTTGTTCATTTCCTGATATCAAGTAATTATTTTGTTTGTCTGGCAGGGTTTGGAAAGAGTTCACCGCAATTGTTCCGGCACTGCCGAAGGAACTGCGATTTACACACCCGAAAGTAAGTACTACTAGCTAGTTCCGCGCATCTCCCATTGATTCTAGTTCCATCAATACCATTTATCATGCTTGATTATCAGTTTGATTGAACTCTATTTCTCGTAAAGTGCTTGTGGCAGGAAAAAGGGAATGATTTATGTGGATACTACGTTTGCGAGTTCATCTACAACGCGACGACCCCTAAGCGGGGCTACTCTGAAAAAGAATTTCAAGTGCGTAAGCAATAATATTCACAACTTTATTTTATTACCATGATTTGTGTTGAGTTTCATTCATATATATGTATTGACCCCCTTCTTCAAATTAGACGTGGCAGATGTGGGATGAACTCCTACCACATGATCGCATACGAGCAATTCAAGAGGAATTGGCGGGATTCTTTCTTGACCACGTCATAAATAAAGCCGGAGAATACCATCTGGAATTTGAAATTAAATGTTAGGGATTGTAAGAGATCTTATATTGTATATATGTAGCTAGTAGCGTCGGATAGATATACGAAAACTTGTTGTTCGACCAATCTCTCGGAGAAGGAGAGGTCGATCACTTCTCTGTGTATATGTTCATGACGATCTTGTGTACTTAATGGTTCCTTCATTTGCTTACTAGCTAGCGTGTCGAGTTCTCTCTATAGTAGCTAGCGTCGACCAAGCACGGAGAAAGAGAGGACACTTCTCTCTATTAGCTAGCTAACATAATATGAACACCTCAATTAACCCTACAACCCCCCCCCCCCTAAACCCCCCTTTCAAAAAAAAAAACAAAAACCCCAGTGCCTTTTGGTCCCGGTTGGTGTTACAAACCGGGACTAAAGGTCCTCCTGCCCGGGCTCCCCCGCGGCGGCCACGTGGACGGCCTTTGGTCCCGGTTCGTAAGCGAACCGGGACTAAAGGTTTTGGGCTTTAGTCAGGTTTTGGGCTTTAGTCCCGACCCTTTAGTCCCGGTTCCAGAACCGGGACAAAAGGCCCTTACGAACCGGGACAAATGGGGGTTTTCCTACTAGTGCTTCCTGAACATAATGCCAGCCATCCACTTGCTGAAGACATGAAGAAGAGGAAGGATTCTGGTTTGAGGGCATGGAGAGCTGATGATCCATATGCCCAAAGGAGAAAGACAGCTGTGGACTACATATTCTACACCAAGGAGCAACAGGATTTCTATGAGACTGTGCTGCTTGACAAGAGTCCAGCTGTGAGTGATATGAGATACGTTGACTGGAAGTATATCAAGGAGAATGAAGATTACTTTCAAAGTGTTCAAGACAACTTTCACTGCATTGGCTTGGATGAGTTTGTTGGCAAAGAGTTTACAACATGGAATGATGATATGATCATGCAATTATACTCCATTGCTCATTTCTATGGAGATGGTAGAATTGTATGGATGACTGAAGGAGCTAGATATGAGTTCACTGTTGATGATTGGGATGCCATCTTAGGAGTCCCAGAGGTGCAGGATGGTGACTTGGATGTCTACTCTGAATCCAAGGAGAGCCATGATGCCATGAAGGACATGTACAATGCTATCCCTGCTGCTAACTTGAAATCTCACAAGTTAGGTTCTATCTACTTCCTCCAGGCTGGCCTCCGCACCATGAACACCATATTGAGGCATACCTTGATGCCCAAGTCAAGAGATGAGAAGATGATCCGAGGCTACTCCATCAACATGCTGATCCATCTTGACAGACACACCAGGATTAGAGTCATGGATTTGATTGTAGAGACAGTGAAGAGGGTTGCTGCTGATCAGAAGCGCTCATGCTGCTATGCACCCTATATCCAGATGCTTATCAACTCCAAGCTGGAGAAGCACATCTTTGCTCTGGACAGACCCCACTTACCCCTACAGCTAGATTTAGAGGACAACATTGTGGTGATGAACCCAGAACATCCCACATCAGTTGCAGCTCAAGCACAGGCAGAGGCAGAGGCAGCTAGAGCCACTAGTGCTCAAGTCCCTAGATCCAGGAACGAGCAGATGGATCTCTTGATCTCAACTGTTCAAGGCATGCAGAAGGACATCAAGGACATTTTGAACAATCAAAACAGTCTTGTCAGGATCTTCGAGAACAGGATCAAGACCCTTAATGACAAGGTAGATGGGCTGACCAAGACAGTCAATGAGCTTAAGAAGGAAGTTGACTCTGTGCCTCTTCCCCACTCTTCAGATGATGATGATGATGAGGATGATTCTCCTCTCAGGCCAGGCACACACTTCACCACTCAGGCCAGATCAGCCACTGTGCCAGCTTCAGATTTGAGGCCCTCTTCATCAGCACCTGCTACTGTCACCTCAGCTCCATCAGCTCCAGTTCCTCCAGTTGCCACTCCAACTCCATCCACGACATCAGCTGAGATCTTCGCCGACGCAGTTCTCTCGACTCCTTCATCAACAACCGGAGGAGATCAGCCCAAGAACGCTTAGCTATATCTCTTTGAACTTTTTGGTAACTTGTTGCCAAAGGGGGAGAAGTGTATATAGATCTTTAGGCTTCGAGTGAGAGAGCGTTTGGTTTTTATCGCTTTTTCAAAACATTTGGTCTTTTGGTTGCTTGTGTTAAACGTTTGTTGGTGTTTGATCATACGCTTAATGTGTGTTGCTACTATTTCCTATCATTATGCTACTTATGAGATGATCTTTCACCTTTGCTTGATTGTGTTGTCCTATGATATTAACTCTTATTATTCTCGCACACCACCAAGATGTATGTGACATGGAAGAAGTGCCCCATGTACCTAATCGATTGTGCATTTGCATTCAAACGCAAATTTCAAAATAATGCACAAATTTAGGGGGAGCTCTTGCTTATCACATACTTCTCAAAGCGACGATTACATTCATTGATTATATCATTGTCGAAGCTTTGATCTATATGTGGTCATCAATTACCAAAAAGGGAGAGATTGAAAGCACATTTGCTCCCTTGGTGGTTTTGGTAATTAATAACAACATAT
Source organism: Elymus sibiricus (assembly GCA_039707655.1). Lineage (NCBI taxonomy): Eukaryota > Viridiplantae > Streptophyta > Magnoliopsida > Poales > Poaceae > Elymus > Elymus sibiricus. Next base: position 529,986,091 of record CM077675.1, read on the forward strand.
AAGTCATTGAACTAATGTTTCCACTAAGTATATTTCAGGAAAAGTTCAATGATAGGATTGGCAAAAGGATTGTGGAGATTGTGGAAATACCCCAAGATGCAAGGAAATGGATTGGCAAAGCTTCAAGCAAGAAGACTCTACATTTTACTTTGTGAGAAATCACTTTGAGTCCATAGGAAAGCCAATACTATTAAAAGGGGGTAAGGTATTGTTGGTGAACAAAATGCTCATACGTGCACAAGTGATAGTCACCAAAAACACCCACAAGCTCTTCCACAAAAGTCTCTCCAAAGTCAAATATCCGAAATCGGTGCAACCAACACTTCCACTCGGTGCCACCGATTCCCATACTCAGATAGACCTAAGCCAAACCCTAGCCTTTCGGTGCAACCGATTCTGCTTCGGTGCCACCGAGTTTGGGTTGCCAACTTTCTGTTACGTGATTTCACAATATCGGTACCACCGAGATTGTTGGATCGGCGTCACCGAGAATGGGCAATCTGATCGTTGGTCACCTTATCGGTGCACCCGAGTTTCATATATCGGTCTCACCGAGATTCAAAAGTTACCACCTTTTGGTCACTTCGGTACCACCGAGATTAACACATCGGTGTCACCGAGTTGGTCATTTTGTGTGTAACGGTTGGATTTTTTGGGATGCCTATATATACCCCTTCACCACCACCCACTCGAAAGAGAAGCACTCAGAACTATTCCATACTTGCCCCATCCAGTTTTATGAGAGAGAGCCACCTACTCATGTGTTGAGATCATGCCATTCCATTCCAACCATATGAATCTTGATCTCTAGCCTCACCAAGTTGCTTTCCACCAATCCCATCTCTTCCACCAAGCCAAATCTGTGAGAGAGTGATTGTGTGTTGAGGAGTCTATCATCTTGAAGCACAAGAGCAAGGAGTTCATCGTCATTGTCGAGCCTATTACCTTTTGGAGGGTGGTGCCTCCTAGATTGGTTAGGTGTCGCTTGGGAGCCTCCTACTTCGTGTTGTGGAGTTGAACCAAGAATTTTGTAAGGGCAAAGAGATCGCCTACTTCGTGAAGATCTACCCATAGTGAGGCTAGTCCTTCGTGGACGGAAGCCGTTATGGAATAGTCAAGGTTGCTACTTCGTGGACCCTTATGGGTGGATCCCTCCGTGGACTCTCGCGACCGTTACCCTCCATGGGTTGAAGACTCCATAAACGTGGACGTACGATAGCACCACCTATCGAAACCATGGGAAAAATCATCGTGTCTATAATTGGGTTTGATCCTCCTACCCTTCCCTTTCTACTCATGCTTGTTGTTACTTTCCGCTGCTATACTCTTAGACATGCAAGTGTAGGGTGTACTTGACTTGCCATGAATGCTAAAATCTGCCAACACTAAAATTTGGGAAAATGTAGAAATTTTATTTGGTCAAGTAGTCTAATCACCCCCCCCCTCTAGACATACTTTCGGTCCTACACGGTGCCAAGACCACCAACTCCTCCTCCAAGTCCGCCGCGTCAGCCGACTCCAACCCACCTCGAGACGGAGCGCAGCGCAAGTCCGCCACATCGATCTCCGCCGCGTCAGCCGAATCCACCCCACCCTGAGACGGAGCCTAGCGCAAGCCCGCGATATCGATCTCCACCGCGTCAGCCGACTCCAAAGCGAATGAGAGCACCAAAGAAGAAACTCAAGCCTCCTGCAAAAAAGAAGTTAGCTTATGAGATGACGGAGGAGGAAACCAATGGCCAAGTGGCTTCCAAACTGAAGGCCCATTTTGGACCGAAACCGCCCCCGCCGCCAAAGGAGAAAATACCTGAGAAAGTCGTACAACACTTTGTGGATCTTGCTAAACCGGCTGTGGAGAAAAGGCGATTAGACTATGAACGGTCTATTATCAAGTCATATTATCAACAAATAAATCAGCATTCGAGCCTTACAAGTAGTAATAAATGAGGGAAAACTGTTCCTCAGCTCGGAGAACAGGCAGTGCAATCGACCCCCCCTGGCTCAAGGTGAGTACCGATAAGGCGGTAACCGACGCTAATAGAGAGATGGCTAGAGAGATGGGTATCACTGTTGAACAACTTCTAGGCATCGAGGAAGTCCCCACGGTCGATCCGAAGGAACTAGCAAGGAAATATGACCCTGGAAATCCCCTGATGAGGAGAAGCTTATATCAACGCAAATGCGCAGTTTGCATGACTGGTACCTGAGAGAAATAAAGGTCGGGTGAGAGAGCCTCATGGTGAAAGTCAAGCCAGAGCATTACTTTCATGGAAAATATGTGTGGATTGAATTTCCAGAATTTTTCCAGTTATTTAATCAAGAAGCACTCGACAAATCTCTCGTCAGTTGCTATTGTCTGTAAGTGATTTCTTTCTGTAATTTAAGTCTCTAGCTCAGCTCGTTCATTGCCTGTAATTATCCTCACTATATTCTTTTGTGTGGTATTATGCATAATAAAGATTTTTGAATTGAAAAGAGATGGAGTCTATGGCATTGGGTTCATTGACCCAAATACCATTAATGAAGAGGTGTTAAATAAGTACAAATAAGACACAGAGAATAGCTTGCTAATGTTTTCGAAGGAATAAAATACCAAATAAGAAATACTTTTTCCTTACAACTTCAGGTGAGTATTACTGTCTTGTACTACAAATTCTATTTTTGCTTACTCGATGTTAAGTGTAGTTGATGAGTTATTCATGCCCGCTTATACAAAAGCGTGCGCATATAACACTGGATCCTGCTAATCATTAGAGTTAACGAGGGAACTGTTGAAGTATTGAACTCACTAGGTAAAGAACCTGAAGAATACAGAAGTCTGTTTCTGATGTTCGACAGGTAATTTCAATCATTATCGCACTATGTCGACCTCTTTAGTTCATTTCATAATATCAAGTAATTAATAAGTACTTTATTCATTTTCTTTGCCGGGCAGGGTTTGGAAAAAGTTCATCTAAGAGGTTGTCGGTGAATGGAAACCACAGCTGAAATGGCGACGGTCCAAGGTAATTAAGTAGTACTAGCTACGTCTGCGCATCTCTTTTATTCTAGTTTCAATATCATTATCATGTTTGATTATTATCTGATTGAATTCTATTCTCGTAAAGTGTATGAGGCAGGAACAGGGGAATAATTTATGTGCATACTACGTTTGCGAAAACATTCGCATTATGACCGAAAGGAGCGGAGATGCAAGACATCGTTGTAAACACTATTCACAATTTTTTTTATCATGATCTAATATATATACACACAACTAATATATTCTAAAGATGGTGGAGATGCGGAATAGGCTCATACCAAAGGACCGCATACGAGCACTTCAAGAGGAAATGGCGGGATTTTTGCTTGAGCAGGTCATATCTCCCGACGGAGAATATACCACTATTTCACCTAATGCCTGCATGGAATATATATATATATATATATATATATATATATATATATATATATATATATATATATATATATATATATATATATATAGAAAGTCTATTCATCACCCAGGGTGTAGAATAATTTATTCTTCACCCGAGGTAATCTTACGATCATTTCATAAATAAATTACATTTAAAATACAAATAGTTACATTCATATTGATTCATTGCGTATAATTTGGCATAAGGAAAAAAAATATAGGTCATAAGACCAGAAAAATTACATTTTATGTACATTTTACACTATGTTTTTACATTTGTAATTTTACGTAACATAAAATATTTTTTACGGCGATAATATATTTTCTTACGTTCTCTTTTTACGTCTGAAATAAGACAAAATTTACGAAATGTAAAATTACGATGCATTCATGTTAAAATAGAGGGGGGTGAAGAATAACTATTCCTCACCCAGGGTGACGAATAGTCAATCCCTATATATATATATATATATATATATATATATATATATATATATATATGTGTGTGTGTGTGTATGCATGGTCGTACGAGAAATTCTATGGGCCAATGCTAGGCGCCGGTCGCGCGCTAGCCATTGGATTGGCCTCCGCAGAGCCGTTAGATGGGTGTGTTCCCATCATCTCTCTTGCCCCACGTCTATGAATCTGAGAAGGAAAAGAATACGTGGACATGGCGGCCGCCCTCCTCTGCATAGGGCAGAGCATGTCCGTTCCTTGTTGTCGACAGTCGCCGCCGTCGCTTCGCCACTCGCCGGTGTTGCCCATCCCCACCTCCCTCGCCACCTGCAAAAATCAATGGAGACCACGACATGGTCTTGCAGGCGGTGGAAGCAAAACTTGGAGCTGGTTCCAGCAAAACCAAATAACAGTGGTAGCAAAAAATACAAAATCAAGCGCTGTTCCAGCACACCAAAACCTGGTTGTAGCAAAAATTGAAGCTGGTTTCAGCAAAACCAAATAATGGTGGTAGCAACAATTAAAAAAATCAAGCGTTGTTCCAGCAGGCCAGAACCTGGTTGTAGCAAAAATTAGAGTTGGTTCCAGCAAAACCAAATAACGGTGGTAGCAAAAATTAGGAATTCGGCGTTGTTCCAGAAAACTAAAAGCCTGCTGGTAGCAAAAATTGGAGCTTGGTGGTAGCAAAATTTTGAGCTTGTTCTAGCAAACCCAAACTCTTGTGGCAGCAAAACATGCACAAGTGAGCGCTGCTTCCAGCAAATAAAAAGACCGGTAGTAGAAAAAATTGACATTGGTTCCAGCAAACAACAAAACGGTGGAAGCACCAGAGGCGTCGTCTTCATCACCCAGAAAAGTGCTGCTCGCCCATGGCCTCTGCCGCCGCCGGTTGCAGCACCGCTTCCACCACACTGACTCGTCGTATCCGTGGGAGAGGAAGGAGTCACGCGAGCGCCGCGGCGTTGGGAGGCGAGCACAACGTCGGGAAGCCACTCACTGGAAAAGATTTCCGTGTGCGGGCTGACCATGGCCGGGGTTCAAAGGTGGAGATGTGGAAAGAGAGAGAGACGGGGATAAGTGTGTGGTTGTGCTGCGTCAGGAAGGGATAAGAGAAAGCGATGTGTGTTGGGATTACGTGGCTTGCTTGTACGAGGCGCAAAGCGCGTTAACGAGCGAGGTGACCGTCCCAACATTAGGCCGGCGCACCGAAGGGAAACGTTTACCAATTCTATGATATATACGATCGGTTCTACGGGAAATTCTATTATATATGCATAACGTATACAGTATGCAGTAGCGTAAAATATGTTTGAAATGAAAAAGAATTAAATAGAAAACACAAAATGAAAAGGAAAAAGAAACAATAAACCTTAAACCCCTAAATCTTTAGTCCCGGTTGGTGTCATCAACCGGGACTAAAGGTCCCCAGCCCCCGACGCGCGCTGCCGGTCACGTGGCAGGGATTTAGTCCCGGGTCGTGACCAACCAGGACGAAAAGGTGAGGTCTTTAGTCTCGATTTGTTAATCCCAGTTGGTGAACCGGAACTAAAGGCCCTTTCCAACCAGGACTAAAGGCCATTTCTTCACAAGTGCCAGTCCAGTGAAAGCTGTTTACCTCAGCAAACCTGATCCCAATGAATGCGTCGTCTGGTAAGCACCTCAGCAGACCGATTCCAGCTAGCTAGCTTTAGCTGGTTCAGCGTGCAGTCCTTGGCGATGAATACGCCAATACCTGGACTACGCCGCTATATAATGCACATACTTGAAGTGCGCGATATATGGCACAAGCGACTGGTATATTGGCATACAAATTGTAACATCTACGCGGGCTCATTAACTTAACTTTCCTTCCGCTCATCACTCTATCAGACCTGTCTCACACTCTCGCCTCTCTCCTTCCCACGCACATCGTCGTAGTCGTCGGTCATTGTCAGGTCGCTACCGGCCCCTGCGACTGACTCGTGTCGACACCGATGGTGCCCCACTGGACGACGACACCCCTCAGAGTAAATAGCAAAAAACTATCACATTACAGACTAGTGTGACAAACACCTATCTGTTTTCTTAATTTCCTATAAAGCTACCATAAAATTGGTGGATTGTTCCAAAAAACCAAATAACCGTGTTGCTTAAAATTAATCCGGATTATGAAAACTGGGGTCTACTTCTAACTAAATCGTTTGTTTGCGGTTTGTTTTACCGTTACTCACAAGTGGGACCCAAATATAAGGTCTTCCTTCTCTCCCTACTCTTCCCTGAATTCTCTCTCTTTCTCTCGCGACTGATATGGGCGAAGCCGGCAAGAAATTCGTCGTCCTCCTGCTGCTGTCTGGTCGCCTACTCGCCGACGAATGCCGCCGTCGTCCCGACATGTGTCCCACACCTCCAGCACTCCTCTCTCCTGCCTCTGCTCCATGGACGAGTGCCTCCATAGCCGGGCATCGGGGCACCACGCCGGACCATGCCACGACTGGAAACGCCGCGCCGGAGCTCGGGATTTCGCGAGGAATGCGAAGGTGGAAGCACGGCTCTTCGAAAACTTGGCCGGAGGCTGCTGGAGGAGCTTTCGAAGCCTAGGAGGTTATCGATGAGGTCTATATAGGTCACCAACGGCCGCCTCCACCGCTTGCGGCAGTAGGAACAGCTACGCCGCCTGCAGCAGCCGGCTCGCCCTTCATGGACAGCTGCCGGCTGGAGCTCGGGGCCACCGTGCCCAGGAACAGCGGGAGCAGCAGCTCCGCCGTCGCGGCGTTCAGCAGGTGCAGCAGCCGACACTCCCTCGAGCGCCATCACCAGAGCAAGACCGGCCGAGCACGGGTCCCTTCGTCGGCTCCGGTGACAAGCTCGGCGAGGACCCGATTGATATTTTTTTGGCATGGACTCGATTGTTCTTTTAAAGAAAATGCAGGGACCCGATTGCTTTTACTTTTTTGTAGGGACATGATTGACTTTTATAAATATGTTAGGCACATATGTCATAACTTGTCAATGGTCAACCTAACTGCCAAAACTAACGGTCAACCCGATGAGTGGGCCCGACCTGTTGTAATCCTGATTAATTTTAAACAACGTGGTTATTTGTTTTTTTTTTGGAACATCCCACCAAATTTATGGTAGCTTTTTCGTAAATTAAAAAATGTAGTTTTCTGTTACCCTATCCTGTAATGTGGTAGTTTTCTGTCCCGTCAAAAAAAAAAATGTGGTTGTTTTTTGTATTTACTCACACTCCTGGTGTCGCGCCCCTCCTACCGGCCGACATCGTCCCTGCCATACCGACAACGCCATTGCCCCGGCCGCCTCCTCTGCTCCACGAGAGAGAAGACAAATGAAACAAAAAATAGCAAAGTACAAACGCTAACTCTCCTTCCAGTCATCACTATATCCCCTCTCTCACATACTCTCGCCTCTCTCCTCCCCCACCCCCCATTGTCGTAGTTGTCGGTCGTAGTTGTCGGTCATCCTCTGGTCGCCGCCGGCCCCTGTGCCTGACTCATATAGACTCTGATGTTGCCAAGCCGGACGACTGATCCCCTAGCGGCGCGCTCCTCCTTCCGGCTGACATCGCACCTGTCCGACCGACTGCGCCACTGCCCCGACCGCCTCTTCTGCTCCACATGAGGGTGGACAAATGAAACGGAAAGTAGAAAAGTACAAACGCCAGCTCTACTTCGATGTTCAGAAATTATGAAACCAAAATGTTTGAGAAAAATTGTACACACGTGTTGACGGGGTGTGTGTGGTGGAATGGATGACTGCATTTTTTGTTAGATGCGGCAAAGTGGTAAAACATGCATACCTTATTTTTAGAAAGAAAAAGAAACCTACCTGCATACCATGCTATGAACATCTCGTCGTTTGTGGTTGACGATGCTCAATCGCTGATGGAGGCATGTAGGAACTAGGAAGCTTCTTTATGGCATGACAATCTTTAATTATAAGTTCTTGATGAGACATGTATGGTTGCCTGTAAGGAGAAAAATAGTGTTAATATTCCCTTGTGCAAGGAATGGAAAAAAGTCAAAAAATGAAAACGACAGTACTAACAAAAGCGGGATTTAAAAAAGACTGACATCACTGGCTAGCTACGCCGGTGAATGCTTTTCACCTAGGAAGACATGTGCGGCCAGGTTAGCTAGAATAGCTGGCTCATGAATGAGCCTAGCTAGCATCGCTGGTGCATGAATGGCTTTCCTCGGCGATGAATCTTTCAGTACCAGCATTTTTAAACCGCTACATACGTTTCTAAGCCACCGGTGTGGTACTAATTAAACGTCCAAACCGAACCCGCGCGTTCGTTCGAGGTCCACTGTCGCTGGGCCCTTGCTGTGTTCAGCCCACCAGGTAAGTTAATTGCATATAGAAAAGAAAAACGACCCACCAGCAGCTACGCCGTTAATTTACCCCCCCTCCCCCTCCCCCCCACCCACAAAAAAAGTACATTCGTTTCCCTATTTTTTTTTGAGGGGGATTCGTTTCCCTATTTGGCGTGCGGGTCGCCTGGCGCGCAACCCCTCGCGTGCTAGGCGTTGGCATGGGCTAGCCCAACAGGGCACACGGGGACGCGGGGGTGCCCACTGCTGCGGCCGGTAGCGCCCCACGCGCGAAATATGGACTCCCGTCATTAATCGACCATAGGTAAAAATACGTATATGTGATGCCTGATTAGATTGGGCAGTATTGGGCGCCGGCGCATCAGCCCAACAGTTCGGAGGGAGTGCTTTTTACGTTGGCAGAACGGCCTGTTTTTCGTTAAAAGAAAAGGCATAGTATGTATATAGTCCGTTGTAGGAAGGAGAAAAATAGTGTCAATATATCCCGTTGTGCAAGAAAGGGAAAAAGATCTAAAATGAAAAAAGACTTACATCACTGGTTAGCTACGCCAGTGAATGCTTTTCACCTAGGAAGACATGTGCGGCCAGGTTAGCTAGAATAGCTGGCTCATGAATGACCGTAATCGGTGGTGCCTCAGCAGACATGTTCAACCAGCTAGCTAGCATCGCTGGTGCATGAATGGCTTTCCTCGGCGATGAGCATGTCAGTACCACCATTTTTAAACCGCTACATATTTTGCTAAGCCACCGGTGTGGTACTAATTAAACGTCCAAACCGAACCGAGCGGTAAGGGTTTTCCACTAACAAAAGGTCCACGGTCCTTGGCCCTCTTCTCCTCGGCCCAGCAGATAATAAGTTAACTGATCGAGCAAAAAAAAAAAAAAAAAAAAAAAAAAAAGCAGGCGGGTGCCGCCACGATCTCTTCTGGCTCCGCGACTGGTCGGAGCTTTGTGTCTCTCTGGACGCCGCCATGTACAACCACATCTGGTCTGGGCTTCTCTTGCAGATATGCAGGGAGGGGAGAAAAGGCAATGGACCGTCTCTTCGGTTGCTGCAGCCATGGTCCTCTCTCCATCCCTCTCTCTTTATATGTAAGAGCATCTACAGTCGGGCACCCCAAATCCGCCTCATATGTCCGGGCCGGCCTCTCGGACCGGTTATAATTTTGTTACCTAGACGAGCTTTTTAAAGGGGCCTCAAACACCTGGATTGACCGGCACCCCTCATATCCAGCCCAAATATGAAGCGGATATGGGGAAGGCCGGGCACGCCCGTCATGTCGGACCCCATAACCCAACCCTACAACAAATTGCCCCAAATTCTCCAAACCCTTCCTTCTCTTCCCGCCGCCCTCCAACATTTCCCGCGTCCGAGCCCTCGCTGTCTGGCAACCTTGCTCCCCATCCTCACCACCGGTCCCCATCCACCGCCGTGATGTCTTCCAGCCCGTCCCCGACCACCGCGACGGAGACGCAGTCCGCCTCTTCCGTCGGCGTCCCTTTCTTCGGTTTGTCTTGCAAGCCGGAGAACGTCGCCCGGAAGCTGCGGTGTCGCCGACAGCGAGAGAGGTAGGCGGTGGTGGCGTCACAGGTAGGTGTGGACATGATCGAGGACATGTCTCCCCCGCCACACCCGGCTACCCGCACCCCATCCATCCAAGAGACAACGCGGATTATGCCGTCCGGCACCCTTGGGATGGAGGAGGATTCGACTGCCGGCTGGGCCATTCCGGACAGCTTTCCGCTCACGCTGATGCAGGCGGCCGACAAATGTGAGTCGCCGCCGCTCGTTTGCTGCACTCCACATGTTCAACGGAATGACAGAACAAGACCGGGTACGTTTTGTTTGCTCTTGTCCGATCAAATGTTCAATGTTTTGCATAGATCACTAGTTCGCACATGATGAATGCTTGTAAACCATGATCATCTAGGAGGCTTACTTTGCAAGCATGATCAATAACAATGAAGATCCGATCGAAATGGATTATGAATTGGAGAAAACCACCGCATTTGTAGGTGGGACAACATCCGATCCCAATCCATGCAAGAATAAGAAGAAGAGCAAGACGGCTAAGGCAAGGGGTCCGGTTTTATCAAGATTTCAGGACATCTTGTTGGTCAAATTTTGGTTGGACACAACATTGGATCCAATAAGCGGCACCGAGCAAAAAGGGGACACATATTGGGAGAAGATTTGGAAGGACTATCATGAATGAAAGGAGTATGTGGAGCCGCATCCTATCGTGACCACCCGCAATGTGGCATCTCTCCAACATCGATGGGGGGTCATTCAAGGAAAAGTGAACAAGTACATCGGCTACTACTCACAAGTGATCAAACGCCCTCAAAGTGGGATGGGAGTGGCAACTCATGTAAGCTCAATTGCCTCATCTTATTGTCATTTCAATATGCTTCTTGTGTTTGCATTCTTGTGCTCATATGTATGTTGTTTGCTAGACGGCGGTGGCGGCCACTTTGTATCACAAGGTCGAGAAGTAGCCATTTGCATTTACCATTGTTCTCTTATTGAATGGCAAGCCAAAGTGGACACAAGTTGTGGCCGATCTCAAAGCCGGCAAGAAGATGAATGATGGCTCAAGCTCCCACCAATCCATTGGGTTCGACAATGAGGACGACGAGGTTGTCGTCACCAATGAAATAGCTACAATGCCAAAGGATAACCGACAAGTCATGGGAAGATGTCATCACCAACGGAAGAGCTACCGTGCCAAAGAAGGCAAGGATCTCCCGTGACACCGCGGCTACAAAAATGTCGTTCACATGGACGGGAATTTTTTGGACAACGTAGAACAAGAAAGGTGAGAGGTACAAGCTCATGTTGGATGCGCAAAACGAGAGGATGGAGTGGGACCGGATGAGGGCAGAGAGAAGGCTTGAAATTGAGAGGGAGAAGATCGAGTTGGAGAAGCAAGAGGCGGCGATCAAATGGGAACTCGAGAAGGCCAAGACATTTGGAGAGATTGATCTCGAGAAGGCGAAGGATGTGAACATCATGTTGATGAAGAAACCGTCTTGGATGAGCATGCCAAGAAGTGGCTTGCGGAGAAGAAGAAAAAGATCAATGACCGTAGGGCGCTGGAGGCGGCTGCGGCAGCGGATCAGGCGGCCAGGATGCAGGCGGAGCATGCAACCCGGATTTAAGAAATCATATACCAAAATAATATATCTAAATAAGGCGGAGAACGCGGCCAGGATGCAGGCGGAGCACGCAGCCCGGATCAATGTGAGAAGCAGGAGTTCCTTTTCACTTTATTTAAGAAATCACATATACCGAAATAAGTGATAGTGTGCTTTTGTGTCGTTCCTAACTTCGGCTAATCTACAGAATTTCAATGCCTAATCTGTTTTTATGTCTCATGACAAAATGGGCCACTTTGCAATAACTTGCTCTAAGCTTAGCTATTTAGAAACGAAAATTAAAATGCCATCTATCCATGAGTAAAAACTAAAAAGTCTTCAATATTCTTCACAAAAAAAGAAGGATCTTACATTGGTGGCTGCCGGGCCCGGACATAATCGTTGTGGCGGGGATTTTCGAACTTATGGTAGGGGTTTGGTGTGCCCGTCTCAGCTAACTCGGCCTCTTCTTTTTTCCATATCTTCCTCTTCCATGGGTAACCACGACTTTTGATGGGGTGGACACCAATGTTTTTTCCCTGCATATCTCTACCATCATCTGCCATAGGCTGGGTTATAGGACTTTCAATATTCGCCGTGAACTCATCCCATTCTTCCTTGTCAATCATAGGCCACATCTTATGAAACTATTCATAATCTTTTTTATCTTTCTTTTGTGCTACTTTGGCCTTACATTTCCAGTTACTCAAAATTCTAGAAAATTTTGAGATGGCTCTGTTATTGACCCTTTTTTCTCACATTGATCCTCATCTGGGAACTGGTACCGCGTGTGCGGCTTTCTTATGAGCAGTTCTCGCAGTTGCGCATTGTGTGCTGATTTCAGATTGATTTCATTAATGCTCACCGTCTCTCAAATGTTGCAGCCTAGGTTATTACTATGTCCTACAACAGCCTTCTCAGGACTAAGAGGCATACTTGTCGCCTCAGACATGAGAGTGATAACAATACCGGTCATCTGCATGCAACGGTAACCTGTAGGACCGAAAGTATGTCTAGAGGGGGGGGGGGTGATTAGACTACTTGACCAAATAAAAGTTTTGCCTTTTCCCAAATTTTAGTGCTTGCAGTTTTAGCATTCATGACAAGTCAAGTACACCCTACACATGCAAGTCTAAGAGTATAGCCGCAGAAAGTAACAACAAGCATGTATAGAAGGGATAGGGTAGGAGGATCAAACGCAGTTGTAGACACGATGATTTTTTCCCGTGGTTCCGATAGGTGGTGCTATCATACATCCACGTTTATGGAGTCTTCAACCCACGGAGGGTAACAGTTGCGAGAGTCCACGGAGGGCTCCACCCATAAGGGTCCACGAAGTAGCAACCTTGACTATTCCATAACGGCTTCCGTCCACGAAGGACTAGCCTCACTATGGGTAGATCTTCACGAAGTAGGCGATCTCCTTGCCCTTACAAACTTCTTGGTTCACTCCACAACACGAAGTAGGAGGCTCCCAAGCGACACCTAACCACTCTAGGGGGCACCACCCTCCAAAAGGTAATAGGCTCGGTAATGACGATGAACTCCTTGCTCTTGTGCTTCAAGATGATAGACTCCTCAACACACAATCACTCTCTCACAGATTTGGCTTGGTGGAAGAGATGGGATTGGTGGAAAGCAACTTGGGGAGGCTAGAAATCAAGATCCATATGGTTGGAGTGGAAGATCTTGACCTCAACACAAGACTAGGTGGTTCTCTCTCAGAAAACTGGATGGGGCAAGTATGGAATAGTTCTGAGTGCTTCTTTTTCGAGTAGGTGGTGGTGAAGGGGTATATATAGGCATCCCCAAAAATCCAACCGTTACACACAAAATGACCAACTCGGTGACACCGATGTGTTAATCTCGGTGGTACCGAAGTGGCCAAAAGGTGGCAACTTTTGAATCTCGGTGAGACCGATATAGGAAACTCGGTTGCACCGATAAGGTGACCAACGGTCAGATTCCCAATCTCGGTGACGCCGATCCAACAATGTACCGATATTGTAAATTTGCTTAACAGAAAGTTGGCAACCTAAACTCGGTGGCACCGGTATGGAATCGGTTGCACCGAAGTGGCTAGGGTTTGGCTGAGTCTGTCTATGGTTAAGAATCGGTGGCACCGGGATGGAATGTTGGTTGTACCGAATTTGAGTATGTGGCTATGGACAGACTTTGGTGGGAGAGCTTGTGGGTGTTTTTGATGACTATCACTTGTGCACGTATGAGCATATTGTTCACCAACAAAACCTTACCCCCTTTTAATAGTATTGGCTTTCCTATGGACTCAAAGTGATTTCTCACAAATGTAAAATGTAGAGTCCTCTTCCTTGAAGCTTTGACAACCTATTTCCTTGCATCTTGGGGTATTCCACAATCTCAACAATCCTTTTGCCAATCCTATCATTGAACATTTCCTGAAATATGCTTGGTAGAAACATTAGTTCAATGACTTATATGTTGTTATAAATTACCAAAACCACCAAGGGAGCAAATGTGCTTTCAATCTCCCCCTTTTTGGTAATTGATGACAACATATAGATCAAAGCTTCGACAAAGATATAATCAATGAATATAATCGTCGCTTTGAGAAGTATGTGATAAGTAAGAGCTCCCCCTAAATTTGTGCACTATTTTGAATTTGCATTTGAATGCAAATGCACAATCGATTAGGTACATGGGGCACTTCTTCCATGTCACATACAACTTGGTGGTGTGCGAGAATAATTAGAATGAGCATCATAGCACAACACAATCAAGCAAAGGTGAATGATCATCTCATAAGCATTAAAGATGATAGGAAATAGTAGCATCACACATAAAGCGTATGATCAAACACCAACAAACGTGCATCACAAGCAACCAAAAGATCAAATGTTTTGAAAAAGCAAATAAAAACCAAACGCTCTCTCACTCGAAGCCTAAAGATCTATATACACTTCTCCCCCTTTGGCAATAAGTTACCAAAAAGTTCAAAGGCATACATCTAAACGTTCTTGGGCTGATCTCCTCCGGTTGTTGATGAAGGAGTCGAGAGAACAGCGTCGGCGAAGATCTCTGCAGATGTCGTGGATGGAGTTGGAGTGGCAGCTGGAGGAACCGAAACTGATGGAGCAGGAGCTGAGGTGATAGCAGCAGGAGCTGATGAAGAGGGCCTCAAGTCTGGAGCTAGCATAGTGGCTGATCTGGCCTGAGTGGGAAACTGTGTGCCTGTCCTGAGAGGTGATCCATCCTCATCATCATCAACATCATCATCTGAAGAAGTCTGAGGAAGAGGCACTGAGTCAACTTCCTTCTTGAGCTCATTTACTGTCCTAGTCAGCCCATCCACCTTATCATCAAGGGTCTTGATTCTGTTCTCAAAGATTCTCACAAGACTGTTCTGGTTGTCCAGAATCCCCTTAATGTCCTTGGTTAGGTGTCGTTTGGGAGCCTCCTACTTCGTGTTGTGGAGTTGAACCAAGAAGTTTGTAAGGGCAAGGAGATCGCCTACTTCGTGAAGATCTACCCATAGTGAGGCTAGTCCTTCATGGACGGAAGCCGTTATGGAATAGTCAAGGTTGCTACTTCGTGGACCCTTATGGGTGGAGCCCTCCATGGACTCTCGCGACCGTTACCCTCCGTGGGTTGAAGACTCCATAAACATGGACGTACGATAGCACTACCTATCGGAACCACGGGAAAAATCATCGTGTTTACAATTGCGTTTGATCCTCCTACCCTTCCCTTTCTACTCATGCTTGTTGTTACTTTCCGCTGCTATACTCTTAGACATGCATGTGTAGGGTGTACTTGACTTGCCATGAATGCTAAAATCTGCCAACACTAAAATTTGGGAAAAGGTAGAAATTTTATTTGGTCAAGTAGTCTAATCACCCCCCTCTAGACATACTTTCGGTCCTACAAGTGGTATCAGAGCTTTGGTCTCCATTGCATTGGTCTCACAACCTAGGAGAGTATGGCGTCTAGTGAGGGAATTTATCACCGTAGAGGTCCGTACTTTGATGGCACAAATTTTGCTAGTTGGAAGCACAAAATGAAAATGCATATTCTTGGTCATAACCCTGCCGTTTGGGCTGTTGTTCGTGTTGGCTTGCAAGGTGAATTATTTGGTGATGGAAAGGAACCGGATCGTGAAGCAACCGCGGATGAATTGAAGATGTTGCAATACAATGCTCAAGCATGCGACATTCTCTTCAACTGCCTATGCCCTGAAGAATTCAACAGCCGTCTTGAGAATGCAAAAGAGATTTGGAATACTTTGGTTGATATGCATGAAGGAACCGAGTCCGTGAGAGAATCCAGGTTAGATGTTCTTCAAAGTCAGCTTGACAAGTTCAAGATGAAGGATGGTGAAGGAGTCGCAGAGATGTACTCTAGGCTAGCTCTCATCACCAATGAGATTGCCGTCTTAGGAAGCAAAGAAATGACCGACAAATTCATCATCAAGAAGATACTTAGAGCTTTGGATGACAGATATGACACCGTGTGCACATTGATCCAAATGATGCCCAACTACAAAGATCTCAAGCCTACGGAAGTCATTGGAAGGATTGTTGCTCATGAGATGACACTCAAAGACAAATAAGAGCTTCACAACAAGTCTAGCGGTGCTTACAAAGCCACAACTGATGCTCCCGCAACTTCAAGCGACAATCTTGTCACCAATGAAGAGATAAGCCTCATGGTCAAGAAATTCAACAAGTTCTACAAGAATAGAGGCAAAGAACGAAGCTACAACTCAAGATATGATGAGAAGCGTTCGTCAAGTCATGACCACAATTGCTACAATTGTGGGAAGCCCGGACACTACTCCAATGAGTGCACGGCTCCCTACAAACGAAGAGAAGAGTCACCTAGAAGACGAAGCTCAAGGAATGAATCACCACAAAGAGAGAGAAGGAGTAGAGATGATCGTTATGAACGAAGACCCTCAAGGAGAAGTAGAGGTTCGGAGAAGAAGGACAAGTACACCAAGAGCTACACAAGAAGAAAACATCAAGCTCATGTTGGTGAATGGGTTTCCGGCTCCGACTCCGACAACCACTCCGAGAGAAGGTATCACTCCGACTCCGACTATAGTCAAGATGATGGTGTTGCCGGAATTGCACTAGTGACTACCAACTCCTATGATCTATTTGATTCACCAAACGAAGGGAGTGGAAGTTGCTTCATGGCTAAAGGCCCCAAGGTATCACACCCCGAGTATCTTGATTTCAATAGTGATGAAGATGATTTGCTTTGTGATGATGACTTGCTCTTTGATGAAACTATTAATGTTAGTCAAAATGAACTTGATAATTCTCATGCTAGTCAAGATAAGTCAATTGATGATGATAAGATGAAAATAGAACAACTAACTAAAGAACTAAACACTCTTAAGTTAGCCCATGAATCTACTCCCGAAGATCATAGAGAGCTTGTAAGGACTCGTGAGAAGCTACACTTCGAGAAGCTCAACTTGGAGCGAGAGCATGAGTTTCTTAAACCTATCAATGACGATCTCCGAAAGAAGACTTCATCTTATCTAGCCAAACAACTACTCTTGTCTACATTCATGCCACAAGTTAAAACTAAACAAACTAGTAACAAAGGCAAGAAAGGTTCTTCATCTAGTAGCAACTGTCGTGGGAACGAGCCTGACAGTAGAAGATAGGGGTACGAAAGGAGAGGGCAGAGTCCTAGCTACGGCGAGATTGTACACACAGATGTATGAGTTCAGGCCCCTCTCGTGGAGGTAATAGCCCTACGTCTCAGTGCTCGGGAGCTCTTGTCAAGTGGAATAGGAGTATCGTTACAGGGGGTGCGAACCCTTGTGCTAGAGGGGAGGGGCGGCTTATATAGAGTGCGCTGCCCCTCATAAGTGTCCGGCATCTAAGGGTCAGATCGTGACTATAAAGACGTACGTTACTGGTAACGTACGTAATTAATGCTATTAATGGTACAGACGAACGCCTGCCCGTTGGCCTCCCTGGGGCTGCTTCTGGTCTTCTGCGGTCGACTGTTTTCCGGTTCTTCCGAGTGAATGGAACCCGTTGAGTGAAAAGGTAATCTCCGAGTGGATCTTGTCGAGTGACTTGTATGCCTTGGTGATTTCAGTCGGAGATCTCCTTGTAGCCCTTAAGCTTTCTGGGGCAGTGTCCTTGGGTAGAGCAGGTAGGTCAGGCCTATGACCCTACCCTAGGTATATATCTCCATCATTAGCCCCCGAATGGATCGGGGTTCGAGTGTAAAAGGTGTCAATGCAAGTTCTGACAAGACACAAAAATTCCGAGTGCATTTTGAGGCTTCTTAGAAATCTGCGTCGATTGGAACCTTTATCGTTCGCCCTGATCGATTCTGTCTTGAAGTATATCCGAGTGAAACTGAGCTCGAAATCAGGTCCGAGTGAAACTGAGCTCGAAATCAGGTTCGAGTGGTCTGCAGAGTCTTCTGATGTGACGGTTCGCTCCGTCGGGTCCGGATTTTACGGGATTCGAAAATTGGATAAATGCGCGCCGAGCGGGGATGACGCAACCGCAAAGGCAAGTGGAGGCACGACGCCTCAATTACCGCGCTGCCAAAATCGCCACGTACTGCGCCTCCTCTGAATTCGGGATACCCAGAGATCTGGCGGGCCCGCAGGTCAGTGACCCACACGGGCGGATATAAGTGGCGATGACGCCGGTGCTGGTACAGTATTCTTCCCCCAAATCTGCTCTTCTCCTCCTCCTCCTCTGCTCAGCTCCGCTCCAACGACCGCCGCCGCCATGACGAAGGGCAAGACGGAGAAGCTCAAGCGCGCCAAGAAGGGAGGAGCCAAGGCGAAGAAGCCGTCGGGCGCCCGGTCGACGGTGCCGCCGGGGTGGATCCAGGGGGATTTCCTCCAATCGACGGTCACGGCGGAGGATGTGCAAAATCTCGTCGACGATGGGTTGATAACTGCGGGGTCCTGGAGATTGCCGAAGGGGGAGACCGAGCCGGAGCCATGCGACGGCGAGCGAGTTCTGCTTCTCACCCACGTCGAGCAAGGTTTCTCCATGCCACCCCACCCATTCATCCGTAGTTTCCTGAACTATTTCGGGGTGCAGCTCCACCATTTCCCTCCGAATGCAATTGCCTATCTTTCCTGTTTCATAACCTTGTGCGAATGCTTCTTGGGCTGTCCTCCGCATTGGGGTTTGTTTAAACACATATTCTCTGTTAGATCCCAATCCGTCAAGAAAGCCAATCCCAGTGATAGCAAAACCCATGTAATCCAACTGTGTGGTGGCTTAGGGATCCAAAAGAGAGGTAGGAGTGCATTCCCCTCTATGACCTTTACTGATTCTGTCCGGGGTTGGCAGTCGACATGGTTCTATTGCAAGGTTGTTGCATCACCAAATATGTCGACTGGACTTCCTCCTTTCACCTTGGATCGACCTACCACCCCCAAACCACTATACGTGACAAAGGTAGAGAAAATCCAAGTAGGGATCCTAGTGAACGCTGTATCTGACCTGATCCGCGGCGGAGCGACTGGCTTGGATCTCCTTGAAACGTTTCTCAGTCGACGGATCTAGCCTCTCCAAGCCCGGGATCACACCATGTGGCATTACTCGGGCCCTGAGGATACCACTCGGACTCATCCTGAAGAAGTTTCCGACGAGACCGTTTCTCAGTGGCTCAGGAGCACCACCGGAGCCTGTGATAATCCCGAGGGAGCCAAGCGAATTCCGCCCTTTTCTGCTTTGAACCCACCAACGAACCTGGTGAGTTATATCTCTGTCGATTGTTTTAATATTTTGTCGAGGTACTGGATCTTCAGTCGACTGACTTTGAAGCTTGTATTTTGCAGGAATTTACAAACATGTACTCGCCCGTGCCGAACAGAGAACAGCCTGACGAAGAAGAAGGGAGCGTAGATGGCAGCGCAGACGGCGATTACGCCGACGACAGCGAGAGCAGCGATGACGACCTGGAGGAAGGCGAGGTGGAGGCTCAGGTCCCTCTGCGCACCGAGCGTCGCACCAAGCAGCAGGAAGACCCAGAGGTTGCCCCGAGCAAAACTGTGGCGTCGAGCACAAGGAACCCAAAGTGTGACCGTGCCGCAACATCGGGGTCGACTGAAAAAGCTGCGAAACAACTCAAGCCGGACGCGCCAAAACCTCGGAAGGCCCTGCCTCGTATCAAGATTGCTGTGCCTGTTGCCTCAACGTGAGTGTTTATTTTCCCGCAATTGTGATTGTGGAACTTCATGTCTCTGCTGACTGAGTGGAGTTTATCCGCCAGAGCTGCTACCTCTGTGACGTCGCCCCAGCAAAATGATGGGGACCATATGGAAGTGGACACTCCGGATGCGGCCACCTCCCAACGAGGTATAACAAACCCACACTCTACTCTGTTTTTTGAAGAATAATCGTCGAGTGGCTTGATTAAAATTGTCGATTGATAGCTGACGAAGTCATCGAACTGGAAGATGACGAGGAGCTGCAGCGAGGAACGGAGGCTGAAGCTGTGCCTCTGGTGGCTCCACGCGTACGCACTCGGAGAACATCGTCTCGACAGACGCCCCGTGAGACGACTGCTGCGACACCTCCAGCCCTTGTGGCCCCGCTGTCGAGTGCTCCGCCAGCCACTTCAACTCTGGTGGTTTCAGCACCTATTGGACAATCTGAAGCACCTCCTGCTGCCTCAGTTATAGCACCAACTCATTCAACGCCCGCATACCCTTTGTATCACGTCCCGGAGGACAAAACTGGAGCTGCCAAGGAAGCCATGATTCAGGCTGGGCAAATGATGCTGCGAACAAAGGAGGCGTATGAAGCCAGCAAGTTAGCCTATGATGCCAGCTTAGCGCTTCAAGCCAATGTCCGAGTAAGTGCTATTGTAAGTTCATTTCCGATTGAATTCCTGTCCATCTTGATTTTACACCCACTGGGTGTTTTCTTCGCAAGTAGATCAGGTAGTTTTTGGTCCAGTGGGGGCATGCTGAGTGCACCCACTGGGTGTAGTCCCCGAGACCACTGTCGAATGAAGAAGGCATCGGCAGGGGTCTTAGAGTCGGTTTGAAAGTTGTTTTCCATTCGACAGGACAGACCTTGTCGAGTAAAAGTAGGTCCAGTGGGGGCACGCTGAGTGCACCCACTGGGTGTAGTCCCCGAGACCGCCGTCGAGTGCTTGCATCGGCGGGGGTCTAATAGAGACAATGTTCGCTTGCTTGCTTTCTTCTTTTTTTTTGTTTTACATACATTCGGACAGGGCGGACCTGGTCGAGTGATTTCCTGTCCACTGGGGGCACGCTGAGTGCACCCACTGGGTGTAGTCCCCGAGACTACTGCCGATCGTTTACGATGGGGAGTAGTCTTAAGAACTGTTTTGCAGGTTTCATGGACATCATTTCCATCAACCATGATATGATGCTGTATAGGGTTGTGGGGTGGGGCGGCGGGTCGCCTTTCAGTCGACTGCACTTGTACTTTTCCACTCGGGAGTAGAGAAATATTTATGTCGACTGAACCCCTTCTTTGCTGATTTCAGAAAGCCTGTGGGCTTGGGACCAAGTACGTCGAGCTGGAAAAAGAAAAGAATCGACTTCTGCTGGATCTGGAGCTGACGAACAACAACCTGGACCGTGCACAGACTGAATTGAAGACTTTGGGAGGTAATCCTTGTCGATCAATTGTATTATCACTTTCATCTTCCATCCTTTGAACCGAGTGAATCCACTCGAACAGACGTATGTGATGAGAACCGTCGTCTCCGAGCGCGACTCAACAATGTTATTTCTTTAGATACGATGAAGAAGGCGCTCGAGGACAAGGACAAATCACTTGCTGATGCTCAGAAGGAAGCGAAGGAGAAAACTGAAGCTGCTGAGAAGAAACTTGCTGCAGCCAAAAAACTGGAAGAAGAGAACACCAAACTTGAAGTGCAGACCAAGGGAAAGAGTGCTCTGGAGAAACACTTAGGAGACTTCGCGAAGAAAATGTTCAGCATGCTTGAAGGTGACTTTCTTCTGTCGAATGAATTTCTTTGATTTCTTCAGAACGGCATTGTGATCACCTTTTTCCCTTTCTCTTCATGCAGAATTCTGTCAAGACTTTGAGAAGGAAACCGAAGAGATCGAGCCCAATCTGGACCCCACGAAGTCACTCGTTGGAGACGCCGTGGCCATGGATATGTTTCGACTTGAAGCTCGTCTTAAGAATGTCCAGGGATATGTCACTCGACTAAGGGCAGCATTCGAGAGAGTCGACAAGGAACTGTGGCCTGAAGACTCCCTCCAGACTGACCTCGAGTGTATGATGACTCGCCTCAATGAAATTCCAAGTCGAGTGCAGGCGTAGAAGAAGTCCGCTGCTTGTTGTGGTGCTGATGTGGCACTTTCACTCGTCAGGGTTCATTGCAAGGAGGCCAGGGAGGACAAACTGAAGGCCCTCCGAGTGATCAACACGAAGAAACTTCAATTTGAAGATTTCATGGAGACTTTCATCGAAGCAGCTACTCGGATCGCCGACGGAATTGACCTGGATACCTTTGTCGAGCCTTCAAGCCCTACCGGAGCTTGAAAAAGTACTTTGCTTTCAGTTAAAACCTTATTTGCCTCGGAATGCCGAGTGATGGTGTAACCGATTAAAACTTCCTTCGGGCCTTAAGCCTGAGTACTTTCCTTTGTGCGAACAACTTTTTAACCGCGCTTAAGATTCTGAACTTATCTACATTTTGCTTTCTGATCTCCTGCGTGGTTAAGTCTGTTCACTATTCAGAAGGATTTGAACTTAGGCGAAAGCTGGTTTGCCACTAAGTTCTCGAGTGAAAGGGTTGCTTATCACTCGGAGTAATTTTGGACTTAGGCGAAGACTGGTTCGCAGCTGAGTCTCCGAGTGTATTGAATGTTATACACTCGGAAGGGTTTTTAACTTAGGCGAAAACGGGTTCGCTACTAAGCCCCCGAGGGAGAGGATCGCTCTTCACTCGGAGAAGTTTTGGACTTAGGTGAAGGCTGGTTCGCAGCTAAGTATCCGAGTGTATTGAATGCTATACACTCGGAAGGGTTTTTAACTTAGGCGAAAACAGGTTCGTAGCTAAGCCCCCGACGGAGAGGATCGCTCTTCACTCGGAGTAATTTTTAAACTTAGGCGAAGACTGGTTCGTAGCTAAGTCTCCGAGTGTATTGAATGTTATACACTCGGAAAGGCTTTTAACTTAGGCGAAACAGGTTCGCAGCTAAGCCCCCGAGGGAGAGGATCGCTCTTCACTCGGAGTAATTTTTAAACTTAGGCGAAGACTGGTTCGCAGCTAAGTCTCCGAGTGTATTGAATGTTATACACTCGGAAAGGTTTTTAACTTAGGCGAAACAGGTTCGCAGCTAAGCCCCCGAGGGAGAGGATCGCTCTTCACTCGGAGTAATTTTTGAACTTAGGCGAAGACTGGTTCGCAGCTAAGTCCCCGAGTGTATTGAATGCTATACACTCGGAAGGGTTTTTAACTTAGGCGAAAACTGGTTCGCAGCTAAGCCCCCGAGGGAGAGGATCGCTCTTCACTCGGAGTAATTTTTGAATGCGAAATTGTGCGATCTGAATCGACAATAGACTGCGGAAGTCATAGCTTAACAAAGACATCGTCTGGAGTACCCTTATTACATCAAAACAACTCAGTCATCAAGTATAAAAGCGCCGAAGCAAATCCGCGTTCCAGGCGCGCGGCTCATCGATATTCTTCTTCAAGTTGAAAAGGTGGTACGCTCCGTTGTTCAGCACCTTGGTGACGACGAATGGGCCTTCCCACGCCGGGGGCAACTTGTGGGGCCGCTGCTGATCCACTCGGAGCACCAGATCACCTTCGTGAAACGAGCGGCTCTTGACGTGCCTCGCATGGAAGCGGCGAAGGTCTTGTTGATATACAGTCGACCGGATCAGGGCCATCTCTTGTTCTTCCTCTAGGAGATCCACCCCATCTTGTCTTGCTTGCTCAGCTTCGTCTTGAGAGTAAAGATCCACTCGGGGAGAATTGTGAAGGACGTCACTTAGCAAAACGGCTTCAGCTCCATACACAAGGAAGAAAGGAGTGCGTCTAGTCGACCGGTTAGGAGTCGTCCTCAAGCCCCACAGAACAGACGGCAATTCAGTGACCCAAGCTCCAGCAGCATGATCTAGATCTCGCATGAGCCGAGACTTTAGTCCTTGGAGGATGAGGCCATTCGCTCGCTCAGCTTGACCGTTAGACTGGGGGTGTGCAACGGATGCGTAATCCACCCGAGTGCCTTGAGAGGAGCAAAAGTATCTGAACTCTTCCAAGTCAAAATTAGAGCCATTGTCTGTAATGATACCGTGGGGGACTCCATATCGGAATGTTATCTCTTTCATGAATTTGATAGCAGTGCGGGCATTCAGCTTCTTGATGGGTTTAGCTTCAATCCATTTAGTGAACTTGTCGACTGCTACTAGCAAGTGAGTAAATCCACTCTGGCCCGTTCTCAGGGGTCCAACCATATCCAAACCCCATACAGCAAATGGCCAGACGAGTGGAATAGTCTTCAAGGCAGACGCAGGTTTGTGTGACAGGTTCGAATAGAACTGGCACCCTTCGCAGTGATCGACAATATCTTTAGCCATCTCGTTGGCACGCGGCCAGAAGAAACCAGCTCGGTATGCTTTGGCAACAATCGTCCTAGAGGACACATGATGATCACAAGTCCCCGAGTGAATCTCCTCCAAAATCAGTCGACCTTCTTCAGGAGAAATACACCGCTGAGTCACGCCAGTCACACTTTCTCTGTAAAGTTGTCCATCCATAACAGTAAAAGCCTTGGATCTGCGAACTATCTGTCGAGCTTCATCTTCATCATCTGGGAGTTCTCGCCTAAGAATGTACGCAATATAGGGTACAGTCCAGTCGGGCGTGATCACCAAAATCTGCATGACCAGATCAATGACAGCTAGGACATCGACTTCAGTCGGATCAGAGGCGCTTTTTGCTTGCGGGGGCTCTTCAGTGAAGGGATCTTCCTGCACCGAAGGAGAATGAAGGTGCTCGAGAAATACATTGCTGGGGACAGGCTTCTGGGTGGATCCAATCTTTGCCAGTTCATCAGCTGCTTGATTCTTCACTCGGGGAACATGATGGAGTTCCAAACCTTCGAATTTCTTCTCGAGCTTCCTTACTGCATTGCAGTATCCAGTCATAGCGGGGTTCCTGACATCCCACTCTTTGATCACTTGATTGACCACCAAATCAGAGTCACCATATACCATCAGGCGCCGGACGCCGAGTGAAATGGCCATACGCAACCCATACAAGAGTGCTTCATATTCAGCTTCATTGTTGGAGGAATCAAAGTGAATCTGTAAGACATAATTGAGTTTGTCGCCTTTTGGAGACACCAATACTATGCCAGCACCAGACCCATTCAGCATCTTCGAGCCATCAAAGAACATGGTCCAGTGTGCCGAGTGAAGTTGGATCGGCTGCTGCTGTTCAGTCCACTCGGCCAGGAAATCAGCAAGGGCTTGAGACTTGATTGATTTTTTCGCCTCGAACTTGATATCAAAATAAAGGAGCTCAATAGCCCATTTGGCCCCTCGACCAGTTGCATCTCGATTGTTGAGAATCTCAGACAACGGAGCATCACTGACGACTGAAACTGAATGATCTTGAAAGTAGTGTGCCACCTTCTTAGCTGACAGATATATACCGTATACGAGCTTCTGGTAATGTGGATATCTTTGCTTTGAAGGAGTCAACACTTCAGAGATGTAATAAACAGGACGCTGGACTTTGTAAGCTTTACCTTCCTCTTCCCTCTCGACAGTGAGAACTGTACTGACGACCTGATTAGTGGCCGCTATGTACAATAGCAATGGCTCTTTACTGTGCGGAGCAGCAAGCACCGGCTGGGTGGAAAGCAGAGCTTTGAGCTCGACAAACGCTGCTTCAGCCTCTGGAGTCCACTCGAATGTATCAGACTTCTTCATCAGTCGGTATAAAGGCAATGCCTTCTCACCGAGACGAGAAATGAATTGACTCAATGCTGCCAAGAAACCTGTGAGCTTCTGGACATCGTGCACATGCTCAGGGCTTTTCATTCGGGTGATGGCACCGATCTTTTCAGGATTAACGTCGATTCCCTTTTCGGAAATGAGAAAACCGAGTAATTTGCCACCAGGAACACCAAAAGTGCACTTAGTTGGATTTAGCTTGATATCATACCTCCTCAGATTGGCGAATGTTTCAGCCAAGTCAGACAACAGGTCGGAACCTTTGCGAGACTTGACAACAATGTCATCCATGTACGCTTCAACATTCCGAGGGATCTGATCGAGTAAACATTTTTGAATCATGCGCATGAAAGTAGCTCCAGCATTCTTCAAACCAAAAGGCATGGTGATATAACAAAAACACCCGAAAGGGGTGATGAAGGCTGTCTTTATTTCATCCGGACCAAACAGACGGATCTGATGGTAACCGGAGTAAGCATCAAGAAAAGACAGACGCTCACACCCCGCAGTTGAGTCGACAATCTGATCAATGTGGGGGAGCGGGAAATGATCTTTCGGGCAGACCCGATTGATATGTTTGAAATCCATACACATGCCGAGTGACTTGTCCTTCTTAGGGACCATAACGACGTTCGATAACCACTCGGAGTGGTAAATCTCACGTATGAACTTAGCCATCAAGAGACGAGCCACCTCCTCGCCGATTGCTTTTCGCTTCTTTGTTGCCGACCGACGCAAGTGCTCCTTCACAGGCTTGGCCTTCGGGTCAACTCTCAATCGGTGCTCAGCCAGTTCCCTGGGTACACCAAGCATGTCAGCATGCTTCCATGCGAAGATGTCCCAGTTCTCACGGAGGAACTGGATGAGCTCGGCTTCCTATTTGCTGTCGAGTGTCGTCGAGATGTTGGTCGGGGCAGCAGTTGGATCTGTCGGGTGAATGTTCACTTTCTTCACTTCTCCTGCCGACTGAAAAGCTGACTCAGAAGCGGGCTTCTTAGCGCGCAACAGGTCGGAAGGATCAGCGTTTTTCTTGTATTCTTCCAATTCAACCATAGCCATCTGATGATCGGCGATCTTGGAGCCCTGCTGGAGGCACTCCTCAGCCCTCTGTCGATTGCCAGTGACTGTGATGTAACACCCCAAAAATCGGGTTATCGATTTTTGTGCTGTTATTCCTTCCTAGCTTTTCTCTCCCGAATTTTTCCTCTGGAATTTGGCAAGTGACCAGGTGAATCCAGTCTGTCCTCAGCCTCTTCATGTTTTTCCTCTGTTCTTGTGCCAGTCAACCCTTCTGTCTGCAACCCCGAATCCTATTCAAACCCTAGTTCTGAAATATTGGAACTAGGAATCCTGCCTTTGGGTTTTCAAAGGAGCCATCATTTCCCTTGCTCTGTTGATCCTCCCAAGATTTCCAGAGATCCTTCTTCCCTCCTGAAACCTAGATGTGGAAAAATATTGCTAAGTCATACGCAATATTTCTCATCTAGAATTAATTCCTCTTTCTGCTTTTCTGAGGAATTAAATCCAGAGAAATTTCTATCCATCTCCATAGGTTATGAAAACTTGTGGAGATATTCTTTGTGGTTATGATGAGCTCTCATAAAAATATTGGCCATTATTAAATTAGGGAAATTGCATTTTCCTATTTAAAGCCAATATTGCAATTTGGGGCATTTCCAAAGGAACTACCATTTTGGAAGCTAGGAAAATTCCCAAATAATTTGTGGAGCTTCTCATATCCATATCTTCCCCATTTCCATCCAAATATTCAGTTCCCCAGTTCAAGTTTTGAGCACCACTTCCATTTGCAGATTCTGTCCAGATTTTCAGTTTGCAAAGGAAGTGTTTGATTCCTTGATCTCATTGGGCTAATATTTTGCAGGGTGATGCATAGTGATAAATTAACATTGTCCTCCAAAAATTAGCTCAATCCCTCTAGCCAATTTGTCTCAGCAATTTTCTCAAGATTCTGTCCATATTGAAGCATTGTGAAGGAAGTACCATTTCTGCTTAGGCAAATGGTATGAAACTTTTACAGTGTCTTCATATGCTCAAATATTTGCTCTCCACCAAAATTCATTCATAGCCATTCAGCCATTTGACCCCAGCATCATGTTTTGCAAATCTGGTCCAATTGCCAAGTTACAAAGGAAGTGGTATTTTTCTTGGCCCATTTGAGCTGAGATTTTGCCAAGGGAGTGACCCTAGCATGTGATTGACCTCTGCCAAGGATCTTGCCAAGAGGAGCCCTGTACTGGCCACTGCACAGTACAAACACCTAGCTGCCAGCTGGTGTTTGACATTGGTGTAGTCACACCAGAGCCCCACTGTGGTTCCTGAGAGCATGGGTCAACTCAGTGCTGTAGGTAGATTAGTCTAGACATGGTTTGGCAGGGAGTTGGCCGTGGCATCACCGTGGACGCGCGGTGACCATGGGCAGAAAATGCCAAACCGAAGCTCTGCGTTGAGATGTCGCGTCCCTCTCCCTGTGCTCTCGCCGGCGCCTTGTGCCGACGTCTGCGGGGAGGTACGGCTTCCTATCCATCCCCAGCTGGCCCTGGAGGCTTGCTTGGTGGCCGGGTGTGCCGACAGCGGGTGCTCCGCTCGGACGCCGCCACGGTGGTGAGCTCCCGGAGCTTCTCCCGGCGTCCAGAGCCCTCCCCGCGGCTATATAAGGATTCCCCAAGACCCTTCGGACCAGCAGCAATCCAGCCCCCTCCCCAGCTCAGCTCCTCGAGCTCCTCAAGCTCTCCCCCTCGCCATGGCCGACGATGGCCGCCGGAACCCCCCGCGGCAAAATCAGAGCCATTGCTCTCCATTCCCTCCCCTAGGCTCAGCCTGCAGCTACCCCAGGGCCAGTGGAGCCGCCGCCGTGCGCCTTTCTCCGGGGGAACCTCACCAACGGCGGTCCCCGGTGAAGCTCCTCGGCCGCCGCGGCGTGGCCAGTGGGGGCGGCACTACAGGCCACCCCGGACGCCCTAGCAGCCACCCTCGGGCGTGGCATGGTCCCCCGGTGCCAAAGGGTTCGCCGGCCGGCCTCCTGGAGTAGCGGAGCGACGGCCATCGCCGGCGGCCGGCCGCCCATGACCCTGCCTGAGTCGAGGAGGAGAGGACCAGTGGAGAAGAAGGTGAGAGAGGGAGAGAGGATGAGGCGGGGCCCGCTGTCAGTAAGAGGGAGAGAATAGTCAAACGGCCCCGCGCGTTTTTAAGTGAAAGCGTATTCCCAAGAATACGCTTTTACATTTGGAAAGCATATTTCCTAACCGCTTCGGTTAGAAAGGCGCTTCCCCGCGCGGAAGGCGTATTTCAGCGGAGGCGCTTTCGGTTTAAACCGCCAGGGACCTATTTGTAGTAATAATTTTTGCAAAATAGTCCCTGGTGCTTAAACGCGCGTAACTTCGCGACCGTAGCTCGGAATCAGGTAAAACCAGCGCCCTCGCTTTAGTCTCATCGAGCCCGTTCCGATAGTGATATTTCCATATTGTGTTAACACAGTGGAAATAACAGTTTTGCCCTTGCCCTCCGATCGAGCCATCTGAGAGAGAGCTCGTTTCGGCGATTTCTTCCGCGAGGTGATCGTGTTTATTCCCGGCGTATTCGTCGACCCCCAGGCAAGCCAACCTCTTCCATGAGCTCCGGACTTGCGTGATGACTTTGCTTGCACCTGTGTGTTCATCTGTATCGCATGCTAGTCTGCATTTGCATGCACCGGTGGCAACACCGGTATAGATACTAGTATTACTCTTCATCTACTGCAGTACCTTAGTTCAACATTGTCATGCTAATAATAACATTGCTAGTGACATATTCATGTTAGTATTATGATTGAACTCCTGCTATAATTATCAGTACTATGATCCGTTATGCTATCACTTATAATTGTCAGTGAGGTGGTATGGATACGCTGAGTTGGATTAAGAGATTGCTGTCTATAATTACTTTGGGTTTCATCCGGCAGTTGTGGGTATGAGGAGTTAAATTAATGCAACCTAGTTGGTTGATCTTGAGCCACCTGTCCGGGCTTATTCGTGCAACCACATTTGCCGGTATGGGACGACCCTGACCGTGTCTAATTGCGTGATCTTTCATCGGTACCTCCAAAGAGGGAAGGTTAGGCGCGGCGTGCTACCCTGGCCCGGTAAGCGGCGACAACCTTGTGAGCCCAGTTGATGAGTTTGTGCGCACGTCCCCGTTTGGGACAGTTTGACCCCGTTTGGGTCATGGCCACGACGGTGGCAGGTGTCATGAGGACACAGGGGCTACCCAAGGCTGACCTCCGAGGGAGGAAAAGTGCCGGTGGTACGATGAAAGAGTCACGAGTCAGGCAGGTTTTGTCGGAACATCGTTGGTCCACCCGAATGGGAGCACGAGGCCATGAGTTCCGTGGTGTGGGTAAAGTGTGCAACCTCTGCAGAGTGTCAAATCTATTCGAATAGCCGTGTCCACGGTAATGGACGACCCGTACAGACCTCAGTAGGTGGTCAACCGTAATAATGATAATATTGATGAAAGATGTCATCTTGGGTAGACATCAAGTGATGTTAGGGATAAGATATGTTAGCCAAGAGATGGCTAGATGATGAGTGGTCGGATGACCACATGGTTTGGATTTGACTAGAGTCAGTCCAGGTTGGATCATGAATATGTCGAGGTTTGTGGAACTACCCAGAAGAGAGTAAGTTGGTGATGGGCACAGTAGTAATCTAAGCACTTAACGTAATCATTGCCATGTCATGTAGATTGCATGCCTGATCCATGCTATGCCATGCTTGATCCATATTTGTCTTGTTAGAATTTATGCCATGCTTAGAATTTGTTCATGCATAGCATAGGGCTTGCTTTGTCATCTGTTTGTTTGGATGCTATGTATTTGGTTGTCTTGCGAGTACATTCAAAGTACTCACCTGGCCTTGCACGTGGCCAGTTGCAGGAGAAGATTCGTCGTGCTAGATGGTAACCTAGCCAGTCCTGTGCGTTATGGAGCCCAGCCAGAGACGTAGTTGCCAAGACCTCTGATGCCCTGCAGTTAGCCTTGGAGTTATGGAATATTGTTGTAAGCAACGGTATTGTATTACTCCATTGCTATTAATAAAGCCATTTTTGCCTGGAATTGCTGTATCATGTCTTTGGCGTGCGTCAGGTCTTATCCTGGGAACTGGCGTACGTCGGCCCTCTATCGGGGTGCCACATGTGATTACACCCTTGGGTCCGGGCATCTTCATCTTGAGATACACGTAACATGGACGGGCCATGAAACGGGCTTAAGCCGGACGACCAAGGATGGCGTCGTATGCGCTCTGGAAGTCCACCACTTCAAATGTCAATTTTTCCTTGCGAAAATGCTTATCGTCACCAAACACAACATCTAACGCTATTTGACCGAGTGAACGGGCCTTTTTCCCAGGGATGACGCCATGGAACTGCATGTTGCTTTCACTAAGTCGGGACATCGGAATGCCCATCCCCTTGAGGGTATCTGCATATAGGATGTTCAGACCGCTCCCACCGTCCATCAAAACCTTGCGGAGTCGAGTGCCCCTCACAACTGGGTCCACCACTAGCGCTTGCCACCCGGGGGTAGCGATATGCGCAGGGTGATCTGACTGATCAAACGTGATAGTAGTCTGAGACCACTTGAGATATGTGGGGGTAGAGGGAACTGCCATGTTAACCTCCCTGTTGATAACTTTCAATCGACTCTTGCTCTCAACATCAGCAAAAATCAACAGAGTGGCATTGACCTCAGGAAACTCTTCTTTATCTTCTTCATCCTCCTTTTCAGGGTCTTTTTCACTCGACTGGCTCTCTTTGAATTGTTGGATCAGCAAACGGCACTGTCGAGTGGTATGCTTTGGCAATATTAAATTGCCCTCTTCATCTTTCCTCGTGTGGATTGCACACGGTAAATCCATAACATCTGTACCCGACTAATTCTTTGACTTCTTGGGGGTGAACTTAGCTTTGGATTTTCCTTTATTTTTGGCCTGGGTTGCCAGAGCGGCCGCTTCTGCCTGAGCAGGGGGATCAGCTTTGCGCTTCTGCTTCCGATTGGAATTTCCGCCTGCATCATTGTCAACTACTTTTCCTTTACCGCTTCGGAGGCGGTTCTCTTCTTCACCATTGGCGTACCGAGTGGCAATCTCCATCATCTTACTCAGAGAAATATCACCAGTGCGACCAAACTTCAGATAGAGCTCTCTGTATCTAACACCAGCCTTGAAGGCACAAACAGCCTGATGTTCGGAAACATTCTCCACCGTGTGATGCAGGGTGGACCAGCGCTGAATGTAGTCTCGCAAGGTCTCATTGGGCTTCTGAACACAGTGCTGCAAATCAATCAAACCAGCCGGACGTTTGCAGGTGCCCTCAAAGGTTCTGATGAACACTCGGGCCAAATCCTCCAAGCAATAGATGCTAGAGGGAGCCAAACGATTCAACCAAGCTCTGGCCGAACCATCTAACATCATGGATAAATGCTTCATGGCTATGTTGTCGTTTCCTCCACCAATCTGCACAGCCACTCGGTAATCATCTAACCATGTCTCGGGCTTCGACTCGCCAGAAAACTTGCTAATTCCAGCCGCCAACCTGAAGTTGGGGGGAATCTCTGCAGAGCGAATGGCTCTGCTAAAACACTCGGGACCAGACACAACGGCTCCACTTCCACTCGGATAGTCTCCGTTATGACCATCTCTGTGGGCTCTGCCTCTATCGACCCGTCTTTGAGCAAGGATATCTCTTGCGTCAAATCCAGGATTCCGCTCATCACCGAACGGGCGCCTATCATCATTGTGCTGGGGCACATATGAACCACTCCGCGGAGGAGAAAGCACCCGACAGCGGTCATCGCGGTGATAACGGGGAGCAAACTGATCTCACCCCTGATCTCTGTACCGATCTTCACGGAAGCCTCCACCTCTGTGGCGCAGGGGTGACCCAGGGCTGTAGGCCGACTGAACTGTTTCTGCCTTGGGCGAATTGCTATGTAACATGTTCTGCGACTGAGAAACAGCCGCATTCTGCTGCTGCGCTGCCTCGAGCAACGTTCTGATCTGCTGCAAACCTCTACCAGCTTCCGATCGTGATGGCTATATAGAATCTGCAATCCTAGCAGCAGCTGCAACATTAAACACCGGAGTACGGAATACCTCGACGTTATTCCGAGACCCACTCGGAAGCAACTGTCGCTGATGTCGATTGGGACGCGATGGACGCTGTCGAGCACGCTCGTCGAGTGCCTCCTGCATCTCTTTGAGTCGAAGGCGAGTTGCCTCCATGGCCTGGGCCTCAACAGTCGTGCCGACGATGGGAGTATGGAGAACATCCTCATCCCGGCGCTGCTGTTCATTCGACGTTCCACCAATCTCGCGCCTGGCGTGGTTGAAGCCAGGCGGCGGACTCTGATGAGAGCCAGCCATAAGAACTTCAGCCGCAGGATCGCAGCTCTCGCACTCGGAGGAACGTCAGACCGATCTGACGCCGAGTCGAACACGCCGGGAAGTGACTCGGCGGGCTCGATGGCCACAATCTACGGGGACGAAGCCTGGCGGGCCGCCGCATGTCGCACCCAACGCTGTAGCCGTGAATGACCGGATCGCTTGCGGCGACGAATAGCATGGAGGGCCGACACATACGGAGTCGACGGCTGAAGGAGAAGAACACCGCAGGAGCTTGCGCAGAAGTGCGTCGCTCCGCGTATCGGGAGCGCCTCAACATCTAGAGGCGCTTCCTGGAGCCATGCCGAATCGTCGGCGATGAAGGTGAGCGCTCCGAGACGGATCTCGCGGCCCAGGAACAAATCACCGCCGGAAGACATGACGAAGGAAAACAAATGCAACCTCGCCGGAAGTCGCTTAGGCGCCTGACCCACGGTGGGTGCCAACTGTCGTGGGAACGAGCCTGACAGTAGAATATAGGGGTACGAAAGGAGAGGGCAGAGTCCTAGCTACGGCGAGATTGTACACACAGATGTATGAGTTCAGGCCCCTCTTGTGGAGGTAATAGCCCTACGTCTCAGTGCTCGGGAGCTCTTGTCGAGTGGAATAGGAGTATCGTTACAAGGGGTGCGAACCCTTGTGCCAGAGGGGAGGGGCGGCTTATATAGAGTGCGCTGCCCCTCATAAGTGTCCGGCATCTAAGGGTCAGATCGTGGCTATAAAGACGTACGTTACTGGTAACGTACGTAATTAATGCTATTAATGGTACAGACGAACGCCTGCCCGTTGGCCTCCCTGGGGCGGCTTCTGGTCTTCTACGGTCGACTGTTTTCCGGTTCTTCTGAGTGAATGGTACCCGTCGAGTGAAAAGGTAATCTCCGAGTGGATCTTGTCGAGTGACTTGTATGCCTTGGTGATTTCAGTCGGAGGTCTCCTTGTAGCCCTTAAGCTTTCTGGGGCAGTGTCCTTGGGTAGAGCAGGTAGGTCAGGCCTATGACCCTACCCTAGGTACATATCTCCATCAGCAATAATAAAAATGCTAAACCTAATGACGTTGCTTCTAGTAGTTCTATTGATTCCACTTGTGCACGTATGAGCATATTGTTCACCAACAAAACCTTACCCCCTTTTAATAGTATTGGCTTTCCTATGGACTCAAAGTGATTTCTCACAAATGTAAAATGTAGAGTCCTCTTCCTTGAAGCTTTGCCAACCTATTTCCTTGCATCTTGGGGTATTCCACAATCTCCACAATCCTTTTGCCAATCCTATCATTGAGCATTTCCTGAAATATGCTTGGTAGAAACATTAGTTCAATGACTTATATGTTGTTATAAATTACCAAAACCACCAAGGGAGCAAATGTGCTTTCAATCTCCCCCTTTTTGGTAATTGATGACAACATATGGATGAACGCTTCGACAAAGATATAATCAATGAATATAATCGTCGCTTTGAGAAGTATGTGATAAGTAAGAGATCCCCCTAAATTTGTGCACTATTTTGAATTTGCGTTTGAATGCAAATGCACAATCGATTAGGTACATGGGGCACTTCTTCCATGTCACATACAACTTGGTGGTGTGCGAGAATAATTAGAATGAGCATCATAGCATAACACAATCAAGCAAAGGTGAATGATCATCTCATAAGCATTAAAGATGATAGGAAATAGTAGCATCACACATAAAGCGTATGATCAAACACCAACAAACGTGCATCACAAGCAACCAAAAGATCAAATGTTTTGAAAAAGCAAATAAAAACCAAACTCTCTCTCACTCGAAGCCTAAAGATCTATATACACTTCTCCCCCTTTGGCAATAAGTTACCAAAAAGTTCAAAGGCATACATCTAAACGTTCTTGGGCTGATCTCCTCCGGTTGTTGATGAAGGAGTCGAGAGAACAGCGTCGGCGAAGATCTCTGCAGATGTCGTGGATGGAGTTGGAGTGGCAGCTGGAGGAACTGAAAGTGATGGAGCAGGAGCTGAGGTGACAGCAGCAGGAGCTAATGAAGAGGGCCTCAAGTCTGGAGCTAGCATAGTGGCTGATCTGGCCTGAGTGGGAAACTGTGTGCCTGTCCTGAGAGGTGATCCATCCTCATCATCATCAACATCATCATCTGAAGAAGTCTGAGGAAGAGGCACTGAGTCAACTTCCTTCTTGAGCTCATTTACTGTCCTAGTCAGCCCATCCACCTTATCATTAAGGGTCTTGATTCTGTTCTCAAAGATTCTCACAAGACTGTTCTGGTTGTCCAGAATCCCCTTAATGTCCTTCTTCATGCCCTGAACTGATGAGATCAGAAGATCCATTTGCTCGTTCCTGGACCTAGGGACTTGAGCACTAGTGGCTCTAGCTGCCTCTGCTTCTGCCTGAGTTGCAGCTGAAGTGGGATGATCTGGGTTCATCTCCATGACGTTGTCCTCGAGATTTGGCTGTAGGGGCAAATGGGGACGATCTAGAGCAAAAATGTGCTTCTCCAACTTTGAGTTGATAAGCATCTGGATATAGGGTGCATAACAACAAGAGCGCTTCTGATCAGCAGCAACCCTCTTGATTGTCTCAACAATCAAATCCATGACTCTGATCCTGGTGTGTCTGTCAAGGTGAATCAGCATGTTAATGGAGTAGACTCGGATCATCTTGTCATCTCCTGACTTGGGCATCAAGGTATGCCTCAGAATGGTGTTCATGGTGCGGAGGCTAGCCTGAAGAAAGTAGATATATCCTAGCCTATGAGACTTCACATTGGCAGCAGGGATCTGCTTATACATATTGGCCATATCATTGTGGTTTGCCTTGGATTCTGAGTATACATCAAAGTCACCATCCTGTGCTTCTGGAACTTCTAAAATTTCAGCCCACTCCTCAACAGTAGACTCATACCTTGCACCTTCAGTCATCCATACAATTCTACCATCTCCATAAAAATGTGCAGTGGAGTAGAATTGCATGATCATCTCATCATTCCAAGCAGTGAACTCTCTGCCAACAAATTCATCCAATCCAATGCAGTGAAAATTGTCTTGGACACTTGGAAAGTAGTCCTCATTCTCCTTGATGAATTTCCAATCAACATACCGCATATCACTCACAGCTGGACTCTTGTCAAAAAGCACAGTTTCATAGAAATCCTGTTGCTCTCTGGTGAAGAATCTGTAGTCCACAGCTGTCTTCTTCCTCTGGGCATATGGATCAGCAGCTCTCCAAGCCCTCAAGCCAGAGTCCTTCCTCTTCTTCATATCCTCCGCAAGTGGGAAGCTGGCATTGTGTACTGGAAGGTGTGGCCTAAGCTTCATTAGGGCAGACATAGCATCCTCATCCTCAACTCTGGAGGTGGTTCCTTTGTTCTTCTCAGATGCTGGAATTTGCCTTGACAACCTCTTGGGCTTCTCAGCAGCAGGCTTCTTTGCAGCAGACTTAGTGCTCTTGGAAGTGCCAGTCTTTGGCATAGCATCAGCCATAAGCTTCTTTTTCTTCTCGGGAGGGGCTTTCTCAACATGTTCTTCCTCCTCCTCAGCATCAGCATCAGTAGCCTCCTCTGGATCTTCAAACATGGAGGTCTTCCTGCCAACAACATGAATAATCCTCTTTCTGGCTTTCTTCTTCTCACCTGCCTTCTTAGGCAATGACTTCTTTGGAGGTGACTCAAGGTGAAGAGCCATCCTAGTCCTAGCACCTTCAGGTGCTCTCACAACTGTAGAGCTAGCATAGAATTTGCCAACAACTCTCCTGGAAGAAGTGGCTTCATTAGCAGCTTTCTTGGCAGCCTTCTCTTTCTTCTTAGCAAGAACCTCTTCTGGAACAAAGTCTGAATCTTCCTCATCTGAATTCAGCTTCTTCCCGGCCCTTGTAGCAGCCTTGGGCAACCCATGCGAACTGGGAGTGCCTGGATCAGAAGATGAACTAGACTCAGGACTAGTGCCTGAATCCATCTCAACACTCTGCTCTCGGAGATCATTCTGACTGTCCTCAGCTTCTGACATATCTGACCCTATGAATAGAGTATAGAGGAGCAGAATAGGATGAGTCATCACAAAATGAGGCTGGTTTTTGAAAGATTGAACAAAAGATTTTCAAAGTTTTGCATTCTGTCACATGAAAATCGGTATAGCCGAAGAAAAATTGTCGGTGCCACTGAGACTGACTATCTCATTAACAGAAACTTGGCACTCTTTTTGGTGGGACCGAAAAGAAGCTCTCTGAGTGCCCTCGTGCACGCTGCGCACTATCACCGTAGGGTACTCCGTGCCCTAGAGCTAGGCGTGTGCAGTGCCTAGCCGCATTCGGAGCAGCGAGAGAGCGGGTGAGAGAGAGCCGTGGCGGGAGATAGTAGAAGGTTGCCAGTGGGCCCTGGTCCCACCTGTCAGTGAGAGAGGCCGATGTTCTTTACGGTACCCCGAGCATTTTTGGAAAAGGAAGTTTTGCTTTTTCTAAAAATGTTAGGGCTACCCAGCAGCCCCTGCCGGTAGGATAGATCCCGAGATATCTGGGTGCACCAGCTTTTGGTGCTCTTAACCCGATGTTTTCAACTGTAGGGTTAAGACCCAGCCCAGAGGTTTTTCTAGGTGGCGCAGTAGTTTTGTTTTAAGCTAACCCTAGGAATCTCGAGGACGAGATTCTTTTAAGGGGGGAAGGTTTGTAACACCCCAAAAATCGGGTTATCGATTTTTGTGCTGTTATTCCTTCCTAGCTTTTCTCTCCCGAATTTTTCCTCTGGAATTTGGCAAGTGACCAGGTGAATCCAGTCTGTCCTCAGCCTCTTCATGTTTTTCCTCTGTTCTTGTGCCAGTCAACCCTTCTGTCTGCAACCCCGAATCCTATTCAAACCCTAGTTCTGAAATATTGGAACTAGGAATCCTGCCTTTGGGTTTTCAAAGGAGCCATCATTTCCCTTGCTCTGTTGATCCTCCCAAGATTTCCAGAGATCCTTCTTCCCTCCTGAAACCTAGATGTGGAAAAATATTGCTAAGTCATACGCAATATTTCTCATCTAGAATTAATTCCTCTTTTTGCTTTTCTGAGGAATTAAATCCAGAGAAATTTCTATCCATCTCCAGAGGTTATGAAAACTTGTGGAGATATTCTTTGTGGTTATGATGAGCTCTCATAAAAATATTGGCCATTATTAAATTAGGGAAATTGCATTTTCCTATTTAAAGCCAATATTGCAATTTGGGGCATTTCCAAAGGAACTACCATTTTGGTAGCTAGGAAAATTCCCAAATAATTTGTGGAGCTTCTCATATCCATATCTTCCCCATTTCCATCCAAATATTCAGTTCCCCAGTTCAAGTTTTGAGCACCACTTCCATTTGCAGATTCTGTCCAGATTTTCAGTTTGCAAAGGAAGTGTTTGATTCCTTGATCTCATTGGGCTAATATTTTGCAGGGTGATGCATAGTGATAAATTAACATTGTCCTCCAAAAATTAGCTCAATCCCTCTAGCCAATTTGTCTCAGCAATTTTCTCAAGATTCTGTCCATATTGAAGCATTGTGAAGGAAGTACCATTTCTGCTTAGGCAAATGGTATGAAACTTTTACAGTGTCTTCATATGCTCAAATATTTGCTCTCCACCAAAATTCATTCATAGCCATTCAGCCATTTGACCCCAGCATCATGTTTTGCAAATCTGGTCCAATTGCCAAGTTACAAAGGAAGTGGTATTTTTCTTGGCCCATTTGAGCTGAGATTTTGCCAAGGGAGTGACCCTAGCATGTGATTGACCTCTGCCAAGGATCTTGCCAAGAGGAGCCCTGTACTGGCCACTGCACAGTACAAACACCTAGCTGCCAGCTGGTGTTTGACATTGGTGTAGTCACACCAGAGCCCCACTGTGGTTCCTGAGAGCATGGGTCAACTCAGTGCTGTAGGTAGATTAGTCTAGACATGGTTTGGCAGGGAGTTGGCCGTGGCATCACCGTGGACGCGCGGTGACCATGGGCAGAAAATGCCAAACCGAAGCTCTGCGTTGAGATGTCGCGTCCCTCTCCCTGTGCTCTCGCCGGCGCCTTGTGCCGACGTCTGCGGGGAGGTACGGCTTCCTATCCATCCCCAGCTGGCCCTGGAGGCTTGCTTGGTGGCCGGGTGTGCCGACAGCGGGTGCTCCGCTCGGACGCCGCCACGGTGGTGAGCTCCCGGAGCTTCTCCCGGCGTCCAGAGCCCTCCCCGCGGCTATATAAGGAGTCCCCAAGACCCTTCGGTCCAGCAGAAATCCATCCCCCTCCCCAGCTCAGCTCCTCGAGCTCCTCAAGCTCTCCCCCTCGCCATGGCCGACGATGGCCGCCGGAACCCCCCGCGGCAAAATCAGAGCCATTGCTCTCCATTCCCTCCCCTAGGCTCAGCCTGCAGCTACCCCAGGGCCAGTGGAGCCGCCGCCGTGCGCCTTTCTCCGGGGGAACCTCACCAACGGCAGTCCCCGGTGAAGCTCCTCGGCCGCCGCGGCGTGGCCAGTGGGGGCGGCAGTACAGGCCACCCCGGACGCCCTAGCAGCCACCCTCGGGCGTGGCATGGTCCCCCGGTGCCAAAGGGTTCGCCGGCCGGCCTCCTGGAGTAGCGGAGCGACGGCCATCGCCGGCGGCCGGCCGCCCATGACCCTGCCTGAGTCGAGGAGGAGAGGACCAGTGGAGAAGAAGGTGAGAGAGGGAGAGAGGATGAGGCGGGGCCCGCTGTCAGTAAGAGGGAGAGAATAGTCAAACGGCCCCGCGCGTTTTTAAGTGAAAGCGTATTCCCAAGAATACGCTTTTACATTTGGAAAGCGTATTTTCTAACCGCTTCGGTTAGAAAGGCGCTTCCCAGCGCGGAAGGCGTATTTCAGCGGAGGCGCTTTCGGTTTAAACCGCCAGGGACCTATTTGTAGTTATAATTTTTGCAGAATAGTCCCTGGTGCTTAAACGCGCGTAACTTCGCGACCGTAGCTCGGAATCAGGTAAAACCAGCGCCCTCGCTTTCGTCTCGTCGAGCCCGTTCCGATAGTGCTATTTCCGTATTGTGTTAACACAGTGGAAATAACAGTTTTGCCCTTGCCCTCCGATCGAGCCATCTGAGAGAGAGCTCGTTTCGGCGATTTCTTTCGCGAGGTGATCGTGTTTATTCCCGGCGTATTCGTCGACCCCCAGGCAAGCCAACCTCTTCCATGAGCTCCGGACTTGCGTGATGACTTTGCTTGCACCTGTGTGTTCATCTGTATCGCATGCTAGTCTGCATTTGCATGCACCGGTGGCAACACCGGTATAGATACTAGTATTACTCTTCATCTACTGCACCTTAGTTCAACAATTTCATGCTAATAATAACATTGCTAGTGACATATTCATGTTAGTATTATGATTGAACTCCTGCTATAATTATCAGTACTATGATCCGTTATGCTATCACTTATAATTGTCAGTGAGGTGGTATGGATACGCTGAGTTGGATTAAGAGATTGCTGTCTATAATTACTTTGGGTTTCATCCGGCAGTTGTGGGTATGAGGAATTAAATTAATGCAACTTAGTTGGTTGATCTTGAGCCACCTGTCCGGGCTTATTCGTGCAACCACATTTGCCGGTATGGGACGGCCCTGACCGTGTCTGATTGCGTGATCTTTCATCGGTACCTCCAAAGAGGGAAGGTTAGGCGCGGCGTGCTACCCTGGCCCGGTAAGCGGCGACAACCTTGTGAGCCCAGTTGATGAGTTTGTGCGCACGTCCCCGTTTGGGACAGTTTGACCCCGTTTGGGTCATGGCCACGACGGTGGCAGGTGTCATGAGGACACAGGGGCTACCCAAGGCTGACCTCCGAGGGAGGAAAAGTGCCGGTGGTACGATGAAAGAGTCACGAGTCAGGCAGGTTTTGTCGGAACATCGTTGGTCCACCCGAATGGGAGCACGAGGCCATGAGTTCCGTGGTGTGGGTAAAGTGTGCAACCTATGCAGAGTGTCAAATCTATTCGAATAGCCATGTCCACGGTAATGGACGACCCGTACAGACCTCAGTAGGTGGTAAACCGTAATAATGATAATATTGATGAAAGATGTCATCTTGGGTAGACATCAAGTGATGTTAGGGATAAGATATGTTAGCCAAGAGATGGCTAGATGATGAGTGGTCGGATGACCACATGGTTTGGATTTGACTAGAGTCAGTCCAGGTTGGATCATGAATATGTCGAGGTTTGTGGAACTACCCAGAAGAGAGTAAGTTGGTGATGGGCACAGTAGTACTCTAAGCACTTAACGTAATCATTGCCATGTCATGTAGATTGCATGCCTGATCCATGCTATGCCATGCTTGATCCATATTTGTCTTGTTAGAATTTATGCCATGCTTAGAATTTGTTCATGCATAGCATAGGGCTTGCTTTGTCATCTGTTTGTTTGGATGCTATGTATTTGGTTGTCTTGCGAGTACATTCAAAGTACTCACCTGGCCTTGCACGTGGCCAGTTGCAGGAGAAGATTCGTCGTGCTAGATGGTAACCTAGCCAGTCCTGTGCGTTATGGAGCCCAGCCAGAGACGTAGTTGCCAAGACCTCTGATGCCCTGCAGTTAGCCTTGGAGTTATGGAATATTGTTGTAAGCAACGGTATTGTATTACTCCATTGCTATTAATAAAGCCATTTTTGCCTGGAATTGCTGTATCATGTCTTTGGCGTGCGTCAGGTCTTATCCTGGGAACTGGCGTACGTCGGCCCTCTATCGGGGTGCCACATGTGATTACACCCTTGGGTCCGGGCATCTTCATCTTGAGATACACGTAACATGGACGGGCCATGAAACGGGCTTAAGCCGGACGACCAAGGATGGCGTCGTATGCGCTCTGGAAGTCCACCACTTCAAATGTCAATTTTTCCTTGCGAAAATGCTTATCGTCACCAAACACAACATCTAACGCTATTTGACCGAGTGAACGGGCCTTTTTCCCAGGGATGACGCCATGGAACTGCATGTTGCTTTCACTAAGTCGGGACATCGGAATGCCCATCCCCTTGAGGGTATCTGCATATAGGATGTTCAGACCGCTCCCACCGTCCATCAAAACCTTGCGGAGTCGAGTGCCCCCCACAACTGGGTCCACCACTAGCGCTTGCCACCCGGGGGTAGCGATATGCGCAGGGTGATCTGACTGATCAAACGTGATAGTAGTCTGAGACCACTTGAGATATGTGGGGGTAGAGGGAACTGCCATGTTAACCTCCCTGTTGATAACTTTCAATCGACTCTTGCTCTCAACATCAGCAAAAATCAACAGAGTGGCATTGACCTCAGGAAACTCTTCTTTATCTTCTTCATCCTCCTTTTCAGGGTCTTTTTCACTCGACTGGCTCTCTTTGAATTGTTGGATCAGCAAACGGCACTGTCGAGTGGTATGCTTTGGCAATATTAAATTGCCCTCTTCATCTTTCCTCGTGTGGATTGCACACGGTAAATCCATAACATCTGTACCCGACTGATTCTTTGACTTCTTGGGGGTGAACTTAGCTTTGGATTTTCCTTTATTTTTGGCCTGGGTTGCCAGAGCGGCCGCTTCTGCCTGAGCAGGGGGATCAGCTTTGCGCTTCTGCTTCCGATTGGAATTTCCGCCTGCATCATTGTCAACTACTTTTCCTTTACCGCTTCGGAGGCGGTTCTCTTCTTCACCATTGGCGTACCGAGTGGCAATCTCCATCATCTTACTCAGAGAAATATCACCAGTGCGACCAAACTTCAGATAGAGCTCTCTGTATCTAACACCAGCCTTGAAGGCACAAACAGCCTGATGTTCGGAAACATTCTCCACCATGTGATGCAGGGTGGACCAGCGCTGAATGTAGTCTCGCAAGGTCTCATTGGGCTTCTGAACACAGTGCTGCAAATCAATCAAACCAGCCGGACGTTTGCAGGTGCCCTCAAAGGTTCTGATGAACACTCGGGCCAAATCCTCCAAGCAATAGATGCTAGAGGGAGCCAAACGATTCAACCAAGCTCTGGCCGAACCATCTAACATCAGGGATAAATGCTTCATGGCTATGTTGTCGTTTCCTCCACCAATCTGCACAGCCACTCGGTAATCATCTAACCATGTCTCGGGCTTCGACTCGCCAGAAAACTTGCTAATTCCAGCCGCCAACCTGAAGTTGGGGGGAATCTCTGCAGAGCGAATGGCTCTGCTAAAACACTCGGGACCAGACACAACGGCTCCACTTCCACTCGGATAGTCTCCGTTATGACCATCTCTGTGGGCTCTGCCTCTATCGACCCGTCTTTGAGCAAGGATATCTCTTGCGTCAAATCCAGGATTCCGCTCATCACCGAACGGGCGCCTATCATCATTGTGCTGGGGCACATATGAACCACTCAGCGGAGGAGAAAGCACCCGACAGCGGTCATCGCGGTGATAACGGGGAGCAAACTGATCTCACCCCTGATCTCTGTACCGATCTTCACGGAAGCCTCCACCTCTGTGGCGCAGGGGTGACCCAGGGCTGTAGGCCGACTGAACTGTTTCTGCCTTGGGCGAATTGCTATGTAACATGTTCTGCGACTGAGAAACAGCCGCATTCTGCTGCTGCGCTGCCTCGAGCAACGTTCTGATCTGCTGCAAACCTCTACCAGCTTCCGATCGTGATGGCTATATAGAATCTGCAATCCTAGCAGCAGCTGCAACATTAAACACCGGAGTACGGAATACCTCGACGTTATTCCGAGACCCACTCGGAAGCAACTGTCGCTGATGTCGATTGGGACGCGATGGACGCTGTCGAGCACGCTCGTCGAGTGCCTCCTGCATCTCTTTGAGTCGAAGGCGAGTTGCCTCCATGGCCTGGGCCTCAACAGTCGTGCCGACGATGGGAGTATGGAGAACATCCTCATCCCGGCGCTGCTGTTCATTCGACGTTCCACCAATCTCGCGCCTGGCGTGGTTGAAGCCAGGCGGCGGACTCTGATGAGAGCCAGCCATA
The DNA here is from genome assembly GCA_039707655.1 of Elymus sibiricus. Classification (NCBI taxonomy): domain Eukaryota; kingdom Viridiplantae; phylum Streptophyta; class Magnoliopsida; order Poales; family Poaceae; genus Elymus; species Elymus sibiricus. Next base: position 530,029,758 of record CM077675.1, read on the forward strand.
AGAACTTCAGCCGCAGGATCGCAGCTCTCGCACTCGGAGGAACGTCAGACCGATCTGACGCCGAGTCGAACACGCCGGGAAGTGACTCGGCGGGCTCGATGGCCGCAATCTACGGGGACGAAGCCTGGCGGGCCGCCGCATGTCGCACCCAACGCTGTAGCCGTGAACGACCGGATCGCTTGCGGCGACGAACAGCATGGAGGGCCGACACGTACGGAGTCGACGGCTGAAGGAGAAGAACACCGCAGGAGCTTGCGCAGAAGTGCGTCGCTCCGCGTATCGGGAGCGCCTCAACATCTAGAGGCGCTTCCTGGAGCCATGCCGAATCGTCGGCGATGAAGGTGAGCGCTCCGAGACGGATCTCGCGGCCCAGGAACAAATCACCGCCGGAAGACATGACGAAGGAAAACAAATGCAACCTCGCCGGAAGTCGCTTAGACGCCTGACCCACGGTGGGTGCCAACTGTCGTGGGAACGAGCCTGACAGTAGAAGATAGGGGTACGAAAGGAGAGGGCAGAGTCCTAGCTACGGCGAGATTGTACACACAGATGTATGAGTTCAGGCCCCTCTTGTGGAGGTAATAGCCCTACGTCTCAGTGCTCGGGAGCTCTTGTCGAGTGGAATAGGAGTATCGTTACAAGGGGTGCGAACCCTTGTGCCAGAGGGGAGGGGCGGCTTATATAGAGTGCGCTGCCCCTCATAAGTGTCCGGCATCTAAGGGTCAGATCGTGGCTATAAAGACGTACGTTACTGGTAACGTACGTAATTAATGCTATTAATGGTACAGACGAACGCCTGCCCGTTGGCCTCCCTGGGGTGGCTTCTGGTCTTCTACGGTCGACTGTTTTCCGGTTCTTCTGAGTGAATGGTACCCGTCAAGTGAAAAGGTAATCTCCGAGTGGATCTTGTCGAGTGACTTGTATGCCTTGGTGATTTCAGTCGGAGATCTCCTTGTAGCCCTTAAGCTTTCTGGGGCAGTGTCCTTGGGTAGAGCAGGTAGGTCAGGCCTATGACCCTACCCTAGGTACATATCTCCATCAGCAATAATAAAAATGCTAAACCTAATGACGTTGCTTCTAGTAGTTCTATTGATTCCACTTGTGCACGTATGAGCATATTGTTCACCAACAAAACCTTACCCCCTTTTAATAGTATTGGCTTTCCTATGGACTCAAAGTGATTTCTCACAAATGTAAAATGTAGAGTCCTCTTCCTTGAAGCTTTGCCAACCTATTTCCTTGCATCTTGGGGTATTCCACAATCTCCACAATCCTTTTGCCAATCCTATCATTGAGCATTTCCTGAAATATGCTTGGTAGAAACATTAGTTCAATGACTTATATGTTGTTATAAATTACCAAAACCACCAAGGGAGCAAATGTGCTTTCAATCTCCCCCTTTTTGGTAATTGATGACAACATATAGATCAAAGCTTCGACAAAGATATAATCAATGAATATAATCGTCGCTTTGAGAAGTATGTGATAAGTAAGAGCTCCCCCTAAATTTGTGCACTATTTTGAATTTGCATTTGAATGCAAATGCACAACCGATTAGGTACATGGGGCACTTCTTCCATGTCACATACAACTTGGTGGTGTGCGAGAATAATTAGAATGAGCATCATAGCATAACACAATCAAGCAAAGGTGAATGATCATCTCATAAGCATTAAACATGATAGGAAATAGTAGCATCACACATAAAGCGTATGATCAAACACCAACAAACGTGCATCACAAGCAACCAAAAGATCAAATGTTTTGAAAAAGCAAATAAAAACCAAACGCTCTCTCACTCGAAGCCTAAAGATCTATATACACTTCTCCCCCTTTGGCAATAAGTTACCAAAAAGTTCAAAGGCATACATCTAAACGTTCTTGGGCTGATCTCCTCCGGTTGTTGATGAAGGAGTCGAGAGAACAGCGTCGGCGAAGATCTCTGCAGATGTCGTGGATGGAGTCGGAGTGGCAGCTGGAGGAACTGAAAGTGATGGAGCAGGAGCTGAGGTGACAGCAGCAGGAGCTGATGAAGAGGGCCTCAAGTCTGGAGCTAGCATAGTGGCTGATCTGGCCTGAGTGGGAAACTGTGTGCCTGTCCTGAGAGGTGATCCATCCTCATCATCATCAACATCATCATCTGAAGAAGTCTGAGGAAGAGGCACTGAGTCAACTTCCTTCTTGAGCTCATTTACTGTCCTAGTCAGCCCATCCACCTTATCATTAAGGGTCTTGATTCTATTCTCAAAGATTCTCACAAGACTATTCTGGTTGTCCAGAATCCCCTTAATGTCCTTCTTCATGCCCTGAACTGATGAGATCAGAAGATCCATTTGCTCGTTCCTGGACCTAGGGACTTGAGCACTAGTGGCTCTAGCTGCCTCTGCTTCTGCCTGAGTTGCAGCTGAAGTGGGATGATCTGGGTTCATCTCCATGACGTTGTCCTCGAGATTTGGCTGTAGGGGCAAATGGGGACGATCTAGAGCAAAAATGTGCTTCTCCAACTTTGAGTTGATAAGCATCTGGATATAGGGTGCATAACAACAAGAGCGCTTCTGATCAGCAGCAACCCTCTTGATTTTCTCAACAATCAAATCCATGACTCTGATCCTGGTGTGTCTGTCAAGGTGAATCAGCATGTTAATGGAGTAGCCTCGGATCATCTTGTCATCTCCTGACTTGGGCATCAAGGTATGCCTCAGAATGGTGTTCATGGTGCGGAGGCTAGCCTGAAGAAAGTAGATATATCCTAGCCTATGAGACTTCACATTGGCAGCAGGGATCTGCTTATACATATTGGCCATATCATTGTGGTTTGCCTTGGATTCTGAGTATACATCAAAGTCACCATCCTGTGCTTCTGGAACTTCTAAAATTTCAGCCCACTCCTCAACAGTAGACTCATACCTTGCACCTTCAGTCATCCATACAATTCTACCATCTCCATAAAAATGTGCAGTGGAGTAGAATTGCATGATCATCTCATCATTCCAAGCAGTGAACTCTCTGCCAACAAATTCATCCAATCCAGTGCAGTGAAAATTGTCTTGGACACTTGGAAAGTAGTCCTCATTCTCCTTGATGAATTTCCAATCAACATACCGCATATCACTCACAGCTGGACTCTTGTCAAAAAGCACAGTTTCATAGAAATCCTGTTGCTCTCTGGTGAAGAATCTGTAGTCCACAGCTGTCTTCTTCCTCTGGGCATATGGATCAGCAGCTCTCCAAGCCCTCAAGCCAGAGTCCTTCCTCTTCTTCATATCCTCCGCAAGTGGGTAGCTGGCATTGTGTACTGGAAGGTGTGGCCTAAGCTTCATTAGGGCAGACATAGCATCCTCATCCTCAACTCTGGAGGTGGTTCCTTTGTTCTTCTCAGATGCTGGAATTTGCCTTGACAACCTCTTGGGCTTCTCAGCAGCAGGCTTCTTTGCAGCAGACTTAGTGCTCTTGGAAGTGCCAGTCTTTGGCATAGCATCAGCCATAAGCTTCTTTTTCTTCTCGGGAGGGGCTTTCTCAACATGTTCTTCCTCCTCCTCAGCATCAGCACCAGCAGCCTCCTCTGGATCTTCAAACATGGAGGTCTTCCTGCCAACAACATGAATAATCCTCTTTCTGGCTTTCTTCTTCTCACCTGCCTTCTTAGGCAATGACTTCTTTGGAGGTGACTCAAGGTGAAGAGCCATCCTAGTCCTAGCACCTTCAGGTGCTCTCACAACTGTAGAGCTAGCATAGAATTTGCCAACAACTCTCCTGGAAGAAGTGGCTTCATTAGCAGCTTTCTTGGCAGCCTTCTCTTGCTTCTTAGCAAGAACCTCTTCTGGAACAAAGTCTGAATCTTCCTCATCTGAATTCAGCTTCTTCCCGGCGCTTGTAGCATCCTTGGGCAACCCATGCGAACTGGGAGTGCCTGGATCAGAAGATGAACTAGACTCAGGACTAGTGCCTGAATCCATCTCAACACTCTGCTCTCGGAGATCATTCTGACTATCCTTAGCTTCTGACATATCTGACCCTATGAATAGAGTATAGAGGAGCAGAATAGGATGAGTCATCACAAAATGAGGCTGGTTTTTGAAAGATTGAACAAAAGATTTTCAAAGTTTTGCATTCTGTCACATGAAAATCGGTATAGCCGAAGCAAAATTGTCGGTGCCACTGAGACTGACTATCTCATTAACAGAAACTTGGCACTCTTTTCGGTGGGACCGAAAAGAACTACTCAGTTTCACCGAGACAGTTCTCAGCAACACAGACAGGAAAATCGGTGGTACCGATTTTCTCACTTCGGTTCTACCGAGTTGCATCGGGCGGAAGGCAAACCCTAGAAAATCGATGGTTCGCTAATCTACGGAGATTTCTCGTGGATAGAACGATGTGCAAACTGTGGCTTATAGAGAAAAACAACTTTATTGTGCAAGAATCGGATGGGAGCGCAAGAAAGATCGAATCCGTACCCTAGCTCGGTGACGGCGGCGAAGATGCCCGTCGACAGCGAGGATTCCCAGCGGCGGAGAGGCTCGGGAAGGCAAGGCGATGACGAGGGGGTCCTTCTGTGGCAGCTTAGGGTTTGAGGCGCGACGATTTGAAGAATGAAATTTCGAACCGTCGGGACCACAGACTATGTACCCTTCTGTTGGGGAACGTTGCATGGGAAACAAAATTTTTCCTACGCACACACAAGATCTATCCATGGTGATGAGCATCTACGAGAGGGAGAGTGAATCTACATACCCTTGTAGATCGCTAAGCGGAAGCGTTTAAGAAACGCGGTTGATGTAGTCGAACATCTCCGCGATCCAAATCGCAAGTCGTCCCTCGATCCGATCACGAACTAGCGCCGAACGGACGGCACCTCCGCGTTCAACACACGTACGGCTTGATGACGCCTTCACCTCCTCGATCCAGCGAGCGATGGTGAAGTAGTGGTTGAGTTCCAGCAGCACGACGGCGTGGTGATGGTGGTGAGGAACAATCTCTGCAGGGCTTCGCCAAGCGCTACGGAGATTATGACGGAGGAACTAGAGGGTTAGGGTTGCCGCACACGGCTTGGGGAAATCTTGATCTGTCCCGTGTGCTAGCCCTGCCCCTCTATTTATATGTTGAGCCTTGGGGTCTAAACTTGGAGTAAAAGCCTCCTCCAGGTCGGTTTTGCCCGCACAAGGTCGGTTTGGCCCGCAGGGAAAGAGTCCAACTCGGATCCCTGCAGTACCGCGCACAAGCGGTAGTACCGCTTAACACAAGCGGTAGTACCGCTTGGGCGGTAGTACCGCTTCACACAAGCGGTAGTGCCGCTTGGGCGGTAGTACCGCTTCACACAAGCGGTAGTACCGCTTGGGCGGTAGTACCGCTTCACACAAGCGGTAGTACCGCTTGCGCGGCAGCAAAACTACTTTTTGCACTTTCCAATACCTCGTGGGCTTTATCCCTTTGGCCTATATAAAGTGTTGCTGCACCCAAACACTTCGGTAAACATCCGGAACCCATTCCGGTGAACTCCGGAACTCTTCCGGAGATCAAAACACTATTATCACATATATCAATCTTTACCTCCGGACTATTCCGGAGATCCTCGTCATGTCCGGGATCTTATCCGGGACTCCGAACAACTTTCGGTCACCAACAAAATAACTCAACTATACTAATCGTCACCAAATGTTTAAGTGTGTAGACCCTGCGGGTTCGAGAACTATGTAGACATGACCGAGACACCTCTACGGCCAATAACCAATAGCGGGACCTGGATGCCCATATTGGCTCCTACATATTCTACGAAGATCTTTTATCGGTCGAACCTCTATGTCAAGGATTCAGTTAATCCCGTATGCTGTTCCCTTTGTTCTTCGGTATGTTACTTGCCCGAGATTCGATCGTCGGTATCTCTATACCTAGTTCAATCTCGTTACCGGCAAGTCTCTTTACTCGTTCCGTAATACAAGATCTCGTGGCTAACACTTTAGTCACATTGCTTGCAAGGCTCATTGTGATGTTGTATTACCGAGTGGGCCCTGAGATACCTCTCCGTCACACGGAGTAACAAATCCCAGTCTTGATCCATGCCAACCCAACAGACACCGTCGGAGATACCTGTAGAGCACCTTTATAGTCACCCAGTTACGTTGCGACGTTTGATACACACAAGGTACTCCTCCGATGTCAGGGAGTTGCATGATCTCATGGTCATAGGAACAGATACTTGACATGCAGAAAACAATAGCAATAAACTGACACGATCAAATGCTACGTTCTTAGTTTGGGTCTTGTCCATCACATCATTCTCCTAATGATGTGATCCCGTTATCAAATGACATCTCATGTCAATGGCTAGGAAACCTTAACCATCTTTGATCAACGAGCTAGTCAACTAGAGGCTTACTAGGGACACAGTGTTGTCTATGTACCCACACATGTATTTGAGTTTCCAATCAATACAATTATAGCATGGATAATAAACGATTATCATGAACAAGGAAATATAATAATAACCAATTTATTATTGCCTCTAGGGCATATTTCCAACAGTCTCCCACTTGCACTAGAGTCAATAATCTAGTTCACATCACTATGTGATTTACATTGTAATGAATCGAACACCCATGCAGTTCTGGTGTTGTTCATGTTTAGCCCTTGGAAGAGGTTTAGTCATCGGATCTGCAACATTCAGATCCGTGTGTACTTTGCAAATATTTATGTCGTCCTCCTTGATGTAATCGCGGATGGAATTGAAACGTCGCTTTATGTGTCTGGTCCTCTTGTGAAATCTTGGTTCCTTGGCTAGAGCAATGGCACCAGTATTATCACAAAACAGAGTCATTGGGTTAAGCGCACTAGGCACTACTCCAAGATCTATCATGAACTCTTTCATCCAGACACCTTCCTTCGCCGCCTCCGAGGCTGCGATGTACTCCGCTTCGCATGTAGAATCTGCTACCACGCTTTGCTTGGAACTGCACCAGCTAACCGCACCCCCATTAAGAATAAATACGTATCCGGTTTGCGACTTAGAGTCATCCGGATCAGTGTCAAAGCTTGCATCGACGTAACCCTTTACGACGAGCTCTTGATCACCTCCATAAACGAGAAACATGTCTTTAGTCCTTTTCAGGTACTTCAGGATATTCTTGACCGCCGTCCAGTGTTCCATTCCTGGATCACTTTGAAACCTTCCGACCATACTTATGGCAAGGCTGACATCGGGTCTTGTGCACAGCATTGCATACATGATAGAGCCTATGGCCGAAGCATAGGGGATGACACTCATCTTTTCTCTATCTTCTGCAGTCACTGGGCATTGAGTCTTACTCAACTTCACACCTTGCAATACAGGCAAGAACCCCTTCTTGGACTGATCCATTTTGAACTTCTTCAAAACTTTGTCAAGGTATGTGCTTTGTGAAAGTCCTATTAAGCGTCTTGATCTATCTCTATAGATCTTGATGCCTAATATGAAAGCAGCTTCTCCTAGGTCCTTCATTGAAAAACTCTTGTTCAAATATTCCTTCACGCTTTCCAACATTTCTATATTGTTTCCAATCAGCAATATGTCATCCACATATAATATTAGAAACGCTATAGAGCTCCCACTCACTTTCTTGTAAATACAAGCTTCTTCGTAAACTTGTATAAACTCGAACGCTTTGATCACTTCATCAAAGCGAAGATTCCAACTCCGAGATGCTTGCACCAGTCCATAAATGGATCGCTGGAGTTTGCAAATTTTGTCAGCATTCTCTGGATCGACAAAACCTTCTGGTTGCATCATATACAACTCTTCCTTAAGGTAACCGTTAAGGAACGCTATTTTGACATCCATCTGCCAAATTTCATAATCGAAAAAGGCAGCTATTGCTAACATGATTCTGACGGACTTAAGCATCGCTACGGGTGAGAAGGTCTCATCGTAGTCAACTCCTTGAACTTGTGAAAAACCCTTTGCCACAAGTCGAGCTTTATAGATGGTGACATTACCGTCCGCGTCCGTCTTCCTCTTAAAGATCCATTTGTTCTGAATGGCCTTACGCCCTTCAGGTAATACTTCCAAAGTCCATACTTTGTTTTCATACATGGATCCCATCTCGGATTTCATGGCCTCTAACCACTTCTCGGAATCCGGGCCCATCATCGCTTCTCCATAGCTCGTAGGTTCATCGTTGTCTAACAACATGACCTCTAAGACAGGGTTGCCGTACCACTCGGGAGCAGTACGCGTCCTTGTCGACCTACGAGGTTCGATAGCAACTTGATCCAAAGTTTCATGATCATCATCATTAACTTCCTCTTCAGCTAATGTAGGCTCCACAGAAACAACTTTCTGCGCTGCGCTACTCTCAGGTTGAAGTAAAGGTTCAACAACCTCATCAAGTTCTATCTTCCTCCCACTCAATTCTTTCGAGAGAAACTCTTTCTCAAGAAATGTTCCGTTTTTAGCGACAAACACTTTGCCTTCGGATCTGAGATAGAAGGTATACCCAACTGTCTCTTTTGGGTATCCTATGAAGACGCATTTCTCCGCTTTGGGTTCCAGCTTTTCAGGCTGAAGCTTTTTGACATAAGCATCACATCCCCAAATTTTAAGAAACGACAGCTTTGGCTTCTTGCCAAACCAAAGTTCATATGGTGTCGTCTCAACGGATTTCGAAGGTGCCCTATTTAAAGTGAATGCAGCTGTCTCTAATGCATAACCGGCAAGAGACATCATAGATCGCACCATATCCAATAAGGTTCGATTACGACGTTCGGACACACCATTACGCTGTGGTGTTCCAGGCGGTGTCAATTGTGAAACAATTCCACACTGTCTTAAGTGACTGCCAAATTCATAACTCAGATATTCTCCTCCTCGATCAGATCGTAGGAATTTAATCTTCTTGTTACGATGATTCTCAACTTCACTCTGAAATTGTTTGAACTTTTCAAATGTTTCAGACTTGTGTTTCATTAAGTAAATATACCCATATCTACTTAAGTCATCAGTGAAGGTGAGAAAGTAACGATAACCACCGCGCGCCTCAATGCTCATCGGACCGCACACATCAGTATGTATGATTTCCAATAAGTCACTTGCCCGTTCCATTGTTCCAGAGAACGGCGTTTTGGTCATCTTGCCCATGAGGCATGGCTCACATGTGTCAAGTGATTCAAAATCAAGTGACTCCAAAAGTCCATCAGTATGGATCTTCCTCATGCGTTTTACGCCAATATGACCTAAACGGCAGTGCCACAAGAAAGTGGTATTATCATTATCAATTCTACATCTTTTGGCATCAATGTTATGAACATGTGTATCATTACTATCGAGATTCAATAAGAATAAACCCCTCACATTGGGTGCATGACCATAAAAGATATTACTCATATAAATAGAACAACCATTATTCTCTGATTTAAATGAGTAACCGTCTCGCAATAAACAAGATCCAGATATAATGTTCATGCTTAACGCAGGCACTAAATAACAATTATTCAGGTTCATCACTAATCCCGATGGTAATCGAAGAGCGAGCGTGCCAACGGCGATCACATCAACCTTGGAACCATTTCCCACGCGCATCGTCACTTCGTCCTTTGCCAGCCTCCGTCTATTCCGCAGTTCCTGTTTTGAGTTGCAAATATGAGCAACCGCACCGGTATCAAATACCCAGGCACTACAACGAGAGTTGGTAAGGTACACATCAATAACATGTATATCATATATACCTTGTTTGTTGTTGGCCGCCTTCTTGTCAGCCAAATACTTGGGGCAATTCCGCTTCCAGTGTCCAGTTCCCTTGCAATGAAAACACACAGTTTCTGGTTTGGGTCCAGCCTTGGGTTTCTTCACGAGAGGAGCAACTGCTTTGCCACTCTTCTTGGAGTTACCCTTCTTACCCTTGCCATTTTTTCTTGAAACTAGTGGTTTTATTGACCATCAACACTTGATGCTCCTTCTGAATTTCAGACTCAGCGGCTTTCAGCATCGTAAACAGCTCGGCGACTGACTTGTTCATCCCGTGCATGTTATAGTTCAACACGAAGCTCTTGTAGCTAGGTGGCAATGATTGAAGAACTCTGTCAGTGACAGCCTCTGGCGGAAGGGGCATCCCTAACTCAGCCAGACGGGTGGAGTACCCAGACATTCTGAGCACGTGATCACTGATAGACCCGTTCTCCTCCATCTTGCAAGCATAGAACTTATCGGAGATCTCATATCTCTCGATCCGGGCATTCTTCTGAAAGATAAACTTCAACTCCTGGAACATCTCATATGCTCCATGACGTTCAAAACGTCTTTGAAGTCCCGGTTCTAAGCCATACAACATTGCACATTGAACTATTGAGTAATCATCAGAACGAGCCTGCCAGGCGTTCACAACGTCTAGAGACTCAACTGGAGCGGGTGGATCACCAAGCGGTGCATCAAGGACATAAGCTTTCTGGGAAGCCGTAAGGATAATCCTTAGATTACGGGCCCAGTCCACAAAGTTACTTCCATCATCTTTCAACTTAGCTTTCTCTAGGAACGCATTAAAATTCAGGGGTGCTACTGCGCGAGCCATGATCTACAACATAAATATAGCAAAGACAACTTAGACTATTGTTCTAGATAATGAGTTTAGTTAATCATATTACTTAAAAAACTCCCACTCAAATTGACATCCCTCCGGTCATTCGAGTGTAACATGATCCAAATCCACCAACTCAAGTCCGATCATCACGTGAGTTGAGGTGGTTTCAATGGTGAACATCTTCATGTTGATCATATCTACTATATGACTCATGTTCGACCTTTCGGTCTCTTGTGTTCCGAGGCCATGTCTGTACATGCTAGGCTCGTCAAGTTTAACCCGAGTGTTCCGCGTGTGCAACATGGCTTGCACCCGTTGTATGTGAACGTGGAGTCTATCACACCCGATCATCACGGCGTGTCTCGAAACGACGAACTTTCGCAACGGTGCACACTCGGGGAGAACACAATTTATCTTGAAATTTAAGTGAGGGATCACCTTATAATGCTACCGTCGTCCTAAGCAAAATAAGATGCATAAAAGGATTAACATCACATGCAAATCATAAGTGACATGATATGGCCATGAACTTGTGCTTTTGATCTCCATCTCCAAAGCACCGGCATGATCTCCATCGTCACCGGCATGACACCATGATCTCCATCATCTTGATCTCCATCAACGTGTCGCCATGAGGTTGTCGCGCCGACTGTTGCTTCCACGACTATTGCTAACGTTTAGCAATAAAGTAAAGCATTACATAGCGCTTAATGATTGACACGCAGGTCATACAATAATTAAAGACAACTCTATGGCTCCTGCCAGTTGCCGTACTCATCGACATGCAAGTCGTGATATTCTATACAACACATGATCATCTCATACATCACATATATCTCATCATGTAATTGGCCATATCACATCACAACATACCCTGCAAAAACAAGTTAGACGTCCTCTAATTGTTGTTGCAAATTTTACGTGGCTGCTACGGGTTTGCAAGAACCGTTCTTACCTACGCAAAACCACAACGTGGTGTAGTGATTGCTTTTTGATCTTCTAAAAGAACCCTCTTCATTGAAATCGATTCAACTAAAGTGAGAGAGACAGACACCCGCTAGCCATCTTTATGCAACGAAGTTACATGTCAGTTGAAGGAACCTGTCTCGCGTAAGTGTACGCGTAATGTCGGTCCGGGCCGCTTCATCTCACAGTACCGCCGAATCAAATATCAACTAGTAACGGCAAGCAATATGTATACACCCACGCCCACAACTCGTTTGTGTTCTACTCGAGATCTCATCTACGCATAGACCTGGCTCATGATGCCACTGTTGGGGAACGTTGCATGGGAAACAAAAAATTTCCTACCCACACACAAGATCTATCCATGGTGATGAGCATCTACGAGAGGGAGAGTGAATCTACATACCCTTGTAGATCGCTAAGCGGAAGCGTTTAAGAAACGCGGTTGATGTAGTCGAACGTCTCCGCGATCCAAATCGCAAGTCGTCCCTCGATCCGATCACGAACTAGCGCCGAACGGACGGCACCTCCGCGTTCAACACACGTACGGCTTGATGACGCCTTCACCTCCTCGATCCAGCGAGCGATGGTGAAGTAGTGGTTGAGTTCCAGCAGCACGACGGCGCGGTGATGGTGGTGAGGAACAATCTCTGGAGGGCTTCACCAAGCGCTACGGAGATTATGACGGAGGAACTAGAGGGTTAGGGTTGCCGCACACGGCTTGGGGAAATCTTGATCTGTCCCGTGTGCTAGCCCTGCCCCTCTATTTATATGTTGAGCCTTGGGGTCTAAACTTGGAGTAAAAGCCTCCTCCAGGTCGGTTTTTCCCGCACAAGGTCGGTTTGGCCCGCAGGGAAAGAGTCCAACTCGGATCCCTGCAGTACCGCGCACAAGCGGTAGTACCGCTTCACACAAGCGGTAGTACCGCTTGGGCGGTAGTACCGCTTCACACAAGCGGTAGTACCGCTTGGGCGGTAGTACCGCTTCACACAAGCGGTAGTACCGCTTGCGCGGCAGCAAAACTACTTTTTGCACTTTCCAATACCTCGTGGGCTTTATCCCTTTGGCCTATATAAAGTGTTGCTGCACCCAAACACTTCGGTAAACATCCGGAACCCATTCCGGTGAACTCCGGAACTCTTCCGGAGATCAAAACACTATTATCACATATATCAATCTTTACCTCCGGACTATTCCGGAGATCCTCGTCATGTCCGGGATCTTATCCGGGACTCCGAACAACTTTCGGTCACCAACAAAATAACTCAACTATACTAATCGTCACCAAATGTTTAAGTGTGTAGACCCTGCGGGTTCGAGAACTATGTAGACATGACCGAGACACCTCTACGGCCAATAACCAATAGCGGGACCTGGATGCCCATATTGGCTCCTACATATTCTACGAAGATCTTTTATCGGTCGAACCTCTATGTCAAGGATTCAGTTAATCCCGTATGCTGTTCCCTTTGTTCTTCGGTATGTTACTTGCCCGAGATTCGATCGTCGGTATCTCTATACCTAGTTCAATCTCGTTACCGGCAAGTCTCTTTACTCGTTCCGTAATACAAGATCTCGTGGCTAACACTTTAGTCACATTGCTTGCAAGGCTCATTGTGATGTTGTATTACCGAGTGGGCCCTGAGATACCTCTCCGTCACACGGAGTAACAAATCCCAGTCTTGATCCATGCCAACCCAACAGACACCGTCGGAGATACCTGTAGAGCACCTTTATAGTCACCCAGTTACGTTGCGACGTTTGATACACACAAGGTACTCCTCCGATGTCAGGGAGTTGCATGATCTCATGGTCATAGGAACAGATACTTGACATGCAGAAAACAATAGCAATAAACTGACACGATCAAATGCTACGTTCTTAGTTTGGGTCTTGTCCATCACATCATTCTCCTAATGATGTGATCCCGTTATCAAATGACATCTCATGTCAATGGCTAGGAAACCTTAACCATCTTTGATCAACGAGCTAGTCAACTAGAGGCTTACTAGGGACACAGTGTTGTCTATGTACCCACACATGTATTTGAGTTTCCAATCAATACAATTATAGCATGGATAATAAACGATTATCATGAACAAGGAAATATAATAATAACCAATTTATTATTGCCTCTAGGGCATATTTCCAACACCTTCACTGTCGGTGATACCGATTTTAAATTTTCGGTGTCACCGAGTACCACAACTGTCAGCTGACAGGGAAACTCGGTGTAACCGAGAATATGAAATCGGTAGTACCGAGATAGAAAACCAGATCAACCCTAGGCATTCGGTGAGATGGAGATTTTGGGGTTGGTTCCACCGAGATGCACTTGGGAGGTTTTAATGGTCAGTCCTTGTCGATACGGAACTCCGAGTGCTCCACACACAGAGGGATCGAAAAGTACTTGTTCAAATTTTGTGATGCAGCATGAATGGAATATGAGGTGAGAAAGCATAGATAGCTAAAGAGTGGTCCTAGGCATTTTTGTCCATCCAATTGGCAAAAGATAAAACAAAAGCCAAATAGCAACAATTGGATGTCCTCGAATGAGAAAATAAATGCAGACCAACATGCTCACACAATAAGATGTCAAATGAAATCATGACAAACATGCACAAACATACAAGCACTTGGCGATGATGAAGTCATCTATATATGAGTATTTGACTTAGGAGCCAAGTAAGAATACTTGATCATAGGTCATACTCATCGTTTAAGCACAAGTGGGGTTACCACTTTTACATAAAGCATTTAATGTTGTCACATACTAAGAGATGCCTTAACTCAAGTCTTAGAGTAAAGCTCCCCCTTGATGTGACATCCCGCCATAGGAGGGATAAACTAACCTTGCGTTTTGTCGATGAAGACTTCATGTTGGTGAGGTAGTTGTGGATGCTCAAGGTTGATGAAGATCACCAAGAGTTGGGAACATCCTTGTTGTTTCCTTACTCTTCTCACCTACATGGGTTAGTCCCAACACACAAGATACAAATACAAGGATATCTATGGACATGGAGTGCAAATCATGTGTTATGATGTCCATTGATTTGTTGATTACCTTGTCCCTTGCTTACCTTTGAGGGAATGTGTGACTCCTTGAATTATTGCATAGAGTTGATGTTGATTGCAAATAATTCTTGCCAATAATGAATGTGAGTGAATTTCATTGGCGGAGTCACCCCTTGAGAACTTACTAGTTCTTCTTCTTGGGGACCCACATCAAGTTGATGGGGATCCTTGGTGTTGTAGTAGCCTTTGTAGAAGTTGAGCTTGACGTAGCCTTGGGAACCCACACCACGATTCTTCCGGTATCCTCTGTGCTTGCGTACAATTTCCTCAAATTGCTTACACCCGGCAAGACTCCTGTAGATACCTTTCTCTATAATTCGTTTCAATAAAGCATTTTCTTGCTCAAGTGTAACTTGGCTAAGAGAATCATCTATAGTGGAATCAATAGAACTACTAGAAGCAACATCTTTGGGTTTAGCATTTTTATTGTTGCTACTAGATGAAGAACCTTTCTTGCCTTTGTTACTAGATTGCTTAGTTTTAACTTGAGGCATGAATGTAGACAAGAGTAGTCGTTTGGCTAGATAAGATGAAGTCTTCTTTCGGAGATCATCATTGATAGCTTTAAGAAACTCATGCTCTTGCTCCAAGTTGAGCTTCTCGAAGCGTAGCTTCTCATGAGTTCTTACAAGCTCTCTATGATCTTCAAGAGTAGATTCATGAGCTAACTTAAGAGTATTTGGTTCTTTAGTTAGTTCTTCTATTTTCATCTTATCATCATCACTTGACTTATCTTGACTAGCATGAGAATTATCAAGTTCATTTTGATCAACATCACTAGTTTTATCACAAAGCAAGTCATCATCACAAAGGAAATCATCTTCATCACTATCAAAATCAAGATACTCGGGGTGTGATACCTTGGGGCCTTTAGCCATGAAGGAACTTCCACTCCCTTCATTTGGTGAGTCAAATAGGTCATGGGAGTTGGTAGTCACTAGAGCAATTCCGGCAACACCATCATCTTCACTATAGTCGGAGTCGGAGTGATAGCTTCTCTCGGAGTTGTCGTCGAAGTCGGAGCCGGAAACCCATTCACCAACATGAGCTTGATGTTTTCTTCTTGTGTAGCTCTTGGTGTACTTGTCCTTCTTCTCCGAATCTCTACTTCTCCTTGAGTGTCTTCATTCATAACGATCATCTCTACTCCTTCTCTCTCTTTGAGGTGATTCATTCCTTGAGCTTCGACTTCGAGGTGACTCTTCTCTTCGTTTGTAGGGAGCCGTGCACTCATTGGAGTAGTGTCCGGGCTTCCCACAATTGTAGCAGTTGCAGTCACGACTTGACGAACACTTCTCATCATATCTTGAGTTGGAGCTTCTTTCTTTGCCTCTATTCTTGTAGAACTTGTTGAATTTCTTGACCATGAGGCTTATCTCTTAATTGGTGACAAGGTTGTTGCTTGATGCTACAGGAGCATCACTTGTGGCTTTGTAAGCACCGCTAGACTTATGATGAAGCTCTTCCTTGTCTTTGAGTGTCATCTCATGAGCAACAATCCTTCCAATGACTTCCGTAGGCTTGAGATCTTTGTAGTTGGGCATCATTTGGATCAATGTGCACACGGTGTCGTATCTCTCATCCAAAGCTCTAAGTATCTTCTTGATGATGAATTTGTCAGTCATTTCTTCGCTTCCTAAGCCGGCAATCTCATTGGTGATGAGAGCTAGCCTAGAGTACATCTCCGCGACTCCTTCACCATCCTTCATCTTGAACTTGTCAAGCTGACCTTGAAGAACATCCAACTTGGATTCTCTCACGGACTCGGTTCCTTCGTGCATATCAACCAAAGTATCCCAAATCTCTTTTGCATTCTCAAGACGGCTGATTTTGTTGAATTCTTCTGGGCATAGGCAGTTGAATAGAATATCGCATGCTTGAGTGTTGTATTGCAACATCTTCAATTCATCCGTGGTCGCTTCACGATCCGGTTCCTTTCCATCACCAAAGAATTCACCTTGCAAGCCAACACGAACAACAGCCCAAATGGCGGGGTTATGACCAAGAATATGCATTTTCATTTTGTGCTTCCAACTAGCAAAATTAGTGCCATCAAAGTACGGACCTCTACGGTGATAAATTCCCTCACTAGACGCCATACTCTCCTAGGTTGTGAGACCAATGCAATGGAGACCAAAGCTCTGATACCACTTGTAGGACCGAAAGTATGTCTAGAGGGGGGGGGGGGGTGATTAGACTACTTGACCAAATAAAACTTTTGCATTTTCCCAAATTTTAGTGTTTGCAGTTTTAGCATTCATGACAAGTCAAGTACACCCTACACATGCAAGTCTAAGAGTATAGCAGCGGAAAGTAACAACAAGCATGTATAGAAGGGATAGGGTAGGAGGATCAAACGCAGTTGTAGACACGATGATTTTTTCCTGTGGTTCCGATAGGTGGTGCTATCGTACATCCATGTTTATGGAGTCTTCAACCCACGGAGGGTAACGGTCGCGAGAGTCCACGGAGGGCTCCACCCATAAGGGTCCACGAAGTAGCAACCTTGACTATTCCATAACGGCTTCCATCCACGAAGGACTAGCCTCACTATGGGTAGATCTTCACGAAGTAGGCGATCTCCTTGCCCTTACAAACTTCTTGGTTCACTCCACAACACGAACTAGGAGGCTCCCAAGCGACACCTAACCAATCCAGGGGGCACCACCCTCCAAAAGGTAATAGGCTCGGTAATGACGATGAACTCCTTGCTCTTGTGCTTCAAGATGATAGACTCCTCAACACACAATCACTCTCTCATAGATTTGGCTTGGTGGAAGAGATGGGATTGGTGGAAAGCAACTTGGGGAGGCTTGAAATCAAGATCCATATGGTTGGAGTGGTAGATCTTGACCTCAACACAAGACTAGGTGGTTCTCTCTCAGAAAACTGGATGGGGCAAGTATGGAATAGTTCTGAGTGCTTCTTTTTCGAGTAGGTGGTGGAGGGGTATATATAGGCATCCCCAAAAATACAACCGTTACACACAAAATGACCAACTCGGTGACACCGATGTGTTAATCTCGGTGGTACCGAAGTGACCAAAAGGTGGCAACTTTTGAATCTCGGTGAGACCGATATTGGAAACTCGGTTGCACCGATAAGGTGACCAACAGTCAGATTCCCAATCTCGGTGACGCCGATCCAACAATCTCGGTGGTACCGATATTGTGAATTTGCGTAACAGAAAGTTGGCAACCTAAACTCGGTGGCACCGGTATGGAATCGGTTGCACCGAAGTGGTTAGGGTTTGGCTGAGTCTGTCTATGGTTAAGAATCGGTGGCACCGGGATGGAATGTTGGTTGCACCGAATTTGAGTATGTGGCTATGGACACACTTTGGTGGGAGAGCTTGTGGGTGTTTTTGGTGACTATCACTTGTGCATGTATGAGCATATTGTTCACCAACAAAACCTTACCCCCTTTTAATAGTATTGGCTTTCCTATGGACTCAAAGTGATTTCTCACAAATGTAAAATGTAGAGTCCTCTTCCTTGAAGCTTTGCCAACCTATTTCCTTGCCAATCCTATCATTGAACATTTCCTGAAATATGCTTGGTAGAAACATTAGTTCAATGACTTATATGTTGTTATAAATTACCAAAACCACCAAGGGAGCAAATGTGCTTTCATAACCATGTCCCCGTCCTCGCGCTCGTCCGCTCCGGCGATCGCGACCACCAAACTGCGCCCGGCCACTCTGGCAGGTGCAACCACCAAATCCGCCTCTGGCTCGCTTTCCCCCGGATCTTCGCTGGTCGCCGCGGCCTCGCCGCCGGGTAGGCCGCCAGGTTTCCCCACGCCGCCCCTCCCCCGCCCAGATCTGGGCGCTATGATCCGGATTTGTCTCTGCAGCGGGGTGCACGATCTGGCTCCACGGTCGTCTTGGAGTCCCCCGTGGTGGCCGGGGGGGGGGGGGGGGGGGGCTTCAGCCGCAGGTGCGCCCCGTGCCTGCTGCGCGCCGCGTCCGGTTCGAAGCCGTGGCGACCGGCGCGTCGCCCGGCCCTGTCAGCTACGCGGAGGCAGTGGCTACCACTGCTGCGCCATTCATGGGGGCCTCTGCCGCCCCACGTTCTGCCGCCGTGGCTGAGTCCCATCCCGCGGTGTCCCCAGTTATTGCTGGTCAGGGAGATGTGCGCGACAGCTCGGAGGGCGCTGGGCCGTAGCAGGAAGCGCGTCATAGGTACTGGTGGCGCCATGAAGACGGTGGGCAGAGGCCACTTCGCTCGCGCGGCGCGCCAGGGTCGTCCGGCGGGTTGAATTCAAGAGGCGATGGGTGGGCGCATTCATGGCGCAGCACCTGGGCTGCAAAGCCTCGCCATCAGAAGTGCTTCCACTGCAAGACCCATGGCCATAAAGCGCAAGACTGCAGGGACCCAGTGGTGTGCGACTACTGCGGGAGACAAGGCCACATTGCCAGGGGCTGCTCCGAACGCCTTCCTCTGCTTCAGCCCCGCAAGCCACCTGCCCGTGTTCCTCCGCCAGCTCCAGCTCTCGTCATCTCGCGGCCTCGGGCCATGCCTCGCCTTGGGGAGCCGGCCTCGCGCCCGTCGGAGGGGTTCGTGGTGATGCCCCCGTTGCCGGCGATGGACGCCAATGCCGCCACGCTGTCCAGCCTCGTCGCCTTCGTCTGGTTGGGAGGAAGCAGGCCCAAGGTTAGTGCGGAGGAGGTTGCGGTCGTAATCCAAGCGCACACCAACATCGACAAATTGATTTTCAAGGTCGTCCCGCACTACCCCGAAGGCTTCCTTGTCACCTTCAAGTTCGTGCACCACCGCGACCAGCTGACCTCGACGGGGCGCTTTCCGCACGGTGCGCTCGACATCCACACCGCCAACTGGACAGTGCTCCACCGCGCCAAAGCTGCCAACCTTCACTACCACGTGCACCTCTGCCTCGAGGAGGTCCCGCTGCAGGCGTGGGATGAAGAGACCGTGGGGAAGATCATCGGCAAAGCCTACGTCCACCACTACTTCGACATCGTGTCTGTGCAGAAGGAGGACATCTCCACCCTCGACCTGTGGGCTTGGACTGCCGACCCCTCCGCCATCCCGAAGGTCATGTGGGTCACCATCATCGGCGGCTCCTTCACCGTCTCGCCATCGCCGGGGGGGGGGGGGGGGGGGGGGGGGGGGGGGCGGCGCGACCACTCCTACCGCGTCATCATCCACCTCAACCGCTATGAGGATTTCACGCCGGACAAGGATGGTCGCATCCCGTCGCGACCTTGCGGCACCGAGGAGTTCGGTTGGCACCACGGCAGCGTCGACGGAGAAGCTGTGCAGCGCAGGGAACTAGCCGCACTACCAAGGGGCGGCAATGGGAGACGCGACGATGAAGACGACCGCGACCGTCGCGGTGATCGCGAGGAGGACCATCTCGGCCGGAGGGACGGCAGGGACCCCTCCTGGCTGGACAGGCTTTTCCGCAGTCGGTCTCGGGCTGGAGATGGGAGCCGCGACGGGCATCGCGATGACCGCCGTGGGGACAGGGACCGGCATGGGCGGCGCCACGAGTACGAGCACGACCGCCGCGGCAGAAGGGCGGACCTCTCTCTCGTCGAGTGGCTGCATGATGGCTCCGTCATCCTGGCTTTGGGGCGGCACCGGAGCCGGCGCCATGCCTCGCCTGAGGCTCACCGTGCTGGCCGGCGGTCGCCTGCCTCTGGCCTGGCACGAGGGCGCTCCCAGAGTTGCTTGTTTGCCGCGGGTGCTGTGTGGCACCCTGAGGGTTGGGCAGCTGCCCCGCCCTCCTCTCTATGCGCTGCGGCGCTGGCTTCCCCGGTGACAACTGTCGCTGGTTCCGGCGGCTCTGATTCTGCTGCCGAGGAGCAGGCTTGCTGTCTGTTGCTGCAAGATGGAGGCTCGCTGGGGGGCGCTCGGTGCGCGGCGGCCATCGAGGAGGCTGCTGCAACACCTGTGCATGCCCCTGCCTCGCCCGGTCTGGCTGCAACGCCGGCGACGCCGCCCCGTTTGGACATCTCCTGCGGCATGGCTGCAGATTTGGGTGGGGTTTCTCCACCACTAAGTACCCCCCCACAGGTCCTAGTGACGCCCATGTTCGACGCTTGCCAGTCGCCGCTGCTGCCATCTCCACCGTCTTCCCGCCCGAGGCCTCCCACGACGAGACGCAAGACGCTGGCGCCGGGCTTCTCCATGCTCAGGTGCAGCCCGCGGTTGAAGGCCCAGGGCAGGACCATCCCGGTGGCTGCCATGGCAGAGAAGTTGCTTTGTCGTCGCATGGGGATCGTCAACGAGGGTGAAGAAGTCACGAAAGCGGCAATCAGCATGTTCGTCGACCTTTTCCGTGGGCAGCTGCCGCCAATAGCGGTTGGAGCTCTGCGCGCCCTATTCAGGCTGGACTGTGACTTGGCGTCGGCTATCGAGGA
Organism: Elymus sibiricus; assembly: GCA_039707655.1. Taxonomy (NCBI): domain Eukaryota; kingdom Viridiplantae; phylum Streptophyta; class Magnoliopsida; order Poales; family Poaceae; genus Elymus; species Elymus sibiricus. The sequence continues at coordinate 530,050,731 of CM077675.1, forward strand.
GGCTCTTCTGGAGCATGGTGGGGCTGGCAGACTGGACCACAACGCCGAGGTTGCGGCGGCGGAGGACGAGCTCTGAGCATCATGGTCAAAGTGCAGACTCTGGAGTCTTTTAGTCTTCATGTTAGCTTATTCTCCTTTCATCTGGAGTGTGTCCAACGGAGCATGTTCCCCTGGTTGTGTGTGTGGCCTGTGTGTGTGCGGCGGCTTGTGCATTCAGAATTCAATGTATCCCTGTTCCTTCCCGAGTCACCTATGTTTGCAATGTTAGAGCAAAGACTGTGTGTGCTAAACTGGAATGTGAAGGGGCTGAATTGCCCTGCTAGAAGAGCGACCGTGTTGCAATCCCTCGCCGCCTCGTCCTGCAATTTGGTCTGCCTTCATGAGACGAAGATGGAGTTGGTCGACCAATTTATCGTGGCCTCGGTTGGCGGGGCTAGGCTTAAGGGGTTCGCCCAGCGGCCGGCGACAGGCACGAGAGGCGGGATCCTTCTGCTTTGGGATGAGGACCAAATCACCGTTTCTGACGTTTCACTTGGTATCTTCCACCTCTCGGCCTTGGTGAGCATTGTTGGCTCGGAGGTGTCTTTCAAGCTCACTACGATGTATGGCCCCATGGCTGGAAACCAGAAGGACGACTTTTTTGCCGAGATTGTCTCCCAAAAGCCGGCTCCGGGGGACATGTGGCTCATCACCGGCGACTTTAATCAGATCCATCGAGCGCGGGATAAGAATCGGAGGAATGTTAACGCTTCGATAATCAACAGGTTCAGGGCGACCCTCGATGATTGCGAGTTGAAGGAGGTTCATTTGTTGAACAGGAAGTTCACTTGGAGTAATGAAAGACAGGACCCAACCCTTTGTAAGCTGGACAGTTTCTTCTGCAACGCAAACTGGGACCTCCGGTTCGGCAGCCATGTCCTACATGCACTTTGGTCGTCATTGTCCGATCACTGTCCACTTCTTCTGGCGGCTGACGCTGGCCCCAAATGCCCGAGAGTGTTCCGCTTCGAAAACTTCTGGATCCGGTTACCTGGGTTCAAGCAGGTAGTCACGGATGTTTGCGCAAAGCCCAGCCCGCACCCAGAGCCTTGTCGGTGCCTCTTTGACAAGCTTCGCCGGGCCGGGATTTGCCTGCGAAGATGGACTAACACTCCTGCTTCTCGGATGCAAAGCTTCAGTTACACATGGCCTTGGAGGTCATTCTGCGGCTCGATGTGGCCATGGATACAAGGCAGCTATCGCAGGAGGAGAGGGAGATTAGAGCGAGGCTCAAAAGAAGGGTGATTAGCCTAGACGCGTTGGAGAGGGCTAGGAAGAGGCAATGCTCCAGGATTTCCAACCTCAAGGAGGGCGACGCCAACACGAAATACTTCCACCTACGGGTGAACTCTAGGCGCCGCAAAAACTTCATTCATCGATTGCGCAACGGTGCAGGATGGGTGACTCAACATGACGAGAAAGAGAGCCTTGTCCACGACCACTTCTCTTCCATGCTTCACAAGGGTACGTGGAGGAACCACGACTTCAACTGGGATCAACTTCACTTCACCCATTGTGACATCGACATCCTTGGGGATCCATTTTCTGAGGAAGAGGTGCTTCAGGCCATCAAGCAGATGCCAAAAGATAAAGCCCCCGGGCCATATGGATACACGGGTGCCTTCTTTGCCTCCTGTTGGGACATCATCGGCGCCGACGTCATGGCGGTAGGCAACAGTTTCTCAAGCTTCCGCGCGGAAAATTTTCACTGGCTAAACTCCGCAAACATCATTTTGCTCCCCAAGAAGGAGGGGGCGGAGGGCACACTAGGGAAAAGCCTAACAGTAGCGCGGGTATTATGTATATCAGTAGCGCGGGTTCCCGCGCTACTGATACGGCGCTACAGCTAACCTGTAGCAGTAGCGCGTGTTGGCCCGTGCTGCTGCTATACATGCATAGCAGTAGCGTTCTCCAAAGAACAGCGCTACTGCTAACATCTGTAGCGCCTTGTGTTAGGCCGTGCTACTGGTAATGATATGCTGCTGCTAACTTTACTCCCCGCGCTACTGCTAACTTTATTAGTTTCTGTTTTTTTTTGCATATTTGTTTTGTATTTGAACAGGCTTTATACAAGAATCTTTAGCACATACAAATGTCATCATCATACACATACAAATGGCTGCAAGACCACGAATGTAATCATAGCATATACATACAAATTGTTGGGGAACGCGACAGAAAACAAAAATTTCCGGTATAGCGAGCACGCCCAGGACCACTTTGGAGACTGCATACAAGGTTTGATCTGATCCGTACCGACTCGAAGCGCAGCGGAAGAAGAGTCGGTGGAGATCGTTGGTGCAGATCCCCGCAGCTAGGATTTTACAACCTTCCAACCGCGAGGATGTACTCCCTCATTGGACAGCCCTTCGGGAGGCAGTCGGACAGTCCCTCGGACGATGTCACGAACAGCCCTTCGGGAGGCGGTCGGACAGTCCCTCGGACGATGTCACGGACAGCCCTTCGGGAGGACCTTCGAAACTCAGACGGTCACTCGGACAGCCCTTCGGGAGGACCTCTCAAACTAAGACCGAAACTACGATCTCTCTATAGAGTTGCACACATACGGTGTCATCTGTCCGGCAGGGCTTCGCCGTCCAGAACTAGTTCCTGCCGGAACCCAGACAGCCTTTCGGCTCTACGAAACTATTTCGCTGGGAGGGAGAGAGAAGCCAGACAAGTCAAATGGCATGTGTATGAGAGAATGGATGAGCTTTGGCAGCCGACACACCTCCTATTTATAGGCCAAGGCAAGGGGTGGGGTGGGGGAGGAAATACCAAAAATACCCAAGCTACATGTCCCACATGGAAGGTAAAAAGGTAATGTGAGTGGGGCCTCATGGAGGAGACCTCCGTGGCCGGCCACACCCTTGTCCCCCCCATGGGGGGGGCCCAACAAGCCACCAACATGTCTCCTAGAAACATGGGTGCTCCCTAGACAAAAAGCCACCAAACATGCAACCCCCGATTCGTGGGATCTTGTCCCCTCGCGCTGGGACAAGATGTTTTTCCGTGATCGTTTCTTTTGAAAAATTCCGGAAGGTCCCAGAACATTTCCGGTACCCTCTAAAATTATTCTGGGCTTGTGCCGAAACATTTCCGGTATGGTGGTTTTCATCAGCGAAAAGCAACAATAGCGTTTCCGGCGGCTCCAGAACATTTCCGGGTTTTTTCTCCGGAAAAATCCCAGAAGTTCCCACCCCAATTCTGAGATCCTCTAAGAATTTCCAGGTGAGTGCCGAAACCATTTTGGCCTAATAATATATTCCAAAACAACTTTTCGGTTTTACCGAAACTCTTTCGGTGTTCTCTCTCCGGAAATCTTCCGTTGTCACCGAAACTTTTCCGGTGACTTTCTCTCAGACTCCCTGTCTAGTATTCAGCAGATAGATGACCCTTAAGCATGTGACCCTATAGGTTCGGTGAAGTATAGACATGACCCGGAACCCCTTCCGATCAATGATCAACATCGGAGCCGTGGACACCCATATTGACCCCTATACCCACACGAATGAATATTTGAGTGAACCTCCAGTTGTCGTGAGCAATTCCTGTTGCTTCGCGATATGTCACAAACACCCGAGGTGAGATTTTCTGCATCCCCGTGGATCAACAACTTGTCAACTATGCAAGTTACCTCGTTACCGGTGTTGTTCTCTTTTCTCGTTTTCGTGTTCCGGCATCCCTGTGATCAAATCACAGTGTGTCTGGCCAGGCGATGATGGATACCGTAACACCGAGAGGGCCCGAGAATATCTCTCCATCGTCGGAGGAGCAAATCCCAATCTTGAGCTAACTTGTTACTTGCCATACTTTTCCGTGAACCCGTAAGCCGCCGTAATAGCCACCCAGTAACGGATGACGTCTAACAAACCCCAAAGTTCACGAAGCAAGCACGAAGGAACTCGATACTCTCATGGTTTAAGGAATTATGCAAACATTAACTATCTCTGTGTTATTAACTATTAACTTGTGACGAAAGAATCTCATAGCATAACATCAATTCGGGTTGATTCAACACTAGTGTTCTACCAACATTGTGCCCTCAAAATTGCCGGCATAGCCATGCCCATGATCAGGAAAACAGGATCATCATGCAATACTTGAGCTAGTCTTAGAGGCAAGACTAGGAATACATTTTACCGTTTATTATACCACACGTGCAAATGAGTTTCCCTCCGGGCCTCGTGGATATTGCAGACTCGAGAATCATTGCAGTTATAGCATGGATCATAAACATTCATTACAAACTCGGAGATACAAAATAACTGTCATTACTGCCTCTAGGGCATATCTCCTACACAAATAGTCTCATCAAATCATGTCGTCATCATAATCATCATCCAACACAAAGTGGTCACTCGTCATCATCTCGAAAATATCGATACAAGTCTCGCATACTTGCAACTACATCGTCATCCATCTAAACAAAGATATACGCAAGAAGAGCTATCACTATGTGTGAGAGCGAAACTATGTAGTACATGAGGCGGCGGTTATGAGTCCTCTCTCGCGCTAGCGTGAGCCTTCTCTCGTAACTAGCTTCTGCTTCTTGTCTGCTTTTGAAGCTTTTATGGCTGGCGCCCGAGACCCCCTCCACTTGCGCCTGACACTCGGACCACTCGTCGTATACTCCCGAAACCTTTCCTTTGTACACGACATAGCACCAGTACTTCGCCATCAAGAATCTAGGTACCTGTTAGAGATGCATCTTCATCAAGAGAATGTACAATCATATGCAACAAAATATACTTGAGCAACACAAAAAAGAAAGGGTTAGCAACTAGATGCAACATATAGTAAACATAAATAATCAACGCAGTTTCATCGTAAGTAAACTAATTAACTAGAGGTACGCAGGTCATCGTACCCAAACTAACAAAGTAGCGTTACGCAAGTTCGGTAGGGACCATGGACATCACAAAGTTTCATCGCTATAGAAAGTATACAAGTTCAACCGACACATATCATCATCATCGGCATCGTAAATCACTAGAACTTACAACCTTCCAGATCATCGAGAGTGGACCCTAGCTTCTTGAACGGCGTGAGGTCCTGACGTTGCATGCCTATGCAAGTTCGGACGTCAGCTCACGATATAGGGCCGTGGTGGAACATCCCCTTCACTTCGACGACTTCTTTCATGATGATCGTCGCAATGTCCCTCTGGATGCGAAAGAAGTCATCTCTAAGTTTATAATCCGCATCTCCTTGAGATTCTACCCACTTGCGGATATGATCATCGTTTCTGGTTGTCATGCAAAGCTTTTGGTGATCCCTTCTGAACTTCATCATGAGATGGAGGAGGTAGAATCCATCGTTCCTACTTGATTTCGGGGCATGGATGCAGCAGAAGTTGGTTTTATGCGAGAAACCCGTCTTGCGGTTCCTTTGTTTCCTGATCTGCATGTGGCCACCCCTCAAGTTGAAGCCTTGGAGAGCATCATCTAGAATATTCATTACATGGGTGTAGTCCTTCTTCTCGTAGTTTCTGGTAGGATCAAAATACACGGTGTGGGAGACTCGCGGGTAAAGAACGATAAGGACGGCGCGGCCGTTGCTGCGGGGAAAAAAACACCTCAAATTATTCTCCATATGAGCAAGAAGGAATGATTTAAATGTACGAAAGGGTTGTTCGGCACTAACTTACTTTGGATGATAAGGCAGGAGGACAATTTCCTGGTCCTTATTCTGTACCATGAAGTTTTCGAGGTACTCCCTAGCAGTTTTACGCTCAAAGTCGCCGAGACTCAAGAAGGACTCGTGCATGTAGTATGGATCTGCCACACAGATCTCTCTTTATGACGGAGCTCATATGTTGTGCAAAAAGGTGGACGATTGTACAATCGAGCCGCCTTGTCAGAAACATCTCGAAGATATGATCAAACCGCAGGAAGAACACCTCCGCGGGCCGTGTGTCGACGTAGCACTTCCCCTCAGGCACACGAGCCGCGTATGTCGGATATCCTGGATCCTTCGAGGTTAGTAGGCTTTTCTCAATCGACAGCACATGGTCGTGCAGTCTCCTGAGATCCCCGTATATTGCCTCCAGCGGTTTCGGCGGTAGCATCGGCTCGCCCGTGACATGGAACATGGCCACCATCTGGCTGCTATGTGCTCTGCCTTGTTTGTAGGCAGCTGAGCCTATCTTGCCCGTTCTCTTCCTCTCCTTTTTCTGGGACTGACCTTCCAGGCCCTTCCTTAACCCCTGCCCCAGTGTTGTCGGGCTAAGGACTGTATGACCCCCTGCATCTTTAGGCGTGTCCTGTGAGGATTGCATGAAGAGAGACTTCTTGCAATCCCTGCTAGGACGTTCCTGCCCGGGCAGATCATCCATATCCTCATTAGCATGCTAATAGCCCGAGTCGTCATATGGCTGACTCATCATATCTAAGTCACAGTCATAGGCGCCTGTATTGAGGAACCGAAGAGGGTCCTCCTCCATCTCATCATCCATTATTTGTTCTACGGGGGCGATTACATCAGCCACTATTGGACCCCCTTCATCACGTCGTCCGCCGCTCTCACCCGGCAATACATGCGCTAGGGATGAAAATGGAATGGAAAGTTTCTGCTTTTCCAGAGGAAAAATGAAAACGGAGAGGAAATATGAAAATGGAAACGGAAATTTGCAAAACGAAAATGGAAATGGAACTTTTTATGCAGAAACGGAAACAAAAACGGAACTGTGTTTTCCGGTGGAATAGACGTGGAAATGGAACTTTCTATTTCCATGAATATGGAGTTTCCGTTTATACTATAGACCCATGGCTACTTTGTTGCCCAACTACCAAACAACACACAATGAGACAATGAGCAGAAGCATGATGGATCATTTGAGGAACAACTTTTACTACCATAAACACCCTATATGAAATAATCATGTACTACTACAATACTAACCTATGTTGTTAACACAACCGTATTATTTTGTAGCCATGTTAACAATTCCATAAAAAAATCTTTTTTGTGTGTATTTCTCTATGATTCAAGGGTGTTGTAAGTTCCGGTCAACATAAAGTTTTGTTTCTGTGTCCGATCTATATTCGCTCCGTGTCTGTTTTCGGTAGTATCTGTTTCCGTATTTGTTTCCGGGGTTTCTGTATTCGTTTCCGCTTCTGCAAAAAAATATGAAAAAATATGGTAGCAACCAGTTTCGTCCGTTTCCGCGCCATTTTCATCCCTAACAGGCACTGGTAATTGCGTAGGCATGGTGGTGGTGTCCATACCTGCTTGTTGATGTGTGGTTATTGGTGTGCTCTTGGCCGGCTCCAGACGAAGGCCATAGCAGCACCCAACCCTTGCAGCTTCCAATCAGCGACAGGGTCTCGTCGTCCTCTCCCCCTAGCCGTACTGGAGGAGGCAAATCCTCGTGCCCCGATTTCACACTCGACAAGGTAACCCTGAAGTGCCCACCGGGCATCGGCTGGCCGTGGAACGTGAGTTCCAAGGGCTTCATTATCACCCCCTTTCCCACGTCCACCCTCTGGCCTTTGATCAAGTAGAGTACGGTGCACGGGGTTTCGTCGGCCTACAAACACATGTCTGCGGCGTAAAACATCCGAAAGGCAACAAAAATGGAATATTCTAGATATATGTCGGTGCGACATGTAATTACCGTGAGGGCGTCGAGCTCAGCCAAAGACGAAGGCCCGACTAGCGTGCCAGAGACTGAGGATGGGCTGCTATGAGCGGGTGCGGGTGCGGGAGCAGGCCCGGTTGCGTGAGCAGGTGATGGTGCGGTTGTGTTGTTCACCGAGTTGCTCCCGACGAAACTGGGCATGGGGAAATCATGTACCGTCTTGTCTGGATTTTCCTTCGTCCAGTTGATGATAGCCGGGTTCAAGTTAGTAGCGAAATCATTTCTGCAGGCATGTACAGTTGCATCAACTGCCTACTTTAGCAACTCATTTTTCTCCTCGACTGCTTTTTCTACGTCCTCAGCTGCTCTTTTCTCGAACGCAAGCTTCACCTTCGCGTCGATGTCCGTCTGACTAAACTTCTTTTTCTGCTTCTTGGCCTCCGGGCCCTCGTTGGAAAACACCTTCCACGTGGCGCCGTCTCCGGCGCCGTGCACACGTCCATATTGCGGCCGCTGGCCCAAAGGGAGTCCCTTAAGTTCGTTCAAGGCCCGGTTGAGAGGGGTGTCCCACTTGGGCCTCATCGGCGAAGTTGGGCTTTCGGCTTCTTCTGCTTCTTCTTTTCGGTAGCGTCATCGGCGCCGGTACCTTCCCCGCCGGTATCTTCCGCGTCGGTACCTTCCCCGCCGGTCTCGGCGTCGCCATCGGTGCCGGCGCCGTCGGTGTCGATGTCGGCGTCGGCGTCAGTACCATCATCGAGGCCGACCTGCAAACCTTGACTGTGCTTAGCAGACAAAAAGTCAAGGTACTGTTGTTCACCCTCATAATCCATCTCGTCTGCATCTTGGTCAGAAGGCCCGGTTTCTTCGTTGTTCGACATGTTTCCTATGATTAAGTCTCCTCGTTTAATTCTAAAACTATTAAAAAATGAGAAATGACATAAAAAAAGATCTATGTTTGCCGGAATGCCGTTTCCCAGCAAATCCCGGCACTCGATATGCCTACTTTCTAGCACAAGTCATGCCAAAATTCACGGAAAATTTTGGCATGACCTTTGCTAAAAAGTGGACATATCGAGCGCCTGAAATTCACCAGAACGGAAATGAATCAACATTCCGGCGAAACATAGGCCACTCGGATCATTTACCCTGCACATAATCACATGTCCAAATATGACATGTCCAAATTCCAAATATGACATGCCCAAATCACATGTCCACTTCGAATTCTGTTTTTTTAAATAGCAACAATTGCTTTAACTAAAAAATTAAATAGCAACGGTTGCTTTAACTAATTTGTCCACTTCAAATTCTGTTTTTTTAAATAACAACAATTGCTTAAACTAAAAAAATTAAATAGCAACAGTTGCTTTAACTAATATGTCCTAGGTTTCATACTAATTGCTTAAACTAAAAAAATTAAATTGCAACCATTGCTTAAACTAAAAAATGCAAGAAACCTATATAATCAATTCTGTTTTTTCTTTTAGCTACACCTAAAACACCTAACCCTAAATTTCTGCTTACAGGGGGTGCAGGGGCGAGGAGGCAGGCCCGACGACGGCCGAGGTTGGGAGGGGAGGAAGCCGAGAAGGGAGGCGTGGCGTGCCGGGGCCGGGGTCGGGGGCGTGGGTGAGGTCGCCGGGGTCGGGGGCCAGCCCCGGGGTCGGGGGGTCGGTGGCGAGCGCCGGGGGCGTGGGCGAGCCCCGGGGTGGGGGGGTCGGGGGCGAGGGCACGGGCACTTGAGGCAGGGGTGTGGGCGAGGGCAGGGCTCCGGCGGCGAGGGCACGGGCTTCGGCGGCGAGGGCACGGGCGTGCGGCGAGGGCACGGGCTCCGGCGGCGACAAGGGGGGAGAAGAGAGAGTGGGGATTTGGGGGAGCAGAGGCGGGAAGCCCGCTAGGGCCGGGGGTTAAGTCAACATAGCAGTAGCGCGTTTCCGCAAAGAGCGATACTGCTATTTTTACTAGCCATAGCGCGTTTCTACAAAAGGCGCTACTGCTATTTTGACTAGCTATAGCTCTTTTTCGGAAAAGCGCTACTGCTATAACCAGTACCTATAGCAGTTTTCCTGTTTGTTTCTTCTATTGTCTTTTCCTTTATTTTCTCTTCCTTTTCTTTTCTTTTCCTTTTTTCCGAGAGCAGGAACGAAGGGAAAGTGATACAATGTATGTAACTAAGGCGATATATATTGCATCATTTGACGGTTAAGTATGTATACAAAATAGGAACATATATATTACATCATTTGACCGATGCATAACGGTTAGTGTGTTCACAAAATAGGAACATATATATTACATCATTTAGCCGATAACGGTTCCTCAGCGTCGACGTTTTCATTTTTGAGTGAGCTTCTTTCCCTTCTTGTTCGTTGAAGAACAATTGAGCCCCTTATTGTGACTTTTCCTTTTCCATGGAGTACGATCTTTCTTAGGTAATGTAGTATTGATTCTTATTTTGACGTATACTTCATCGTCATCATCATCTTCCCTCATTGGGTTGCCGTACTGGTCGTAGTCTTCCTCGTTGGCGACTCCATCCATTCCAATGATGTTCCTTTTGCCTCTCCTCACGACGACACAGCTGGGATTGTACGGGTCGGTTATGAAGAAGCATTGTGTCACGTGCTTAGCGTGTACCCATGGCTCGTTTTTTGCGATAGCGTTCATGGTACCGCTCTTGGCATCCGGTATAGTCATGGTAGTGAAATACCGGTTTTCTCTTTCGACATTCTTAGCCCATCTGACACGGAACATCGTCGCGTTGTGCAGTCCAGAGTAGTCAAGCTCCGAGATCTCCTCGACCCTTCCGTAAAATCTCTCAGTTGTGCCGTTGTCACTTTCAGTCATGCATTCCATCGTCACCCCTGAGTTCTGATCATCACTGTCCATATCTTTGGCCTTCGTGTAGAACGTGTATCCGTTTATATCATATGCCTGATAGGTGACGAGGTTGGGCGAGGGGCCATGTGCTAAGGCGTATATGAGCAATCTGTCCTTAGAGCCTCTTCCGGGGGATTAGCAATAATATGCTCTTTGAACCAATGCAGGAAAGTGGAGTTGTGCTCTCTAGTAACTTCGGCGTCCGTCCTGCATACCCCCCGGTCACGATACTTCTTTGTGATAGTTTCTTTGTGCAGTGTCGCGAAAGGATCTACCTGGTGTAGGTGTTGTAGCACTACCAAGTTTGCTATGTCAAAGTCGTTGCGTCGATCTAAGTAGGCCACATGCAGTTCCCTGCGACCGTTGGAGTGACCTTCTCCTTCGAGCCTCCCATCGTGCTTGTTAACGGGCAAACCAACACCAGGCGGCCGGTCTGCGCCATATAGAAAATTCTCGCAGAAAGAGATGCACTCTTGTGTCAGATAGCCCTGGACGATGCTTCCATCCGGACGGGACATGTTACGAACGAATCCTTTGATGATCCCATTCATCCTCTCAAACGGCATCATGTTGTGCAGGAATGACGGCCCCAGGTCTATTATGTCGTCCACAATATGGACACACAGATGCACCATGACGTCAAAGAACGCGGGCGGTAAGTACATCTCAAGCTCATTTAGTATGACAATGATCTCTTCCTGTAGCCTTCGGAGCTGCTTCACACTGATCGACTTTCGAGAGATGACGTCGAAAAAGTTGTAGAGACCAGTAAGCGTGTCACGGACGTGCTTGTCCATTATCCCTCTGAGGGCAACAGGTAGTATCTGCATCATCATCACATGACAGTCATGGGACTTCATCCCGCTGAACATTTTCTTCTCCGTGTCCAGATATCTGCTTATCTTGCCACAGTAACCGGAACTAACTTTGATTTCGGTAAGGCACTTGAAGAATTGATCGATCTCAGCCGGAGTTAAGGTGAAGCAAGAAGGGGGGCAATAAGCCTCTTCCTTTAATTTTTTGCTCTTCTTCTCCCGCGCCTCTGTCTCCGTCTCTGTCTCCTCTGACTTTTTACGGGGCGGCATGTGCAGATCTGCCCTGATCTCCAAATCTTGCAAGTCTTTTCTTGCCTTCGGCCCATCCTTGGTCTTATCCGGCATGTTCATCAGTGTCGCAAGCAAGCTCTCAAGGACATTCTTACAGATATGCTTTTGATCAAGGCAATGAGGCGTGTCGAGTTTGTGCCAGTACTCCAAGTCCCAGAAAACAGACCTCGTCTTCCATACCTTCAGCAGCGGCTCCGGCGCCTTTTTCATCGTCTTTCCCGGCGCGGGGCACTGTTCCTAGTTTTTCAACAACTCATCGATTTCGGCGCCGCTCCGCTTACGTGGAGGTCCTCGATGCTCAGCCTCACCATTAAATAGATCTCCACGGTTTCTCCACGGGTCGTCCTTCTCGAGCCATCTTCGATGCCCCATGTACACGATTTTCCCAGACCCGCCATCTTTCCTTGACGTTAGCTGCTGAGGCATCGTATCATCCATGCACCACGTGCATCCGCAATATCCATGGCACACCTGTCCTGCGACATATCCGTAATCGAGATAGTCGTGCACCGTCGTGATCAACGAGGCTCTCATATAGAAATACTCGCCTTTGCTGGCGTCCCATGTCTTGGCCGGTGTTTTCCATAACATGTCTAACTCCTCTTGAAGTAGCCCCAGATACAGATTAATATTATTTCCCAGTTGTTTCGGCCCTTGAATCAGCATGCTCATGTGTATGTACTTTGACTTCATGCACAACCAGGGGGGAGGTTGTACATCCATACAAACACGGGCCATGTGCTATGGTTGGTGTTCTGGTTGCCAAACGGATTCATGCCATCGGTACACGTGCCGAGCACGATGTTCCTTGCATCACATGCGAAATACCGATATTCGCCGTTGAACGCTCTCCACTAGCTTCCATCCACGACGTGTCTCAGCTTCGGATCATCTCCATCGTCGGGCTTCTTCCTCTCCGCGTGCCAGCGCATGAGCTTTGCTTCCTTGGGATCTACGAAATACCGCTGGAGACGGGGAGTGATCAGTAAGTACCATACAACTTTCTGGAGACATTTCTTCTCGGCCTTCTTGTATCGAGAAGCATTGCACACCGGACAACTTGTTTTTTCCGCGTGCTCCTTCCGATAAATTATGCAATCGTTGATGCATGCATGGTATCTAATGTGCGGCAGATCAAGAGGGCACACGATCTTCTTGGCCTCATCCACACTAGTAGGACATAGATTCCCCGCGGGAAGAACATCCTTTAGGTACCTGAGAAGCTCATCGAGGCTAGTGTCGGTCCATTTGTTTTTAGCCTTCGTCTTTAGGAGTTCGAGCGTGAAACTCAAGCGGGTCACCTCAGGATTGCAACCATGATACAATGGAGTGTTCGAGTCTACCACCAGTTGCTGCAGCTTGGCCTCCTCTCTAGAAGCAGCTCTCTCAGTACTCGTCTCCTTGCGAAGCAGTGCTTGAACATGAGGGTCCCGCACGATTGAACTTATTACCGACGAATTCTGCGGCGTGGAGTCCACGTTTTCTCCGCCGCCATGTCCGGCCCCTTCTCCGCCGCCATGTCCGGCCTCTTCCCCGGCGCCATGTCCGTCCCCTTCTCTGCCGCCATTATCGATCATCTCTTCGTCTTGCCCCGTGTCGTCATTGCCTGCCCCGTCGGCGTCCTCAACATCATCATCCTCATCTTCAATTATCCACCGAGTATAGCCATCCATGAAACCAGTCATGAGAAGGTGCGCCATCACACGACCATCGTCATAGGGGTCGAGCCAAGCTCGTCCTTTGCATCTTTGACGCGGATATAAAACCTCTGTCAGGTTATTTTCTTTCATGTCCTGCACCGCCGACCGCAACCACCTATCCACCACCGTTCCATTGACCATCATGAACGCCTGCACGGTAATAATAAACAAATTGATTATAAAAATGCATGCATGCATCAAAGTCATACAAAAATTCAGCATGACCTTCCCTAAAAATAGGACATATAGAGTTTGCCCGGAATTTGCCGAAACGGAAATAAATCGACATTTCGGCAAAACATAGGCAACTCACAAGCACAATTCGGCGGCAACTCATGCCACACACACAATTTCCATCATATCGCCCGATTATGTCATATCGCACACATACACATATTTCCATTCTTGCAAAATCATAAATTTTTAATCACCGTACGTACCTATCTCGAGATCGAGCACGGTGATGATGATGTCGATAGGTGTCGCCACACACACCTATGGAATGATCAAAAGTGGACAAAGCTCTTCTTGATAAGGCTATAGATCTAGTTAGGGAGGTACATAGGTCACTTCACTAAATGCTAGCTAGATCTACCTAGCTAGCTAGTTTGGGAGGAGACAAGTTCAACTAGTGGAGGGGGAAGGAAAAAGAGAAAGGAGATGCATTAATGGAGGTTGGTGTAGTTAGCTAGGAGTAATAAAGAGATAGAAAGATAGGTAGAAGAAGGAGAGTAACGGGGGGGGAGAAGTAGTGAGGAAGAAGCAAAGTGAGGGAGAGAGGAGGTGGGAGCTAGGGGAAAGTGAGGAAGAGAGTAGGGGAGGGGGAGGAAAAAGGTGGTATGGCTGCGGCTTAGCAGTAGCGCTGGGAACAAAACGCGCTGCTGCTAATAGGATAGCAGTAGCGCGTCTCCGTCACACGCGCTACTGCTAAGCGGGGCCCACCATGTGGCCAGTTTCTAAATTAGCAGTCGAGACATGAAAAAAAAGCGCGCTACTACTATCACATTATCAGTAGCGCGGTTATCATGGACGCGCTACTGTTAAACCTAGTGTGGCGGGAACGGTCGGTCAATTTTAGTAGCAGCGCGTTTCTCCAGAGACGCGCTACTACTAAGTTGTTAGCTGTAGCGCCTGTCTTAAGACTGCGCTACTGCTAATTAGCAGTAGCGCCCCATCCTATCCCGCGCTGCTGCTAAGATTCTGTGTATAAGGTTTTCCCTAGTAGTGGCATCTTGGAGTACGGACCTATTAGCCTCATCAATGCCATTGCCAAGATTATCGAAAAAATTATGGCCATGAGGTTGGCCCCTCTCATGCACACGCTGGTTTCGAGGGCGCAGACTGCCTTCATCAAAACCAGAAGCATCCACGACAACTATCTCTATGTGCGGGGTCTTGCTAGAAGATTACATAGACTGCGGAAGCCTACCCTCTTGTTCAAGCTAGATATCAAAAAAGCCTTCGACACCGTCCGTTGGGATTATCTGCTGGACCTCCTACACCGTCGGGGGTTCCCAACACGCTTCAGAGACATGCTGGCCGGTTTGCTTCGGTCTTCGACCTCACGGGTTCTGCTCAATGGTGTCCCGGGCACGCCCATCCGACATGGCCAAGGCTTGCGGCAGGGCGGTCCATTGTCTCCACTCCTGTTCGTGCTGGCCATTGACCCTATCCAGAACTTGCTAGATGTGGCTACCTCGCAAGGCTTGATGCACGAAATCAGAGGGCGGGGTCCCAGTTTTCGCACATCCCTGTATGCGGACGATGCGGCTGTGTTTGTGGCGCCTTTCCAGAGTGACATCCAACAGCTCACGACCATCCTTGATGGCTTCGGTGCGGTCACTGGGCTAGTCACCAATCTGCAGAAGTGCCTGGTGGCTCCGATCAGATGCGAGGGTATCAACCTTGATGAGGTGCTGCAGGACTTCCCCGCCGTGTGGGCGTCTTTCCCCATGCGGTATCTTGGGCTGCCGCTGTCGGTGTATAGGCTTAAGAAGATCGACTTTCAGCACCTGGTGGACAAGGCGGCTGGGAGACTGCCTCCCTGGCAGGGCAGGCTGATCACTTCCGTTGGCAGGGCCACACTCGTCACGTCTGTCCTCACGACGCAGACCACACACCATATCACCCCTCTCGTGGTCCTTGTCGGTACCCTTGAGGAGATCAACAAGCTTGAGAGGGCTTTCCTGTGGGCTGGTTCGGATAAGGTCTCAGGGGGGCAATGTAAGGTCAGGTGGGATGAGGTGTGCAAACCCAAAACTCTCGGCGGGCTGGGTGTGTTGGACCTGAGGAAGTTTTCCACGGCCCTCAGGCTGCGCTGGATGTGGTACAAGTGGAAGGACCCCTTTAGGATGTGGGTTGGGCTCGGCAACCCTTGCCATGGCATGGACAAGAACTTTTTCTACGCAGCTACCGCCATCACGATTGGGGACGGGAAGACAGCGCCTTTTTGGCACTCGCCATGGCTTGAAGGGGAGAAGCCGAAAGATATTGCGCCAGCCATTTTCCAGCTTTCCGCGAGAAAAGGGGACACGGTCCACGACTCGCTGCAGGATCACGCTTGGATACAAAGAATCAACACCTCCAATGGTCTGAACGTCTCCCATCTTCAATAGTTTCACGACCTTTGGGGGAAAATCCAGCAGGTCCAACTCACAGAGGATGCAACGGATGTCATCTCTTGGAAATTCACGGCTTCGGCAGTCTACTCGGCCTCCTCTGCATACAAGGCTCTCTTTGCGGGTCAGGTCGCCACTAGCACGAGACCCATGGTGTGGAGCAATTGGATGCCACCAAAATGCAAATTTTTTGCCTGGCTCATTATCAAGAATAGGGTGTGGATGGCGGATAGGCTCCAAAAGAGAGGGTGGCCAAACTGTGGCCTCTGCCAACTGTGCAAGCGAGAGAATGAGTCTGCGTCTCACTTGCTATTTAAGTGTAGGTACTCCATTAGGATTTGGCGCGACATCAAGCTATGGCTTGGTATGTACGAGCTGGAGATCGATGCCTGGCCTGGGATACATTCCGTTCAAGAGTGGTGGGAGCGGACTCTGCTACACACGGGGCATAGGCGCAAGGCGACGGCTTCTCTACTGATGCTGGTGGTGTGGGAGATTTGGAAAGAAAGGAACGCGAGGGTGTTCCGGAGCACGGCGTCCATGCCATCCTGGGTGGTTACATTGATAAAGAATGAGGCAAGGACTTGGGTAGTCGCCGGGGCAAAGAATTTGGGTTCGATCATGCCGCGAGAGTAGTTCTTTCGTTGTCGGCCATTTGTGGAGGTGTAATGGACCTCATAACTATGTTTCAAACTCCTTCTTTATTAATGAGATGAGGCAAAGCTTTTGCCTCCGTTTCGAAAAAAAAAGAGTGATAACAATCTTGTTTGATCAATGAAAATTCCCTTGTAAACTACTAGGAGACTTTGAAGCTTCTATGAATTTGGCTAAAGCATAGCAGCACAACGGTGGCCATCACAATTACAGCCCCGCAACTTCGGACGCCCATTGGAGCACATCGGTGACCATCACAACACACGCTGGTATCTTGTGTGGTGCTGTCGGTATCTTGTGTGGTGCTGCCGCCATCTTCGGCTTGTAGGAAAGGAGCAACGGTCGGCCGACTTGCATCGTCGGCTTGCGGCTCTCACAGCATTAGCAGAAATCCCCTATTTGTGGATCTTCTGTGAGGGATGGGCGGAGGAGGATCTAGGAGAGGGGTAGTGAATGGAGGAGGACGCCCTCGGGGATGGAACTCCATATGCATGCCAGAGGAGCCGGATTTGGGCGGAACTCGTTGGTTTGGGAGATGAAGGAGCGATATGCAACATCGGGCGGCAGCCGTTGAAGCACCAGCAGCTAGGGTGACCTAGGGTAACAGGCCGACAGAACAGGCCCAGCCAGTAGTACGTCGTGACTGCTATGCGTCCTTGGCGATACATCGATAGGTACAAGGCTATTTGAACCGTGAAAAATGTTTTTAACGCAGCCATGTGGTATTAAAAGTACTATCCTAGCTCTATTTCCAATGCTTACCGGCGGTGGCGATTTGGAAGGGTATTGGAATTTATTCCATAATTCAGAAGGCTGCCTTAACAGAACGGTTTGGATCTGTGATTTTAGAGTAACTACTTCGATTGCCGTTGCGGGACCTAGAAGGCTTTGAGCGGATCGGGCTTCAACAAGTGATCCTAGTTCTTGTTGGTACCTATGGTGGATGAGAAGACAATTTACACATGGGGAGAGTGTCCCACCAATACACGTCCGATGTGTCCTCTCTATTCTAGCTCTGGTGTCAACTCATACTCGTATAAATAACAAGAAGTCGTTTGTGGTGCTTGATCGTTCGATGGGATGGAACAAACCGGATGTTGGATATGTCAAGTTAAATGTAGATGTGGCGTTCAATGAAGATGCATGTATGGGTGCGGCGGGAGCAATATTAAGGGATGTAAAAGGAAGCTTTATCGCTGTTGCTATTGAATTTATCCCACATGTAGCATCTGCTACTATGGCGGAGGCGCTGGCTATGATACATGGTCTACTCCTTGCCACAAGTATTGGATGCAACTTAGTTCAAGTGGAATCCGACAGCTTAGAGGTAATTGATGCATGCTCTGGTCGTGATCAATGGTGGGACTCGGTCCCTCGGCTGTGCTGACATTACAAGGGAGATTGGAAGGGTGCAATTCAAACATTGCAACGGGGAAGCTAATGGCGCTGCGCATGGTATTGCTGCTAGAGATTGCTTTACTTCTAAAATAAATTGTAATTGGGTCGATGAACCCCCTAGTTTTCTTTTCTCTAGCCTTGTGAACAATCTAACATTGTTTTGCAATCAATAAAACTTGCCATGATGGCTTTCCCTAAAAAAAAGTACTATTTTTTTTAGCGGTCACTAGCTACTACGTAGACATGAGCGCGCGCGTGTTTTTGTTCTGACCGACCGCTGGACCTCGTTCGTGACCCAATAGCTAAGCCGGTCCTCAAAAAATAGAAAAACTGGGCATCGCGGGTGGCGAGGAGCAAGCTTGCGTGCGAGTCAATTCTCTTGCCCTCAGTGACCCGCCCAGACGATGGACAAGTTCGTCAAGACCGGCAGGCCAAGAGGGAGAAAGATAGGCCGGCCGGCCGTGAGCTCCGACTACACCCGTGAGCCGGCCTCAGCACGGCAGCACGCCAAGTCGATCTCCAAGCCTTGGTGGACACGAGTGACATGGCGATCGCTTGGGCTCTTCCGGGACGGCAATGTTGCTATGATTCATGGCCTCATAGGTGAGAGTGGCAAATATCCGATTTTTTTCATCTTCTCAAACCATGTTAGTCCGTCACCAAGTTCATTTGGACGACCTGCTGTTGGATTAGCACCTCGATCTTGTTTACGCCCTCCTGCCTGTCAGCCTATGGGTTTCCAGTGTTGCATGGCCGGCCTTGCTGTGTGGGGTTGCGAAGGTCTTGGCTGGCCGGTCTTAGCTGTTGTATGTTGTCCGGTCCTAGCTGGCTGCTCTGGCGCTTGCGCACTCGTGTGTCTGGTCGATCGGTGCGGTGGTGTCCGATGCCACCGTTGGTCGTACGTATCTTCTGTATATACAAAATACATGGGGCGTGCATTGTAAAACTTATGTCGTCACAAGTCACACTCAAGATGCTTTAATGAATATATATATTGTTGCAGTAGCATGATACAAAATATCTTTATTACATAATAGTTCTATTATAATAAAATCATACCTAAGACAAAACTATGTTTTGAGATGTTTTAAATTTGTCAATGTCATCACATTTCGTTCCAATTTTTTCTTAGACAATTCAAATAAGGTGATTTCACTATTAAACTATATAAAATTATAGCCCGCGCATATGGATGTCCTGCTGGTAAAAAAAAGGATCGCATATGGATCCAGATGTTCACCCCTCTTTTTGGAAGAAAAAAAACCATATCCTAGCCATAGGAACTTATCATCAAGGTAGGTGGTTGCATGTAAATGCCTCTCAAGCATTAAATCGAGTCTGCCTTGGGAGGGAGTCTGCATGAGGTGGTTGCAACGAGATGTGTAAGGTGATGCCACCTGGAAGCCGCCATATGGTGTTCGAAAATGATGGATGAGGGATCAGTGGCGGTACCAGGAATTCATCCATGTGTAGTCAGTTTAAAATTGTGTGGTCATATGTATTTACCTATGATTTTTTCCACATGGTATCTATTTATTGTATGGGGCTTCTGCCGAAAAGTTGTGTAGTCATTTGAGTACACAGCTCGTTGTATGGCTTCGCCAATGTGAGGGATCCATGGATGGACGGTCTCGATCAAGAGGAGCCACCAACTGTCGTCACTTCAATGACCTGTGCAGCCTCCACTATTGACGTGAACTCCATCCGCGTTAAGGTTGTCTTGCAAGACATCAAAGAGTCACTGTCGGTGTATGTAACATGCTGACCAAACACATTACTTCACCCACCTGTTTCTGGCCGTTGCGCCTGGCATCTAGAGTGGCATCACATAGCAGCACTATTTTGTTTTGCACACTTTATCCTTACTCATGCACGTCAGGTTCCATTCTGATGTTGTCCAAGAAAATAAGATTAACCTTATTCGATATGAGTAGTCTATCATTACTATTAATTCGAGGGCCATATACTTTTGGCAAACGTTTGCGTGCTAGTGCCGGTAATTTGTACATGCTTTGCATACCAGATTTTTGTGTATCAAAACAATACTAACCCATTAAAATTGGAGAAATTTTTGTTTTTACCACTCTATATTTTGCCAATTTTCCTTATGCCACTCTAGATTTTGATATTTCATTTTTTTCACTCTTACCTTTTGACAATTATCACAACTAGGCGCCAACCCGTGCACCAGCACGGGCTAGCATGTGAAAACATGTACATAGTATATATTTGCCAGGTAAATGTGATTTAGAATATGTTTCATAACTTGGAAGAATTTGTTTGTATGTTTTTGAAGAATCATTTTACTATTAGACACACTAATTCTTGTCTATCATGGATTAATCGTTTAATTATGACGCCTCTTCAGCATTGCTTTTCTTCCTTGACTAACAATGGTCATACTTGAGATTGAACATTTAAACTTGGTTATTAATATGATCAACATGTCATCCTGATTTTGTAGCATCACTCATCCACAGTCCAGAAATTTGGATTGAGGTTATATTAAAATTTTGATCAAGACAAACATGATTCATGGGAATAGAAAATAATGAATCCTATTTGTCTCAAACATGTAAATTTATTTTCATTCAACCGTTCAACTATAAACAATGGAAGTAAGAGTGTCAAGTTATTTCTAGCTTTGTAAACTACAATTGTAAGAGGTCACATATCAAGGAATATATATAATAAAAGACCAATCGAATAACATAGCTTAACCGGTTGATATCAAGGAAAAAAAGAATGATTCCAAGATTGTATGCATATTCTAGCTTTAAATTCTGAAACAGAGCACCAGTTCTTGAGCTATGCATAAGGGGATGTGAAACACCATCATTATGTTCCAGAAGTAGGTTCAGTAGAGGCACATTAGACCAATCAAGTAATCTCCATATTTCATTGTAGTAAATTCTGCATGCATTCATCATTGAGGAAACAATATCTGTCTAGAAAGGGCAAAACAAAATAAACGTTTGAACAAATCATTAGTTGTATTTACCTTGGGTCTCTAGAAACAATAATTAACATAATCAAGAAGACTTGCCTCCAAACAATCGCCAATTAGAAAAACCACATTAATTTAGCGATGATAGAAAATAGCACAATTGGAGTTGATGCTGAACAATAATTTACATAATCAAGGAGACTAATGATCTTTAACCGGCCACTGCAAGAATTGTTGATTAATTTCTTTGAGTGAAATTTGTTACGCAATTTTGGGTCTGCTACCACCAGCGTTTCCGACCCCTGCGTCATCAGGCCAAACCGGAGAGCAACACCGACTTATGAAAGGCCTTAGGCCCTCTCCCCCCAAAAGACTAGCCTGTTAGGAGGGGAGACCCCCACCCTTATAAGTCATGTATCAACCATGACCGACAACCCGTGAGTCCATCGAGATTTATTTCGGGCACCTGGGCTCTGATACCAATTGTTACGCAATTTTTGGTCTGCAACCACCAGCATTTCCGACCCCTGCGTCATCAGGCCCAACCGGAGAGCAACACCGACTTATGAAAGGCCTTGGGCCCTCTCCCCCCAAAAGACTAGCCTGTTAGGAGGGGAGACCCCCACCCTTATAAGTCGTGTTATGTCTCCTCCCACAACCGATGTGGGACTAAACCCAACAATTCGGTTTTCTTGATTCCAATTTTGTGCACAAAATATGGAACACATAAAAAATAGTGGAGTTGGAAAAAAATGTAGAAGTTGTGACCCCTAAGAAATCCCATAATTTTGGTGTGAAATTGCGTGATAGGTGACAGATTTGTTGGAGGAAGACGAAGAGGATTTATATCCATTGTGTTATCCCTTTGGCACAACAGAAATAGAGCACACCTGTGGCTCATAGAACAGAAGAAACCACTCTGCCATGTAATTGACGTACATGTATAGACATCATCCTTCTTTCAACTACTTCTCCAAGGGGATTGGCAAGAGTAAATCTCAGCAGCTGGTAGGGTAGTTCAGAAAACATTTTATACAAATAAAAATCAATGATATGATATCTTTGTACAACTAAAATTTGAAAATTTAATATCCACACTCTGTCAGCACGACACAATTAAATTACAAAGAGAAGTCAAACATATTACTGAGGAGCACAAACATGAGATAGGAGAGGTCTCTCAATCAACTTCAGCACTGCACTAAGATAGTATTAAAAGCTGCAAGAAGGGAACCCTAGATGAGAAATTCAGCATTATAGAAGGGAATAGCCTTACGTGACAGATACAAATACTACATGATCCGAAAGTATTGAAGTGAAGTATAAATTGTGACATAAGAATCAAAGCATGAGTCTCAATTCAGCAGTTTGATCGAGAAACGGGACTTGGACGGCGCAGTAAGAGAACAACGAATTTATGGCCATAACTATCCACATCAAGTGAAGAAAACATGCATCTTGCTTGTGTAGAGAGTGTGCCATAATATACTGAACATTCACGGAACGATTGCTAAAGTCTCCCTGCTATGGAGGTCAGCGTCAGCCTGGATACAAACTCCTCCCCTGCAGTAACTTATGGAGATTATCCACCGATGGTAATCAGTAGACACCATGCTCTCTAAAGTTTTGGATCAAAGCTGAAAAGGTTAAACAAAATAATGCATGGGTGTTAGACTGTATTTATACGTAGCCTCTGTATAGATCTTGTATATTGTATTGTACACTTTTATGTACCCCTTTATATATATGAGATAGCCACACCCGTTATGGGTGTCGTGCAGTTTCCCAAAACCCTAAGTTTAACATGTATCAACCCAGATCGGTCCTATGTCTTCCGCTGCCCCACCTAGCCCGATCTCTGCCGCCACCGCTGCCGCCGCGCCGGTCTCTTCCACGACCAGTGCCTCGCCGTTCCTCTCCTCACACCCGCTGGTCTCGCTCTACACCGGCCCGTCGTCTATGGTCGGCACTTCTTCGGATCGGCCGCCGCCGCCGGTTACGTCCGCACCTCCCCCGTCTGGGGCGGGTGCCCACCCTTCGTACGCCGATCCTACCGGCCCCTGGATGGGTTCTTCACCGGTCCATCCGTCGCCAGCGGTGCCCTACGCGGCTGCTCCCGTGGCCGCCTACAACGCCCCATCGCCACCGTTGCCCTACGCGGCTGCGACCGCGGCTCCTTACGGCGCTGCGCTCGCGGTGCCCTACGGTGTGCCGGCGGTGCCCTATGGAGCTTCTGCGCCGCCGGCCTACGGCGGGTACTACCCGCCCCCTTCGGCTGCGCCCTACTATGGAGCTCCTGCGCCGGCTGTAGCTACCTCCACGGCGCTGAGTCATGGTGCACCCGGTGGCTTCTCACACCCGGGTTACTACACGTCGCCTCCTGCTGCTGATCATGCTGCGGCTACTGCACCGTTTTACTCCGCGCATCTCATCCCGGTGAAACTCACGGCGGATAATTATCTGTCCTGGCGTGCGCAGGTGCTGCCGCTTCTTCGCAGTTGCTACCTGGAAGGTTACGTCGATGGTACCCTGCCGTGCCCTCCGCCGCATCACCCGGCGTATCATGCGTGGGTGGCTCAAGATCAGGCCATCCTCTCTACGATCCAGTCGTCGCTCACCGAGGGGGTGTCTTCGTTGGTCCTCTTCGCTGCCACATCTCGGGAGGCGTGGTTTGCCCTGCACACGAGCTTCGCGTCTCAGCAGTAGGCGCGTGCTCACGCCCTTCGCACGGAGCTGGGGGAGACTAAGCTTCTTGACCTAAGCATCACCGACTACTTCAAAAAGATGACGGGCCTCGCAGACACCTTGGCCTCCATTGGCCAGCCGCTACGTCCTGAGGACTTCACCACCTTTGTTACGAATGGGCTAGACGACGACTATGATAACCTTGCCGAGAACATCAATGGTCGTGACACTCCGCTCCAACCTCATGAGCTCTACTCACGCCTCCTCGCCACGGAACAGCGTGTCAAGTCCCGCCGTTCCAACCCGAGTTTTGCTTCTGCAAACGCTGCCACTCGCGGAAAAGGGAAGCCCTTCAAGCCACCCGCCGGAGGCAAGGTAGTGCCGCCGACTCCACAGGCTCAGCGGCCGCTCGCCGCTGGTTCCATGCCCATGACCGAGGGTGGTCGCCCGTGTGCCTGCTGCCCCTCATGGGGCGTCCAGTTCCCCTGTCAGCTATGTGGTCTTTCTGGCCACATATCATCCCTCTGCCATCGCCGCTTCAAGCAGGACTTCCTCGGCATCGGCAACAACGGCAAAGGCAACGACAAACAGGCTGCCTTGGCCACTCACGAGCATGGGCACACTCCATCGTATCCCATTGATCCAACGTGGTACATTGATACGGGCGCTACTCATCACCTGACGGGCGAGATGGGTAAGCTCTCCACCCAGGAGCCATATTGTGGACATGATCAGGTTCACACCACCAACAGAGCAGGTATGCACATATCACATGTTGGTCAGGCCTCGCTTCTAACTCATAAACACAAATCCCTCCTGAGGGAGTCCGGGATTAAGGGGTCCTCGGACTGCCGACCTATTTCTCATAGTTCGGCCTAATGGGCCACTCGTTGAAGATGAGATTGATCGAAGGCCTCGTCGCTAGGCAGGAGACGTCAGGAGCCGTGGCGTGTCTGTCGAGTTGAAGATAGTAGATTAGGCATGTTTTTCTCCTCCGGTGGGCAACCGACCATATGTAACCCTAGTGACCCCTGGTGTCTATATAAGCCAGAGGGTTTTAGATCATACGACGCAGAAACTTATCTAGGGTTTTAGCTAGTGGATCTCGAGGTATATCAACTATGTAACATTCATATTATCAATATAATCAAGCAGGACGTAGAGTTTTACCTCCATAGGAGGGCCCGAACCTGGGTAAACATCGTCTCCTTCGTCCCTTTGTTACCATCGATCCTAGTCTCGCAGCTCGGGACCCCCTACCCGAGATCCGCCGGTTTTGACACCGACATTGGTGCTTTCATTGAGAGTTCCGCTGTGATCACCGAAGGAATCGATGGCCCGCCTTGTCATAAGCAGCGAGATCTGCAGCCAGGATATTCTCATCCCTGATCAGATCTTCACAGGCGGCGACGTCTCGTCGCACGCCGTCCCGACTGGCCATCTTGGCCAGATCGGAAGCTTTGACCCCGATCAAGGAATCAGATTCAGAACCCTAGAGTTCGTCACTGATTCGCGGGGAGAACTTGTCTTGATATGACCCTCAATTCTCATGGAGGAGCCCGCAGATCCCGCCGCCTGGACGTCGAAGACATCGGGCCCCACCTCTGAGGCGGCCTTCACCCTCGGGCTGTCTAGAATGCCCAATCCAATCGTTGTGACCGGATCCGCTATGGCCGAACATGACCCGGATCCGCTTTCAAGCAACTCTGGAACTGCCACGCCGCAGATCGACCCCACGCGCTTCAGCGACACACATCCTACCGTTGCCTCATTCCGAAACGAGTTGTTTGATCAGATTCAGACCATGCGTATGACTGACGACCAGACCCCGGTCTATGACCGGATCGGGCTTAAACCCGACGTTATGGAGATTCTCATCCCCACGGTCACTCACCTAGGTGCCACCGTCGAGTGTCCGGCTGGGGGATCGTCCCCCCAACGAATGGAATTAAAAACGGTTCATACCACAATCTCTGATCATCGAGACCTCGCTTGTAACCCAGACCCTGGAGTTCGCTCCAGAGATAGATCGGTATCGGTCTCTGATCTAGCATGCAACTCGGAACCCGTAATTTCGGACTCACATCGCGGCGTGGAATCAAAGTTTTTTCCACCCACCACCCAAGTCGAGAACTCAGGCATCGCATCAGAGTCCAAGTCTTCGGACTTACGGGATGTTAAACATTTACCAGGAGAGTTGGTTCATCATTTTTGGGCTAGACTCCTCCTCGCTAGAAACAAAGTACGAGGTCTTAGTGACCAGGAGATAATGGCAACCTTCAATCGCAATTGCCACGACGAAGGGATTCTCAACGCCCTAGCTCGTCGGCACATTCGCAACATCACCGAGCCGTCTGACTTGGTGCAAAAATATTGTGCCATGGAGAGCACCTGGCAAGCCAAGCGGCTACTTTCGGAACCAACCTTTACCGAGTACCCTAGAGGAGACCGGAAAAAGAGGATACCTCCGAAGGGGTAGCCGAACTCGAACCAGCCGAAAAGAGAAATCGGCCCCATACAGGGGTCAGTACTGTCCTTGACGGGCTATTGGATAAACCATGCCCTATACATTCCGTATTGCTGAACACAAGCCCGACTCACAGCCTTAGAGCCTGCTGGGTCGTCAGGCAGGTGGCAAAAAGTGGTGAAGCAATCCTTGAGGCACTACCGCCGAACAAGCGCTCCACATTGCCACCAGAATACAATGCCGAAGTCCTGATGATCTACGAAACGTTCCCCTCAAGGAACAGGAGGAAAAGAGCTCTTAGAGAACTCGAACAGGTCTATCATGTGGCAGCAACAAGTTCATGGGCAAACATACCCATCACCTTCGGAGATACTGACCGACCAACCATCCGTCCCGATCATACACCGGCCGCACTAGTCTTAAACCCCATCGTAGATGGCTTCAGGTTGCATAACATGCTAATGGATGGCGGCAGTGGTTTAAACCTTACCTACAAAGATACCCTGGAAAAAATGCAATTCGACCGATCTCGCATCGAGCATAGCAACACAACATTCCGGGGGATCATTCCTGGGAGAGAGGCACGTTGTTCAGGACGTATCACCCTGGACGTAGTATTCGGCACGCCCGAAAACTACCGATCTGAAGAACTTCTCTTCCATATCGTGCCCTTCCCCAGCGGCTACCATGCCCTGCTGGGGCATGACGCCTTCACAAAATTCCAGGCTATACCACATTATGGGTATATGAAGCTCAAGATGCCAGGCCCAAACGGAGTAATCACAATCGCCAGTGATCCGAACATAGCCCTTCGAGCTGAAAACAAAACAGCAGCGCTCGCCCTCGAGGCACTAGCTGAGACCTTCGCTGCAGAAGAACTGACCACACTCCGGTCAACAATGGATAAGGACGATGTGATCCTTAGCAAAAGGCCCAAATCCACGTCCTTTAAACCTGCAGATGAAATCATTAAATTCCAGGTACACCCGACGGACCCCAACAAGACAGCGTCCATCGGAGCTCAGCTGGACCCCATGGTGGATGAAGCACTACGAGCATTCTTACGAGAAAATTGGGACATCTTCGCCTGGCACCCTTCCGATATGCCTGGAATCCCACGGCGGCTAGCAGAACATAGTCTGAACATCATCGCAAGCTTCAAGCCCATCAAGCAGACTCTGCGCCGCTTTTCCGAGCCCAAACGACAAGCTATGGGTGAAGAATTAGCCAAACTGCTAGAGGCCGGATTCATACGGGAGATTAAGCACCCCGACTGGTTGGCAAATCTGGTGATGGTACCAAAGAAAGACAAATCCTAGCGGCTGTGCGTCGACTTTAAAGACCTCAATAAGGCTTGCCCTAAGGACCCTTTCCCCTTACCATGCATAGACCAGATTATTGACGCCACAGCCGGACATGACTCATTGTGTTTCCTCGACGCTTATTTCGGATACCATCAAATCAAAATGAAGGAATCCGATCAACCTGCAACCGCATTCATCACCCCCTATGGGCCATTCTGCTTCAACACGATGCCTTTCAGGCTAAAAAACGCTGGGGCTACGTACCAGCGCATGATCCAGACTTGTCTCGCCAAACAAGTCGGTAAAACAGTCGAGGCATACATGGACGACGTGGTAGTCAAAACCAAACACGTCAGCCAACTGATTGACGACCTAAGGCAAACCTTTGCCAGCCTACGTGAGTACGATATACGACTCATTCCGGAGAAGTGTGTATTCGGAGTTCCTGCTGGTAAACTGCTCAGATTCATCGTTTCCCATAGAGGAATAGAAGCGAATCCGGCCAAGATCCGTGCCCTATCAGAACTTGCAGTTCCCACAGAGCTAAAGGATGTCCAAATGTTAGCTGGTTGCATGGCGGCGCTAAGTCGCTTTATCTCCCGCCTCGGTGAAAAGGCTTTACCGCTCTACAGATTGCTGAAACGGACCAACAATTTCGAATGGACCGATGAAGCAGCGGCTGCGTTAGAAGATATTAAAACATGGTTGGCAAGTAATCCCATACTCACAGCACCAGGTGCTAGTGAACCCATGTTATTATACATATCGGCCACCAACCAAGTCGTTAGCATAGTGCTCGTCGTCGAACGAGAGGAGGATGGACACAAATTCCGTATACAGAAGCCGGTCTATTACGTGTCAGAAGTACTAACGCAGTGCAAGTCCAGATACCCGCACTACTAGAAGATAGCCTATACAGTATTTATGGCATCACGGAAACTAAGACACTACTTCCAAGAGTGTTCGGTTACGGTGGCATCCAAAGTACCCCTGAACGATATAATCAACAACAGGGACGCCACCGGCCGCATAGCCAAATGGGCCATTGAGCTCCTTCCTTTTGAAATTGCCTACAAACCACGACGAGCTATTAAATCTCAGTTGCTGGCAGATTTCCTCGCCGAATGGACAGAGGCCGAGCTCCCCAGGGAATATAGGACATACTCCCATTGGACGATGTACTTCGATGGATCCAAAACTTTGGCCGGACTGGGGGCTGGAGTTATTCTCACATCCCCCACAGGCGACAATGTTCGATACGTGTTGCAGATCATGTATGCCGACTCCAACAATGCAGCCGAATATGAAGCACTCTTGCACGGTCTTCGGATGGCAGCCTCAATGGGCATACAACGGCTGGAGGTACGGGGAGACTCCAACCTGGCCATCTCTCAAATCAACGGCGAATTCGATGCCAAGAACCCGAAGATGGCGGCATATAGAAACGCCGTCCTCAAAATATCAGCACGGTTAGAATGGCTAGAATTCCATCATGTCGCTAGAGACAACAACCAAGCCGCGGACATACTGGCCTGCATGGGGGCCAAACGCGACCCCATCCCGAAAAACACTTTCCTGGAACGACTCTTTAAGCCATCAGTGGTTTGGCAGGACGACAATAAGGGCACCGGACCCATCAGTGCGGAAGAGGTTGTTCCCCCTATAAACAAATCAGACGACCAAATCATCGGCGGCTCCGTAATGGATAAAACACCTTCAGCTCATGAGGTCATGGCTGTAATCGCACCATGGACCGAGCCCTTCCTTGCCTACCTTCTTCGCAAAGAACTCCCCAACGATCAGACAGAGGCGCGACGCATAATCCGGCGATCCAAGGCCTACGAAGTCCACGAGGGTGAGTTATACAAGAAAAGCACCACCGGAGTACTCCAGCGGTGCATATCTGAGGAAGAAGGGCGGCAGCTCTTGGCCGAAGTCCACGCAGGAATGGGTGGCCATCACGCCACAGCAAGTGCCTTAGTAAGCAAAGCCTTTCAGGCTGGTTTCTTCTGGCCCACCGCTAGAGTGGACGCCCAGTCGCTTGTCCAGCATTGCGTGGGATGCCAACTTTTTGCAAATCAAAGTCACATGCCCCCAACAGTTCTTCGGACTATTCCGATTACCTGGACTTTCGCGGTCTGGGGGCTAGATATGGTCGGACCACTTAAAGGGGGGACCAAAAAGAATAAATACCTACTGGTCATGGTTGACAAGTTCACCAAATGGATCAAAGCGAAACCTGTCAAATCAACCAAGTCCGGACCAGTAATCGACTTTATATCCGGCGTGGTACACCGTTACGGTGAACCACACAGTATAATAACGGACAATGGATCGAACTTTACCGCCCAAGAGGTAAAAGACTGGTGCGCAAAAATGGGCATCAAGCTCGATTACGCATCGGTGTATCACCCGCAGACCAATGGATAGGTCGAACGGGCCAACGGCCTCATCATGAGTGGTATTAAACCACGTCTGGTCCGATCTCTGTATGAGTCCGACAGCCATTGGGTAGAGGAGCTTGACTCCATTCTGTGGGGCCTGCGTACCACCCCGAATCGATCAACGGGATACACACCGTTTTTATGGTCTATGGGGCAGAAGCAGTCCTTCCCTGCGATATTATTCATGACGCACCTAGGGTGCGCATGTACGAAGAAAAGGAGGCCGAGTTAGATCGGTAGGACGACTTGGACGCCTTAGAAGAAGAGCGCGACATAGCTCGGGACCGTTCTACCTTTTAGCAACAGCAGGCCCGACGTTACCAGAGCAGGAAGGTCAGGGCAAAAGCATATAATGTGGGCGAACTTGTCTTACGGCTCCCGGAGAGGCAGAAGCATAAACTCAATCCCAAATGGAAAGAGGTCCCTTCATAATTGACGAAGTACTCGCAGGAGGGGCTTACCGTCTTCGGAACCCGCCAGACAACCGCCTCGAACCAAACCCATGGAACGCAGCTCGTCTTCGTCGCTTGTACGGCTAGACCGGTGTCGTCATACTCTTTACCCTCCTTTTTTACTTATTTTCTTTGATTATTTCCTTTCCCTCCTACCTTCATTTTTTTGGCAGGTTTGGATTTTCTATCCCCAAGTCTATGTTCGGCTAAACCGATCTTGTTTTAAGATTTTCGGCGTGCATCCTCAAATGCTAAATCCGAACACAGCACCTGGGGGCTTCTTCCCGAAGCCGATGATTATATATTTTAAGCATCTATTCACATTTATCGTGTATGCACGTTTCCCTTGTCGATTTTTTACGCCATTATATGAATCAATTCGAACTAAGATTTTTGCCAAGTTGGGTTGCCTCGCTCCTGTGCTTACCCTCTACGTTCCCGATTGTTTGGCTAGAGGGTAAAGGGAGCACCTCTGCGATTGTTACGACCGGGTCATCTGGATACGTACCTCAGACGGGTGAAGCCGAAAGCTAGCTATCTTCAGCAGAAAATTGGTCGGCTACGACGGGATCAACTAATAAAATTACGGTTGTTATCGCCCTTACTACGGCTTCTTTTCTTGCAAAAGCCACTAGTCGCGTACTAAGCAGTATACGGCCTCACTATCTACGATTTATGTAGCAACCTAAAGGAAGGTACCGATGGAGGTACTATTTTCTTCGGAAGATGTTTCTTACGCTAAGCAGTAATATAACATATCTCCATGTGCACCTTTTGTCTGTTCGTACCAAATGGCCGGATTGCCTGGTTCCCCGAAAGAATTCCCTCTTAATCAAGGGATATTTTATACGAAACACTCCCGAGCTCTCTGCACGGGAGGTCGAAGCCGATGGCCGGTTAAGACAAAGTTTACAACACAGATGGAGCAACGTTTTGATTTAAAGTACATAGATACATAGAATCACACATCTGGCTGCTGGTCAAGATTGTCTATTATGGCATCCAGGGTGTAATCTTCCTGCGAGAGACGAGCCGCAAGCATCACTTGGTCGTACACCAAGTGAAGTGGCACTTCTTGCCCATCAGGTCCTACTGGCCCAACCCGAGCCATATGCTCAGGGTTAAGACCGGTATAAAGGGTCTTTATCATTGCCCACGCTTCTCGTGCTCCCTCCCGGCAAGCCGATGTCTTCCATAGCTCGAACCGACTCCGGGCTTCTCTGAACCGATCGGTTAATTCGGCCATCCTTTCCAGAGGCTGCTCGGCAGGCCATAGCGCTTTTATCACGCCCCTCATAGCCTTCCGAGCCCGCTCATGCACGGCGGATAGTTCCTTCAGGAGGTTCCCCCGGAGGGAGCTGATCTCTTCTTCATGCTGCCCGGTTAGGAGACCTATACATGAGACAAGGCATGTCCGTTACACCTTATGAAGGGGAGATAACTTTCGACGTTATAATCAAAACTTACCGAACATGCCCCACTGTAGTTTCTGGTTCTCTTCTTGGGCATCGGCCAATTGAGTCTTTAAATTCTCAATATCTTCGGCCTCCTGTTTGTTTTCCACCTGGAGGCGTTTCTTCTCCTCCAGGTTTCGCTCCAGCGAAAGGCAGCCAGCCTCATACTGGGATTCGACGTACCTGTGGGATTCTCGGGCTGCATCCAAATCTTTTTGCAATTGCCCTATTGATTCAGCTGCTAAAAGTACCATCGCGTCAGCATGGGATTATACGCTAAGATCAGCAGAATAGTTATACTCACATGCGTCTCCCGGGTAAACTTCTTCACTTGTTCAAGCTCGGCCTTCACGGTTTCCACCTGTGTTTGGCTCGCTGCCAATTCATTGGCCAATTGCTCGTTCTGCTGCCTTGAGGCCTGCATCATCAATGCAAGCAATGTGCGGATCCATAATTCGGTCGTCCCGACCAAATTAAGGCTTGGGGGCTACTGGGTTTACATTCATGACCGGATTTTAATGACTTACCATCAGGCCAGACGATATCAGTTTCACAGCCTCGCCGAACCCGGCTCGGGGAGCTCCAAGGTGTGCGTCCGCCGAGCATAGAGCATTGAACTCCTGTTCGGAAAACACCGGGTCGTGCAGGATTCCTCGCCGCCGCCTGATACGTCTCCAACGTATCTATAATTTATAAAGTATTCATGCCATGTTTACAATAATTTTATATGATTTTGGTATGATTTTATGAGAACTAACCCGGACTGACGCTGTTTTCAGGAGAGCTACCGTGGTGTTGTTTTTGTGCAGAAATAAAAGTTCTCAGAATGGGCTGAAAATTTATGAAGAATATTTTTGGAAAATATAAAAAATACTGGAGGAAAAAGCTGGGCCAGGAAGTGACCGAGGAGGCCACAAGGCCGGGGGGCGCCCCCCCCCTAGGGTGCGCCCCCCTGGCTTGTGGGCCCCTCGAGCACTCCCCTGACGTGATTCCAATGCCAAGTACTCCTATAAATCGAGAAACCTCCGAAAAGAAACCTAGATCGGGAGTTCCGCCGCCGCAAGCCTCTAGAGCCATGCAAAACCAATCGGGAGCCCGTTCCGGCACCCTGTTGGAGGGGGAAACAATCACCGGAGGCCATCTTCATCATCCCGGTGGTCTCCATGACGAGGAGGGAGTAGTTCACCCTCAGGGCTGAGGGTATGTACTAGTAGCTATGTGTTTGATCTCTCTCTCTCGTGTTCTTGAGATGGCACGATCTTGATGTACCGCGAGCTTTATTAATATAGATGAATCATATGGAGTTTTCCCCTCTCTATCTTCTTGTGATGAGTTGAGTTTTCCCTTTGAAGTTTTCTTCTCGGATTGAGTCTTTAAGGATTTGAGAACACTTGATGTATGTCTTGCGATGGGATATCCGTGGTGACAATGGGATGTTCTATTGATCCACTTGATGTATGTTTTGGTGATCAACTTGCGGGTTCCGTGACCTTGGGAATCTATGCATAGGGGTTGGCACATGTTTTCGCCTTGACTCTCCGGTAGAAACTTTGGGGCACTCTTTGAAGTTCTTTGTGTTGGATTGAACATGATGAATCTGAAATTGTGTGATGCATATCATATAATCAAGCCCATGGGTACTCCTGGTGACATTGGAGTATCTAGGTGACATTAGGGTTTTGGTTGATGTGTATCTTAAGGTGTTATTTTAGTACGAACTCTAGGGCTGTTCGTGACACTTATAGGGATAGCTCATACGATTGATCGGAAAAGATAACTTTGAGGTGGTTTCGTACCCTATAATAATTTTTTCGTTTGTTCTCCGCTATTTGTGACTTTGGAGTGAACTCTTTGTCGCACGTGAGGGATTTACATATGATTCAACTATGTTAGTATTGTTGAGAGAACTTGCACTAGTTAAAGTATGAACCCAAGGCCTTGTTTCTAAGCATTGCAATACCGTTTGTGCTCACTTTTATCATTAGTTACCTTGCTGTTTTTATATTTTCAGGTTACAAAAACCTATATCTACCATCCATATTACACTTGTATCACCATCTCTTCGCCGAACTAGTGCACCTATACAATTTACCATTGTATTGGGTGTGCTGGGGACACAAGAGACTCTTTGTTATTTGGTTGCAGGGTTGTTTGGGAGAGACCATCTTCATCCTACGCCTCCCACGGATTGATAAACCTTAGGTCATCCACTTGAGGGAAATTTGCTACTGTCCTACAAAACTCTGCGCTTGGAGGCCCAACACGAGTCTACAAGAAGAAGGTTGCGTAGTAGACATCAAGCTCTTTTCTGGCGCCGTTGCCGAGGAGGTGAGTTCTTGAAGTTATATCTTTAGATCTTGCAATTAAATCTTTTAGTTTCTTGTTTTTCACTAGTTTGGTTTTATAAAAGAAAACTAGAAAAAAATGGAGTTTAGGTTGCATCATTTGTATCGTCTTTATAATGTCTTTCGTGAAAATAAGGATTCAGAAAATTGTGCTCATAATACTTAATGAGAATTCCTTGAATGATGAGCATGATTGCAATATTGCTAGTATGAATTCTCTGAATATCTATGATGCTAATGATATGCAAAGCCACAAGCTTGGGGATGCTATGTTTGATGAAGATGCTATTTTTTGTCCCCAAGTTTTGAAGAGCAAAACTATTATGATGATGGCATGCCTCCTATCTATGATGATTATTGTGATGACATGTATGCTATAAAGAGTAATGACAACCATGAAACTTGTCATCATGATTTTAATATTCAAAGTGGTTGTGTCAATCAAGTACCTCATGATAGTTATTTTGTTGAGTTTGCTCCCACTATTATGAATGAGAAGAAAATTGCTTATGTGGAGAGTGACAAATTTTCTATGCTTGTGGATCATGAAGATAATGCTTTATGTGCTGGTTATATTGTTGAATTCATTCATGATGCTACTGAAAATTATTATGAGAGAGGATCTTATGCTTCTACATATTGCAATAATATCAAGTTTCCTCTCTATGTGTTGAAAGTTTTGAAGTTATGCTTGTTTTGCCTTCCTATGCTAGTTGATTGTTGCTCCCATAAATTGTTTGCTCACAAAATCCCTATGCATAGGAAGTGGGCTAGACTTAAATGTGCTTGTCATGAGATTCATGATGCTCTTTTGCATGTTTCAATTACTATTCCTATGTGAGCATCATTGAAATCATCATGCCTAGCTAAAAGGCATTAAAGAAAAGCGCTTGTAGGGAGACAACCCAACACTTTTACCTTCTGTTTTGGTGTGTTCACATGATTAAACTACTGTAGCAATCATGTTTTCTGTATTTTATTTCAATAAAGTGCCAAGTAAAGCCTTTGGGATGACTCACAAGATGAGTAGAATAGATGCTGAACCAAAACAGAAACTTTTGACTCCAGTACAGGTATTTTAGTTTTTTACTTGAGCTTGATAATGATCTGAAATTTTTACAAAGTCGTAATATACAAATTCTTCAGGTTGTACTAATTTGTCAGAATTTTTAGAGACAGTGAAGTATGGCTACACTACAGATCTTCACATACTGTTCTGTTTTTGACAGATTCTGTTTTGCATGCATAGTTTGCTTGTTTTAGTGTTTCCATAGCTTATATTTAGTGGTATAAATTATGGGAATGATAGAATACAGTAGGTATCATGTGGGAACAATTATGAATCTTTTCATGACAGTACCTAAGTGAATGATCTTTGTTTATTATACTAACCCATCTCACGAAGTTCCGTTAAGTTTTGTGTGATTGAAGTTTTCAAGTTTTGGGTGAGACACCGATATGAGGAGAATAAGGAGTGACAAGAACCTAAGCTTGGGGATGCCCGAGGCACCCCCAAGGTAATATGCAAGGAATACTCAAGCGCCTAAGCTCGGGGATGCCCCGGATGGCATCCCCTGTTTCGTCTTCAACATTATCGGTATATCTTACTTAGAGCTATATTTTTATTCGTCACATAATATGAGTTTTGCTTGGAGCATCATTTTATTTTGTTGTTATCTGTTAGGTGTTATTTATAATCTTGTTTTTCAATAAAAAGTTCCAAGAATTGCCTTAGGATGCTTGCATTGCATGTTTTGATGTGTGCTGTGTAAAAAACAGAAACTTTTTCTGTAGTGTTTGAATTTTCATACTTTACTGGAACGTGGAAAGTTTCTGAACTTTTTACACAGTATTATCATATAAATTATTTAGCATGTACTAAATTTTCATAATATTTTAAGTTACAGAGGTACACTGGTTTAATAGATTGCTACAGACTGTTCTGTTTGGACAGATTGCTGTCATAGTTTTGTTATCTACTTTTCCTATAGTTTCCATAGTCTATATTGGTAGATATAAATTGTGGAAATGATAGTATACAGTACCTAATGTTTGAAAATTATTATGCAACTTGTCTTGGCAGTACATAAAGAGTTGATTTATTATTATGTGTGGTAACCTATCTCACGAGTTCTTTTCGAGTTTTGTGTGGATGAAGTTTTTGAGAATAGGTGAAACCATGATATGAGAGGATTGAACGAGATACAAAAGCTCAAGCTTGGGGATGCCCAAGGCACCCCAAGTAAATATTTCAAGAAGTCTCAAGCATCTAAGCTTGGGGATTGATACGTCTCCATCGTATCTACTTTTCCAAACTCTTTTGCCCCTGTTTTGGACTCTAATTTGCATGATTTGAATGGAACTAACCCGGACTGACGCTGTTTTCAGCAGAATTGCCTTGGTGTTGTTTTTGTGCAGAAATAAAAGTTCTCGGATTGACCTGAAAATTTACGGAGAATATTTTTGGAATTAATAAAAAATACTGGTGAAAGAATAAACCGGAGGGGGTCCACCACCTGGCCACAAGCCAGGGGGGCGCCCCCACCCCCTTAGGGCGCGCCCCCTGTCTTGTGGGTCCCCCGTGGCTCCTCCGACCTCTATTCCAACTCTATATATTCACATCCGTGGAGAAAAAATGAGAGAGAAGAGTTCATCGCGTTTTACGATACGGAGCCGCCGCCACCTCCTGTTCTTCCTCGGGAGGGCAGATCTGGGGTCCGTTTTGGACTCCGGAGAGGGGAAATCGACGCCGTCGTCATCACCAACCATCCTTCATCTCCAATTTCATGATGCTCTCCGCCGTTTGTGAGTAATCCCATCGTAGGCTTGCTGGACGGTGATGGGTTGGATGAGATTTACCATGTAATCGAGTTAGTTTTGTTAGGGTTTGATCCCTAGTATCCACTATGTTCTGAGATTGATGTTGCTATGACTTTGCTATGCTTAATACTTGTCACTAGGGCCCGAGTGCCATGATTTCAGATCTGAACCTATTATGTTTTCATGAATATATATGTGTTCTTGATCCTATCTTGCAAGTTGTAGACACCTATTACGAGTTATGATCCGCATCCCCCAGGGTGA
Organism: Elymus sibiricus; assembly: GCA_039707655.1. Lineage (NCBI taxonomy): Eukaryota > Viridiplantae > Streptophyta > Magnoliopsida > Poales > Poaceae > Elymus > Elymus sibiricus. Next base: position 530,087,890 of record CM077675.1, read on the forward strand.
CAATAACTGGGATTCTTTCCGATGATTACCGTAGTTTGACAAGTTCATGTATTCACTAAGTGCTAATGCTTTGGTCCAGTTCTCTATTAAAAGGAGGCCTTAATATCCCTTAGTTTCCATTAGGACCCCGCTGCCACGGGAGGGTAGGACAAAAGATGTCATGCAAGTTCTTTTCCATAAGCACGTATGACTATATATGGAATACATGCCTACATTACATTGATTATGAATTGGAGCTAGTTCTGTGTCACCCTATGTTATAACCATTGCATGATGAATGCCATCCGACATAATTATCCATCACTGATCAATTGCCTATGATCTTTTCACATATTGATCTTTGTTAAGTTACTTTTCCTTTGCTACTGTTACAATCACTACAACACTGCTACTGTCACTTTGCCATTGTTACCGTTACTTCCATACTGCTTTGCTACTGAATACTTTGCTGCAGATACTAAGTCTTTCAGGTGTGGTTGAATTGACAACTCAGCTGCTAATACTCGAGAATATTCTTTGGCTCCCCTTGTGTCGAATCAATAAATTTGGGTTGAATACTCTACCCTCGAAAACTATTGCGATCCCCTATACTTGTGGGTTATCAAGACCTTTTTCTGGCACCGTTGCCGGGGAGCACAACTCTATTCTCTGAGTCACTTGGGATTTATATCTGTTGATCACTATGAAGAATTTGAAAGATGCTAAAACTAAGATCTACCCCTCAACTATGAGGACAGGTAAGGAACTGCTATCTAGCTCTGCACTTGATTCACCTTCTGTTATGAGTAAATTTGCGACACCACCACCTGCTATTGATTCTGATACGTCGCAAGTAATTAATGATGCCACTTCTACTATGCATGATGCTTATGATGATACTTTGCTTGATACTACTGTGCCACTGGATGAATTTCTTGATGAACAAATTGCTAGAGTCAATGCTGCAACTGATGATATTTCTGAAACTGATGAAATTATTGAAATTGAACACTATGAGACACCTGCTAGACCTAGCTTTCCTAGATATGAATTGCCTGATATACCTGAGGGCTATGTTATGGAGGGAGAGGTAGCTAGGGACTTTCTGGCTTGTAAAGATAGAGATGATCTTAAGAAATTAATATGCAAGTGGAAAGAAAAATCTTTGAATGCTAGAATGCAATATGATCCCAAGTTTGCTACTTCACCTATCTTTGTTACAGATAAGGATTATGAATTCTCTGTCGATCCTGAGTTAATTACTTTGGTAGAATCTGATCCTTTCCATGGTTATGAATCTGAAACTGTTGTGGCACATCTTACTAAATTAAATGATATAGCCACCCTATTCACCCATGAGGAAAAAATTCGTTATTACTATATTCTTAAGTTGTTTCCTTTCTCATTAAAGGGTGATGCTAAGATATGGTTTAATTCTCTTGCTCCTGGTTGTGTGCATAGTCCCCAGGATATGATTTATTACTTCTCTGAAAAATATTTTCCTGCCCATAAGAAACAAGCTGCCTTGCAGGAAATATTTAACTTTGTGCAAATTAAAGAAGAGAGCCTCCCACAAGCTTGGGGAGGCTTCTCCAGTTACTTAATGCTTTGCCTGATCATCCTCTTCAAAAAATAAAATACTTGATATCTTTTATAATGGACTAACCGATGCTTCTAGGGACCACCTAGATAGTTGCGCGGGTTATGTTTTCAGGGAACAATCTGTTGAACAAGCTGAACTACTATTGAATAATATATTGAGCAATGATAATGATTGGACTATTCCCGAACCACCTCCAAAGCCAATTCCGAAGAAAAGAGGTATTCTATTTCTCAGTCCTGAAGATATGCAAGAGGCAAAGAAATCTATGAAAGAAAAAGGTATTAAAGCTGAAGATGTTAAGAATCTACCACCTATTGAAGAAATACATGGTCTTGATAACCCGACACAGGTAGTAGAGGTAAATTCCCTCTGTAGATTTGATGAAGGTGATATTCCTTATAATAAGTCTGCTAGCCCATGCTTGGATGAGTTTGATAACTTTATCGTTAAGCAAGAAAATTTCAATGCTTATGTTAGTAGACAACTGAAACATAATGCTTGCATGCTTGATCGCTTGGGTGATTATATGAGTAGAACTATTAATGATCTTAAGCTTATCAGTAAACATGCTTCCATGGTAACTACTCAAGTCGAACAAGTACTTAAGGCATAGAATGATTTGCTTAATGAGATGATTAGTAAGAACAATGATCATTCTGTTAAAGTTGTGAATAGAGGTGGTAGAATGACTCAGGAACCTTTGTATCCTGAGGGCCATCCTAAGAGAATTGAGCAAGATTCTCAGAGAGTTAATACTGATGCACCTGGTCATTCTAATAGAAGGAAAAAAGAATGACTATAGGACTTTGCATGCTGCTAGTGAACCTGTTATAGATTCACATGAAAACCCAAATGATATTTCTATTTCTGATGCTGAAACACAATCTGGTAATGCGCATGAGCCTAGTGATAATATTAATGATGATGTTCATGTTGATGCTCAACCTAGTAATGATAATGATGTGGAGATTGAACATGCTGTTGATCTTGATAACCCACAACCTAAGAATAAAAAATATGATAAAAGAGACTTTGTTGCATGGTAGAGAAAGAGAACCATGGGTTCAGAAACCCATGCCCTTTCCCCCTAAATCATCCAAGAAGAAGGATGATGAGGATTTTGAGCGCTTTGTTGAAATGCTTAGACCTTTCTTTTTGCGTATGCGCTTGACTGATATTCTGAAAATGTCTCCTTATGCTAAGTATATGAAAGATATTGTGACAAATAAAAGATAGATACCGGAAGCTGAGATTTCCACCATGCTTGCTAATTATACTTTTAAGGGTGGAATACCAAAGAAACTAGGATATCCCGGAGTACCTACTATACCATGCTCTGTTAAAGGAAATTATGTTAAAACTGCTTTATGTGACCTTGGAGCTGGTGTTAGTGTTATGCATTTCTCTTTATATCATAGACTTGATTTGAATAAGTTGACACCTACTGAAATCTCCTTGCAAATGGTTGATAAATCAACTGCTTTACCCATCGGTATTTGCAAGGATGTGCCTGTTGTGCTTGCAAACGTTACTATCCTAACGGACTTTGTTATTCTTGATATCTTCCCGAGGACGACAGTATGTCGATCATCCTTGGTAGACCCTTTTTGAATACTGCAGGGGCTGTTATTGATTGCAATAAGGGCAATGTCACTTTTCATGTCAATGGTAATGAGCATACGGTACACTTTCCGAAGAAACAACCTCAAGTTCATAGTATCAACTGCATTGAAAAAATTTCAACGATTATTATTGGAGACTTTGAATTCCCTCTCCCCACTGTCAAAAACAAATATGATATACTTATTGTTGGGGACATGCATATCCCCATTGAGGTAACCTAGTGTTATTCAAAAATTCCCCAGTTCCGTGTCATTCGAAAAAAGTTTGTCAATAAGACTTGATCAACCTTATTGATGGATTCTTTTTGATGAGCATGAGATGGATGAATTTAGAAAGCACAACCTTCTGCACCCAACTTTTATTTTCTGTTCTTTAGTTTCAATTTAGTAAAAATGCTATGATTTCTCGGTTTTCCGTTTTATCCGTGCAATAGAAGAATGACCTGAAAATAAAAGTCCTCAAAATGCCCTGAAAAGTTAGTATGATTTTTTCTGGAATATTTAAGAATTTTTGGCACTGAGAACACATCAGGGGGCTACACCAGTGGGCCACAAGACTGCAGGGCGCGCCAACCCCCCCCCCCCCCCCGGGGCGCACCCCCCCTGGCTTGTGGGTCCCACGTGGGGCCCCCTCGCTTATTCCAGCACCCTTCCACTTCGTCTACCTCCAGAAAAAATCCCACCATTGCTCAAACCCATGTTCTAGCTCATCTTGCTGCCATTTTCGATCTCCTTGCTCAAAGCTCCATTTGCAAAACTGTTTTAGGGGATTGTTCATCAGTATGTGACTCCTCCAATGGACCAATTAGTTTTTGTTCTAGTGCTTTATATATTGCAAATTTTTGCTGCTGTGGTGACCTTGTTCTTGAGCTTGCATGTCAAATTGTATGTTCCCAAGTAGTGTTGATGCATGATATAGCCTCTAGGCACTTGTGGGAGTAGTTGCTATAAGTTTTGTTCACTTTTATTGTGCGGCACTAAAAAATTCATAATTATTTTTTCAGAGAAAGAAATGATGAGGAGATTTTTAAGAGGCTCTTCAAGCCGGGGTTTTAAAGAAAATGAAAATGAGAAGCCTAGATACAATATCCCTCGCACCGCGGAGGTTCGGCCATGTGAATGGCCAAGTGAAGCATTTTTTAGGGCGGCCGGAATTTATGAAGATTTCTATTATCTAGCAGAAAATGCAGGCATCACCGACTTCCTCAACGATAAGTGGGACCAGTACCTCCTACTTACTAATACTTTCGTGCAAAATTTTGACTTTTATCCTAGGAAGAATCCTCCCATGGTAGAATTTTACTTATATGATGTGCCTAAGGAAATGTCACTTTACGATTTTTGCAATGTTTGCAAAATACCTTATGAGGGCAACATTAGTGAACCACGTCCTAGAGACATGGAGGTCTTTATTGCCGCAATCACTATGGGGGAAGAGAGAGGGGTGTCCAAGGCAAGAGCAGCTAGTGTACATTTTCCTGTTCTACGCTATTATTCATTATTTGCGGGGAGATGTTTAGTTGGTCTAGGGGAGAGTGGAAGCCTTAGTGCTCCCGACCTCGCCATTCTGCGCCATGCTTTACTTGCTGATAGAACTTTTAGTCTGGGCGCTATAGTGGACCAACGGTTGAACTTAAACCGTTCGAAGGGGCCCATATTCGGAGGTATGACACTTCGAGATACCCATTAGGCTTGACGAGGAAGAAGAAATGCTGCGACCTACGAGATATTTAGACTATGACAGCATGGTAGCACATGATTTTATTAGGAAAGATAATGATAAGAGGCTACTTTACAACTTAGTATTTAGTCAGGGTACTTGTGAGATTATTACTCTGCCCGCTTCTTGTTTGTTCGATATCCATGCAGGCAGGTACACTATTATGCCCAAGGACATTTACAGATATTGGGGCCTGTCGCAACCCCTAGCACCTGAGCCTGCACCACCCCTTGATCCGTATCAGGCTCCAGTTTTTCAGTGGGAGCCACAGGAGCTCGCCAACCAGTGGAACCCTCAGTATCCTTCGGAGTATCCAGGAGAGGGTTATTTCCAGCCATGGCCCTAGACCAACTTAGGCCAAAAGCCGAAGCTTGGGGGAGCACGTATTTCTCACCGACATTACATTCATGTTCACACACTCATTCTAGTTGTCGGTGTTCATACTTTTTCATTGTACCATCCATGGTAGTTTATTTATTCTTTTTGCTTCCTTCTTGTGTGTTTAATTAACCTTGAGAAAATCGAAAAAAATTAGTTCTAGCTTTACCTTCTAGTTTGTTTAGTTGTAGCATTAAAAGAAAACCCAAAAAAGATTTCTCGTTCTTCTTTTGCTTGTTGGGAGCTTTCCCGTGTAAATAGTTTTCCTTTCTTCTTTGGGTAGTAAGGAGAAGACCACGATGACATGTTGAGTGGCTCTCATTTGCATTATTGTTTATCTTACATAGAGCCCATATTACATTGCCTTCTCCTCTAAGTTATTGCTTGCAGATTCCAGCTTACACTAGTAGAAAACAGGGCTTTCGTCACAGGTTGATCTACACATTAGTCCCGGTTGCATTACGAACCGGGACTAATGTGAGCATTAGTCCCGGTTCGAGCGGCTAGGGCGCCGGTCGGGCATCAGTCCCGGTACAAATGGGACCTTTAGTCCTGGTTGGAGACACCAACCGGAACTAAAGGGGCCGATACCCTTTAGTCCCGGTTGGTGTCTCCAACCGGGACTAAAGGCTTCACCTTTGGTCCTGGTTGGAGACACCAACCGGGACTAAAGGGGTTGAGGCATTAGTCCCGGTTGTACTGTAGCTAGCCCTTTTTTTCTATTTTTACATTTGTTTTCTGTTTTTAGTTTCTGTTTTAAATTGCTTATATCTTTTAGGATATTTGATGTTTTTGAGTGATTCTTTTTGCATTGGATTCAAAATTTTGTCTAGTTTCTGTTTGTGCCATTATTTTTCAAATTTGAATGGTTTAAATTTGAATTTTGCTTCAAACCCTAGATTGTGAATAACTTGAGTTTACAAATAGTTTTTAATTTAATTCTTTTTGCTCCTAGTCACGTGTTAGATTGTTGTCACAGTAAGATTTATTTTGTTATTTTTAGAATAATTTAAATTAGGATTTTAATTAAAACAATACTGTTTTGCTTATATAGTTGTTTTAGTCATTTAATTGTTGTTTTTTATTATTTTTAGTTAGTTCTTTTTGTAGATTTTAACATGTTGTAGTATGGTGCATATTGAATGCACAAAAAGTCTGGAGTTGAAATAAGTTTAAAAAATGAAATGCCTTTGTAACAGACGAGTTTTCGTCCGAAACATTGATACTTCGAAGAAGATGGTCCAGTTTGTACACGAAGTGCATCCAGTTTTTGCCGTAACCCTCTCAACTTTGTAGCACATGCTATGTGGGTGAAATGATGATACCATGCCAAGTTTCAACCTTTTCAGAGTTCATTTGTAGGGCTTTTCAATTTCAGGGTCATTTGGCTCAAAAAAATCATTAAATGCATGAAAAACAGCAAATGAAGTTAGAAAGGGTTGAAATTTGAGGATGTGGCTTTGAATGGTGCATATTGAATGCACAAAAAGTCTGGAGTTGAAATAAGTTAAAAAATGAAATGCCTTTGTAACAGATGGGTTTTCGTCCGAAACCTTGATACTTCGAAGGAGATGGTCCAGTTTGTACACGAAGTGCATCCAGTTTTTGCCGTAACCCTCTCAACTTTTTAGCACAAGCTATGTGGGTGAAATGATGATACCATGCCAAGTTTCAACCTTTTCAGAGTTCATTTGTAGTGCTTTTCAATTTCAGGGTCATTTAGCTCAAAAAAATCATTAAATGCATGAAACATAGCTAATGAAGTTAGAAAGGGTTGACTCTGGCTTGGTTAACCTTAGTTGTGACTCTGGCTGGGACGGTGCTAGCAAATGTAGTCGACGGTATGCTTGGTTGGACACCAACCCGGACTAAAGGGGTTCTGAAATTTTCAAACTCTACCCCCCCCCCCCCCCCGTGGACCGCCTTTTTTAGTTTTGTAGAAAATTAAGAAAAATGATAAAATCTTCAAAAAATAAAATCCTTTGAGATGTAGTTAGGTTTTAGTGTCTAGTTGGTATAGAAATTTTGAAATATGAATTTTGACCTTTTTTGCAAAAAAACGAAAAAAATGTAAAAAAAGTTTTGCATACGACGTCGAAAAATGAAAAAAGTTTTGAAATATGAATTTTGACCTTTTTTGCAAAAAAACGAAAAAAATGTAAAAAAACGAAAAATGATAAAATCTTCAAAAAATAACTTTTGCATACGACGTCGAAAAAAAAAGTTTAATATATCAAAAAAAACTAGAGAAATATTGGGACTCGATTTCACCTGGGTTTACCCGGTGAAGTTTTCTCACATTCTCAAAATTCCAAAAGTAAAAAAAGTTATTTAAAAAAGAAAAAAAATAATTTTAATAATTTTAAAAATTAATTTTATTTAAAAATAAATAAATGATGTCATATTTGGATTCCTAACATTTTCTGATAATAATGGATATATTATTTGTGGAATTTCGATTTACAGATTTAAAGATATTAATTATGCCATATTAAATGAATAAATGGCAAAAAATGAATAAAATAATATCCTTACTTATTTTATTTTCATTGAAATTCAATATTATTATTACCTATTTTGTTTATTTTAATAATTGTTTGGAATTCAAAAAATTAAATCATGTGACATCAAGACCTAAGGGTTAATTGGATTCATAGCTTACTATTGTCAGGAAAACAACAAGTGTAGACTTGGAAACTAGGGGCGATAGAACCAGAAAGTTAAGCGTGCTGGGGCTGGAGCAGTGAGAGGATGGGTGACCGGCCGGGAAGTTAGACAATTTGAAATGAGTGCTCCACGCTGGAGCAGTGAGGACGGGTGATTAGAGATATTATTATCAAATAATTCAAAGATTTGAAAATCGGAATAAAACTTAAAAACAAATCAAAAAAAATCAAAAAAAAATCAATTTTTTTCTTCTAAATATTCCTTTAGTCCCGGTTGGTGTTACCAACCGGGACTAAAGGTCCTCCCTCCCCCGCCCCAGACAGTGCCACGTGGAGGGCCTTTAGTCCCGGTTCATAAGCAAACCGGGACTAAAGGTTTTGGGCTTTAGTCCCGACCCTTTAGTCCCGATTCCAGAACCGGGGCTAATGGGCCTCGGGAACCGGGACAAATGGGCCGTTTTCTACTAGTGTTAGTCTAATGCACGTGCACTCTTATTATTATTCACACCATTCGGTCGTGCAAGCGAAAGGCAATAATGACGATATATGATGAAGTGATTGAGATGGAGAAAAGCTGGTATGAACTCGACCTATTTTGTTTTTGTAAATATGATTAGCTCATCGTTCTGAATTCGGCTCGTTATGGGTTGAACATGTTTGCAATGACAATTAGAGATTATAGTTACTCATGCCATGCTTAATTAGCTAAGAGTGTATAATGGTTTGTCTTGAGTGCCAACATGCATTTTAAAATGGTTGTGATGTAGTATGATAGGATGGTATCCTCCTCTGAATGATTCAAGTGGCTTGACTTGGCACATGTTCACACATGTAGTTGAAACAAAACCAACATAGCCTCCACGATGTTTATGTTCATGGTAATTTATGTCCTACTCATGCTTGCATTCAATGTTGGTTAATCTCAAAGCATGTTTGTGACTGTTGTCGCTCTCTAGTTGGTCGCTTCCCAGTGTTTTGCTAGCCTTCGCTTGTACTAAGCGGGAATACTGCTTGTTCATTCATTTCCATAAACCCAAAGTTGTTCCATATGAGTCCACCATACCTACCTATATGCGGTATTTACCTGCCGTTCCAAGTAAATTTGCATGTGCCAAACTCTAAACCTTCAAATATTACCCTGTTTTGTATGCCCGAATCGCTCATGTAGTGACTAGGGGCTGTCAGTATCTTCCATGCTAGTTGGGTTATTCTCACGATATGTGTTGATTCACTATCATTCACGAGAAAGTGGCTGGTATTCGGGATGCCCAGTCCCTTGCTCAAAAATCAAATCAAAGTATAATGAAACAAAACTCCCCCGGGATTGTTGTTTGTATGGACGGTACCCGTGGATTCGGCCCGCCGTGGAGTGTGATCGATTGGTGGAGGGGGAGTAAAAACTTTACTATTCTGTTTGGGAACCGCCTATAATGTATCTAGCATCGAAGATATTGAGATATCTTAGTTGTTATGTTGACAATGAAAGTATACCTCCCAAAATTATGATTCATCCCTGTTTTAAAAGCTCGAGCTCTGGCACCTCTGTAAATCAATGCTTCCCTCTGCGAAGGGCCTATCTATTTTATTTACTGTTGAGTCATCCTCCTCTTATAAAGAGCACCAGTTAGAGAGCACCTCCGTCATTTGTATGCTTTGTTATTAATTGATATTGAGTATGAGTGTGACTGGATCTCTTTTACCGTGAATTACAATGTATAGTCAGTCCTTGTTCTTCAGAGGTGCTCTGCATTTATGTTTTGCGGTCTCAGAAAGGGCTAGCGAGATACCATTATATCATATAGTATCATGATTGTTTTGATAAAATTGTTGTCATCCGAGACTTATTATTATTGCTCCCTAGTTGATTATGTCATTGATATGAGTAAATGTGAGACCTAAATGTTATTGTGGATGTGGTTAGTCTATAATCGTTGCTGAAAACCTGAACATCAGTTAGACATATTTACAACAGCAAGATCAAACAGAGTTTGTAAAAGTTTTTCTTTATCACTTTCAGTTTATCAACTGAATTGCTTGAGGACAAGCAATGGGTTAAGCTTGGGGGAGTTGATACGTCTTCATTGTATCTACTTTTCCAAACTCTTTTGCCCTTGTTTTGGACTCTAATTTGCATGATTTGAATGGAACTAACCCGGACTGACGCTGTTTTCAGCAGAATTGCCTTGGTGTTGTTTTTGTGCAGAAATAAAAGTTCTCGGATTGACCTGAAAATTTACGGAGAATATTTTTGGAATTAATAACAAATACTGGCGAAAGAATCAACCGGAGGGGGTCCACCACCTGGCCACAAGCCAGGGGGCGCACCCCCTGTCTTGTGGGTCCCCCGTGGCTCCTCCGACCTCTATTCCAACTCTATATATTCACATCCGTGGAGAAAAAAAATCAAAGAGAAGAGTTCATCGCGTTTTACGATACGGAGCCGCCTCCAGCTCCTATTCTTCCTCGGGAGGATAGATCTGGGGTCCGTTTTGGGCTCCGGAGAGGGGAAATCGACGCCGTCGTCATCACCAACCATCCTTCATCACCAATTTCATGATGCTCTCCGCCGTTCGTGAGTAATCCCATCGTAAGCTTGCTGGACGGTGATGGGTTGGATGAGATTTACCATGTAATCGAGTTAGTTTTGTTAGGGTTTGATCCCTAGTATGCACAATGTTCTGAGATTGATGTTGCTATGACTTTGCTATGCTTAATGCTTGTCACTAGGGCCCGAGTGCCATGATTTCAGATCTGAACCTATTATGTTTTCATGAATATATATGTGTTCTTGATCCTATCTTGCAAGTTGTTGACACCTATTACGAGTTATCATCCGCATCCCCCAGGGTGACAATAACTGGGATTCTTTCCGGTGATTACCGTAGTTTGAGGAGTTCATGTATTCACTAAGTGCTAATGCTTTGGTCCGGTTCTCTATTAAAAGGAGGCCTTAATATCCCTTAGTTTCCATTAGGACCCCGCTGCCACGGGCGGGTAGGACAAAAGATGTCATGCAAGTTCTTTTCCATAAGCACGTATGACTATATATGGAATACATGCCTACATTACATTGATGAATTGGAGAGCTAGTTCTGTGTCACCCTATGTTATAACCGTTGCATGATGAATGCCACCCGACATATTTATCCATCACTGATCCATTGCCTACGAGCTTTTCACATATTGATCTTTGCTAAGTTACTTTTCCGTTGCTACTGTTACAATCACTACAACACTGCTACTGTCACTTTGCCATTGTTACCGTTACTTCCATACTGCTTTGCTACTGAATACTTTGCTGCAGATACTAAGGCTTTCAGGTGTGGTTGAATTGACAACTCAGCTGCTAATACTCGAGAATACTCTACCCTAGAAAACTGTTGCGATCCCCTACACTTGTGGGTTATCAGGGATGCTACGCATCCCACCTCTCTTCATCAACAATTATCGGTTAGCCTATGTTGAGCCTAAATTTTTATTTGTTCACATGATGCGTGCTATTCTTGGAGTGCTATTTTTCTTTTGCTTGCTGTTTAAATAAAATACTAAGATATGAAATTCTTAGATGAGAGAATCTTCACATAGTTATTTAAATTTTTGACTACTCATTGATCTTCACATATATGTTTTGGAGTAGTTTTGTCATTTACTCTCGTGCTTCACTTATATCCTCTGAGTAAATGGTTGAATGAATTGAATATCATAAATCTGTAATTAAATATGCTTCATATACTTATCCCATGGGGAGTAATGACTTCACACATAATAAGTATAGGTGGTAAAATTTATTGAAAGTTAGCAAACACCGCATTGGTCACTTGAACAATTCATGGAAGAATATTGAAGGAAGAGAGATTCCACATATGAATATACTATCTTGGACATCTTCTATGATTGTGAGCTCATTAATTATTTTCAAACTCGAGCAAATTCTTTAAAATTGGACAAGGAAGACAATTTAATGAGTTATGTTTGGGTATATTTTTATAGAAGTTATATTGTTATGGATCCTCCAACATGTGGTGCTTGCTTCCACCTCATACTAGCCAAAACTTCCGCACCAAGTAGAAATACTACTTGTGCATCCAAACACCCTTAAACCAGTTTTGCCATGAGAGTCCACCATACCTACCTATATGTGGTATTTACCTGCCGTTCCAAGTAAATTTGCATGTGCCAAACTCTAAACCTTCAAATAATATTCTGTTTTGTATGCCCGAATCGCTCATATAGTGACTAGGGGCTGTCAGTATCTTCCATGCTAGGTGGGTTATTCTCACGATATGTGTTGATTCACTATCATTCACGAGAAAGTGGCTGGTATTCGGGATGCCCAGTTCCATGCTCAAAAATCAAATCAAAATATAATGAAACAAAACTCCCCCAAGATTGTCGTTTGTATGGACGGTACCCGTGGATTCGGCTCGCCGTGGAGTGTGATTGATTGGTGGAGGGGGAGTAAAAACTTTACCATTCTATTTGGGAACCGCCTATAATGTATCTAGCATGGAAGATACCGAGATCTCTCGGTTGTTATGTTGACAATGGAAGCATACCGCTCAAAATTATTATTCATCTCTGTTTTAAAAGCTCGGGCTCTGGCACCTTTGCAAATCAATGCTTCCCTCTACGAAGGGCCTATCTTTTACTTTCTACTACTTAACTTTATGCAAGAGTCATGGTGATCTTCACCACTTCATATATTTCACCTTTTTCTCTTGGCAAGTGTCATGTGTTGGGGAATGATCTAGACATATATATCCACACAAATATATTTGATCATGAATTATTATTGTTGACAATTATCTATATGATAAATAAGTTGGGAGGCGAACCATTAAGCCCCTATCTTTCTCTGTGTTCGATGGATGCTATTTGTTCTAAAAATATGCTTTGAGTGACAATAATCATGGAAGACTATATGATAGTTGAGTATGTGGAATTTGCTGAATCAAAGCTCTTACATAGACCCTTCCTGAAAATAAGATGAATTGCAATTGTTCGATGACTAGGAATATGGTTTGTTAGTTTTCAAGAAACTTTCTGGTCTATACTTTAACATGTGAATAGCTTGTTACTTGATCATGAGAAGTTTTATGAGATGAGCTACTGTTTATGGTTTATATTGATGCTAGAAAAAGTGATGGGAATTATCATTGATCAAACTTGTGCACTTGCTAGCATTCACACTTCATAAATTATTTCTTTTATCATTTACCTACTCGAGGACGAGCAGGAATTAAGCTTGGGGATGCTGATATTAGAACTATAATTTATGAAGTATTCATGCCATGTTTACAATAATTTTCTATGATTTTATTAGAACCAACCCAGACTGGCGCTGTTTTCAGCAGAGCTACCGTGGTGTTCTTTTTGTGCAGAAATAAAAGTTCTCGGAATGGGCTGAAAATTTATGGAGAATATTTTTGGAAAATATAAAAAATACTGGAGCAAAAAGCTGGGCCAGGAAGTGACTGAGGAGGCCACAAGCCTGGGGGCGCGCCCCCTGGCTTGTGGGTCCCTCGAGCACTCCCGTGACGTGATTCCAACGCCAAGTACTCCTATAAATCGAGAAACCTCCGAAAAGAAACCTAGATCGGGAGTTTCGCCGCCGCAAGCCTCCAGAGCCACGCAAAATCAATCGGGATCCCTTTCCGGCACCCTGGCGGAGGGGGAAACCATCACCGGAGGCCATCTTCATCATCCCGGCGGTCTCCATGACGAGGAGAGAGTAGTTCACCCTCGGGGCTGAGGGTATGTACTAGTAGCTATGTGTTTGATCTCTCTCTCTCGTGTTCTTGAGATGGCACGATCTTGATTTACCGCGAGCTTTATTAATATAGATGAATCATATGGAGTTTTCCCCTCTCTATCTTCTTGTGATGAATTGAGTTTTCCCTTTGAAGTTTTCTTATCGGATTGAGTCTTTAAGGATTTGAGAACACTTGATGTATGTCTTGCGATGGGATATCCGTGGTGACAATGGGATGTTCTATTGATCCACTTGATGTATGTTTTGGTGATCAACTTGCGGGTTCCGTGACCTTGGGAATCTATGCATAGGGGTTGGCACATGTTTTCGTCTTGACTCCCCGGTAGAAACTTTGGGGCACTCTTCGAAGTTCTTTGTGTTGGATTGAACATGATGAATCTGAAATTGTGTGATGCATATCGTATAATCAAGCCCATGGGTACTCGTGGTGACATTGGAGTATCTTGGTGACATTAGGGTTTTGGTTGATGTGTATCTTAAGGTGTTATTTTAGTACGAACTCTAGGGCTGTTCGTGACACTTATAGGGATAGCTCGTACGATTGATCGGAAAAGATAACTTTGAGGTGGTTTTGTACCCTATAATAATTTCTTTGTTTGTTCTCCGCTTTTTGTGACTTTGGAGTGAACTCTTTGTCGCACGTGAGGGATTTACATATGATTCAACTATGTTAGTATTGTTGAGAGAACTTGCTCTAGTGAAAGTATGAACCCTAGGCCTTGTTTCTAGCATTGCAATACCGTTTGTGCTCACTTTTATCATTAGTTACCTTGCTGTTTTTATATTTTCAGATTACAAAAACCTATATCTACCATCCATATTACACTTGTATCACCATCTCTTCGCCGAACTAGTGCACCTATACAATTTACCATTGCATTGGGTGTGTTGGGGACACAAGAGACTCTTTGTTATTTGGTTGCAGGGTTGTTTGAGAGAGACCATCTTCATCCTATGCCTCCCACGGATTCATAAACCTTAGGTCATCCACTTGAGGGAAATTTGCTACTGTCCTACAAAACTCTGCGCTTGGAGGCCCAACACGAGTCTACAAGAAGAAGGTTGCGTAGTAGACATCACCGCAGATGTTTCATCGCGCTCTCTGCTTCGGATTTAGTGACTGATACCTCGTCCCCAGAGTCTTCGGGGGTCGGATTGACCATGTGGGCCTCCGCGGCGGGTTCAGCATGAGCAGAAGATCTTGATTCATGCGTGTTGCCGGGCGTCCCAGCAATGTGTTCGGCAGAGGAGGGTTGTACTCGCTTCCTGAGTAAGTCGAGTAGTTCGACATAAGATCTTCTGTAAGATCCTACCGATCATAACGATAATAGATTACGCGACCGAACAAAGTACCTTTTGGTTGATCGAGTGTTCGGCGCTGTCTCCACGACCGGCTCACATGAGGGACTCCTGTTGGCGCCCGGCTCGGCCATTGCTGCTTTAGCCGACGTTCGTCGCGAGGACCGGCAGCGCTTGGGAGTGGGAGCCGGTATGTTTGGGTTGACGGAGAATGCCTGCCTTTTGCGGGTAGAATTTTTCTTCTTGCCCGCAATGGAGGGGAGTGATCCGGGATGATCAGCTATGATGGCCACCTTGGATCGATCAAGGCTCTCCTGGTAAAAGACCCCGTCTTCATATGCCAGTGACAGCTCCGGACCGTCATGAAATCCTGGGTCATCGTCACGGGAATAGTTCTCTGGTTGGGGGGCCAGACAGCTGATTGTCTCGGCAAAGCTCCGCCATTCCTGTTTGCGCAGATTAAAAGCATTAGTCAAAAAGGGCGAGTAAATGCCCGAACTCAAGACGCAGAGTCGAAGGGCTTACCCATTCAATAGGGTTGTAACTCGAGTAGCCCTCCTTAACCTGCAACTGAGCAAAATCTTCTTTTTCTCCTTTGTACAAGTCGGCAAGTGCGGCTGCCAAGGCCACCTGATTGGCAGGGCCCAGCCGTCGGGAGCGAGTGGTGTCACTCATTCCGTTGTATTGCCGCAAAGGATGTATCCTTTGTTGAAGAGGTTGGACGCATCGGGAGATGGCGGCGGCCATCACGTCAATCATTGTCAGCTGGTGATGAGCCAGTATCCTTACGTGGGCGGCCAAGCGTCGTACTTCGGCACTGTCCTCTCGGGACGAACTCCTCGGTCGCCAATTATACTTTTTCTTCGGAGGAGCGTCGGAGTATTCGGGCAAGCCCCTCCGAGCTGGATCAAATAGGGGAACGTCCTCGATGTAGAACCACTCCGAAGACCACTCTTCGGATTCCTTCTTCGGTGTCCCCGCTGGGTATCCTGTTCCCGCTATGCGACATACTTCGGCTCCTCCGATTTCCCGAACTGACTCGCCCCGAGTTCTGGGGATGAGGCAGAAGTACTTCCTGCATAATTCGAAGTGCGCCTCGCAGCCCAAGAACATTTCGCAGAGAGCGACAAAGCCCGAAATGTGCAGAATGGATCCGGGGGTAAGATGATGGAGCTGGATCCCATAGAACTCCAATAACCCCCTGAGGAAAGGATGAATGGGGAACCCTAGGCCCCGTAAGAGGAAGGGCACAAAGCATACCCGCTCGCCCTGGTTAGGATTGGGGAAATTCTCCGCGAAAGCTTCGCCGTCAAAGGAAGTCAAGCCGGCGCGAGTTGCCGCCAGATCTGAGGAAGGAAGATACCCTTGGGTCTCAAGGTCATGCAACCGGAGGAGGGATACAGAGCAACTCGTCCAATCCCCAGGACGGGAGCAGTAAGGGCACGAGGAAGAGCTGGGGGCGCTCGCCATGATTTTGTGATGGTCTCTCGCTTGAAGTTTTTCTAAACGGGGAAGAAGAGGAAGCTGTGACCCAGACCGCAATTTAATTTGTTTAAATAAGTGGTGCCTCCCTTGCGGGAGGGGTAGTCTTGTAAAAAGCTACCGGGCCGCTCATCTCCCCTCGGCGCACGAGGATCGAGAAGCGCTGAAGGTTATTATATTGAGTCCCGCAAGTTCTCAGCAATCGAGGATTCTTCGATGACAGGATGGTTGCCGAGCAAAAAGAGGTAGAGGGACTCGCCTCGCAAGCCGAAGACTTTGACACGCAAAATTGTCCAGATATACCCCGGCATTGGAGGCTAGTCCGGGGGCTACTGGGGGAGTCCGGGATTAAGGGGTCCTCGGACTGCCGACCTATTTCTCATAGTTCGGCCTAATGGGCCAGTCGTTGAAGATGAGATTGATCGAAGGCCTCATCGCTAGGCAGGAGACCTCAGGAGCCGTGGCGTGTCTGTCAAGTCGAAGATAGTAGATTAGGCATGTTTTTCTCCTCCGGTGGGCAACCGACCATATGTAACCCTAGTGACCCCTGGTGTCTATATAAGCCAGAGGGTTTTAGATCATACGACGCAGAAACTTATCTAGGGTTTTAGCTAGTGGATCTCGAGGTAGATCAACTATGTAACATTCATATTATCAATATAATCAAGCAGGACGTAGAGTTTTACCTCCATAGGAGGGCCCGAACCTGGGTAAACATCGTCTCCTTCGTCCCTTTGTTACCATCGATCCTAGTCTCGCAGCTCGGGACCCCCTACCCGAGATCCGCCGGTTTTGACACCGACACCTCCATCTTCGCAATGTTCTTAGAGTTCCTTCTGCTACTCGTAGCTTATTGTCTGTTCCTCAACTTACTCGTGACAATAATGTCTTCACTGAGTTTCATCCTTTTTATTTTTTTATCAAGGATCGGGACACGAGGGACGTTCTACTTAGAGGTCGCCTGCGCCATGGACTCTATGCAATTGATATGCCGTCTGCCCCCCGAGCGTTCAGTGGTGTCCGTGTGTCGCCTACTAATTGGCACGCACGGCTTGGTCATCCTGCCACGCCCATAGTTCGTAGTGTTCTTTATCATCATGATCTTCCAGTTGTGTCCAATAAAGATGCTGCCACAGTTTGTGATGCTTGTCAGCAAGGCAAGAGTCATCAGCTTTCATTTTCAGAGTCGAGTCGTGTCGTTAAAACTCCACTTGAGCTTGTGTTTTCTGATGTATGGGGCCATGCACAACTTCTGTGAGTGGTCATAATTATTATGTCAGTTTTATTGATGCTTATAGTCGGTTTACTTGGTTTTATCTTATCAAGTGCAAATCTGATGTGTTCGATGTGTTTGTACAATTCCAAGCTCACGTTGAGCTTCTTATTAAGCATAAAATTATCCTTGTCCAGTCCGATTGGGGGGGTGAGTATCACAACCTCAATGCGTTCTTTAATAAGCTTGAGATTTGGCACCGTGTGTCTTGTCCTCATACACATCAGCAGAATGGCGCGGCTGAACGTAAGCATCGTCATATTGTTGAAACTGGCCTCACTTTACTTGCCCATGCGTCAGTACCTTTCCGGTTTTGGAGTGATGCGTTTTCCACCGCCTGTTTTCTTATAAATAGGCTTCCTACATGACTCCTTGGGATGAAAACACCTCTTGAACTATTGCTTAATGAATCTCCAGATTATACCTTTCTCAAAGTTTTTGGTTGTGCGTGTTGGCCTCATCTTCGCCCTTATAATAAGTGTAAGCTTGAGTTTCGGTCAAAACTTTGTGTCTTTCTTGGGTATAGCTCTCTTCACAAAGGGTACAAGTGTCTTCATATTCCATCTAATCGTGTGTACATCTCACGTGATGTTGTGTTTGATGAGAATGTATTCCCGTTTTCATCTCCTCCACTAGCTCCCACCCCTCCGACCTCACCCCCACATTCCACCTCTCCACTGCCTGCTCAATTTGTTGATATTGCATACTCTCCTGCGTTGTTGCCTAATCATGCTGCAGGAACAGGTCATGGAGCTCGTCTTGAGTTGCTGGAGGAACAGGAGCCGTCGGCTGCACCTGACGTGAGTAGCGGTCCAATGCATGTGCCATGCACGCCTCGTCCGCCCTCGCCTGCGTCGGCCGCCACTGAACCGGCCTCCTCAGTGCCAGCCTCGCCCATGCCGGTCTCCCCTGGGCCGGTCTCCCGAGATTTGGCCGCGCCCGAGCCGGCTTCACCTGCGACGCCTGCGCTGGCGCTGGTTTCGCCCGCCCCGTCACCTGTGCTGGCATCTCCTGGCTCCACCTCGCCTTTGCCAGGAGCGGCCGCCCTGTCACTAGCTGCCTCGCCGATCGAGTCTTCACCGCTGGTGCCGTCACCACCTGCTGCACCACCTGTTGCACCACCGACTGCTGCTGCTCATCGACCTCATACACGCAGCCGGTCCGGTATTACTCGTCCCAAGGAACGCACCGACGGGACGGTTGCCTGGCTTGCGGCCTGTGTGGCTCAGCTAAAGGAAGATCCCTCTGCTGAACCGCGACACTTCCAGGATGCCCTTGGGATTCCTCACTGGCGCCAGGACATGGAACAAGAGTATCAGGTGTTGTTGTCAAATGGTACTTGGTAGCTCGTTCCTCCTGTCCCTGGTGTCAATGTCATTGATTCCAAGTGGGTCTTCAAAGTTAAGAAGCATGCTGATGGTTCCATTGAGCGCTATAAGACACGGTTAGTGGCAAAGGGGTTCAAGCAACGGTATGGTCTTGACTATGAGGATACTTTCAGCCCGGTTGTCAAGCCGACTACTATTCGGCTTCTGTTGTCCTTGGCTGTTACTCGAGGCTGGTTTCTTCGTCAACTGGATGTTCAGAATGCTTTTCTACATGGTGTTCTGGATGAGGAGGTTTACATGCATCAGCCTCCGGGATTTGTTGATCCTACTCGCCCTCATCATCTGTGCCACCTGGTCAAGGCGCTCTATGGGCTGAAGCAGGCTCCTCGTGCATGGCATGCCAGGCTTGGCTCCGTTCTTAAGGCACTTGGCTTTGTTCCATCCACTGCTGACACCTCGCTCTTTCTTCTGCATCGGCCTGAGGTGACGATGTATCTCCTGGTCTACGTTGATGACATTATCCTCATTAGCTCTTCTGATGCGGCTGCTGATTGTCTGATCTCTGCCTTGAGTGATGACTTTGTGGTGAAGGATTTAGGCCCAATGCATTACTTCCTTGGTCTGGAAGTTTACCGTTCCTCCACCGGCTTGACACTCACACAGCATAAGTACTCCCTGGACTTGTTGCGACGGGTAGGTATGCTGAAGTGCAAACATGCCATGACCCCTATGTCTTCTACTGATCGTTTGTCTGCTTTTGATGGAGATCCTCTCACTTCCGATGACGCAACTGAGTACCGCAGTGTTGTTGGTGGCCTGCAGTACCTGACTATCACTCGGCCTGACATCTCCTATGCAGTCAATCGTGTCTGTCAGTTTCTTCATGCTCCTCGGACTTCTCATTGGACAGCGGTGAAGCGCATTCTACGCTATGTTTGCTTTACGGCCTCATATGGTTTGCTACTTCAGTCAGCACCGTCTGCTGCGCTTTTCGCTTTCTCAGATGCAGATTGGGCTGGTAATCCAGATGACAGGTGATCCACGGGGGGACATGCTGTCTTCTTTGGTCCTAATCTGATCGCCTGGACTGCTCGTAAACAAGCTACAGTGTCCAGGAGTAGCACTGAAGCCGAGTACAAAGCAGTTGCAAATGCTACGGCTGAAATCATATGGGTACAGTCATTATTGAGAGAGTTGGGAGTTACTCAAGCTCAACAACCTGTCCTTTGGTGTGACAACATTGGTGCTACATATTTTTCATCTAATCCAGTGTTTCATGCTCGAACGAAACACATTGAAGTTGACTATCACTTTGTGCGAGAACGTGTTGCACATAAGCTACTCCACATCAGGTTCATCTCTTCCAAATATCAACTTGCTAACATCTTCACGAAGCCTCTACCACAACCTCAGTTTGTAGGCTACAGGCGCAATCTTAACATACTTTGTACTTCAAGGCATAGCTAAGATTGAGGGAGGGTGTTAGACTGTATTTATACGTAGCCTCTGTATAGATCTTGTATATTGTATTGTACACTTTTGTGTACCCCTTTATATATATATGAGATAGCCACACCCGTTATGGGTGTCGTGCAGTTTCCCAAAACCCTAAGTTTAACAATGGGTAAACGTCCTAATGAACTGCTCTATTTGTGAGGCAATATGCAAACACGTTTGTTACACTTGGACAAATGTTCACGGGTAAATCTGGGCATGGGCCGGACCGGGCCGGGCTTGTGCTTCGGGCCGGGCTCGGGCCTGGGAAAGTGACCCTGGCTAAATTTCGGGCCGGGCTCGGGCTTTAAAAATAGCCCAAACTGAAGCCCGGCCCGGCCCGAGCTTTTGCAGCGCCTCTGCGAGGTAGCGATTAGCGAACTCCCGCACTCCCTCTCCCCTAGCGGCCCAGCCCACCAGATGGCCTTAGAGCCCACGAACTCCCGCACTTCTCTCCCCCTAACCCTAATCGCACAGACGCACACGACCCCCACCCGCACGCACCAGCCTCCTCCCGAAACCCTCCCTCTCAATCTCTCGGCGGCGGCGACGTAGCTCCCTACCCGACGGCGGTGACCAGGACCACTCATCGGCGATGCCGGCGACCAGGACCACTCATCGGAGATGCCGGTGCTGCCTACCCGACGGTGGCGCTCCATCCCCACCGGCTGCAGGCACCTCCAGGGCCACGCATCGGCTGCGCCGGCGCTCTCTGCTGGACCCGACGCCGGCGCTCCCTATTGGACGGCGGCGCTCCAACCGCACCGGCTGCAGGCTCCTCCGAGGCCACGCATCGGCAGCACCGGCACTCTCTGCTGGACCCGACTGCGTGTCAGGACCTAACCTATCTCGAGATTTCTCAGACGCAATGTAGGGCAAGGATTGGGGAATTGAACTCCCAGATCCAGATGTATTTCTATTAATATCAACTATAGTGTATATGATAAGCCATCGAGGCAAATTCTGGAAGAGGATAGATGCGGACGCCAGCCACAACCCGGCTGTTATATAGGCTGACTGTTTTACCAGGCAAGAGAGGAAAAGTACAGTAACCCACTGTCTAATGTTACATTAAGTATCAACGGCTCGCGATGACGCGGTAAGGCAAGGAGCGATCTCAGCCGTAGATGTCTGTCGAAGCGTTTTCTGAAATAGCAGCAGTTAACTAAAGAATTCGACACCTCCAGGTTCAGTCCTGACATTGCCCCCTTCTAAGAGACGACCTGTCCTCAGGGCGTTTGGTTTGCCTCGCGCCACGCTTGTGATGTAGCTTTGAAGAACTCCCGAAATGTATATTTGATGAAATATGCATCCTCCCACGTTGCTTCTGCTGGAGATAAATTTTCCCACTGAATATACCACTGTACTATAGGTAAATTGTTCCTGGGTACTTGCCTGACCTGCAAAACAGCTGCTGGTCTAGTTTTTACTGTGCCATCTGTATTGACCATGGGAAGATTTGGACTGGGGATAGCTTTGTTTCCAATATGCTTTTTAAGCTGGCTCACATGAAAGACTGGGTGGATTTTCACATGATCTGGGAATTGTAACCTGTAAGCAGCTTTGCCCACTTTCTGTATAACCAGAAAAGGCCCATAGTATTTGTTATGTAGTTTCAATGCTCCTCGAAAACCGAAAGCAGCTAACCTGTATGGTGCCATTTTGAGATACACCAAATCTCCTGTCTCAAAGCTTCTTTCCAGTCTTTTCATGTCAGCATATCTTTTCATTCTGTTCTGGGCTTGAGAAAGATTTGCTTTTAGTTGCTCCAACATACTCTGTTTTGCTGCTAAAAAATCCTGAGCTTCTGGATCATCAGGGCCAGGTATTGCTAGTTCAGCAATGATGGGAGCAGGAAACCCATACAAAGCCTGGAAGGGAGACATCTTGATAGCTGTATGGTAGGTAGAATTGTACCAGTATTCAGCCAAGGGCAACCAAGCACACCATTTCTTAGGCTCCTGTGTTGTCATGCATCTGAGATACGTTTCCAAACACTGATTCACTCTCTCAGTCTGGCCATCAGTTTGGGGATGATAGGCAGAAATGTACCTTAGTTCCACTTTCAGAGCTGTAAAGATATCCTTCCACAGTTTGCTGGTAAATATTCTGTCTCTATCAGAGATGATCAGTTTAGGAGGACCATGTAATTTTATAATATTGTCCACTATGGCTTGAGCAACTATCAGAACTGAATAAGGATGAGATAGTGGAATGAAATGAGCATATTTGGTGAACCTATCCACCACCACCATGATCACTTCCTTGCCCGAGGAATTTGGTAGTCCCTCAATGAAATCCATAGATATATGCTCCCAGGCCATGTCTGCCACAGGTAGGGGTTCCAGTAGGCCTGGCTGCAAGCAATGTTCACTTTTAGCTCTTTGACATACAGGGCAAGCTGCAATAAAGCTTTCCACATCAGCTTTTAAACCAGACCAATAAAAGATATTTTTAACTCTGTGATAAGTAGCTCTAACACCAGAATGTCCCCCCACAGGTGAACTATGTAGAGCTGACAGCAACTTAGTTCTCAGTTCAGGTACATTGCCCACTAAAATTCTCCCTTTGAACCTAATAATGCCAGCTGTCAGTGTGTAATTTTCCACAGTATGGTTCTTTTGTAGTAGCAACTGTTCTTGGAGAGCTTTACTTGTAAGATCTTTCCTCTAATTGTCTACTAATTCTTCAGCCCAGGATGGTACAGGAGCAGATAAGGCCAAACATTTAGGTAACAGCCTAGAAAGAGCATCAGCAACTTTGTTTTCCACACCCTTTTTATACTGGACAGTAAAATTAAATTCCAATAACTTCATCATCAATTTGTGTTGAACTCCTTCAGTAATCTTCTGATCTGTTATAAATTTCAAAGACTGCTGATCTGTCTTGATGATGACTTCGTTTCCCAACAGGTAGTGTCTCCATTTCTTTAATGCTTCCAAAATGGCCAAGGCTTCTTTTTCATAAGTTGACAGAGCAGCATTTCTAGGGCATAGTGATGAGCTGTAATAAGCAAGAGGTCTCCCTTGCTGCATGAGGACAGCTCCTATGCCTTTACCAGATGCATCAGTTTCTAACACAAAAGGCTGAGCAAAATTTGGTAATGCCAATACTGGGGCTGATATTAGAGCTTGCTTCAATTGAGTAAAAGCTGCTTCATGTGCTGCTGTCCAAAGAAAATTTCCCTTTTTCAGTAAATCATGCAATGGTCTGCAAATAAGCCCATAGTTTTGAATGAACCTTCTATAGTAACCTGCCAACCCTAGAAAACTGCTTAATTTAGTGACATTATCAGGTGTTGGCCAATCAGCAATAGCAGAGATTTTCTTGGGATCTATAGCCACTCCTTCAGCAGAAATGACATGTCCTAGGTACTCAACTTGTTGTTCAGCAAACACACATTTAGAAAGCTTAGCAAATAGCTGGTTATCTCTGAGTACTTGCAACACTATCTTTATGTGTTCCTGATGTTCTTGCAAGGTTTTACTGTAAATCAAGATGTCATCAAAGAAGACCAAGACAAAAACTCTGAGATAAGGACTGAATATCTTGTTCATTAGTGCTTGGAAAGTGCCTGGTGCATTGGATAATCCAAATGGCATTACCAAGTACTCAAAATGACCTAGAAAAGTTCTGAATGCAGTTTTATGTATGTCTTCAGGGTGCATCCTTATCTGATGATATCCAGATCTGAGATCCAACTTAGAAAAATACTTTGCTCCATGTAACTCATCTAGTAGGTCCTCTATCACAGGTATTGGAAACCTGTTCTTGATCGTGAGGGAATTTAACCTCCTGAAATCAGTACACAACCTCATAGAGCAATCTTTCTTCTTGACCAAAATTACAGGTGCTGCATAGGGGCTCTGGCTATGTCTGATCAAATGAGCAGCCAACAACTTTTTAATTTGTTCCTCCATTTCCTTCTTTTGATGTTGGGGCACTCTGTATGGTCTCATCTGAGGAGGAGTTGCTCCAGGTACTAAGGAATAGTATGATCTAACTCTCTATGAGGAGGGAGAGTAGTTGGCTCTTCAAACGGATCAGCATATTCCAGCAGTAGTTTTTGTATTTGAGGTCGGGTTGGAACTGTTTTAGGTACTTCCTTGAGAATGGTTTCCACTTGCAACAAAAACCCTTCTACACCATTGTCCAACAACTTGTGCATTTTCTCAGCTGATATCTCCTTCACATGTTCTACATCGTTAAATATGGCTGCAGTCACTGTTTGTTTGCCTTCTTGTGTGAAACTGAATGTGTTTCTTGGGATATCAAAAGCAATAGGGCTCATTAATGTAAACCAGTCATATCCCAAGATAACATCATGGCTTGGCAAAGGAAGTGTTCTGAAATTATGCTTTAACTTGGTTTTTGCCAACTGAAATTCACAATTAGGCACTACTGCTGTAGATAGTAATTTACTACCCCCTGCTACTGCAATAGTTCTAGGTTTAACTGGCAGTAATTGGCAATTAGCTTTGACTGCAAATTCTTGATTGATGAAAGAACAAGAGCTGCCTGAATCTAGTAGTGCTACAGCTCTCTTGCCATTTATGTGAATAAGCACAGTTGGTGTCTTCACTGCTATCTGCTGTCCCATAGCAAAAGCAGAAATAAACATAACTTGTTCTTGCTCCTCTGTTTTATCTTCCTGTTCCTGAAGTAAATTTTCTTCAGATTCTAACTGCATTTCCTCTGGTGTTTCTTGCTATAACAGATGGACATTTGGAATGAGTTTGCACCTGTGTCCATGTGCCCATTTATCTCCACACCTCCAACATTCCCCTACTTTCCTTAGTTTCTAGAGATTGCCTGAAGGAATTTCAGGAGCTTTACTGGATGTAGGTTGCTGAGTAGGAGCTGGTGAATTGCTGCTTTTGTTCTGAAATCCCACACTGCTCTTCTGGTAATAATTTGCATAAGACAGACCTTGTTTCTTCATAGCTGAGTTAATAGGTGGGTAATTTGGTTCCACATCTCTTGCTAAACAATATGCATCAGTGAGAGATTGTGGTCTCAAAGGCCTAATATGAAATTTAATTCCTTCCCTGAGGCCATTTACAAAGCATCTGACAAACCACATTTCTCCAAACTCAGGATTTTCCTCTTGTATTTCTGCCATTAAATCTTCAAAGTTCTTGGTATACTCTGACACTGAAGTGTTGAGCTGTTTCAAGCTGTTGAACTTTTCTGTGAGATCATAAGTGCACTGTTCTGAAAATCTTTTCACTACTTCAGCCCCAAACTGTTTCCAAGTCAATTGTTTCTTCAATAAGCCAGATCTTCTCAGCCAAGTATCTGCCTCATCAGTGATGTACATTTGAGCCAAGGAAACTTTGTACTCTTCAGGTGCACCGGACATTTGAAAATACTTATTGCATTGTCTGATCCAACCCACTGGATCCACACCAGAAAATCTTGGAAAATCTAACTTGGGTCCTTTAGTAATAGACTTCATAAACTGTGCCTGCATGTCTTGTTCATATGTTTTGTAATACCCCTGCCACAACTGTCTATCTCTGTTTTGTTGATAGATTTGATTGAATGCAGGTGTATATTCCTTGTTTCTGGCAGTTACTGGAGTTCCCATCTGACTAGCAGTATCTTGTCTTCCTTGATTGTGATAACCTGGAGGAGGTGCAGGCCTATTAGTCCTGATAGGAGATAGATTGTGTAGCTGCATCTCTTCGAATTGTTTAGATTTTTCCTTCTCTGCTGCTAATTGCTTCCTCAATTGTTCCACTCTAGCAGCTTGTTCTTGTGTCTGCTCATGATGCAGTGTAGGAGATCTGACCACTTGTGTTGAACTGGATGGATTATCAGGTTGGGAACCGGGCTGAGAGGATTTTACCAATGTTTGCAGAACGTTACTGATCGCCGATAGCTGTTTACTCAGGTCCAGAACGACTTGCTCAACTGTACCCACTGTTGCAGAGGTTTGTCCTTGCTTAGCCCCAATTACCTGAACCTCCTCTTGTAACTTGGACACCTGATTCTACATCTGAGCACTGTCTTTCTGTAGAACGCCGAAATCATCGCGCAGGGAAAGAACCTCGTGAAGATCCGCCTCATCGATCGTCTTGGCGCGCCCCATCACCCTGATCCATAGAAGAGAGGGGGAATTTTACCACCGCAAGTGCGGCAACCAGCCTCTAAACTCCAGATCCTGCCACCACCAAAGCTCCACGCCACCAAGGTACACAGATCAGCGAAGGACGTGGAATTTTACCTTGCTGGAAGGGATCCAGCATAACCACTCCGCGCTACTGATCTGTACCCGAACACTCACCGCCGCCTGCGCCGCCCGGGATCCGCCGCCGCCTGACGCGTCAGTGAAAGAACGCCCTCACCGCACGCCCCAATCGCCGCCAATCACCGCCGCCGCAACACATCAGGGAGGGAATTGGGTGGGTGTTCATACCTCTCCTGGAATTTTCTTTTGATTCAGTCGGAAGCTACCGAGGAACCACTGCTCTGATTACCAATTTGTCAGGACCTAACCTATCTCGAGATTTCTCAGACGCAATGTAGGGCAAGGATTGGGGAATTGAACTCCCAGATCCAGATGTATTTCTATTAATATCAACTATAGTGTATATGATAAGCCATCGAGGCGAATTCTGGAAGAGGATAGATGCGGACGCCAGCCACAACCTGGCTGTTATATAGGCTGACTGTTTTACCAGGCAAGAGAGGAAAAGTACAGTAACCCACTGTCTAATGTTACATTAAGTATCAACGGCTCGCGACGACGCGGTAAGGCAAGGAGCGATCTCAGCCGTAGATGTCTGTCGAAGCGTTTTCTGAAATAGCAGCAGTTAACTGAAGAATTCGACACCTCCAGGTTCAGTCCTGACACTGCGGCGGTCCATTCCCATCCAACGGAGGCGTTCCCTCTCCATCCGATGCCAGTGACCCCTCTCCATCCAACGGCGATGACCGGCAGGTATAATCTCCTGTTCTCTCTCAGTTACTATTTTTGTTGTTTCATTTAGGAAATTCAGAATGTAAGATGTTGTTGGATGCACTAAATTGTTGTTGTTGGATGTACTAAATTGCTGTCTCAGTTACTATTTTTGTTGGGCAGTTTCATAGAAATTCATCTTTGTGCTGTCTTTTGTTGTAGGCATGACTAGTTTGTGGAGTTTAAGTGAAGAAATTCACGAAGAGGAACAGGAGGATTCTGATCCTAATGGTGAAGAGGAGAATGTTGCTACAAGTGCAAGGGCGGACCAGATCGTTGTGGCTGTTCCTCCTCGTCGTCTGGCTGCCCAATCAGCTGCTACTACGGCACCTGGCACTCGCGGGAAGCGTACAAGGTTGAACCAAGAGGCTCCAGCTGGACGCAGACGCCGTGTAACAACTAATGAGCCCGTCGATGATGCTGAAGCAAGTGAGCCGCCCCCACCACCACCAGGACCAAAGGTTAATCCTGCACCAAAATTAAGGTCAAAAGCATGGAATAACTTTACTTTGGTTCAACAACCTGATCCTGATGTAGTATTGGCTCAATGCAATATTTGTCATGAGATACTTAGAGCTCATTCAAAAAATGGAACATCCCATTTGTTAAGGCATACCGCAAATGTGCATCCACATAATACAAATGAAGTGAACAGCTATTTTCTGAAAACTGAAAAGAATGCGGATGGCTCACATTCAATTAGGAACACAAAGTTGGATATGGAAACTATTAGGGCTACGGTCGCTATGTTCCTAGTTGGGGGGTCGCATGCATTTACTGTGATAGAAGAACAAGGGTTCAAAAAAATGATGGGTGCAGCTTGTCCTCAATTTAAGGTTGTTAGTCGGTACACAATTAGAAAGGATATCTTGGCAATGTTTGAAAGGGAGAGGGCTGAATTGAGAGAAATCATCACCAACAGCCTTGGTAGAGTTAGCTTCACTACGGACAATTGGAAATCAGAGGTAACAAAGTTTAGTTATATTTGTATTACTTGTCATTATGTTGATGATGCTTGGAGACTGAACAAAAGGATAATATGGTTTAAAAAGCTGAATCCACCGTATGATGGGGCTACAATTGCTGATGAAGTCCATTTATGTTTTCGTGAGTGGAAGGTTGACACCAAAATAATGTGCTTGACTCTTGATAATGCTTCATACAATGATGCATTGGTCAACACTTTGAGAAGTACGTTGCTGCCTAAAGGTGTGTTGCCATTGTTTGGAACTTTTTTTCAAGTCCGCTGTTGTGCACACATTTTAAATTTGATTGTCCAAGCTGGTCTGAAACTTATAGATAAATTTGTTGACAAGATTAGAGATGGCATTCAGTATATGAAAATTTATTCCAATCGTATTCACAAGTTCTATGAAACTACCCAGAACATTTACCATTTGAATGAAGATAAAAGTCTGAGAGTAGATATGCCTATCCGTTGGAATTCAACATACACAATGCTTGAGAACTCTTTGTATTTCAAAGATGCATTACGATGGTTTGGTAATAGGGATGGCACATTCAAGTCCAATTTTGCTCTAACTCATGATGAATGGGAAAAAGTTGCTATCATATATGATTTCTTGAAAACTTTCTATGATGTGACATGCATAATGTCCGGGACAAAGTATCCTACATCCAATTTGTATTTCAAGTGTGTGCTCTTGGTGCAATCATGTATCTTGAAAGCATCTAGTGAAGGAAAGAAGTTCATGGCACCAATGCTAACTCCAATGAAAGAGAAGTTTGATAAGTATTGGGCTGATTATAATGTTTTTTTGTCTTGTGCTGCTGTTCTTGATCCCCGTTGCAAGCTTGGTTTTGTTAGCTATTGTTATGGAAAACTTTATGCCCCCGACGAGGCCGAACGTCGGGTGGATGAAGTTAAGAAAACATTGGTGAATTTGTTTGCTGAATATAGTGGTGCTGCTGTTAGTGAAACACCATCAGATTCTGTTTTGCTGGAATATATATGTTGCTGTGATATGTTGCTCTTTTGCTGAAATATGCTGCTGTTTGTGAAGATTTCATACATATGCTTCTGTTTTGCTGAAATATATATGTTGTTTTGCTGAAATTTCTATGTTGCTGTGAAGATTGCGTACATATACATATGCTACTAATGTGCTGTACTCATGAGCAACCGGGCTTCGGGCCGGGCTTCGGGCTTTTCAGCCGGGCCGGGCTCGGGCTTCTAAATCTGAAAAATTGTCGGGCTTTTCCCGGGCTCGGGCTTTGCATTGCAGCATCGGGCTTTTAAGAGCCCGGCCCGAAACCCGGCCCGGCCCGAGAGATGCCCAGATGTATTCACGGGCGAGCTTCACATGGGGATGACAACAGCTTGAAGACGATAGAAGCTAGATGCTAGGAGGAGAGCGATCGGGAGGGAGAAGGAGCTGCAACTCACGAGAGTAGGACGCGGCTCCAATAGAGACACCGCGAGCGGCAGCGGCGGCCACTGGCTGAGGTGCGGCAGCGGCGTACATTGGCTGAGCGGCGGCGACGGCGGCCATCTGCGGTAGGATGACGACAGGAGGCAGGGCATGGTTATACTCCTGATCTGATCACCAATTGATGGAGATTCTTTTTTCAGGGACGATGATCTGTTAAACAGATGACGTGAAGACGTGAGCCTCGATGGGCCTTTTCATTTTAAAATAAGACAATATGCTTGGTGATCTGTTAAGATAAAACACAGGCATGCAATTTGTTATAAAAAAAAGTGGAATGCGTGCATGCAAATAACTTGATGGCAACCCTAAAAAAAATTGACAGCATATGTGAATTTTCAACTAACTAATCTACACCGTTATAATATGGACCCACCAGATTAACGGCTCATATTTACTAATTTATGTGGGAATTTCTAGAGAGTCCATAATTAATATAAGTATAGAAGTATAGATATAGATATAGGATTATTTTTCAAAAGTAGTACATATTTTTGAACAAATTCGAAAACCATATGTCATAATTGAAAAAAAGCAAAAATAGCACCCCGTCGGCCTCAGGTGGGCCGAAGGGGGGCCTGTCGGCCTGGGGCAGGCCGAAGGGGCCTGTCGGCCTGGGGCAGGCCGAAAAGCGGGCTGTCGGCCCGGGGCAGGCCGAAAGGCACCTGTCGGCCTCCAGGAGGCCGACAGGCCCCTGGATAAGGCCGACCGGCCGAGCTTCCTTCTTCCTCCTCGCTGCTCGTTCATCCTCTCCCTCTCTCGTTTTCTAAACCGAATTTGCCCCCCCTCCGATCTCCTCCATCCTCCACCCATTTTCCTATTCAATCCGCTGAAACAATAGATCATACCCATCTCCACCGGCGTACGGTCTCATTTTGTGCCATGGTATAGTATTTTTTTCGTTTAGAGAAGCCATGGTGGGGTGGTGGAGGTGTGGATGGTGAGGAGGTGGTGGGGTGGACAGGAAGAAGAAGGTGGAGAGGAAGAAGAAGGGGACACACGCGTCGAAGGTATACCGAATTTTTTTAGTTTAGGTTAGTTTTTTTATTGTACGTAAAATTAGTTTATGTAGTGTATATGTACGTGTACATTTAGTGTGCGTGTTGGTAGTGTAAGTATATTTAGTTTATGTTAGTAGTCATTTTAGTTTATTTTAGTATAGGTTTTTTTAGTGTAGGTCTATTTTAGTGTAGGTTTATTTTAGTATAGGTTTATTTAGTGTAGGTTTATTTTAGTGTAGATTCTTTTTAGTGTAGGTTTATTTAGTGTATGTTTATTTAGTGTAGGTTTATTTAGTGTAGGTTTATTTTAGTGTAGATTCTTTTTAGTATAGGTTTATTTAGTGTAGGTTTATTTTAGTGTAGATTCTTTTTAGTGTAGGTTTTTTTAGTGTACGTAGGTTTATTTTAATGTAGGTTTATTTTAGTATAAATTTGTTCGTTGCGAATAATGAGAAGCTGGCAATGTCTGCCACAGGTGAAAATGTCAGAATCCGTAAATTTGACTGTTTATTACGGCCCTGGTAATGTTCGATATAATGAGTTGGGGGTTGATCTTAGCGAGTTTAGAAAAGGCGTCATGACACTTTCAGACCCGGACAGACTGGACATTAGGCAGTTGAAGCACTGGTTGACTACTAGTTTTGGGCTGGATCCTGAAGTCTGTTCCGTCAGTATTCATGCATTGTGGACCAAATCCTGTAAAAATGTCAAGTGGGAGTTGATGCCGATAGATAGGAGCCAGCAGTGGTTGTCCCTGTTAAGTCGTTCCAGAGACCGAAGAATCCACCCATATGCCCTAGTGCAACCAGTGGCGAAGGAGAAGAATTTCGTACAAGTCAACATGGGGTATGAACCAGGCGAGGGTAGTCAAGTTGCTAACGCGATTTATGTATCCGGGTCACAGCCACCGGATGTGGATGCTAGTCAAGCCGAGAAAGAGTCAGATTATGTGCCACACAATGTTAGTGGTCATGATACGGGCTCTGGTGTTGCTGATGGGGATGAGGAAGGCGATGAAATGCAGAGGGTGATGGAGGAAGAGGACGAGGATGGGTTTGCGGAGGATCTGGATTCAGAAAATTCCGAGGATGAAGTGGAGGTACCCATTCCTTCAGCATGGGATCATGACATATCCGCCGGCATTACTGTCAACGATGGCCATGAGACTCCATGGCAATATAATGTGAACCAAGTCCAAATCGGGGCTATGTTTGACACAAAGAAAAAATTGAAGTATGCGGTGATAAAGTGGGCTATGTCTACGCAGAGGGTTTTCCGGACACACATATCGAGTCCAACAAAATATACCGTGAAGTGTGTTGAAACAGGTTGTCCTGCGAAGGTGCACGGGCACGTGCCGAAATATAACATCCACTGGGTTGTCACCAATGTGGTCCCACATAATTGTGTGAGGAAAAACCTGTTGGTTCGTCATCCAAACCTTACTTCAACTCTCATAGCACAACTCATGTATACTGAGATAGTTGAGAAGAAAGATATGGAAGCAAAATATTGTCCCGGCCTGAACAAAGACGGTGCTTCCACATCGACCACTGCGACAACAGTAGCAAGAGGTGGTCGTGGTGGTCGTGGCAGTCGAGGCCGAAGGGGCGGACGAGGAACAAATATATCACAAGCTATATAATGTGTCGGCCTATGTCGGACTATGTTTTTATTTGTAATATGTCGGACTATGTTTTTATTTGTAATATGTCGGACTGTGTTTTATTTTGTAATATGTCGGACTGTGTTTTATTTTGTAATATGTGTGGACTATGTTTTAACGTGTAATATGTCGGACTATGTTTTATTCTGTAATATGTTTTGACTATGTTGTGATTGCAGATATGGCTTCGTATCCGTTGCTTAATGGTAATATCGATAGAGGGCACCGAGGCGCACTTATGGAATCGGGCACAAACTTAGGCGTGGTGATCACTCGCACCCCAAAGTCTAACTGGATGATACACCCTTCATGGGTTGATAGGTATGTGTCGGTATAAAGACTTACTATGTTTGACATCCTTTTGATAGCCGCTAACTGTAAGCTACATTCTATTTATTGTGTAGGTTAAATTGGGCTGGACTTCTACCCTTGGCACGGCTGGTTGAGGGTACATTGGATGAGTGGGTTGATCTTGCACAATTGGATGAGGCAGGTGAACCAATGCAGTTACAGAAGAAGCATGTTTCACGCTTCTCTTACGACAGGTCACTCCTTACCTGCTTAGTAGATAGATGGAGACCAGAGACACATACGTTTCACTTTCCCTGGGGAGAGATGGCGCCTACATTACAGGATGTGTCTTACTTGTTAGGATTACCTCTGGCCGGTGCTGCCATAGGTCCTTTAGAGCCAGAACCTGATTGTCTAGCATCAATGCATCGCCGTTTTTTGGCTGCTGTGCCAACTACTACGGTGCTAGGCAAAGATCGTCACGGGCCTCTTTTTAGGTGGTTGAGCCAGTTTCAGATTGCCTCGTTAGGATATCCCAATGTTCAGTTGTCAGAGGCACAGATTGACCGATCCCTAGAGGCATACATTATGTGGTTGTTCGGCAAGACGATGTTCACGGAGAACCACGTGACCATTGTCGATGCACGACTCATCGGTATTGCACGAGAGATAGCTGACGCACGTTGCCCGAGGGACATTGTGCAGAGGAGTTTTGGTTCTGCCGTGTTAGAGGCTACGTACAGAGGCCTGTGCAAAGCCTGCCAGTTGAAGTCTAGAAAATCAGGTCTTGTTGGATGTCCTCTACTGTTGCAGCTCTGGTCATATGAGAGATTCCCTATTGGTCGACCCTATGTCAGCGTTGAAAAATCTTTTGGTTATGAGGACATGGCTGGGACTTACGTGCCTTCTATCGGCGACTTGCCTACTATGGGATCTGTTTGGACACGGAGAGAGGTATTTTCTATCGGCGAATTACTAATGTTTATTTTTTGCTATTCAATACTATTGCTAATGTTTGTTGTCAAATACAGAGACAGTTTGCGCATAGCCAGGTGAGAGGCTGCTACCCCTCCTTCACGGCGCAGTTTGACAGTTTGCACGAGGATCAAGTTATCTAGGAGCCATACTCCGATCGTGCTATTTCCTCCAGATGTGCAGATGGGATTTCTGGATTGTGCACTAGAGATCGGCATTATTGGATGACCAAGGCCAGGTTGGTGTTCGACGTGACGGTTGAGGAGATGGCTCTTCACAGGGTGATGAGACAGTTCGGTCTATGCCAAGAGCCTGACATTCCTGTTATTCCACACTTACCAGAGCACGTGCACAAGTAAGTAATACTACTTTAGTTCGGTCTATGCCAAGAGCCTGACATTCCTGACATTCATGTCTGCATTTAGAATATAACTAATCATGTAACGTGCATTTCAATCTCAGGTACAGTCGAGCAGGAGGAAACAAGTCCCATGATTCTTGGCTTCGCGACATTAGCTCTTATGTCAACGAATGGACTACTGCGCCGACAAATTTATGGGATGAAGTTCGGGCCTTTGACTGGGACAGGTTCGGGTCGTATCTGCAGCGTTACCGGCAGAGCACGAGGATCTACTTGGTTCCATCATCAGCTCCTGGTCATATCGAAGCCCCTCTCACCAGCGATCTGTTCCCAACTGCCTCAGTTGTGGGAACCAGACACCACGTGGTATGTGCTATGGTTCTCACATGTTTAGTTTTTCGTGCACGTGAACGTCTACAATTGGTTAACTTCTTGTTCATAGGGTGAATTGACATCTGAGGCGCTAGACGAGGTTTCCGCTATATTGCAACGCGTTGAGAGAGGTGATAATATTTCACAGCGAGAGCACATCTCACTGTGGAAGGGTCTCCAAGGGAAGCTACGCGGGATTTACGCATCTGTTACATGTAGACGATCTTCGGATGTTACTAACACTCGTGCAGCACAGCTTCCGCCACGCCCCTCTCTGCAGCGTCCAGAACCTCGACCATCTGTGCAGCGTTCGGAACCTCGACCTTCACACGCCGGGAGCTCTTCCTCGCAGCAGTCATCTCCTTCACAACCAAGGAGCTCTTCCTGGGAGCAGACACCTCCCTCACAACCAGGGAGCTCTTCCTGGCAGCAGACACCTCCTTCATATCCCGGTGGCTATTTCTACCAGCAGCCACATCCTTCAGAACCCAGGGCTCTTCCTGGTTTAACCAGATGGACCTAGGTAACACTACTTTGCACATTCTTTTTTACATTATAGCCTCGTAAATATATTTTACATGGTTTACTTTACCGCAGTCGGCAGCCAGTCGCAACCGTTCATGACTGCATTCCAGTCACTGATGTTTACTGGTGCTGGTTCGTTCTTTGCCGGCGACGGCGACGACGATGACCGAGCTGCAAACACCTATGATTTCTCGGAGACAGTTCTTGCCACTCCACCACCACCATACACGCAGGACACACAGACACAGACAGACGAGGCGGCCTATGGTCGTGGTCATCGTGAGACTCGTCCACCGCGTGAGCGCTTATCGCCTTCCGGTCCTCGTCCGAGGAAGCCCAAGATTCGTCGCCGTCCGCAGCAGTGAAATGGTTATCTTTGTATGAGACATGCCTATCTAATTATGTATGAGACATATGTCTATTTTATGTATGGGACAAATTACTATCTACTTATGTATGAGACGTATTCATGTTTTATTTCAATGGTCAATTGGTTTAGAGAGATAACACTTGTACTGCGAACTAAATGCATCCAACTAAAATTGAACATTACCACTGAATTAAACATTAAAACTGAATTAAACATTGCAACTGAATTAAACATAAATCTACTGAGTCCACAAGATACATAAAAATTACCATGTTGAAATTAAGATACAACTTCCTACGAATTTTAAGATACAACTTTCTGCAATGCGAACATTAGGATACAATAACATAAATCTACTGAGTCCAACGGGGATATTTTCCTTTTCCATCACCAGCTTCTTCTGCTGCCTTGGCTGCACGAGCCCTTTCTTTCTTTATCTGCCTCTCAGCCTCACGGGCCTCCTCTCGCTGTCGGTAAACCTCCGCCAGCCTTAGTCCCTCTTCTCGGTTTTTCTTTTTCATCTCATCAAGAAAAGCCCTCTGCTTCACACAGTACTCTTGCCACTCTCTCTCCTGCTCTGCTTTCTCCTCTGCTGCCGCCTTCGCGCGCCGCTCTTCCACGTCCAAACTTGCCCATGCATGACGACCTCTTTCACGAATCTCGGTCACCGCCCAGTCCGGTTTTTTTGTGTCAATCCAACGATAGTACATGCATAGAGGCGGAGGAGACTACAACAAAAATAGAAATAGAAATATCAAATCAACAATAATATCAACAACATGTTTATTCTTCGTGACTGAAACATACCGGAGGCCTGATGTACGGTGAAGTAGCAACGGGTGGATCTTCCTCATAATTGGCGCACATGAAAAACTTCATGCCCAACCAATCTGAAAAATCCGTCACCTCCTTCACCTTGCACAGATCGCCACACCAACAACGAAGTACTTCCACCCCCCGAGGCAAAGTCGCACTCTTCATTTTCGTAGGCCTAATGCTTTGATCCGAGCAAGGCAAACTCATAATGACTAGCGCGTTGGTGTTTTGAAGTGCGGCTGGACGATGAAGAAGAGAGTGAGAAAGAGCAAGCAGTGTGGGCAGAAGCAAAGATAAGAGCGTGAGAGAGTAGGCATGGGCATCTCGTATATAAAGATGAGGAGCACTGTGTTGTCGGCAGAAGAAAATAAAACACGCGCGTGCGCAGACAGCAGGAATCTGACAAAGCAGACAACAGGAATCAGCGTCAGTCTGCCAATCACTACGTTTTGCCAATCACTACAGTCTGCCAATCACTACAGTCTGCCAATCACTACAGTCTGCCAATCACTACAGTCTGCCAATCAATACAGTCTGCCAATCACTACAGTCTGCCAATCAATACAGTCTGCCAATGTGGAAACCAGCGCATTTTGATGTAGTGTGGGCATCGGAATCAGCGTCTACACATGGGAAAAAGCAAGGGAAAAACGAGCTGGCCGAGGGAGAAGCCGTCGGTGGCAACAAAACTTCAGTACAAAGTTGGTCAATTGGTTTAGAGAGACTTAAACAGTACAACTGAATTAAACATTACAACTCAATTAAACAGTATAGCTTAATTAAACATTACAACTGAAATTAAACAGTACGATACAAAACAGTACTACATGAATGCATCATCCTCCTCCTCCGTCGATGCAGATCTCTTGCCCTTTGTCGAAGTAGAACTCTTGGCCTTCGACGATGAGGTAGTCTTGACCTTGCTGCTCGGCATGAAGAGGTCGTCTTCGTCCTCACTGTCTGCTGACCATAAATCTGAATTCTTCCTCCCAAGCCTGATGTAAGATTCACTCTTATGCAGTTTGACCTTCTGCCATCTGCCATGCAACCTGAGAAGTTCTTTCCGTATCTCCTCAAATGTCCTGGGAGGCCACCCACTCCTAGCTAATGAGTGAGCCAACTCATTCATTATGGTGTCACTACTGATGAGTTCCTCCCATGGAACTACTCTATCATCCATCTTGAAATTGGCGGCTAGTTTGAGAAGACGATCGGACATACCAGAGTGAAAACTACGATCAAAAGGATAATGAGGATGAGACATCTCCACGAAAGGATGGCGGGAGCGAAAGGCGTGAGAGAAAGGGGGGACAGAAGGGCCAGCTCACCCACCTTACTGCGGATGTGGTTATATAGGTTCACAAGAGAAAGGCGGGAAAGATAGGCGGGAAAGAAAATGGCGGGAGAAAAAGTGGCGGGAAATAAAATGGTGGGATAGTAGGGCGGGAAAAGAAAATGGGGGGATAGTAGGACGAGATAGTACGATCACTGTGGCAGATGACTGAAAACAACAACTAGCTGCTGATCACGCTCTTTGAAGGTTATGAGCACCAAATTGTTGACTTCAATAGACGATGCCCGAAGAAAATTACCGAAGCCTTCCTTCTTGAACACCATTCTATCACCCAAGCCAATAAAGTAGGAACAAGGAATGCTCACAGATATATCATCATCTTCAGAATCCAAAGTAATTTCAAGAGTTAAAGAACCGGTCCTAGGAATTGACACAAATTCCGTCAAACTCCTCACAACCATGGTCGGAATAACCTGACAAAAAACATCAAGTTATATGATGTTGAGCTTACAAATTTAAAACAGTATACTAGAGCAAAGAAAAAAATATACAGTAGCCAAAAACAAAGCTCACCATATGTTGACCATTGACATTCATGGAATCAATCCTATGAACAAAAGGAGTACACAATATGTAGTTGTCAACAAAGAGCTGTCGGGACATGACAAACATTTGGTGATAATTTAGACCGAAGATACCACGACTATAAAAACAACTGTCAACAAGTTCCCTCTGAGTTTCACTCAGATCCTCAAGAGCTACAAAAAAATAATTTCACAAATTGAGCACAACAACAA
Source organism: Elymus sibiricus (assembly GCA_039707655.1). Taxonomy (NCBI): domain Eukaryota; kingdom Viridiplantae; phylum Streptophyta; class Magnoliopsida; order Poales; family Poaceae; genus Elymus; species Elymus sibiricus. The sequence goes on from CM077675.1 coordinate 530,126,389, forward strand.
ATCGTATAAGCTGAAACAAAACTTAAAATAACTCAAATAAAAAACTTACCAACACAGGGTAAAGGGAACAGCATAACGCCATCCCGATGAAAATCAACACTACACCATGTTCCATAGTGCTCAAGCCTAACAGTCATCATGTCACGATGACGGAGACCATAATCATTCACAAGTTCCTCCCAGGAAGGACCATGGAATTTACTGCTCACCTGACCATTTGTAAACAGAACGTGGTATAAGTTACCCTCACTGTTGTGAAGAGCAAGATCAATATCTGTGTCACCCCTCCGAATAGCTAAAGCTTTGCACTCCTCAATGTACCGAGCAAGATGTGATCTAACACTGCACGGAACATACTACAACAAGAATGGAAGCAAACATCATAATCATATAAACAAAGGCATTCGAATACATTACAACCAAAACACCATCAACCAAATGCCACAATCAGATAAACAAGATATAGAATCTTACAACACGCCTTGAACATCGATGATCCAGCACCACAGTGAATACAGACGCACCAGAATCAAAGGCAGAGCAAGGACCACTTGGAGCTCGACAAAATGGGCAAGCCATTTACCTGCAAAGAAACAGTTACCAATAAGAACTGAATCCACAACCGAGTTGAAAGTTGACATTTGATTGTGTTGGAAGCAAAAAAAAATACCGTACGCCGGCGGAGAGAGCCCTGATCTATTGTTTACGCGGGTTAGATACGAAAATGGGTGGACGAGCGAAGAGATCGGCGTTGGGGGTGCAAGCACCAGAGAGCAACGGGAGGGGGAGGTGGAGCTGGTGAGCCTGGACGACGGGGGAGGGTGAAAGGAGTGCTGAGAGGAGGAAGCTCGGCCGGTCGGCCTTATCCAGGGGCCTGTCGGCCTCCTGGAGGCCGACAGGTGCCTTTCGGCCTGCCCCGGGCCGACAGCCCGCTTTTCGGCCTCCCCCAGGCCGACAGGCCCCCTTCGGCCTGCCCCAGGCCGACAGGCCCCCCTTCGGCCCACCTGAGGCCGACGGGGTGCTATTTTTGCTTTTTTTCAATTATGACATATGGTTTTCGAATTTGTTCAAAAATATGTACTACTTTTGAAAAAAAATCTAGATATAGATTGTCATTCAATGACAAAAATAAAAATAATTTTATTTCACGTTTGCCATTCTTAGCTTTTGACAGTGTACCACAATAGTCACTCTGAGTTTTTTTATTTTGCCACGAAATGGCAATTTTGATAATTCTCAAAATCTAAGAGTGGCAAAGGAAAAATGCCAAAATCTAGAGTGGCATATGGAAAATTGGCAAAATCTAGAGCGGCAAAAAAACAAAAAAATTCCCAAACTGAACTAAAGCACCTGTGTTATCTTAAATTCATCATGTAGTTTTCAAAATGAGATTTATACTTTTTAGTGGGACCTCCTGGAAGCATTTTTATACTTCGCATCAGATCACAGAAGTGCAAGAATGCAGTAGGCAAAGCCTTTATTATTTCAGAACGAAATGTCATAAACGGTTGTTTGGCCTTTTCTACGGTTTTTTACGGGATTCCATAATTTACCTAGGAATTCTCTTTTGCTTAATTAATACATCAATATGGCATTTACCCGTGGGTTTGTGAGAAAAAATATAAACATATTTGCAAAAAATAATAGTATAGTCCATTATATTATTGCATGTATTTAAATTCACACATGAGTCGGTCACCCATCCTTATATTGCTCGCTTGACTTTGTGGTTCCTTTTGGACGGGCTCGTAAATACATATGCCCCTATGTTGATATGAGTAGTCTATCATTAAAATTAAGCTGAGATGTAATCAATGGCAGAGCTAAGGACAAAAAACTGGGCGGGCCAGTCAGTACAAAGATAATGGTATGTGACGTTTTACAAGCATGGATATGCATCGAACGTACTAATTTGTAAGTGATTGCACGTGTGTTTCATGCTTCCGGCGGATACTATCGTTGGCAGGCATCTCGTGTGCATGCATGTCTTCGGCGGAATACATCATGTGATAGTGTATCAGATGGAGAAGGGAACAGTTTAGGTTTGCTTCTAAGATGCATATTCTCCGCCCGTGATAAATAGAGCAACATAGCATAAGCTTTTGGTATTTTATAGAAGGATGAAGATGAAGATACATGTAGGATGGATGATTGTATAAATTGTCAAGAAGAAGTACTATAGAAACCTTTTGGGTGTGTGACATGCAGTGTTTACCTTTTTAGTTCCTCTAACGTAACTAAAAAATATTAGTTTTAACCTTGAAATGATAATCCATTTTTCACCACTACGAGTGAAGAATGACTTGACTTTTAAATTTAAATGCAAGTGTTTCCAAATAACGATAATAAATATTTTATAAAATCACAAATATAGTTCTCAAAAATATTTTAAATAAATGTTCCTTGTTCCAGGAAAGCATTGAAATTTTCGTATTTGCTTCATATTGTCCTGAATGTCTTCATATGTTTGAATTGTTCAAACTTTATTTGCTAGTATGATTTTTTATGTTAATACAATTTCTTGGATTTGGTATTAAACTAGACTTACATTGTTCCAAGTAATAATTTTAAAACTTTGGCTGCGTAATAAAAATTTGTCATGGTATAGGCTCAAGTTGCCATAATAACGTAATAAACACCTCCACCTTGCTTATGAACATAATTGCAGACTATACACCCACTCTGAATTTCTCGTTTTAAGGACCAAATTAGTAAAGCGGCTGGCATGTCATGGCGCCACTACCTCTCTTCTCGATGTATGATGTAAACATGGACTTCTGGCTTTTGAGTAATGCATTCAGGTGGGGACCCTCTCACTGCGGTGATTGTTCCATGAACAATTATGAACAATAGGATATGGAATCATGAAATTTAACACTGCAGGTCGGGAGTCTTTCCGCCTGGGGATAGTTTCCAAAAAAATATTGGACGTACAATCTTAGTTATACTTTGGAATTTGTAATATTTAAAAACAGTTATGTTTTCTCGTGACCTATATATATACACCCTGGCTGAGGAATTCTTATTCTTCACCCCACCTCCTCAAACATCATACAGTCATCTTAGAAACCAAAATGCATGTGAGGTAATAATATGGTGTGTAGTTAACGGCTCTTAAAGTCCACCGTGAGAAACAAATGTGGCATGCATGTTAGGTAAGATTAAGACATGCATGTATGAGGTGAGGAAAGATTATAACATGACGGATGAGAATTCAATGCACGTGAGGCAAAATTACAGCATGACGGTGAGATAAGATTACGACGTGTGTGAGGTAAAATTACCACATCCAAAAGAAATCATGTATTTTGCGAGTTTACACTATATTCTTCACCCTGGATGACAAATAGACATGATTACTTTTGGATATGGTAATTTTACCTCACACACGTCATAATCTTACCTCGCCGTCATGTTGTAATCTTACCTCACATGCATTAAATTCTCATCCGCCATGTTATAATCTTACCTCACCTCACACATGCATGTCGTAATCTTACCTGACATGCATGACGCATTTGTTTCTCACGGTGACTTTAAGATCCCTTAACTACACACTGTAATATTACCTCGCATGCATTTTGGTTTTTACGGTGACTATATGATGTGTGAGGAGGTCGGGTGAACAATAAGAATTCCTATATATATATATATATATATATATATATATATATATATATAACAAACGCAGATTGCGTCCACATCCCGATCGAACCTCACCGAACCCGACCCGCTCTGACGGATGGAATTGAAAAAAGAACACCCTACCCACTCTCGGCGCACGCACACAACCACCACCCACTCCCCTCGGCCTCATCCCCCACCCACCCACACCAATTTCTCCCCCGCGCCCCACCACACCGCGCCGCCGGGACACCACCTCCCACCGTGCCACCGGCAACCTCCCACCGCGCGGTCGGCCACCACATCCCACCGCGCTGCCAGCCACCACCACCCATCGCGCCGTCCAGCAACCTCCACCTCACCTCCCGGCGGCCTCCCACCCAACCCCACCCCCGGATCTGGTAGGATCCTCCTCCACCTCCCTTCTCCCGCCTCCCCCTACACTGATCGATGACGGACCCGATGTGCCGCGCCCTGGCAAGAAACTCACCCGTGACCCCGTAGTCGGAGCCCCCCTCCCCTACCAGATCGAGGCCAGATCTCGCGCTAGGAGAGGGCGAGGGCCTCGCGGGTCCCCACGGAGGCCGGATCCCACGCTAGGAAGGGGCGGCGGCCGCGTGGGTCCCCATGGAGGTCGGATCCTGCGCTGGGGTGGACTCGGTTGCCGCGCGTGTGCCCAAGGAGGCCGGATCCTGCTTGTTTACCCATGTTGATGGTGTCGCGGCTATGAAGCTTTTGATCATGGGAGGGATCCCCATCCCTCTGGCTAGCGCTCCTCCATTCCCATCCTCTCCTCTCCAACAAGCTCACTTGAAGACAGTGGAGGCTCCCGACGAGCTCATCTCCACCGAACGATGCGGCATGCCTGTCGCTCCATTGAAGCTCGACGTGCTCTCTGTTGCAGTTCGATAGAGGCCTACATCTCCTCCCTGCTCACGCGGCGGATGTGCCCCTGTGCTCTCCTTTGGTTGCACCAACTGGAGCAGGGAATGGCAGCAAGCTTTCCCATGGTCGCACCTCCGCCTCCCGTCGACTCCACATCCACGTGCACGTATGCAGCTCACCGGCACTTTGTCTTTAGCTCTATGTAGCCTCTCATGGCGTCCACATCTGTGACCAGTGTAGAAGTCACCGCCATGGAAGAAGGCCAGCGCCGGCGGTCGCTCCTCATCCTGTGAGAGCAGGCGCGGCCTGTACAAGCGCACGCCGAAGCAGCCGCCCGCGACGTAGATGGCAAATTTCAGAACTTGCAGCTCGCCCGCGAGTGACTTGCAACTCGCGCAACTCGGGCGTGCAGTCCGCTCTTGATGTTTGTATCAGAAAAAAGTTAGAAAAAGACATGTAGTTCACTATCCTCAACATGCAGTACAAAAAGCGTTTGTAAAGCATAATTGTAATTCAGTTCAACAAATTTGTGAGCTCATTTTCTTAAAAAAGCATATGAAGTACACTACTCTTAAAAGAAAATAATGCAGTTCGCTTGTCCGTAGGATGCAGTGCGGTTTTCGTCTGAAGCAGTGCGGTTTTCTGTCTGATGCGGTGCACGCCTCGATTTTGGTGTGGCGAAAAACAGAATGTCGTGCAGTTTTTTTCGACACGAAATTCACTAGTCTCTATATTACAGTACCTTTGCTACAGAAAGTGTAGTGCCCTCGGCGTTGAGCGTTCAATTCGTGTGTATATATATGGCGGGCAACCACCACACTACTACTAGTCTTTTGTCTGGTAAGATAGAGTCGCCGTATTGACCCTATGAAGCCACGTCACAACAATTAAAACACCAGTTTTTGTCAATTTCCGTGCGTTGATTCACGATATTACTTTTAAGGTATTATCTTCTTCCGTTCGATTGTCCGTGCAGCCATCCCACTTAATGCCAAATGTTTTTTATTCAATTGGTCTTTTGATTCACTCATCAAGTGCCAATGATCATTGAAAAACATACCTTGAAAACTTCGTTATAAATCGCATGATAATATACCCATATCAGAGCTGATAACTCACGTGCAAACACCATGATAACCTTTCACCCCCGAGATAAAAGTCGTTCAAAAAAGATACTGCCGGTAACTTTGGTGTAAATAGCATGGTTATATATGCACATCAGAGCTGATAACTCATGTACAAATATTCCCCTGAAAAAACTCACATACAAGTACCACAATAATTTTTCACCCCGGGGTGAAAATTGTTGAAAAACATACATGGCAACTTCTATGTAAATATTATTGTAATATAGGCATAATAGAGCTAATAACTCACATACAAACATCCCGGGGAGTTGTTGAAAACATATTCCCGGTACTTTGTGTGTAAATAACATGTTATTATACACACAATAAAGTTAATAACTCACTACAAACCCCACGGTAACTTTTGACCCCGGGATAAAAGTTTGTTGAAAACATACCCTAATAATTTGTGTGTAAATAACAAGGTAATGTACATACAACAGAGCTGATAACTTACTCAATCCAGACGTGGTAACTTTTTGACCAGGGAAAAACGTTGTTAAAAAGTGCCGCCTAATAACTCATGTGTAAACAACATGATAATACACACACATGAGAGCTGATAACTCATATACAAATATCACGGTAATTTTTTGACCGAGGGAATGAATTTTTTTTTAAAAACATACCCCGGTAACTTTTGTGCAACATGGTAATATACACAACAAAGCTGGTAACTCACTACAAACACCATAATTATTTTTTGACCCCGGGATAAACGTTTGTTGAAAACATAGCCTGGTAACTTCTGTGTAAATGACATGGTAACTTATGTCTGACATACGCGATAACTTATGTAGCCTAGTGAGGGAGTCCTGGTTTAAGGGGTCCTCGGATGGCCGACCTGTTTCTTATGGGCCGGACTATACGGGCCACTTGACAAGCATTAGGAGATCAGAGGCCCGGTCGCCAAGAGGAAAGTTTGAAGGAGCCATGGCGTGTCCTCCAAGATACCGACAGTAGATAGGCATGTTTTCCCCTTTTGACGTGTAACCGACCATGTGTAACCCTAGACATCCTCGGCATTTATATAAGCTGGAGGATTTTAGGGTGTAGAACAACAGAACTCATCTAGGGTTTTAGTCATACGATCTCGTGGTAGATCAACTCTGTAATCCCCACCAATCAATATAATCAAGCAGGACGTAGGGTATTACCTCCATAGGAGGGCCCGAACCTGGGTAAAACCTTGTCCCCTTTGTCTCCTGTTACCATCGATCCAAGTATCACAGTTCGGGACCCCCTACCCGAGATCCGCCGGTTTTGACACCGACATTGGTGCTTTCATTGAGAGTTCCGCTGTGATCGTCAGAAGGTATCGATGGCTCGCCTTGTCATCAACAGCGAGATCTGTGCCCGGGGAATTCTCGCCTCGGATCAGATCCGCGCGAGTGGCGACACCTCGTCGCGCTCTTACCCGATCGGCCATCCGTGCCAGATCGGAAACTTTCCCCCCGACCAAGGGATCAGGTTCGGAACCCTAGAGTTCTCAACTGATTCTCGGGGAGAACTTGCACTGATAGAATCCTTTACCCTTACGGAGAAGCCCGCAGATCCCGACGCCTTGGCGCCGAGGACACCGGGCCTCGTCTCCAGAGAAGGAATTGCTATCTCCGGTCATCGCAACCGGATCTATCATGGTTAAGCGGAATCCGGGAACGCTTTCACGCGACTCTGTAACTGCGACGCCGCATACCACCGCTAGGGAAAACCCTAGCAGTAGCGTGGGTATTTGGTGTATCAGTAGCGCGGGTAGCCGCGCTACTCATAAGGCACTACAGCTAAAGTGTAGCAGTAGTGTGTGTTCTCCAGCGCTACTGCTATACCTGCTTAGCAGCAGCGGTTTTTGTAGAAAGCGCTGCTGGTAGTTACTAGCAGCGCACCTCTCTACCCGCGCTACTACTATTATTACGTATTTCTTTTTTTGTTTTATGCCGTATATTCGTACGCCATTATACAAGTTTTCATACAGTATCATCATAATACATCATTATCATATAACAACTACTCATCATCATCATTTTCGTCCATGAGACATCATATAACAACTTGGTCACTAGTTATAATAACAACTCCTAGGACCTACTCCTAATCACTACTCCTCCTCAGCATCACCAGCAACTCTAACACATTGTAGCACATAATAAAAACTTCTCATCATCATCATAGTCATATATAATCAGCACTAACTAATTGTTCTTAATACCTAGGACCTACTCCTGCTGCTCTCTCTCAGGTAAAATAGCATAAAACATGTGTAGCACTCCTTCTTCATCATATTGGAGAATGCATATGAATCTATCTCCTAATTGTGGGCTGTGCTTCTGATTGCTGCCCCCTAGTACTTCTCTGCGATCCTTCACAATTTTGCTCCAGTCTTTGACTATTAAGACTTGCTCGCTTCGAGAAATGATGAATGCACTCATGTGCAATATAGGATATCTTGGTCGTAAGCTAACCATTGCCATACGACCTTTAGACTCGATCCAACGAGGCACAACACTCATCGGGAGTCCCTGTTGAAGAACATTGTAGTAACATACTTAGCAATGAAGTTTAGCTTAAAAAATAATGTATGCAAAAGATGCACTGAGGACAAATAGTAAAAATCTTACCATCTTTCCTAGATAGATGTGACCATAGTTCAATACGCACACTAGTGGCCGCACGTTTTGAGTACTAATATCTCGAAGTCCAGGAAAATAACCTGTCTTGACAGTATCAAGATCCTCCAGCCATGAAACATAATGACCTATCTCCTCGCAGTTTAGTTCAGCCCCGGGACAGTAGTAGGTGCTGTCTACCAAGCGCTGGACATGTTTGCTTGAATGGAAATAAGCTGTCAATAGAAATTAGTTGTCAACTATTTTTAAATAAACAATATAAATTACTTAATAAATATGGTTGAGAAACTCACATAATGGTAGAACTGGAGGCATCTGCACATCGACCCAGATGTCGATATTACCTTCAATTTCATCTTTCGGACGAATATCAAAGGTGATAAGCATATTAGGCTCAAATGCATAAGCCTTGCATAGTGCTCTCCAACTTTTGCATTCAAAATAGGAGTAGGTGTCTGCATTGTACAATTTTACGGCAAAAGTATAACCATGCTCGGTCCTCAAGTGAACTCTCTTTACCTCCATACTTTTTTTAGTACTGAAACCAATCTTATCCAAGACCTAAATTCTTGCATGCAGGGGATACGCTAGTAGAATAGTAAAAAATTAAAATTATAAGTTGAAGCAAAAGAAACAGAAGTCATGCTTAATTACGAAAAAAGACTTGTCGTTGTGACTTAATGTATCCACTTCGAAGGTCTCATCCAGCATGATGGTGAAGCGCCTACCATCAACTAGGTGAGGCTTGTCGCATAGGCCGCGCTCATCTTCGCAGAATTCGCACATAACGAATTTCCTTTCGTCGTCAGACATTTCCTATGTTCATAGTTGAAATATTTAAAATTGATCGAAGGCAATGCTACTTCTCGAGCATGCGTTGGTTTCCGTGAAGAGGAACGGGTGATGCAGCAAAGTAGATAAGTATTTCCCTCAGTTGTTGAGAACCAAGGTATCAATCCAGTAGGAGATATGAGCAAGTATCCAATAGGTGTACCTACACAAATAATCAAACAATTGCACCCAACGCTATAAAGGGGTTGTCAAAGGATGAGATCTGATAGAGATAGATTGCTTGAACGGAAAGTAAAACAAAAGTAAAAATAATGCAGCAAGGTATTTTTGGTATTTTTGGTTTTAGATCTGAAAGTATAAGATGGAAAATAGACCCGGGGGCCATAGGTTTCACTGGAGGCTTCTCTCATGATGGCAAGTATTACGGTGGGTGAACAAATTACTGTCGAGCAATTGATAGAAAAGCGAATAATTATGAAGACATCCAAGGCAATGATTATGCATATAGGCATCACGTCCGTGTCAAGTAGACCGAAACGATTCTGCATCTACTACTATTACTCCACACATCGACCGACTCCTGCCTGCATCTATAGTATTAAGTTCATGAAGAACAGAGTAACGCATTAGGTAAGATGACATGATGTAGAGGGATAAACTCAAACAATATGATGAAAACCCCATCTTTTTATCCTCGATGGCAGCAATACAATACGTGCCTCGCTACCCCTACTATGTCACTGGGTGAGGACACCGCAAGATTGAACCCAAAACTAAGCACTTCTCCCATTGCAAGAATTACCAATCTAGTTGGCCAAAACAAACCAATAACTCAAAGAGACTTGCAAAGATATGAAATCATGCATATAAGAATTCAGGAAAGACTCAAATAATATTCATAGATAATCTGAACATAAACCCACAATTCATCGGATCTTGACAAACACGCCGCAAAAGAGTATTACATCGGATAGATCTCCATGAAGATCATGAAGAACATGGTATTGAAGAGCAAAGAGAGAGAAGAAGCCATCTAGCTACTAGCTTTGGACCCAAAGGTCTGTGGTGAACTACTCACGCATCATCGGAGGGGCAATGGAGTTGATGTAGATGCCCTCCGTGATCGAATCCCCCTCCGGCAGATTACCGGAAAAGGCTCCAAGATTGGATCTCATGGGAACCGAGGCTCCTGGCAGCGGAAAAGTGTTTTCGTGTCTCCCTCTGGTATACAGGGAATATTTTGAAATTTATAGGATGAAGAATAGGGTTGGGGGAGTTGCCGTGGGCCCACAAGCCAGGGGGGCGCGGCCACCCCCTAGGGCGTGCCCCTGTGGCTTGTGGCCACACGGCATCTCCTCTGCCTTGGTCTCCAAGCTTCGTAGATGTCTTCTGGTCCAAGAAAAATTATTCCGAAGATTTTATTCTGTTTGGACTCCGTTTAATATTCCTCATCTGCAATACTCAAAAACATGGAAAAAAATAGAAACTGGCACTAGGCTCTAGATTAATAGGTTAGTCCCAAAAATAATATAAAATAGCATATTAATGCATATAGAACATCCAAAACAGATAATATAATAGCATGGAACAATCAAAAATTATAGATAGAGACGTATCAAGCATCCCCAGCCTTAATTCCTGCTCGTCCTCGAGTAGGTAAATGATAAAAACAGAATTTTTGATGTGGAATGCTACCTAACATATTTATCCATGTAATATTCTTTATTGTGGCATGAATATTCAGATCCATAAGACTCAAAACAATAGTCTAATATTGACATAAAAACAGTAATACTTCGAGCACACCAACAAGGCAATCGTGTCCTTTCGAAATAACATGGCCTTAGAAAGTTATCCCTACAAAATCATATGGTCTGGCTATGCTCCATCTTCCCCACACAAAGTATCTAAATCATGCACAACCCCGATGAACAAGCCAAGCAATTGTTTCACACTTTTGGTGTTCTCAAACCTTTTCAACTCTCACGCAATACGTGAGCGCGAGCCATGGATATAGTACTATAGGTGGAATAGAATATGGTGGAGGTTGCAAGGAAAAAGGAGAAGATAGTCTCACATCAACTAGGTGTATCAACGGGCTATGGAGATGCCCATCAATAGATATCAATGTGAGTGAGTAGGGATTGCCATGCAACAAAAGCACTTAGAGCTATAAGTGTATGAAAGCTCAAAAAGAAAACTAAGTGGTCATGCAAGATGAAACTCCACTAGTTATATGAAAGTGACAAAATAGGAGACTCTCTATCATGAAGATCATGGTGCTACTTTGAAGCACAAGTGTGGAAAAAGAGAGTAGCAATTGTCCCTTCTCTCTTTCTCTCATTTTTTTTGTTTTTTTTTTTTATTTTTTTTATTTTGGTGGGCATCTTTGGCCTCTTTCTTTTTTATTTGGGATTCGCTGGCCTCTTTTATTTTTCGTAAAGTCCGGATAATCATCCCAACTTGTGAGGGAGTCATGGCTTCCATCATCCTTTTCTCACACGGGACAATGCTCTATTAATGAAAATCATCACACTTTTATTTACTTACAACTCGATACCTATGACAAAATATGACTCTATATGCAATATGAAAGTGGTGGTGCATGTCATGAAAAGCGCAACGGTGGAAGTTGCATGGCAATATATCTCGGAATGGCTATGGAAATGCCATAATAGGTAGATATGGTGGCTGTTTTGAGGAAAATATATGGTGGCTGTTTTGAGGAAGGTGGGTTTGATGTACCGGCGAAAGTTGCGCGGTACTAGAGAGGCTAGCAAAGGTGGAAGGGTGAGAGTGCGTATAATCCATGGACTCAACATTAGTCATAAAGAACTCACATACTTATTGCAAAAGTCTATTAGTCATCAAACAAAGCATTAGACGCATGCTCCTAGGGGAGAGGTTGGTAGGAGTTAACCATCGCGCGCTCCCGACCCTCACACAAAGGTCGACAATCATTAAACAAATCATGCTCCGACTTCGTTACATAACGGTTCACCATACGTGCATGCTATGGGAATCACAAGCTTCAACACAAGTATCTCTCCAATTCACAACTACTCACTAGCATGACTCTCATATTACCATCTCTATTATCTCAAAACTATATGCAAGGAATCAAACTTCTCATAGTATCCAATGCACTTAATATGAAAGTTTTTAATATATCCCTCTTGGATGCCCATTATATTAGGACTAAAATCATAACCTAAAAAAATTACCATGCTGTTTTAAGAAACTCTCAAAATAATATAAGTGAAGTACAAGAGTTCAATAATTTCTATAAAATATACCACCACCGTGCTCTAAAAAGATATAAGTGAAGCACTAGAGCAACATTGCCTAGCTCCAAAGATATAAGTGAAGCACATAGAGTATTCTAATAAATTCACGAATCAGCGTGTCTCTCTCAAACAGATGTGCAGCAAGGATGATTGTGGCAAACTAAAAATCAAAGACTCATATCATACAAGACGCTCCAAGCAAAACACATATCATGTGGTGAATAAAAATATAGCCTCAAGTAAATTTACCGATGGATTGAAGACGAAAGAGGGGATGCCTTCCGGGGCATCCCCAAGCTTAGGTTTTTTGGTATCCTTGAATATGGATTGGGGTGCCTTGGGCATCCCCAATCTTAGGTTCTTGCCACTCCTTATTCCATAGTCCATCAAATCTTTACCCAAAACTTGAAAACTTCACAACACAAAACTCAACAGAAAACTCATGAGATCCGTTAGTATAAGAAAATAAATCACCACTTTAGGTACTGGTATGAACTCATTCTTTATTTATATTGGTGTAATATATACTGTATTCTAACTTCTCCATGGTTCATACCCCCCGATACAACCCATAGATTCATCAAAATAAGCAAACAACACAAAGAAAACAGAATCTGTTTAAAACAGAACAGTCTGTAGCAATCTGTAGACTTCGAATACTTATGTAATTCTAAAAATTCTGAAAAATTAGGAAAACCAGGGAAATCTGTATATCAATCGTGTGTAAAAAATTCAGATCAAAATCACGTTCCAGTGAATTTATAAAAATTCTGGACTGAGCGCAAAAGTTTCTGTTTTTTAACAGAATCAAATCAACAAACACCGTAGACCATCCCAAAGGTCTTACTTGGCTCAAACACTAATTTAAAAAAGAAAACACAATTATTACATAAGTAATAATGTGCAAAACACACCAAAACAGAAGCAAAAAAACAGAAAGCAAAAAATAAAATTGGGTTGCCTCCCAACAAGCGCTATTGTTTAACACCCCTAGCTAGGCAAAACGCAATAGATCTAGATATTGTCATCTTTGGTATGCAATCCATAAGCAGCTCTCATAATAGATTCATATGGTAATTTTATTTTATTTCTAGGAAAGTGCTCCATGCATTTCCTTAATGGAAATTGGAATCTAATATTTCCTTCCTTCATATCAATAATTGCACCAATCGTTCTAAGGAAAGGTCTACCAAGAATAATAGGACAAGTAGGATTGCAATCTATATCAAGAACAATGAAATCTACGGGCACATAATTCCTATTTGCAACAATAAGAACATCATTAATCCTTCCCATAGGTTTCTTTATAGTGGAATCTGCAAGATGCAAATTTAAGGAACAATCATCAAATTCACGGAAACCTAGCACATCACAGAAAGTTTTTGGAATCGTGGAAACGCTAGCACCCAAATCACACAAAGCATGGCACTCATAATCCTTAATTTTAATCTTAATAATAGGTTCCCACTCATCATAAAGCTTTCTAGGTATAGAAACTTCAAGTTTTTCTTCAAAATATTTCATCATTGCATCAACAATATGTTTAGTAAAAGCTTTGTTTTGATTATAAGCATGAGGAGAATTCAACATGGATTGCAACAAGGAAACGCAATCAATCAAAGAGCAACTATCATAATTAAAGTCCTTGAAATCCAAAAGAGTGGGTTCATTGCTATTTAAAGTTTTGACCTCTTCAATCCCACTTTTATCAATCTTAGCATTAAGGTCTAAAAACTCCGAATCATTGGGACGCCTTTTAACTAAAGTTGACTCATCTACAGTCCCATCTTTATCAAGATTTACATTAGAAAACAAAGATTTAATAGGAGTCACATCAATCACTTTAAGATCTTCATCAATATTATCACGAGAAGACACTTTTTCAAGCCATTCATGCTTAGCACGAACTCTAGCGGTTCTTTCCTTACACTCATCAATAGAAATTCTCATAGCTTTTAAAGACTCATTAATATCATGCTTGGGTGGAATAGATCTAATTTTCAAAGAATCAATCTCAAGATAAATTCTATCAACGTTCCTAGACAAATCATCAATCTTGAGCAATTTTTCTTCAATCATAGCATTGAAACCCTTTTGCGAACTAATAAATTCTTTAATATTATTCTCAAGATCAGAGGGCATCTTATTATAATTTCCATAAGAGTTGCTGTAGGAATTACCATAATTATTAGAGGAATTACTAGGAAACGGCCTAGCATTAAAATTACCTCTATAAGCGTTATTACCAAAATTGTTCCTACCAACAAAGTTCAAATCCATAGATTCATTATTATTTTCAATCAAAAAAGACAAAGGCATATCATTAGGATCAATAGGAGCACCCTTACTAGCAAACAATTTCATCAATTCATCCATCTTTTCACTCAAAGTATTAATCTCTTCAATAGCATGCACTTTTTTACTAGTAGGAGATCTTTCGGTATGCCATTGAGAGTAATTTGCCATAATATTATCTAGGAGTTTAGTAGCTTCTCCTAATGTGATTTCCATAAAAGTACCACCCGCGGCGGAATCTAAGAGATTCCTAGAAGCAAAATTCAATCCAGCATAGAAAATTTGTATAATCATCCATAAACTCAAACCATGCGCGGGGAAATTTCTAATCATTAGTTTCATCCTCTCCCAAGATTGTGCAACATGCTCATGATCAAGTTGCTTAAAATTCATTATATCGTTCCTAAGGGAGATGATCTTAGCGGGCGGAAAGTACTTGGAAATAAAAGAATCTTTACACTTATTCCATGAATCAATACTATTTTTAGGGAAAGATGAAAACCAAGTTTTAGCACGGTCTCGTAGTGAGAACGGGAATAGCTTTAATTTAACAATATCATTATCCACATCTTTCTTCTTTTGCATATCACACAACTCAACGAAAGTATTTTGATGGGATGCGGCATCTTCATTAGCAAGGCCGGAAAATTGTTCTTTCATAACAAGATTTAGCAAGGCAGCATTAATTTCATAAGATTCCGCACTAGTGGCGGGAGCAATCGGAGTACTAATAAAATCATTATTATTAGTATTGGAAAAGTCACACAACTTAGTATTCTCTTGAGTCATCGTGACAAAGCAAACAATCTAGCACACAAGCAAACAAAAAGCAAACAAAAAGACGAACGGAAGAAGGGCGAAGAAAAAGGCAAATCTTTTCGAAAATCGTTTTAGAAGTGGGGGAGAGGAAAACGAGAGGCAAATGGCAAATAAAGTAAATGCAAGAGATGAGTTTGTGATGGGTACTTGGATGGCTTGATGTAGATCTCTCCGGAAACCACGTCAGAGATTGACAAGTTGACGGAAAAGTTCTTGTCTTGACTTGCTATGTATCTCCCCGGCAACGGCGCCAGAAATCCTTCTTGCTACTTCTCGAGCATGCGTTGGTTTCCGTGAAGAGGAACGGGTGATGCAGCAAAGTAGATAAGTATTTCCCTCAGTTGTTGAGAACCAAGGTATCAATCCAGTAGGAGATACGAGCAAGTATCCAATAGGTGTACCTACACAAATAATCAAACACTTGCACCCAACGCTATAAAGGGGTTGTCAATCCCTTCACGGTTACTTGCAAGGATGAGATCTGATAGAGATAGATTGCTTGAACGGAAAGTAAAACAAAAGTAAAAATAATGCAGCAAGGTATTTTTGGTATTTTTGGTTTTAGATCTGAAAGTATAAGATCGAAAATAAACCCGGGGGCCATAGGTTTCACTAGAGGCTTCTCTCATGATGGCAAGTATTACGGTGTGTGAACAAATTACTGTCGAGCAACTGATAGAAAAGCGAATAATTATGAAGACATCCAAGGCAATGATTATGCATATAGGCATCACGTCCGTGTCAAGTAGACCAAAACGATTCTGCATCTACTACTATTACTCCACACATCGACCGACTCCTGCCTGCATCTAGAGTATTAAGTTCATGAAGAACAGAGTAACGCATTAGGTAAGATGACATGATGTAGAGGGATAAACTCAAACAATATGATGAAAACCCCATCTTTTTATCCTCGATGGCAGCAATACAATACGTGCCTCGCTACCCCTACTATGTCACTGGGTGAGGACACCGCAAGATTGAACCCAAAAGTAAGCACTTCTCCCATTGCAAGAATTACCAATCTAGTTGGCCAAACCAAACCAATAACTCGAAGAGACTTGCAAAGATATGAAATCATGCATATAAGAATTCAGGAAAGACTCAAATAATATTCATAGATAATCTGGACATAAACCCACAATTCATCGGATCTCGACAAACACACCGCAAAAGAGTATTACATCGGATAGATCTCCATGAAGATCATGAAGAACATGGTATGGAAGAGAAAAGAGAGAGACGAAGCCATCTAGCTACTAGCTATGGACCCGAAGGTCTGTGGTGAACTACTCACGCGTCATCGGAGGGGCAATGGAGTTGATGTAGATGCCCTCCGTGATCGAATCCCCCTCCGGCATATTACCGGAAAAGGCTCCAAGATTGGATCTCACGGGAACCGACGCTCCTGGCGGCGGAAAAGTGTTTTCGTGGCTCCCTCTGGTATACAGGGAATATTTTGGAATTTATAGGATGAAGAATAGGGTTGGGGGAGTTGCCGTGGGCCCACAAGCCAGGGGGCGCCCCCCCCCCCCCTAGGGCGCCCCCCTGTGGCTTGTGGCCACACGGCAGCTCCTCTGCCTTGGTCTCCAAGCTTGGTAGATGTCTTCTGGTCCAAGAAAAATTATTCCGAAGATTTTATTCCGTTTGGACTCCGTTTAATATTCCTTATCTGCAATACTAAGAAACAAGGAAAAAACAGAAACTGGCACTAGGCTCTAGATTAATAGGTTAGTCCCAAAAATAATATAAAATAGCATATTAATGCATATAAAACATCCAAAACAGATAATATAATAGCATGGAACAATCAAAAATTATAGATACGTTGGAGACGTATCAGGCAACTACCAGGAAACTGGTCAACACACAGATCACTATTACTCAATATGCAACGGATTGACTTTAGGTCTGTCGAGTCTTTCCTTCCTAAAGTCTCATCTCACGTATATGGTGGGCACTCCCTCTGATATTGCGACCGTCGGTGATGGTGGCTCCTCCCTTCGTTCCTGAGTGCATTACACCAAAATGTCTAGCACACGAGAACGAAGGAGAAGCGACCCCCACGACAACAGTCGGGATTCTTCCTCTCTCATATTTCGACCGTCGGTGATGGTCGCTACTCCTCCTTTCCCTAGTGCATTACAAATATCTAGCACAAGGAAAAGAAGGAGAAGCGACCCCCACGACAATAGTCGGGATTCTTCCTCTCTCATATATATATATATGGTGGACACTCTCCCTCACTGAAAGACACACAAGGAGCCGAAACAGACCTAAAGTCAACCCGTTCCATATATCGAGCAATGACATAGAAAAAATGCCCTATGTTTTGCCGGAATATCATTGAATTCCCGTTCTGGTAAATCACAAGCACTCGATATGTCCTACATTGTAGAACAAGTCATGCTAAAATTCATGAAAATAATTCGGCATGACCTTTGCTAAAAACAGGACATATCGAGCGCCTGAAATTTGCCGAAACGGAAACAAATCAACATTCCGGCAAAACATAGGCCACTCGGAGGTACATTGCAAACAAGAACACCAAGACATCCTCTATATTCAGAATGCATCATCATCGACATCAATGACATGGCGACTAGCACTAGCATTTTCATCATCGACATTTACAACACATTATCATCTATATTCAAAATGTTGCATATCAACAAGAAAATATCAACTAGCCTACTAAATCAAAATGTAGCAGGGAGGAGGGGTTGTGGATGGAGGAGGGAGGAGGGAGAAGGAGGGGCGACTAAAGGAGGGAGGAGGAAGGAGGACGGAGGAGGAAGGCGGAGCGAGGAGGGGCTGGCCGGCGGCGAATGGAGGAGTGGAGGGAGGACGGAGGAGGTGGGGCGGGGAGGAGGGAGGAGGGGGAGGATTACCGAGTCCAGGGAGGAGGGGGAGGTGACGGCGGCAGAGGGAGGAGGGGTAGGCGACGGCGGCGGCGAGCGGCAGGGGGCAGAGAGGCAGCGACAGTGTGAGGGGGGGAGTGAGGGGCTGGGAGTGAGGAAGAGAGAGGGAGCGCACGGGGTGGATAAGGTGGGCATAGCAGCAGCGCGGGTTGGTGCCATGCGCTACAGCTAAGTAGAATGGCAGCAGCGCTGGTTGAGGAAGGGCGCTACTACTATACCTAGCCTGTCGGGAATGATGTGGCAATATAGTAGTAGCGCGTTTTATACATGCCACGCTACTGATATGTGTTTATTAGTAGCGCTGTTTTTGCACACGCGCTACTGCTAAGTAGCAGCAGCGCCTCCTTTTAAAAATCGCTACTGGTAACCTTCTGTGTATAAGGTTTTCCCTAGTAGTGTACCGACCCCACTCGCTTCAGCGACACGCATCCCACCATCGCCTCGTTCCTCAATGAGTTGTTTGAGCGGATGGAAACTATGCGAATGGCCTATGACCAGACCCCGGTCTATGACCGGCTCGAGCTTAAACCCGACGATAGGGAGATTCACATCCCCACGGTCACCCACCTTGTCGCCACCGTCGAGTGTCCGGCTGGGGGCTCGACCCCTGACTACCGGAATTAAAAATGGTTTATACTCCAATCTCCGATCACCAAGACCTTGCTTGCAACCCAGACTCTGGCGTTCGCTCCGGAAACAGTCCGGTATCGGTCCCTGACCTATCACACTATTCGGAATCCGCGATTCCGAACCCCCACCGTGGCGTGGAGTCAAACCTTCTCCCACCCACCTCCCAAGCCGATGACTCGAGCATCGCACAAGAGCCCAAGTCTTTGGACTTACCGGACATTGTACATTTATCAGGGGAGTCGGTCCATCATTACTGGGCCAGACTACTACTCGCCAGAAACAAGGTACGGGGCTTTAGTGATCAAGACGTAATGGCAACCTTCAAACGTAACTGCCATGACAAGGGAATCCTCAACGCCCTGGCGCGACGGCACATTATCGACTTTGCCGAGCTATCAATCTTGGTACAGAAGTACTGTGCCATGGAAAGTGCTTGGCAAGCTGAGCAGCTATTTCCGGAACCAATCCCTACCGAACACCCTAGAGGAGCTCGGCACAAGAGGATACCTCCTAACCGGCCAGCCAAACTCGAGCCCGCCAAAAAGAGGAACAGGCCCCTATCAGGGGTCAGTACTATCCTGGATGGACTACTGGACAAACCCTGCCCTATACACTCCGTATTGCTAAACACAGCTCCGACTCACAACCTTCGAACTTGCTGGGTCGTCAGGCAGATCGCAAAAATGGGTGAAGCCATTCTTGAGACATCACCGTCTATCCGGCACTCTACAACGCCATCGGAACATCACACCGAAGTCCTGACGATCTACGAAACATTCCCGTCGAGGAACAGGAGGAAAAGAGCTCTTAAAGAACTCGAACAAGTATATCACGTGGCAGCAATGAGTGCTTGGGCAGATATACCCATTACCTTCGGAGATAAAGACCGACCAGCCATCCTTCCCGGTCACTCACCGGCCGCACTAGTCCTGAACCCCATCATTGATGGCTTTAGGTTACACAAGGTGCTAATGGACGGCGGCAGTGGCCTGAACCTAATCTACGAAGAAACTCTAGAAAAAATGCAGTTCGACCGATCTCGTGTCGAGCACAGCAACACAACTTTCCGGGGAATAATCCCGGGGAAGGAGGCGTGTTGTTCGGGATGTATCACCCTGGACGTAGTGTTCGGTGCGCCCGACAACTACCGATCCGAAGAGCTTCTCTTCCACATCGTGCCCTTCCCCAGTGGCTACCACGCCCTGTTGGGACGTGACGCCTTCACAAAATTCCAGGCTATACCACATTACGGGTATATGAAACTTAAGATGCCAGGACCAAACGGAATAATCACAATTGCTAGTGATCCGAATATAGCCCTACGGGCCGAAAACACAACAACGGCACTCGCCCTTGAAGCTCTAGCTGAGACCTTCGCCGTAGAGGAACTGACCGAACTTCGGTCAACAGTGGACAAAGATGATGTGACCCTTAGCAAGAGGCCCAAATCCACGTCCTTTAAGCCGGCAAAGGAAATCATCAAATTCCAGGTACACCCGACGGACCCCAACAAGACAGCGTCCATCGGGGCTCAACTCGATCCTATAGTGGACGAAACGCTGCGAGCTTTCTTACAAGAAAACTGGGACATCTTCGCCTGGCATCCTTCCGATATGCCCGGCATCCCACGACGACTGGCAGAACATAGTCTGAACATCATTGCAGGCTTTAAGCCCGTCAAGCAGACTCTGCGCCGCTTCTCCGAGTCCAAACGACAAGCTATGGGTGAAGAACTGGCTAAATTGCTAGAGGCCGGATTCATTCGGGACATTAAGCACCCCGAATGGTTGGCAAACCTGGTTATGGTACCAAAGAAAGATAAATCCTGGCGGCTGTGCGTCGACTTTAAAGACCTCAACAAGGCCTGCCCTAAGGACCCTTTCCCTCTACCACGAATAGACCAGATTATCGACGCCACAGCCGGACACGACTCGTTGTGCTTCCTCGATGCTTATTCCGGATACCATCAGATTAAAATGAAGGAATCTGATCAAGCGGCAACTGCCTTCATCACCCCTTATGGGCCGTTTTGCTCCAACACAATGCCTTTCGGGCTAAAGAACGTTGGGGCTACATACCAGCGCATGTTCCAAACCTATCTCGAAAAACAGGTTGGTAAAACAGTCGAGGCATACGTGGACGATGTAGTCATTAAAACCAAACACGTCAGCAATTTGATCGACGATTTAAAGCAAACCTTTGCCAGCCTACGCGAATACGATATTCGGCTCAACCCGGAGAAGTGTGTATTCAGAGTTCCCGCTGGTAAACTGCTCGGATTCATCGTTTCCCATAGAGGAATAGAAGCGAATCCGGCCAAGATCCGTGCCTTATCAGAACTTGCAGTTCCCACAGAGCTAAAGCATGTCCGAAGATTGGCGGGCTGCGTGGCGGCGTTAAGCCGCTTTATCTCCCGTCTCGGTGAAAAAGCTTTACCGCTGTATAATTTGCTGAAACGGACCAAGAATTTTGAATGGACCGACGAAGCAAAGGCCACGTTAGAAGAAATTAAGACACTCCTAGCAAGCAACCCCATACTCACAGCACCAAGCGCGGGCGAGCCCATGTTATTATACATATCGGCCACCAACCAAGTTGTTAGCGCGGTGCTCGTCGTCGAACGAGAGGAGGAGGGACACAAATTCCGGACACAGAAGCCGGTCTATTAGGTGTCAGAAGTACTAACGCAATGCAAGTCCAGATACCCGCACTACCAGAAGATAGTCTATACAGTATTCATGGCATCTCGGAAACTAAGACACTACTTCCAAGAGTGTTCAGTTACGGTGGCATCCGAAGTACCCCTGAATGATATAATCAACAACAGGGATGCCACCGGCCGCATAGCCAAATGGGCCATTGAGCTCCTTCCTTTTGAGATTACCTACAAACCACGCCGAGATATAAAATCTCAGGTGTTGGCAGATTTCCTTGCCGAATGGACAGAAGCCGAACTCCCCAGGGAATATAGTACATACTCCCACTGGACGATGTACTTCGATGGATCCAAAACTTTGGCCGGACTGGGGGCTGGAGTTGTTCTCACATCCCCCACAGGTGACAACGTTCGATACGTGTTACAGATTATGTATGCCGACTCCAACAATGCAGCCGAATACGAAACCCTCTTGCACGGTCTTCGGATGGCAGCCTCAATGGGCATACAGCGGCTGGAGGTACGAGGAGATTCCAATCTGGCCATCTCTCAAGTCAACGGCGAGTTCGATGCAAAAAATCCAAAGATGGTGGCATATTGAAACACTGTCCTAAAGATATCTGCACGTTTTGAGGGCTGGAGTTTCACCACGTCGCTAGAGACGACAACCAAGCTGCCGATATACTGGCTCGTATAGGAGCCAAACGCGACCTTGTCCCACCGAACACTTTCCTGGAACGGCTTTTTAAGCCATCCGTGGTTTGGCAGGACGAGCAAAAAGGGCGCCGATCTCACCAGCGCAGACACGGTTGTTCCCCATGTAAATGAACCAGACGACCAAATTATCGGCGGCTCCGTAATGGACGAGACGCCCTCGGCTCACGAGGTCATGGCAGTAATCGCGCCATGGACTGAGCCCTTCCTCGCCTACCTCCTTTGCAAAGAACTCCCAAACGATCAGACAGAGGTGCGGCGCATAGTTCGGCGCTCCAAGGCCTTCAAGGTACACGAAGGAGAGTTATACAAGAACAGCACCACCGGAGTACTACAACGGTGTATCTCTGAGGAAGAAGGGCGGTAGCTCATAGCCGATGTCCATGCAGGGATGGGCGGTCATCACGCCGCAGCAAGAGCCTTAGTAAGCAAGGCTTTCCGGGCTGGGTTCTTTTGGCCTACAGCTCGGGCGGACGCCCAGTCACTTGTCAAATATTGCGTGGGGTGTCAACTTTTCGCAAACCAAAGTCACATGCCCCCAACAGCTCTTCAGACTATTCCGATCACTTGGCCCTTCGCGGTCTGGGGGCTGGACATGGTCGGACCACTTAAAGGGGGGACCAAGAAAAATAAATACTTACTGGTCATGGTTGACAAGTTCATCAAATGGATAGAGGCCAAACCTGTTAAATCAGCCAAATCCGGACCAGTAATAGACTTTATATCCGGCGTGGTACACCGTTACGGTGTCCCACATAGTATAATAACTGACAACGGATCCAATTTCACGGCCCAGGAGGTCAAAGACTGGTGTGCAAAGATGGGCATCAAGCTCGATTACGCATCGGTTTATCACCCGCAGACTAATGGGCAAGTCGAATGAGCGAACGGCCTCATAATGAGCAGCATCAAGCCATGTTTGGTCCGGTCCCTTCAAGAGTCCAATTGTCAGTGGGTAGAGGAGCTCGACTCCGTACTATGGGGCTTGCGCACCACCCCAAATAGATCAACGGGATACACACCGTTCTTCATGGTCTACGGGGCCGAAGCGGTCCTTCCTTGTGATATCATTCACGATGCACCTAGAGTGCGCATGTACGAGGAAAGAGAGGCCAAGTTAGATCGGCAGGACCACTTGGACGCCTTGGAAGAGGAGCGTGACATAGCTCGGGCCCATTCTACTTTTTATCAGTAGCAGGCCCGGCGTTACCAGAGTAGGGAGGTCAGGGCACAAGCATGAAACGTGGGTGAACTAGTCTTACGACTACCGGAGAAGCAGAAGCATAAACTCAAGCCCAAATGGGAAGGCCCCTTCATCATCAATGAGGTCCTCACAGGAGGGGCTTACCGTCTTCGGAACCCGCAGGACAACCGCCTCGAACCAAACCCATGGAACGCAGCTCGTCTTCGGCGCTTCTACGGCTAGACCGGTGTTGTCATACTTTTTACCCTTCTCCTTTCTCTTTTCTTTGTTATTTTCTCTCCCTCCCACCTTGATTTCTGGCAGGGTTGCATTCCTTTTTTCTTTTTCTTCCCAACTCTATGTTCGGTTCGACCGATCTTGTACTAATGATTTTTCGGCCTACACCTTCAAGTGTTAAATCCGAACACAGTACCCGGGGGCTTCTTTTCCGAAGCCAATGCTTTTATGTTATAAGCACTTATGCATACTTATTGTGTACGCATACCTTCCTTGTCGTTTTTTACGCCATCTTATGCATCAATTCGAACTAAGAATTTGCCAAGCTGGGTTGCCTTGCTCCTGTGCTTACCCTCTACGTTCCCGATTGTTCGGCTAGAGGGTAAAGGGAGCACCTCTGCGATTGTTATGACCGGGTCATCCGGATACGTACCCTCAGACGGGTGAAGCCAAAAGCTAGCTATCTTCAGTAGACAATTGATCGGCTACGACTGATTCAACTATGGCCTTCATGACCACTATTCGGGCTTTTTCCTTTTACACAAGCCCTTGGCCGCATACTAACAATATATGGCCTTTTTCCTACGATTTACGTAGCTCCCCTGAAGAAAGATACCGATAGCGTTACTATTTTCTTCAGAAGATGTTTCTTACGCTCAGCAGTAATATAACATATCTCCCTGTGTGATTTCTGTCTGTTCGCACCGCATGGCCGGATTTCCTGGTTCCCCGAACATAGTTCCCTCCCCTTCGGGTGATAACTTACAAGGAACACTCCCAAGCTCTTAGTGCGGGAGGTTAAAGCCGATGGCTGGTTAAGACAAAGTTCACAACACAGACGGAGTAATTTTTCGATTATAAAGTACATAGCTACATATGATCATACATCTGGCTGCTGATCGAGATAATCGATTATGTTGTCCAGGGAGCAGTCTTGTTGTGAGAGACGGGCGGCAGGCATCACCTGGTCGTATACCAGGTGGAGCGGCACTTCTTGTCCATCTGCCCCCACAGGTCCAACCTGAGCCATACGCTCGGGGTCAAGACCGGTATAGCGGGTCTTGATCATTGCCCACGCCTCTCGTGCTCCCTCCCGTCATGGCGATGTCTTCCACAACTCGAACCTAGCTCGGGCTCCCTTGAAGAGATCGATTAGTTTGCTCATCCCCTCCGCAGGTTGCTCGGCAGGCCATAGTGCCTTCACCATGCTTTTCATGGCCTTCCGAGCCCGCTCATGAAGGGCGGACAGCTCCTTTAGCAGATTCCCCTGGTAGGATCCGACTTCCTCTTCGGGTCGCCCGGACAATAGACCTGCATATGGGTCACGGCATGCGTGTTACATCTCACTTATAAGAGATACTTTCCGAGGTTCAAATCACACTTACCAAACATGCCTCTTTGTAAATTCCGGTTTTCTTCTTGGGCCTGGGCCAATTGAGCCTTTAAGCTCTCAATCTGTTCGGCTTGTTTGCCATTCTCCTCCTTCAGGCGGTTCTTCTCTTCAAGATGCCGTTGCAAAACGCGATGGCCAGCCTCCAGCTA
Organism: Elymus sibiricus; assembly: GCA_039707655.1. Lineage (NCBI taxonomy): Eukaryota > Viridiplantae > Streptophyta > Magnoliopsida > Poales > Poaceae > Elymus > Elymus sibiricus. The sequence goes on from CM077675.1 coordinate 530,151,725, forward strand.
GGACTCAGCATACTGCTGAGATTCTCGGGCTACATCCAAATCTTTTTGTAATTGCCCTATTGATTCAGCTGCTACATAGTACCCTTGCGTAAGCATGGGGATATACTAAAGATCAGCAGAATATATACATTAACCGTGTGCCTCCCAAGTAAAGCTCTTCACTTGTTCTAGTTTGGCCTTCAAAGAGTCGACCTGTGTCCGGCTGGTTGCTAGTTCTTTGGTCAGCTGCTCACACTACTGCTTCGAGGCCTACATTGCCAGTCAATTAGTACGGGGATCCTTAATTCGGTCGTACCGACCAATTTAAGGCTCGGGGGCTACTGAGTCTACACAAGTGTTCGGAATTCAATAAACGACTACTTACCTGCAGGCTGGACGATATTAACTTAACAGCCCCCCCGAACCCAGCTCGGGCGGCTCCGAGATGTGCATCCACCGTGTGCAGAGCACCGAACTCTTGTTCGGAAAAGGCCGGATGACGCAGGGCTTCTCGTCGCCGCCGATGATGCATAGCACTCCCAACCTCTGACTTGGTGACAGATATGGCGTCACTAGAATCGGCTGGGGCGGGATTGACGGTGGGGGCTCCTGCTGCAGGATCAGCACGGGCGGATGGCCTGGAATCTTGGGCACCGCCGGACGTCCTTACGACGTCCTCGGCAGGTAACGACCGAACCCTTTGCCTGAATAGTTCGGCAAAATAATCTCTCGTCAGACTTTATCAGGTCATGATGCTAAATCAAGCGATCAATCGAAATACCTTTGGAATGAACTCGTAGGCGCACTCGCCCCCGTGATCGGCTCATTTGCCGGATCCTTATTGCTTTCCAATCCGGACACCGCCGTCGCTGCCGGAGTATGTCGCGCGGATCTACGGTGTTTTGTGGTACGAACCGACACGTCGGGGTTAGTAGAGGACACTTGCCTCTTATGGGACGTCTTCTTTTTCTTCTTCTTGCTTGTTGCGGGGGAAGGCAAGGATCCAGGGTGATCGGCAATAATGGCCACCTTGGAGCCGTCAAGGCCCTCCTGGTAGAAAACTCCGTCTTCGAGTTCGATTGACAGGTCTGGGTCTTCATGATATCCCGGATCATCCTCGCGGGAATAGTCCTCAGGCTGAGGAGTCGGACAGTTGACTGTCTCGATAAAGCTTCTCCATTCCTGTTCATATAAAGACAAAAGACTCCGGTCAAGGAGGACAAATTAAGAAACCCGAATTGTGGTCACAGGACTGAGAGGCTCACCCATTCGATGGGATTGTGGCTCGAGTATCCCTCCCTGGTCGATCGCCGAATAAAATCTTCTTGCTCCCCTTTGTATAGGTCGGCAAGTGCGGCAGCCAATGCTGTTTGATCGGTAGGACCCAGTCTTCGGGAGCGAGTAGTGTCACTTGTCCCGTTATAACGCCACAAAGGGTGTATCCTCTGTGGTAAGGGCTGGACGCACCGGGTGATGGCAGTGGCCATGACGTCTATCATAGTCAACTTATGGTGAGCTAGTATCCTCACACGGACTGCTAAGTGCTGCACTTCGACGTTGTCTTCTTGGGACGGGCTCTTCGGGCGCCAGTTGTATCTTTTCTTCAAAGGGGCGTCGGAGTATTCGGGCAGACCCCTCCGGGCTGGCTCGAATAAGGGGACGTCCTCGATATAAAACCATTCCGAAGTCCATAATTCGGACTCCTTTGGTGTCCCCACGGGGTATCCCGTCCCGGCTATACGGCATACTTCAGCTCCGCCGACCTCAAAAATTGTCTTGTCTCGAGTGCAAGGAACAAGGCAGGAGTATTTCCTCCACAAATCGAAATGCGCCTCGCAGCCCAGAAACATCTCGCAAAGGGCGACGAAGCCCGAGATGTGCAGGATAGACCCTGGGGTGAGGTGGTGGAGCTGGATCCCTTAAAACACCAATAGACCTCTCAAGAACGGATGGATGGGAAACCCGAGACCCCGCATGAGATAGGGAACGAGGCATATACGCTCCCCTTTTTTAGGATTGGGGAAATTCTCTGCGAGGGCCTCGCCATTGAATGATGTCAAGCCGGCGCGGACGACTGTCAGATCCGAGGACGGAAGGTACCCTTGGGTCTCAAGGTTGCAAAGTCGAGGGAGTGAAACAGAGCAGCTAGTCCAATCCCCGGGACGGGATCCGTAAGGATACGAGGAGGAACCAGGGGCGCTCGCCATCTTTGTTGGAGACCTTTCTCGCTGGAGGATTTTTCCGGTAAGGAAGAAGAGGAGAAAGATGTGGTTTGGACCCCGGCTCAGTTTGTTTAAATGGGCGATGCCTTATTTATTAAGGGTAGTTTTGTAAAAAGCTACTGAACCGCTCGTCTCCCCATGGTGCGCAAAGACCAAGAAACACTATTATTATGGACCCAGCAATCCCGCGACGTTTGGGATTTCGCCGATAATAGGATGGTTGCCGAACAAGAGGGATGAAGGGACTCGCCTCGCAAGCCGAAGACATGCAAGACTGTCCGAATATACCTCGGCATTGGAGGCTAATCCGGGGGCTACTGAGGGAGTCCTGGTTTAAGGGGTCCTCGGATGGCCGACCTGTTTCTTATGGGCTGGACTATACGGGCCACTTGACAAGCATTAGGAGATCAGAGACCCGGTCGCCAAGAGGAAAGTTTGAAGGAGCCATGGCGTGTCCTCCAAGAGATACCGACAGTAGATAGGCATGTTTTCCCCTTTTGACGTGTAACCGACCATGTGTAACCCTAGACATCCTCGGCGTTTATATAAGCCGGAGGATTTTAGGGTGTAGAACAACAGAACTCATCTAGGGTTTTAGTCATACGATCTCGTGGTAGATCAACTCTGTAATCCCCACCAATCAATATAATCAAGCAGGACGTAGGGTATTACCTCCATAGGAGGGCCCGAACCTGGGTAAAACCTTGTCCCCATTGTCTCCTGTTACCATCAATCCAAGTATCACAGTTCGGGACCCCCTACCCGAGATCCACCGGTTTTGACACCGACACCTAGATGTGGTAACTTTTTGATCCGGAAAAAAAGTCATCAAAACATATAAACATGGGATCTAGTTTTGAAAATCTCGTCTAGACGGATTTTTTTTGTGAAGACGGTTTTTCAATCGGAACGACGGTTTGAGCTATAAAACATTTTAAAGTTTGAAAAAAAAAGAATCTAGAATGGCATCAGCTTTTCGTCTTCTAGTGCATATATGCATGTAATTAGAGGTATATATATGAACTTCTATAACTACCAAACGTTCGGATTTTAGCAATAGGCAAGAACGATCCTTATTTCACTTTGATTATATACATGCATGCATTAGAAAGGCTAGTTTTTCTTTCACCTGCACTCCTCTCTCTAATTACATGCATATATGCACTAGAGGACAAAAAGTTGATGTCATTCTAGATTCTTTCATTTTTCAAACTTCAAAATATTTTGTAGCTCAAACTGTCGCTCCGATTGAAAAACCGTCTTCACAAAAAAATTCGTCTCGGCAAGATCTTCGAAACTAGATCCCATGTTGATATGTTCTGATGACATTTTTTTCGGACCAAAAGTTACCAACCTGGGCTACGTAAGTTATCACTTCTGTCATACATAAGTTACCATGTCATTTACACAAAATTTCCGGGGTATGTTTTCAACAAACTTTTATCCTAGGGTCAAAAAAGTGATTATGATGTTTCTAGTGAGTTATCAGCTTTGTTTTGTATATTACCTTGTTGCACAAAAGTTATCGGGATATGTTTTTCAACAGTTTTCATTCCCTCGGTCAAAAAATTACCGTGATATTGGTATATGAGTTATCATCTCTCATGTGTGTGTATTATCATGTTGTTTACACAAGTTATTGGGAGGTATTTTTAACAACATTTTTTACCTGTTCAAAAAGTTACCACGTTTGGATTTAGTAAGTTATCAAATCTGTTGTATGTATATGACCATGTTATTTACACACAAATTATCAGGGTATGTTTTTCAAGAAACTTTTATCCCGGGGTCATTTTTCAACAATTTTTCCTCGGGGTCCAAGTTATCATGATGTTTGTACCTAAGTTATTATGTATATGAAGTGTTATTACCATGATGTTTAAATAAAAAGTTACCGGGATACATTTTTGACAACTTTTTTGTTTCAGCTCATAGTTGCCGTGACGTTTGTGCCTAAGTTATCAGGGTTGTCATGCAGAAATTACCGTGTTGTTTACACATAATTACCGGGGAGATGTTTTAATAATTTTTTCACTACCGGTTGAAGTTACCATGACATTTATACGTAAGTTATCAGGTCCCAGTTCACATATTACCATGACATTTGCACAGAAGTTACCGGAGTATGTTTCAACCCAAAAAATCCCTAATGTGAAGTTGCCATGATATTTACAATGAGGCTACATGGACAAGGTATAAAACCCGTTGGTATATGGAAGATTACAAGACAACTTGGGAAATCCAAAAAAACACAAGATGAAAAATGCTTTTTTTGACTCATAATGAAAGTGAAAAAAATGTAAACTATCATATTTCTACTTATTGGATAATAATCAGGGCAGGGTGAGCTGGTTAGTACACTGCTGCTACATCGTAGGGGTCGTGGGTTCGAGCCCCACTTTAGACGATTACTTTTTGAACTTACAAATTCCGAACAAGTGGCGTTAATAAAGAAGGACTAAATGTTAGTTGCGTTGTTTGCATAACAAGTGACGTTAGCTCAGGTGGTTAAACTCTTTAAGCTAGTCTCGATGACCAGAGTTCGGATCACAAATTCAGCAAAAAAAATCCACACATCAGACGCGCGGGGGAACAAAAAGGGGAAAGAACGATATTTCAACGCGGAGACCCGTGGTTAGAGGATTGTTCGGATCTAATCCTAAAATCAAAACGTTCGATCGTTACATATTTCGTAAATAGATCTGCTTTGTTTATGCTGAATAATAAGAACCAAAAAATGGTACAGCACAATTGAAGAGAAAAAAGAACCAAGATATTTTTTCTAATGTAGTAGAAAGAAAAGGACAAATTTCCAAACTTTCCATACTTGGCCACAACAACAAAGTAGCTGAGTTGCTCAGCACCGTGGCAAAACTCGGAAGACCAGAGTTCGAATCCTGTGAACGCACTGTCATTTATTTTTCGGGTCGTTCGGATCTTAAGCAAAAGCCAGAACGTTCAGAGGTTATATATATATATATATATATATATATGTATATATATACACTATTCTGATCACGGGATCAGAATATTATTCTGATCAAGGGTTAAACTTCCTGAGTTACACAACCTGAACTTTCCTTTGTAGGAACCCGACCTTCGGGCTATCTTCGTAACCGTGTCTCCCCGCGCGAATTATTCTGGTCAGACGTGTTCTATGTGATGTAGGTGTAATCTGGAAATGGTTTTTAGCAACTAAATGCCCGTTTTAAATAGGAATCTCGCTCGTTGGCGGATTTGCTCTCGGGACATGATGAACTTGCGTATGTTGCAATTTTACTGCCTGAGTTGTTCGACCTGAACTTCCCTTGGTGAGAGGTTGAACTTCCCATAACATTTTCCAAATGAGGCTTGCAATATACCGTTGGAAAGCTGTGGACACGATGGTCACGACCTAAGTTGAATTTTTGTCAAAATCTAAATGGTTTAAGAGCAGTGTTGAAAACCGTTTTTCTTCACACACAAAAACATCAATCGTATTTTTGAGCCTATTTCTAAACCGTTTATCAGAATTAGGCAAATGAGATGGCGTTGCATAGCTGCTGCAAATCCGCTTCTTTTTCGAAGAGAAAGTTTTTCCCAATTTTAAACTATTTAAACGTAATTTTGAAAATGGCCGAAGTCCCACCGAGTTCGTATTTTCGTATTATTTTCTCAACGGTTTATCGGAATGCAGCAAATGATATGGCATTGGAAAGCTTGAAGATATACAAAACTTTTTTATGTAGATTGTTTTTTCATTTATTATGGTTTTAAGTCAATTTCAAAATGGCGAAAAAAGTTTTTTGGCCGTAATTTCTACAAAATTTATCGGAATGGGGCAAATAATATACCGTTGAAAAGCTACGGAAAATGCGAAACTTTTTCATGTAGATGTTTTTCTCTGATTCCTATCCGTTTTCAAGCAATTTTGAAAATAGCGAGATCATGCTTTGTGCCTTTTATCGCGAAACAGAGTCTTCGAAAATGCACCGCGTGAAGAACTTGAACTTCATCAACACGTCTACCTTTCCTTCACGTGTTGTATTTTGCTCGTAGCTCTCCAACCACTCACCGGAATTGAGCAAGTGATATACCGATGGAAAGCTGTTGTAAACACGCAACTTTTCCGTCTTGATCATTTTTTCATACTCACGACGGTTTAAAAGATTTTCATCTGAAATTCATTTAGCGTAGTAGTTGAACTTCCTTCTGTTTCCACATTGAACTTCTGTCGCGTATTTTTTGTTTGTAATTTCTCACCCATTCGTCGGTGTTACACAAATGATATTTCTTTTTGTACAAACCTCTGTCACAATATTTTTCTAACTTTCTCCGACCGAGAACTTGAACTTATAGCAAGAAAAAAATTGGACCTTGCCTTTTTATTCATTTTTCTCACTCACAAGAATGGGCGAGAAATACATAGTGAACCACACTCACAAGAAGTTTTGAACCTTCCCGTGTCGAGCACCTGAACTTCTAGCAACAAATTTTGGATACTTTGTCTTTTTATTCCTTTTTCTCATATGAAAACATACACCATGCAACACGTGTACTTCTGGCTGTTTTCACTTTGAACTTCTGTGTTATTTTAATTTGAACTTCATGTTTTCTATTTTTGAGTAAAGAATTCTAGTAACGAGAAAAAAAATATGAGTTTTTCATAAACCTTCGAACTTCCCTTCTGTTTTAATTTGAACTTCTTCATTTTATTATTTAGTAACGAGAAAAAATCTGAGTAGTTTATATACTTCGAATTTCTCTATTATTTTTTTAAATGTAGAGAAGTTCAATTTTTTTGAAAGTACTTCGATGTTTACTTAAAAATCATTTATTTAATAAATATTGGACCGTTCGTTATATAATTTGAGTTTTTTATACACATCAAACTTTCCCGGGCAGAGCACGTGAACTTCTTTCAACAACCCTTTTAAGCTTTTATTTTTCTATTTTTTTATTCTCATCTGAAACGCATTCCGTGTAATACTTGAACTTCTCGTTATTTTCACTATCAACTTCTGTCACATTCTTCTTTGAAGTTTTCACTTTTCCTAGTTTAGTAATGAAAAAAAATTCGGGTTGGTTTACACCTCGAACTACTCCATTATTTTAATTTGAACTTTTTAGATTTTTTATTTTGAATTTCTATGTATTTATTTTAGAAACGGGGAAAATAAAACTAATATGTTTTTCGTGTAAGGAATTTCACGAGTTTAATTTGAACTTCTCAACTTTTTTATATGAACTTCTTCATTTTACTCTTTAGTAACGAGAAAAAAAAGCTGAGTTTTTCAAATATTTCAAACTTCTCTGCTATTTTAATACGTACTTCATTTTATTATTTAGTAACGAGAAAATACGAGTTTTTTATAAACTTCGAACTTCTCTTAAGTTTTAATTTAAACTTCTCATCTTTTTTTATTTGAACTTCTTCATTTATTGTTTAATAACGAGAAAAAAATCTGAGTTTTTCATAAACTTCGAACTTCTCTGTTATTTTAATTTGAACTTCTAGGTCTTTTTGTATGATCTCCTGTGGGTTCCATTGTTAGGGACGGTAAAATATGAACTTCCCAAAACCGAGAATATGTACTTCAGTAGAACCTTTTTATTTTTGCTAGGAGTGGTTAAACAAACATCCAACTGCTCTTCTATTTAAACGTTACAAAGAAAATTTGTTTTTCTTTCTTTAATAAACTTCGAACTTCTCTATTTTTAAAATTTGAACTTCATAGTTTTTTTTGTGATTGCCTCTTTATTTTTCAATACCCATTGTGTGTGTTTTGCCGTAAGTGAACTTTTTTAACTATCCGCGGTATAGAATTCGAAATTTTTCATTTTTATTCTTTACTAACAAGGAAAATCTGAGTTTTTTATAAATATCGAGCTTCTCTATTTTGTAATTTGGACTTCTTGGTTTATTTCTTTTAGCATCGAAATATCCTACTTTTGTAATAAATATTGGACCGTTCGTTATTTAAATTTGAACTTCTAGAATTTTTCTGATTTTAGAAACGATGACAACCCTTTTTATGATTTTTAAACTTCTCTATTTTTAAAATTTGAACTTCTTGTTTTTCATTCTTTATTAATGAGGAAAATTTGGATTTTGTATAAACATTGAACTGCTTCTTCTTTTTTAATTTGGACTTCTTGGGGCTTTTTCAATTATTTATTTTTACGTGTAACCACTCATATGTACTTATTTGAACTTCAACGAAAACTCAATTGTTTTATAATAATCACAACAAACAGTAGCAATTACTTATTTGAACTTCTTGATTTATTATTTAGTAATGAAAAAAATTCTAGTGTTATAATAAACATCGAACCGCCCTATTATATAAATTTGAACTTCTATGTTTTCTAGTGTTGTAATAAACATCGAAACTGCACTCTGTGAAGAAGTTGGACTTCTCATACATCTCAGCTTGAACTTCACTCTGTTTTTCATGTGCTGTTTTTTGCTCGTAACTTCCCAACCACTTGTCGGAATTGAGCGAATGCTATATCGATGGAAAGCTGTTGAAAATGCGCAACTTCCACGTGTTGATCATTTTTTCATATTCGTGAAGTTTTAAGATATTTTTTTGAACACACAAAAACTTGTTTTTAACGGTATACATGAAACTTCTAAGCCATTGATCTGAATGAATCAAATAATATATCGTTGGAAAGCTTATGAATAGGAGAAACTTTTAAATGTGGATAGTTGTCACAAATTCGTTGCCGTTTGTGAGTAGTATTAAAAATGGCAAAAACATTGTTGTTTTTGCCTTTTTTATCATGTAATTGAATGACGGACTTCTCTCACTAGAAATTTTGAACCATTCAGGGAGAAGGACGTGAACTTCCTGCAACAACACTTTTAGGCTTTTAGTTTTGTTCCTTTATTCTCTTCGGAAACGAATTCCGTGTAGTAGTTGAACTGCTCGCGGTTTTGACGTTGAACTTCTGCCACGTACTTTTGTTCGTAATTTCTCACCCGTTCATCAGAGTTACACAAATGATATAGTTTTTAGAAACATGTTGAAAAGACACAACTTTTTCTACTATGGTCAAACTTTTATAACGAACAACATACTCCAATTTGTTTTAACCTTTTTTGGAATAGTGCATACGATATGCCCTTTGGAATAGATCATACGATATACCGTTTGGAAAGTTGTTGAATACATGGTAAACCTCTCTCACTAGAATTTTTAAACTTTCCCAGGTCGAGCTCCTGAACTTCTAGCAAGAAATTTTTAGACTTCGTCTTTTTATTCTATTTTGGTCATACGAAACACACACCATGCAGTACGTGAACTTCCGGATGTTATCACATTGAACATCCCTTTGGATTGAGAGAATTATTTTAAAACAAAAACAACATATTTTTATGTGTTTTGAACATCTAAATACACGATGAACCTCTCTCACAAGAATTTTTAAACTTTTCTTGGCGGAGCACTTGAACTTCTAGCAACCATTTTTTCTGTTTATGAGTTGTTTTCAAAAATGCAAAAAATGGTGGTGTGTTTTTTATTTTTTGAACATGCAAGTCCTAGGTTTTAATAAACTCCGGACTTCTGTGGTATTTCAATTTGAACTTCATATTTTTTTTGAGTAAAGAATTGTTTTTCATTTTTAAATAAACATAAAATTTGACTACTTTTTAAATTTGAACTTCATCATTAATAATTTAACAAAAACGGAAAATCCTAGATTTTTTAAATAAACGTCAATACTTTTTAAACTTTTTTTAGTTGTTCCTTTATTTTAATTTGAAGTTCTTCATTTTATTCTTTCGTAACGAGAAAAAAATCTGAGCTTTCTATATACTTTGAACTTCTCTAATTGTAATTTGAACTTCTTCGTTTAATTTAGGAAACTTGAATAAATCCTCCTTTCTATAAACATTTTGTTATTGAACAGTAAAAGTATTGCACATGAAACTTCCTTATATATTATTTTTGATTTTTTTTTGTTTCCTCCTCTAAAGCATCGGCGTTTTGTTCGTTGAACTTTTCATTGTTTCCCATTGCAAACATCTGTTATATTAATTTGAACTTCCCCGTGTTTTCTCTCAACGTGATGCACACTCTAAAACAAATTGTATGAACTTTCTACATTGATAGTAATTGAACTTCGAGTACATTTTTTAATAAAACACGTTTTATTAAGTGTAACTCTCTTTCATTGGATGAACTATCTCTTCTGTAGATATACATGAACTTATTTTCTTTCATTTTCACATGAATTGTCGGGCAAAAAATGGTAATGGCAGAACATAGTTATCTTGCTAGTTAGATGAAGCTGGGAATAGGTGTCACGAACACCAAAATAAAACGCTCTGAAGGACAATAACACACACACACACACACACACAAGGATAGCTGCACCGTAGGATTCAGAATGGTCCTCTGTATGTAGACATAAAGATGTTCAGAAAAATCCTTGGAACAGCCGCGTTCTGAAAATAGAACACTAAGCATTCAGGCATGGTGACAACAACATTAGTAACGATTTGACCAACAACATCATTTCTTTATTCAATCTCAATAATGAATGAGCGGTTTACACTGTTTATATTTTAGATTTTTGTAAAGATGTGCTAAGGGAGCAACTTCAAAGCAGCCATGTTCTGAAACTTTTTGTGTTCTTACTTAGTGGGGTTCAGAACCTGAACTTCAAAAACAATCGGTACTAGGTACATCCTAGCACACAAGCAGCTTACCCACTCCCGCGACATGTTCTCCATCACACTTTTATTTTCTACTCCCTCTCACGCAATTCCTCTCTCCATGTGAACACAAAAGCATCAGCTCCACTGAAATCAAATGGGCAGCTGAGAAAACTCGAGGAAGCATCAACTCCCCTATACGGCTACATATTAAATTTGGTATACATGAACTTCTGGCAAAGAATTTCCTGAAGTTCTTTAGCTTGGTAAAAAGATACTCATGCATAAATTTTAACTGAACATTTGAACACACGAGCTGAAGCCACGGAAAAACATCAACTGAACTTTTTCCACAACAACACAAATATGATTTTGGTACCAGCAGTTGTGTACACCCGCAAGGAGAGCTACACGGGGTGGCTGGAAGGCACTTGGTAGCAGAAGGGAGGCATGCGAGGGATGAGGCCGGCTGGGGCGGCGCATGGTGCCAGATAGTGGAGTTGAACGGCCCCAGACAGTGGAGTTGAACGGCACTAGGGGCGAGGCTGGTGCTTGGAGGTAGAAGGCGAAGGAATTTTCTGCTCCTGCTCCTTGTTGAGGAACAAGAAACCGACCTGTTTGTCGCTGCTTGACTTGACTGTTCCCGTCGGGAGGGCAGCGGGAGGAACCACGGCCATGCGGCGGCTCCGGTGGCGCGAGAGCTTGGCCCGGCCGCAATGACCACGACCACGCATGAGGTGGGTGGCTGTGCCACAGCGGCGTCTGCTGGAGGAACTCGACCGCAGCGACGACCGACGGCACGCTGGATGGCGGCGAGATCACGGATGCCGGCGTGCGGTTTGGCGGCTGGATCCTGGAAACCGGCGGCGCGCAGGGTGGCGGAGGGATCCCGAATTCGGCGACGCGCGGTTTGGCGGCTGGATCCTGGGGCGGCGGCCGCGTCTCCGGTTGGAGGGTTTGGTGGTTTGGCGGCTGGATCCTGGAGGCGGGCGTGGGGAGGTTGGGGGAAGGCAACGGAGAAGGTGGTGCTCGGGGTGATGGGGTGGGCCGGTGTGTGGTGTTTTTCATTTCTTGGGAGGATCTCGTCGCGTCCTTATAGGACGCGCTGTGATCAGAATAACTATTCTGATCCTAGGATCAGAATAGTGCCACCCTATATATATATACTGGGCCATTGTGAGTAAAGAAAATAAATTGTTGCCTCTATGCTTATATGGATATGTTTTCTCCCGTTGATATACACCATCCAATCGTTTGACATCAGTGTCAAGCAAGGACGAGCTCGGAACGGTGGCGTGAGGATGTGCTAGGGTAGATCCATTACTGACATGGCATTAAACATGCCATAAGTTGATGATGCTTCAACTGGGAACTGTGGTTTGCCTAATGTATCAAATATCAAATAAAAGAGTTGGACCAGTGAAATCTTGAACTATGTGTCATTTTTTTCGGCTGCAACGCACAGCCCTTTTGCTATTCTTATTTACATGTCAAAAGCAAAAACACAATTGACATCACGACAATTAGTCAGTATTTTTTCATGGTAGGTGTAGTATTGTATTCGTTCCATGGCTCCTACGGTTGAATTATGTGGAGAATTTTTTTTCTGATGAAACATTGACAACGCAGCTAGAAGAGGAAAGAGGAAAAGAAGAAAACATAGCTAGAATACATCGGTACGAAGCTATAGTGCAACGAAAAAATCAGACAGGCTCAGTGGATCTTGCAGGAATTTTTGTTGTGAAAAGTTATGTTTGGCAAAACCAACACGCAGAGAACAAATGTTCCCCGGATTACAGAATAAACGATTAAAAAGGAGATAATAGATGAATACTGCATACTGTATACGCTATAGCTAGGATCTATATGCCCGTCGTATCAAAAATTATTGATAGCAGGGGTCATCACTAGTCTCGAACGGTGATCACCCCTTTGGGTCCTGGGATCTTCAGGCACCGATAAGCATAATGCACGGCAGCCTTGAACTCGGCGAGAGCTGGGTATCCCAACATAGCATTGTAGGCTGTCTGTGCGTCGACCACGTCGAACACAATGTCTTCTGTCTGGAAATTCTCACGCGTCCCGAACGTCACCGGCAGCGTAATCTGTCCAATGGACGTGACCTGAAACCCGGGCACTGCCACGGACCGGGACGCCGGATGGATCTTGGACCGGGGGACCCCCATCACATCGAGCGCGCCGGTGAAGATGGTGTTCCGAGGACACCCTCCGTCAATGAGCACTCGGCAGACCTTCCACTTGCTGATTTTGATCATGACAACAATTGGGAGGCGATTGTCGAGGTCCTGCAAGTCGTCGGGGCGGTCGCGCTTGCCGAAAGAGATCTTGACCTTCTTCATCGCGATCGAATTGATCGACGCGCAAACCCTAGTGGCGATCTCTGAGGGTGTGGCGGCTGTGACTGTTGTGTTGGGCGGCCTGGTGAGTCCAGGGAGTCCCTAGAGGCGCCATATATATAACGGAGTTCGAGCCATATATCTCATCCTATCCGCATCCGACGTGGACTAGATCTACGCCCTGCGTTCGGAGTACCTACCGTATGTAATACGGAGTACATAGCTTAGCAAGCTCGATCAGTATCTCATTAACTATCTCTGTGATGATGCATCGTCTGCATCAAAGAAGCTTCACCGCAGAAAAAAAACAGAAAATTACAGTTTATCAAAAGTCTAGAGCTGGTTCCTAAAAAGATTTTGGGCCATTTCGTCCCTCAAATCACCGGGTACGTTTAATTTTTTTTAAGTTGGTTCTCAATTTCTGTCTTATAAATTTTAAAGTGGTACTAGCAAAAGGGCCGGTGCGTTGCAACTGGAGAAAAAAAAATCATAATCTTCAATGACCATGACGACATTTTGCTGCATCACTGAGATAACTATCACTCTCAATTGCGTGAAATCATGAAAAAAAAATTGAAATCATAAACATTTTTTTAAAGGCGTACACATATTGAAATCATGAATATTTTTCAAATTCGTGAACACTTATAGAAATTTTTGTACATTTTCTAAAATCAAGAACATTTTCGAATTCATGAACATTTGGTATTATTTGCAAACATTTTTAAAAAAAAATTGAATCAGCGTACATTTCAAGAATCGACGAACTTTTTCTGGAAATTGATGGAACAATTTTTAAAATTCGCGAACATTTTTTGAAATGTATGATCATTTTTTTAATCAGCGAACTTTTTATTAATGATTAACCTATTTTGTAAGTAACAAACAATTTTAAAATTTTAATGATATTTTTCCATTAATAAACATTTTTTGAAATGGAGAAATTTCATTTAAGTTCATTAACATTTTTTAATACACTAACTTTCTAAAAAATTATGAACATTTCTGATATTACCCCGACATTGTTTTTCAAAATTTCATACATTTTTTGAACAGGCAATTCTTTTTTACAAAACCATGAACATTTTTAAATCCACAAACATATTATGATTTATTAAATATTTTAGTTGAACATTCTCAATTTGTTTAATATTCGAAAATAAATTAAGTCCCCAATTATTTTACTGTAAAAAAAGAAAACAAAAAGTAAAATAAAAAATATAAAAACGAAATTTAAAAGACAGTGTGTCCCGACATGGGTCGGCCAAATGGACGCGCTACATCTTCTCTCAGCGCGCATAGCGCAGTATAGGAGGTTCCTATTGCATGGGCCGACCCAGGCGAGGGATTTCACTGTGTGAAATGTTTTTTATCACTTATAGGTGGCATGGGCTAGAAGAATAGCCCCTTTATTATTAAGTAGAGATAGAGCCTCCTCTTTTGTACTTAACAGATACACATCACAATATCTAGTGGAATCATCTATCAACGTCATGAAGATTTTTCCATCTTTACTCAATACACCATTCATCTCACAGAGATCAGAATGTATGAGTTCTAGTGACATCAAATGTCTCTCATCCGCAGCCTTGTCAGGCTTGCGAGGTTGATTTCTTTCCATACATGAATGTCACTTGGAACCTTTGGCTAAAGTGAAACTTGGGATTAAATTCAATTTTACTAGTCGCGTCATAACACCGAAACTAATGTGACAAAGATGTGAATGCCAAACTTCAGATTCATTAACACTCGAATGAATATTGTTCACGCCTTTTCCAACAAAAATCCATACTACGTAACCACTACTTTATCAGACTCGAAGACCAACTTAAACCCTTCTCTACATAGAAGGGAGTTAGTAACGAGATTCTTCTTGAGTGGCGGCGACATGCTGTAAGTTCTTCAGCTGCACGATCATCCCCGAAGTAAACTTCATATCGACCGTGCCAACACCATTTGCACCTGTGTCCACCCACCAATCAGTGGACTGGAAAACTGAAAATACATTAAATAAATCACCGTACCCAGATGCACCACTCTCATTGTTGCTCGCAATCATATTGGCAGACTGGAAGTCTTGCCATGGCTTCTTGTACTTGTTCGGACACTTGTTGGCCAAATTTTCCTCCAAACTACAAGTGAAGCAACCATCTCCCTTCTTGTTCTTCGTGAAGGTCTTCGTACCCTTCTTCTTAAAGTTGGTATTCTTTTGGACATAATTCTTTCCCTTGGGCTTGTGGGAATTGAAGTTACTCTGATGTACCATATTCATGACAAAAAGTTCCTTCAACCCATTTTCCGTGCGAGTCCTTTTCTTTCGAATTCTGCGCAACACTCATATGGACAATGACATCCTCTACATAGAATTCACCTCTCTGATGTTTCGGAGTAGTAGCAAAGTTTCTCCAGGAATTAGGGAGCTTAGAGATGATGCACCCCACGACAAATGTGCCCAGTAAATCGCCCTTAAGAAGCTCAAGCTCCTTAGCGAAGCACTGTAGCTCATGAGTCTGTTCCAATACAGAATGGTTCTCGACCATTTTGTAATCGTGGAACGGCTAGATGACATACATCTCGCTCCTAGCATCAGTGACACTGAATTTAGATTTGAACGCCTCCCACAAGTCCTTGGCGACGTGCATATGTAAAGACGCGTCAATCAACTTATCTCCTAGCAGGCTCAGAACTGCTTCAACAAAGACAACGGTGGCCTCCTTGAACGCCTTCTCCTTTTTAGAAGCAATCGCTACGGGAGTAGCACCGACGACCCAGAACATGTTCATAGACATGAGCCATAAGATGGTTTTGGTTTGCCAACACTTAAATTACGTCCCTGTAAACGGGGCCGGTTTCAGTGTAGAAGAAAAACCTTGAAACGAAAATTGCATGCATAAATTAGTTCTTTTGATTGCTGACTATATTAACAAATTCTTGGTTACTTTAGTCCAGGAAATAATCATGAACATAACATTAACGAGATTCAACACATGCAAATATTTGATCACACAAGCACATACTACGCTAACAGCAAATACATCTATGTATAAAACTAGCATTGCTACGACCAAAATAAACATGAACGGGATAAACGAGTTATACCCTCCAGTAGGCCAGTTGGTCGTACCTGTAGTAGCAGCGACGGCAGCCTCCTCGATCGCCTTCTGGTCAGCAGTAGCCTTCTCTGCGTTGATGGACATGTTGATGATGAAGGTGATGCGGACATAGACTACGTAGTGGATGCAGACGAACAGACGCGAGCGGGTTTCAGAGGCATGCTCTCCCGTCAACTGTGTACGCCATGAACGTGATGGGATCACTGGCGGCAGCAACAGCAAAAGGAATGACAAGGGGCGATACGCGTGGAGGCAAAGCAGATGCGATATGTTCTTCTGGTGACAACTAGGGTAGTCGACGCCTCCACTATATAGGCTCGGTAGGGTAGGAGGATGTGGGCTGGACCCACGTCCGAGTCGGTGATAGCCCACGATCCGACGACCCGTGACTCTTCTATTAGGGACTCTCTGTTCCTGGCCGGCAAAAATAAGCGCGTAGGTGTGAGAGCTCGGCTCAATCCCGCAACCCGCAGCTTCTCATGACAAGGCGTGGCGTGGCAAGGTGGGCGGCAAAGGAGGAGGGCACAGGAACCACTTCTCTTCTCAAGCTCCAATAGCATGTGGAAGAGAATCCCTTATAAGGAGGTCCAACTCCTTCTCCACTAGTGGGTTGGGGCTAAACTTCCCACCACCCCCTTGTCATGACTCCTACATGGGCCCTTAGAGATTTTTCTAAAATTGTTGGATGGGACCCATATTCCAACAATCCCCACCAGATCTCAAGGGCCCATTATGTCCTTTGTTCCAATCACTTCTTCGATATACCAGTATTTCAGTGAAGACATGTTAAGGTTGAACTTCACCTAGAGCAAGTAGCTACACTCCTTCATAACTGGACAATCACTAGTGCAGCCGCGTGCTATACAAACGGTTTTTAACCCCTTTTCGCGACGCAGTTCTAAACCGTCCCCTTGCATGTGTGGGCGATAGGGGGGGGGGGCTATCCCACATGACAAAGATAAATCGTCGGTGATGCCTCCGTCCGGTAACACACGCCAGTCAAAAATAGGGCATGTGCGGTTGGGAGGACCATCACAACAGACATACTGAAGTCGTGTGAGATGTGCTTTGCATCCCACACAGGGAATCCCAAAGATACGTCTCTGTTTGTATTGCACATCACACGCAATTTTCTGCATCACATCGTTTGTGATAGGGCTGATCATCACACACGATAGTCATAATTCTGTCGATTGTGTTATTGAATACATCACTCACGGTTCCTAGAAGAAACTGTTTGGCATTGGGCTGTCCACCACACACACTTGTTATGCGAAAACGTTTGTGATAGGCTGGCCTAACGCACACAGTTGTCGACCGAAAGTCGTGTGTGATTTTTCACTGATCCAACACGCTAACTTTCTACAAACCGTGTGGGTTTGTTGAGGTCATCACCCACGGTGTTGTCTTAGAAACCATCTGCAATAGAAACCACAATTATCATCCTAATTGCTCTATTATTTATAATCCATTTAGTAATCAAATTAACATTTCATATCAAGCACATAGTATATTTCTTATTCGTATTACGGCAACCAGGATTTCATAATTGAATTACATCAGGGTACAACATCATATAGGCATATACTACCTAGCTACCCAATTGCACAGCAAGACAAAGTTTCAAATGCAACATCTAAAACCTTAGGAAATCAAGTATCATCATAGACGGTAAATAGACAGATGAGTCTCGTCTAGAAAACTGTTGAAGCGGAAGGCGTATATTGAGCCTTCAGTGATGTTGAAGGTCCTTGTAACTTTAGGCCAGTGCCTGTGGATGATTGTCCGCCCATCCTTCGTCCTCTTGAGGATGACTTCAAGATTATACCATGTGTGTTGTATGAATACCTTCCTCGCCTCTTGACCATATAGGTGGTTTGAGACGTAATCATCGATGAACTGCCTTGAAAAGGACTGGAAACAAACATATGCATAAATATCTTTTCTAAAATTTCAAATGGCGCAAAGAGAAAAGGACAAGGTGAAAGAGATGGTACCATCCTATAGTTGACTGATGTCTTCTTCATTGTGCGGGCAAACATCTTGTTGTCCTTCGTAGCTAGTTTCTTTATCTTAAAAATCTTTCTGAGTTTCTTGATTTGACTAATATTCAAGGACACCTCATTTCCCCACATGCAAAAGGGTCGAACAGTGGGTCTAAACCTCTTACAGCAGGACCTACATGTGCAAGAACAAAGTATTAAAAACTTAATATTAGAATGGTTCCTGCAATTGCACAATAATGTGTTATTAATTAGCCAAAAGACCATGGATGTGCAAACCTCGATGGTAGACTTCATTCTCTCCCATTGTTTCCCCCTGCAACATATTTAAGATAATATTGATCAGGTATAAGTGATATTTGGCATACTATCAATGAATTATGTTAATGAAAAATAAACACATTGCAGATCCAACAGATTAATTCGAGCCACATGGAAAAGCCAGTTATCTAAACCAAGTGTGCTAAGAACTAGGAAATATAGCAATTGTATATGTTTCACGTGTATTTAGTACATCTAAATTCGATTTATTTCTCACTTGCATAACAATACAAAATTGTACCAACAACAATCGAACATCACATTGCAGAATTGAACTAAATAATTAAATGATCACCACAACAAATGAACGAAACAGTGAACTAAGTACCACAATGCACAATAGAACATATACTAGAAGGTCAGATTGCAAGTAGCATTACATTGGGCATTTCACTGCAATTTCTAAATGAAAGGTAGGAGCAGCACATGCAATAGGTAAATCAAACATGCTTAACCGGCGTAGCTAGCTGAACATAGGTCCTAAGTGATAAAGCTAAGAAAAACAAGCTATTCCTCATCGTCGGAGATATCGATAACGATGGACTACTTCAACTTGGAAGAGGGCGAGGCTTCCACAACGTGGGCGCACCCCTCGTAGTGGTGAGTGGCCTTATCCTGCCCCGGCACCAACATGCCGGCTCTGGAGCCGAGGTAAGCACGGGCAGGTAAGCATGGGCACACTGAGAAAACACATTGTAGTCTTCGTCAAATGCACCGGCGGTGCCCTCGAGAAAAGACCATGAGCTGTCGTTTATAGCAGCCAACCGTGTGGCGGCGTCCGCACACGAGGCGTCGACAGTGGCCTCGACGACAAGGTGCTCGTACAAGATCTGGGGGTTGGCACGCATAGCAGCCATCGTTGCCTCATCCATGCGTGCAGCCACGATTTGTTGCATGATTATTATAGCTTCGTAAATCTCTCCGACCTATTGAAATAGTTTGGCTAACTAGATTGATATTTCTTCAGTAAGAGGGGTGCGTTGTAGTGGGTTCAACCTGACGAGTTTCTATATCCCAGTAACAAAGCAGGGGACAAGATACGTCTTTGTGTTGCTGCCACTAAGGATAAAACGATGGGGTTAATTCATATTTATTGAATTCTCTTTGTCTACATCATGTCATTGTTCTCCAAGCATTACTTTGTTTTACTTAATACTCTAGATGCATGCTGGATAGCGGTCGATGGGTGGAGTAATAGTAATAGGTGCAGGCAGGAGTCGAACTATTTGCTTATGGACATGATGCCTATATACACATGATCATTGTCGTGGATAAATATTGCATAACTATGTGCTTTTCTATCAATTGCCCAACAGTAATTTCTTTACCCACCGTATGCCTACTATATGAGAGAAGCCACTAGAGAACACTACGGCCCCCGGGTCTATTCACTTATAAATTTAAAAAAGCCTTCAATACCTTGCTGCCATTTATTTGTTTTTATTTTATTTTGCAATTTATAATATTCAACTATCATCTATATACTTCACTAGCTTGCAAATAACGAGTCCAAGGGGATTGACAACCCTCTTGCCCGCGTTGGGTGCAAGTGTTTGCTTCTTTGTGTGCAATCGCTGAAGATGAGGGTTGCGTGCTACTCCTATTTGTTAGATAAACATTGGTTCTCTACTGAGGGAAATACTTATCTATACTGTGCTGCATCACCAATTCCTCTTCACGGAAAACCCAACGCAGATCACAAGTATCAGGAAGGATTTATGGTGTCGTCCTGGAGTATCACCAACCTACTATCAAGTAACTTCACACAAATTATCAATCACTTGTTCTTCTTTTTATTTGTTTTTATATTTTATTTTCTTGTTTCGTTTGCTTGAAGTTGCTATCATGTCTGAGTTTGAAACTAGTGATACTTCCGCCTCTAGTGCGGAAGCTTTAGAACATTCAACTTCACCTCTCAATGATAATGCTAAAAGAAATTTTGATGAAGTTTCTAAGGAAAAAACTTGATAACCTTGCGGATGATGATCCTTCTAAAGTAGAACCTATTATGCAAACAAAGAAATTCTGTATTGGTAGTGGTAATATTATTGGGAAAAGTGTGATCCAAGACTTTTTCACTTGTGCTGGCTCTTTACCCATGATAGGAGGATCTATTCTTGCTAGAACCACTGGTTATGCGGATGCCATATCTTTGCTCATAGTTGAATTGAAAAGACAATTCGTTCATATGCATCCCTCTATACAATGGTTGTTTCTGGAGTTCTCTAATATTCAACATGCTCCTACTAAACGGTTGGCTACAATATTTCTAGTTCATGAATTTAATCACATTGTGCAGCAAGCAAGAGAAATATTTGCTCATCATAGGATCAATGGTGAGTGCCCACCAATAGAGGGAATCCTATATGAGTTGGAAGAAATAAGGAGATTAAGATCAACGGACTATGTTGCTTATAATGAAAGCCTTAGGAAAAAGGTTCCACCTAATGTCTTGATTGATAAGATTTCCAAATGCAATGACCAAATTATTGTTACAAATATTGGATTGGATTATGATCTTGAGAGGAAATTAAGGAAATATCTTTATCGGAACCTATACAATGAAGAATTTACTATAACTTATGATAAGTCTAAGGAGGAGCCTCCTTCTCCTCTGGGGATAGATATCTCACGGATCCTTGTGTTGTGAAGTTTAGTCCCTTCAACTATTTTTTCTTGCCCATTAGAATACTTGCTGCTGAGAGAAGGGAATATGATTATAGCATGATCAATATTTCTCATGATTA
This sequence comes from Elymus sibiricus, assembly GCA_039707655.1. Taxonomy (NCBI): domain Eukaryota; kingdom Viridiplantae; phylum Streptophyta; class Magnoliopsida; order Poales; family Poaceae; genus Elymus; species Elymus sibiricus. The sequence continues at coordinate 530,173,114 of CM077675.1, forward strand.
TGACTACACTTGAAACTATGCAATATGCCTAGCAAGGGGCATAAAACAATAGCGCTAGTTGGGAGGCAACCCAATAGTTATCTATATTTTGCTTTTTTACTTTATGTTTTTATAACATGATTATTTACTCTGTAATGATTGTATTTTTATGTTTAAATTAGTGTTTGTGCCAAGTAAAGCCTTTGGGATGACTCACAAGATAAGTAGAATTGATACGGTGCAAAAACAGAAACTTTAGCGTCCAGTGCAGAATTTCTATGATTTTACTGGAACGTCTTATTCATCTGAGTTTTCTACAAAGTATTTCTATACAAATTCTTCAGGTTTTCCTAATTTTTCAGAATTTTTAGAGTTACATAAGTATAGGTAATCTACAGGTCTTTATAGACTGTTCTGTTTTAGACAGATTATGTTTTCGCTTGCATGTTTTGCTTGTTTTGATGATGCTATGGATTGTATCGGGGGTATAAGACATGGAGAAGTTAGAATACAGTACCTTATGAAATAATAATAAAAAAAACAATTTATAACAGTACCTAAAGTATTTGATATGTTTTCTATACTAATGGATCTCACGAAGGTTTTATTGAGTTTTGTGTGCTGATGTTTTCAAGTTTTGGGTGTTATCACGATGGTGAAGGAATAAGGAGCGGAAAGATCCTAAGCTTGGGGATGCCCAAGGCACCCCAAGGTAATATTCAAGGATGACTCAAGTGTCTAAGCTTGGGGATGCCCCGGAAGGCATCCCCTCTTTCGTCTGAATCCATTGGTATGTCACTTGGAGCTATATTTGTATTCATCACATGATATGAGTTTTGCTTGGAGCGTCGTTTGCTTTAGTTTTCTGTTTGTTTTTTATTTTCCACAATCATTGTTTGCTGGACAGACCCACTTGAGAGAGACACAAGATCACCATGATTTGTTAGAATACTCTTTGTGCTTCACTTATATCTGTTGAGCTTCGCGGTTGCTCTAGTACTTTACTTATGTCTTTTAGAGCACGGTGGCATATAGATTTTATAGACATAATTGCAGTATCGTTCTTCACTTATATTTCTTTGAGAGTTAATAAATAGTGACAGTAATTTGCATGGGTTATAATACTAGTCCAACAATAATAGTTATCCAACGAGTTATAATCAAAACCACATGTAGCACATAAAAGAGAAATTATGGGTTAATGATATTGATGTGGTAATATGAAAGGGCATGAGTGCATGATCATTGGTTAGTAAAAGTATTGAGAATTAGAGGTTAACTTGTTGTGCATCTAAATATTTTTATAGCATGGTGATGATGTGTGAGCATACTTATTCCTCGTTGAAATCCTAGTGCTGTTTAAGTCGAAAGCGCGTGATGGTTAACACCTCCCAACCTCCTCCCTAGGGGCATGCCAGTAGTACTTTGCTTCGAGAGAGCTAATAAAATCTTGCAACAAGTATGTGAGTTCTTTATGACTAATGTGAATCCATGGATGTACGCAATCTCACCACCTCATATCTGCTAGCCTCTTCGGTACCGTGCATTGCCCATTCTCACCTCGAGGATCGGTGCAACCTTCGCCGGTGCATCCAAACCCCGTGACATGATACGCTCTGTTGCACATAAGCCTTATTATATCTTCCTCAAAACAGCCACCATACCTACCTATAATGGCATTTCCATAGCCATTCCGAGATATAGTGCCATGCAACTTCCACCGTTACATCATATGAGTAGTACACTCATTGTCATATTGATTTGCATGATCGTAAGATAGCTAGCGTGATATTTCTATGGCTTGTCCATTTTTTGATATCCTTCGCTACGCTAGATCATTGCACATCCTGGTACACTGCCAGAGGCATTCATATAGATTCATATTATAATTTTTCATGTTGAGTTGTAAGTAAATAAAAGTGTGATGATTATCATTATTAGGGCACTATCTCAGTGAGGAAAGGTTGACGGAGACAATGGTTCCCCCATAAGTCAGGATGAGACTCTGGACGAAAAATAAAAGAAAGATAAAGAAAGAAAAAAGGAAAAAAAAGAAAGAAAGAAAGAAAAAGAAAAAAAAAGAGGAAAATAAAAAAGGAAAAGGAAAGAATAAAAGGGAAATAAATGAGAGAAAAGAGAGAAGGGACAGTGCTACTACCTCTTTTTCCATACTTGTGCCTCAAAGTGGCACCATGTTCTTCATATAGGGAGTCTCTTGTTTTGTCACTTTCATATGCTAGTAGGAATTTTTCATTATAGAACTTGGCTTGTATATTCCGATGACAAGCTTCCTCAAATGTTCGAGGTCTTCATGAGCAAGCAAGTTGGATGCACACCCACTTAGCTTCATTTGAGCTTTCATACACTTATAGCTCTAGTGGATCCGTTGCATGGCAATCCCTACTCCTCGCATTGATATCTATTGATGGGCATCTCCATAGCCCGTTTATACACCTAGTTGATGCGAGACCTTCTTCTCCACTTTTACCCCTTTGAAACCTACCACCATATTCTATTCCACCTTATGCTATATACATGGTTCACGCTCATATAGTGTGTAAGTAATAAAAAGCTGAAGCGCATTAAGAAGTATGACCCAATTGCCTAACTTGGGACCGTGGTGCTTGACATTTGTATTTATGTGGTGAAGACGAAGCCATGCTATTCTAATATGATAAAATGAATATGGGGTGAACATTCTTTAAGGATCGTATATTTTGAAACTTTATGATTATGTTGCTTATGTTTATAAGTATTACTATGTTAATGTTTGTTAATTCATCGTTTCTCAATTATCATACCTGCAATAGATTACATGTTGGGTAGCATGTCACATCAAAAATTCTATTTTTATCATTTACCTACTCGAGGACGAGCAACAATTAAGCTTGGGGATGCTTGATACGTCTCCAACGTATCTATAATTTTTTATTGTTCCATGCTATAATATTATCATTCTAGGATGCTTTTTGGGTGATTATTTACCAATTCATATTATTTTTTAGCACTAACCTATTAACCCAGTGCCCAGTGCCAGTTGCTGTTTTCTGCATGTTTTTGACTTTTCAGGTTTACAGTACCAAACGAAGTCCAATTGTCCCGAAACTTTTTTATGATTTTTTATTGACCGAAAGAAGACTTGGAAGCTTCGGGAGGAGATCGAAGGCTGCACGAGGGAGGCATCACATAACATGGTGCTCCTAGGGGGTGGTCGCGCCCTGTTGTGTGCTGGCCCCCTCGGGTGGCCCCCGATGCCCCTCTCTGGCCTATAAATTCTCATTAATCCCAAAAACTGTAGAGAGCCTCCTGAATTACTTTTTCCGCCACCGCAGGTTTTTGTTCCGTTGTGTGCCCATCTGGAGCCCTGTTCCGGTGCCCTATCGGAGGGGGGGTCGATCACGGAGGGCCCCTACATCAACCTTTTTGCTCCCATTGGTCCGTAGTTAGTACCTAGATCTCTCTCTCTCTCTCTCTCTCTCTCTTCATCTTCAATACAAAGTTCACCGCATCTTTGCGGTGATCTATTCGATGTAATCACTTTGTGCGATGCGTTTGTTGGGATCCGATGAATTGTGGGTTTATGTTCAGATTATTCATGAAAAATATTTGAATCTTCTTTGATTTCTATTATGATTCTTATTTGCATGATTATTATAGCTTCGTAAATCTCTCCGATCTATTGAAATAGTTTGGCCACCTAGATTGATATTTCTTCAGTAAAAGGGGTGCGTTGTAGTGGGTTCAACCTGACGGGTTTCTATATCCCAATGACAAAGTAGGGGACAAGATACGTCTTGGTGTTGCTACCACTAAGGATAAAACGATGGGGTTAATTCGTATTGATTGAATTCTCTTTGTATACATCATGTCATTGTTCTCCAAGCATTACTCTGTTTTACTTAATACTCTAGATGCATGCTGGTAGCGGTCGATGAGTGGAGTAATAGTAATAGGTGCAGGCAGGAGTCGGCCTATTTGCTTATGGAACTGATGCCTATATACACATGATCATTACCATGAATAAATATTGCATAACTATGCATTTTTCTATCAATTGCCCAACAGTAATTTGTTTACCCACCGTATGCCTACTATATGAGAGAAGCCACTAGAGAACACTACGGCCCCGGGTCTATTCATTTATAAATTTACAAAAGCCTTCAATACCTTGTTGTCATTTACTTGTTTTTATTTTATTTTGCAATTTATAATATTCAACTATCATCTATATACTTCAATAGCTTCCAAATAACGAGTCCAAGGGGACTGAAAACCCTCTTGCCCGCGTTGGGTGCAAGTGTTTGCTTCTTTGTGTGCAGTTTCTGAAGACGGGGGTTGTGTGCTACTTCTACTGGTTCGATAAACCTTGGTTCTCTAATGAGGGAAATAATTATCTATACTGTGTTGCATCACCCGTTCCTCTTCAGGGAAAACCCAACGTAGATCACAAGTATCACCTACTTGACGAGTTCTGGGCAAGGGATTGATGTAGATCGCAACCGCCATCGTGCCTAGGCAAAGAATACGAAACTGGTGTATGAAGAACATGAAGGAGCGATCGGTCTCTGGAGGACTCGTTCGGTCGAGTCATTGTCCACACCAGACGCAAAAGCCTGCTGCATGCGATGCATCGCGATGGGCGCAAGGCTGGACTGCCAGTACTTAGAAATTTGGGGGCCCTAGAATTTGGGGGCCTTGTGCCATATGCACTAGTTGTACACCTATGGGCCTGAGCCTGTTTTGTACGGATATAGGGAATCGGATATGAGATATACGAATGTGGAAGGTGCGATTTGAGGATTGACTGGACAGTGCCCACGCGTTTGAGGGGCTGGATTTGCCGATTTTCATGGCCGAGGAAGTTCTCTCCTTTCCAAACGATCGGTGGTCCAAATCATGCTCCACATGACAAGCCATATGAAGAATCTTTATTTAAGAGGCGACATATTCTTGCATAGGTGAGTGGCGTAATCTACAAATTCTATGTTGGAAATAAGTCTTTGTGTGCCAAATTTACCGACTAGATCCATTAGCAGTGAGTCAATATTCAATATTGTTCGTGATTTGGTGCACTCGCTCAACCAAGAGAAGAAAAAAAACATGCACTATCTCCCTTTGCATATTACCATTGAGCCAAAGATTATACCACAATCTCGCAATTGTGTCATTGTCAATAATGCCATCTATAGCAGCTTAGGAAAATCTATGGTAGTTGTCGCAATAAACAAAGGGAAGCTAGTCCACGCTCAAAACCTTCCCAAACACTCATTCATCCAGCACCGTTGCATGAGCAACTCAAGGTTTAGGATTTGAAGATTATGAATTCTGAGACCTTTAAATTTTGCAAGCTTGTATACCTTTTCCCTCATTGCATAACAGTGGGCCCCTTTTGCTTCACCTCACCAAAGGAAAGCTCTGGATTTCTTTCGCGGCACTTGAAGACCCATCATGAGAGTTCCACGATATCACGTCATTAATCACAAGGACTAACATGGCCTCATTGATGAGTAGAATTATTCCATTTGCATATAGCATAAATGTATGCCAAGTGGACAAACTCTCAGCTACCTTCTCAATCAAATTTTCAAGGTCTATTTGGATACCGAAGTGCAGATTAGAGGAAGTCCCAAATATGTGCACGGGAAAGTCTTGATATGGCACAAGAAGTGTTCGCCATGTCTTACTGGTCAATCCCATCACACCTAATAGGTGCAAAAGCACTTTTGTGCAGACTGGCTACCAAGCCCATGGCTTGACCGAATAGGTCGAGGAGTTCATGAGTCGCTGTCAGCTAGCTCTCTCTCCATAGGTTTGATGAATAATTTTGTATCATTCGTGAACAAAGACAACTTGTGTGCACACCCTAATTAGATAAGCTATCATATATTACTACACTTTTAGTTTTGTCAATGATCACACTAAGAACACCCATCACTAGTACGCAAAGCAATGGTGATAAGGGATCACACCGTCTTATAACGCAAGCATGCTAATCAAATGAATAACTACAAAGATATGATAAAAGGATGAACTCTTCCCGGGACTACCTATCTATGCTGGAAATGTAGCAATCTTCAGGCACCAGCAGCCAAATCTATAAAGATGCTCCGGAGATTTCAAATCCGAGTTGGAGCTTGTGTTCCATAGAGCTCGATGTACGAGCAATGCACATTTTGAGACATGGGTGGAAAGATTTTTATAACTAAACGATACCCCGCACATTGTTGTGGGGATTGTTATTTATATATTAGATGAAGTAGGAACATGAATATCTGATTATTGTATAGATGTATTTTTGGAACATAAGTAGGATAATAGTTTTCACATGCAAGGTTGCATGTTGTAGTCGATCTTTTTCCGTGCATGTTATCATGTTGAGGCGGTCCTTTTTCCCATGTATGATTGTATGATGAGGTGGCATAGTTGCATGCTGACATAAATTCAAGTAGTGCGAACAACCATATCTATATAGATGCTGCCAGGACTTCAAATCCGAGATCGAGCTTGTGCTCCATAGAACTCAACATAAGAGTTATCTACATTTTGAGGCTTAAGTGGAAATATTTGTATAATTATACTAGCTAGCTAGTTTTTCCTTTTTTTTATTCCCTCCTTTTACATATGTATCACAAAGAAAATGAAAATAAATAAACATATGTAGTATACAATAGTGTTCTCGCTCGTAGAAAACTTCACTTTGTAATTCAACAACGTTGAGTACCACTAAGATTTCTCCTCTCTTTATATAATTATGATTTCCCCTCTCTTTCTATAATAATGAAAAACTAGTTCTGATGGATTATTTGTATTTTAAAAGTGACAACCGCAAAACAATTAGTGACGCCTACCAAACATTGAGGGCCGCAAAATCACCCGTTAGTGGTAGGAAATTAAACCTGCATTTTGTGAGTATTAAGATGGTTCGACGATGTGTTACGTACCAGTCCGTCGTGGATGAAGTGTTAGTTACAGGCCACTCTCTAGTAGTACATGATATTACGCCATCCAGTCTAAGCTAGGTTTATAATAAGTGTGAGGTGAGTTTAATATTTGAAGTGCTTTTATATGTTGGCACCAGTGGTGTATCTTCTTAAGTATGATGTGCATCTAGTCTAAACATTATCTATCTCAGCTTTATGTTATGTTAAATAAGAAGGTCATGTTGCATCATAAAAATTAATACTTGATCATTGAAATTATGACATGTGAAAGTCCCAGACTAGGTCTTTCTTTTTTATGTCATTAGCCATATACATGTGGTGTTAACTAATGACAATATATCTTGTCACCATGACTATTCTTAGATTAGTTATTTACCAAATCTCAAGCATGCCATCCACCAAAAAGAATCATGTTTATGGTAAGTTATATGCCAGTTCTAGATTTAGGTTGTTCTTCTATAAAAGTGGCTACGTGTGTTGATTAACTGATATCTTCTATGAGATTGTCATTGTGTCCTTGCAAGTTTGTTGTGATTGCAATGATTAATGACACATTTTAAAATTAAGTTAATTTACAACATATTCATGGAGAGAACTAGATCCACAGTACTTTTGAATGTTGTTAATGGTGGATATGTGGTATCAATGGATCAATAGGTGGCCACCATCTCTTCACATGTCTACTATGGTTCAAATTTATTTATAAGGCATATTCACGTCTATTAAGAAAACCTCGATTTCTCATATTCATATATGAGGTGCAGTTGTTGTTCTTGGTAGTGTTATGCAATCAGAAAAAGTAATGGACTCTAGTCTCTTGAGTTGAAATTTAGACTTGTGCTATCTTGTAATTTATTTAATAAGCATGGCTCATGTTTTTAGATGACACACTAATTTTTACCTCACAATATTCTAAGAGGTGCATTGTTGTAAATACATGTTCCACTTCCTTCATCCGTAAGATGACAATAATCTAAACAATAACAAAATTGTAGGCACTAAGAGTAAAATATGTGTAAAGATTATAATGATGAAAAAACATCATGGACCAAGACCTGAAACACTAAACATGCATATTTTTTCCAAAGAGCATAATTAAGAAAATAGTCCAAATGATAATGAATTTGGAAAAATATATTTTATTTCAATATAGCTCTTAAATGGAATCCCTAACAAGTATCTATGAAAGCTCTCCATAGTCTATAAGACCATCAATATCGTTTCCAGTGGAAGAGGGCGGCACATCAACCCATCCACCATTTACCATGGAAGACTGTCCTAGATCAGGACCACTACAACCGAAGTAAGCATCCATCCCTAAGAAACTATTGTAGCACAACTGATCTGATAGAGCATAATCCCATTGTTCAATGTTAAATGGGTCATCAATAGGAAAAGCATTGCTACTCGAGTACCCCAATAGTGGAGAGGCCTCCAAATTCTGCCCAGATGTTGAGTCATGGTTTGCATCATTTTGTTGTGGTTGCACTATGTTGCAAGGACTTTCATAGTTCTGAACATGCAACTCCTCTGGTCGAGTTTGCTCATGTACCTGATTTGGTATCGGTTGGACATGGGAAGCCAAGTGGGGAGCCAAAGATGGTGGTGCAGAATGGAACATTTGTGGTACGTCCATAGGAAAAAGTGGTGCCGAAGCTTGTTCTGGTTGTGATGGTAGTGGATCTGAAGGTAGCTGGATTTGTGAGAGATTGTGAGGCCATGAGGACTGCACTAGTGAATGGGTAGTACCCAAATTATCGGCTGACAAAACACTTGGTAGTTGTAGATCTTGTGCCACACATGTGGCACCGGTCATGGCTTCACAACCACGCAATGGAGGTAGCCGGCATCTAATGTCTTTTTGAACCCGAGAGAGCTCACTGAAGAGTTTGTTAAGATCTTCAAGACTGAGATCTTGTTCCTTCGTGAAGACAAGATTTGCCACCATACCTGGATTCTCTTCTTTGATATTCTTCATACGAAGGATGGAAAGTTGGTTTCTGTCTTCCTCGGTCATGTTATCCAAGTCCAACTGAGCAACCTCATTTTGTAGGCTCCCAATCCTAGCAGTGGTTGCCTCGTCGGCGGAGGGAACTGCTGGTGGGGCTCCAAATAGGTAAGCATCAACAATGGGATCGGCCAATGGCGTCCCAAATGAGTGCATCTTTCCATTGTTTGCCTCTAGGACGACTGCAACCCTAGCCCTAGTGAGGGCTGAGATGTCAGTCGCCCTCTTGAACAAACCGGCACGTCGCTTGTAGAAGGTGAGATCACGGTCTTTGTCATTATGGATGTATGCCACACCCGACCGCCGCTCTTTCCTCGGCATAGTAATGTGGACAAAGAGGAAGAAACTTACTACTACAAATAGGAAGCACAAGGATCTACAAAAAACTGGAGATTTACAAGTACTGTTGGCTAACCACATATTGGTGTAGGATATGAGAAGATGTACTCCCCTTATATAGAATCAAAAGGGTTGTGGGAGAGTCCTATACTATAATAATACCATGTAAATCTTTAGTAAAAATTAACATACATAACTCATAAAAGGTGCTAGTTTATGGATACTATTAACTATCATCCAAATATACATATGTGAGTGCACTCACATCCTTCTTTGCAACCACTCATATGTATTTATTGTTATGTAAGTATTCACATCCATATATAGAACTATTAACACTTCTAAAAATAGAAACATTAAATGATTGCCATTTGAGCACATCCCTATCCTTATCTAGAAGTATTAATGGGAGTTAAACCCAACTAAGTTTTACTGTAATATACAAAATAATTGTGGTCAAACTTATTTGGTTGTTAATTGCGTCCAAATCCTTTGTTGATCACATTGATTACATCCTAATATATCAGTGATAACATTGATTACATCCATATCCTGTACTAGGAACTATCTAATCTAGAAGTGGTAGTCCTTTAATCCATAATATGCCATTATAACATGGGCCTTGCTTTGGGCCTTAACTTAGAAATTGAGATACCAACTAGGAAATATACACTAAGAGCAACTACAAAATACCGGGACATTTGGTAAGTCATGGTACAACACATATGTTACTCTGAGCATCGACCTGCCTCCTTGGTAAGCCTAGTTCCTGTGGAAGATGTGTTTTTATTTGTTACACATGTATATCTTGGGCCCTACTTTATTATGGCCCACAAATAATATGTACAAGGCTTTTTCTAGAAGGAGCCAACACAACCTAATCTATTATATATTAAAAGTAATTGACGGGCTCACCAGAAAGGCATAAAAATGCTAGAGAATCCCTAAAAAAAACAAAAACATCCGACCGTCTATTTAATAGGCTGAAATTTTATAACCATTAGATTAGTTTTAAGTGAAATAATTACCCACCGTTACCATTATAAGAAGAACAAAAGATGTTTCATCCAACTTATTAGGACGTGGGTGGGTGCCAACTTATTAGGACATGGGTTGATGCCATATTATAATGAGAAAAAGTTATGCTCCCATAGTACAAAAAGGACAGCTCACACATGAACACAGTGGCAGCAATGTTCATGTAAAATTGACGGGCTCACCAGAAAAAAATCTAGAAAATCTCTCAAATATCAAAAACATCCAACCGTCTATTTAATAGGCTGAAATATTATAATCATTAGATTAGTTTTAAGTGAAATATCTACACACCGTTGCCATTATAAGAAGAAAAAATATTTTATCCAACTTATTAGGACGTGGGATGATGCCATATTATAATGGAAAAAAGATTATGTTCCTGTAGTACAAAAAGGACTACTCACACATGAACACAGTGGCAGCAATGTTCATATAATGATCTATGTGATGAATTCCCCCTTGGCAACGTACTTGAAAAGGCCTTCGGATTGGATTTTCACGGAGCAGAGAGGTGGGCAGCGCAAAATTCGTCTGTTAATATTTCTGAGGTTTTCGGGAGTATATAAAGGCGGCGGAAGAAAGATACAATGGAGGCGACCTCTATGGGGGCCATGGTCCTCCTTGGATGCTCATGCTGACATGTGGCATGTGGCCCTCAAGGGGCAGGTGGGTCCAAGTCCCTCCGGCTTCATTTCTTCATGTAACTTAGTATTATTATTTTTCTGGTTTTTCGGTCCCCAAAAAACTGATTTTTTTATTATGAAAATCCCAAGAAAATATGGCACTTTGCACTAAATTAATAGGTTAATCCAGATAAAATGTAAACACTGATGCCAATACTATGTCATTATGGTATAAATATAGCATGAAACAATAAAAACTTATAGATATCTATAGGACATATCAACTCACATGAATAAATTGATGTTATTTCTAGGGATTGTTAATACTTGACAATATTGTTCTCCTAGATAACCAGATAGACCAAAGGTACTCCTTGGTTCCTACTGGTTCGACGTCGAAGCTAAAATTAAAATTGTCACTAGCCCAAATAAATTGATGGCTTTCTCTATCGCTCACTATTACTTGATGACACTCTTCAACTGGGTAGCTGGACAGAAGCAAAGTTCTTCCTACCAATTAGAAATGGGCGGCTCCCATTACATATCCATCTGAACATTAATCCAAGCTAAAATGGCAACAAGCGTGAATAAATCATTATCTTTCTATAAGGCTCATTAATAATTCATGGTACTATTTGGCTAGATAGCCACACAGAAGCAATGTACTCCTTGTCAATTTGAGGGGAAGAATCTTGGTAGGTATCCATCTATCTGGTGACTAGCACGATAAATTGATGTCTTTCTCTATAACTCAATAGTGATTGATTGTGCTATTCGGCTAGACAACCAGACATAAGTAAGGTACTCCCTGGTTCCCTGCCGATTCAAGGGGGATGGCTCCCGATAATAGTGCATTAATCCAAACTGAGATGGTGACTACCACGAATAAATTGTTGTGTTTCTTTTTGGCTCTTTAATACTTCCACTTTTCGACTAGGTTGTCCGAAAACGTGAGGTGGGAAGCTCCTGATATAGAGCCACATGCACATTAATCCATGCTAAAATGGTGAATTTCACAAATATATGTCTTTCTCCTCATTAACACTTGATGGTATCATTTACTTGGACAACCGGACGGAAAGCAAGGTATTCCCTGATTTCCTGTCCATATAGGGTGGATGGCTCCAGGCACGGGCCAGTTACACATTAATCTAGGCTCGTCTAACATGAATAAATGGATGTCTTTCACTATGGCTGATGGCACTCTTTGTTTAGGCGGTTTACAAAAGCGAGGTACTCCCTTCTGATTTCGAGTGGTTGTGGGGCCAATAGATGGACACAAGCAAGGTACTCCCTGTCATTTTTGGGGCGGGGGGGGGCATATTTTAAATATTATATTTTTTACATAAATTTCGAAAATATAACCCTAAAATATAATATTTCACCAATAGCACTCCGACATGTCGGTACCAACAATGACAGGTATCATTGGCACTGCCAATGATACATCTGTTGTAGTTTCGAGTCACGTGGGCCATCATCAATGCATAATGCATTGGCCCTAAGATCTTGCTACCTTAGGGCGTGTACAATGGTGCTATCTTCGCAATGTCACCAATGATCATTGTTGAGTTAGAAGAGAGTGATGTTGGAAATATGCCCTAGAGGCAATAATAAATTGGTTATTATTATATTTCCTTGTTCATGATAATCGTTTATTATCCATGCTATAATTGTATTGATTGGAAACTCAAATACATGTGTGGGTACATAGACAACACTTTGTCCCTAGTAAGCCTCTAGTTGACTGGCTTGTTGATCAAAGATGGTTAAGGTTTCCTAGCCATGGACATGAGATGTCATTTGATAACGGGATCACATCATTAGGAGAATGATGTGATGGACAAGACCCAAACTGTAAACGTAGCATTTGATCGTGTCAGTTTATTGCTATTGTTTTCTGCATGTCAAGTATCTGTTCCTTTGACCATGAGATCATGCAACTCACTAACACCGGAGGAATACCTTGTGTGTATCAAACGTCGCAACGTAACTGGGTGACTATAAAGGTGCTCTACAGGTATCTCCGAGGGTGTCTGTTGGGTTGGCATGGATCAAGACTGGGATTTGTTACTCCGTATGACGGAGAGGTATCTCAGGGCCCACTCGGTAATACAACATCACAATGAGCCTTGCAAGCAATGTGACTAAAGTGTTAGCCACGAGATCTTGTATTACGGAACGAGTAAAGAGACTTGCCGGTAACGAGATTGAACTAGGTATAGTGATACCGACGATCGAATCTCGGGCAAGTAACATACCGAAGAACAAAGGGAACAGCATACGGGATTAACTGAATCCTTGACATAGAGGTTCGACCGATAAAGATCTTCGTAGAATATGTAGGAGCCAATATGGGCATCCAGGTCCCGCTATTGGTTATTGGCCGTAGAGGTGTCTCGGTCATGTCTACATAGTTCTCGAACCCACAGGGTCTACACACTTAACGTTTGGTGACGATTAGTATAATTGAGTTATTATGTTGGTGACCGAAAGTTGTTCGGAGTCCCGGATAAGATCCCGGACATGACGAGGATCTCCGGAATAGTCCGGAGGTAAAGATTGATATATGTGATAATAGTGTTTTGATCTCTGGAAGGGTTCCGGAATTCACCGGAAGGGGGTTCCGGATGTTTACCGAAGTGTTCGGGTGCAGCAACACTTTATATGAGCCAAAGGGATAAAGCCCACAAGGTATTGGAAAGTGCAAAAGTAGTTTTGCTGCCGCGTAAGCGGTACTACCGCTTGTTGAAGCGGTACTACCGCCCGAGCGGTACTACCGCTTGTGTGAAGCGGTACTACCGCCCAAGCGGTACTACCGCTTGTGTGAAGCGGTACTACCGCTTGTGTGCGGCTGTGCACGGTTCGGCAGGGATCCGAGTTGGACTCTTTCCCTGCGGGCCAAACCGACCTTGTGCGGGCAAAACCGACCTGGAGGAGGCTTTTACTCCAAGTTTAGACCCCAAGGCTCAACATATAAATAGAGGGGCAGGGCTAGCACACGGGACACATCAGGATTTCCCAAGCCGTGTGCCGGCAACCCTAGCCCTCTAGTTCCTCCGTCATAATCTCCGTAGCGCTTGGCGAAGCCCTGCAGAGATTGTTCCTCACCACCATCACCACGCCGTCGTGCTGCTGGAACTCAACCACTACTTCACCATCGCTCGCTGGATCGAGGAGGTGAAGGCGTCATCAAGCCGTACGTGTGTTGAACGCGGAGGTGCCGTCCGTTCGGCACTAGATCGGAAGGATCGTGATTGGATCGCGGGACGCTCGGCGATTTGGATCGCGAAGACGTTCGACTACATCAACCGCGTTTATTAACGCTTCCGCTTAGCGATCTACAAGGGTATGTAGATTCACTCTCCCTCTCGTAGATGCTCATCACCATGGATAGATCTTATGTGTGCGTAGGAAAATTTTTGTTTCCCATGCAACGTTCCCCATCAGTGGCATCATGAGCTAGGTCTATGCGTAGATGAGATCTCGAGTAGAACACAAACGAGTTGTGGGCGTGGGTGTATACATATTGCTTGCCGTTACTAGTTGATACTTGATTCAGCGGCATTGTGAGATGAAGCGGCCCGGACCGACATTACGCGTACGCTTACGCGAGACTGGTTTTACCGCTGCGTGCACTTGTTGCATAAAGGTGACTGGCGGGTGTCTGTCTCTCTCACTTTAGTTGAATCGGTTCAATGAAGAGGGTTCTTTTAGAAGATCAAAAAGCAATCACTACACCACGTTGTGGTTTTGCGTAGGTAAGAACGGTTCTTGCAAACCCGTAGCAGCCACGTAAAATTTGCAACAACAATTAGAGGACGTCTAACTTGTTTTTGCAGGGTATGTTGTGATGTGATATGGCCAATTACATGATGAGATATATGTGATGTATGAGATGATCATGTTTTGTATAGAATATCACGACTTGCATGTCGATGAGTACGGCAACTGGCAGGAGCCATAGAGTTGTCTTTAATTATTGTATGACCTGCGTGTCAATCATTAAGCGCTATGTAATGCTTTACTTTATCGCTAAACGTTAGCTATAGTCGTGGAAGCAACAGTCAGCGCGACAACCTTATGGCGACACGTTGATGGAGATCAAGATGATGGAGATCATGGTGTCATGCCGGTGACGATGGAGATCATGCCGGTGCTTTGGAGATGGAGATCAAAAGCACAAGTTCATGGCCATATCATGTCACTTATGATTTGCATGTGATGTTAATCCTTTTATGCATCTTATTTTGCTTAGGACGACGGTAGCATTATAAGGTGATCCCTCACTTAAATTTCAAGATAAAATTGTGTTCTCCCCAAGTGTGCACCGTTGCGAAAGTTCGTCGTTTCGAGACACGCCGTGATGATCGGGTGTGATAGACTCTACGTTCGCATACAACGGGTGTAAGCCATGTTACACGTGCGGAACACTCGGGTTAAACTTGACGAGCCTAGCATGTACAGACATGGCCTCGGAACACAAGAGACCGAAAGGTCGAACATGAGTCATATAGTAGATATGATCAACATGAAGATGTTCACCATTGAAACCACCTCAACTCACGTGATGATCGGACTTGAGTTGGTGGATTTGGATCATGTTACACTCGAATGACCGGAGGGATGTCAATTTGAGTGGGAGTTTTTAAGTAATATGATTAACTAAACTCATTATCTAGAACAATAGTCTAAGTTGTCTTTGCTATATTTATGTTGTAGATCATGGCTCGCGCAGTAGCACCCCTGAATTTTAATGCGTTCCTAGAGAAAGCTAAGTTGAAAGATGATGGAAGTAACTTTGTGGACTGGGCCCGTAATCTAAGGATTATCCTTACGGCTTCCCAGAAGGCTTATGTCCTTGATGCACCGCTTGGTGATCCACCTGCTCCAGTTGAGTCTCTAGACGTTGTGAACGCCTGGCAGGCTCGTTCTGATGATTACTCAATAGTTCAATGTGCAATGTTGTATGGCTTAGAACCGGGACTTCAAAGACGTTTTGAACGTCATGGAGCATATGAGATGTTCCAGGAGTTGAAGTTTATCTTTCATAAGAATGCCCGGATCGAGAGATATGAGATCTCCGACAAATTCTATGCTTGCAAGATGGAGGAGAACGGGTCTATCAGTGATCACGTGCTCAGAATGTCTGGGTACTCCACCCGTCTGGCTGAGTTAGGGATGCCCCTTCCGCCAGAGGCTATCACTGACAGAGTTCTTCAATCATTGCCACCTAGCTACAAGAGCTTCGTGTTGAACTATAACATGCACGGGATGAACAAGTCAGTCGCCGAGCTGTTTGCGATGCTGAAAATCGCTGAGTCTGAAATTCAGAAGGAGCATCAAGTGTTGATGGTCAATAAAACCACTAGTTTCAAGAAAAATGGCAAGGGTAAGAAGGGTAACTCCAAGAAGAGTGGCAAAGCAGTTGCTCCTCTCGTGAAGAAACCCAAGGCTGGACCCAAACCAGAAACTGTGTGTTTTCATTGCAAGGGAACTGGACACTGGAAGCGGAATTGCCCCAAGTATTTGGCTGACAAGAAGGCGGCCAACAACAAACAAGGTATATATGATATACATGTTATTGATGTGTACCTTACCAACTCTCGTTGTAGTGCCTGGGTATTTGATACCGGTGCGGTTGCTCATATTTGCAACTCAAAACAGGAACTACGGAATAAACGGAGGCTGGCAAAGGACGAAGTGACGATGCGCGTGGGAAATGGTTCCAAGGTTGATGTGATCGCCGTCGGCACGCTCGCTCTTCGATTACCGTCGGGATTAGTGATGAACCTAAATAAGTGTTATTTGGTGCCTGCGTTAAGCATGAACATTATATCTGGATCTTGTTTATTGCGAGACGGTTACTCATTTAAATCAGAGAATAATGGTTGTTCTATTTATATGAGTAATATCTTTTATGGTCATGCACCCAATGTGAGGGGTTTATTCTTATTGAATCTCGATAGTAATAATACACATGTTCATAACATTGATGCCAAAAGATGTAGAATTGATAATGATAATACCACTTTCTTGTGGCACTGCCGTTTAGGTCATATTGGCGTAAAACGCATGAGGAAGCTCCATGCTGATGGACTTTTGGAGTCACTTGATTTTGAATCACTTGACACATGTGAGCCATGCCTCATAGGCAAGATGACTAAAACGCCGTTCTCTGGAATAATGGAACGGGCAAGTGACTTATTGGAAATCATACATACTGATGTGTGCGGTCCGATGAGCATTGAGGCGCGCGGTGGTTATCGTTACTTTCTCACCTTCACTGATGACTTAAGTAGATATGGGTATATTTACTTAATGAAACACAAGTCTGAAACATTTGAAAAGTTCAAACAATTTCAGAGTGAAGTTGAGAATCGTCGTAACAAGAAGATTAAATTCCTACGATCTGATCGAGGAGGAGAATATCTGAGTTATGAGTTTGGCAGTCACTTAAGACAGTGTGGAATTGTTTCACAATTGACACCGCCTGGAACACCACAGCGTAATGGTGTGTCCGAACGTCGTAATCGAACCTTATTAGATATGGTGCGATCTATGATGTCTCTTGCCGATTTGCCACTATCGTTTTGGGGTTATGCATTAGAGACAGCTGCATTCACTTTAAATAGGGCACCATCGAAATCCGTTGAGACGACGCCATATGAACTTTGGTTTGGCAAGAAGCCAAAGCTGTCGTTTCTTAAAGTTTGGGGATGTGATGCTTATGTCAAAAAGCTTCAGCCTGAAAAGCTGGAACCCAAAGCGGAGAAATGCGTCTTCATAGGATACCCAAAAGAGACAGTTGGGTATACCTTCTACCTCAGATCCGAGGGCAAAGTGTTTGTCGCTAAAAACGGAACATTTCTTGAGAAAGAGTTTCTCTCGAAAGAATTGAGTGGGAGGAAGATAGAACTTGATGAGGTTGTTGAACCTTTACTTCAACCTGAGAGTAGCGCAGCGCAGAAAGTTGTTTCTGTGGAGCCTACATTAGCTGAAGAGGAAGTTAATGATGATGATCATGAAGCTTTGGATCAAGTTGCTATCGAACCTCGTAGGTCGACAAGGACGCGTACTGCTCCTGAGTGGTACGGCAACCCTGTCTTAGAGGTCATGTTGTTAAACAACGATGAACCTACGAGCTATGGAGAAGCGATGATGAGCCCGGATTCCGAGAAGTGGTTAGAGGCCATGAAATCCGAGATGGGATCCATGTATGAAAACAAAGTATGGACTTTGGAAGTATTACCTGAAGGGCGTAAGGCCATTCAGAACAAATGGATCTTTAAGAGGAAGACGGACGCGGACGGTAATGTCACCGTCTATAAAGCTCGACTTGTGGCAAAGGGTTTTTCACAAGTTCAAGGAGTTGACTACGATGAGACCTTCTCACCCGTAGCGATGCTTAAATCCGTCAGAATCATGCAAGCATCTCGGAGTTGGAATCTTCGTTTTGATGAGGTGATCAAAGCGTTCGAGTTTATACAAGTTTACGGAGAAGCTTGTATTTACAAGAAAGTGAGTGGGAGCTCTATAGCGTTTCTAATATTATATGTGGATGACATATTACTGATTGGAAACAATATAGAAATGTTGGAAAGCGTGAAGGAATATTTGAACAAGAGTTTTTCAATGAAGGACCTAGGAGAAGCTGCTTTCATATTAGGCATCAAGATCTATAGAGATAGATCGAGACGCTTAATAGGACTTTCACAAAGCACATACCTTGACAAAGTTTTGAAGAAGTTCAAAATGGATCAGTCCAAGAAGGGGTTCTTGCCTGTATTGCAAGGTGTGAAGTTGAGTAAGACTCAATGCCCAGTGACTGCAGAAGATAGAGAAAAGATGAGTGTCATCCCCTATGCTTCGGCCATAGGCTCTATCATGTATGCAATGCTGTGCACAAGACCCGATGTCAGCCTTGCCATAAGTATGGTCGGAAGGTTTCAAAGTGATCCAGGAATGGAACACTGGACGGCGGTCAAGAATATCCTGAAGTACCTGAAAAGGACTAAGGACATGTTTCTCGTTTATGGAGGTGATCAAGAGCTCGTCGTAAAGGGTTACGTCGATACAAGCTTTGACACTGATCCGGATGACTCTAAGTCTCAAACCGGATACGTATTTATTCTTAATGGGGGTGCGGTTAGCTGGTGCAGTTCCAAGCAAAGCGTGGTAGCTGATTCTACATGCGAAGCGGAGTACATCGCAGCCTCGGAGGCGGCGAAGGAAGGTGTCTGGATGAAGGAGTTCATGACAGATCTTGGAGTAGTGCCTAGTGCGCTTAACCCAATGACTCTGTTTTGTGATAACACTGGTGCCATTGCTCTTGCCAAGGAACCAAGATTTCACAAGAGGACCAGACACATAAAGCGACGTTTCAATTCCATCCGCGATTACATCAAGGAGGACGACATAAATATTTGCAAAGTACACACGGATCTAAATGTTGCAGATCCGATGACTAAACCTCTTCCAAGGGCTAAACATGAACAACACCAGAACTGCATGGGTGTTCGATTCATTACAATGTAAATCACATAGTGATGTGAACTAGATTATTGACTCTAGTGCAAGTGGGAGACTGTTGGAAATATGCCCTAGAGGCAATAATAAATTGGTTATTATTATATTTCCTTGTTCATGATAATCGTTTATTATCCATGCTATAATTGTATTGATTGGAAACTCAAATACATGTGTGGGTACATAGACAACACTTTGTCCCTAGTAAGCCTCTAGTTGACTGGCTTGTTGATCAAAGATGGTTAAGGTTTCCTAGCCATGGACATGAGATGTCATTTGATAACGGGATCACATCATTAGGAGAATGATGTGATGGACAAGACCCAAACTGTAAACGTAGCATTTGATCGTGTCAGTTTATTGCTATTGTTTTCTGCATGTCAAGTATCTGTTCCTTTGACCATGAGATCATGCAACTCACTAACACCGGAGGAATACCTTGTGTGTATCAAACGTCGCAACGTAACTGGGTGACTATAAAGGTGCTCTACAGGTATCTCCGAGGGTGTCTGTTGGGTTGGCATGGATCAAGACTGGGATTTGTTACTCCGTATGACGGAGAGGTATCTCAGGGCCCACTCGGTAATACAACATCACAATGAGCCTTGCAAGCAATGTGACTAAAGTGTTAGCCACGAGATCTTGTATTACGGAACGAGTAAAGAGACTTGCCGGTAACGAGATTGAACTAGGTATAGTGATACCGACGATCGAATCTCGGGCAAGTAACATACCGAAGAACAAAGGGAACAGCATACGGGATTAACTGAATCCTTGACATAGAGGTTCGACCGATAAAGATCTTCGTAGAATATGTAGGAGCCAATATGGGCATCCAGGTCCCGCTATTGGTTATTGGCCGTAGAGGTGTCTCGGTCATGTCTACATAGTTCTCGAACCCACAGGGTCTACACACTTAACGTTTGGTGACGATTAGTATAATTGAGTTATTATGTTGGTGACCGAAAGTTGTTCGGAGTCCCGGATAAGATCCCGGACATGACGAGGATCTCCGGAATAGTCCGGAGGTAAAGATTGATATATGTGATAATAGTGTTTTGATCTCTGGAAGGGTTCCGGAATTCACCGGAAGGGGGTTCCGGATGTTTACCGAAGTGTTCGGGTGCAGCAACACTTTATATGAGCCAAAGGGATAAAGCCCACAAGGTATTGGAAAGTGCAAAAGTAGTTTTGCTGCCGCGTAAGCGGTACTACCGCTTGTTGAAGCGGTACTACCGCCCGAGCGGTACTACCGCTTGTGTGAAGCGGTACTACCGCCCAAGCGGTACTACCGCTTGTGTGAAGCGGTACTACCGCTTGTGTGCGGCTGTGCACGGTTCGGCAGGGATCCGAGTTGGACTCTTTCCCTGCGGGCCAAACCGACCTTGTGCGGGCAAAACCGACCTGGAGGAGGCTTTTACTCCAAGTTTAGACCCCAAGGCTCAACATATAAATAGAGGGGCAGGGCTAGCACACGGGACACATCAGGATTTCCCAAGCCGTGTGCCGGCAACCCTAGCCCTCTAGTTCCTCCGTCATAATCTCCGTAGCGCTTGGCGAAGCCCTGCAGAGATTGTTCCTCACCACCATCACCACGCCGTCGTGCTGCTGGAACTCAACCACTACTTCACCATCGCTCGCTGGATCGAGGAGGTGAAGGCGTCATCAAGCCGTACGTGTGTTGAACGCGGAGGTGCCGTCCGTTCGGCACTAGATCGGAAGGATCGTGATTGGATCGCGGGACGCTCGGCGATTTGGATCGCGAAGACGTTCGACTACATCAACCGTGTTTATTAACGCTTCCGCTTAGCGATCTACAAGGGTATGTAGATTCACTCTCCCTCTCGTAGATGCTCATCACCATGGATAGATCTTATGTGTGCGTAGGAAAATTTTTGTTTCCCATGCAACGTTCCCCAACAAGTGAATGCATGAAAAAAAAGGCTTGGTATTTCTTACCTAAGAGATGGTCTCTTAGTAAAGAAGATAAGACAATTCTATCCATTGTACTAGAAGTCATCTCTTAGCTACATATTTTCTATTTTAATTTTAACCACCCCGTTAATTTAAGAGCATGCAAACATTGCTTGCTAGACTAAGAGTTAATTCATTATATAATATGTTTTTAAGCTTCTCCAAATGACATACATAGCATAAGAGAATATTGTAACGAATAATTGTTTGTGTACAGCGTGCTCACTGTATTATGAAGATATAAATCATGTTTAATTTGAATGTAATGTTGCAAGGGAGGTTTGGAACAATCTTGGTCTATGGGAACTCATCGAAGAGGCATGCATGCTGGACCATTCAGGTAGTGTTTTTTTCACAAACTCGCAAAGGTTTTTAAATTTTCTAATACTATTTATAGAAACCATGATTTCTGTAGTTTGAGAACATTTTAAAATTTCATGAATTATTTTTAATTGGGGAATATTTATAATTTGATGATCCTTTTTTAAGATCCTAAACATTTATTTTAATTACATAAAAAGATTTATAATGTTGCAAACATTCTTAAAATCCCTGAATTTTGTTCAAACTTGGAAGTATTTATTAAAATTCTTGAACAGACGCTGAAAATGAATAAAATTTGTCAGCATTTTTTAAAATTTTCACAGTAGGCGACCTTTTAGTTAGTTTTCTTGTAAACAGCTCAAAAATAGATCTGTACAACTAAGAAAAGGCTATATCTCGTCGTAAAGCGAGATATAACCTGAGTTTGCCTTTGAGGCCAACTTAGTGGGCCCAATGGTCCTGATTTGGCAAGGTTGTACAGACCGGTACAGACTTATTTTAGAACCTTTCGAGTGATTGTTTTTCCTTTTTGTTTTTCGGTGTTTTGTTTTTGGTATACTTCATTTTTATTTCCTGCCTGTTTTCTCTAATGGTTTTCATCGGTTTTCTTTTGAAAAAAATATTGAATTTTATGTTACTCATTCCTTTCCTTTTCTTTTTGTTCTGCATTTTTTAAATTCACGTTGAGTTTCTTTAAATACAGGTTGGAAAAATTCATATACATGTTGAACATATTTGGATACACGTTAAACATTTTCCAAATACAATTTGAATATTTTTATAAAATACACCTTGAACATTTTTCAAATGTACATTAAACATCTTCAAAATACAATTTGAATTATTTTAAACACACAATGAACATTTTTCATAAATGCCATGAATATTTTTTAAGTCATGCAAACAGTTTGTAGGTGCTACGGAAAAAAAATTCAAATGTCGTGAACCTTTTTTTGAATGTTACGAAACATTATATGAAGATTGTGCAAAGAAAATTTCAAATTGTATGATTTTTTGTTAAAATGTTGCGAACTTATTTTTAAACACATGAACATATTTCAAATATGATAATAATTTTTTGAATATTGTGAACGTTTCTTACAAACTATCCAAACAACTTTTTACATTACATGAACATTTTTTAATGCTGGTCAACTTTTTAAAAATTAAATGATGTAATACTCAAAAAGTATTTAGAAATATAAAATATGTAAAAGAAAAGATCAAACACAAACAAACAAACAAACGAAACAAAGCAACTGGCTCCCTACTGGCAGGGCCACTACAGGATCCCTTGAGGCGAGGCAAGCTACTGCCTCACTAAAAGCTACACATAGCGGCGTCGGTAAGGCATCAGAATCACATTGGATAAAAACCAGCCAAAGTGGGCCGGCTCACTACACGGTGGGCGTTTGCTAGTCCCCCTAAAAAGAAGTCCATGATGAAGTAAAATAAACGGAAATGACCCTATTTGACCATTTCTTACTACTAAATAAAAATTTCTCAAAAAATGCTATTAAATAAAATACTTTCTTTGTAGCCTATTTGACCATGATGACGTACAGATGGATATATATCAATTTATATCTGGGTTGGATGGAAACAAATCATCTGATTTTCGGCTCCTTTGGAAAGGTGCCAAACGGTAAACAATCCTAACCATAAATATCGCCGATCACCGTCGCTGCCCAACGGTCGCCCAAGCTCCTTCCTTGAAGTACTACTCCCGTCCATTCCGTTATAGTAGGTGGTAGCAGTACTACCATCCCCTTCCTCCTCTGACTCCATCCCCATCCCCTTCCTCGGCCGCGTCGGTCGGACATCGGAGCTCCCGACGCACACAAGTGTAGCCCGCAGCCATGGCGGTCGTCGATGAGCCCATCAAAGCAACTCCCCTCTCCAACTCCAACTCCTTTCATTCGTTCATTTATCCATGCATACATATCTCTACATCTAGTCCTATTGATATATATGTCCACGTGGTTCTTTTCAATTTTCCGATTGATGGATCGAACATCACCTTTGCTAGGATTCTTGAGAGGATTTTTTTTTTAAAGAAAACGTCCATGGACTGTATGCGTGTCCGATCGTTGCCTGAACCATTGGTTTATTGGACTCGTTTATTACTTGTCCTGTTGGTAACACGTTCAGTGGACTCGTTGCCTGACGATCGTTGCCTTATCGCTAATACATTAGATTCAGTAACAATATTAACTCTTGATCTGATTGATCTTTGCTCGCGTGACGATTACTCTGTCGCATAATTTCCAGAGGGAGGGAGGTGATTCCCCGCAGCCTGTCGAGACCGAGATCGGGCAGAAAGCGGCATCGATGCATCAAGATCAAAAAAGGCTCGCTTTGCTCAGCAACAACGATAATGATTTTAAGCCAGTGGTGAGAACCTTCATGGACCCATCTAAACCTCTCATTGATGCATTTTAGGCACTTCATTCTGCCTTTTCCAAGCTAGCTTCAGTTCAGAGTTCAGAGAACCTTGTCGAACAGCCTGACAAAGTAAAAACGGTTTGCTTGTGTTTCTTTTTTATCTAGTGCTGAACAGCTCATTAGTATTGTAGCAACAACTAAATATTATTGCACAATTTATTTATTACGCTAGGATTTCTTGAGGTTTATTCTTCATGCTATTTTATTTTTCCAGTTATTATCTTGTCCACCTTTGGTCGATTTTATTTATGAAAGTATTTTTTCGCGAGAAGTGATTCCTGCACAGAGAAAAAGAGACATAGATGGTTGATTCTAGAGAATAATAACACAGAAGAAAAGATCATCACCATTTTCTCTCATTACTAACTAGTGCCTACTGCCTAGCGCTATGTGTGTTCGTCTGGTCGTTTCCTGAGACAGTCATCGTTGTTATTCTCTCTTTACTGGTAGTACATCTGTAGTTTGCTGAAAATCCTGCTATGCTTTTTTAAAATTATAAGTGAGTACACGCATAGACCCCCCTCCACACACACACACACACACACACACACACACACACACACACACACACACACACAGAAGAAAAGATCATCGCCGCCAGATTGTCTATTTTTGTCTGAGCCAGCATTTCGTTGCGAGAGATTTTGTTTCTGTCATTGACGAACTGACTAGTAACTACCAGTGCTACTTATTTGTACATAACTAGTTAAAATTTAGTACCGAAAAATATTGTGCGATTGATGTTCATGCTCATAGCAATAAGTACTCTGACTTGGTTTCTTAACTATTTTCCAGAGGAAGGGAAGGACGTCGGCGCATCCAAAGACTGAGATGGGGCAGAAGACGGTGTTGGCGCATCCAGTCCTCACTTTGCTCGACAACAACAGTTCGGAGAATGAGCAAGTAAAGCCTCGAGGCTCTCGGTATGAAGCAGTAGTTAAGAGGACCATCACTATTACCTATAAAGTAAGAGAAATTTAGGCCATTCTCATAAAAGTACTTTTCATACCTCAGATTATATGTTATCTCTTACGGCATATGTGAACAGATACTGAATTTGTTGCTCTGTTTTGGCTGATTACTTTACTTTCAGAGGAAGAGAAGGGGTCCAGCCAAGAGTGAGATAGCGCATAAGCCAATGTTGATTGACAGCGGCAGTAGCAGCAGTAGCAGTGATTCCAAGAGTGACAAGGAGGATGACTATGCGCCGCCGGTAAGGCATTCCATGAAATCTAATTTGAAATTGTTTCTCTTAAGACATGTTTTGATGACTTTGAGTCACCCATAAGACCTTACATTGCGTTTATTATTTCACACCTTGCGTTGTGGTCTTGTGGATAGATTAGTCTAAATTTCTTATTGGGGAAAAATAGCCAACTCTTTGATTGGTTGTTTTACAGACGAAGAGGGGGAGGCCAGCACGTCTCAAAACCACCAAGAGCAAGAGAGGGAGGCCACCGGGTTCGAAATCAGCCAAGAACAAAGAAGATGGCATTGGATCTTCCGAACAAAGCACTGACTTTGACGTTGTCAAAAGCTTCAGAAGCTTCAAGGTCATCGTTGGCGGTTCTGCCATCGACGACAAACGACTCCCCATCAAGACACGTAGGGCATACCACGGGCTTTGCCGCGACCGGAAGTCGCTCCTCCATGGGCGTATCCATAAGCCCATATACCCTTTGCTCGCTGCAGGAGTGATCATCGAGACGGTTCACATAGCCGAGGGCATCAGGGCCTCCGCCGCCTCTCCTTCCCGCGAGGACCTCGCACGATGGAAGAAGGCCCTAGAGTCCTTTGAGATGATGGGCATGGACGTTGGCTTCATGCGCGAGCACGTCAATGGCCTCTTGAGCCTCCTCGACGCGGCAGATCATAAGCACGAGGGGTACAAGGCGGTAAAGCTGGAGCGGGCTCACGCCGTGAAGGAGTTGACAGCACTAGAGTCGAAGTTATCGAGCCTGAAGGACGCTCTGAAGGAGATTGACGTGGTGTTCCAGGAGATGGCTGTCTCGAGCGCGAAGAAGAAGAAGAAGAAGAAGGAGACCGTCGACCAGGCTGCGCGGCAGCTGGCTGCCGCGCCATGGTGATCGACGGCCGTCTAGCCCAGTGGTGCATACATCTTCAGCAAAGTACTGCTGCTGCTAGGATGTTGCTGTGTCTTGGCGTACATCGATTTTAATTACTACCTCCAATGTAGCTGCACTTTCATGCTTTATTACTAGTCCAGTGTTTGCAGTTTCATGGATATGAATTATTCTATAGGTAAAACAAATGGCTTCAAGTTAATTTGGTAAAGAGAATATTTTGCTGAAGAAAAAAGTGACGACCAAATGTTGACATCAACATTTCGCACACCGTCACCATCGTCATCCTCTGTAAGTTGTGGGATTCCAGGAACGCTCGTGTCCTCTGGAAGTTGTGGGATTCCAGGAACGCTCGTGTCTTTCGCAACGAGATCCACTCACCCCTAGATACTCTTCGTAAACATCATCTCGGACTTTACGCTTTGGGCCTTCAGATTTAAGGACCATGTTAGTAGGGGGGCGGCCGTGTCTTGCACCTGTACCTCTCCTCTCGTTATAACCCCTGATGTAACTTGTCCTTTGGGCCTTTGAATAATATATTCAGGTGCGAATTGTTTGCACTTGAAAAAAAAGTATATATTCCTCGATCCAAATTAACTGACGCAGATTTAGTACAACTTTGATCGGAGGGAGTACATCATAGTAAGGCACAACAATTAATAATGAATGCATACACATATGCATGAGGGAGTCACATCCATCAATATATATTTCCATTGAAGGAAGGAAGCAAGGGTGAACTCAAGTTCAGTTACAACAACCAAAACCCATCCTACTATGCACGTACAGGGTTCTGCATCGTGGCCGAAACAACACTGAACTGCGGCAAAATTCCTTAATTATGCATCACTCATCAGATCCCTAGCCTCTTGGTGCCACACTCTGAGCAGAACTTGGATGTCGCCCTTAGATATGGCGAACCACATTCGTCACAAAACTTCGCAGGGCTGCTTGGCTGAAATACAAACAAAATATTGCCATAAAGACACTTGGAAGTTAATAAATGACAAGGATATTGCAGACATGCGAGGGAAGTAGATTGATGCTATTTGTTCAGTTTTTGAAAGAATGTGGTGCTTAAAGACAGCATGACTTGAAATTAATTAGTGCACCATGGAAGACTGCTTGCAGTGCGTTTATACTTATCGATGAAAGTTCTAATGCTAGCTATATGTATTTCCTATTTATGTTTCACGGATACCAAATGAAGATCACTCACAAGAATAGTCGAGCGTCCTCCAGGGTGGCTGTGTCCAGCTTGCATGGAAGATAGATGCGGAGATAAATAAGACTGGTGCTGCTGGGGGTTATCTGACAGGTGTGATGACGATGCGCATGGATGAATGGTAGGGAACTGAGAAGTATGTTGGTTTTGCTGGATGGCGTCATGCTCTGCTTGATCGAGAAAGTGCAAGTAAGGTTGACTTTCTATCTGTTCAATGTGTCGCTTCGATGATAACTCATGTTGGTTTTGCATCTGGAAGAGAACAAGCTATTAGTGGCGACCAACTGAAAAGGTAGATGAACCCGGAAAAAAAATCTTATTTAACAAAGCATAAGGGCAGGAGAAGTCACTGTGAATTTGGGATACTGTCATTAGTCATGAACAGGTATCAAAAGATAAGAGTTACCTCGAATGGTGGACGAAATTCTGAAGAACAAACTAATGGAGAAGTCTCGTCCTCTGACAAAACCTGGACAAATCAAGAGGAACGCATTAAACAAATAATCCAATTGTTTTGGCTGCATTCTTAAATTCTTAGAATCTAGCATGCACTTACTGATGTGCCAGGAATGTCAAATACTGGCTGTGGTGTACGCCTGTACTTGTGCCGGGGTGAATAGAATTTGTAATCTCTTGATGAAATGGCCACCTCATTACGACCAGTTAATCTTTTGAACCTTCACATTCAAAAAAATGAAGACTTCTAAATAAATAAATCATGGCAGATCACAGGGCACTGGGAGTCAAAGTAGCAAGTGAGGATAAAAAAAAGCTTTGGCCTGGAATTATAATTAATTTAATTAACCAAAGATTTGATTATGTTAGTAAACTTCCGAAGTTCCGTATTCATAATTCATCCTATATTGAAAGCAACCAGATAGGAATACAGTCAATTTCTTACATTTACCTTCAGCAAGGAAACACACCTTTGCAGATTGGTATAATTAAGTCCTATTGAGGCAAACATATTGGTGCATATAAAATACTCAAAGCTTGCCCTTCCACAAAATTGTCTACCACCCAATATATATATGATTTTATTCCAAGGAAATGCCAAAAAAGGAATGGAGTCTTTCATTCAAGAATATACATTATTTGGCTTCTGAAAAGGGTAACTTTATCCACACCACTTATTAGAAAGCAATGTATCTGTTTCAAGTGCATATTTAATACAGACTCCATAAGTTCAAAACAAGGAAGGGTTTCTAGAAGCAGAATTGGTCAAAGGAAAAGATTCTTTATAACTGGGCCACCAATTCAGGAATATGCATTATTTTGGCTTATGAAAACAGTAACTTTATCCGCACCATTTACGAGAGAGCATCGTTTATGGTAAGAAATGTTATCAAGCAACTTATCAATTTCAAGTGTGTATTTACTACTTACAAGAAAGGGTTACTCAGAACTGGGTTTCTAAAAGCATATTTTTTTCAAAGGAAAAGATTTATAGAATTCGGCCATCAATTGAATAACAGAAAGACAACCAATAGGAAAGTTCAAGTACAACAATTTTCCATGCCCCCAAGGCCCCAACGTAGAACAAGTGAACAACCAACACATGCATAAGGAAGGAAATACAGGGTGAATCAGAGAAAATACCATTCTGCATCCTGCATTCTCATATTATTTGGCCTCTCTATGATCACCAAACCATTGATTACAACAAAACGGATCCGCTTTTCTTCCTGTACTACAAGTTCAGGAAACTTTGTTTTTGTTGCATTAGAAGTAGCCAGCTCCCTCCTCCTGAAGCTACAATTTCCTGTCGCGTAACATCAAAGGAGACTCGGATGAGAAGAACAAATAACCAGAGCGGGCGCAACCAAATACAAATTGCTGTTCTAATCATCATACCTTTCTTGGGAAACTTTTGAGTCAGTTTCCTGTACAAGCCGCCGGCAGCTTCAAGAGCTACCCCCATCGTTTTCTCACGGGATCCAATCAAGGAAGCAAGACGTGCATTGACGTCGCTCACCAAGGACTCATACAAGTTCGCTATGTACATCAAGGGCAAAGCAAACCTTGGGTCACCTTCGTATCGTACCTCTTGTTGCTTTCTTTTGTTTATTCTATTGCTGGCCAGGATAGAGTCATACAGAGAGGGTTCTGCCACCTCAATAACATTCTGACCAATAAAATGGTCAATGATGATGTCCAGGAACCTAGACCGTGCCATTTCGATGGGTACAATATCTGTAATGTAGAGGGGAATCAGGCACAGAGAAAGCACTAACAGCAGACAGAGCCAGATGAATTTCGAAGAGTTGTACCTTGTGGTGTTAGGATATTAATATGACTAGGAGGCCTGCTGCTGTTCTCAAGAGCCGAGTGTTCATCATCAACTCTGACACCGTGGAGGCTTAAAGAGCTGCTGTATGATCCATGCAAGCAATCCTGGCAGATAAAGCAACGGTTAACACTCAAAACCATGATGTTGCTGTGGTTGTGACGTTGTGTTTTGTTACAAGAAACATGCTAATCTGGGGCACTAAAGGAAATGCATCCATTTTTGGTCGGTCAAAGTAAATGCCAACAGTCTATTTTGAAATATAAATAAATACGCAAATTTCACAAAATAACACATTCCTACCTCCGCTTGTTTGGCCAGTGAAAGTAAATGCCAACGGTCTACCTTGAAAAATAAACAAGTAAATATACAGAGAATTTTCATTGCACAAAACAACACTTCCCTACCGCCCCATTCCACAAAACCAAAGCAAAATTCGTTGCACCTATGCATTTAAATTACATCCTCGTTACAATCCTAACATGGGAAGTGCTCGATACAAAGAGCTTGTATATTAAGAAAGAAATTAAAAAAAATGAGCCATGGAAATCTTGTGCTCCCTCCATCCCAAAATAAGTGTCGTTACTCTAGTACAAAATTTGTACTAATTTAGTGTTAAATGTTTGACACTTATTTTGGTATGGAGGGAGTATTTGTTATTTAACTTCACGTCCTGATTTTAATTCGATACACACATAATAAACATGGCAAATCCTAACAAGAAAACCATAGCTTGCACCATCACATCCAACACCCACTGCATTGCTCAAATACCGACAAAACGAGCAAACCATTAATGTAGCACAAAAGCCTAGGAAATTATAATGGCATTTTCTTCCTTCCTAATCGAACCACCGAGCCAACTTCCCGAAGGAACCACCTGCTTTCCAGTAAGAATTTGGTATGAAATGGAACTACACTCAGAGCTTGAATCAGTTTAGTCTGCTCGGGACCACACTTTCTCTCCCACAAATTGGAACGAGCTAATTTACTAGGTTCAGTGTGAGCAGTGCGCATAGCTTAGGGGGAGAGGGAGAGGGGACGCCAGGTTACCACGGAGTTGGATGTCAGGCTGTCCTCCTCGGTGAGAGCCTCGGGCTTGACGTCGTCAGCGAGGAACGCCGCTCCAGCCCCGGCACGGGCGGAGGCGGGGCAGAGGCCTTGCATCGCCGCTGGCCGAAACCCTAGCTGGGTTTACAGCCTGACGCCCAGTACCAGCATGGCGATGGGGGGTGGTTCGTTTCCCCTAAAAGAACATCTTCTTTTATGAAGCTCACTTAATAGGATACACTTGAGTTGGGAATGGATTGTTGGGGCAGTGGCCAGATTTGGTTTGGGTTTGGGGGGAAGTGAAGGGGCGGTTCGGGGGAAGTGAAGGGGTTTGGTGGAGTAATGCTTTGCTAAAAAAAGAACTTCATCAAGAGTAGCAAGCCTTGTTTGCTCTGCGCTGCTGCACTAAAAGACATATCTATAATCTATCACTCTGAATAAATTTCATTAACAGAACATAACACACATTCTGACAGTGCAGCACAAACATTTGCTACCAAAAGATGGGGTTTAGATTTTCTAGATAGGATTTCCATCAAGAGTATAACATGAAACATATTGTTTGATCCTGCTTTACTTTGCGCCACTAAAAAACATATGCGCATACATTCTTATCAGTCTGAATAAGCTTCATTCCACACAACCTAATACAAAAACTTGACGGTGCAATGAAGTCATCCAATAAATATTATTGTTCCCATTGTTCTTTCCATTTGATCAAGCAAGACAAGCTTACCAGTACTACAAGTTCAGTTCTGACATCAAAACCGCGCGTTGCTGTTGCAGTCCGCTTTGACAAATGATACATGCTATTCTGGATCACTAAAAGGAAAATGCATCCCATTTTTGGTCGATCGAAGTAAATGCCGAACAATAAACAGAGTCCTTTTACTCGTTATTATGCATTTTAGGTTCACATCCTAGTTACAACGAAACACCTGATAGAAATGGCAAATCTTAACAAGAAAAGCAAAACTTGCAGCACTACACAGCCAGCACCGGCTGCTCGGATCGAATACCGACAAAAATGCGCCGACCGTTAACGCCGCGCAAAAGCCTAGTAACTTCCTTCCTGCTCGAACCGCCGCGCAGATTATGCGCCCATTTCCCGAAGGAACCGCCTGTTTTACGGCGCGGATTTGGTACGCTCATTAGAGGTTGAAGCAGTCTGCTCTGCTCCGGACAATACTTGGTTTCCACACAGATCGGAACTAGCTAATCAGCCATAGGTTCAGTGTGAGCAGGCGCACGCAGCTTCGGAAAGAGAGGGAGGGAGGGGAGGGTGAGGTTACCACGGAGTTGGAGTCGCCGCCGCCGACGAGGCTGTCCTCCTCGGTGAGGGCCTCGGGGTCGACGTCGCCGTCGCCGAGGAAGACCGCCCCGGCCCCGGCCCCGGCTGAGTAGCGCGGCACACTAGCGGCCCGCATCGCCACCGGCCGAAACCCTAGCTGGGTTTAGAGCCTGACGCCCGGCGCCAGCACCAGCATGGCGGAGGCGGGTGGTTTCCCCTAAAAGAGCATCTTTTTCGGACGCTCGCCGGCGGTTTCCCCCTAGGATATGCTCGACCTGGGAACGGTCAGTGGGCGGCGGCCGGCGGCGCCGCCGGATTCGCTTTGGGAAGGGGCGGCGTGGGTGGGGGGAGTGAAGGGGTTTGGTTGGTGGAGTTGAAAGAAACACTTCGTCAGGAACAGCAGAGTATTGCTCTGCTCTGCTTCATCTTCTGCTACCAAAAGATTGGGATCAGATTTGGTAACTAGGATCTCCATCAAGATTACCATAAGCACATTGTTTGATCTGTTTCACTTCGCTCCACCATAAAACCATAGTTTTAAATAGCCCCGCTATAGCCTTTTCAGCATGTGCCGCTAAATGGTCTCATGTACAAAATGCACGATATAGCCCGCTATAGCTCCGCTATAGCCTTTTTGGAGGTCCGCCGCTATTTGCCATAGCCCGCTATTTAAAACATTGCATAAAACACATGTGTATACAATCTTATCATTATCAGTCTGAATAAGCTTCATTCGGCACAACATAATACAGAAACTTGACAGTGCAATGAAGGCATCCAATAAGTATTATAATCCCCAATTCCCCATTGTTCATTCCATTTGATCAGGCAAGACAAGGCAGCTTGCCATTATTATTTACATGTACAGCTGAGAGCTCCTGGCATCTCAAGTTCAGATATCAGAGCTTCTGTTCTGACTTCTGAAGCAGCAACAGCCCTCCTCTGTTTTGTGCAGAGAGCCCAGTTCATCCGTTCATACATACTACATCATTTTATACACAAGTAAATGCATACACAGAGGGGAGCAGCGCAGGCGACTGGGGAGCCCTGCACTACACGCTGAGCTCGGTCCTGGAGACGAGGATGCCGTCGGCGTCGGCGTAGAGCCACTCGCCGTCGCAGATCCTGGCGCCGGCGACGGTGACCGGGACGTGCTTCTCGCCCATCCCCCTCTTGTCCGACTTCATCGGGTGCGAGCCGAGAGCCCGCACGCCGATGTCGCACTCGTTGATCTCGTCCACGTCCCGGACGCAGCCGCTGATCACGATGCCGGCCCACCCGTTGTTCTGCGCCAGCATGGCGATGTTGCCCCCTAGGAGGGCGCGGCGAAGGCTCCCGCCGCCGTCGACCACCAGGACCCTGCCCTGGCCCTTCTCCTCCAGGAGCGCACGGACCAGGACGTTGTCCTCGAACACCTTGACCGTCACCACAGGGCCCGCGAAGAGCCGTCGCCCACCGTACATCCGGAAGACGGGCTGAAGCGCGCGGAGCTCGCCGCTGGTGATCATGTGCGAGTTTGCGTCGCAGACCTCCGCGGTGGCCAGTGGCAAGGCCGCCATTTCGGCTTCAGGGCTGCTGCACGAGCGCTGTCAGCACCTTTTTGAGAGAAGAAACAAGCACTGTCAGCAGGAGTAACAAAGCTGCTCATTCAATCTGGATAACAACAATAGATCCTCCAAAGATATGTATGCAAATCATGCACTTGAGCTTATAAAAATACTGCAATAAGGAAGACGTCTTATTCAGTTAAATATATGGCTTAACAGTTGCATAGATCTCAGGCGGATGAAAGGCTGGGACTCCGTTCAGGAAACAAACATGATGAAATTTCATGTGATTGTAACATTTAAGGACCGTTTTATTATGAACATAGGGTAGTAAACTAAATTTTGCATGAAACAAAAAAATCACCAAGTCAGCCTCAGTTGATGAGACGTTCACGTTTTGACAGAAGAAAGGTAGCCACCAAGCCAGCCTTTTACCACTCACACTTGCTGTTTGCTCATCTACCAGCCCCTGACTATGGATCCTCCCAATTCGTCAGTACTCTCAGAATGAATCTGTGCAACCCTTTTCCTTAAAATTAAATAAGAGAGGAAAGAAAAATGCGGCCTTAGTAATTAGGTGTGATTTCCCTGACCACCGGGCATGATCAAGCCAAATCAGCAAACAATTAGTCAAGTTCATATAGAACAACTCGAACGGACCAGGGGCGGGCGGACTAAGCGCAGTTTATAATACGCAGATATCATCCTAGACTGACGAAATCCATCAGATTGCTTTGCTATCGCGGTGGTCGTGCCACTCCTACCGGCAAAGCCATAAGGAGGCGATGCTGACAACGAAAAGCAGACTCCAGGGAGCTTCAGTTGGTCGTGGGTGGGAGGCAAAGCATCAGGTAACAGTGAGTTCATAGTGTGTGCTATTCCATCAGATAGGAATACCCATCTGCTGTATAGGTGTTGGTCCGTGACAGATGATGCTACTTGCATCTGCTGGAGTACCCAGCTGTGAAATTTTTGGTTCGTACAAATCAGGGTGGCTGTCAGATAGGAACAGGATTACTGTTAGTTTCTGACGGTTGCCTTCAGCAAGAAAACATTTTTGCAGATTGGCACAGCTAAGCCCCATCTGCAGAGGAGATTGACAAGAGTAGCGAAGGACCGTGTCGTCGCGGACTTACCGGAGTGGCCACCGGCGTCGACGTACAGCTCGAGAACGAAGCCAACTTCGCGCCTCCCTCCTCCTCTCCGGTCACCGGCGGTCGTTTACCTCCGGCGCCAGGAAAGGTAGACTATACCCTCGACCGCGGCGGTGCGACGGCGGGAGACTGGTGATGGGCCAGAGGTTTGGAGAGAGGGAGGGAGGAATTAGGGCGGCGGAGGAGGAGGTTACCGGCCGGCGAGCGTGGCTCCGGTCTGCGGTGGGTTCGAGCGGAGCGGAGCAGAGCAGCAAGAGGAGACGGGGTGGAGCTCTGCTCTATCATTATCGTGTGGTTTTTTCTTTTCTTTTCTTTTCTTTTTCTTTTGTTGAGTAAATTGAATGATATGTGGTGTGCCTTCATTTTAGGGCAAAGAGAAGATAGAGACAACCCCTGACCCAAGGGACACAACGTCAAGCAAACGACATCATAGATCATGACAAGGTTAGCCGTCGAAAGACGCAGCGATCATGCCGCAAACACCGGTATACTGCCAACATCATTATATCACGTCACGATTTCGAGACCAAGAGGTTTGCAAAAATGTCGCTGAAGGACCAAAGGCACAACCCCTTGCAACATCACAACAAGCCTTGCAAGCAATGTGACTAAAGTGTTAGCCACGGGATCTTGTATTACGGAACGAGTAAAGAGACTTGCCGGTAACGAGATTGAATTAGGTATAGAGATACCGACGATCGAATCTCGGGCAAGTAACATACCGAAGAACAAAGGGAACAGCGTACGGGATTAACTGAATCCTTGACATAGAGGTTCAACCGATAAAGATCTTCGTAGAATATGTAGAAACCAATATGGGCATCCAGGTCCCGCTATTGGTTATTGACCGTAGAGGTGTCTCGGTCATGTCTACATAGTTCTCGAACCCGCGGGGTCTGCACACTTAAGGTTAGGTGACGTTTCGGTAGTATAGAGTTATGCATGGTGGTGACCGAAGGTTGTTCGGAGTCCCGGATGAGATCCCGGACGTCACGAGGAGCTCCGGAATGGTCCGGAGGTAAAGATTGATATATAGGAAGTCCCGTTTTGGTCACCGGAAAAGTTTCGGGTATTTCGGTAGTGTACCGGCAGTGCCGGGAGGGTACCGGGGGACCATCGGGAGGGGCCTCTCGCCCCAAAGGGTCTCATGGGCTGTGGGAGGAGTCAAACCAGCCCCTAGTGGGCTGGCTGAACCCCCCACTAAGGCCC
Source organism: Elymus sibiricus (assembly GCA_039707655.1). Lineage (NCBI taxonomy): Eukaryota > Viridiplantae > Streptophyta > Magnoliopsida > Poales > Poaceae > Elymus > Elymus sibiricus. The sequence goes on from CM077675.1 coordinate 530,209,161, forward strand.
ATGCGGCTAGGGGTGGGAAAACCCAAAGGTGGAAAAGGTTTCCAAGTGGGGGAGGAGGAATCCTACTCCTAGTAGGATTGCAGTTGGACTCCTCCACCTCCCCACTTCGGCCGCACCTAGGGGCGGCCCTAGGGGTGATACGTCTCCAACGTATCTATAATTTTTGCTTGTTCCATGCTGTTATATTATCATTCTTGAATGTTTTACAATCATTTTACTACAACTTTATATTATTTTTGGGACTAACCTATTAACCTAGAGCTCAGTGCCAGTTCCTGTTTTTTCCGTGTTTTTGAGTTTTACAGAAAAGGAATATCAAACGGAGTCCAAACGGAATAAAAAATTTACGGTGATTTTTTATGGACCAGAAGAGACCCACGGGGCATCGGAGTTGGGCCAGAAGAGCCACGAGGAGATCACAAGCCACAGGGGCGCCCCCCTGGCTTGTGACTCCCTCGTGGCCCCCCAGGACTTGTTTCCGCCACCATAAATTCCTATAAATATAGAAACCTCCGAAAATAAACCTAGATCGGGAGTTCCGCCGCCGCAAGCCTCCAGAGCCATGAAAAACCAATCGGGAGCCCGTTCCGGCACCCTGTCGGAGGGGGAAACCATCACCGGAGGCCATCTTCATCATCCCGACACTCTCCATGACGAGGAGGGAGTAGTTCACCCTCGGGGCTGAGGGTATGTACCAGTAGCTATGTGTTTGATCTCTCTCTCTCTCGTGTTCTTGAGATGGCACGATCTTGATGTACCGCGAGCTTTATTAATATAGATGAATCATATGGAGTGTTTCCCCTCTCTATCTAGTTGTGATGAATTGAGTTTTCCCTTTGAAGTTTACTTATCGGATTGAGTCTTTAAGGATTTGAGAACACTTGATGTATGTCTTACAATGGGATGTTCTATTGATCCACTTGATGTATGTTTTGGTGATCAACTTGCGGGTTCCGTGACCATGGGAATCTATGCATAGGGGTTGGCACACGTTTTCGTCTTGACTCTCCGGTAGATACTTTGGGGCACTCTTTGAAGTTCTTTGTGTTGGATTGAATAGATGAATCTGAAATTATGTGATGCATATCGTATAATCAAACCCACGGGTACTCGAGGTGACATTGGGGTATCTAGGTGACATTAGGGTTTTGGTTGATGTGTATCTTAAGGTGTTATTTTAGTACGGACTCTAGGGCTGTTCGTGACACTTATAGGGATAGCTCATAAGATTGATCGGAAAAGATAACTTTGAGGTGGTTTCGTACCCTACAATAATTTCTTCGTTTGTTCTCCGCTATTTGTGACTTTGGAGTGAACTCTTTGTCGCACGTGAGGGATTTATATATGATTCAACTATGTTAGTATTGTTGAGAGAACTTGCACTAGTGAAAGTATGAACCCTAGGCCTTGTTTCCAAGCATTGCAATACCGTTTTTGCTCACTTTTTTTACTTGCTACCTTGTTGTTTTTATATTTTCAGATTACAAAAACCTATATCTACCATCCATATTGCACTTGTATCACCATCTCTTCGCCGAACTAGTGCACCTATACAATTTGCCATTGTATTGGGTGTGTTGGGGACACAAGAGACTCTTTGTTATTTGGTTGCAGGGTTGTTTGAGAGAGACTATCTTCATCCTACGCCTCCCACGGATTGATAAACCTTAGGTCATCCACTTGAGGGAAATTTGCTACTGTCCTACAAAACTCTGCGCTTGGACGCCCAACATGAGTCTACAAGAAGAAGGTTGCGCAGTAGACATCAAGCTCTTTTCTGGCGCCGTTGCCGGGGAGGCTAGGTAAGCGGCACTCACATCCCGTCAACGAAGCTCTTTTCTAGCGCCGTTGACGGGGAGGTGAGTGCTTGAAGGTATATCTTTAGATCTTGCAACTGAATCTTTTAGTTTCTTGTTTTATCACTAGTTTGGTTTTATAAAAGAAAACTACAAAAAAATGGAATTGAGGTTGCCTCATATGCTTCATCTTTTTAATGTCTTTCGTGAAAATGATGGAAAGGAAAATTGTGCTCAAGTGTTAGAAGAAGAAGTTATTAAAATGTTTGGCACTAAATCTTTGAGTGATGAGCATGATTGCAATGTTGTTAGTATGAATTCTCTGAATATTCATGATGCTAATGATATGCAAAGCCACAAGCTTGGGGATGCTATGTTTGATGAAGATGATATGTTTAGTCCCCCAAGTTTTGATGAGCAAATTTATTATGATGAAAGCATGCCTCCTATTTATGATGATTATTGTGATGACATGTATGCTATAAAGAATAATGATAACCATGAAACTTGTCATCTTGATTTTAATTTTCAATTGTATTATACTTCACATGATAGTTATTTTGTTGAGTTTGCTTCCGCTACTATTGATGAGAAGAAATATGCTTATGTTGAGAGTGACAAATTTTCTATGCTTGTAGATCATGAAAAGAATGCTTTATGTGCTGGTTATATTGTTGAATTCATTCATGATGCTACTGAAAATTATTATGAGGGGGGAACATATGCTTGTAGGAATTGCAATAATATCAAGTTTCCTCTCTATGTGTTCAAAGTTTTGAAGTTATGCTTGTTTTGTCTTCCTATGCAAGTTGATTCTTGTTCCCATGAATTGTTTGCTCACAAAATCCATATGCATAGGAAGTGGGTTAGACTTAAATATGCTTGCCATGAGATTCATGATGCTCTCTTGCGTGTTTCAATTCTTATCTTTTATGTGAGCATCATTGAAATCATCATGCCTAGCTAAAAGGCATTAAAGAAAAGCGCTTGTTGGGAGGCAACCCAACACTTTTACTTTCTGTTTTAGTATGTTCACATGATTAATCTACTGTATTAATCATGTTTTATAGCTTTTGTTTCAATAAAGTGCCAAGTAAAGCCTTTGGGATAGTGTGGATGATAGTTGACTTGATTCTGTGCAAAAACAGAAACTTTTGCTCTCAGACCAGGAATTTTGTAAATTCACTGGAACGTGCTTTTGATCTGAAATTTTTACACAGTCTTTATATACAAATTTCCTAGATTTTCCTAATTTTTCAGAATTTTTAGAGACAGGTAAGTATGGCTATACTACAGTTCTTCACAGACTGTTCTGTTTTTTGACAGATTCTGTTTTGCATGCATAGTTTGCTTGTTTTAGTATTCCCATAGCTTATATTCAGTGATATAAATTATGGGAATGATATAATACAGTAGGTATTATGTGAGAACAATTATGAATCTTGTCTTGACAGTACCTAAGTGAATGATCTTTGTTTATTATACTAACCCATCTCACGAAGTTCCGTTAAGTTTTGTGTGATTGAAGTTTTCAAGTTTTGGGTGAGACACCGATATGAGGAGAATAAGGAGTGAAAAGAACCTAATCTTGGGGATGCCCAAGGTACCTCCAAGGTAATATCCAAGGAATACTCAAGCGCCTAAGCTTGGGGATGCCCCGGAAGGCATCCCCTCTTTCGTCTTCAACATTATCGGTATATCTTACTTGGAGCTATATTTTTATTCGTCACATAATATGAGTTTTGCTTGGAGCGTCATTTTATTTTGTTGATTTCTGTTAAGTGTTATTTATAATCTTGTTTTTTCAATAAAAAGTTCCAAGAATTGCATTAGGATGCTTGCATTACATGTTTTGATATGTGCTGTGTAAAAACAGAAACTTATGCTGTAGTGTATGAATTTTCATATTATACTGGAACGTGGAAAGTTTCTGAAATTTTTACACAGTGCTGTCATATAAATTTTATAGCATATCCTAAATTTGCATAATTTTTTGAGTTACAGAAGTACACTGTTTTCATAAATTGCTACAGACTGTTCTGATTAGACAGATTGCTGTCATAGTTTTGTTATGTACTTATCCTATAGTATCCATAGCCTATATTGGTAGATATAAATTGTGGAAATGATAGTATACTGTACCTAATGTTTGAAAATTATTATGCAATTTTCCTTGGCAGTACATAAGGTGTTAATTTATTCTTATGTGTACTAACCTATCTCACGAGTTCTTTTCGAGTTTTGTGTGGATGAAGTTTTTTATAATAGGTGAAGCCGGGATATGAGAGGATTGAACGAAATACAAAAACTCAAGCTTGGGGATGCCCAAGGCACCCCAAGTAAATATTTCAAGAAGTCTCAAGCATCTAAGCTTGGGTATGCTACGCATCCCACCTCTCTTCATCAACAATTATCGGTTAGCCTATGTTGAGCCTAAATTTTTATTCGTTCACATGATGCATGCTATTCTTGGAGTGCTATTTTTCTTTTGCTTGCTGTTGAATAAAATATTCAGATCTGAAAATATTTATTGAGGGAGAGAGAGTCCTCACATAGCTCCTTAATTGTTTGACTACTCATTGATCTTCACTTATATCTTTTGTGAGTAGCTTGTCATTTCCTCTCATGCTTCACTTATATCTTTTTGGGAGATGAAATTTTTATGCTCTTGTACTTCACTTAAATTTGTTTGAGCTTGCCAAAAGGCAATTGCAATATATGAAACTAGTTCCAAAATGATAGATATCCAAGGAGGATATAATAAAAACTTTCATGAAGATCATTGGACAAATTAAACTTGATTCCTTGTAATAGTTTTGAAACATGATGATAGTAATATGTGAGTCATGTTAATGAGTAATTATGCTTAGTAGGAATATTGGTGTTAAGGTTTGTGATTCCCTATGCATGCACGAAAGTCAATAGTTATGCAATGAAGTTACATCCTACTTGTGGTGCATTATTCGGTGTTAGTTATGACTCAATGCCCACTTATGAGATATTTCGTTCCTCGGTTTGGTTGCTTCCCAATCTATTTGCTAGCCTTCATTTGTACTAAGTAGAAATACTACTTGTGCATCCAAAATCCTTAAACCAAGTTTTGCCTTATGAGTCCACCATACCTACCTATATGCGGTATTTCCATGCCGTTCCAAGCAAATTTGTATGTGCCATCTCTAAATTTTCAAAATAAATTTTCTGTTTTGTGTGCCTGTACCGCTCATGAAACGGTGGGGAGTATCCAATATTTTTCCATGCTAGGTGTGTTATTCTCATGATATGTGTTGATTCACTATCATTCACGAGAAAGTGGCTGGTATTCGGGATGCCCAGTTCCATGCTCAAAAATCAAATCAAAATATAATGAAACAAAACTCCCCCAGGATTGTTGTTTGTATGGACGGTACCCGTGGATTCGGCTCGCCGTGGAGTGTGATTGATTGGTGGAGGGGGAGTAAAAACTTTACCATTTTGTTTGGGAACCGCCTATGATGTATCTAGCATGGAAAGTATTGTGAGCTACTTTGTCGTTTTCGTTGACAGGAAAATCATGCCACTCAAAATATTTTTCTCTCTCAATTTAAACCTTGAGCTCTGGCACCTCTACAAATCCCTACTTCCCTCTGCGAAGGGCCTATCTGTTTACTTTATGAAATTTTTATTTTTTCTTTGAGTCTCCATCTTCTCTTATAAGCACCAACTAGGGGGCACTATGATCGTACTTGAGCATTGAGCATAGCTAATATTTGAGTGTGTTTCATGAATGGATCAATGATTGAGCATGATGGGCTAGGGATAACTTTCTTTAGTGTTGATATTTTGAAAGACATGGTTGCTTGTTGACATGCTTGAGTATTTAAGTCATTATGTTAAAACTAGACTATTGCTTTGAACCTTTTACAAGTCCAAATGTCCATGCTATACAAAGAAGAAAAGAATATGATGAACATGTTAGGCAGCATTCCACATCAAAAATTCTGTTTTTATCATTTACCTACTCGAGGACGAGCAGGAATTAAGCTTGGGGATGCTGATACGTCTCCAACGTATCTATAATTTTTGCTTGTTCCATGCTGTTATATTATCATTCTTGGATGTTTTACAATCATTTTACTAAAACTTTATATTATTTTTGGGACTAACATATTAACCTAGAGCCCAGTGCCAATTCCTGTTTTTTTCGTGTTTTTGAGTTTTACAGAAAAGGAATATCAAACGGAATAAAAATTTACGGTGATTTTTTATGGACCAGAAGAGACCCACGGGGCATCGGAGTTGGGCCAGAAGAGCCACGAGGAGATCACAAGCCACAGGGGCGCCCCTCCTAGGACGCGCCCCCTGGCTTGTGACTCCCTCGTGGCCCCCCAGGACTTGTTTCCGCCGCCATAAATTCCTATAAATATAGAAACCTCCGAAAATAAACCTAGATCGGGAGTTCCGCCGCCGCAAGCCTCCAGAGCCACGAAAAACCAATCGGGAGCCCGTTCCGGCACCCTGCCGGAGGGGGAAACCATCACCGGAGGCTATCTTCATCATCCCGACGCTCTCCATGACGAGGAGGGAGTAGTTCACCCTCGGGGCTGAGGGTATGTACCAGTAGCTATGTGTTTGATCTCTCTCTCTCTCTCGTGTTCTTGAGATGGCACGATCTTGATGTACTGCGAGCTTTATTAATATAGATGAATCATATGGAGTGTTTCCCCTCTCTATCTAGTTGTGATGAATTGAGTTTTCCCTTTGAAGTTTACTTATCGGATTGAGTCTTTAAGGATTTGAGAACACTTGATGTATGTCTTACAATGGGATGTTCTATTGATCCACTTGATGTATGTTTTGGTGATCAACTTGCGGGTTCCGTGACCATGGGAATCTATGCATAGGGTTGGCACACGTTTTCGTCTTGAGGTGTTATTTTAGTACGAACTCTAGGGTTGTTCGTGACACTTATAGGGATAGCTCATAAGATTGATCGGAAAAGATAACTTTGAGGTGGTTTCGTACCCTACAATAATTTCTTCGTTTGTTCTCCGCTATTTGTGACTTTGGAGTGAACTCTTTGTCGCACATGAGGGATTTATATATGATTCAACTATGTTAGTATTGTTGAGAGAACTTGCACTAGTGAAAGTATGAACCCTAGGCCTTGTTTCCAAGCATTGCAATACCGTTTTTGCTCACGTTTGTTACTTGCTACCTTGCTGTTTTTATATTTTCAGATTACAAAAACCTATATCTACCATCCATATTGCACTTGTATCACCATCTCTTCGCCGAACTAGTGCACCTATACAATTTGCCATTGTATTGGGTGTGTTGGGGACACAAGAGACTCTTTGTTATTTGGTTGCAGGGTTGTTTGAGAGAGACTATCTTCATCCTACGCCTCCCACGGATTGATAAACCTTAGGTCATCCACTTGAGGGAAATTTCTACTGTCCTACAAAACTCTGCGCTTGGAGGCCCAACACGAGTCTACAAGAAGAAGGTTGCGTAGTAGACATCAAGGGGCGCCGGCCTCCCTCCCCTTCCTCCTATATATACTAGAGGGGAGAGAGGGCAGCCGCACCAGAAAATTCTAAGCCACGGTGCAGCCCTCTCTCCCCAATAGATCAAGTCCTCTAGTTTTCAGCAGTGCTTAGGCGAAGCCCTGCTGGAATAGTTCCACCACCACCGCCGCCGCGCCGTCGCTCTGCCGGAGAACTCATCTACCTCTCCGCTCCCTCTTGTTGGATCAAGAAGGCGAAGATCGTCATCGAGCTGTACGTGTGCTGAACGCGGAGGTGCCGTCCGTTCGGCACTAGATCGTGATTGGATCGCGGGACGCTCGGAGATTTGGATCGCGAAGACGTTCGACTACATCAACCGCGTTTCTTAACGCTTCCCGCTTAACGATCTACAAGGGTATGTAGATCCACTCTCCCTCTTGTAGATGCTCATCACCATGGATAGATCTTGCGTGTGCGTAGGAAATTTTTTGTTTCCCATGTAACGTTACCCAACAGTGGCATCATGAACTAGGTGTATGTGTAGATGAGATCACGAGTAGAACACAAAGGAGTTTGTGGGCGTTGATGCTCAGATTGCTACCTCCCTTAGTCTTTTCTTGATTCAGCGGTATTGTGGGATGAAGCGGCCCGGACCAACATTACTCGTACGCTTACGAGAGACCGGATCCATCAACTGACATGTAACTTCATTGCATAAAGATGGCTGGCGGGTGTCTGTTTCTCCTACTTTAGTTGGATCGGATTCGATAAAGGCGGTCCTTGAGAAGGTTGAATAGCAATTTGTGTATCACCGTTGTGGTTATGCGTAGGTAAGAATAGTTCTTGCTAGATACCCATAGCAGCCACGTAAAACATGCAACAACAATTAGAGGACGTCTAACTTGTTTTTGCAGGGTATGTCGTGATGTGATATGGCCAATTACATGATGAGATATATGTGATGTATGAGATGATCATGTATTGTATAGAATATCACGACTTGCACGTCGATGAGTACGGCAATCGGCAGGAGCCATAGGGTTGTGTTTAATTTATTTTCGCCGTTTTGCTTTACTTTATCGCTATGACTTAGCAATAGTCATAGAAGCAACAGTTGGCGCGACAACCTCATGGCGACACATTGATGGAGATCAAGATGATGGAGATCAGGGTGTCATGTCGGTGCTTTGAAGATGGAGATCAAAAGCACAAGTTCATGGCCATATCATGTCACTTATGATTTGCATGTGATGTTAATCCTTTTATGCATCTTATTTTGCTTAGGACGACGGTAGCATTATAAGGTGATCCCTCACTAAAATTTCAAGATAAAATTGTGTTCTTCCCGAGTGTGCACCGTTGCGAAAGTTTGTCGTTTCGAGACACCACGTGATGATCGGGTGTGATAGACTCTATGTTCACATACAACGGGTGCAAGCCAGTGTTGCACGTGCGAAACACTCGGGTTAAACTTCACGAGCCTAGCATGTACAGACATGGCCTCGGAACACAAGAGACCGAAAGGTCGAACATGAGTCATATAGTAGATATGATCAACATGAAGATGTTCACCATTGAAACCACCTCATCTCACGTGATGATCGGACTTGGGTTGGTGAATTTGGATCATGTGACACTCGAATGACCAGAGGGATGTCAATTTGAGTGGGAGTTTTTTAAGTAATATGATTAACTAAACTCATCATCATGAACATAGTCAAAATGTCTTTGCAAATTATGTTGTAGATTACTAGCTCGCGCTGTAGCTCCCTTGAATTTTTATATGTTCCTAGAGAAATAGAGTTGAAAGATGATGGTAGCAATAATGCGGACTGGGTTCGTGATCTGAGGATTGTCCTCATTGCTGCACAGAAGGCTTATGTCCTTAATGCACCGTTCAGTGCACCACCCCCCTCGAGCGTCGTCTGTAGATGTTGTGAACATCTGATAGGCACGTTCTGATGACTACTTGATAGTTCAGTGCGTCATGCATTACGGCTTAGAATTGAGGCTCCAAAACGTTTTGAACGTCACAGAACATATGAGATGTTCTAAGAGCTGAAATTGGGATCTCATGCTCGTGCCCGTGTTGAGAGGTATGAGACCTCCAACAAGATTCTTTGCCTGCAAGATGAAGGAGAATAACTCAATCGGTGAGCATGTGCTCAGATTGTCTGGGTGCTACAAATCCCTTGAATCGAGTGGGAGTTTATCTTCCAGATAAGATAGTGATTGATATAGTTCTCCAAGTCACTGCCACTAAGCTACTAGAAGCTTCGTGATGAACTATAAAATGCCAGGGATGGAAATAATGATCCCCGAGCTATTCGCGATGTTTGACACCGCGAAGGTAGAAATAAAGAAGGAGCATCAAGTGTTGATGGTTAGTAAAACCACTAGTTTCGAGAAGGGCAAGGGCAAGGAGGGATACTTCATGGATGGCAAGCCAGTTGCTGCTCCAGTAAAGAAACCCAAGGTTGAACCCAAACCCGAGACTGAGTGCTTCTATTATGAGGAGAACGGTCGTTGAAGCGGAACTGCCCTAGATACTTGATAGATAAGAAGGCTGGCAACGTCGACAGAAGTATATTTGATATATGTGTTATTGATGTGTACCTTACTAGTACTCCTAGTAGCACCTGGGTATTGGATACCGGTTTGCTAAATGTTAGTGAACTCGAAATAAAAGCTACGGAATAAACGGAGGCTAGCTAAGGGTGATGTGACAATGAGTGTTGGAAGTGTTTCCAAGGTTGATGTGATCACCATCACACGCTCTCTCTACCTTCGAGATTAGTGATGAACCTAAATAAATGTTATTTGGTGTTTGCATTGAGCATGAACGTGATTAGATCATGTTTATTGCAATACGGTTATTCATTTAAGTTAGAGAATAATGATTATTCTGTTTACATGAATAATACCTTCAATGGTCATGCACCCAATGAGAATGGTTTATTGAATCTTGATCGTAGTGATACACATGCTCATAATATTGATGCCAAAAGATACAAAGTTAATAATGATAGTACCACATACTTGTGGCACTGCCACTAAATGTCATATTGGTGTAAAACGCATGAAGAAACTCCATGCTGATGGATCTTTGGACTCATTCGATTTTGAATCGGTTGAGACATGCGGACCATGCCTCATGGGCAAGATGACTAAGACCCTGTTTTCCGGTATGATGGAGCGGGCAAGTAACTTATTGGAAATGATACATGTTGATGTATTCGGTCCAATGAGTGTTGTAGCGTGCGATGGATATCGTTATTTTCCTACCTTCACTGATGATTTGAGTAGATATGGGGATATTTGATTAATGAAACACAAGTCTGAAACGTTTGAAAAGTTCAAACAAAATCAGAGTGAAGTTTGAGATCATCGTGACAAGAAGATAAAATGTCTACGATATGATCGTGGAGGTGAATATCTGAGTTACGAGTTTGGTATACAACTTAAGACAATGTGGAAGTTGTTTCACAACTCACGCCACCTGGAACACCATAGTGTGATGGTGTGTCCGAACGTCGTAGTCGTGCTCTATTGGATATGGTGCGAACTATGATGTCTCTTATCGATTTGCCACTATCGTTTTGGGGTTATGCATTAGAGACAACTACATTCACTTTAAAAGGGGCACCATCTAAGTCCGTTGAGATGACACTGTATGAATTTTGGTTTGGCGGAAACCTAAGCTGTCATTTCTTAATGTTTGGGGCTGCGATGCTTATGTGAAAAAGGGTTTTCACCTAATGAGCTCGAACCCAAAGCGGACAAATGCATCTTCATAGAATACCCTAACGTAATAGTTGGATAAACCTTTTATCTTAGATCCAAGCACAAAGTGTTTGTTGCTAAAACAAGTCCTTTCTCGAGAAAGAGTTTCTCTCGAAAGAATTGAGTGGGAGGAAGATAAAACTTGATGAGGTTGTTGAACCTTTGTTTCAACCAGTGAGTAGCGCAGCACAGAAAGTTGTTTCTGTGGAGCCTACGTTAGTTGAAGAGGAAGTTAATGATGATGATCATGAAGCTTCGGATCAAGTTACTATCGAACCTCGTAGGTCGACAAGGACGCGTACTTGTCACGCCCAAGATGCGATCCTATCCTTATTTTGGCACGAGGGCCTCGACAGGGATAGAAGCGCATCTCGTCGTGTTGCAAGAATGAATATCATTACAAGTACATGTAAAGAAGAGATGAGTATATGGAATTGGCTTACACTCGCCACAAGCTACATCAAGATCACATCAATACAATAACATATCAATCATCATACAGAAGAGCAGGGTCCGTCTACGGACGAAAGCAAACGATAAAATGACATCCATCCTTGCTATCCCAGGCTGCCGCCTGGAACCCATCCTATGATCGATGAAGAAGAAGAAGAACTCCAAATCAAACAAGCATCGCGCTCACGTCATATCATCGCATTACCTGTACCTGCAACTGTTGTTGTAGTAAACTGTGAGCCACGGGGACTCAGCAATCTCATTTCCAATGGTATCAAGACTATTAAAGCTTAATGGGTGAGGTATGGTTAAGTGGTGAGGTTGCAGCAAGCGACTAAGCATTTATTTGAGTGGCTAACTTACGAGTACAAGAATAAAGGGGGATGATTGTCGAATAAACGGACGTGAACTATTAATGATCTCTAAGAGATCCTGAACACCTACTTACGTCAAACATAACCCCACTGTGTTCTCTCTCGGATAAGGACTCACGAGAAGAGACAGTCACGGTTACGCACACAGTTGGTGTATTTTATTTTGAGTTTACTTCAAGTTTGCTATGACCGGGTGTTAAACAAAGTTTCCAAGTTTGCCACATAACCGCGGGCACGGCTTTCCGAAAGATTTAACCCTGCAGGGGTGCTCCTACTCATCCATCACAAATTAACCACACGCAGCGGGAATAACCTCGACCACGAATCTCATGATCTTCCTTGGCAATTCCATTGGAAAACCTCAACCTCGAGATAGCCCAAAGTATCGGAGTTCCTCACACAAGACGTTCGAGAAAGGTAAAACAAATCCAGCAAGGCCGCCCGGCGTGTCGACGATCCCGATAGGAGCCGCGTATCTCGTTCTCAGGACACGACGGATAAGCGAAGCGTACGGTGGCCTGATAGACATCTCCCGAGTTGCCCCGGGTTGGCCCCGCACGGTGCTCTAGTTTGGACCAACACTCATGAGGAGCACTGGCCCGGGTTGTTGATTAAAGATCCTCGGGTTAATTACTCCCTATGCAGGTTTATTAATTATTAGGCAAATGTAGTACCAATGTTGGGCCTTGCCAGACAAGTTTTATCCTAAAACGAAAATCAAGGGGGTCCCCATAACAACCCCGCGCATGTTAGGAGCGCTCATTTATGGAACATAACACCGGTACACAAGTAACTAGGGCGGCAAGAGTGGAACAAAACACCGAGCAAAAGGCCAAGCCTTCCACCCTTTACCAAGTATATATGTGCATTAAATTAAATAGCAATAATATTGTGATATAACAAAAAAAACATCCATGTTGGCACATGGAAACATTGCACCTGCAACTAGCAACGCTATAAGAAGGGCTGAGCAAGCGGTAACATAGCCAAACAATGGTTTGCTGGGTTGTGGAGGGTTAGAGGCTTTTCATGGCAATTTGGGAGGCTGACATACAAGTGGTAGGTAGCGAGACAGCGATAGAAACGAGACAACTAGCATGGCAATGATAGTAATGGTATCCAGGGAAATGATCATCTTGCCTGAGATCCCGCTTGGAAGAAGAACGAATCCATGAAGAAGACGAGCCAACGTAGTAGAACGAATCCTCACACTCCGAAGCGGTTTCGGAACTCTATCGAGAAGAAGCAAATCGGAAACAACAATCAACACACGAGAACACCACAACATATGCATGACATGATGCGCAAACAAACATGATGCATGTCCGGTTTAATTATGCAAGGCGTGGCAATCACAACAATCAAATACTACACATTAAGTGAAGCTCAATATGCAACGAATTGCATATTGACGAAACTCCACATTCGAATATTTAGTTCACTCTCGTTATGTACACGACAATATTACATGTTGATAAACATGGCAAGAGGTGAAGCATAAGTAAACTACACATCTAGGCAAGTTTAAATGAGGCCGGAAACAACATATAGCATTTCCGAAATGACCCCATATGTTAATTTCGAAATTGGTCCAGATCTGAACTAATCAGGTTTTATATTTATTAAACAGCAAAATAAAGTGAACCATGCAATTCTACACGTAATTCTAGTCGATTTACATATATAGAACATTTGAAACGGAGCTACGGTTTAAAAGATATGACATCCGCAAGATGCATATGACATGAATGCAAAATGCATGCAAACACCCACCACAAACATGTTAAATGATAGATGCAGCAATTTATTATGAAACTACATGAAATTCTAGTCAAGTTACATATGCAACATGTTCAAAACGGAGCTACGGTTCAACCCCAATCATCAATGCAAGATTTTAAATAAATCTGCCCAAAACAGCAACATAGCAAATGCACGCATGAAAACAACAAGCTACAAGATTCTAAAATGCACAAACTAAGCATGGGGCAGTAGCAAATAACATACACTTCATTTCAACTTCACATATCATACTCAAAAGTGGCATGGATCGCATGGTACGAAGCTCACAACATGGCAACAAAATATGGCAGATTAGGACTTAGTGAAAATAACAGTTTTTAGCATAGCAGATTTTCATGGAGGCATATTGGCAGCAGTAAAACTATATGCTACAGGGCATATTATGACATGAAAATTTACAGCATGGTAGAGGACATGATGCATTACAAATCATTACTTTATGGCAACATCAAATTATGCTCAGATTCATGGCAACCATCAACACAACATGGCATATTGAAGAAAACAGATTCTCAGACTTAGTGAAAATTAGGCTAGTCATGAGCAGCAGTTTTTTTAACAGATTGACATATTGAACAGCAGGTTTAATTATGATGCAAAACCTATTCATGCAAACTATTGGCACGACATGAAAGGCAACAACATGCTTAACAAAATACTCCTTGGTAGCATCACCAAAAGACTCCTAGAACACTAGCAAAACACATGGCAATACAGCAACAAAATAACAGATTTCCAGACTTAGAAATATTTTGGACCCTCAAAACAACAGATTTTTATAGCATGTTGGCAACAAGAAAACAACACCTAATCATGCATTTCTATGACAACCAAAAACACCAGGGCCTAGCGCACATGTTCAAGGACATATCTCATGTTCAAAATTATTTCATATCATGCATGGATTAAATCCCACAAAAAAGACAAAAGGGCATCATGGCAAAAATGACATGCACTCAAACATCCTCCAATGACAAAACTAAATGCACAGTTAGATACTATGGATTTTTCTACCCCGAAAACATATATAATATGCATAGGTTCATGTGGGAAAAATGTCACAATTAATTATGCAAGTTTATGGCCTAATCCCCTTTTAGCAATTATAAATGTAAGTTAAATGCAAATATTGCAATGGACAAGTTTGTTATGCATGAAAATGCGATGCCGATAATATGAACATTTTTAATATATTGTTGGGTTAATTCCAATGCACGGGTAATTAAATATGACAATGCAAAATGATGGCATTTATGCAATATGATGCAACAACGAGCTTAGGCATTTTTAACATGGATGAAAATGATATATTCACAATCTATGCATTTTTCTGAGAAAATTACATATATAAAACATTTTGAAATGATGCACGGTTAATTAATTATAGACATTTCAAAATCATGCATTTTTCTGTAATTAAGAAATACACTGGTTAATTAGCAAATTTCGCTCTGAGGAAAAATAAGCACGTTGGGCCGAATCTGGTATAGGGCCCGAAAAGGAACATGGGCGTCATATTCTAACATGCGCCTACGGGCGGGATTTAGGGGCGCTCACCTAGTGGGCTTCGGCCCAGGTCGAAGCGGAGGAGGCCGGCCGGAGCTGGGCTGGGCAGGCCACGGTTGGGCCGGCCCACTCAAGAGGTCAACGGGGGAGCTCTTCCTCGTCCTCCCGATGAGGCAGACGCGAGGCAAGGCGGCGGTAGCGTGAACGAGCGCGGGGGCCGGCGAGAGGCTCCAGGGAGGTCGGGGATGAGGAGATCCGGTGGCGGGGCACCGGATCCGGCGGTCGACGGCGGCAAACGGCGAGGCGAAGGCCATGGCGGCAGGGACTGCGCGGGATCTAGAGCGGAGGCGAGCTCCGACGGGATGCGCCCTGGGCTCGGGACGACGCGACGGAGCTAGGCTGCTCCGGCCATGGCGGGCGGCGGCAAGGTCGCCGGAGGAGCGCGGCGGCGGGGCCGGCGACTTGGCGAGGTGTTGACACCTGATTTTGGCACGATGCAAAATGCAGTAAAAGTGGACTCAAGCGAAAAGCTTGCCGGTTTTGAGTGCTTGCCGAAGACCCAAACAGAGGCAGGAGACGGCCCGGCAAGGAGGCGATCCGGCAAGGAGAAACTTTGAAGTTTGGGCCATTTCCATCCGATCTCATCTCGAAAGCCGAAATTGTGTTCGAAGTACTGGGATTTTGTATCCAGAACACTATTCGGCTGATTGCGCCCTCAAGATGATCTCATATGAGAAAACTTTCTACATGAATTGTCTTCGTCTCGTCGAAACGGTCAGAATTGCTTTTGGGCACATTTTCATTCGAGGTCGTTTGCTGCCTCAAAAAGGACCCGCAAGGTGCAGCCAGAAAGCTTGCCGCGTGAATAGTAAGCTTGCCGGGGAAGGCTTGCCGCGCGTGAACAGTAACCTTGCCGGGTGAACAGTACGTTGCCGGGGAACCTTGCCGGGTGAACAGTAACCTTGCCCGGGGAAGGCTTGCCGCGCGTGAACAGTAACCTCTTTGCCGGGTGAACAGTAGCTTCTTGCCGGGTGAACAGTAACTTCTTGTCGGGTGAACAGTAACTTCTTGCCGGGTGAACAGTAACTTCTTGCCGGGGAAGGCTTGCCGCGTGAACAGTACAAACTGTCCGACGAGATGCTGAAGATGGGCTCAAATACTTATCTAGATGGCCTCAGATCAAAAAGTGTTCAACATGAAAGTTGTTCGTCTCGTCGAAACGGTCAACTTTACTTTTGGAGTCATCATCATCTGAGATAGTATACGGCCTGCAAAGTTATTACAGAACTCGGACAGTCAAGAAAACTGCATGATTGAATCCGACCCACAGTTAAAGATAGGCCCTAAAAGTCATAAATATGGCCTTAGAAGGAGAAGTGGCCCGCGTTGTCATATGCAGATTGTCGAGGCGGACAAGTTTGATGTTGGACTCGTCTCCATCCGAGTTAGTACGCAATTTCTACGACCAAAACAAGGAGCAGGACAGAAGTCTGGGTCAGATTCAGACTAAATCCGAGTTAGACTGGAACCAGGACTCTAGGACGTGAATTGATGTAATTCTCTTGTAAGGAAAGCTTAGATGAATCCTTTGCTTGTACGGGAAGTCCAACCCCCTCTTAAATAGAAGAGGTGATGGCCGATTGAAACAACACACAATCGAACAAACACATCTACATCTTTTTACCCTACTTTTATCCCTCTCCCTTGTATTTTTCTTCTCGTTCTTCGTTCGTTCTTCGTGAAGGAGGGCAGCGATCCACGAGGCTCCAGGGGCGTTCAGGACGACTTGGAGCAGCCAATCGTCGCCGGGTACTCTGACGGGGTCCCTCCCGAGTAACCGGGGCGTCTGGTGTCAAAAGCGCCAGCCGGATTGTCTTGCGTATCGCGCTTCCGGCAGGCCTCCCACGGTGCGAGCTGCGGAGCATCTCCCTCGGCGCCGCGGGTACGCGTGACGCGTTCGTGTGTCAACACACTTTTTGGCGACTCCGCTGGGGACGAAAGATCAAGAATCATCATCAACCATGTCAAATCTTCCCCAGCCCTCAGAAGTTAGCGCCGATAACATCATTAAGCCCGGTCTTGATGAGCTATCGGAGGAACATCGCCAGGCCTACGAAGCGCTCAAGAAAAAGCGTGAAGAGGCTTTTGAGGCGCTCAAGAAGAAGCGCGAGGAGGAGGATTTGGAGGCGTTTCTTTCAAGTTTCAAGAAGGACCGCCAAGGCAACGTCACTCCGATTGGAGAAATCAGGTTACCTCCTCCCATTGATGAACAAGATGAAATCACTGTGGGCAAAGTTTTTTCTCCTGAGCAACTGGCTGTGATTGAAAGTCTTGTTAGTAAGGGTAATGTGATGGCGTACAATTCTTTCGTGGCAAATACCAATGCTCAGAAAAATATGCCGCCGTCATCTAGTGGTAATGTTGGTGTATCCAGTAGCCCAGAAAAACCTAATCCAACTTTACCTATTTCATCGGCACCTCCCATGCAACAACATTACAATTTGCCGATGAATTTTTATCCTAGCCAAACCAATCAACTTGTGGCCGCACCTACATACCCTAATCCTATTATGAGTGTGCCCAATTCGGCGTCTACGCCGAATTACTTTGTCACATCACCTATGAATACAAGCATGTTTGGTCTCCCGCCGAATTATGTTTCGGCGCCTACTCCACAAGTTGCATCGCTAGCTAGTTCCCAAGTTGCTCCTATGTCGTTGCCACAAACATCTTCATCTACCTCGGATCCAATTTTAGCCAAATTAAGGGAGGATTTGCATAAGATGTTTCAAGAAACTTTCGGAAACGAGCCGAAAGTAAAGAGTCGTGTGTATCAAAAGCCTTATCCTGAACACTTCGACGCAGTTTTGTACCCTCCAGGTTATAAGGTTCCTGATTTTGTCAAATTTAGTGGAGAGGGCACAAAAACAACTTGGGAGCATGTGAGTCAGTATCTAGCACAGTTGGGTGAAGCAAGTTCCATCGAAGAATTGAAAGTGCGGTTATTTCCCTTATCTTTAACTGGCACCGCATTTTCATGGTTTGCTGCTTTGCCACCTGGCTCAATTCTCTTATGGTCGCAACTAGAGCAAAAGTTTCATGATCATTTTTATAGTGGCGACAATGAGCTTAAGTTATCACATCTTACATCGGTTAGGCAAAAGCATGATGAATCGGTCACTGATTATGTCAAAAGATTTAGAGATATAAAAAACCGATGCTATAGCTTAGTGATAACCGAAAGAGACTTGGCAGATCTTGTCCTTAATGGTTTGAAAACTCACATTAAGGAGAGGATAGAAAGTTATGAATTTTTAAATATTAACCAAGTCTTGCAGAAAGCTTTGGCTCAAGAAAGCCGAAGTAAAGAAATCCATAGGTCAACAACCGATCGTCCTAGAATGCATATGCTTGATTATAATGATGAATATTCGGACGATGAGGTTGATGTCTGTACCACTGAATTTGTTTGGTCCTCAAAGGCCAAACCCTATGCATGCAATGCTCTTAAGCCGATTCATAAAAATCGTGATGAGGAGATGAAATTTACTTTTGATATATCCAAGTGTGATAGAATATTTGATGCTCTCTTGCAAGAAAAGATGATTAGAATATCACACACCATACCGCCGTTTGAGGAGCTGAAACGGCGTGCTTATTGCAAATATCATAATTCATTTTCTCATGCTACTAATGATTGCAATGTTTTTCGGAGACAGATACAATCGGCCATTAATGACGGACGATTGAGTTTTTCTGAGATGCAAGTTGATAGACAGCCCTTCCCAATGAATACCATGACTTTGGAGGGGAAGAAAATGTTAATTCGGCCTAACATAGCCGAATCAGCTAATAAAGACAATATTGTCATTGGTGAGCCCAGGAAGAACAAAGATGGCGACAAGATCTTGGGGAGGCAAGTCGTGCTTGAGAAGCAATCCGATGGTGGAGAGGTAATCAAGATCACCATAAAAAATCCTGCACTCGGGGGGCAACCGCAAGTACAAGAGGATACTCATGTTGAATTTATCAAGCCCAAGAATTCAGAAGTTGGCAAGTGTAAAAGGAGTGAAGCTAAGCACAAGCGAATCAAGCCAACTTTTGATATGTTGCTATCTAAATATGCAAGTCAAGCAGCCGGTTCTAGCTCCAATCGGCCATCATATTCAAAACGTTCAAGATCACCTCCGAAGCAAGAGTTTCGACACTATGCAAGGCCATATGGGTCATGGGCACCGGCACCATGGATGTCGCCACCCCCCTATGCGCCATATTACATGGGAGACTTCAATGGAGGATGGGGGCAGCCCCCAATGGCTCCTTATGCTTTTCATATGGGGTGGACAGCACCTAGAAGGCCTGCTCACAAAATGCTGTATTATCCTACACAAGGCCGTTCAAGCCATGGTGCTAATCGGCCAACAAAAAATTCTCCAAGCAAAGCAGAATCTAGGGATCCCAAGTATATTCAACCTAAGTGGTGCCCTACCGGTCTGACCAAGGCGCAAAAGAGGAGATTGCAACGCATGAGGAGTCGCGAGAAGACGACACATAAAGTAGAGGAGCAAAAGGACGAATTGTTCAATAAAATTCGGTCCGCGGCACCCACAAAACAAGTGTGGAGACCTAAACAAAAAGGAAACGCAGATGCCTCTACACTAGCTACAACAACACCTACGCCACCAAAAAAGGATGATGCAGCCCCTGTTACATCGTCCACGCCACCTGAAACATCCCCTTTGATTGAAGAAGCTTTAAGTCCAATATACACATTGGGAGATGAAGATGAGATGGAGGATTTTGAATCTACGCCGGTTCGGGATGGTGGCAATCGACTTCAAGATATATACTTGTCATCCTAAACACAAACATGGCCGATGTATGATTATCGCCCTAAGAGTATAAATGGCCGATGGAGTGTTGACATCGTCCTTAGAACCAATGTGGTGCAAATTATTTTTCGGCACACAAGTTTTGCCGAAAAACAGGGGGGCATGTGTTGACACCTGATTTTGGCACGATGCAAAATGCAGTAAAAGTGGACTCAAGCGAAAAGCTTGCCGGTTTTGAGTGCTTGCCGAAGACCCAAACAGAGGCAGGAGACGGCCCGGCAAGGAGGCGATCCGGCAAGGAGAAACTTTGAAGTTTGGGCCATTTCCATCCGATCTCATCTCGAAAGCCGAAATTGTGTTCGAAGTACTGGGATTTTGTATCCAGAACACTATTCGGCTGATTGCGCCCTCAAGATGATCTCATATGAGAAAACTTTCTACATGAATTGTCTTCGTCTCGTCGAAACGGTCAGAATTGCTTTTGGGCACATTTTCATTCAAGGTCGTTTGCTGCCTCAAAAAGGACCCGCAAGGTGCAGCCAGAAAGCTTGCCGCGTGAATAGTAAGCTTGCCGGGGAAGGCTTGCTGCGCGTGAACAGTAACCTTGCCGGGTGAACAGTACGTTGCCGGGGAACCTTGCCGGGTGAACAGTAACCTTGCCCGGGGAAGGCTTGCCGCGCGTGAACAGTAACCTCTTTGCCGGGTGAAACAGTAACTTCTTGCCGGGTGAACAGTAACTTCTTGCCGGGGAAGGCTTGCCGCGTGAACAGTACAAACTGTCCGACGAGATGCTGAAGATGGGCTCAAATACTTATCTAGATGGCCTCAGATCAAAAAGTGTTCAACATGAAAGTTGTTCGTCTCGTCGAAACGGTCAACTTTACTTTTGGAGTCATCATCATCTGAGATAGTATACGGCCTGCAAAGTTATTACAGAACTCGGACAGTCAAGAAAACTGCATGATTGAATCCGACCCACAGTTAAAGATAGGCCCTAAAAGTCATAAATATGGCCTTAGAAGGAGAAGTGGCCCGCGTTGTCATATGCAGATTGTCGAGGCGGACAAGTTTGATGTTGGACTCGTCTCCATCCGAGTTAGTACGCAATTTCTACGACCAAAACAAGGAGCAGGACAGAAGTCTGGGTCAGATTCAGACTAAATCCGAGTTAGACTGGAACCAGGACTCTAGGACGTGAATTGATGTAATTCTCTTGTAAGGAAAGCTTAGATGAATCCTTTGCTTGTACGGGAAGTCCAACCCCCTCTTAAATAGAAGAGGTGATGGCCGATTGAAACAACACACAATCGAACAAACACATCTACATCTTTTTACCCTACTTTTATCCCTCTCCCTTGTATTTTTCTTCTCGTTCTTCGTTCGTTCTTCGTGAAGGAGGGCAGCGATCCACGAGGCTCCAGGGGCGTTCAGGACGACTTGGAGCAGCCAATCGTCGCCGGGTACTCTGACGGGGTCCCTCCCGAGTAACCGGGGCGTCTGGTGTCAAAAGCGCCAGCCGGATTGTCTTGCGTATCGCGCTTCCGGCAGGCCTCCCACGGTGCGAGCTGCGGAGCATCTCCCTCGGCGCCGCGGGTACGCGTGACGCGTTCGTGTGTCAACACGAGGCTACGGGAGCTCGGCTCCTTGCGCAGGGAGGCGGCGGCGCGAGCTCGAGAGGAGAGCGGCTGCGGGACTGCGGTCTCTGTGGTCGGTGGACATGTCCGGTTGGTTGCACGGACGTGTCCGGGGTGGGGTTTTTGGGCGAATCTGAACCCTTAGATCAAGATCCAAAGGCCAGATTTGGCTGGGTGGCTAGGGCTGCGGGATCTGGAGGAGGAGGGCTAGCAGGCGGGGTTTTCTAGGGGTGTGGCTGCAATTTTGGCAAGGGGGAAACCCTAGAGAGTGGGAGGCTCTCTCCATGGGGTGGTTTATATAGGGGAAAGACTAGGGGGGGTTGGATCTCGTCCATCCGATTGCGATCCGATGACCACGACCGGAGGGGGGGCTAAGCTGGGCTAGTGGGCTGTGGAGAGGGGTTGTGGGCTGAGAAGAGAGGGAGGTTTGCGGCCCGGCAACGAGGTTTTAAAATTCCGAAACGTCCGATGCCGCGGGCGCGTGCATGTGTGGTTGGTCTCGCAACGGCCGACGACACGAACGGAGAGAACCGGTAGCTACGAACGGATGCAAGTTTTCGAAAACAAGTGACGATGCCATGCACATGATGCGAATGATGCGATGATGAATGCGACAACCAGACGAAACACACGACGACAACGACATGAAAGGGGAATCTTCTGGAGCGTCGGTTCCGGGCTGTTATAGTACTGCTCCTGAGTGGTACGTCAACCCTGTCTTAGAGGTCATGTTGTTGGACAACGATGAACCTACGAGCTATGGAGAAGCGATGATGGGCCCGGATTCCGAGAAATGGTTAGAGGCCATGAAATCCGAGATGGGATCCATGTATGAAAACAAAGTATGGGCTTTGGAAGTATTACCTGAAGGGCGAAAGGCCATTCAGAACAAATGGATCTGTAAATGGAAGACGGACGCGAACGGTAATGTAACCGTCTATAAAGCTCGACTTGTGGCAAAGGGTTTTTCACAAGTTCAAGGAGTTGACTACGATGAGACTTTCTCACTCGTAGAGATGCTAAAGTCTGTTGGAATTATGTTAGCAGTTGCTGCATTTTTCGATTATGAAATCTGGTAGATGGATGTCAAAACATCGTTTCCTTAACGGTATCCGTGAGGAAAGGTTGTATGTGATACAACCGGAAGGTTTTGTCTGTCCTAAGGATGCTAAAATGTATGCAAGCTCCAGCGATCCTTCTATGGACTGGAGCAAGCATCTCGGAATTGGAATATACGCTTTGATGAGGTGATCAAAGTTTTTGAGTCTATACAAAGTTTATGAGAAACTTGTATTTACAATAAAGTGAGTGGGAGCACTATAGAATTTCTCATAAGTATATGTGGATGACATATTGTTGATCGGAAATGATGTAGAATTTCTGGAAAGCATAAAGGGTTGTTTGAAAGGAGTTTTTCAAAGGAAAACCTGGAATGAAGCTACTTAAATATTGGGCATCAGGATCTATAGAGATAGATCAAGACGTCTGATAAGACTTTCAATGAGTACATACCTTGACAAGATTTTGAAAGAGTTCAAAATGGATCAGTCAAAGAAAGAGTTCTTGCCTGATTTGTAAGGTGTGGAGTTGAGTGAGACTCAAAGCTCGACCATGGCAGAAGAAAGAGAAATGACGAAGGTCGTCCCCTATGCCTTATCCATAGGCTCTGTATAGTATGCCATGCTGTGTACCGCACCTGGTGTGTGCCTTGCCATGATTCTGTCAAGGGGTACAAGAGTGATCCAGAAGTGGACCACTGGACAGCGGTCAAAATTATGCTTAGTAACTAGAGGACTAAGGAAATATTTCTCGATTATGGAGGTGATAAAGAGTTCGCCATAAAGAGTTACGTCGATGCAAGCTTTGACACCTATCCGGATGACTCTGAGTAGCAATCCAGATACGTATAGTGGAGCAGCCATTTGGAATAGTTCCAAGTGGAGCGTGGTAGCATCTGCAGTATGACATATATATTGGCAAAGATCACATGGATCTGAATGTTGCAGACCGTTGACTAAAGACCTCTCTCACATGCAAAGCATGATCGAACCCCAGAACTCATTGGTGTTAGATTCATTACAATGTAAATCACATAGTGATGTGAGCTAGATTATTGACTCTAGTGCAAGTGGAAGACTGTTGGAAATATGCTCTAGAGGCAATAATAAATTGGTTATTATTATATTTCCCTGTTTATGATAATCGTTTATTATCCATGCTATAATTGTATTGATTGGAAACTCAAATACATGTGTGGATACATAGACAACAAAGTGTCCCTAGTAAGCCTCTACTAGACTATCTCGTTGATCAAAGATGGTTAAGGTTTCCTAGCCATAGACATGAGATGTCATTTGATAACGGGATCATATCATTAGGAGAATGATGTGATGGACAAGACCCAAACTATGAACGTAGCATATGATCGTGTCAGTTTATTGCTATTGTTTTCTGCATGTCAAGTATCTGTTCCTATGACCATGAGATCATGCAACTCACTGACACCGGAGGAGTACCTTGTGTGTATCAAACGTCACAACGTAACTGGGTGACTATAAAGATGATCTACAGGTATCTCCGAGGGTGTCTGTTGAGTGGGCATGGATCAAGACTGGGATTTGTTACTCCGTGTGACGGAGAGGTATCTCGGGGCCCACTCGGTAATACAACATCACAACAAGCCTTGCAAGCAATGTGACTAAAGTGTTAGCCACGGGATCTTGTATTACGGAACGAGTAAAGAGACTTGCCGGTAACGAGATTGAATTAGGTATAGAGATATCGACGATCGAATCTCGGGCAAGTAACATACCGAAGAACAAAGGGAACAGCGTATGGGATTAACTGAATCCTTGACATAGAGGTTCAACCGATAAAGATCTTCGTAGAATATGTAGGAACCAATATGGGCATCCAGGTCCCGCTATTGGTTATTGACCGTAGAGGTGTCTCGGTCATGTCTACATAGTTCTCGAACCCGAGGTGCCGTCCGTTCGGCACTAGATCGTGATTGGATCGCGGGACGCTCGGCGATTTGGATCGCGAAGACGTTCGACTAAATCAACCGCGTTTCTTAACGCTTCCCGCTTAGCGATCTACAAGGGTATGTAGATCCACTCTCCCTCTCGTAGATGCTCATCACCATGGATAGATCTTGCGTGTGCGTAGGAAATTTTTTGTTTCCCATGCAACGTTACCCAACACCCCCCTGGCATCATGCGCTAGCTCCGCCACTGACCGTGAAAGATGAGGAATTAGCCAGACGGAGAGCCCAATACAGTCAGATTTACCACCCACGTAATCTTTGTAATTTCCTTTTTCTTTTGTAGTTTTGAGCAAGCTTTGTATTCTTTTTCCTTACTAGGGTTTTGCTTCAAGGGGACTTTTACCTGGAAAATTTTAATGACGCGACTACTAATAAAGCTTAATATTTATTCATATGACACTTTGCCTTTTTTTAAGGACTCAAAGGCACAACCCCAAGAGGATGACACCCGAAGAAAATAGAAAAAGGAAAGAACAAAATCAGATAACACAACTCTGTCTTCCATGCTCGAAAATCTTTATCTAGACGATGGACAATTAGAAGAATAGTTGTAATCTTTGTATTTTTTTTCTTTTGTGATTTCGAGCAAGCCTTGTACTTTTTTTTATTACCAGGGTTTTGCTCCAAGGGGAGCTTTACCTGGAAGGTTTTAATGACCCGACTACTAATAAAGCTCAATATTTATCCATATGACACTTTTCTTTTAAAAGTTAGGATTTCTTAATTTTAGTTTTTATGTATTTTTTATTTTAGATTTTTTGAATTTTTACAAAACAAATGGCACGGAAGGCCAAAAAGCAACACAGGACAGCCCACAGCCTTACCTTCCGGGCCTGCCTTTATATCCTGCGTGTGGGGCTGATCCCCGTGGCCAGGACTTTGGGCCGGCACGACACGACCCATTTTATAAACGGGCTCACATGGGTCATGTCGTGGCCATGCCGCACCAGGTTGGGACACCCTGTGTGGCCAGGTTTGCTTGTAGTTATGGCATTAGATGGTTCCCAACTGGGCCAGGCTCATGAGTTGATGCACGGGACAAGCCGAAATATGGAGACCTCCTGTGTAGCGTCAAACAAACGAGGCTTCGCTTAGATTCTTGTGTAACGGGCCTCGCAATGCGTGCCACACTGTTATAATTTTTTTTCTTTAGTTTTCAGTTGGTTTTCTTCTAAAAATCGGGTGTTTGAATTTTTTGAGGATTTCAAATGTATATAAAGAATCCATTCAAAATAAAAGTATAGTTTTAAAATTTCATCATTTATTAAAAATGTTCAGTTCTTGTTTAGAAAAATGTCCCATGTATTTAAAAGAAGTTCACTATATATTACCAATAAGTTCTCTGTGTATTACAAAAATGTTTATCATGTATAAAAAAGTTCACCTTCTAATACAAAAAAATCATCGTGTGTTATAAAAATTTTCATTGTGCTATATTAAGAAAATATTCAACATATATTACAAAAATGTTCAATGTGTATTAAAAAAATGCTCAACGTATATTACAAAAAAATCACCATATAATAAAAATTGTTCGGTTTGAATTAAAAAAATGTTCATAGTGTATTACAGAAATGTGGACTGTATATGAAAAAAAAAGTGTTCACCGTATATAACAAATAATCTTTATATTGGTTGGTTTGCTCCACTGAAAAAACACCAGTACATTTTCGTCAATACTAGTAAGTTTCATTCAGTGCAATGGAGGCATCCAACTGCTTATCGTTATTACAAGTTCAGTTCAGAGCTCGTGAATCTCAGGTTCAGATATAAGACCATTCAGTTCAGAGCTGATGAAGCAACAGCAGCCATCCTCTGTTTGACATTTTTGACAGTGCAATGCAGGCATCCAACTGATAATCTTATTCCCATTCTTCATTCCATTTGATCAGGCAATATAAGCTTACAATTATTACAAGTTCAGAGCCTCTGAATCTGAAGTCCAGATACAACCCCATTGAATCTGGGAGGGCAGAAGCAGCAACAGCAGCAGCCCTCCTCTCTTTTATGCAGAGCCACAGAGTTCATTCGTCCATCATTTTACAGACAAGCAAATACAACCACAGAGTGGAACAACACAGACAAGGAGGCGGCCTCTACTACACGATCAGCTCGGTCCTGGAGACAAGGATGCCATCGGTGTCGGCGTAGAGCCACTCGCCGTCGCAGATCCTGGTGCCTGCGATGGTGACCGGGACGTGCTTCTCGCCCATGCCCTTCTTGTTGGCCTTCATCGGGTGCGAGTTGAGGGCGCGCACACCAATGTCGCACCCGTTGATCTCGTCCACGTCCCGGATGCACCCGTTCACGACGATGCCCGCCCACCCGTTGTTCTGCGCCTGCTGGACGGGGTTGCCTCCCAGGATGGCGCACCGCAGGCTGCCGCCGCCGTCCACCACCAGGACCCTGCCCTGGCCCTTCTCCTCAAGGAACTCGCGCACCAGCACGTTGTCCTCGAACACCTTGAGCGTCACGATGGGGCCCGCGAAGACCTGCCGCCTCCCGTAGATCTGGAAGATGGGCTGCAGGGCGCGGAGCTCGCCGCCGGTTATCAGGTGCGAGTTGGCGTCGCAGACTTCCGCCGTGGCCAGTGGCAGGGCCGCCATAGCAGCTGATTCAGGGCTGCATTGACACGAACAGAAGAAGCACATTATTCAGACAAAAAAAAGTTGACAGCAGTAACCAAAGCAGCTAATCTATTCACCATGACAACATATTCATCACTGTAAGAAGACATGGAAAATTATGCACTCGAGCTCATGCCGTCCTACTGCAATAAAGAATACACCATCCTGAACTAGATAGCTAAACAACTGTGCATTGTGATCCCAAACAGAACAAATGGGGCGATTCTAGAGCTTTGAATATAGCAAAGCTCTTCCATCAAACAACAAACATCAGCGATTTCTTTTTTCCATTTGTATTTGGTGATCTCAAACAATCAGGCAAGGAGCAGAGCACTTGTGATTATCACCGAGCCGAACAAAGCAAACACTCGAGCAAAGAAAAATAAGAGATTTGATCTTCCTGAAGAAAACAGATTGGCGGCCAAACCAGGCTAAACAGAGAGGCATTCACATGTCTGTTCTAATTTAAGGGAACAAAATGGCAAGTCAGCAAGAAGTTTAATCACAGGCAATACAGTAAAGATGTTGTTACAGCCTGAAGCTCTGAAACTGAGGAGACATAAGATTCAGCATACACGTCGACAGTACAGCCACCACCACTGGGTGGGTAGGCGGACGCGTTCTCCTCTCTCTATCAAATGGCCCTCACTCAGATGATCTGATCGCTCAGCTCCCTCTCCCCGCCATGGCAGGAGGAATGGATCCGTCTCCCCTCCTCTCCGATGAACGATCCCCTTCATCCTCTACCAAATCCGCCTAAGTCCCACGGCCTACATCTGAAAGAGCTAACGAGCGAGGCGACTGGGCCAGACAAGAAGGGGAAGGGAGGGGGGGGTTACCTCGCCGCGCGTCGCCGGTCGGTGTCGCCGCCGTTGGGAGCGAGGCAGCGGAGGGCGGAGGGAGGGGCGGAGGCAGTCCTGTCTGATTCAATCAGGGGAGGGGGGAGATGAGATGAGGAAAGAGAGACTAGAAGAAGCCCAAAACAAAGGCAATTCAGATTCGTTACCAAGATCTTCACTCCACCGTCGCCTCGCCTCGAATGGAATCGGAGGGAAGGGGAAGGGATCCAATCCGAGGAGCGAGGAGGGGGAAGGAAGAAAGGAAGCTCCTTTTCTTTTCCGTGGTGTGGTGTGATGTTGATGGTGGTGGGTGGCACGAGCCCGACGGGTGGAAAAGCTCCGGGCGGGTCCCACTTTTTTCTTTGACGAGAGAAATGAATGAAATTTGTGTACAAGAACGAATATCATCGAACCATACGAAAAACGTTTACTTCTTGGAACGGATACAAACATTTTTACAACTTCGACGACGGATCTGTTGTCATAATGTTCGTGGCAAAACCGTCAAACGCCGCTAGGGCGAGAGGCGGCGCCAATCCTCCTTCCTGGTTCATTTTGCTTCGACACGCACGGAGGAGAAGATGGGAGGGAGGGAGGAGGAGGAACCAGTGAAAGGGTACTATTTCCATGGCCCTTTGCTTTCATTTTTACTACAAGTTCTTGAGGCTGTACATGTTTTATGTAATTTTTTTGAAGTTGTAAAATTTATTTACGTATTAGTTGGTTTGGCGTGTGGGGATACAATAAAGTGCATTTTTTTATCAGATATGCTACTCCTACGGACAGACTTTAGGAAATCATGCTTATAGATGGATATGTCAATTTATGGTTTGAGATTAGGGGAAAAATTAGGCCAACGTTGCAAATCGGGAAAGTGATTGGTGGGACAATGTTTGGTATGACCAATCCGTAGCGAATCGTTCGTGAGTTTATCATTTTTTTGGGACAATGATTGGTATGACCAATCCGTGGGACAATGTTTGACAAGATCACAGTTAACTTTATGTACATCTTCTATATCTAAATAGCTAGCCCCCACTAACCTATTTCTCTCAACATGCAAGCATGACACCTAATCAAACAACATGCATTAGAAAAGGCCCATCTCAACATACTGAGTCATAGGAAAAGGTTCACCTCAACAAATACACTACCGCAAACTGACTTTTTCCTGACGGCCAAAATCCGTCAGGAATGAACAAATTTCGTCAAGAATGAACCCCTACCGTCAGGAATTTTCCGTCAGCAACATCTTGTCAGTAAAGATCATCGTTCCCGACGATGCCCATCACGAATAGTGTTCCTGACGGCATTTCATGACGGGAGCCCCGAGCCACCAGAAATCAAGTTCCTCACGGCCTCACCGCCAGGAGATGCCGTCAGGAACATGTTCTTCCTGACAGCTAGTGGCACTCAGGACAATACCTTCAGGAATGAGCTCAACATATCCATGACGGCTGGCTTCGTTAGGAAAGAATGAAAACGGTTGTCAGGAATCAACCGAGAGTAAATAAAAATATTATTATATATATCCATATTCACAGCCACATGCCAAATCATTTCACATTCATGCATACACAAAGGTCACATAACCCGGTTTAAAACCACATCCAATTCCTAGGTCACAATGTACCAATCCAATTTATTTAAATCTCATTGTTCACAAGATCCACACATTCATATCCAAGTCATGATTCATGGAAGCTTAGCTTAACAGGAGGTGTCAATGGCGGAGCTAGACAAAACTAGATTGGGGGGGGGGGGGGGGAACGTAAAATGCAAGAGATTGGGGGTGCCAAAAGCTAAAAAAATCTCATCTTAGCCCTTACATATTTTTTCTTCACGAATTGGTTCCATGTTGGGGGGGGGGGGGGGGGGCACAGCCCCCCCCCAAGGAGCCTACATAGCTCCGCCGTTGGGTGTCACGAAGTCCAAAACATGCATACTAGTTGATTCCTAAATTGCCAGGAGAAGCAATTGACAAAGAAAGCCTAACTGCACTCTAGTTCACAACATTAACCACTAATTATACTACTGGAATTCCTAAATGTTGGACTAGAACTATGCTCATCCACATGAGTAGCATGAGGACGGTCTTCATCATGGGTAGATTCTGTCAATGGAGTACCAACATTCCCTTGGGCTTGGAATGTTCCATTCACCTACACAATAGAAAAATATAGGAGATTTCAATGAACAACGGTGAAAGGCAAATCTGTGATAGATATACAAGTTTTCATACCAAAAGGTACTCCAGCTCATGACACACTTGCTGCTTGTCACCAAGCAAGTGAGGAAGACTTTTCTTATTGCCAAGTACATGCTGCAATTATGAAAATGTAACAGGAACATAATGAAAAAAAGAAAAGAGAAGGGAAGAAAAATTAAATGGTTGCAATCCAATGCCCCATACCCATAGTTTACATGGCAAATGAAAATTTGTGGCGACCAACCCCCTTCACAACTTCATAGGAAAAATCTACCTAAGTATGCCAAGCACTAATCTGCATGTACAAAAACTAGCACTACATGTACAAAACTACAGTAAGCGGCATATTTATAGCTTTCCAATGCAAGTTTCGAACATCGGCGGTTTAACATTACTATGAGAACTTGTTGTACTTCAAGTAAGGACGAAACATTGGCATGAGCTAAAACAGTTGGGGAGCCTAAACAAGCTGCAAGGCAATATGAAAATTCATCATCTTGAAAATGTTAAAAACAAGAAGGAAGCAGACGATGCAAAGCTAGCTGATAAGAAAAGACTAATATCACTGGAACTGTCCTGGGGTGGTTCCTTACGGACTTGCTCACCAGAAGTTCAACTGGAGGTGCTCGAGGGCGTTTGCCCACCCAAGGGTCTTAGAAGTTTGTGTATCCATCACTACTACGCCCAAGTACCTACAACGACTTCTTCTCGGAAGCTATAGTCGTGAAGGAAATTAGAATAACTAGAGACATACTCATAAATGCAAGTTTAGAGGTATATAGATATATGAATTCCATTGATGCAACATGTTTTTAAGGGAGCACGTTTATGCTATTTATTTTCTTCTTATGGTATGCAATATTGTGTATTGATTTATGTTGTTTTATATTCCGTTTCCATTGGCCTTTAATAATAATGTGGAAAGTGGATCTGGATGGATCCTAATAGTCCCACTCCAGTCCATGGTTGAAAAATATAGGTACTTAAGAAGGCAGCAACTACTAACTGAAATACACATACACTTGGGCAGCATGAACAAGTTCATGACTTAAGAAGGCAGCAACGACTAACTGAAATACACAGACACTTGGGCAGCATGAACTAGTTTACAAACCAAAAGGAAACTTCAGTTCATGACACACACATGTTGTTATCCACCAAGCAAGTGAAGAAGCCTTTTATTAAAGCCAAGTGTAGGCTGTACTTATGAAGAGCTAACAGGAACATAACATACAAAGAAGAAAAGGGAATAAGATGAATGTTTACAATCAAATCCAAAGTGAAAGCCAAGACCATGCACCTTTCATACTTTAACTTGCTCCTCTACTTGTTGAGGTCGTCTAAAATGTTTTAATACATGAATAAAATGTCAATACCATGCACATTAGAAACCATTGCCAAGTTTGTGCACACATACCACGTCACACCATCCATCGACTCATCTTGAAAGGCGCGAAGGTCTTCGGGTATTTCCCATCTAGCCATTCCAGCTTGCTGTATATCATCTATAGTGCAACAAATGGTTAGGTTGATGTGCAAACCATCAACAAGACCTATAGCACAATCAAAGAAAATATATGTAAAAGGCATATATATATATACAAGGACAGAACTAGCACCACATTTACAGAGAAAGAAACATTGCAGCACATAAGCAGGCAGCAACCACTAATTAAAATAGACAAGCAATGATTAAATAGATTGTTTCTTATCATAAATTATTAACACAGAAATAGGTCTTCTCTTGGTACCAAGTGTAGGCTGCAACTATGAAGAAGTAACAGGAACATAACTTTGAGGATAGAGATAACGTTCCTTCCAATCTACTGGATGTGCACCTTGAAGATGCTTTGTGGTGGGTTCTTCTGAAACCATGAACATAGCGTGTCGTTATTAATTTAAGATTAACAATAATTGTAGTGTTCAAGTTTGTTGCTGATGCAGGCCCATACTTCTTTTCCTACATATGAGAACATGCTCTTTCAACAAACTTTCCATACTCACAAGTCACATGAAATTGAGTGGAACTTACCAACATGCTTGGAGATTGGACCTCTCGATGGAGAGGGTTGTGGTGTGGCAGTGTCACTTCTCAAACTTGGCGTTTGTAATGCTACAATTTCCGGATTTTGCAATAGCTTCAATAAAGAGAAAACAATAAAACATGCATCCATAAACTACACCTTCCTGACAGGGGACATGACCTACAGCTTGCAGGTATTGACAGGCATACAAATATGTATCACAACTCTATCAATGACACCAATTGAGGAACAACCAGATTTAATGTATCCTACAAACTTAAAATTGCGCGGGATACTACATAGACGGATGGCGACTATAATACTCTATGGCTGTTGCACTCAAATCCTTTCAAAAGAACAACAAAACACCATTGTTTTAATCTCAAGAAGAGTGCAAAATACTAAACAATGAACATATGGCTGCTACTGGTGAATTCTCAGGTCGGGATTCAACATTCATAATGAAAAAATTGTACATGATGCCACCATTTTTGGTCTTTCTTGAAAGAATCCAAGTTACCCGCTGCTCAGCTTTGGTTGTTGCTCGTCAAGACTTACTCGGTAATGGGAGGCATTAGATTCGGAGGCAGACGAGGCAGCTGGCCGGCGAGGGAGGCAGATCTGGACGGCCAGGGAGGTGTCGGTCGATAGATGGATGGAGCAGGAGTGGCTAGACGGCGAGGGAGGCATCGGTCGATGGAGAGACAGAAATGGTGTAGCTGGACGGCGAGGGAGGCGCCGGTCGACGAGGAGGCAGGTGGCGCCGGAGTGGATGGACGGCGAGCAGGTGGACCTAGATGTGGAGGGAGACGACGCTAGAGGAGAGGGGCTACAACGGGTGTAGGGACAAGCGATGGGTGTGGTGTGTGGCGGCGCCGGGCAGGAGAAGGCGGCCATGGTGGTAGTGGGACAAGGGGTGGCAAGATTCAAATTGGGAAGGGGAGAACGATGAAGACTTCGTTGTTTTAGGGATTTTGACCCTTCTTTCCTCAAGGAGGCTCATCCACGCCAGCGAAAACGAACAAAACCCGCAAACAAATTGCCCGACTGAAAACACAAAGCGCGCTTTTCTCTCCCGCGTGCGAAATCAACACGCGTTTCCTAAATTGACGTTCCTGAAGGTGCGTTGTATTATTGGCGACATGGATCTGGCCCCTTCACGAACGTCAAGTTACATTCCTGAAGGCTGCTCGCATTCGTGAAGGTTTTTATCGAGACCTTCATGAATGACTCGATTTTTCCCTTCGGTGCCACATCCGCATCAGGAACTTGCTTCATTCCTGAAGGAGGCTTCATCACCTTCACGATTGTCTTCTGCCGTCAGGAAAAAATCAGTTTGGGGTAGTGACAAGCATGATATACTTAATAAACATTTTACAAAAATACAATAATCAAACACAATAAACCATGTGCATTTTTAGATTTAGCTCTCATATTATTTCTACAAATATTATTATTTCTATAAAATCAATATCTTTGAAATATATTGCAAAGTATTCCCGCAACAACGTGCGGGGCTTCATCTAGTTACTGTAATTTGTATACATTACATATACACAAACGGGTTCAAACATTGTGTACATAAGGAAACTCTGTCCAATTCTTGTATCTACTATTGTTCCTCCACACATACATTAATCAGCTAGTGAGCATTGTCTACTGAAATATTCAGACGACAATATCTGTTCACTCTAGGGAATAGATTAAGCACCATGCAGCTCCCCCGATCATGATCATCTGAAAGAGACATTTTTGTCTTGCTAAAATAGACAAAGTTGATGCAAGCAGAACATTAACTTGTACAACAAACTTTCTTTTTCTGTAGACGAGCATGCGGCTGCACATGCAGAGATAATACCTGAAAAGCATGCACATTTGTTTTCAGGTCATATCCAACAGAAGATCAAGCTTTATGGATTTTCAGCTCCAGGGTGCCTAGGCACCCTCTATGAACAGTAAAATAAAAAATAGAAAAAAATCAAAATAATTTGAAACTTTGCAACATCAAAGATGATCAAATTTTGTAAGTGCTTGCAAATTTTCATTCCAAAAAACCATTCGGGGAGCCCAACACACGAACAAGATTCCAGTGCTTGAAGTTTTTGAGCACTTTTAGCACTGAATCTAAAACTCGTTTGTACACCTATCTCTACATGATATTTTGGCATGAAAACTTTTAAGAACCTACAAAGTTTGACCATCTTTGATGTTGCAAAGTTTTAGATTTTTTTTATTTTTCTGATTTTATTGTTCATAGAGGATGCCTAGGCACCCGGAAGCTATCACACCTTTTCGTGGAAAGACCTCGATTATTTGCCTTTGTAAAGTCACCCGAAAGTGAAGCAAAACATAGTCCTTCCAAACTTCAGCTAAAGAACAACATATGTTGGCCATCGGATGGAGCGCCAGGAAATCGGTGTGGTAGCAATAGGAGGACAAATAACCGCTGTTTTACTTCTCGCCGCCGGCAGTTTCCAGCTGATATATTTTCTATTTAGTAAAGTACAATCACAGATGCCAACATACACACATACATGCTTATCTCTATGAACGCACACATACCTACTTATCTCCATGAACGCACGCACACCTCCTTCACCAACTATAAATCATGTGTCACCTTATTGAAAATTAATGTGTCTTACGAATAAAATAGCACCTCTTGTTTGAGTCCTCTTTCTCGAATCCATCCACAAATCCATATGGAGCTGGCTCACGCGGTTAGTGTTTGATTATTCTTAAAAACAAACTTGCCAAAATTAACAAAGTGGTCGCATGGCCTAATGGATAAGGCGCTCGCCTCCGGAGCGGGAGATTCTGGGTTCGAGTCCCAGTGTGATCGATCACCCTTTTTTCCATCCCTTTTTCCTTTCGTACATTCGTACTTTCCAAATATATATCTGTTGTGTGAATCAAAATATATATCTGTTATAATCCATGTCATTTAAAAAGAGAGACGAATGAAATAAATAAAAAGAGTCATGTCATGTAAGAAGACAGATGAATGAAATGAATAAAAAGGAACAAGTTTGTTTCTAGCTTTTCCTCCGTCTTGATGGTAGCCCTTTTTAATGTCTCAAAACAGACCGCCCTTTATGAGTTAAGCCATTGCCTTATGCATCGGATGCTCATTGACATTCATACTCGTTAGACCATCTACAGCGGGACTTGACAAATTTGACCCCTCAAACGCCCGTGGACGAGTCCGTGGACACTGACCGGTCACGTCTTAAATAATGCATTCTATAACCGAATAACTCAAACTAGAAATCTCAAATCCGTACTATTACATGCAACGTAAAACAAACTTTAAGCGGAGCTCATCTGCCTCCGCCGTGCCCATGTCTGGCGGTCGCTGCACTCTACATGAGTGTTGGTCCGGTCATTGGCGAGGTAGAGTAGGACATGGGACACTAGGCGGCTCATGGGAGTCGAGCTCCCGCCGTCTCCCATGCCCTACTCCTCCTTGTCGGAGGCCGAAACCCGGACGGTGCCGGTGGACGTGAGATCGATGAATGATTCCCCCTGGGAGGAGCCGACATCCACCACAACGCTGTTGCGGCGCCCGTAGTGGTTCACCATATGGGGCACCAGAGGGTGCGACTCCGCCTCGCCAACATCCACCATGGCCCCGAGGGCTTCTGCCGCCTTCCGTGTCCACCTGCCTCGCACGGCGGGCATGCCGCGCCGTGCTTTCGTCGGATGACCTCCTTGGTGCATCCCGCTGGTCAGAGCGCCAACGGAGTGATTGCGCGTCCGCCACTACGCTCGGACGTCAGACGGACCGCACCGCCTCCGGTGAGGCAGCAACAACACACATAGTGCCGGATCTATGGATGAAAACGGAGCGGAAACGGACGAAACTGGGTGCTACGATATTTGTATTCATATTTTTTTCCAGAAGCGGAAACAAATACAGAAAGCCCGGAAATGAATATGAAAACATACACTACCGGAAACAGACACAAAGCGAAAACGGAGCGGACATAGAAATATAAGTGGGCATTGTCCGGAAATTTAAAACCCCTTGAGTTGTGTAGAAATAAACATACAACCAAAGAAATAATGAAATGTTACCATGGCTAAAAATTAATATGATTATGTTGGCACTTTAGCATAGTATAGTAGTAGTAGTATTGGACAGTTGTGTATAAGATCTAGTTGAGTAAGTATGTGGTAATAGAAGTTGGGCCTCAAATTATCCATTATGATCATTGTGTCATTATGTGTTGTTTGGTAGTTGGGATACAAAACAGCCATAGACCTATACAAAAAACGGAAATTTCATATTCACGGAAACGGAAAGTTCCGTTTCCACCTCTTTTCCACCGGAAAACACCGTTTCATTTTTGTTTCCGTTTCCGCATAAAAAATTCCATTTCCATTTTCGTATTCATATTTCCTCTCCATTTTCATTTTTCCTCCGGAAAAGCGGAAATTTTCACTCCATTTTCATCCCTACCGGATCCATGCGATATTTGGGCGGACACAATGGATTCCAGACGAAAGGAGTCCGCGCACTGCCGTCGGGCGGCGACCTTCCGGGAGCGGCGGAGTGCAAGTCGGACGGCCATCTCCTCCTCGGGGCCGCATGGGATGAGCTCGGGATCGATGGATCTAGAGGTGAAGGACTCGAATCTGTTGCATGTCATGGCGAAGACGGCTGAAGATTGCCGGAGGTGAGCTTGGGTGGCGTAGGGGAGTGGAGTCAAGTGGCTAGAATTTGGTCCGGCGAGCGGATGGGGCCGAATATATGTGGGGTCGTTGCGGGCCACCGCCAGCAAGGCCTACGTGGCGGGGGCGTCCATATCCGGCCGTCTAACTTATAGACTAATTAAACTTGTCATCTTTCGTTACTGAAAATGTATGGTTCATTCTGTATTTCAGGCATATAGAGAGAGATTTATGACAATACCTACAGTTCTATCAGAAAATAGAAATCCTATAATGTAACACACACTGTTTATAGCACATCAATGATAGTTCGACCTGTATCTCAATCTTCCCCAGATTCAACTATACTTTGTCGTTCCTTGCAGACATACATATTTTTTTCGAATGTTAGCAGCTTAACTGCTAAATTCATTGAATAGATAGAAGAGAGTTGGTCCAGTTTATAAGGAAATCGGACCGAAAAACCATACATACAACGCCTATCGGCAAACAACACACATCCTCACGAGCCACAGGTCCCTCTAACCGGATCCATCTCCATGACGATGCCCCCAAGAGAGAACACGACGCCGGATAGCGCCGCCATCATCCGATCTAAACTAGATCAAGGGTTTCCCCCGGAGTGCATCGGGAAGGTAAGGTGGGAGCAGCTACATCGATGCCCCCAACAAGGAAGCGACGCCTGAAGGCGCCGCCATCGATGACTCCGGCCAGAACCAGGGTACGACTTTCGCCGGCAGTCTCACCTACCTAGCCCGAACCCAGGATCCGGTTAGCCTACACACCGAAACCACTACCACTGCCTCCACGGCCGACCGCACCTCCCCGGCACAGCTAGACGTGCTATCAACCTTGCATCCGCTTGTCCCACTGGACGGAGGATGAAACCCGTAGCGGCGCCATTCTTCTCCCGTCGGAAGGATGCAACCAAGCACGGCGCCATTCGTCTCCTCGAGGATGCAACACCTGCGGGCCATTCATCTCCCGACGAAGGATGCAACAGCCACAACGACGCCATTCCTCTCCCTCCAGCCACCACCATCTCGTCCTCCCATCCACAGCCGCATCGAACTTGCCCAACCACCATCAGGAGGATGCAACACCGATGTTGGGTGCCATTCATCTCCACCCACTTCTCCCGCATGGCTTCGCTCAGTCGCCGCCCTCCTCCCGCCGCGCCCACCAGCGCCAGCACGCCGTGACGTCACAGATCTGGCGCGTCGTCAGCAACAGCGGCAGCCGCACCCTGCGGATCTGGGCCCGCCCTGCAACAGCGGCAGCCGCACCTCACGCACCAATGCGCATGTTGCGACCACCGCGCCCTCCTAGCCTGCCATCGCCAGCACGCCGTGTCCACCAGAGCCGCGCCCGGTCGCGCCGTGCCGCCGAGCCCGCTCACGCCGCGCCCGCTCGCGCCGCGCCCGCCGCGCCAGCTCGTCGCACCCACCTGCCGGCGCGCGCCGTGTCCCACGCCTCTCCTTGGCCGAGCGCCCCCGCGCTTCGCTGACCTCGCGAGAGGGAGAAAAAGGAAGATCCCGCCGCCGCCGACGCCGCGCAGGCTTTGCCCGGTGGCGCTTGCCGCCGGCGACGAGGGGGGTGGGAGATCTGGGAGGTGGGGCTGGTGTGGCGGCTAGGGTTTTCGCCTGGGTCGCCCGCGGGGAAGGGCGACACGAGCGATGCTGTTGCAGACATACATATGGACCATGCAAGCTAAGCCAACCTCAATATAATGCATCATACTGCTGCATGTTCCAGCTACCGCAGAAAGTGGCCCATGCGGCCCGTGCAGGAGTAACGGTGAGATACTATTGACCTGCGAAGCATCATTGGTCCATACATATGTCTGCAAGGAACAACAAATCTGACCAATGATTGAGTACTTCTTACTACACCACTAGACATTAGATCATCACTGATCAATAGTTAACAATACATTATACATGGTCGTTATTAGTAGGATGGTCTAGTCTCAAGTCCAAACTAGCACTGTGAGACCTCCCTAATGGTGATCGGTCGGCATGTCCATATTTTTCTTTGGCTGGGTGTCGTTATTGATTAGTCCCTCTGTTTCGGTTTGTAAGGCCCGTCATATTTTGGGTCAAATTTTGACAATAACTCAACTAAGAAGACATATGTTTTGGGTAACAAACAATTATGAAGTTCGAAACATGTTTCGAACAGTTATGCAAAAGTATATTTTCATGACATAAATTATATTTTACTACTCCCTCTTATCCATATTGCTTGTCTTGGATTTGTCTAGATAAAGATGTATCTAATACTAAAACGTGTCTAGACAGGTCCATATCTAGACAAATCTAAGACAAGTAATATGAATCGGAGGGAGTAGTAAAGTTCATGGTCAAAGTTTGACCCAAAATGCAAGGGAGCCTTACATATTTGAAGGTAGGGAGTAATTACTTTTGGAGAGTAGTCTTCTGAAACAAAAGATAAAATGGAAGATACAGATGTATGATTTTCCCATACTGAGGTCAGAGATTTAGTTCTGTTTACAAGTAAATGTTTGGTGTAGAGCAATCATTGATCTAATATTTATTTATTTTAGCTGGAAAATGTTTATTTTCCTAAAATAATGACATATAGATGATTGGATTTCATGTAATATCAGATAGATATTTTCTACCAATCAGGTCAATTTGTTCACCATTGACTTACTGGAGAAACGATCACAAATTCTGCACTGAAGCCATCTCAATTACACATCTTAAATCGTGTACCAATTTTTTTGGCTCCACCTACTAATATTTAAATTACCTACGGCAAACAATTTTTCATTTTGTGATAAAATTTAGTTTCATCGACCAATCTAATATAGCATATGACCCATGGATCAACTCACATTAACTTCAGTTTACCAATACACTAGTTAGGTACAAACAACGGCCAACAGGGTTGCCTAGGTCACTCCCAGTACTGATTTAGAAACATACAGAAACTGGATAACGAATTTGTACTTCTGCACCTTTAGTTACCATGGAGTTGATTATTTGTGCTACGGACCAATTATCTCGTTCCATTTGAATTGTGTTTTTTTTATTTTTGTGGCTCACATTTTAATTGTGTTTAATGGTATACTATCGCATACGAATGTGCATGATCTCTAATACTATGTTATTTTTATTATTATTACAATACATTTTTATGTTTAAAATATAGAATAAAAATAATTAAAGATGTCTCACGAGCAATTAGAAAAAAAGCAAAGCATTCGTCCTGCTTAAGATGGTGGACTCTATTATTAGTAATATATTCAATATCTCAGATCATATAATTTAACTAAACATATCCGTGCCATTATAACGGAAATAATTTGCTATCCATGATGGTAGCTACGCACGGCCCTATTTTTTATCTCTAATTATTTTATACTATGAAAAACAACTCTATAATGAAAACATCGTGACTTTGGACTAGCCAGGCAAGCAAACAAGTAATTATGCCCAAAAAGGCAAGCAAAAAGATTGAGAGAAGTGAGAAAACGCCCTTTCAATACAACTGAAAGGCATTTGTGTCAAAAAGGTAATAAAAAACCCAAAGTAAAGTGAGAAAAAGTCATTTCTATACAACACAAATGCACTTGAACCAATGCCATAAGAAACCTGACACCTCATACACCTCATATATAAAAAAAGGCACTTATGCCAAAGGGTGTGTAACTTTCACCATGCGTGCATAACTATCACCATGCATAGGAAATCGCCTCTCGTCATTATAATACCTATATCATTTTATTGAACTACATATTAATGCAGTGTCTAGTGCAATCGTTGATTTCCACTTATTTTTTGTGTTGTAACAAAAACCACAACAATACTACATCGTGAAGGTTGAAGACGAGTGGAACACCAGGGACCAGAGAGCCGCCAGCAGGGAGCCCCTACGCGACATTGGGTTGGGCCACACCGAGGTGCTGTGTACGCCCCCTAGGGCACCTCTCGACCAACTCTCAGTTCACATGCCTTTATATAACCCCTGAAAACACTCTGCCCCCGCCTCAATGCGCTCTGAGGCGATCCAAAGTAGAGGCCTTTTCTCGTACTCTGTCGGTTCGGGAAGACGCCACAGGATCTATCTTCATCAACTTCATTCTCTGATCACCATGTGGGAGTAGCTGTCCATGATCTATGGGCCCGTAACAATAGCTATGTGTCATATTCTCCCCCTTGTTCATCAATAGAAAGATTACATGAGCTTCCCCACATGCTTGTGATCAATATGATGTAATTCTCGTTCTTATTGTTGCGTGTGATGAATTGCCACTTTATGACCAGATTAATATATGGATGTATAGTTCTTTTCTTTTGGTTCTTTATTGCATAATTTATAGATGTGTGTTCTCTCATATTTATTAGTCTTTCACTTGCATGATTAGATGAATGGTCTCCAAGAGGGAGTGGTACACGTTAGTTGCGTCTAACCTTGCAAGTAATATATCCCATTGACAGAAAGGAAATAAGGCTTCTAGTGTGTTATTGTCACTAAGGATAAAAATTTAGCTGCCTAGTTGTCTCGATGATGAACTTCAGGTAAGATAATAGACTATATCCATTATGTCACTTTGCTTAATGCAATACTCTATATTAATACTTTGAAATTTATGTTGGATAACAGTCTCGGGTGGAGTATTAGCTATTGATGGAGTTGGATAGCGGTCTATGACTCCATGGAAGTAATGTCTACATGCAATCGTGACATATATGATTAACCATATATAAATACTGGAATTGATCAAATGCTAGTAATTTGTTCACCATGGCTACACTTGTATGGAGTGATGAAACTAGTGTAGTTATGAATACCCTATCCATCATTCTCATAATCACAACCTCGAGCACTATGCTTATGTTCTTTCACAATCTGAACTTCTATTTCCATTACTTACTAAGATCATTTTCGACCACAATATGCATTAATCCTTGTAACTAGCAAAGCTTGTGAGACAAAATATCTCATTAGTCTAAGTTCGGGACAAAGAGAGCAAATACTGATCATTGGTTGTTGGAAGAACTCCAATGATTGATACCTTGGTGTTTAATTGAGGGAAACTCTCTCTATATACAGAAACCCATGCACTTCAGAACCCAACAAATATTCATAAAACATGGACTATACGGTCTGGGATATCAGAAAGCATATCTTTAGATGGATGTTCATAAATTCATGCAATTATTCTCTAATGTAGAAAATAATTTGGATAACAAAATAGCAGTCAATTAAGATATTGTCCATGCATGTTCCAGGGATGTGGCCACCACCAATGTTGTCCCCGATGATGCAATAAATGTTACCAACACACATGTGATATGCTACCGATAATATATCATGCGTCCCACTCGGATGTGGCACCGGCGCGACAAGGGGCTACATGATGAAAGTGCTGACTATGAAGGTCTCGGAAATGTGGTTAGTAAGCGAGGAATCTACTACTCGTTCAGATTTCCTATTTCATTAACTGTATTATGTCTTGTGTTGAGCAGATTCATTAGAGTATTGTGCCTAACTTTACTCAGCTCTGGTCTTGTTTTGTCTTTCCAGTGTCTCCTTGCAATATTTTGGACCTATGGCATCCATCCATATAAATTACCCACAACTCTATAAAGGCTTCTCATGTTCAATTTCACATATTTATAGTTCTTTTGCATGTAGCTTACTAATGCACATATTTCTTTATGGGTAGGGAAAGACTGAGAAAGTCTTTATCACTTGGATGAATTTATTTTTGCCCTCTTTAACCGCAAACTGATTAGAAATCGCAACCTTTTCTCATTGAAAAATATGGGTGGGCTGTTACTACTAACTAGAAACGCCCCTCTGTGTCGCTACTATTACCACCTTTTGTTATAGACCTACCGCCAACAAAAGCTACCCTCCAGCGCATCACTCTCTGATGCTATTGTGACCTTCACTGCGATCGAGATGGCCCCTGCATCCTATGGTTGTGAGAGCCTATGCTTTCTCCATGAACGCGTTGGAGCTTGATGGGCACATGATGCACAAGGTTCTCCTCTCCGGCACGCGGTGGTGGGACCTGAGTCATGGCGGATTTGGTGCTGATACGTCTCCAACGTATCTATAATTTATGAAGTATTCATGCCATGTTTACAATAATTTTATATGATTTTGGTATGATTTTATTGGAACTAACCCAAACTGACGCTGTTTTCAGCAGAACTACCATGGTGTCGTTTTTTGTGCAGAAATAAAAGTTCTCGGAATGGGCTGAAAATTTACGGAGAATATTTTTGGAAAATATAAAAAATACTGGAGCAAAAAGATACCGGAGAGGAGTCCCGAGGCAGCCACAAGCCTAGGGGGCGCCCCCCTAGGGCGCGCCCCCTGGCTTATGGGCCCCTCGGGAGTCCCCTTGACGTGAGACCGACGCCGAAAATTCCTATAAATACCAAAACCCCCAGAAAGAAACCTAGATCGGGAGTTCCGCTGCCGCAAGCCTATGTAGCCACGAAAAACCAATCGGGAGCCCGTTCCTGCCGGAGGGGGAAACCATCACCGGAGGCCATCTTCATCATCCCGGCGGTCTCCATGACGAGGAGGGAGTAGTTCACCCTCGGGGCTGAGGGTATGTACCAGTAGCTATGTGTTTTATCTCTCTCTCTCTCTCGTGTTCTTGAGATGGCACGATCTTGATGTACCGCGAGCTTTATTAATATAGATGAATCATATGGAGTTTTCCCCTCTCTATCTTCTTGTGATGAATTGAGTTTTCCCTTTGAAGTTTTC
The DNA here is from genome assembly GCA_039707655.1 of Elymus sibiricus. Classification (NCBI taxonomy): domain Eukaryota; kingdom Viridiplantae; phylum Streptophyta; class Magnoliopsida; order Poales; family Poaceae; genus Elymus; species Elymus sibiricus. The sequence continues at coordinate 530,253,006 of CM077675.1, forward strand.
TTATCGGATTGAGTCTTCTAAGGATTTGAGAACACTTGATGTATGTCTTGCGATGGGATATCTGTGGTGACAATGGGATGTTCTATTGATCCACTTGATGTATGTTTTGGTGATCAACTTGCGGATTCCGTGACCTTGGGAATCTATGCATAGGGGTTGGCACATGTTTTCGTCTTGACTCTCCGGTAGAAACTTTGGGGCACTCTTTGAAGTTCTTTGTGTTGGATTGAACATGATGAATCTGAAATTGTGTGATGCATATCGTATAATCAAGCCCATGGGTACTCATGGTGACATTGGAGTATCTAGGTGACATTTGGGTTTTGGTTGATGTGTATCTTAAGGTGTTATTTTAGTACGAACTCTAGGGCTGTTCGTGACACTTATAGGGATAGCTCATAAGATTGATCGGAAAAGATAACTTTGAGGTGGTTTCGTACCCTACAATAATTTCTTCGTTTGTTCACCGCTATTTGTGACTTTGGAGTGAACTCTTTGTCGCACGTCAGGGATTTACATATGATTCAACTATGTTAGTATTGTTGAGAGAACTTGCACTAGTGAAAGTATGAACCCTAGGCCTTGTTTTCAAGCATCGCAATACCGTTTGTGCTCACTTTTGCTACTTGCTACCTTGCTGTTTTTATATTTTCAGATTACAAAAACCTATATCTACCATCCATATTACACTTGTATCACCATCTCTTCGCCGAACTAGTGCACCTATACAATTTACCATTGTATTGGGTGTGTTGGGGACACAAGAGACTCTTTGTTATTTGGTTGCAGGGTTGTTTGAGAGAGACCATCTTCATCCTACGCCTCCCACGGATTGATAAACCTTAGGTCATCCACTTGAGGGAAATTTGCTACTATCCTACAAAACTCTGCGCTTGGAGGCCCAACACGAGTCTACAAGAAGAAGGTTGCGTAGTAGACATCAAGCTCTTTTCTGGCGCCGTTGTCGGGGAGGTGAGTGCTTGAAGGTATATCTTTAGATCTTGCAATTGAATCTTTTAATTTCTTGTTTTTCACTAGTTTGGTTTTATAAAAGAAAACTACAAAAAAATGGTCTTTCGTGAAAATGATGGAAAACAAAATTGTGCCAAAGTGTTAGAAGAGGAAGTCAATAAAATGTTTGGCACTAAATCTTTGTATGATGAGCATGATTGCAATGTTGTTAGTATGAATTCCTTGAATATTCATGATGCTAATGATATGCAAAGCTACAAGCTTGGGGATGCTATGTTTGATGAAGATGATATGTTTAGTCCCCCAAGTTTTGATGAGCAAATTTATTATGATGAAAGCATGCCTCCTATTTATGATGATTATTGTGATGACATGTATGCTAGAAAGAATAATGATAACCATGAAAGTTTTCATCATGATTTTAATTTTCAATTGGATTATGCTTCACATGATAGTTATTTTGTTGAGTTTGCTCCCACTATTATGAATGAGAAGAAATTTGCTTATGTGGAGAGTAATGAAAATTCTATGCTTGTGCATCATGAAAAGAATGATTTATGTGATAGTTATATTGTTGAATTCCTTCATGATGCTACTGAAATTTATTATGAGGGAGGAACATATGCTTGTAGGAATTGCAATAATATCAAGTTTCCTCTCTATGTGTTCAAAGTTTTGAAGTTATGCTTGTTTTGCCTTCCTATGCAAGTTGATTCTTGCTCCCATAAATTGTTTGCTCACAAAATCCCTATGCATAGGAAGTGGGTTAGGCTTAAATGTGCTAGTCATATGCTTCATGATGCTCTCTTGCATGTTTCAATTCTTATCTTTTATGTGAGCATCATTGAAATCATCATGCCTAGCTAAAAGGCATTAAAGAAAAGTGCTTGTTGGGAGACAACCCAATACTTTTAATTTCTGTTTTTGTGTGTTCACATGATTAAGCTACTGTAGTAATCATGTTTTATGCCTTTTATTTCAATAAAGTGCCAAGTAAAGCCTTTGGGATGACTCACAAGATGAGTAGAATTGATGCTGAACCAAAACAGAAACTTTTGACTCCAGTACAGGAATTTTAATTTTTTACTGGAGAGTGATAATGATCTGAAATTTTTACACAGTCTTTATATACAAATTATTCAGGTTTTCCTAATTTTTCAGAAATTTAGAGATAGGGAAGTATGGTTATACTACAGATCTTCACAGACTATTCTGTTTTTGACAGATTCTGTTTTGCATGCAGAGTTTGCTTGTTTTAGTGTTTCCATAGCTTATATTTAGCGGTATAAATTATGGGAATGATAGAATACAGTAGGTATTAAGTGGGAACAATTATGAATCTTGTCTTGACAGTACCTAAGTGAATGATTTATCTTTACTACACTAACCCTTCTCACGAAGTTCCGTTAAGTTTTGTGTGATTGAAGTTTTCAAGTTTTGGGTGAGACACCGATATGAGGAGAATAAGGAGTGAGAAGAACCTAAGCTTGGGGATTACCAAGGCACCCCCAAGGTAATATCCAAGGAAGACTCAAGCGCCTAAGCTTGGGGATGCCCCGGAAGGCATCCCCTCTTTCATCTTCAACACTATCGGTATATCTTACTTGGAGCTATATTTTTATTCGTCACATAATATGAGTTTTGCTTGGAGCGTCATTTTATTTTCTTGTTTTATGTTAGGTGTTATTTATAATCTTGTTTTTCAATAAAAAGTTCCAAGAATTGCCTTTTAGGATGCTTGAATTGCATGTTTGATGTGTGCTGTGTATAAACAGAAACTTTTTCTGTAGTGTTTGAATTTTCATATTTTACTGGAACGTGGAAAGTTTCTGAAATTTTTACACAGTATTGTCATATAAATTTTGTAGCATGTCCTAAATTTTCATAATTTTTTGAGTTACATAAGTACACTGGTTTAATAAATTTCTACAGACTGTTCTGTTTGGACAGATTGCTGTCATAGTTTTGTTATCTACTTATCCTATAGTTTTCATAGCCTATATTGGTAGATATAAATTGTGGAAACGATAGTAAACATTAAATGATGTTTGAAAATTATTGTGCAACATGTCTTGGCAGTACATAAAGTGTTGATTTGTTCTTATGTGTACTAACCTATCTCACGAGTTCTTTTCAAGTTTTGTGTGGAAGATGTTTTTGAGAATATGTGAAACCATGATATGAGAGGATTGAAAGAGATACAAAAGCTCAAGCTTGGGGATGCCCAAGGCACCCCAAGTAAATATTTCAAGAAGTCTCAAGCATCTAAGCTTGGGGATGCTACGCATCCCACCTCTCTTCATCAACAATTATCGGTTAGCCTATGTTGAGCCTAAATTTTTATTCGTTCACATGATGCGTGCTATTCTTGGAGTGATATTTTTCTTTTGCTTACTGTTTAATAAAATACTTAAGATCTGAAATTATTAGATGAGAGAGTCTTCACATAGTTATTTAATTGTTGGCTACTCATTGATCTTCACTTATATCTTTTTGGAGTAGTTTGTGATTCACTCTCGTGCTTCACTTATATCCTATGAGTAAATGGTTGAATGAATTGAATATCATAAATCTGAAATTAAATATGCTTCATATACTTATCCCATGGGGAGTAATGACTTCACACATAATAAGTATAGGTGGTAAAATTTATTGAAAGTTAGCAAACACCGCATTGGTCACTTGAACAATTCATGAAAGAATATTGAAGGAAGAGAGATTCCACATATAAATATACTATCTTGGACATCTTCTATGATTGTGAGATCATTAATTATTTTCAAACTCGAGCAAATTAGTTGAAATTGGACAAGGAAGACAACTTAATGAGTTATGTTTGGGTATATTTGTATAGAAGTTATATTGTTATGGATCCTCCAACATGTGGTGCTTGCTTCCACCTCATACTAGCCAAAACTTCCGCACCAAGTAGAAATACTACTTGTGCATCCAAACACCCTTAAACCAGTTTTGCCATGAGAGTCCACTATACCTACCTATGGATTGAGTAAGATTCTTCAAGTAAGTTGTCATCGGTGCAAAAAGCAATAAAAATTGCGCCTAAATATGTATGATCTTTTATTGTAAGGGAAAATAAGCATTGTACGAACTTGTGATGGTAAAGAAATAAAAGCGACGGACTGCATAATAAAGGTTGCTATCACAAAGGGCAATACAACATGACGTTCCTTTGCATTAAGGGTTGCACATCCAAAAACAAAAAGCGCATGACAACCTCTGCTTCCCTCTGCGAAGGGCCTATCTTTTACTTTCTAGTACTTACCTTTATGCAAGAGTCATGGTGATCTTCACCACTCCCTATATTTTGCCTTTTTTCTCTTGGCAAGCGTCATGTGTTGGGGAATGATCTAGACATATATATCCACACAAATATATTTGATCACGAATTATTATTGTTGACAATTATCTATATGATAAATAAGTTGGGAGGCGAAACATTAAGCCCCTATCTTTCTCTGTGTTCGATTGATGCTATTTGTTCTAAAAATAAGCTTTGAGTGTCAATAATCATGGAAGACTATATGATAGTTGAGTATGTGGAATTTGCTAAATCAAAGCTCTTACATAGACCCTTCCTGAAAATATGATGAATTACAATTGTTCGATGACTAGGAATATGGTTTGTTAGTTTTCAAGAAACTTTCTGGTCTATACTTTAACATGTGAATAGCTTGTTACTTGATCATGAGAAGTTTTATGAGATGAGCTACTGTTTATGGTTTATATTGATGCTAGAAAAAGTGATTGGAGTTGATCAAACTTGTGCACTTGCTAGCATTCACACTTCATAAATTATTTCTTTTATCATTTACCTACTCGAGGACGAGCAGGAATTAAGCTTGGGGATGCTGATACGTCTCCAACGTATCTATAATTTATGAAGTATTCATGCCATGTTTACAATAATTTTATATGATTTTGGTTTGATTTTATTGGAACTAACCCGGACTGACGCTGTTTTCAGCAGAACTACCATGGTGTCGTTTTTTGTGCAGAAATAAAAGTTCTCGGAATGGGCTGAAAATTTACGGAGAATATTTTTGGAAAATATAAAGAATACTGGAGCAAAAAGATACCATAGAGGAGTCCCGAGGCAGACACAAGCCTAGGGGCGCCCCCCCTAGGGCGCGTCCCCTGGCTTGTGGGCCCCTCGGGAGTCCCCTTGACGTGAGACCGATGCCAAAAATTCCTATAAATACCAAAACCCCTAGAAAGAAACCTAGATCGGGAGTTCCGCCGCCCCAAGCCTATGTAGCCATGAAAAACCAATCGGGAGCCCGTTCCGGCACCCTGCCAGAGGGGGAAACCATCATCGGAGGCCATCTTCATCATCCCGGCGATCTCCATGACGAGGAGGGAGTAGTTCACCCTCGGGGCTGAGGGTATGTACCAGTAGCTATGTGTTTTATCTCTCTCTCTCTCTTGTTTTTGAAATGGCATGATCTTGATGTACCGCGAGCTTTATTAATATAGATGAATCATATGGAGTTTTCCCCTCTCTATCTTCTTGTGATGAATTGAGTTTTCCCTTTGAAGTTTTCTTATCGGATTGAGTCTTCTAAGGATTTGAGAACACTTGATGTATGTCTTGCGATGGGATATCCGTGGTGTCAATGGGATGTTCTATTGATCCACTTGATGTATGTTTTGGTGATCAACTTGCGGGTTCCGTGACCTTGGGAATCTATGCATAGGGGTTGGCACATGTTTTCGTCTTGACTCTCCGGTAGAAACTTTGGGGCACTCTTTGAAGTTCTTTGTGTTGGATTGAACATGATGAATTTGAAATTGTGTGATGCATATCGTATAATCAAGCCCATGGGTACTTGTGGTGACATTGGAGTATCTAGGTGAAATTTGGGTTTTGGTTGATGTGTATCTTAAGGTGTTATTTTAGTACGAACTCTAGGGCTGTTTGTGACAATTATAGGGTTAGCTCATAAGATAGATCGGAAAAGATAACTTTGAGGTGGTTTCGTACCCTACAATAATTTCTTCGTTTGTTCTCCGCTATTTCTTTGAGAGGCTTAACTCTTTGTCACACGTGAGGGATTTACATATGATTCAACTATGTTAGTATTGTTGAGAGAACTTGCACTAGTGAAAGTATGAACCCTAGGCCTTGTTTTCAAGCATTGCAATACCGTTTGTGCTTGATACGTCTCCAACGTATCTATAATTTTTATTGTTCCATGCTATTATATTATCTGTTTTGGATGTTTTATATGCATTATTATGCTATTTTATATTATTTTTGGGACTAACCTATTAATCTAGAGCCTAGTGCCAGTTTCTGTTTTTTCCTTGTTTTTGAGTATTGCAGATAAGGAATATTAAACGGAGTCCAAACGGAATAAAATCTTCGGAATGATTTTTCTTGGACCAGAAGAAACCTGCCAGACTTGGAGATGAAGGCAGGAGACCTACCGGGAGGCGACAAGCCACCAGGGCCTGCCCCTAGGGGGGGCGCCCTCCTGGCTTGTGGCCCCCCAGCAGCTCTCCTAACCCTATTCTTCGGCCTATAAATTCCCAAATATTCCCCCAATACCAAAAAGAGCCACGAAAATACTTTTCCGCCGCCGGAAGCCTCTGTTCCCGTGAGATCCAATCTTGGAGCCTTTTCCGGTAATCTGCCGGAGGGGGATTCGATCACGGAGGGCATCTACATCAACTCCATTGCCCCTCCGATGATGCGTGAGTAGTTCACCACAGACCTTCGGGTCCATAGCTAGTAGTTAGATGGTTTCTTCTCTCTCTTTGTTCTTCAATACCATGTTCTTCATGATCTTCATGGAGATCTATCTGATGTAATACTCTTTTGCGGTGTGTTTGTCGAGATCCGATGAATTGTGGGTTTATGATCAGCTTATCTATGAATATTATTTGAGTCTTTTCTGAATTCTTATATGCATGATTTCATATCTTAGCAAGTCTCTTCGAGTTATTGGTTTGGTTTGGCCAACTAGATTGGTAATTCTTGCAATGGGAGAAGTGCTTAGTTTTGGGTTCAATATTGCGGTGTCCTCACCCAGTGACAAAGTAGGGGTAGCGAGGCACGTATTTGTATTGTTGCCATCGAGGATAAAAAGATGGGGTTTTCATCATATTGCTTGAGTGTATCCCTCTACATCATGTCATCTTACCTAATGCGTTACTCTGTTCTTCATGAACTTAATACTCTAGATGCAGGCAGGAGTCGGTCGATGTGTGGAGTAATAGTAGTAGATGCAGAATCGTTTCGGTCTACTTGACACGGACGTGATGCCTATATGCATAATCATTGCCTTGGATATCGTCATAACTATGCACTTTTCTATCAATTGCTCGACAGTAATTTGTTCACCCACCGTATTATTTTCCCTCATGAGAGAAGCCTCTAGTGAAACCTATGGCCCCTGGGTCTATTTTCCATATTATATTTTCAGATCTATAAACCAAAACTACCAAAAATACTTTGCTGCAATTTTTTTACTTTTGTTTTACTTTTCGTTTTAGCAATCTTTTATATCTATCTCTATCAGATCTCATCCTTGCAAATAACCGTGAAGGGATTGACAACCCCTTTTAGCGTTGGGTGCAAGAGTTTGATTGTTTGTGTAGGTGCGAAGATTGGGGACTTGCTTGTATCTCCTAATGGATTGAATACCTTGGTTCTCAACAACTGAGGGAAATACTTATCTACTTTGCTGCATCACCCTTTCCTCTTCAAGGGAAAACCAACGCATGCTCAAGAAGTAGCAAGAAGGATTTCTGGTGCCGTTGCCTGGGAGATCTACATCAAGCCTACCAAGTACCCATCACAAACTCATCTCTTGCATTTACATTATTTGCCATTTGCCTCTCGTTTTCCTCTCCCCCACTTCTAAAACGATTTTCAGAAAGATTTGCCTTTTTATTCGCCCTTCTTCCGTTCGTCTTTTCGTTTGCTTTTTTGTTTGCTTGTGTGCTAGATCGATTCGTTGCCACTATGTCTGAATCTAGGGAGGTTTTCATTGAAAAGGATAGTAATAATCTTGAGGGGAATAACGACTCTCATAAAGAACCTACTATCATGCATACAAAACAATTCCGCATAGGTAGCGGTAATATTATTGGAAAAGGTGTTATTCAAGATTTCTTTACTTGTGCTGGTACGCTACCTACTTTAGGAGGGTCTATTCTCAATAAAACTAATAGTCTTGCGGATGCCATAACACTACTAATAATTGAACTTGAGAGGCAATTTGTTCATATGCATCCTTGCATACAAAGGATTTTTCTTGAGTTCTCTAATATTCAGTATTCTTCTGTTAAGCGTGTCACCACTATATTTCTAGCCCACGAGTTTAGATTCGTCATGAAAGAGGCTAGTGAAATCTTTACTCATTATAAAATTAATGGTGGATGTCCACCCAGAGAGGAGATCCTTTTTAATCAAGAAGAAATAATGAGATTGCAATCTCTGGATTATGTGGCTTATAATGAAAATTTGAGAAAAAAGGTTCCTATCGAGGTTTTGGTTGATAAGATTTCTGAACTCAATGATAATTTTGCTATACAAAACAATGGGTTAGATTTCATATTAAGAGATGGACTTATGACTTTTCACCAAAGGAAAGCTTATAATGATGAATTGATTATCCACTATAGGGGGCCGAAGGAGGAACCTATCCCTCCCGCACTTGATCTTAAGGATCCTTATCCTATTAAATTTAGCCCTTTTGATTATTTTTCTTGCCACAAAGGAAACTTGCCGCTGAAAGAAGGGAGTATGAGATGAGCATGGATGATCTCCCTTACTATTATGACAATACCTAGATCTATTGCGTTATGCCTAGCTAGGGGCGTTAAACAATAGCGCTTGTTGGGAGGCAACCCAATTTTATTTTTATGCTTTTGTTTTTGATTCTGTTTTTGAGTGTTTTACTCATTATTACCTCTGTAATAATTGTGTTTTCTTGTTTTAATTAGTGTTTGAGCCAAGTAAGACCTTTGGGATGGTCTACGGTGTTTGTGATTTGATTTTGCTGAAAAACAGAAACTTTTGCTCTCAGTCCAGGAATTTTGTAAATTCACTGGAACGTGTTTTGATCTGAATTTTTTACACAAGATTGATATACAAATTTCCCTGATTTTCCTAAATTTTCAGAATTTTTGGAGTTACAGAAGTATTCGAAGTCTATAGATTGCTACAGACTGTTCTGTTTTAGACAGATTCTGTTTTCTTTGTGTTGTTTGCTTATTTTGATGTATCTATGGGTTGTATCGGGGGGTATGAACCATGGAGAAGTTAGAATACAGTAGATATTACACCAATATAAATAAAGAATGAGTTCACAACAGTACCTAAAGTGGTGATTTATTTTTCTTATACTAACGGATCTCACGAGTTTTCTGTTGAGTTTTGTGTTGTGAAGTTTTCAAGTTTTGGGTAAAGATTTGATGGACTATGGAATAAGGAGTGGCAAGAGCCTAAGCTTGGGGATTCCCAAGGCACCCCAAGCCATATTCAAGGATACCAAAGAGCCTAAGCTTGGGGATGCCCCCGAAGGCATCTCCTCTTTCGTCTTCAATCCATCGGTAAATTTACTTGAGGCTATATTTTTATTCACCACATGATATGTGTTTTGCTTGGAGCGTCTTGTATGATTTGAGTCTTTGCTTTTTAGTTTTCCACAATCATCCTTGCTGCACACATCTTTTTGAGGGGGACACGCATTAATCGTGAATTTATTATAATACTCTATGTGCTTCACTTATATCTTTTGAGCTAGGCAATGTTGCTCTAGTACTTCACTTATATCTTTTGAGCTAGGCAATGTTGCTCTAGTACTTCACTTGTATCTTTTTAGAGCACGATGGTGTTTTATTTTATAGAAATAATTGAACTCTCGTACCTCACTTATATTATTTTGAGAGTCTTTAAACAGCATGGTAATTGGTTTAGGTTGTGAATTTAGTCCTAATATAATGGGCATCCAAGAGGGATATAATAAAAACTTTCATATTAAGTGCATTGAATACTATGAGAAGTTTGATTCCTTGCATATAGTTTTGAGATATAAAGATGGTGATATGAGAGTCATGCTAGTGAGTAATTGTGAATTGGTAGAAATACTTGTGTTAAAGTTTGTGATTCCCGTAGCATGCACGTATGGTGAACCGTTATGTAACGAAGTCGGAGCATGATTTGTTTAATGATTGTCAACCTTTGTGTGAGGGTCGGGAGCACGCGATGGTTAACTCCTACCAACCTCTCCCCTAGGAGCATGCGTCTAATACTTTGCTTCGATAACTAATAGACTTTTGCAATAAGTATGTGAGTTCTTTATGACTAATGTTGAGTCCATGGATTATACGCACTCTCACCCTTCCACCTTTGCTAGCCCCTCTAGTACCGCGCAACTTTCGCCGGTGCATTAAAACCACCTTCCTCAAAACAGCCACCATATACTTTCCTCAAAACAGCCACCATACCTACCTATTATGGCATTTCCATAACCATTCCGAGATATATTGCCATGCAACTCCCACCGTTCCATTTTTCATGACACGCACCATCACTTTCATATTGCATATAGAGTCATATTTTGTTCTAGGTATCGAGTTGTAATTCTTGAGTTGTAAGTAAATAAAAGTGTGATGATCTTCATTATTAGAGCATTGTCCCGTGAGAGAAAAGGATGATGGAAGCTATGAGTCCCTCACAAGTTGGGATGAGTCTCCGGACTTTACAAATAATAAAAGAGGCCAATGAAGCCCAAATAAAAAAAAGAGGCCAAAGATGCCCACCAAAAAAAATGAGAGAAATAGAGAAGGGACAATGCTACTATCTTTTTCCACACTTGTGCTTCAAAGTAGCACCATGATCTTCATGATAGAGAGTCTCCTATTTTGTCACTTTCATATAACTAGTGGAATTTTTCATCATATGCACAACCACTTAGTTTCTTTTTGAGCTTTCATACACTTATATCTCTAGTGCATTCGTTGCATGGCAATCCCTACTCACTCACATTGATATCTATTGATGGGCATCTCCATAGCCCGTTGATACGCCTAGTTGATGTGAGACTATCTTTTCCTTTTTCCTCACAACCTCCACCATATTCTATTCCACCTATAGTGCTATATCCATGGCTCACGCTCATGTATTGCGTGAGAGTTGAAAAGGTTTGAGAACACAAAAAGTGTGAAACAATTGCTTGACTTGTCATCGGGGTTGTGCATGATTTAGATACTTTGTGTGGGGAAGATGGAGCATAGCCAGACCATATGATTTTGTAGGGATAACTTTCAGAGGCCATGTTATTTCGAAAGGACACTATTACCTTGTTAGTGTGCTTGAAGTATTACCGTTTTTATGTCAATATTAGACTTTTGTTTTGAATCTTACGGATCTGAATATTCATGCCACAATAAAGAATATTACATGGATAAATATGTTAGGTAGCATTCCACATCAAAAATTCTGTTTTTATCATTTACCTACTCGAGGACGAGCAGGAATTAAGCTTGGGGATGCTTGATACGTCTCCAACCTATCTATAATTTTTGATTGTTCCATGCTATTATATTATCTGTTTTGGATGTTTTATATGCATTATTATGCTATTTTATATTATTTTTGGGACTAACCTATTAATCTAGAGCCTAGTGCCAGTTTATGTTTTTTCCTTGTTTTTGAGTATTGCAGATAAGGAATATTAAACGGAGTCCAAACGGAATAAAATCTTCGGAGTGATTTTTCTTGGACCGGAAGAAACCTGCCAGACTTGGAGATGAAGGCAGGAGACCTGCCGGGAGGCGACAAGCCACCAGGGCGCACCCCTAGGGGGGGGGGGCGCCCTCCTGGCTTGTGGCCCCCCAGCAGCTCTCCTAACCCTATTCTTCGGCCTATAAATTCCCAAATATTCCCCCAATACCAAAAAGAGCCACGAAAAATACTTTTCCGCCGCCGGAAGCCTCTGTTCCCGTGAGATCCAATCTTGGAGCCTTTTCCGGTAATCTGCCGGAGGGGGATTCGATCATGGAGGGCATCTACATGAACACCATTGCCCCTCCGATGATGCGTGAGTAGTTCACCACAGACCTTCGGGTCCATATCTAGTAGCTAGATGGCTTCTTCTCTCTATTTGTTCTTCAATACCATGTTCTTCATGATCTTCATGGAGATCTATCTGATGTTGAAAGTGCGTTATATCGACTAGAGGGGGGGTGAATAGGCGATTTTTAAAAATTCATCACTAAGGAATTTCAACTTGAGGAATTTGAATTGTGATGAATAACTAGTAGCGGAATAAGTACTCAAGTGCATACGAAGCATAGCGATCGCATAGTCATCATGATGAAATAAAGCATGCACAAATTACAGGTAGCGTGATACAGGATAAGCAGGTGAGGAACAAGGTAGCTTGAAGAATTTGAGGTGAGGAAATTGCGAAAGTCTTCAGTCAAATTCTTCAAACAGTAACGATCAATGTCATCAACAAGTATACGAGGAAATGAAAGGGTTGAGGAAATGGAACCAGGTAGCTCAATGAAGACAATGGTTTGATGACCCAGTTCCAACTGCTGTGACAGTCGTACGTCTGGTTTGGAGCGGCCTGGTATTTAAACCAGAGGACACACAGTCCCCGGACACACAGTCCTTACCGTATTCTCCTTGAGCTAAGGTCACACAGTCCTCGCCCAACACTCGTGGTAAGTCTTTAGGGTAGACTTCCAAAACCCTCACAAACTGGTCACCCGGCGATCCACAATTGACTGCTGGATGCTCTAGACCAAGGTCACTTCGTGATCCCCAATTGACTGCAGGATGCACTAGACCATGACGCCTAACCGTCTGGAAGATACACAGTCTTCAAAGGTCACAAGCGTCGGTTCCACACAGGAACAATTTCTTCAGTGATGCTCAATCACTTTAGGTTGGTGGTTTGGTTTTGGGTTTTTTCCTCACTGATGATTTTCTCTCAAAGTCCTCGAGGAATGGGATGCTCTCAAATGACAAGTGTCAGTTCTCTCTCGGAGCAGCCAACCAACTAGTGGTTGTGGGGGGTGGCTATTTATAGCCAGGGTGCAACCCGACATGATAAGACATAAATGCCCCCAATGATATGACCATTATGTGGATAGGATGATTGGGGACAGCTGGCACTTAGCACAACAACGGTCGGAGTTTCGAACTATGAAAGTCCTCAGGCTTATCATGTTCCTCACTTGTAGGCAATTCGCACTGGCGAAATCCTAACTCCTCAGTCAGACCAATTTCCTCAGAGACCAGAAGATCATCGTCTCTGTCACTGAAGAACTTGAATGAACTGCAAGAGATTTCCAAAGGCTTCACTCGAAGGATTGCATAGGTTGAGGCTTTTGAGTTGAGCATCAGTTGGAAATTTTCCTTAGTATTACATCGGCCCCTTTTAACAGTACGGTGTTTCCTATGACTCAAAGAAAGGAAATGAAACTATAAAAATGAAAGTCTTCACGCTTCATAGTCCCCGTTCATATCTTCAAGGTCACACCAACTTCTTCTTTTTCAAAGTCTTCAGCAAAGTCTTCAGTTGAAGACATACATTTTTAGGGGTCGATAATCTCCGAATATATCAAACTCCTCAACGACTTATAGAACATGTGTATACTCACAAACACATTAGTTCCTTAACCTATAAGTCTTCAATACACCAAAATCACTAAGGGGCACTAGATCCACTTACAATCTCCCCCTTTTTGGTGATTGATGACAAATAGGTTAAGTTTTCAACGGGGATAATAATATGAAGTGTAAGTACTGAGTTTGAGGAATTTGATTGTAAGATATAGAAGAACTCCCCCTGAAGATGTGCATATTTGAGGAATTTGCTTTGGACTGCAAATGCACATGGCAGGTTAAAATCATGGAGAACTCCCCCTATATCTTGTAATTCATACACGCATTTAATATATATTATGAGGAAATTGAAATGCATGATGGAAAATGGGGTCTGAGGAAATTCAGCATGCGTGCATTAAGATAACTTGAGGAAATAGCATGCGGAAAGCAGTTCAAAAAGCGTCAGACCACCATCGGACTTAAGTTTACAACTCAACCAACAAAAGCTTCAGAAGAGCGAGAGTTGTAACTTAAACAAAAACAACAGCCCATGTATAGAGACCCGCTTGAAGACTAACTCAAATTTTCTCCCCCTTTGTCATCGAAGACCAAAAGGGACAAAAAAAATGAGGACTAACGCCCCTGAAGAATTTCATCTTGAAGGTGGTGGAGGAGCGCCAGCGTTGTCGGGGTCATTCGTTGATGCAGGGCCTGCAGCAGTGTCGTCAATGTCCTCAGCTTCATCCGCCTGGCGTGATGAAGAAAATGAGCTTGTAACCAGCTGAGGAACTTGAACTTTCTTCCATTTCTTCCTTGGAGGGATGGACCAATCAAAGTCCTGCTGAAATTCCATCTCCTTGAGTTCTTCAGGAGTCTTGAGGTGAGACAGGATGGCCCATGTGCGGTCGAAGACTTCATGAAGATAATAGTGGTTCTTCCTCATAGAATTGTGCGTGACAGTCATGTCTCGAAGAAGCGAACCAAACTGACGCTTTACCCACTTGTGATTGCGATCAATCTTCTGATGAAGACTTAGAAGAAGCTCTCGATCAGTCATCACACGAGGGGCAGTTTCTTGAGGGTTTTGTGCTGAGGCTTTTACAGCAGAATCTTGGGTAGCAGTGTCATCATTGGTAGAATAAGATGCAGCTTTGCGAAACTGTCCATCCAATGGACGAGTACCTTCATCAATGACAGCTTTGCCTTTACCCTCAACTGAAGAAAATGAGCTCTTGAGGACTTCGATTGGAGGCAGAAAGCTAAAGTGATTCTGAAAGTCAGCCTTGAATGGAAGTGAAGACCTTGATCTGATGAATTTCATGATCCAGGGAGCGTAAGGCTTCAATTGAAATGGGGCTGAAGCAGCATTGGCCAAAGTCCTCATGAAGAAATCATGGTAATTGATGGGAATCTCATGAATGATGTTGAATAGCATGTTCTTCATGATTCCCTCCACTTCTTCTTCTTCAGAGTTGTGGCCCTTCTGAGGACTGAGGGTTTTAGTCAGAATTCGATAGACTGTCCTGGGCACATAGAGCAAATCCTTCACAAGGAAGGAAGTGCTTTGAGATTATCCAGGAGCCAATGGCTTTATCAGCACTTGCATCATGTGATTGGGCAGAGCAGGTTCATCGAACATGCATCTTGCTCTTTTTGAGGGAATTGGTATTGGGACTGACCGTAGTAGTTCAGAGGCTGGAGCAGTGTAGTGAGTGGATCCAGTCATCAAGTCCAAGACCCAAGAATTGACATCAGAGGCATCACCTGTGATGTGCAAGGTGGCATATAATTGAAGAATTAGCTCTTCATTCCAATCACATATGTCCGCACAGAATGGAAGAATTCCTGCATCGTGAAGGACTGCGAGCACAGGTGTGAAGCATGGGATAGCTTCCATGTCCGCATGAGGAATTTGCCAATGCTCGAAGACTTTCTCCTTGTCAAATAGCACTGATGCATAATAGTTCATCTGTGTGGGTGTCCAGAATCTGGTGCCACCGGCCCTTGCAGAGTCATAAGGATTTGGCCCATTGAAGAAGATGTGCTCGTTGAAGAAATTGGTCTTGATGAATTTGGGGCGCTTTGAGCTTTTGAAAGGCATCTTGGGCTTCGGCTGAAGGTTTGGCTTGAAGCGGCCCACAATTTCCTTAGGCATAGGAGGAACTTCTTCAGATTGAGGAATTTGTATAGCAGTTTCCTCAGTTGCAGTTTGAGCAGCAATTTCTTCAGCTAATGCAGCTGGAATATCTTCAGGGACAGGTGCAGCCAAGTCATCAGATCTTGTATGAATTTCTTCAGTCTGGGTTGGAGACTGAGGAATTTAGTGAGGGGAGTGGTCATTGGTGAATTTGGGTGTGCAGCTTCTCAATATTCGTCATTGATAAGAGGAGTTGTGTTTCCAATGTCCACATCCTCTTCCATCTCTTCAACGCCGGCCTCTTTAGCAGTTAACTGAGGCTGGGGCGATGATACCAGAGGGGTTGAAGCATTTGCTTCCACCTCAATTTCTTCATCAATCTGCTCTGAGGAAGCAGCAGAATGATCTTCTTCATCTTCATCATTTGGAGTGTCATAGTCAACACCAAATGGAATTATCTCATAGGCAGGTACGGAGGAGATTGGAGTTGCATCAATGGGCTCAGTTGAAGAATTTGGCATAGTCTTCAACTTCTTCACAGCTGAGGAATCTGAAGTTGATGCTTTTCTTTTCTTAGCAGCTCTCTTCTCTGCAGCCTTAGTTTTCTTCACTTCTGATGCAGAAGGAAGGTGGATGTTCTTCACCCTTGAGGATTTTGCAGTTTCAGCAGAGGGTGAAGGGGGAGCAGTTTCTTCAGGCACGACTGATGCAGTCGTCCTAGTGGTCTCAATTTCATCAGGCGCAGCAAAAGTTTCAGCTGGCCTAGCAGTTTCTTCAGGCGCAACAGTGGAGGTTGCCCTGACAGGTTCTTCAGCAGCCTGAATTTCTTCAGCTGCGCGTGCAGTTTCTTCAGCAGGCTGAGCAAATTCTTCAGCCTGAGGAATTTGCTGTTGCAATTGAGTTGCAACCCTTGAGTTGTGATCTTTAACTGCAGCTTGGGCTGCCCTGACAAATCTCACTTTGGTGCCCTTCCATTCAGCATCATAATTTGCTTGTTCTTCAGTAAGGCAGCGAATCTCAGACTGAACTGTGATGAGTTGATTGGGAGTCAAATTCATCACATTGTTCTTCAGGAACTTTTCCTTTCTGGCCCTGCTTCTCTTAGCTCTCAGAGCTTGTTCTCTTTTCCATTTTTCCTCAGCTATGAAGTGTGTGAGGACATGGTCCACACCAAGAGGTAGGTTCAGTGAGGAAAGTGGAGTGCTGGGATCCTCATGCCATATGTCGATGAAGTTGAGGATCATCTTAGGATCCAGCATGAGAGGAACAGAGCTGCCCTTGGCTATTGCAGCTCTCTGCTGACTGTTTCTGATGATTTCTTCCAATTCTTCATTAGTAGCCTCATCATCATTCTCGGATCCTGAGGGTACATTCACAGTAGCTGGGCTTTTGTGAGGACTTGGTCTCTAACCTCGTCCAGCAGTTCTCTTTATCTTCATCAAAGTAGGGATTGTTGAAGACTGTGCTTCGGCTGAGGAACTTGCAGAGACCCCTGAAGCAATTGAGAAGCCAGTAGTCCTCTGACATGTTGCAAGATGCACAGGAGTTGAGGACTTTGTGGCAGCAGCTAATGATTGTGCAGCTACTGAAGACATTGCAGTGGCCTTTGAAGAATTTGCATGAGGATTTTGCAGTGAGGACTTTGAAGTTGAGGTTTTTGACTTCACTGCAGACTTCTTCACCATCGATTTCTTCGTAGCACTCTCAGAGGCTTCGGCAGAGGCAGCAGCAGCAGCAGAATCTTCATTGAATTTCTTCACAGCAGCTTTGGCAGTACTCTGAAGTTTTCGTTGATGCTTTGCCCATTCAGCTGGAAAGTCTTCACCACGAGCAACGCTAGTGGGATCAACTTCTTGATTATCAGCAGGAGGAGCCCTTTTGCAAGGAGGTTTGAGGGCGAATTTCCTCATCTACTTGGGAGTGACATAGCGATAGTCTCTCCATTCCTTTGCCCACCTCCGTTCAATCCTCTGAATTCTGATTTTCCTCTGCTCTTTTGTTTCTTTGCCATGAATGGCCTCATCAGGAGTACAGTAACCGGCATACAGAGGCCCAGGTATCTGAAAAGCAGTGTTCTGTTCAGCCTTCTTTCCACCCTTCTGAGGTCTTTTACCATCTGCCATTTTCTTCACTTGATGACTTTGAACTCTTGATGATTCTGAAGATGTATACATTTTTTCCTCAAGAAACACTGCAAATGAGTTAAGTTGATGAGAACCTAGTGATTCATCAGCAGACAGTTTGTACCTGTGAACAGAGTATAGGTGCGAGGAATTTGAAGAGGGTCATATGCGTTCTCAGAAATTTTTCAAAATACATCAAGTTGAGGATTTTGACCATAGATGTCTTGAGGAATTTCACTAAGTGTTCTTTGTCTTAGGTTCCAGAGTTGTGCGAATATGTTGATCCACATAATTGAGGAATCTTGAAGAAAATCATAACTTAGGAAAAACATCAAGGGATTGAAACATGTAAGGTGCTTAAGAAGATGATTCTTGAAGAATAAACACTTTTGAGGATTTTGTGGAAGACATGAAGATCAAACAAGGGCAGTAAAATTAGATTTTATTTACCCAGATGAAGAACACGACGAACAAAGAGATGCAATCGGGAAAGTTCGTCCGTCCAGATCTCCCACGCCCTAGCTTGGCAGAGGGAGACAACTACCGCGGCGGCTGGGTGAAGACTTCCGCGGCCGATGCGAGTACGGCGACGGCGAGGTTGAGGCAGTGAAGCTCTTCCTCTCCGGTGGCGATGATTTTAGCGGTGGCGCTAGGTTTGAGCTCGGGAGAGATGGGAGTGAGGAGTAACTCGAGCACAGTGAGGGAAAGGGGGTATATATAGTGGCAGTAAAAACGAATCGGCCCGAAGATTTTGGACCGGATTGCCCCTGACCCTTGCTCTTCATGCGACATGTGTCACCCACGTTCTGAGAAGTGGAGATAGTGGGGGATCGTGGCTTATCCAGTCGTGGGAATCGGAGAGGTTTGAGCGGGAAGCGCCGAAATATTTGATAGTGAAAACTTTAAAGTTTCCGTTCGCAAATTCTTCAGCTGTTAAGGATACAGTGAAGCCTTTGAACGAGTTTCAAAGTAGAACGCATATGAAGAATTTGTGAACAGACTGGTTTGAGTTTAGCATAGAGGGGGAATGGGTCCGATCACATTCACTTAGATGAAAATCAACTTGAAGAATTAGCAATAAGTGAATGTTGTTGAGGACATTGAAAACTCAAATATATATATATATATATATATATATATATATATATATATATATATATATATATATAGTCAATGAAGAACATCAGTTTCACTGTTTGAAGAATTTGAAAAGTTGAGGAATTTGCAAACTTGAGGAATTTGAAAATTTGAAGACTTTGCAAAATGATGAAAAACTCAACTCTGAAGAATTTCAACTATTGTTGGTGGCGTGACCCACCGTATAAGAATGATGATTTCAGACACCGCATACAATTGTTGTAGGGTTCTGAGAATCAAATTCTTCGTTAATTTCTTCACACTTAGAGAGTTATTCTTCATTGATTGAAGAAAAACGTTACTTCGTGTGTTGCACATCAAAGTCATCAATTTTGCATAAGTGTTAGGATGTGTGTCTTTTCAAAGAACATTCGAAGATTCTAAGATATTTAGCTCACACCGCAACTTGCAAAATCTCTTTTCATCCAAGGGCTTAGTGAAGATATCGGCCAGTTGTTCTTCAGTGGGGATGTGGTCGATGGAGATGTCACCCTTGAGTACATGATCTCGAAGAAAATGATGACGAATCTGGATGTGCTTGGTCTTGGAGTGCTGAACAGGGTTGTAAGCAATCTTGATAGCGCTCTCATTGTCGCAGTAGAGAGGCACATTCTTCACCTTGATGCCATAGTCCTTGAGGGTTTGCTGTGTCACCCCGGCTCAGAGAACCGGATTACCAGTGTTTCCAACCCAGCGATCACGTCTTCTGTAAACACACAACAACTTGGTATAGAACAGAACTGAACTTTATTGATAGGAGTCGAGTACAAGCGCGTATTTTACAATGGTGACTAGGCCAAAGGCACCCTCGGTGCTCTAACAGTATCTACATTATTTATGTCACATAGCAAGGCCTCGGAATAGTAAGTACTTCTATTGTGTAGCGGAACATAGCGCAACTCCATCCACAGGGACACTGCTGTGGACACATCCTAGTTAGCATAGCCAACACCTTCAGGACCTCCGTCCTCGGATTCTCCTGCATCTGGCATGATACACCAGGTGAGTACTTTGAATGTACTCGCAAGCTCACGACAACCAAGTAATGTAGCAAACAATAGCATGGCAATCAACCCAATATCATTTAAGCAATTTACTTACTGTTACCGATCATCAACTTACTCTCTTCTGGGTTGTTCCACAACCCTCGGAATACTCATAACCATCGAGTACTTCCGAACACAAGACGAGTTCTTCCATCGTTACTGTCAGTAGTATGATTGATCACCTACTGAGGTCTGTACGGGCTGTCCAATACCGTGGACACGGCTATTCGAATAGATTTTTCACATTGCAGAGGTTGCGCACTTTACCCACACCATGAAGCACCTAGCCTCGTGATCCCACTCGGGTGGACCAGCATTGCTTCAACAAAACCTGCCTGACCCGTGACTCTTTCATTGTACCACCGGCACTCTTCCTCCCCCGGAGGTCAGCCTTGGGTGGCCCATGTGTCCTCATGACACCTGCCATCGTCGTGGCCAAACTATGTAGACCCAAACGGGGTCTACCGTCCCAAACGGGGACGCCGGCATAAACTCAACTATCAACTGGGCTCACAGGGTTATCACCGCCTACCTGATCAGGGTAGCGCGCATGCATAACCCTCCCTCTTTGGAGGTACCGGTGAAAGATCACGCAGTCAGGCCCGGTCAGGGACGTCCCATACCGGCAAATGTGGTTGCACGAGTATGCCCGGACAGGTGACTCAAGATCAACCACTAAGTTCATGTGTCAACTATAGTGGTTCAACACAATACTTAAATACTTAAATATTACTAGGAATTATCTATATCAATTAAATTAACCTAATGCATATAAAGATGCAATGCTATAGAAATGCATGCATGAAATGGGTATCATGGCTTGCCTTGCTCTGTTGGGTGGTTCAAACACTCTTGATCTTCAAAGGCACCAAAATCTCCCTCTGAAAGTATTTTTAAATACAATTGAAAATGTCACATAAAGCATTTTTATTAACCAGAAATTCTGTAGACATTGGAAAAATACCAAAATTTGTCAGCAACTAAAGGGGTTCAAAACAAACACAATGCAAAAAGAATCAATTGAATTGGAGCTATAGATAAAAAGTTATTGATGGTCAAAGTCTGGTCAAAAATCTAAAATATAAACAAAAATCAGAAAACCTAATAGGGGCCACGTCGAAAACGTAAAGTGGAGGGGGTGCCTCCACTTACCGCTTCGGGCGCGGGCCGGAGTGGCCGACAGGTGGGGCCTGTCGTTTTAAACAGAGAGAGGGGAAGGGAACAGAGGCGGGGCGGAGCTCCGGCGACGGTCACCGGCGACAGAGACGGCAGCGGCACTCGGAGAGGATGGGAATGGATCGGGCGCTCGACGGTGAGCATGCACGTACCCGCAAACTGGCAAGAGGTGGCCGGACGACGTCGTCCCCTTCGTTTCCGGCGGCGGCGGCGCTCGGGTGGGATCGAAGACGGCGGTTCCGGCGATGGATGGCTCAGGAAGGAGGTCGGGGAGCACCAGGAAGATGCCCTGAGCTCGATGAAAGGGTCAATTGGGCTTGGGGAGGTGAGGAAATGCTGGCGACGAGGAAACTACAGAAGGCGGAGCTCCGGCGAGGTTCGAGGCCAGAGGGCCGCTCGGCCTTGGCTCGTTGCTCGGGGGGAATAATTGAGAGGAGGAGGAGATGGTTGAACAGCTCGGAGGGCCTAGGCGGGGTCTTAAATAGGCAGGGGGCGAGGGCGGCGATCTCTCCCGAAGCGGCGAGGCTTGGCCACGCCGCCGGTGCCATTAATGGCTCGCGGACGACCACAGTGGCCAAAGCTCACTGTTATGCCCGTGGCGAAGCTTGGCCGGAAGCGGCGGCGGCCATCTCCGGTGACCAAGAGGGTTCGAGAGGAGCCACGCGGCTGTCTGCGACGATGTCGGCACCAAGGCACAAGGGGGGGGGGGGTTGATGGACGGCTCGGGCGTGCTTGCCCAACTCTGGCGCCGTGCAGAGCGCGCGCACTGGCATGCCAGTATCGTGCTCACCACGGGTGCTGCTACCAGGAGGACACGCACGCCGGTCACACCTTGTCCACAGCATCGACCCTTGTCCACTTAGTCACTCTAGGCCACTAGCTCGACTAGGTGCACCCTTCTGCGATGTGTAGCTTCAGCTACAGCTCCTGCCATCAATCTTGAGGAGGTTCTGGAGGAGAAAATAGATAGGGATGGAACCAATGGAGATGTCTGGGATCATCTATGCTGGAAGGACTAGAGACTGGCAAGGTTTGAGAGAGATTGAGAAAGAAATGAATGGGGTCCCTTTGAAAACTATCATTCTGGTCCAGAACACAAATGAGCTTGTGGCCCTCACATAGATGTTCTGCAAATGATGAAACTTGGTGGAAATAAGTTATTTGGTAGTGCACTCATGCCATAAAATTTATAGATCAATTGTGCACTCCTAGATTGTACTTCCTTCACAAAGGTTGAAAATAAGCAGAAACTTGACAGGGTCCTGCTGCTCAAAAATTGAATTGGACCAGATGATGTTTTTGGATATTGAGGCTAGATAGGATCTCTAAAAGCTTGGGGAATTTATTGGGAATTTTCTGGAATAGGAATAATGGGGTTGCTTCACAATGGACAGATTCTGGTCAGAAACAAAATAATTATTCTGGCCAAAATTTCCCATTGGGCAATAAAATATTTTTGGGGAAAATGGAATCCTATGATGATGAGAAGAGGAGGAAAAAGTTTGGGAATTATTTGACCACCCAAACTATAGGTTGCTTCACAACCCATAATGATGACCTAAATTCCCAAATTAAGAAAATGATTTTAGGGGAAAGATTAAATATTGGAAAATTGTCCAAGAGAGGCATGGAAGGGTTTTATCAAGATGATAAAGGTTTTGAGATGCTTGAAGAAAAATTCATCAAGTCAAAGCTCAATTCAACTGAAAGGGTTTTAAGAACCAACTGAATTGCAAATAAAACCCAAATGTTTTTGAAAAGAAAAAGTTGTCAAAATCAGGGTGTCACATTTGCTTCATCCACAGCAACTGAGCGCAGCATGAACCAGCATCAATGTACTCAGCTTCAGCAGTAGAAAGTGACACGCAGTTCTGCTTCTTTGAGGACCAACAGACTAAGGATCGTCCGAGGAAATGACATGTGCCTGAGGTTGACTTGCGATCCACACGATCTCCAGCATAGTCAGCATCTGAGTATCCGACGAGGTGAAGATTTGAGCCCTTGGGATACCATAATCCAAGCGTTGGTGTGTGAACTAAGTATCGAAGAATATGTTTCACAGCCTTAAGGTGTGATTCCTTCGGTGTTGCTTGTAATCGGGCACACATGCAAACACTCAGCATAATATCAGGCCTAGATACACATAGATACAATAAAGAGCCAATCATGGAGCGGTATACCTTCTGATCGAAATCTTTACCATTTTTGTCAGTGCAGAGGTGGCCTTTTGAAGGCATTGGAGTTGTGACGCCTTTGCAGTCTTGCATGTTCAATTTCCTCAGAACATCCTTGAGGTATTTCTCTTGGGAGATGAAGATGCCATTGTCTTGCTAACGAATTTTAAGACCACAAGGCCATTTTCATCTTGCTTGTTGCAGTAGATCCACTTGGTACCTATGATGTTATGCTTGCAAGGATCTGGCCGCTTGACAAGTTCCCACACGTTGTTGAGCTTGAATTGATGCAATTCCTCTTGCATAGCTTGAATCCACTCAGGCTCCTTGAAAGCTTCATCAACTTTGGTGGTCTCTATGATAGAGACAAAAACAAAATTCCCACAAAAGTTAGTCAAATGTGAAGCTTTTGAGCGAGTGAGAGGACCTGGTGCATTGATGATGTCGATGATTTTGTCAATCTGCACTTCATTTGCAATTCTCGGATGAGCAGGTTGACGTGGCTGAGGATTTTCTTCAGCACCATTTTCTTCAGGTGTATCAGCATGAATGTCTTCATTGGTTGGAATGACTTCCTCAGTAGGTTGAGGTTTTTCTTCAGTGGGTACGACATCCTCAGTAGCTTTCAACTTAATGGATTCCTCGGGAGACTTTTCATCTAGCATAGAAGGCAGGTGCTCTCTTTGCGAGCCGTTAGTTTCATTGAACCGCACATCTACAGTTTCAACAACCTTGTGGTGGTAAGTGTTGAAGACTTTGTAGGTGTGCAAGTCCTTTCCGTAACCAAGCATAAAACTTTCATGTGCTTTCGGTGCAAATTTAGAATTGTGGTGAGGATCTCTTATCCAGCATTTTGCACCGAAGACTTTGAGATAACTTACATTGGGTTTCTTGCCGTTCATGAGTTCATATGATGTCTTCTTGAGGAATTTGTGAAGATATACCCTGTTGATGATGTGGCATGCTATATCAATTGCCTCAGGCCAGAAGCGACGAGGAGTCTTGTATTCATCAAGCATGGTGCGAGCCATCTCAACAAGAGTCATGTTCTTGCGCTCCACGATGCCGTTCTGCTAAGGAGTATATGGGGCAGATAGCTCATGAGTAATACCAAGTTCATCAAGATTGCTGTTCTTGAACTCAGTCCCGTTATCACTCCGGATATGCTTGATCTTGACGCTGAAGTTTGTTGAGGCCCTTGAAGCAAATCGTCTGAAGACATCCTGCACTTCAGATTTGTACATAATAATATGCACCCAAGTGTAACGAGAGTAATCATCAACAATGACAAAGCCATACAAACTTGAAGCATTTGTTAGTGTGGAATAATGAGTGGGGCCAAAGAGGTCCATGTGAAGCAATTCAAAAGGTCGAGTCGTGGTCATGATTGTCTTCGAGGGATGCTTGGATCTGGTCATCTTCCCAGACTCACAAGCACCACAGAGGTGATCGTTGAGGAATTTGACACCTTCAATGCCAATGACGTGCTTTTTCTTCACGAGCGTGTGCAAGTTCCTCATACTAGCATGTCCAAGTCGTCGATGCCACAGCCAGCCTTCTGAGGACTTTGCAAGTAGGCAAGTGGCAGGCTGATGACCTGTAGAGAAATCAACAATATACAAGTCTCCTCTCCTAAAGCCTTCGAAGACTTTGGAATGGTCAGATTCCATGATGACAACACAACGATATTTTCCAAAGATGACAACCATATCAAAATCACAAAGCATTGAGACAGACATGAGGTTAAACCCGAGGGATTCGACAAGCATCACCTTGTCCATGTGTCGGTCCTTGGAGATTGCAACCTTACCTAGACCCAATACCTTGCTTTTTTCCTTTGTCAACGTAGGTGATATGCTTCAGATGAGATGGGGCAAGTGGCATATTCATTAGTAGACTCTTGTCACCAGTCATGTAGTTGGTGAATCCACTATCGAGAACCCACTCAGTAGCTTTTGGAGTTTCATCCTGCAGATGAATTAGTACAACTTACGAACTCATATGCTTCAGAGTGAAGAATATGACATCAAATTCATCAGGCAGAATTTCATCACACAACATAGTAAGTAAAGTAGTGTGAGGACGTGAGAAATGAGGAACTCATTTCTGCATGATTAGTTTGCGTCCTTTCAAGCATTTCCTCGGGTCTCCAGCAAATTCATCAGACATTCAAGTTCGTCTGGAGGCCTGACCCTGCATAAGAAGTTAGTTCAATTTCTTCACCACCCACATCTGGAGGGGTGGCAAAGAGTTCATCATTCTGCGAGCTCCATATGAGAAGGGAGGCATAGAAGCTAGTGCACTTCGTTTCACAGGACTAGGGTTAGAGTACTCATATGAATAAGCAGAGAAATTCTTCGAGGACTTATGAACATAATGATTTGAAGAATAATGCACATATTCAGAACTCTTAGATTTTCCCTGCGAAACAGATGCATTAGCACGAGAATGATACTTTTGACCATTTGAGGAATTTGGTCCAAGTGAAGACTTTTGTCCATATGAGGAATTTGATCTGGGGTTCCTTTTCTTCATAGGTGGTGTTGTGAGGACATTCACTTGAAGATTTTCCAAGTAGCTCTTAGAAACCCAGATTTTCCTCATAGGTGAACCGTTCCTGCAGTTAGTTCCAACAAATCTGGCAAAAACTTCACCTTTCTGATTTTTGAAGAATTTGTAGTTGGAGTCAAGTGACTCATCAGAGGAATATGAAGTTTCACAAGTAAAGCCAGATAAACTGGATGGATCCACAGGAGGTCCTTTTGCAGCAACCCATGAGGTTTTGAGGTACTGCTCAGGTGTCCAGTAGGATCCATCAGCATTGAGTTTCCTCTCAAATGCAATACCCTCTTTCCTAGGGTTCCTGTTCAGAATCTGCTTTTTGAGCACATCGCAAAGGGTTTGATGCCCTTTGAGACTTTTGTACATGCCTGTCACATACAATTCCTTCAACCCTGCATTTTCGTCAGTGATACTTGTGGTATCCTCAGATGAGGAATTTGTGACCATGGGGATAGTTGAAGAATTTGCAGCAATAGAAGCATTTGAACATTCAGGTGAAGAATTAGCAGTTTCACGTTCGATGCATTTCATACATGGTGGAACAAATTCTTCCTGAGCGGTACTGATCTGTTGAGCCAGTAAGGAATCGTTTTCCCTTTGGAGATCCTCATGAGACACTCTTAGTTTCTCAAGATCTTGCTTTCTTTGAAGAAATTCATAAGAAAGCTTCTCATGGTCAACTAAGAGAGCATTATGATGACTCTGAAGGTTATCATACATTGTCTGAAGACTTTTGAGATCATCAGACAAAGTTTGAGTCCGATCCACTTCCTCATTCAACAGATCATCGCTTTTGTCTAGCAATTTCTGAAGCTTTTCAAGTGCACTTGTTGCTTAGTGGCAATATTAGCAAGTTTGGCATAGCTAGCACTAGTACATAACATGGCTTTGGTCCAGCCCTGAGAAGCCCATTAATCCCGGTTCACTCATGAACCGGGACCCATGGGGGCATTGGTCCCGGTTCGTGAGGCCAGGGCGCCGGCCGGGCCTCGTGGGCCATTGGTCCCGGTTCGTTTGACCCCTTTGGTCCCGGTTCCAGACACGAACCGGGACCAATGGGCCTGGCTCCTGGCGCACAACCATTGGTCCCGGTTTGTGGCTGGAACCGGGACCAAATGGTGTCCTTTCGTCCCGGTTCTAGCCACAAACCGGGACCAATGGTCGGCCTATATATACCCCATGCCCGCGAGCAGAGCAATGCACTGCTCACTTTTTTTTGGCCGGCCGTGGGAGAGCTTTGTGGTGCTCTAGCTCACCTCCTATGCACATGAGGTGTTCGATGAAATGCCCGAACCACACTTAAGCTTTCTCCTCTCGAAGCTACTTCTCCAAGCTCCATTTCCCTCAAGATTTGGTTAGGTTTGGCGGTCCGTCATGTCCCGTCCCCGTCCTCACCGCCGTCGATCGCCCGCGCCCATCTCGGCGCCGGCACCACCGTGGTTAGCCTCTTCTTCTTATCTTCTTTCTAAAAGGAAAAAGTTCTTACTTGTATCATTTAGATAGATACTTGTGTAATTTTCTTACTTTTATTATTGTTTGTTATTATATAGTGCCATGGTCATGGTATCCGCCCACGTCGGCCCTCGTCCGGTCTATGATTCGGATGTGGTATATATTATCTTTTATAACTATTTGTTTTATTTAGTGTTTATGACAATTATGCCGACCAACGTGACATAGATTTTTTAATCTAGGAGGTATGTGAACCAGAAATTCCAACCGACATAGAAATTCTTGTCGAGAAGTTAAATTCGGTTGAAAAAGAAAACAATTACTTGAAAGAAAAATTACAAAGAGTTGAAGAGGAGAAGATGAAGTTGGAGTTGCATGTTGCCGATGTCGTCGACGATCACAGATCAAGATGGATGCAATGCGCTTGAAGATTAGAAAGATTAGAAAATATGCCATTCATACTGAGGCTTGGTATCATTATGCCGTTGGATCAATTGGTACCTTAGTTGCAGTTATGATCGCATTTGTTGTTGCATTTAAATTTTATAGTTTCAATGTATGTTTTAATTAGATGCTCTAGAGAGCTATATGTTGTTCAATAATGAGAACTATGTATGAACGTTATGTATTTATTTTGGTCACTACTGTACTTTGGCTTTAATGTGATGATGAATTTCTATTAATTTGGTCACTTCTCTATTCATGATATGCACGCAGAAGAACCGGCAATGGATGTACGGTGACCGACGCACCTCCGAGTATATTAAGGGCCTGCATAATTTTCTCGAAGTGGCTGAGGCAAACAAGCAGAATGGTTTTATGCATTGTCCATGTACTGTCTGTGAGAATACGAAGGCTTTCTCCAACTATAAAACCCTTCACTTCCACCTGCTTCAGAAGGGTTTTATGCCACACTATAATGTTTGGACCAAGCACGGAGAAAGAGGGGTTATGATGGAAGACAACGAAGAAGAAGAGGATGACGACAACTACCCGCCCCCTGAATACGGTGATGCTGCAATGGGGAAGCTGAAGATCAAGAGGAACCAGACGATGTGCCCGATGATGATCTTCGCCGGGTCATTGTTGATGCACAGACAGAATGCGAAAGTGAAAGGGAGAAGTTGAAGTTCGATCGCATGTTAGAGGATCACAAAAAAGGGTTGTACCCAAATTGCGAAGATGACAATAGAAAGCTCGGTACCACACTGGAATTGCTGCAATGGAAGGCAGACAATGGTGTATCTGACAAGGGATTTAGTTTGCTACTGAAAATAATGAAGAAGAAGCTTCCAAAGGATAACATATTGCCCGGCAGTACGTACGAAGCAAAGAAGGTTCTATGCCCTCTAGGATTGGAGGTGCAGAAGATACATGCATGCCCTAATGACTGCATCCTCTACCGCGGTGCGTACGAGGATTTGAACGCATGCCCGGTATGTGGTGCATTGTGGTATAAGATCAGAAGAGATGACCCTGGTGATATTGAGGGCCAGTGCACCGGGAAGAGGGTTCCTGCCAAGGTGATGTGGTATGCTCCTATAATACAATGGTTGAAACGTCTGTTCAGAAACAAAAAGCATGCCGAGTTGATGCAATGGCACAAAAAAGACCGTAAGAAAGACGGGAAGTTGAGAGCACCCGCTGACGGGTCGAAGTGGAGAAAGATCGAGAGAAAGTGGAGCGACTTTACAGGTGACCCGAGGAACGTATGGTTTGGTTTAAGTGCAGATGGCGTTAATCCTTTTGGGGAGCAGAGCAGCAAGCATAACACATGGCCTGTGACTCTATGTATGTATAACCTTCCTCCTTGGTTGTGCATGAAGCGGAAGTTCATTATGATGCCAGTGCTCATCCAAGGCCCTAAGCAACCCGGGAATGACATTGATGTGTACCTAAGGCCATTAGTTGATGAACTTTTACAGCTATGGAATGGAAGAGGTGTACGTGTGTGGGATGAGAACGAACAGGAGGAATTTGAGCTACATGCGTTGCTGTTTGTAACCATCAACGATTGGCCTGCTCTCAGTAACCTTTCAGGATAGACAAACAAGGGATACCACGCATGCACACACTGTTTAGATGACACCGACAGTATATATTTGGACAAATGCAGGAAGAATGTGTACCTGGGGCATCGTCGATTTCTTCCGACCAACCATCAATGTCGAAAGAAAGGAAAGCATTTCAAAGGTTAGGCAGATCACCGGAAGAAGCCCGCCCTCCGTACTGGTGATCACATACTTGATATGGTCAATGATTTACAAGTAATATTTGGAAAGGGTCCTCGCAGACTATCTGTTCCGACTGACGATGCGGGACGCGCATCCATGTGGAAGAAGAAATCTATATTTTGGGACCTACCCTATTGGAAAGACCTAGAGGTCCGCTCTGCAATTGACGTGATGCACGTGATGAAGAATCTTTGCGTGAACCTACTAGGCTTCTTGGGAGTGTATGGGAAGACAAAAGATACACCGGAGGCATGGGAGGAACAGCAGCGTGTGCATGAAAAAGATGGCATGCATCCAAAGCAGTATGAAGGTCCTGCCAGCTACACTTTTACCAAAGAAGAGAAGGAAATCTTCTTTGAATGCCTGCTCAGTATCAAGGTCCCATCTGGCTTCTAGTCGAATATAAAGGGAATAATAAATATGGCAGAGAAAAAGTTCCAGAACCTAAAGTCTCATGACTGCCACGTGATTATGACGCAACTGCTTCCGGTTGCATTGAGGGGGCTTCTACCAGAAAACGTTCGATTAGCCATTGTGAAGCTATGTGCATTCCTCAATGCAATCTCTCAGAAGGTGATCGATCCAGAATTCCTGCCAAGGTTAAGGAGTGATTTGGTGCAATGTCTTGTTAGTTTCGAGCTGGTGTTCCCACCATCCTTCTTCAGTATCATGACACACGTCCTAGTTTATCTAGTCGACGAGATTGTCGTTCTGGGCCCTGTATTTCTACACAATATGTTCCCCTTTGAGAGGTTCATGGGAGTCTTAAAGAAATATGTTCGTAACCGCGCTAGGCCAGAAGCAAGCATCTCCATGGGCCATCAAACAGAGGATGTCATTGGGTTTTGTGTTGAATTCATTCCTGACCTTAAGAAGATTGGTCTCCCTCAATCGCGGTATGAGGGGAGACTGACTGGAAAAGGCACGCTAGGAGCGGACTCAATAATATGTAGGGACGGGCATTCTTGGTCTCAAGCACACTACACAGTTCTACATAATTCTACCTTGGTGACCCCGTATGTCGATGAACACAAGAATATTCTGCGCTCCAAACACCCGGAGCAGTGTGACGACTGGATTACATATGAACACATCAGGACTTTCGGCAGTTGGTTGCAAACACGTCTCATGGGTGACAACACTGTTTCTGATGAGCTGTACTCGTTGGCCAGGGGACCATCTTCGACTGTATTGACTTACAAAGGGTACGAGATAAATGGGAATACATTTTACACGATCGCCCAAGAACAGAAGAGCACCAACCAAAACAGCGGTGTCCGCTTTGATGCAGCAACCAATAGAGGAAAGGACACATATTATGGTTACATAGTGGACATATGGGAACTTGACTATGGACATGATTTCAAGGTCCCTTTGTTTCAGTGCAAATGGGTCAATCTGTCAGGAGGCGGGGTACAGGAAGACCCACAGTACGGAATGACAACAGTGGATCTGAACAATCTTGGGTACATAGACGAACCATTCGTCCTAGCCAATGATGTGGCGCGGGTTTTCTATGTGAAGGACATGTCTACCAAACCGAGAAAAAGAAAAGATAAGGAAGCGAATACATCATACGATGAGCCAAAGCGCCACATAGTTCTTTCAGGAAAAAGAGACATCGTGGGATTGGAGGGCAAGACAGACATGTCTGAAGATTATGAAAAGTTTCATGAAATTCCTCCCTTCAAAGTCAAGGCTGACCCAAGCACCCTGTTAGACGATGAAGATTATCGATGGTTACGGCGCAATAAGCAAAGGACACAAGCGAGGCGGTCCGGACGTCGGACGACATTCATGTTTGTATATTAATTGCCATGTTGTAATATTTGCAGAAACTATGGATCCAAGAGACTTGGAACAAGAACAGTTGTTGGGGGACATAATCCACGGCGGACGTGATATCTTGTCGTTTCTCAACGACACCGATGGTCTGGAAGGAGAGGATGACGGCTCCGGTGATCGAACAATGGAGGAGGAAGGACATGATCATGATGGCTCCGGTGACCGAATGCCGGAGGAAGAAGGAGACCATGATGATGGCTCCGGTGACCGAACGGAGGAGGGAGCTGTTGCAAAGTCCGGCGAGCTATATATATTAATTAAGCCTGTGCTGACTAGCTAATTGATGCATTAATTGTTTTGGTATGTACATATATTAATTAACTCTTCTTTCTTCTTTTATAGCCCTCCGGATCGAGCCAAACTTCGGTAACGAGACGAGGCCCGAAGAAGAGGTTGCGCAAGGATGAAAGGTTCACGATCACAGCACT
Source organism: Elymus sibiricus (assembly GCA_039707655.1). Lineage (NCBI taxonomy): Eukaryota > Viridiplantae > Streptophyta > Magnoliopsida > Poales > Poaceae > Elymus > Elymus sibiricus. Next base: position 530,284,884 of record CM077675.1, read on the forward strand.
CGCGCACGATGGCCATCCGATTGAACCCAAGCGGACCAAGGACGCATTTTTTGCTCAGTGCGGAGCTATTATTAGGGACTACATCCCGATCAGCATCAAGCAATGGAATAAGCCTAAGGATGGTGCCCCTGATGGTGATTATGTCAACGATAGATAGAAAGATGATCTTTGGACCGCGCTGAAGGCAAATTTCACCCTACCGCCAGAGGAGGATCCGAATAAGCCAGTTATAGAGCCACTGGTCAAGGCGTGTGCTCTTAAGAAGATGGCAGATCTATTCAGGAGGTGGAAGAATGAGTTGAAATCAAAGTTTGTCGACAAAGGGAAGACTCCAAAATTGAGTAAGAAAATGTCAGAGACAAACAAGATCAATGCTGCAAAGAAGCAGTATCACCATCACACGGGGTCAGGTGGCTACCTCAAAGCCCGGCCGTTGTGGGACAAAGCTGAGAATGACCTGATTGCTAAAAACGTCGTACCACAGACATTGAACTGGCCAGACCGTTCAAGGACTTGGTTCTTCGGGGTTGGGGGAACTTTGGACCCTGAAACAGGGAAGTGCCGCTGGACGAACGAGCAACTTGCAATACCCATGAACAAGCTTCAGGAGTATATCACCGCAGCGCAGGAAGCGACGTTCATTCCCGACAGAGAGAAGGACGAGCTGGCTGAGGCCCTAGGGAATGCTGAGCACCCTGGACGAAAACGAGGCACACCAGGCTCCATTCCGTGGAAGGTTGGGTTTCCCGACGCAGGCGGTTACAGAAGCCGGGAGAGAAAGAGGAAAGCGGAGCTGAGCGAAATTCAGAAGCTCAATGCAAGACTACAAAAGCTAGAGGAAGCTGAGAGCCAGCGAGCTGCCGGCCAACCATCTCAGCGGCACGAAGCTACCCCAGAAGCTACCCCGCCATCTCAGCGGAAAAGCAGCGTCGCTTCCATGGAGCCCGTTCAGCCTGACTTCACGTCTCCTAGCTACCCCGTGGATACTATCACGGAGGCTCAACATTGCGAGCTTATGACGAAATGCCGGAACCTCACTTTATTGGCGGCTGTCGGCTCTGTTGCACCTCCTCAACCCAACATAACTTTTCACTGCCGTCCGATTCCACATGGCTATGCTGTTGTGATGGTGGATGAAGTAATGGAGGGATTTGCGGAGCTCGAGCTTGACCACTCTACAGGTGATGGGGAGAATCGGCTGGGTCGTGCCCTGAGGAGTACATGTCTATGGCAGAAGGAGTACATCAAGCTTCCAAACTGGACGCCTCCGCCTCCTCCTCCTCCTCCGGCAAGTCATGGCACTCCGCCTCCTCCTCCTCCTCCTCCTCCTCCTCCGGCGAGTGATCGGGGGACCCCGCCTCCTTCTCCGGCTCCTCCGACGCATGAGGGCACTCCGCCTCCTCCTTCGCCTACTCTGGCACGTCGGAGTAGTATACCTCCTCCTCAGCCTCGTTGGCAACGGCGGAAAACAGACGCCGCCGCTCCGGCTCCTCCGGCGCGTCGGAGCACTCCGCCTCCTTCTCCGCCTTGTAAGCAACGACGGAAGAGAGACGCCACCGCTCCGGCGGCTAGCAGTACAAGCAGAGGCGGGAGGGAATACAGATACGGTCCATCTCTCAAGCCTCTGGAAAAGTTACCATATGAGAGGACCGAGTCTGAAAACGAGGAGATATGTCAGGACCAATTGAGGGCCCATTTTGCAAAGAAAACTCCACATCCGAAGGAGAAACTAGATCCGGTGAAAGTGAAGCGCACTATCGATGCCCTGAAGCAACCACCACCGCCTCCGCCGGATTCCAACTATGTCCGGATTATTAAAAAGACATATGAAGAAGCGCGGCGGTCGGGAAGTACTTCTAGTGATGCAAGGTTAGCAGAACGAAGAAGTGGGAAAACAATTCCCCAGCTCGGCGAACAGGAGAAGCAATCGTGCCCCCCGCTCAAGGTGTCTAGCGATATCGTCGCAAATCATCCGGGGATGGTGCCCGGTACCAATCCTGGAGATTACTTGGGGGATGATGTAATTTTTCAAACGGCTGAGGTAACAAAAGAAAAATATGAATACATGCACGGGAAGCCTCTCGTCAAACCTGATCATCCTCCTCTAACAACGATGATGTACAAATTGCATGAGTGGTACATGAAAACCTGCAGGGAGTCTGGGAGAGACACTATGTATATGGCAGTGAAACCAGAGCACGAATTCATTGGACTTCCCGTGATGCCTGTTGAATTTGTGGAGTTATTTCAGTTATACAATCAACTGGCCCTCGACAAACAACTCATGACTGCCTACTGTCTGTAAGTATTACTTCTATAGTTAAGTCTCTAGCTCAGCTCGTTCATTGCATGTATATATAATTATCATCACTATATTATGCAGATTGAAGATCGTCGAATGCAAAAAACTAGGAATCTTCGACGTTGGGTTCATTAGCACAGATGCCGTAAATGAATGGACGGTACGAAACTCAATCAAAGAGACCGAGGAGAACTTGCTAAAGTCGTTCCTTATACTTCAAAACAAAAGGGAAATACTCTTTCCTTACAACTTCAAGTGAGTGTTGTTGTCTTCTCTATATACTCGGTTTCGCTTACTCGAGGTTAAGTAATGTAATTGATGAGTTATATATGCGTGCGCAGTTTCCACTTTATTCTGCTATCCATTAAGCTTGTCGGGGCATTAGTAACTGTCTTAGACTCGAGACGTAAAGATCCCGAGAATTATGCGGACATGACTGCAATGCTCAAGAAGTAAGTTCAGTCAATACCGGGACCATATCGGCATGCAACTTTCGTTAATTTCCTGATATCAAGTAATCATTTTCTTTGCCTGGCAGGGTTTGGAAGAAGTTCACCCGAAAGGTTCCCGGTCTAAACAAAGAGTTGCGATTTACGCACCCCAAAGTAAGTAGTACTAGCTAGTTCCGCGCATCTCTAATTGATTCAAATTTTCATCAATATATCATTACCGTGCTTGCTTATCAGTTTGATTGAACTCTATTCTCGTAAAGTGCTTGTACCAGAAAGAAGGGACTTCTTTATGTGCATACTACGTATGTGAGTTCATTCGCCACTCGACCTCTGAGCGGGGCTTTTCTGACAAACAATTTGAAGTACATAAATAATATTCACTATTTTATTTTATATATTACCATCAATTGTGTTGAGTTTTATTCATATATATATATATATATATATGCATGTATTGACCCCCTTCTTTAAATTAGATCTGGCAGATGCGCGATGAACTCCTACCACATGATCGCATACGAGCAATTCAAGAGGAATTGGCGGGATTCTTTCTTGACCACGTCATACCTAAAGATGGAGAATACCATGCGGATTTGTGATTGGATCTTAGGTAGATGATGTTAGGGATTGTAAAAGATGTTATATTGTATATATGTAGTACCGTCGGATAGATATACGAAAACTTGTTGTTCGACCAATTAATCTCTCGGAGAAAGAGAGGTCGATCACTTCTCTCTGTATATGTTCATGATGATCTTGTGTACTTAATGGTTCCTTCATTTGCTTACTAGCTAGCATGTCGAGTTCTCTCTATAGTAGCTAGCGTCGACCAAGCATGGAGAAAGAGAGGACACTTCTCTCTATTAGCTAGCTAACACAATATGAAACTCCTAAATTAACCCTACAAAACCCCGTAACCCCCCCCCCCCTTTCAAAAAAAAACAAAAACCCCAGCTCCTGCCAGATGCTGACGCGTGGATGCCTTTTGGTCCCGGTTGGTGTTACCAACCAGGACTAAAGGTCCTCCTGCCTGGGCTCCCCGCAGCGGCCACGTGGAGGGCCTTTGGTCCCAGTTCGTAAGCAAACCGGGACTAAAGGTTTTGGGCTTTAGTCCTGACCCTTTAGTCCCAGTTCCAGAACCGGGACAAATGGGCCTCTGGAACCGGGACAAATGGGCCTTTTTCTACTAGTGTAGGTTTCACATATTCATCAAATTCACCTTCACTTGATTCAGAAGAAGAGTGATGCTTGTGTACCTTCAAACCTTTTGCCATGAAGCAATAGGTGGGAGCATAATCATCATTGCTGACGTCAGAGTCGTTGGAGTAGTCATTTTCTTCATCATTGAAGATAGACTTGCTGACGAAAGCAGTAGCGAGAGCACGACTAGCAACACCTGATTCTGACTCCACCTCAGATTCTTCCTCTTCTTCATATTCTTCAGATTCTTCTTCAGAATCCATTTCCTTGCCAATGAAAGCCCGAGCCTTTCTGGAACCATTCTTCTTGTGCGATGAGGACTTTGAAGTTGAGGACTTTGAAGATTTCTTCTTTTTCTTCGAGTCATCAGAACTGTATTCCTTGTATTTCTTCTTCTTTGATTCTTTTTCCTAGAGAGGACAGTCAGAGATAAAGTGACCAGACTTCTTGCATTTGTGACAAGTTCTCTTCTTGTAGTCGCTTGAGGAATCTGATTTCCTCAAACCACTTTTTGATGACTTTCCAAATCGGCCTCTCCTTGAGAACTTCTGGAATTTCCTCATGAGCATTTCCAGCTCCTAACTCAGTTCTTCAGGATCACCAAGGCTACTATCAGAATCTTCGTCTTCGGATGAGGAAATTGCTTTTGCCTTCAGAGCACGAGATCTTCCATAGCTTGGTCCGTAGAGGCCTCTCTTCTCAGCTTGTTGGAATTCATGAGTATTGAGTCTCTCAAGTATATCAGCAGGTTTCGTTACGGGCACGGCGATGGCGACGTGACCACGGCGAGATAAGGCGGGGCAGAAGAGGGGAATTGACCGCACGAGCACGGGCTAGCTACTGGACATGGAGAGGGCTCGAGAAGAAAAGGAAACGGACGAGGCCGAGGGCCCCAATGCACATAGCATGCATTTGGCACGCTCTGCCCGTGGTCACCGCGTGGCCACGGCATTGCCACACCTTGCTCGATGCCAAACCATGTCTGGGGTCTTCTCCTTGCTTCTTTGAGTTGACTAGAGAGGGTTTGGAGGGGAGTGAGGGCAGGAGATGACACGAGAGAGCGTACATGGGTCCTGGCATGAAGGTCTTTGTAGTGTACCAGAGAAGATTGGCTTGGGATAATGAGCTGGATTTTGGCATACAATGGTTATCTACTAAGGTGAATAATCTAGCAAAGTTTCAGATCAAATGGATCAATCTAGATGGCACTTCCTTTGCAAGTTGGTAGACTGGCCAGAAATGCAAAAGAGGGTGCTGGGGAAAATTGGCTAGATGAAAACATCTGGAATTTGGTGGAGACCAATGATTTGATGATACTAAGACTCTGTAAAAGTTTCATGTCATTTATAAATACCAAAATGGTACTTTCTTCACAAAGCTTCCAAATGAACAGAAAATTAGGAAAAATACTGGGGCAAAATGGATAGATGAATTGAACTGATCTTTGGTATCCATAGGTGATTTAGCAATGTTAACCACCATGAGAAATTTCAGCTTAAATAGATAAAGGGACAGAGCACTTCCTTTGCAACTTGCCCAACTGGACATAATCTGCAAATTGATGTGGTGCTCAAAATTTGAACTATGGAACTTGGGATCTTGATGGAAATGGGGAGGATATGGACATGAGAAGCTCCACAAATTATTTGGGATTTTTCCTGGCTACCAAAATGGTAGTTCCTTTAGAAAGTGCCCAAAATGCAATATTGGCATTAAATAGGAAAAGGCAATTTCCCTTATTTAATTATGGCCAATATTTTTGTGGGAGCTCAATATGATCACAAAGGATATCTCCACAAGTTTTCATGAACTCTGGAGATGGATAGATATTTTCCTGGATTTAATTCCTTTAACTGGCAGAAAAAGGAATTAATTATAAATGTAAAATATTGCAAGTGACTTGGCAATATTTTTGCATATCCAGGGCTTATAGATAAAGGATGATCACTGGGAAAAGTTTGGGAGGCAGAAGATCAAAGGAGATTGGGGTTCCTTTGTAACTAGAAGGATCAGGGTTTCCCTTCCGGCAACTCGGAAGGTAGGGTTTCGGAGGCAAAGTCCGGAGATAGATCCTGGGTGGCAAGGTTGGACTGGGGATAATCTCTGGTTGGATAGGGAAGGTAAGGCTAGATGACCATCTTCATATACCCAAGAGTGAACGAAATCCGATAACATCGAGAAAAAAGACGGGAGTCAAATCCCGCAAAGGAAAAAAAACAGGGAGCGAAAACCAGGGTGTTACAGCATCCCATTCCTCGAGGACTTTGAGAGAAAATCATCAGTGAGGAAAAACCCCAAAACCAAACCACCAACCCAAAGTGATTGAGCATCACTGAAGAAATTGTTCCTGTGTGGAACCGACGCTTGTTACCTTTGAAGACTGTGTATCTTCCAGACGGTTAGGCGTCATGGTCTAGTGTCGCCGGAGCTCCAGTGCCCGGCTAAGGTCGCCACGGCGGCCGACCTCATCGCTTCACCGTGGCTGGCTATAAAAGGAGCGGTCCGGAGCCTCCCCGAGAACCGGCAGTAGACTCCTCTCCCTCCCAGACCCCTCCTGGACCGAAGGGGCGAAGCTCTCGTGCCCCATTTCCTCCGCCCCGTCCGCCATTGCCGCCTTGGGCCTCTCTCAAATTCCGGCGAGCCGCGGCCTATCCCTCCCTCTCGCCACCACTAGAGCATCCCCCCTGCCTCCCTGTTTTGTCTCCGGAACGCCTGTGGCTGCGCCCGAGCACGGCCGACGGCCTCCGCCGCGGGTATCTGAGCCACCGCCACCATGGCCGTCCCCGGCGCTTGTGTTGCCCTGGATGGGTGCGGCGCTCCGCCCCACGGCCTCCGGTGCCCTTGCCCTGGCCGGAGAAGGCCGGGAACCCCGAAAGCCATCGCGTCCGCATGCGCCTCTGCTCCGCCACAGACGCCTGTGTCGCCGCCGTTTCGGTCATCCCCAACGCGCGTGGAACCCATGGATGGGTGCGACACTCTTCGCCGGTCCCACCGGTGGCCTCGGCTTGGCCGGGGACCGCCGGAGTCGCCGGGCCAGTCGCCGGCATCGCCCTCCTCCCCTGCCTCCTCTGTTTCGGTCGGGGACGGGACGAGGAAGAAGGAGATGACCTGGCCGGGCGGGCCCCGCCTCCCCTCGGCCCCACTCGTCAGAGAAACAGGCAGGTCAACGCCGGGCCCGCGCTGTTTAAGTGGAGGCGCCCTCTCGTGAAGCCGTCTCCCTGCGTTGAAGACGTATTTTTGAAAATAAGCCTTCTGCTCTCAGGCCGGCGCTGAAAATCTTAAATAGCGGACGTTCACTGGTTAAGAGCAGAAATGAATAAGTTCTTATTTGTTTTTTGCCTAACGAACGAACGACCGTTTCTCTTCAACCGTAACTCCGATCGAGGCAAAACCAACGCCCACATCTTCGTCTCGTCGAGCCCGTTCATTTGGTATCATTTTCACAAGGTGATCATACTGTGAAAATGACCATTTTGCCCTTGCCCTTCCATCAGCCCTCTCTGAGAGAGAACGGTTTTCGGCGATCTTTTCCGCGGACTCTCCGCACTTCTTCCCGGAGTATTTCTTCGACCCCAGGCAAGCCGACCATCAGACATATGCTCTAAAGCATCACTCTGTGTTATTCTCGCGTGTTTAATTATTGATTATGCCTGTGATAGAAATAATTAAACTCCTGTTATATTGCACTTACTGTTTTCAGTACTTTCATATTATAATTCAAGTAACTGATTTAATGCCTAGCTGATGCTATCTCAAATTATTGTGATAAACCACTATGTTGGCTAAATGAACGGAGTTGGTTGATCTTGAGTCACCTGTCCGGGCATACTCGTGCAACCACATTTGCCGGTATGGGACGGCCTTGACTTGGCCTGACTGCGTGATCTTTCACCGGTACCTCCAAAGAGGGAGGGTTATGCACGCGTGCTACCCTGATCAGGTAGGCGGTGATAACCCTGTGAGCCCAGTTGATTGTTTGTGCCGGCGTCCCCGTTTGGGACAGATAGCCCCCGTTTGGGACTATTTAGTTTGGCCACGACGGTGGCAGGTGTCATGAGGACACAGGGGCCAGCCAAGGCAGACCTCCGGGGGAGGATGAGTGCCGGTGGTACGATGAAAGAGTCACGGGTCAGGCAGGTTTTGTTGAAGCAACGCTGGTCCACCCGAGTGGGGATCACGAGGCCAGGTGCTTCATGGTGTGGGTAAAGTGCGCAACCTCTGCAGAGTGAAAAATCTATTCGAATAGCCGAGTCCACGGTATTGGACAGCCCGTCCAGACCTCACTAGGTGGTCAACCGTAGTAATGGTAATAATGATGGAAGAACTCGTCTTGTGCAGACATCAGATGATGTCAGGAGTATGATATGTTAGCCATGGGATGGCTATAAGATGAGTGGTCGGATGACCACATGATTTGGATTGGATTTGGATCAGATTCGGATTGGATCGTGAAAATGTTCGGAGTATGGAATATTTACCTAGTATGCTTTACTTTACTGTATTTACTTTAGTAGTTATCTTGCTAGATAATCCTGTTATGCCATGATAATTAATATTGCTCTAATAACACATGCATGCTTGAATGCCATGGATTGCTTTGCTTGGTGTATATGTTAGTTTGGTTTGCTTGCGAGTACATTCAAAAGTACTCAGCGGCCTTTAACATGGCCAGGTTCACATAAGGATTCGTCGTCCGTCGTCGAGGAGCCGGAGTGTTCGCGTGCTAGGAGAGTAACCCAGTCAGATCCCTGTGGATTGGAGCCGCACCAAGACCATGCTGCCCTAGATAGAGCCTTTCCGCTGCCATCACTTTTGTAATATATCCCATGTAAGACTCATATATTCATTAATAGAAATGCCTGTGTTCATGATACCTGTTGTAAACGCGCATGCCAGAGTGATTTCCTGGGCTGGTATGCGTGGCGACCGTCTGGCTATAGTAGTAATCAGACGGGGCGCCACCGATGCTCTCAAATGACAAGTGTCAGTTCTCTCTCGGAGCAGCCAACCAACTAGTGGTTGTCAGGGGTGGCTATTTATAGCCAGGGTGCAACCCGACATGATAAGACATAAATGCCCCCAATGATATGACCGTTCTGTGGATAGGATGATTGGGGACAGCTGGCACTTAGCACAGCAAAGGTCGGAGTTTTGAACTATGAAAGTCCTCAGGCTTATCATGTTCCTCACTTGTAGGCAATTCGCACTGGCGAAATCCTAACTCCTCAGTCAGACCAATTTCCTCAGAGACCAGAAGATCATCGTCTCTGTCACTGAAGAACTTGACTGAACTGCAAGAGATTTCCAAAGGCTTCACTCAAAGGATTGGATAGGTTGAGGCTTTTGAGTTGAGCATCAGTTGGAAATTTTCCTTAGTATTACCTCGGCCCCCTTTAACAGTACGGGGTTTCCTATGACTCGAAGAAAGGAAATGAAACTATAAAAATGAAAGTCTTCACGCTTCATAGTCCTCGTTCATATCTTCAAGGTCACACCAACTTCTTCTTTTTCAAAGTCTTCAGGGAATACCAAAGTCTTCACCAAAGTCTTCAGTTGAAGACATACATTTTTAGGGGACGATAATCTCCTAATCGAATATATCAAACTCCTCAACGACTTATAGAACCTGTGTATACTCACAAACACATTAGTTCCTTAACCTATAAGTCTTCAATACACCAAAATCACTAAGGGGCACTAGATGCACTTACAGATGTAATACTCTTTTGCGGTGTGTTTGTCGAGATCCGATGAATTGTGGGTTTATGATCAGCTTATCTATGAATATTATTTGAGTCTTTTCTGAATTCCTATATGCATGATTTCATATCTTTGCAAGTCTCTTCGAGTTATTGGTTTGGTTTGGCCAACTAGATTGGTAATTCTTGCAATGGGAGAAGTGCTTAGTTTTGGGTTCAATCTTGCGGTTTCCTCACCCAGTGACAAAGTAGGGGTAGCGAGGCACGTATTTGTATTGTTGCCATCGAGGATAAAAAGATGGGGTTTTCATCATATTGCTTGAGTTTATCCCTCTACATCATGTCATCTTACCTAATGCGTTACTCTGTTCTTCATGAACTTAATACTCTAGATGCAGGCAGGAGTCGGTCGATGTGTGGAGTAATAGTAGTAGATGCAGAATCGTTTCGGTCTACTTGACACGGACGTGATGCCTATATGCATAATCATTGCCTTGGATATCGTCATAACTATGCACTTTTCAATCAATTGCTCGACAGTAATTTGTTCACCCACCGTATTATTTTCCCTCATGAGAGAAGCCTCTAGTGAAACCTATGGCCCCCGGGTCTATTTTCCATATTATATTTTCAGATCTATAAACCAAAACTACCAAAAATACTTTGCTGCAATCTTTTTACTTTTGTTTTACTTTTTGTTTTAGCAATCTTTTATATCTATCTCTATCAGATCTCATGCTTGCAAATAACCGTGAAGGGATTGACAACCCCTTTTAGCGTTGGGTGCAAGAGTTTGATTGTTTGTGTAGGTGCGAAAATTGGGGACTTGCTTGTATCTCCTACTGGATTGAATACCTTGGTTCTCAACAACTGAGGGAAATACTTATCTACTTTGCAGCATCAGCCTTTCCTCTTCAAGGGAAAACCAACGCATGCTCAAGAAGTAGCAGTGCTCACTTTTGCTACTTGCTACCTTGCTGTTTTTATATTTTCAGATTACAAAAACCTATATATACCATCCATATTACACTTGTATCACCATCTCTTCGCCGAACTAGTGCACCTATACAATTTACCATTGTATTGGGTGTGTTGGGGACACAAGAGACTCTTTGTTATTTGGTTGTAGGGTTGTTTGAGAGAGACCATCTTCATCCTACGCCTCCCACGGATTGATAAACCTTATGTCATCCACTTGAGGTAAATTTGCTACTGCCCTACAAAACTCTGCGCTTGGAGGCCCAACGCGAGTCTACAAGAAGAAGGTTGCGTAGTAGACATCAGGTGCCTTGCGGCCAACTCTGCTCTTGGCAAGGTAGCATTGTAGTGGTGGCATGTGGTTTCTATGGCTGCATCGCTGAGCAACTGGGCTACAGTGGTTGCATCGTGGGGTGGTCGTGGCAAGCTTTGTTGAAGCTTAGGCAGTGGTGTACATCATGCTACAGTGTGTGTTTGTCCTCTCTTGCTCTAGCTCCAGGAAACTCTGCGGCAAATCTGGTCCTAGGCATGGTTGATATATGGCTCTATCCAATTCGGCAACCCGTGCAAAAAAACTATGGTGACCGCACCCAGAAGAACCGACTTCCACCAGACACGGACAATCTCCTCAATACAAACCATGGATCCTTCATGAAGGGACCCTAAGACAATATCATTCATTTCTTGCTTGGAACCCTAGTCCATAGGATTCAAGATCTATCTAGAATGAAGTTCGACATCAAGGTTCAGCCCACACGAGATTTTTCGCCGCGCACTCCCTTCCATGGTTGTCATCATCGCAGCTTTCATCACATACCATTCCGCCCATTACATCCACCTTGTACTCCAAGATTCTATGTCGTTTTGCGTGATTTTATGGTGTTTTTTAATAAATTGTCTAAAATGAGCATGCTACAATTTATCTTGTGTTCATGGCGATTACAATGTGCAAGTAGTCCCCTCAGACTATGCATGGAGTCTTAGCCTCATATGCCCCATATATATATGTGTGTGTTCTTGATGGGATCCGTGGTATGGTTTATTTATGTTATCAATGTATTGTGATTTCGTATTTTGTCTTGCCTCAATCCAGGACTCAATGGTACCTGGTTCTCATATGGTTTTTGTAAGGAGGAGGAAATTGACAAGGAGGAATGGAAGAATATCCTCAAAATGGGTGCAGTAAGGTTAAGTTAGGTGCCCGATTCATATCGTTGGAGAGAGACATCATAGTCGTGAAATCCTAAGGTGTTAGTTCTGTTTTGTATTGATAGCCACTACAACCCATATAATTGAAGGGGTCGAGATTGCAAACGTATAATATGGTGCAACGTTGGTTGAGGTGTCCTATGGACGTGACACCAACTTAATTCATTAATAATATTTTTTATTTACTTTTCATACCAATGCTTGTTGATTATCTTGAGATCCCACGAGTGTCTACGAGGTTGCAAGTGAACCATCACCCTATCCTATTTCCATCATATAGAGTATATTAATTTCCATTTCGCATCACTTTTGTGTTGCTAACCGTTGCACCACTCGAAAATATGGAAAACAAAACAAGAATGATAAGATTGATCTCCTTTGACGTCACCATTCAGAGCCCATCGCCTCTTATAGATTCAATGACCTAAATCAATCAAGGAAGAAGGACTATATTGTACGGTCCAATCAAAATTGAAGGAATCACAAACTTTAGTTACTTAGAAACAACCGCACTCATGTTTGGATCCTGAGCATGCATCATAATGATGTGTTTATTGCTAAGTTGAACCATCTTTCCACTAAGAAAACAAGCATTGGAGCACCTAGCACTAGTAGAATGTCGATCAGTAGTCCCGGTCGGGATGTGACTTTAGTACCGGTTCCCCAACCGGTACTAAAGGGTCGGGACTAAAGGTCCAGACCTTTAGTACCGGTTGGACCACGGACCGGTACTAAAGGCCCACCACGTGGCTGCCTGCGTGGGCTAGTGGTGGAGGACCTTTAGTACCGGTTGGTGATACCAACCGGTACTAAGTGTTCTGTTTTTTTCCGCTTTTAATTAGGTTTTAGTTTTCCTCTCTATTTATTGTGTTTTCCATTCATTTCAAATTTATTTTACGGTGCTACATACTGTAAACATTAATTACACAAGTTGATGCATATATATATATATATGTAATATAATATACAATATCTCATACACAGTATATATAAAGAATCTGTTTATGGCATTTCCATGCATGTTTGAACAACTTCAACTGCTGTATAAGACAATTTGATTAAATGGCATTTGAAATGTCATATCTTGAGTTTGAAAAGCAGTATAAATGAACTCTGAAAAGGTTGTAACTTGGCATGACATCATAATTTCACCCACATAGCAACTTCTAAAGAGTTGAGAGGGTTATGGCAAAAACTGGATGCACTTCATGTACAAATTGGACAATCTCTTTCGAAGTATGAGGGTTTCGGACGAAAACTCATCTATTACAAAGGGATTTCATTTTTAATAACTTATTTTAACTCCATACTTTTTGTGTGTTCAATATGCACCATTCAAAGGCACATCATCAATTTTCAACCCTTTCTGACTTCATTTGATATTTGTCATGCATTTAATGATTTATTTTGAGCTAAATGACCCTGAGTTTGAAAAGCAGTATAAATGAACTCTGAAAAGGTTGTAACTTGGCATGACATCAAAGTTTCACCCACATAGCAACTTCTAAAGAGTTGAGAGGGTTACGGCAAAAACTGGATGCACTTCGTGTACAAATTGGACAATCTCTTTCGAAGTATGAGGGTTTCGGACGAAAACTCATCTATTACAAAGGGATTTCATTTTTAATAACTTATTTTAACTCCATACTTTTTGTGTGTTCAATATGCACCATTCAAAGGCACATCATCAATTTTCAACCCGTTTTGTACAAATCAGGAACCCTCTCAACTCTTTATAACCTTGGGCGGTGAAGGTCGTACCAATCAGGAAGAAGCACACGGATCGTGTGTTTCTTTCAAGCGCTTGTGAGCTGTTGGATCAGCACTATAACGACTAGTCCCGGTTCGTGCTAGCAACCGGGACTAAAGAGGCACACGACCCTATATATAACCCACCTCTCGGACATGTTCGACACTTAGTGTGTGTACTCATTCGGATTCAAATCATTCGGATTCCCTGCATACGGTCCAACGGTGCATTTCATATTTCCACCGTTGGGCTGTATGCAGGGGAAACCGTGTGTTTTGTTGATCTATCTAGAAATCCTTTAGTTCATCGACCGAATACAAATCATTCGGATTCCCTGCATACGGTCCAACGGTGCATTTCATATGCGGGCACTCACGAGCCACCGTCGGGCTGTATGCAGGGGAAACCGTGTGTTTTGTGTTGATTTATCTAGAAATCCTTTAGTTCATCGACCGAATACAAATCATTCGGATTCCCTGCATACGGTCCGACGGTGCATTTCATATGCGCGCGGGCACTCACGAGCCACCGTCGGGCTGTATGCAGGGGAAACCGTGTGTTTTGTTGATCTATCTAGAAATCCTTTCATTTTCCGACGGTATATTTCATTTTTCCAACTCCATTTTTACAAAGACACTTAGAAAGAAACAAAAGACAAATAGAAAGGATGATGCTCAATTGTCCGTTCAATATGCACCATTTAAAGGGACATCATCAATTTTCAACCCCTTCTGACTTCATTTGATATTTTTCATGCATTTAATGATTTATTTTGAGCACTGGCGGCCATGGTTGAACATCGTTAGGCTCTGAAGGTGTTATCTCGCATGCTCGTGCTGAGTTGAGATCTCCTACCAATGGTGGATGTCCCAGGGAGTACTCGCAATGGATGGGGGAGAAGAGATGATGATCCACCGCTCATTGTGTTGGTGACTTGCAATTGCGGCCCGATACGTCCATTCTGCATCATGTTTTTCTATTGATACTTATTATATTTTGAATAATTATTTCACTTTATGATGCAATCCTAATGTATTTTCTTTCTTATTTTATAAGATTTATATAAAGAGGGAAATTATCGGCAGCTGAAATTCTGGACCGGAAAGGGCTATCTAGAAATCCTTTAGTTCATCGACCGAATACAAATCATTCAGATCACCGTCATCACTCTGAAAAGGTTGTAACTTGGCATGACATCATAATTTCACCCACATAGCAACTTCTAAAGAGTTGAGAGGGTTACTGTTACACTTCGTGGATGCACTTCGTGTACAAACTATTACAAAGATACCATGCTAGAAAATGCATGCATATGTCCTTCACATAGAAAGTGATGACGGTGAAGCCGGTCACATCCCAGAGTGGGATCTCGCGGTGTAAGACTTTTTCTGCGTGTTTGTCCCTTGCTTATGATTGCGCCGTAACCATGGAGAATCTTCATCATTTAACAGGATGCTTGGGCCAGTCTTCACTCTGAAGGGAGGGATTTCATGAAACTTTTCATAATCTTCTGACATGTCTGTCTTGTCCTCCACTCCCACAATGTTTCTTTTCCCTGAAAGAACTATGTGGCGCTTTGGATCATCGTATGATGTATTCGCTTCCTTATCTTTTTTTCTCCTCGGTTTGCTAGACATGTCCTTCACATAGAAAACCTGAGCCACATCATTGGCTAGGACGAATGAGTCGTCTGTGTATCCAAGATTGTTGAGATCCACTGTTGTCATTCCGTACTGCGGGTCTACCTGTACCCCGCCTCCAGTATATTTGACCCATTTGCACCGAAACAAAGGGACCTTAAGATCAGGTCCATAGTCAAGTTCCCATATCTCCTCTATGTAACCATACTATGTGTCTTGAAAGTTGGTTGCATCATAGTGGACACCACTGTTTTGGTTGGTGCTCTTTTTATCTTGGGCGATCGTGTAAAATGTATTCCCATTTATCTCGTACCCTTTGAAAGTCATTACAGTCGAACTTGGTGTCTTGGCCAACCAGTACAGTTCATCTGGAACATCATTGTCATTGATGAGCTTTGTTTGCAACCAACCGGCAAAAGTCTCCATGTGTTTACGTTCAATCCAGGGGTCAGACTGCTCCGGGTTCTTGGACCGTACAATATCCTTGTGTTCCTCCATATATGGAGTCACCAAGGTGGAATTTTGTAGAACTGTGTAGTGTGCTTGAGTGAAAGAATGCCCGTCCATATTTATTGCTTCTTTCTTTCCTAATGTGCCTTTTCCACCCAGTCTCCCCTCATGCCGCGATTCAGGAAGACCAATCGGCTTAATGTCAGGAACAAAGTCAACACAAAACTCAATAACCTCCTCTGTTCCATATCCCTTGGCGATGCTTCCTTCTGGCCTAGCACGGTTATGAACATATTTCTTTAAGATTCCCATGAACCTCTCGAAGGGGAACATATTGTGTAGAAATACAGGACCCAGAATGTTAATCTCTTCGACTAGGTGAACTAGAACGTGCGTCACAATATTGAAGAAGGATGGAGGGAACACCAACTCGAAACTGACAAGACATTGGACCAGGTCATTCTGTAACCTTGGTAGGATTTCTGGATCGATTACCTTCTGAGAAATTGCATTGAGGAATGCGCATAGCTTCACAATGGCTAATCGAACATTTTCCGGTAGAAGCCCCCTAAGTGCAACCGGAAGTAATTGCGTCATAATCACGTGGCAGTCATGAGACTTTAGATTTTGAAATTTTTTCTCTGCCATATTTATTATTCCCTTTATATTCGACGAGAAGCTAGACGGGACCTTGATACTGAGCAGGCATTCAAAAAAGATTTCCTTCTCTTCTTTCGTAAGAGCGTAGCTGGCAGGACCTTGATACTGCTTTGGAGGCATGCCGTCTTTTTCGTTAATTCTTTGCTTGTCCTCCCGTGCCTCCGGTGTATCTTTTATCTTTCCATACACGCCCAAGAAGCCTAGCAGGTTCACACAAAGATTCTTCATCACGTGCATCACGTCGATTGCATTGCGGACCTCTAGGGCTTTCCAATATTCAAGTTCCCAAAATATAGATTTCTTCTTCCACATGGGTGCGTGTCCGTTGGCGTCATTCGGAACAGATTGTCCGCCAGGACCCTTTCCAAAGATTACCTGTAAATCCTTGACCATATAAAATATATATTCACCAGTACGGAGGCCAGGCTTCTTCCGGTTATCTGGCTCACCTTTGAAATGGTTGCCTGCCTTTCTTAAGATATGCTTGATCGGTAGAAATCGACGATGTCCCAGGTACACATTCTTCTTACATTTATCCAAATATATACTTTCAGTATCATCTAAACAGTGCCTGCATGCATTGTATCCCTTGTTTGTATGTCCTGAAAGGTTACTAAGAGCAGGCCAATCATTGATGGTTACAAACAGCAATGCTCATAGGTCAATTTCTTTCTGTGTGTGCGCATCCCACACACGTACACCTGGTTTTTTCCACAACTGTAGAAGTTCATCAACTAGTGGCCTTAGGTATACATCAATGTCGTTGCCGGGTTGCTTAGGACCTTGGATGAGCACTGGCATCATAATGAACTTCCGCTTCATGCACAACCAAGGAGGAAGGTTGTAGATACATAGAGTCACGGGCCAGGTGCTGTGACTGGAGCTCTGCTCCACAAAAGGATTCATGCCGTCTGTACTAAGACCAAACCATAAGTTCGTTGCGTCAGCTGCAAAGTCCTCGAACTCCCTCTCAATTTTTCTCCACTGCGACCCATCAGCGGGTGCTCTCAACATCCTGTCTTTCTTACGTTCTTCTTTGTGCCATCGCAACAACTTGGCATGCTCTTTGTTTTGGAACAAACGTTTCAATCGTGGAATTATAGGAGCATACCACATCACCTTGGCAGGAACCCTCTTCCTGTGGCGTTCGCCCTCCACATCACCAGGGTCATCGCGGGGGATCTTATAGCCCAGTGCACCGCATACCGGGCATGCATCCAAATTCTCGTACTCCTCACCGCGGTAGAGGATGCAGTCATTAGGGCATGCATGTATCTTCTGCACCTCTAATCCTAGAGGGCAGACAACCTTCTTTGCTTCGTACGTACTTTCAGGCAATTCGTTATCCTTTGGAAGCATCTTCTTTATCATTACCAGCAATTCTTGAAATCCCTTGTCAGTTACACCATTCTTCGCCTTCCATTGCAGCAATTCCAGCATGGTACCCAGCTTTTTCTGGTCATCTTCACAATTTGGATACAATAATTTCTTGTGATCCTCTAACATGCGTTTCAACTTCAACCTCTCCTTGTCACTTTCGCAGTTTCTCTTTGCATCAGCAATGACCCGACCCAAATCATCAGCGGGCTCATTTGATGCCTCTTCTTCAGCTTCCCCCATTGATGCCTCTTCTTCAGCTTCCCCCATTGTTGTATCGGCGAAAGGATAGTTGTCGTCATCCTCTTCTTCTTCATTGTCTTCCATTATAACCCCTCTTTCTCTGTGCTTGGTCCAACAGCTATAGCCGGACATGAAACCGGACTTCAGCAGGTGGTAGTGAAGGGTTTTTGAGGTAGAGTAATTCCTATCATTCTTACAGTCACGACATGGACAACACATGAAACCATTCTGCTTGTTTGCCTCAGCCACACGAATAAAATCATGCAGGCCATTAAGAAACCCTGGACTTAGTCGGTCATCGTACATCCATTGTCGGCTCATGTTCACTACACAACATCGAAGTGACCAAATTAATACAACTTCATCATCACATTACAACCAAAAGTAGAGCTAGCAGTGACCAAATGTTATTACTGCAAATAATAGATACTTATAGTTCATACATACATCTCATAAAACAACATACAACTATCTAAAACATGTAAATGCAACAACAAATGCGATCATAATCGCAACTAAAGTAACAATTGAGCCAACGGCATAATGATACCAAGCCTCTTTATCAATGTCATATTTTCTAATCTTTCTAAGCTTCAAGCGCATTCCAGCCATCTTGTTCTTGTGATCATCGACGATATCGGCAACATGCAACTCCAATCCCATCTTCTCATCTTCAGTTCTTTTCAATTTTTCTTTCAAATGATCAATTTCTTTTTCAGCTTGTGTTAATTTCTCGAGCAGAATTGCATAGTCGGTTGGAATTTCTGGTTCAACTACTTCCTATAGATAAAAACATCTACGTCAATTTGGTGGCATAATTAATTGTCATAGACATTAGATGATGTGTGAAATAGTTATAAAAGATAACGACATACCACATCATCTGAATCATAGACTGGACGAGGGCCGACGTGGGCTGATACCATAACCATGACACTATAGAATAACTAACAATAATACAAGTAAGTAAATCGTACACGCAGCTATCTAAATCATACAAGTAAATTTTTTTAACAAAAAGGTTTTAAGAAGAACAAGAGGCTCACCAAGGTGGCCGGTGCCGCTCCGAGACGGTGCGGACGATCGACGGTGGTTAGGACGGGGATGGGAAGGCACCAAATAAACTACACCTACACATATGCAACCTAACAAGTTAATTTGAGCTCAAATTGCATATAAATCAAATAAACACCCACATAATGACCACTCCTCCAAAACCTAGCTAAAACGACCCACAAATCACATATCTTTGAGCATACCACAAGCTAATCTAGCAATGAGAGATGAAGGAGCAAAGTTGCTAACCTTTATGAACACTTGGATAGATGGGGTGCCATTAAATCTTGACAAATCCTTGGCAAAATGGAGGATGAGCTTCGAGCAAGAAGAAGAACAGGGGAGAAAACAGAGAAATGAGAGCCCCTTCGTTCGGCTGCGGACGAAGCGTATATGTAGGAAGTCTTTAGTACCGGCTGGTGACACCAACCGGTACTAAAGGTTGCACTTTAGTACCGGTTGGTGACACCAACCGGTACTAAAGGTGCAAGCGGGGCCCAAGTCTGACCAACAGCCTGCCACGCCCCCTTTAGTACCGGCTCGTGACACGAACCGGTACTAAAGATCGCTCATGAGCCGGTACTAAAGGTCGCCCTGCTCCTAGCCGTTGGAGCCGGCACGAACCGGGACTAATACCATCTTTAGTACCGGCTCGTGACCAGACCGGGACTAATGCTCGGGATGAAAGGTCTGTTTTCTACTAGTGTAGCTACTTAGGTTGCTACTTTGTTCTATTTGTAAATGGGCCCATGATGGTGAGCATCAATGTGAAAGCATCAAATACCAGTTTGACTATGGTGTATGGCACCAGTTATGGATAGCCTAATGTTGATCTAGTACCGAGTTGATCCTTCTCACCATCTCATCCACTGTTGAGTTGAACCCCTCTTCCAACTGAAATTAAATAAACTAAGTTGCACAAAATAATCAATGAAAGCAGCGCACACTGATGAAATACTGAAGTTAGATCATGTATATTTTTTCACTCGTATCTAAATCTTAAACAAAAGCTTGAGTGTGTTCGTATATATACAATACATGCATGTCCGACAAGCATCATGTCACAATTGAACACAATTTTCATTATTCCAACAAATAATTCACTATGTGATGTATTGAGTATTATGATGAGAGTTTTTACACTTCTAAAATTAATTGAAGGATATGAAATAATTATCTTTTCCTAATAGCTAGATGAGGCGTCATACGTTAGCTAACTAAATAACTAAGTACTCATCACCCAATAGTCTTCTCTGAATGACGAAATGTGAATTTTGTTTATTTGGAAATAAACGGTAACCATGTAGGGAGAGTGAGACTAAAAATATATAATAAAGGATCACACATTGTAGCAATTGTTAGTAAAAAAAAGAGGTAAACTTCTCCCAACCTCATTGGAAAAATATTTAGGTACATTTAAGTTATGTTCATGAAGGATTTTTTTCATTGCTTTAGGATTAATTTATTATGTACTCATGACTCGCAGGGGAATATACAGGATTTCATAAAATTTTGGTATACATCTAGACATAATCTACCTAATCCCTTATGATCTATCTAGCATCAAAATACATGTTTGAGTCTAACATTTTAACGAATTGCTTGATAAAGTGCTTCATATATGATATCCTGTCTGGGGTTGTCTCCCTCATGAGGCTTGAATCCCCAAATTAAGTTTTGGTTGATCATTTGTCCACATTTTTATTACATTTAAATTTTATCTTCGTTGTTTGTTTTTTGACATATTTAGGCATGTTTTAAATAATATTTTCTTGCATACTATTGGCTGAATGCACTAGCACCTTAAGATGTACTAGTGTACTAACTTTCTAGTTTACCGACTTTATTTCAACAACCTCCATCAATTATCTAAATTTCATACTACAGTATTTGGATCTAGCGACTCAAGAAAAGAACGGCATTCAATTGGGAATACCATATATCAACATGGTACATAGTATTCAATTTAGTTTTGAATATGATACTATTTGTAACCTGTTTTTTCTTATTTGTTCATCAAGTTGTGAAGTGGATTTGTATTAAAAAAAGTTGAAACACGGTAGGTAGATATATTTAATCTCCTTGTTATCAAATGTCGAATATTATCACCACAATCACATGTGTTTTGTCATTCTAGCACACTAATACAAAAAGGCCCACATTAGACAGAGCTTCCTTGGCGGGTGCCTATTAGTCATTGTCATTTGGTAAAACTTTATGCATCGAGAAGGCACTTATCTATGGCGGTCAAAAGATTATGGCTTGGTGCAGGATTTTTATAACAGACTATAAACTTGAGGCCAACTAGAATATATAGATAAGATCATGGCTAATAATATAGCCAGCAGCTAACTATATATGGTTATCATGTCATGAACATACATCATTGTTAATCACTAATATAATAGGGTAGTCATGTCATTTCTGCTTTGTCTGTTTCTCTTTTCGTGGCATTTTTTTCTTGGAGCATGGGAATGATGGCTGTTGTATGAGAGATCAACCTTTTTATTTGGACTTTCTCTAGCCAAGATGGGGTATCGTACATGCATGACTCAAATGCTATGTAAAATTATTATAGTCGTGACTGAAACCATGATCCCATCCCACCTCTCCTCTCTCTCTCTCTCTCTCTCTCTCTCTCTCTCTCTCTCCTTGGTGGCTGTTGGATGTCAATTCCCTCTCCTTCTTGGCTCCGGCCTTGGCCACTTCTTGCATGGTGGCTCCCCTATGATAGCTCTTTGTCCTTCATTGCCACATTGTAGGAGATATGCCCTAGAGGCAATAATAAATGTTATTGATTATCTCCCTGTTCATAATTAGGTTTATGTTCCATGCTATAACTGCTATGGTTCTCGAGTCTACAATAACCACGAGGCTCGGAGGAAGACTCATATGCACGTGTGGGATAATAAACGGTAAAATGTATTCCTAGTCAAGCCTCTATGACTGGCTCAAGTATTGCATGATGATCCTGTTTTCCTGATCATGGGCATGGCTATGCCGGCAATTTTGAGGGCACAATTGTTGGTAGAACACTTGTGTTGAATCGACCCGATTGATGTTATGCTATGAGATACATTCGTCATAAGTTTATGGTTAATAACACAGAGAAGTTAACATTTGCATAATTCCTTAGACCATGAGAGTGTCGAGTTTCTTCATGCTTGCTTCATGAACTTTGGGGTTTGTTAAACGTCATCCGTAAATGGGTGGCTATTACGGCGGCTTACGGGTTCATGGAAAAGTATGTCAAGGGACTTGATAGCTCAAGATTGGGATTTGCTCCTCCGACGATGGAGAGATATCTCTGGGCCCTCTCAGTGTTACGGTATCCATCATCGTCTGGCCAGACACAGGGTGATTTGATCACAGGGATGCCGAACACGGGAACGAGAAAAGAGAACAATACCGGCAACGAGGTAACTGGCATTGTGGACAAGTGTTGATCCACGAGGATGCCGATGTTTCTCACCTCGGGTATTTGTAACATATCGCGAAGCAATAGGAATAGCACACGGCAACTGGAGGTTCACTCGAATATTCATTCGTGTGGGTATAGGGGTCAATATGGGTGTCCACGGCTCCAATGTTGATCATTGATCGGAAGGGGTTCCGGGTCATGTCTATGCTTCACCGAACCTATAGGGTCACACGCTTAAGGGTCATCTATCTGCTGAATACTAGACAGGGAGTCTGAGAGAAAATCACCGAAAAAAGTTTCGGACACCGGAAAAGTTTCGGACAGCGGAAAAGTTCCGCAGAGAGAACACCGGAACAGTTTCGGTGAAACTGAAAAGTTGTTTCAGGGGATACCAAAAAGTCAAATTGGTTTTGGCACATGCCTGATAATTCTTGGAGGATGCCAGAATCGTTCTGGAAACTTTTTGGAATTTTCCGGGATGAAAACCGGAAATGTTCCGGAGCTGCCGAAACCGCTTCAGATGCTTTTCGCAGATGAAAATCACTAAACCGGAATTGTTCCGGCTCGCGTTGAAAATTATTTTGGTGGGTACTGGAAATGTTCTAAGCCCACATGAATATTTTCAGTTCGATCAGACGCTGAAAAATGTCGTCGTGAATAGTGAAAGTGCTTTTTGGATTACTTTATTGGAAACACTATTGCAAATAGTGGAAACACTATTTGTGAATAGTGGAAATATTATTAGGGGATGATGCAGGCATGGTGATGCAGGCATGGTGATGCAGGCAACACTATTTGGAGGCTTTCCTTTTATGCCCTTGTGGTGTGCTCACCTCATGGGCATTTTGGTAATTCCAAGTCCCATCCTACCCCTTGGTTTTCCTATAAATAGGAGGTGAGGGGCAGCCCAAACCTTCATCCATTCTCTCATACACAAGCCATGCATGATCTGGCATTCTCTCTCCCTCCCAGCGAAATAGTTTCGTAGAGCCGAAAGGCTGTCTGGGTTCCGGCAGGAACTAGTTCTGGACGGCGAAGCCCTGCCGGATAGATGACACCGTATGTGTGCAACTCTGTAGAGAGATCGTAGTTTTGGTCTTAGTTCGAGAGTGCCTCCCGAAGGGCTGTCCGTGTGACCGTCCGAGTTTTGGAGGTCCTCCCGAAGGGCTGTCCGAGTGACAGTCCGAGTTTCGGAGGTCCTCCCGAAGGGTTGTCCGCGACACCGTCCGGGGGACTGTGCGACCGCCTCCCGGAAGGCTGTCCGCAGGGCAGATGAGGGTATACATCCTCGCGGTTGGGAGGTTGTAAAATCCTAGCTGCGGGGATCTGCACCGCCGTTCGTCATCGACTCTACTTCCGCTGCGCTACGAGTCGGTAACGAAAGAGATCAAACCTTGTATGCAGTCTCCATAGTGGTCCTGGGCTGGTGCGTAGGTCGGAATTTTTTTGTTTTCTGCTACGTTCCCCTACAGTGGCATCAAGAGCCGTGCTATGCGTAGATGCAGGTTGCGATCTAGAATACATAAAGATGTATGGGTATTGCACAATATAATTAGGTAGTAGATGAGATCTATTGCTGAAAATTATTTGTGCGGGTAGCAGATGAAGTCTGTTACCCGATGTTCTTGTTGCTTCCCTAGAATTTGCATATTTCTGATCTTGATAACAGTATGGTGGAGTTTCAATGTTCTGGCAATCCGCGATCCTGATTGAACAACGAAGTGCTAACAGTTCATTGAATTCCACCGTAGTTAAAAAGAAAGACGAAATTTCGCAGACGAAAGGGCAATGCAGATGTGATCTGCACGGGGGTCACGCGTATGACGAAGTTTAGTATGGGGCTCGAGATTTTATTATCTCGTGTTTCATACACCCTGGAATGTTAATCTAGCGACTTGGATTATCATGCTTGATGATGGACGTTGGTAGCTTCGGTTTGTTTCGAAACCTTAGAAGCCACGTAAAATAAAATTTTGCATGAACCGATTAGAGGCGTCTAACTTGGTTTTGCAGGATGGTTTGCATGTGCATGTGATGTGGTATAGCAGTGTTCATAATAATTTGATTATGTATGAGATGACTATATGATGTAAATTGATTAACATGACCTGCGTGTCATGATTCGGCATGATGGCTGGAGCCATATGATTGCACTTTAATGACCTGCGTGTCAACCTTATGTAATGCACTTATTTTATTAGCTATAGAGATAGCAATATTATCTGGTGCACCGACAAGGTGGTGGCAATCTTCGCGAAGGTGAACACCGACGCGAATGCCGAAGACGAAGAAATGAAAGACTTCTCCGTCGGAAAGGGCTATACCATATCATGCTATTATGAATTGCCTGAGATGTTTGTCCCTTATGATGCACCCTTCTTGATTGCGCGGTAGTCGCTTTTATTAGGGTGATCTCTCACAAAAATATCAAGTAGATAGTATTCTCCCAAGTGTAGCACCGTTACGGCACCTAACTTTTCGGGGTACGCCATGGATGCATGGGTGCGAACGATTAGGGATGTGTGAGGCGGGTGAGTTGAGACCTCGCAGCGAGATCACTTGGTTGTCTTGACGTTCAGGCATGAGTGTCATGAGCTCGGAACACACGCATCGAAAGATGAACAAGAGTCACATGGAGATGTGATCGGTAAGTTGGCCTACCGATTAAAATTCCCGTCATGAGATGATGATTCTATGGCGATGAATTGAAGTCTGGATCTTGTATCACTCAAAATCAATTATGAGAGATATTGATTTGAGTGGGAGCGCACTATAGAATTAATTTGTTTAATTCTCAGTGCAATTAATTTTGAACACTGTCTAAGTGTGGTTGGCATAATAGTTGTAGAATAATGGCTCGCGTTTCCACCTTCCCTATTAAAATTGAATAGCTGTTAAATATCTGGTTAAAACTTTACGGTTGGTAACGTAATGTGAGGATTGTCCTCAAGAGTGCCGAGAAGGACTTTGTCCTATCGCATGCTTTCGGTATTCTCCCGCTAATGCTATGGATCATGTGACTCTCGTCCTTCGATCCAAAAGCTAGAATTCCGTTTTCAGTCAAGTGCAATACGTTTGCTTCCATGAGACCCGAACTTCAAAAGTTTGGATAGTTATGTGATATTCATGGAATCTGAAAATCATTTTCAGAGACAGACAAAGACTGAAAGATATGAGATATCTAAAGCCATGTTTGTTTGCAAACTATTAGTAAAGGTGTTTACTATGCATTTGACTGATAAGAGAGGGATCCAGAAGAACGCCTGTCATATGATGAATGGTGAATAAAACAACAACTTAAAGAGAAAGGAAGTGTCCGAAGGGTGTTAGTGAAACTTTCACGCCTAGGAAGTCCGAGGCTAACGCCACTCTTAAGTTGGGTGCTTCTTCTGAGAGTAGGAGAAATACTAAAAGTTAAACTGTTAGAAGTATAATGGCAAAAGGATAGAAGACTGGAATATCCAGCTCATGTATGAATGTCATACAGGTTTTTTGATGTATAGAAGGCTGGTCAAAGATATAGTTCTTGGGAATTATGGTTAAACATGTTAATCACTAATTCTTGGGTATTGTGAGTTAATCACAAAGATACCCGCTCGATTGCATTCTGTTGCAACTCGATGTAAGAACTACTATGGCCTGAGAGACTAGCCAGGAATGAGGTTTAGATACACGCAGGGAACATTGTAAATGTTACTATGCCTTCCATCGGTGTATTCCCTATGTATTTACTTTCATAATTCATTTTAGAGTTTCACACTCTAGCCCTTTGCATAAGGTATCTTGCAAGAAGGTTGTTCATAAGAGAACTTTTGATGTTCGGTGTTATGAATAACATAAGGGACATACTTTCATTATGAATGAGATGTTTGTTATGAATATTGATAATAATACATTACCTCTGGGTTTGCTTTCATAATTCATTTAGAGTTTCATACACTCTAGCCCTTTGCATAAGGTATTTTGCAAGAAGGTTATTCATAAGAGAACTTTTGATTTTCGGTGTTATGAATAACATGAAGGGCCATGCTTCCATACAGGATGGGATGTATGCTATGAATATTGATGGTAATATGATACATCCATAACACTGATGCTAAATGTCGCAAGACTAAAAGAATACCACACAAGTGTGGCACTGCATTTGGTCACATTGGAGAAACCCGCATGGAGAATTCCATTATGATGGATTTTGAAGTCATTTGATTTTGAATCATCTGACACTTGCAACTTTCCTCTGAAAGGTGAAGTGACTAAAATACCGTTCACAGGCCATAAGGAACGAGCAAAGAACATATTGGTAATCATACATTATGATGTGTGTAGTCCAATAAATGTTGTTGCAAGTAGTGGATTTATCTGTCTTCAGAAATGACTCAAGTAGATATATGGATATTTACTTGTTGAGACGTAAGTCTGGATCTTTTGAATTCATTCAGAAGGTTTTCAAAAATGAAGTAGAAGTTATTGTAACAAGAAAATTATGTTTCTACAATTCGATTGCAGAAAGGAATATTTGAGTTACAAGTTTAGCGAATGTCTGATGAGTTATGAAAAGGGTTTTCATAACTTGCACCTCCCGGAACACCACTGCAAAGTGGAAAGTCCGTGAAGATGTATTCAAACCATTTATGACATGGTAAGATCAAAGATGACATAAATAAATTTGCCATTATCCCTTTTAAAAGAGTAATGCTTTAGAGACTGCGGCTTTTACACTGAAAAGAGCTCCATCGGGTCTGTTGAAATGACGTCATGGTATGGTACGCCCAACCATGTTATATCTTTTCTTAACATTTGGAATATGGGGCTTGTGTAAAAGGTTACAAACCTATTCCAAATCAGACAAGTGCTACTTTGTTAGGTTATCCCAAGTCATTGGGTATTCCCCCACCACTATACCGAGGCAAAGGATTTTTGCCACAAAACGGTATACTTTTAAAGAGAATAGTTCTTACAAAAGGTGAGTGGGAGGACAGTGCAACTCGACGAGATAACCAGTATCTTCGTCATCAGGTCAAAGGAAAGGAACCTTGGAAGTGATTCCGGAGTTTCCTACTGCGACTGATACGGAAGTCTCTACAATAATATGTATGGACTTCGGTCGAACTTGCAGCTGAACCGCGTAGGAAAAACTCGTGCAAACCTCTCAGGTGCGCATACGAGATATTGTTGTTAGACAACAGTATACCTACGATACACAAGGAAGCGTTGATGGGCCCTGACTCCGGAATTGGCTAAATGCCAATACAATCCGAGATAGTTTCCATATAAGTGGTTCGAGATTAAAATCTTGATACACCTTTCGGAAGACTTAGAGTCTAACGAATATTTATGAAACTATAAACTGATGTGGATAAAATATTTTATCCATAAAGCTCGACTTGTTGAAATAACAAGTTCAAGGAGTTGACTACGATGAGATTGTCTCACCGTAGCGATGCTTGAAGTCGGTTCGGGTTGCACTAGCAATTAATACATATTTCAATCATGAGATATGAAACATGGATGACAAAAGGATTTCTATCTGATGGAAATGAAACCTAGGACGTGTATGTGATACAGTCCAAAGTAATTTGTCGATCCAGAGGATGCTAGTAAGTATGCAAACTTCAGAGTTCCAGCGATGGACAGAAGAGAGCAAAGTGGAGTTGGAATCTTCGTTTTTGATGGAATGGTCAAAGGGGTTTGACTTCATCAAATGGGTAACGAAGATGCTTGTGATTCAAGAAAGTAAGTGGGAGCATAATAATATTTCTAAAAACCTTGTGTGCTTGACACATTGTTAATTGGAAATAAAATTTCTTGACACAAATTATTACTTCATTTGAAAATAGTTTTTTGATGAAGTACTTAGGCTAAATAGCCTCAATATTAGGCATGATGATCTATGGAGATAGATTTACCTAATGGGGCTAAGCAATGAATACATATTGACAAGGTGCTAAAACTTTTTAGCATTGAAAAACCGTCAAGGAGTGATTCTTGCCGAAGTCACATGGAAAGAGTTTTTGCAAGACTTGGTGTCCCAAAACACTGATGGGCAAAATGCATGATGGTGATTCCACACACTCTTGTGTATGGATTAATCATGTATTCCATCGTATGTAAAACAACCAGATATGTCCAATACTCCAAAATTGTTGCGAGTATAGATACCAAAGTGATCAAAGTACTGATCATGGGACAACAGTGAAAGATGTCATTGAGTACTAGAGCAGTACTGATGACATGCTTTCTCGCAAGCAGAGATTATGAAGTGCTCGTTGTAAGTAATTACATCGATACAGTCTTCATCAATGCTCCATGCGATTTTCGATTTAAGTTAAGGGTTTTGTGTAATACACAATATGGTGGCACGGTAGTTGGAAATTGTTCCAAACAAGATACTGTGGCGAATTCTATAACAAAGGCTAAGTATGTTGACGCTTGAGAAGCGACAAAGAAGTTATTGAATCATATAGTTCATTCATGAACTTAGTATGGTTCCAAGATGGCTTTGGTCTATGGGACACTATTGCAGATAGTTGCTCCATAGCTCAGTCTGAGGAATCAGGTTTCGACCAATGATTCACACATATGCAAGGCCAAGTCCAGACAAAATATGAATTTTGTGAAAGCGTGAAAACGCAAGGATATGCAAAGTAACACACGGAGCTGAAGTCGTCAGATCCGTTGGATATCAGGCTATACCACATGCGAAGCATATTTTACACCAGTATGCCATAGGTGTAAAGTGCATTAGCATTGACTAGATTATTGACTCTAGTGCAAGTGGGAGTCTGTAGGAGATATGCCCTAGAGGCAATAATAAATGTTATTGATTATCTCCCTGTTCATAATTAGGTTTATGTTCCATGCTATAACTGCTATGGTTCTCGAGTCTACAATAACCACGAGGCTCGGAGGAAGACTCATATGCACGTGTGGGATAATAAACGGTAAAATGTATTCCTAGTCAAGCCTCTATGACTGGCTCAAGTATTGCATGATGATCCTGTTTTCCTGATCATGGGCATGGCTATGCCGGCAATTTTGAGGGCACAATTGTTGGTAGAACACTTGTGTTGAATCGACCCGATTGATGTTATGCTATGAGATACATTCGTCATAAGTTTATGGTTAATAACACAGAGAAGTTAACGTTTGCATAATTCCTTAGACCATGAGAGTGTCGAGTTTCTTCATGCTTGCTTCATGAACTTTGGGGTTTGTTAAACGTCATCCGTAAATGGGTGGCTATTACGGCGGCTTACGGGTTCATGGAAAAGTATGTCAAGGGACTTGATAGCTCAAGATTGGGATTTGCTCCTCCGACGATGGAGAGATATCTCTGGGCCCTCTCGGTGTTACGGTATCCATCATCGTCTGGCCAGACACAGGGTGATTTGATCACAGGGATACCGGAACACGGGAACGAGAAAAGAGAACAATACCGGCAACGAGGTAACTGGCATTGTGGACAAGTGTTGATCCACGAGGATGCCGATGTTTCTCACCTCGGGTATTTGTAACATATCGCGAAGCAACAGGAATAGCACACGGCAACTGGAGGTTCACTCGAATATTCATTCGTGTGGGTATAGGGGTCAATATGGGTGTCCACGGCTCCGATGTTGATCATTGATCGGAAGGGGTTCCGGGTCATGTCTATGCTTCACCGAACCTATAGGGTCACACGCTTAAGGGTCATCTATCTGCTGAATACTAGACAGGGAGTCTGAGAGAAAATCACCGAAAAAAGTTTCGGACACCGGAAAAGTTTCGGACAGCGGAAAAGTTCCGCAGAGAGAACACCGGAACAGTTTCGGTGAAACTGAAAAGTTGTTTCAGGGGATACCAAAAAGTCAAATTGGTTTTGGCACATGCCTGATAATTCTTGGAGGATGCCAGAATCGTTCTGGAAACTTTTTGGAATTTTCCGGGATGAAAACCGGAAATGTTCCGGAGCTGCCGAAACCGCTTCAGATGCTTTTCGCAGATGAAAATCACTAAACCGGAATTGTTCCGGCTCGCGTTGAAAATTATTTTGGTGGGTACTGGAAATGTTCTAAGCCCACATGAATATTTTCAGTTCGATCAGACGCTGAAAAATGTCGTCGTGAATAGTGAAAGTGCTTTTTGGATTACTTTATTGGAAACACTATTGCAAATAGTGGAAACACTATTTGTGAATAGTGGAAATACTATTAGGGGATGATGCAGGCATGGTGATGCAGGCATGGTGATGCAGGCAACACTATTTGGAGGCTTTCCTTTTATGCCCTTGTGGTGTGCTCACCTCATGGGCATTTTGGTAATTCCAAGTCCCATCCTACCCCTTGGTTTTCCTATAAATAGGAGGTGAGGGGCAGCCCAAACCTTCATCCATTATCTCATACACAAGCCATGCATGATCTGGCATTCTCTCTCCCTCCCAGCGAAATAGTTTCGTAGAGCCGAAAGGCTGTCTGGGTTCCGGCAGGAACTAGTTCTGGACGGCGAAGCCCTGCCGGATAGATGACACCGTATGTGTGCAACTCTGTAGAGAGATCGTAGTTTCGGTCTTAGTTCGAGAGTGCCTCCCGAAGGGCTGTCCGTGTGACCGTCCGAGTTTTGGAGGTCCTCCCGAAGGGCTGTCCGAGTGACAGTCCGAGTTTCGGAGGTCCTCCCGAAGGGCTGTCCGCGACACCGTCCGGGGGACTGTGCGACCGCCTCCCGGAAGGCTGTCCGCAGGGCAGATGAGGGTATACATCCTCGCGGTTGGGAGGTTGTAAAATCCTAGCTGCGGGGATCTGCACCGCCATTCGTCATCGACTCTACTTCCGCTGCGCTACGAGTCGGTAACGAAAGAGATCAAACCTTGTATGCAGTCTCCATAGTGGTCCTGGGCTGGTGCGTAGGTCGGAAAATTTTTGTTTTCTGCTACGTTCCCCTACACACATGTCTCCTAGAAAGATAAGGGATTGTGTGACATGAGTTATCTGGATCTATCAGAGGCATGTTCTTGGATTCCTCTATCTAACAGCGGCCCCTAAGATGCTTTGATCCGGTAATGATCCAGCCTTCCTCAGTCTATTGTCCAAGCAACGTCTACCATGTCTATGTACATTTATTGCTTCACACTTATGTTCATTGGCATTAGAGCGGCCTGCCTCATTTTCGAAGATGGTGTGGCATGACATGCCTTAGTCCAATGCCAATGTGGTGCATCCTAGTCTGCCTAGACCTAATAGCGCCACAATGTACATCCATCAAGGAATGGCGGTACATGGTGTGGCTTACCTCAGTTCGGACGACATCATGGAGTGGCCTTGCCTTGGCATTGTGATGGCTCACGTATAACTACTATTGCGTCGCCATTCCATATCTCTCAAATATCTATGTTTTAGTGCTATTGTGACATTTTGGCGCGCCACCGTTTTTTTGGAAAGAGTGACCAAAATATACAGGAGGCATCGATTGCTGCTCCATTTCAATGACTTTGCACAAAATGACCTCATAATTACTTTACTATCTTGAATTTTCAAAAGTCCATACAAATCATGTATCTGACCTTTGAGTTGTGGGCATAATCCAAAATAACTTAATATGGAAAAGAAGTCAATTGATATTCTTATGTGCCCTTTCTTTCCTTAACTAGCCCGTCTATGGTCTATATGTATAACCTTTGAAACTAGCTATATTTAATTTATTCATATTTATCCCTATCTTCTTATTCATGTATATATACTATCATGAAGGAAATGGTGTAATCAAGAAAATGATGTTTATTTGAGTCTATTAATCAGTTTTTTATAATCACTGAAATGTACAAGTTTTTCCCTTAGTAAATTCTTTGATATTTCTTCCATTCCATGAAAACACGAGGTCAATTGTACAAATATTGATGTTTTATATATGTGCGTGAGATGGATGTAAGAGAATTGGTGTAATCTATGTGTGCATGACTATGTATAGTGTGCATCAATTTGATTGTTAACTGTTGTACATCTAGACTTGTGCAAAGGATAAGATATTAAAGAGAAGTTCGGTTTTGAAGAAAATATGTGTAGACATTCAAGGTGGGCCTTGTTCATCTGTCACATCAGAATCACATCAATTCACCAGCATCTTTCTCAATCTTAATTAACACATGCAGTCTTAAATTCTTAATTCATTGATTATTTAATCAATCCAAGCTTCTTCCAAGCAAGCGTGCACACATAAGGACAACATACCAATATGCTATCTTCCTTTATCATGCCTTCCTAGGTGTACCAGTTTACATGCTGAAGCATAATAATGTATCATCTAGGGAGTGTTTTTACAGATGAGTTAAATACTACACCAAAGCCAAAACATAGAGAAAACTCACAAACATAGAGGTCATGCCTCTGCGTCAAAATCCATACAAATGCAATTTCAATTAATAATAAAAGTTGCTCCCAATCCCTTATGGACAACATATTTCTCCCAAATTCTTGCGATGCTTCATCTCAATATCTCGCTCCGTAGCTATAGCACAATTGCTTCTGAGATGCTTTTTGCTTCATTTGATTTACTTTGTGTTTTACCATCCTACTAGTTCTTCTAAAAGAAAAATAGGCAGCGGTAGATAGGTGCCTTTTGCGCGGCCTGTGAAAAAACAAGCCTCCACTCCATTCATCTAAACCCCTCTTTAATCAGTTGTTCAGTCTGTCCAATCACA
Source organism: Elymus sibiricus (assembly GCA_039707655.1). Taxonomy (NCBI): domain Eukaryota; kingdom Viridiplantae; phylum Streptophyta; class Magnoliopsida; order Poales; family Poaceae; genus Elymus; species Elymus sibiricus. The sequence continues at coordinate 530,317,990 of CM077675.1, forward strand.
TCCGATGATCTCCGCACGCAACGGTTTTTTCTTTACGTTTGCAGCATCGTCACAACATCTCTTCTAGCTGGTATGTCAAATCTAGTACTCCCTCTGATCCAAATTAATTCTTGCAGCTTCAGTACAATTTACTACAACGTTGTATTAAAGCTGCGATACTTAATTTGGATCGGGGGGAGTACCATTAATTGGTAAGGACAATTCAAACACACTGTACCCATGTGGCAAAATTATGAGAGTGGATTTTTAGCTCCCGGGTGCCTAGGCACCCTCTATGAACAGTAAAATCAAAACAAATAGAAACAAAAATCAAAAAATTCTGAAACTTTGCAACATTAAAGATGATCAAACTTCCTAGGTGCTTGCAAATTTTGATGCCAAAAGAACATTCGAGGAGCTCTACTTAGGAAAAACATTTCAGTGCTTGAAGTTTTGAGCACTTTTTGAACTGAAATCTGAAACTTGTTTGTACATTTTTCTCCACATGGTATTTTGGCATGAAAACTTGCAAGCACCTAGGAAGTTTGTTCATCTTTCATGTTGCAAAGTTTTATATTTTTTTGATGTGTTTTCCTTTTTTTTTTTGATTTTACTGTTCATAGAGGGTGTCTAGGCACCCGGGAGCTGTTACACCTTTCTCCAAAATTATGCTTTTATTCGTTTCTAAAAAAATGTTGAAGATGTTTAAGTTTTACTTTATAAGAAAATCCATTTTTCCTTGAAAACATGTACAAAAGAAAATATTAAAAAGCATGCAACGTTGGCTAACAAGTTTGTTTTCAGTAGAAAGCATGTTCGTGGAGGTTACCAAATAGTAGAAGTACAAAATAGCTATCAGGCGTGGGGTTTCACAGACGATCTAAATATAACTTTTCCGAAAGTTAAAAGATGGATAGAATAGCTTATAAAACGGATGGCATCTCCCTCCTCGCCAAAACCCTTGACTGCAGTTTAATTAATTTGCAGTACATGGTTATAGCAAACAGCAAGAAGCATGCAGGGGATGGGATATTGGGATCGATGGAATAATAGGACGAAGAACACAAGAAGTGGCTGAGGAGGTAGTGATGGATATGAGAGAAAACCTTCTTGAGACCGGGAATAAGAGTGGAGAGCTCCATGAGTCGCTGGTTGATCTTCTCCCTGCGGTGGCGCTCCGCGATTATGTGGTCCTTGGCGGGATCAGAGGACGTCGATGACGTAGCGGAGCCCTGCAAGCTGCTGCCGGATCTTGTCCCCGCAGCACGCTTATGTCCTCTTGCGGCCGACTGCGTCGACGCAACGCTAGATTTCCAGCTCACTGGCGTGCTAGCTCTGGCGACGACGGCGTGGACCACTGCATCACCAGAGCTGCTGGCCCGGTACTGGTTGTCGACCTGCACCATCAGGTCCGGGTTGTCACCGGCCGTCGTCGGCAGAGGCTGGGGAGCGGTGCAGAGTGCCTGCTGCTGCGAGGGGAAGGCAGCGGCAGTATGCTCGCCGCAGTGGAAGCTGCCAATATCGTATAGGGGAGAGGCAGGGGCGGTGATGGTGTGCTGGTCCAGCGTGTTTATCGCCCACTGCATGAAGCTCGAGTCCTCCATGTCCATCAATCGATCGAGATTACATACTTACTCCCAACTAATGCTAGATCTCCACTACAATAACAAAATAATTCACGAAGAATCCACACTGAGTATCTTACAATACACCCCAAAGAACATATGTAGCCTATAGCTTGCTAGATGCATTACATATGTGTTGGTTACGGTGTATATATAGCTAGAGAGCCTAGAGATGCACCGTCACCACAACCCTTCTCTGCCCCAGCCTATTCGTACATATAAATATTGTCTACTAAAGTACATTCAGAATTAGATCGGAATTTGAGCAGACAGGTGGGTCAGTGGACCATATATAGTTATGGAGATTGTGTGTGCGGGACGGGTAAGATATTTTTTTGCTCTAGCACAGTATACTTATTTATTATTTCAAATTTCTTTATTTCCATGGCTTGCAATTTAATTTAGTATGAAGAAAAGTCGTATGGAGTTGCATGTTTTGTATCTCATGATTATAACGTAAATTGGCAGGGATCTCAAACAAATCATCTCCAATGTAATGATTTTTTTTGCTTCTAAAGCAACAGAAACACATTTCTTGATCTAGAGAATTTGCATTCATGTCAACAAAAATTTCTTTTTAGACTGAACAGAAGATTCCGACTATAAAAAAAATCGGAGATGTACAACAATATTTTTATATCCATCGGCCAAACAATTTCTTTCATTCAAATAGGAGTTTCTTTGCATCATCATATACAAAGTCTTTTTGGAGATTACATACTTTGTCCTAACTAAACTCTGCTTTTCATGAAACTAGAGTATATCCGCGTGCTGTTGCTGGAATTGGTTGATGAAATTTTGGGTTAATAACATGAGAACCAAACAAACAAATGTCTTAGTACATTTGATTATGTATAGTTGTAACAATATTTACATTTGATTATGTATAGTTGTAACAATATTTATACAATATAAGTAGAATAATGTAATGAAAAACATTTTCTCGTGCATGGTTGAATATTTTGGTGGGTCTCTACCCATTCATGATTGCATGTAGTGGTGGGCCTTACCAAATTCATGATTGTACGGTGAGGTGGCAGGCTTCCATATTGAGATGATAAGTTAGTGGGGATGACTCTCTTAGGTATATCTAGAATGCATCCAGGTGACTCACACATGCAACAGACATGGCGGTGCCCACAAAATTCATGACCCAGTCATGTCGATTCCATGTCATCTGCATGTAAGGGCATTGGCGGTTCGCCACCTTCTGATCCAGCCACGCCGCCCTCCTGGCCATATTGGACCATGTACTATCCACGATGAACTTGTCTCGGCCACCCATGTCCCACATGGCAAGAGCACTCCCATCGGGTCTACAACTTCACCCACTCACCATCAAAATCCTGCTCATTGACATTCTCGTGTGTCCTGATTCAAAACAATTGTGTGGCCCAAAAACAATTTGTCGTGTCGACTTGTTCGTGCCTGCTCGAAATTTGGCACGTGTGAAGGGTGAGAAAGAAAGAGATAGAGAGAGAAGGAGAGAGAGAGGGAGGGAGACATAGAGTATTATTTAAACTGTAGATTTGAAATTAGAATAGGATGGAAATTGTCGGGCAACTTGTTCGTGCACTTGCAGTTCAAATTTGAGTTATATCTCTAAAAGGTTAGAAATGCAATTTATGACTTAAATATGGCTAACACACCCAAAAAAATGCCTAGTTTTTATGTGGAACATGTGATGGTGTATGTTGAGTATATAAAAAGTATCAAGGTCAAACGATGAAACAACCTACACTTGTCCTACAAATCTCACATGTCTACTCTCTAAATCAAGGCTCTTCCTCGTACAAGATCCATTTTTTCAGTAGTCCGCGTGACAACTTTTGTGAAACACTCTTGAATTATTTTCACCGACTCTAGGAGCCATACCATGATATGATGCCAAGTTTTGGAAAAAAAATTTCTGAATTCATTTGATCTTTGAGACTTACAATGCCAATAAATGGCTGTTTAGGAATCGTTTTATTGGATAAGGCCTAAACATTGACTCAAGTACACACAAAAAATGCAAACTATTAATGAACATGATTTAAGATACTTCCAATTCATATTATGTATTTCATCTTTTAATGCCTAGAAATGCAATTATATAATTCAATATAGGAAACATAACCAAAAAATGGACAAATTTTAACATGTGTAATTTCATGGTGTATACTGAGTATAGAAACAATTTCAAGGCCAACAGATGAAGTCGTTAGACACTACGCATGCAAACATGTATGTGTGTGTATGGAGAAAGCAACGTGATGAAAGAATAAAAAACATAAGAAAGAAAGAAAGCAGATGAGAAGAAGAAAATTCAAGAAGAATAAAGACAAACAAAAAGTAGAAGAAAAGAAAGCAAATCAAATAAAAGAAATAAAAAGAGGAGGAAAGCTATCTATCTAGTGCTCTTTCTCGGGTACTCGGCCAAGGTGATCGCATTGTCACCCTCCCATCAACCGTGGCCGTCATGGACACACGTCACATATTTTGCTGAGTGTCGTCCATAGGAGACTCAGCAAAGGTTGGCTTTTCTGAGTACTCCGCTTTTTCCAAGTTGTTCTTTATTTTGGGCGCTCTGCAAAGCTTGGACTGTACCGTGTGTTATCTTGATGTCGAGTATTTTTGTATGCACTTCGTTTACGCACTTGGAATAAAAGCATTTTTTTTCATTGTGTTTTCAGTCAATGCACCACTCATACCTTATATTTAAGGAAACTATTTTAGACTTCTAGAATAATAACGATTTGGATCTTCCAATTAAATATCTAGATTAACTCTTTTATTTATTTTTATTTCTTGCCTGCAATTTAATTTGGCATGAAGACAAATTGTTAAGAGATTGACGAGATTTGACACAAATCAGTGTGTGGGCTAGAGAACATGCTTTCGTGGCAACTATAATTTTTGAACCTAATATTCCCACCAATCCATATTAATTGATGATGCTTTAGTACAACTTTGTACTAAAATTGCACTAAAGCAACATCAATTAATATGGATCGGAGGGAGTAGGAAATTTTGTGCCGGGTGAAGTGTTTTTAATACATACAGCAACATCTCGCCTTCATCGACTGATAGTCGCTTCCATTAAAGTATGGGTTTGCTTGCATAAACATAAAAATCAATATAAGGCTATATACATTAATTTAAAATGAAATGGACTTTTGTCTCTGAAGAATTGTCCAGTTGTTTTCATCTAACGTGGGTTCTAATTTCCAGGATTTTATGGCATATCCTTGCAAAGGCCTTCCACGTCGCTTCCTTCCAAGCCATGCACACCGCCCTCCTAGTTGTACCGGATTGCGGGCTATCCACGATGGACTCATCCTGGCCACTACACCTTCCATGGGTCGAGTGCTCAGATCGGATCTACAAACTTCATCCACTCGCTATCATAATCATGTTCATCGCCGTTGTCGTGTGCCCTGATTCCAACCACCGTATACTCCGACCACAAATGTGTCTTGTCATGTTGTTTGAACCTCCTTAAAATATGGAGCATGCGTGCGTGCGTGCGTGTGTGTGTGAGAGAGAGAGAGTGTTAATCACATGTGGCTAGGAACCTTGTGGTGAAACATCCCGTTGAGGTTTAAGTTCTAGACTTAGCACGGGTCTCACTCTTGGATTCATTCGATGATTTTTTACGACATCCAGGGGATGATTTTTCTATCGGCTATGGGGCAATCGTGATTGTGATGACTTCATCAATCTCAAGATTTATTGGCTCAGTCTCTCTGAGGTGCTCATATGGGAATGTGTGTGTGTGTTCATAGATGATTGTTCTTGTGTCTATATAATCGTCGATGTTTGTTTAAGAAAGCGAGAGAGATGAGCAGTTATTTGTCTTGTAGATCTGAAATAGTATATGGTAGAATAGTCGGCGAGGGCCATTATTGGCCTGTTTCCTTTAAGAGAGAAACACAACTCATGCTAAGAGATTATCTTTTCGTTTCTAACTCAACAATAATCCTACAGGGCATCGCCAATTAATTTAACGTTCACATAACCTCACTAAACCTACGCTAATAATATGATTATTTTTCTTAGTTTATCATTTATTTTACCATTTTCCTTGATCACTTTAGTGGCTATTTTTCAGAATAAATTATAAATTGTAAGTTTAACACCGTACACAACTCAATACCGGTGACATCATCTCCTTTGTGCTCCCTTTGTTTTTATTCACTTCACATATTAGCTTTGACTGAAGTCAAACTTTATAAAGTTTGACCAAGTTTGTAGAAAATAATATTAGCATTTACAGTAACAAATTTAGATGATGTGAAAATATATGCAATGATGAATCCAATGGTATAGATTTGGTGGTGTATATGTTAATATATTTTTCTACAAGCTTGTTGACAATATATAAAATTTAACTTTAGAAAAAACTAATATGTGAAGTAAATAAAAACGGAGGGAGTACTCCTTTGTGTCCATGCCAACAGTGGCGGAGGCAGCAATGGCAAGCTTTGGCCTCCGCCACACCATAAAATTTTGCACCTTCATATTAATTATATGCACTTTGGTGTCTAAGGAAACTTCATGATCTGTATTTTTGTGCGTTGGCTGCCTACATCAGCCATACCTTGAAAAATACTCTGCCTTCGCCACTGCATGCCAACTGCGATTTGGGTGATGCAGTGGGACTGCTATTAGTATTCGGATTATCATGGTTCAGACAAGGTTGATTATGACTAAGATGACAATTTGCAATTAAGTGATACCGTGGTACTGATTGTATGACTACACATAATTTTGGAATTCTGCAAAAGTCCTACATTTTACCTACATTGCCAAGATTGCTTCCATTATAAACTACATCCATGAACAGGAGATCGTTAGGCATATCATACAAAATTTCGGTCTAGTCAAACTAAACATTTCATCTTGTATTTTCCAGTTGCCACGTTTTGAGGTACTAGCTAGCTGATCTTCCTAGGAGACTTGTGTGCAGCCGTCCAAGGAAGTGTTACAAACATTGTCCGTGATCGGCCCGCTACTGAATATTCACGTGGATTATCTAAGCTTACATCTGATATACTGGACCGAAACTTCTGATATCTAAATATGTGAGCTAACAACCTCTAATCATTTTCTCAATACTAATAGATGCAATGTGCATGATGTATAATTTTGTATGCAATGTTACATGGAAATTCTTTACTAATCTGCTTCATCTGAAAATGTCCAACAAAGCACACCAGTAAGACATGGACCCTGTGTTTGGTTTCTTATCTGCTGAAACATCATTTCGTTACATTTTTTTTCCATGTCAGCGTCCACGCACACTCTTCGAACCAAAAAGTTTTTGCAGGTACTATACTAATGGAAAATAAGTTCAAACAAGTTAAGTTTTGGTCTTATCTTGGGAACTTATGTGTATGTGTTGTACAAGGAAGGTGCGTAGATAAAGCAAAAAAAAAATCATGCAGTTATTTTACTTGTACGACCTTGGGTTGATTTACGCTAAAATATATTAGACACTGAGAGATATACAAGTGGAACCATATCTTTATCCTTATAGTAAGATAAATCAAGTTTATTTCTACGTTTCTTCCTAAAGTTACTTTTGTTAATAGATTGGTGGGATCTGACCCAAATCTTTTTGTGGACTAGAGTGCTTCCATGTCACTATAACTTTTGAACCTAATAGGAAAATTTGTGTCGATTGCAAAAAAAGTACAACAACATTTCGCTTCCATCGCCCGGATAATTGCTTCCAGTATATGTGTATGCTTCCATCAACTTAAAACTCACTGTGAAGATTACATACATTAATTTTGAATGAGATGGAGTTTTGTCTCGTCAAAAATGTGCACCTGTTTTCATTTACCATGTGCATTGTTTTCCATGAAATAAAACAAGATGACCGAATCATACATAAGCCATATGGGCGGTGCACACCACAGCCACTACCCCGTACAAATTTATCTCATCTCCTTGCAAAGGCTTTCCACATCTCCTCCTTTCGAGCCAGCCACACCTCCCTCCAAGTTGTATCAGAATGTGGGCACCCACGGTGAACTCAACATGGCCACTACTCTCCGCATCGCTCGATCGCTTGATCGGATCTATAACTTCATCAACTCGCTGTGATAAGCATGTTCATCATCATTGCCATGTGCCCTGATTCCAACCACCACGTACCCAACACACAAATGTATCTTGTCATGTTGTTCGAACCACCTTGTTGATGGGAGTGGACCGGTTGTGTGTGGGTGTGTGTGTGTGTGTGTGTGTGTGTGTGTGTGTGAGAGAGAGAGAGAGAGAGAGAGAGAGAGAGAGAGAGAGAGAGAGAATCTAGCAAAGATGGTTAGGTACCTTGTGGTGGAACCATCCAACTATGGTTCAAGTTCCAGACTTATCACGGGTGCTCGCATTTTCTTGTATTTATTCCAAGTTTTCTAGTGATATTCACACAGTGGGAGTGATATTCCCTTCGACTATGAGGCGATTGTGATTGTGATGAGTCCATTAATCTCAAGGTTGACTGGGTCAGTCTCTCAAAGGTGCTCATAATGGTAAGGTGTACATGCATTCATAGAGGTTATTGTTAGTGTGTGTATTGTTTGTGTGTACGTGTGTGAGAGAGAGAAAGACACAGTGTGTGTGTGAGAGAGAGAGAGAGAGCGCAGGATGATATTAGAGCGAAAGCCCTAGGTATTACCCTTTGGTTATATCTCGCAATGGCGGTGTTCTCTACGTCGTAACCTTCATGAAGGCATTGCTCGGAGTTTTCTCGGACTTGATCTTCAAGGTGAAAACCCACGATCTGACTTTCGATGGTCGGATCGGGCGACGGCGGCAATTGCACGTCGTTCTCTTCCTGAAGACGTCGCTTTTGAAGAACCTTCTTCGTAGTCCTTGTGATGTCAAGAGATGATCGGTGCCGATGGTCACTGCCGTATGTCGTCAATCGTTGTTTTCATTGCTTTCTTTTTTTTTTCTTCGCCTAGGCATAGCTTCGGTCTTGAATGACTTTGCTATTTGCCGACGTGATACTTTGTGTGTGTGCGTTAGTGTTGGCCGTGTGCATCCTAGTTATGCAGAGGCCGGGTGTATACTCACTATAATTGTATCGCTTGATGCTTGATTTTGAGTCAATAAAAAACACCCTTTGTCGAAAAAAAAGGACTGTTGGCATGTTTCCCTTAACCAGGGACTGTTGCACTAGCTAGCTGACCAGCTCTCTCCATAAGGAAAGCAGTCAATTTCCGGGATGAGCTATCTCCTTATTGATGCCCATTCACGCCATTTCTTCAATGAACAATTGGATGCAACAGAAATGTCATCGGCTCTGATAATGTAGAAGTAGTTGATACTATGAAGAACGATAACCAAGCCACCGGATCGTGGCAGCAAGAACTCCACAAGCGTTGTTCCTTGGAACGGAATTTTGCAAGAGTGAACGTTGTTCATAGACTGGGCTATCTCACAAAATATCGAAACACTAGTGTTTGGCTAGATCGTCCTCCCCCTCTTACGGTGAATGATGTGACGTTGTTATCGCATGAATAAAGAGGTACTTCAAAGTTCAAGAAAAAAATCTTCAATAAATCGCATGCACGCCAGCTATTTGACGAAGGGAACGTGAGCGGAATGGGGCAACAACAAGTGGATCGCCGTCTACACCTCAAGGGTCCACACACGTGGTGATATAGCGCTTGCAGCGAAACGACCACGCGTTTGCAGCCACAAGTAAACAAAAACGATTAATGATGCACACTATACATGGTACCCACTTGCCTGACACTCATGGCCACGCATGCACATGAATGTAATGCAACACGTGAAGCTCAGGCCACCACCCGCGACTGGTCCTGACTAATTAACCACGTACATACACTGGTTGATGTGTGTTCTTCTGTCATCACCAAGATTGCAAAAGAACTGTTATAAAATAGGTTGGCTTTTTTCCACAACTGTCATGCCGACTACTTAATTTTACACGTGTCTAAAATTATGTTCTGGTTAAGATAGAGACACAACTTATGCCAAGAGATTGCCTTTTGGTTACAAAAGACACATAACTCCATTTTGCTTCTCTTCTAACTCAGCAATAATTCACCGGGCATAGCTGATTAAGACAACATTGACAAAACCTCATTGCACCCTTTTTTTTATGAAGTGCTTTTTATTAACTCATAATGTAGAATCAAGCAGGTACAACGCAAAACGAGTATACACATGGCCTCTGCACAATTATATGCACACAGTCAACACGAACATATGCAAAATATAATAGGACATGCTGGCAAGTAAAGTCTAATGTGGTCGAATAACTATGCCTATGTCAAGGAGGGTGGATGTCCTCTATCTGTAGCTATGCATCTATCCATGTGGGGTAACCCCCCCCCCCCCCCCCCCCCCCTCCCGCTCCAACCACGTACACATCTTGTGAACAACGGTCGGTACAACATTTGATGTAGCGTAGACCATGTGCGAAGCCAAGCGTACATCGGTACATAACATGCAAGGGAGATGAAATTTTAGTATTGAAACCCATATCATTTCTACATACCCAAGCGACCGGACACTCCCAGCCTTATTAGCATACTTAACTTGTTAGGTATGTTGTTGAACCAGCGCCTATATATATTGGCAACACTTCTTGGCAGATACAAAATGGACGTTATTTGAATGACTGACCATGTAGAATGCGCAAGATTGCACTAGAAGAATAGATGTTTGATTGTCTCGTCATAAGCACAAAAATAACACTTTTTACTTACCTACCAGTTATAATGTGGGAGGTTGTCCTTTGTCAGCACCAGTGGCGGATGCAAGATTTGAAGTTACCCGGGGCGGACTTTTAAAGTAAACAAAAAACCGATCAAAACAATAAATTTAGCAAGTAGAATGCATTCAGATAACACAATCAACACAAATAATTGTTCAAAGTAGTTTCAATCTCAAGAACTAGGTGAAAGCATTAAACACAACAAAAACAATTATAAAGTCTAACTTGTACTCCCGCTGGTTGAATATTCCTTATCCCAAAATGTCCAATCTTCAAGTCCACTAGGTACCTAAAACATGCACACACAAAAAAATTTATATAAATCTTAGCATACTATGACACTTGTTACTTGTTCTAACAAAGATAAGAAAAGAAGATTGGGGGGGGGGGGGGGGGGGGGGGGGGGGGGCGGAACAGAAGAACCTGTTGCTTGTTTCCTCCATTGGCTGCTCGCTTGTAGTTTTGACCGCAGCGCGTGACTATGGTAGTGGCAATGTTGCCGCCCATTCATACAATGCCTTCAGCGGAACAGATGAACTCCCTTCTCCATTGAGCACCATCGATCGAGCTTGGGCAGCGGCACGGTGAGGCGGCGAGCCAACGGTGCAGGACGTGATGGCCTAATGCTTAGATTTGTTTCCTCGAATCCTCAATCGATCATGATTGGAAGTTAGAGAAATTGGGAATGCCAGGGCTCGAACGTTACATAACAATGGGCTCCTGCTTAATTGGGCCTTTACTACCAAGTAGAGTTGGCCCATCTCAAAAGCAAATCGTTATTTCTCTTCCTCCTGGGCTAAACCTACGACCGGACATAGAGGTTACAGAGAGCTCGTCTCATCTTCCATGGCAGCCACTGGGCAAAGTAGCAAGGGAGGTACCCTAGTTTCCACAAAATTACCCGGGACGGCCGCCCCTGGTCAGCACAACCCCATGACGTAGGTACCACATGAAAAATCTTAACTTATCGTCATATCTTCGACTTCCAAATTTTATTATTGTTGTCCACTGGAATCTCTGAGTGCTAAAGCGTTCAATACATAGAGTCGATAGTCAAGGACCCAATATGAGTTGGGATAATTAATGTTATGCACCTAGTTGGGTCACACTCGGCAGTTTTACCACTAGTTTCCGAAAACACCCAGTTATGCCAAAACCTTATGCTTTTGCCCTTTGACCATTTGACTGTCACTTTGAAAACTTTGCCATTGATTCATACTAACTCAGAAAATTGCAAATAAGGTATCAAAATGTTTAGAAAAACACCACCTATATGTGCATGTCATTTGCATTCATTACAAAGGTGTGGGAAAGTCCCCATCTCAGTATGAACTCATATGATCTCAGGATGAACAGTAAAAACTAAATAAAAAAAAAACTATAATTTTTGGTGGCAAACCTTGGAATGGAAAGGTTTTAAACTTAGTAGAACTAAAACTGAATACATGGGGTGCGGTCTCAGTACTACTAGGAACGAGGAGGAGGAGGTTAGCCTTGATGGGCAGGTGGTGTCTCAGAAGGACACCATTCAATATTTGAGGCCAATGCTGCAGAAGATGGGTATATCGATGAAAATGGGAACCATCGAATCAAAGCCGGATCGATGAAGTGACGTCGAATTCCTGGCATTTTGATAAGAGAAGCTATCAAGGTAACGACGGATCCATGACCGGGTGCATCCATGGCAGTCCATCTGTGGCGGTCTTCCGAGAGGAAGAGTACCGCCACACCTATTACTCTTGGAGTTTGAGCTTTACTAAGCGGCAGGAATCCATCTGGAGTGTTCAACCATTGTGGATTCACATGAAAGTTCGTGAAGACCATAGATGACCTCAAGATCCAATTAGGCCTCCATTGGTTACAGAAAATTTATAGGCATTCAAAAGGATATGGATTTTGTAGGAACAAAATTCTTTGGAGCCCTTTGGTTTGTATGAATGGATTCATATTTCTAGGTAGCATAAGAACCAATCATTCGTACTTCAAAGAAGAAAAAACATTAGCCTAAATACAATGAAAAAAAATGTATCCTATTCATCAAATGACACATCTTTCTCTAAAGGAAATGAGATAGATGTCATCTCACTTCCTATGATTTTTCTATTTCTATGATATTACTATCCTATGAACCAAAAAAAGGCCTTAGTGGTTAAGCTTGGAAACTAAGGCTAGGTCTTCAAGACCCGTGTGACTTTGTCTCCATGCCTCTCCGTAGAACCTCCCCAAATATTTGACTACATCCATGCATGAAAACCTCATTGTTTCTTGTGCTTTCTACCAGGTTTGCCATTTATGGTTTGCCGCTTGTATCTAAATACTGGTTCAAGCAGAGCTATAGTAGCAGGATGGGACTAAATTCCGTCTTTGGCCCATGTGGCACCCAGGTACTAGACCACCATTTTCCCAACTCAATTGGCGCAAATAAAGCCTGCAAGGGGTCAAAAGATTGAGCGCGAGAACGGGAGAGAAATCTAGAGCAAAACTCCAACGATTGTTGGGTCAGACCGAGGAACCCTAGCAAGCGTGCTCTCTCTCTCTCTTTCTCTCTCTCTCTCACACACACACGCACAACTGCTGGACAGAGGAGCACACTGAACACATGATTTTTCGACAACATATGGCACGACGATAAACGCCTCGCCGCGAACGGCGTTTTCTTTCTTGAGCTCAAACTCGACTCTGCAACACACCGCCGCGCATCGATCACTGTATGGGGGAGGGTCTTTATACCCAGTGCAGACACACACACACGCACGGCAAAGCCACCCAAACGGCTTGATCCGTTTATATCTCTCCTAGCTACATCCACGCACACGTCCTCCTCCACTAGCACAACTAACCCACCTATGCAAACTAACTAGCTAACTACTTCCTACATGCATGCGGGTCAAGCACTTGGGCATCATCCATTTAACGGCCACACGCACACAACGCACACAACGGACACGGGGACGCCCACGCACACAAACGCACGCGCTACACACGCAGGTCACCACAACAAGGCGTGGTTTACTCCTAGCAACGATATATGATTAGGAGTTCAAAAAAGAACCTCATTGTGACATTACATTTCAAGTGAAACCCAGTTATAATTTCCTGTTCTAGATCATGGTCACTTGTTACTAGTTTTTCTCCTCATGAGTGAATTGGTGAGTTAATTTCTTTTATCGAGAGAGAAATGCTCGTAAGTTCGTCTGTAAATTGTACTGACTGCCAAACTGTTGATGAACTGTTATAATTTCGGTTCTTGACCGTCCCTTTGAAGAGAACACACCGCCGGTATGCCTACCTACCTCTTGTTCCTCTCGATGATCCTCAAGTAATAATTGGAGAATTGAGCATAATCGGTGATTAATTAGAGACTGAGTATTAACAATTACTAGTATATGTCAAGATGCGAATCTATATATATACAATGTATTGTCAACCACATCCACATGGGCCGGCTGGCTGCCTTGCTCAACCACCCTCTAGCTAAACTAGTAGTTAACAACATAGATGCGCCCTCTAACCAGTGACATTTTTTTCCAGTATACAAACAAATCGATAAGCTCAGGAGGCTAATTAACTAGACTAGCATCTGCAGCTGTCTGGTGGTTGATCCATCGAACATAACTAGCTATTAGGTAGCTAGGTCAACGAGCCCAACAAGCAATGGCTAATTAAGCTCTTCATATGTACTAATGAACTCTTAGAGGCTCATTTCATAGCACTCGCTACGAGTATTAGCTACCTAATCCATGGCGGCGGAGAGCGCGATCACGGTGGTGTACTCCAAGCTCGCCGCCCACGAGGCCGAGGAACTCCGCCGGATCGGTGATGACATGGCGCTGCTGCGTGACCGTCTCCAGTGGCTGCAGGCATTCCTCCGCGATGCAGACCGGAAACGTCGGGCTGGCATCCCTGTCGACGGGCTGAGCCTTGTCTACCTGCGCCAGACGCGCGACATCACCTTCGACACCGAGGACACCCTCAATGACTTGATCTTCCACTACCAGGTGCATCCGACCCCCTCCCCTGATTATTTTGGGCATGCATCAAATGATCAAAACAGGTTCATGCGTGCAAGATTTTGCTCTAGAACCCTTACAAAAAGAAAAGGAAAAATATCTAGCTCTAGAGCTTGGCTCATCCTGAACGATAAATATGTAAGAAATAATTCTGGATTTTTCTGTGCAACATAAATACTTAGAATGTTATAGCTTAATAAAGAAAATCTCATTTTATATATTTGTGTTTACCAAAAAAAAATCCAAAGTATTTTTTACGCACCACAAAGCTAATGTTTTGTTCTGTTGCAAAGTTTCAAGTTTATATACTAATTTGTTTGAAAAAATAATAAATGAAGTTCCTATGAGCTAGGTGAGATTAATTAGTAGGCTGGCAAAGGCATTGCTTCCCAATTGGACCACCAAGATAGAGGGATCAGGGATGCACCTGACCTGAACCAGGGTTTAGAAAGTGCACTCGTGATGTTGAGGAGATCATACGGCAGAAGGTCTTATTCTTATTCACCAAGAGACACAATAGTCTAAGCAAGAACGTCTTTGCTGTCTTCACTAGAGCCTGTCTCGGGGAGCCTGTTATTTCAAAAAAGAAAAAAAGTTTTAGTAATAACAAATAAATTTTGTAAAGACATATACATGTTCTTAAGTATATTTGAAGTTTCATAAATAATACCAACCTTTGCAGGCTACGCAAAGGGACACAAATCTCACACAAATACAGCACAAAATATCCCAATTTAATCTATGTATTGTCTTTTTTGTGTAAACCACATATGAACATATATGTTATTGAAATGTCAAATGTATATACTACAGATATATGTGTACGTTTATACTTTTTGAGGTGCAGAAAAGTATTTTCGATGGAAAAATAATGGGCTCCATGGAGCCGGACCACCAAAAGAACTTTCCAATCTAAGATGGACTTAAATAGCTATCCTCTGCTGTCGATTCCACTCGCCGCACTTTGAGGTTCTGCGTTGGTATCCCCTTTTCACTATGGGCCAAAAACCTGCCTCAGATTGGCCCATTTCAGCGGCAAGTTACCGCGCAAAACCCTTCTCGATGTCCTTCTGAGCGGTGTTTTTTGTTTTGCCTGCCTCGGCAATTTGTTCTTCTGCGATGGTGTTGTGTTGGTCGACCAATTCTAATGGTCACCAAAAATGTGGTATTATGGCGAAATATATTAAATAAAATTGGAGACCAAGTTTAAGAATATTATGCCATGAAGTGATGAGATTATCGTGCTATCTATGGATCTTGTCCTCTCCATCTAGACAACCTTGTTCCAATACAGAACTAACTTTGATTCAAGATTGACAGAAGACATCCACTACAATCATTAGTTCTTTTTAGTACAATGTCATAGAAATAGACTCACCTAAGGTACATAAACGGAGATTATTATTCATTGTGTGCGAATAATCAAGTAGATACATATATTTGTTCAAAAGTATTAACTATAAATGGCAACTAAAGTAGTATGTACCAATTGTAAGTATTTGTAACTATAATTATCT
Organism: Elymus sibiricus; assembly: GCA_039707655.1. Taxonomy (NCBI): domain Eukaryota; kingdom Viridiplantae; phylum Streptophyta; class Magnoliopsida; order Poales; family Poaceae; genus Elymus; species Elymus sibiricus. Next base: position 530,333,858 of record CM077675.1, read on the forward strand.
GTCAAATAGTTTCAGATGGCAAATTAAGTAAAAGTTTTGTTTATGAAGAATAATCTTAGCTATTTCTATACATACATACATGTAGCATCTAAAACATTAATTATTTGTTAATGTTTGTGAATGTATCAAATTTAAAGCTATCAAATTTCAAAAATAATTATTTAGTAAGTTCACTTACAATTAATGAGTTTATTTAGAAAGTTACATCATAACAAATATATTTAGCAACTATATTTAGCAAGAATAATCTTAGCAATGGAAACAGTAATTATCCAACCCTAGGTACTCATTCAACCATATGTAACCATTCAAATATATGCAAATATCCCAACCCGAGCTAGTATGACATTGACACAAAGGATAGTCGCACAAGATGTTATATCTACAAATGTATGTGGCTCAGGGGGCTAGCTCATGGCATTGGGTATCATTCTCTACTCCATCCAGCATTGATGACTACTCTGGTCGATTGAGACTCGGAGAAGTCATGCAGCCACCGAATGTGATGGTGGAATTATGAAGCCTAATATGTGCACGATACGGCGTCCACTTATCCTGCGATATGCACCACCACCTGAGAGTCGTAGGGTAGCCCAGTCCATGTGCATAGCCATTGGAGAAGAAGGTGAGATGATGCACAACGAGAGGAGAGGAAATGCACAACATGTCGTCAGGGTTGGAGGAGAGCAGACACACATGAAGTCACTATGGGTTAGGGTTTTCACATTCTCTTTCAATCCACCGCTAGGGCTTATATAATGCCCAGATAAGTTTCCAAGACAGGCCGAATAGTGGACCGTCTCAAATAGATGACCTATGCGATAGAAGACTTACTTGTGGCCCTCTTATGATTATTTCTGAGATGAGCCTCAGTTAATGTCTGCCTTGGACTACCTAACTTTATGAGGCAATGCTTTCTACACTTGGCCTTCACTGACAGAGACCCATGAACTCCTAGACCTTTTCACGGGCAACATTTCTGGACTGTCTCAAAATCCCTACCTGATATAGCACTTTGTGTAATAGTGGGTACATTGTTGCATTTCATGCTAACTTCTCACATACAATGAAGATATTTGGATCAAGATTGTGGCTCAATGCTTCTACCAAACCCAAGGTAGATTTGTTGGGCACCCCTGTGAAAGAGTTTATAGTATGTAGAAAATTTTCCTTAGTGAGAAACCAAGGTATCAATCTGATAAGCCAACTGCGCTCTTGCAACAACGGTTGTGTTCTGTAACACAATTGAAACTTCACTTTTGTCCCTGACAGAACTAACATTGGACTCAACCTTGCTAGTCTTGATAGTTGCACAAGGTAATTAGAAGATAATGTTGTAGATAATATATATTTTTATTTTCGAAATAAAAAATAACTGAAAATAAAAGTGTGCGTAAAAGTCGGTGAAAAGTGATTCTTATGCTAGAATCTGGACCGGGGTTCATAGGTTCACCAAGTGCATCTCTCCAATACATAAAAGTGTGGTAAGTAACATAGTAATGTGAAAAGTGCACAATGAAATATTTCATGCACATGCCAAATATATGGATGTGTTGATTCTACATAGGCAGTATGTTCGAATAATATCAGACAGAGATACCCTCTACATCTTATAGCTAGATAGCCCTGTCATAGATCAAGATCCATCTGCACCATGTGTAATTTCCGTGTAAATATAGGTAATTGTTTTAAGCTAGATGGCATACTGTTATTTATGGTATGTCCTCTAATAAACCTTTACCCTTCGTGGAAAAAATTCAAGGCATGCCTTTATCACTTTCTATCTGTGGTAGTTCACTTGCAATATTGAACCCAACTAATGCACATCTCTCCCACCACTGATTACCGATCCAAACTGGCCAGGATTGAAAACGAATGGAGATGAATTCTTTGGTAGAATACCGGATGAGGGTTGAAAACGAAGACCGCTCTAAAAAACGAAATTGCGGTGGCGAAAAAATGCATGATATATTGGGGTAGGGTTTTCCCGTGTACAATACCACTATCTACCAGAGCCACCAAGGGGGTGCCCACAGGGCCAAGGCGCCCTTGTAAGGTGGGCGTCCATGGCATGTGGGGCCTACCAGGGTTTGAGCCTTGGCGCCCCCAATCTACTTCCGACACAGAAATACCTCTCCTTCTTGCATTTTCTAGGACGTTTTATATGGCGATTTCCTAACATTCCAAAAAATGCAGAAAACATGAACCAGCTCTGGGCACTTGATTAAGATGTTAGTCCAACAAAACGATAAAAACATATGACCAAAGTGTGTATAATTGATAAAAAAAAGTAAAATTAATCATACAAAAAATATAGATACGTTCGAGATACGTACCACTCATACGTGTGCTAGAATATTAATAGATTTAGACATGAAGAACGACAAAGTCAATGGCTTACCCCACCTCTTTAAGAGATATACAGATAGCATGTTTCAATTTTTATACCATCTACTGGTCTAACATGATTTGTTAATCATGAATGCCTTTTTTTCCGTCATTATTAGCAGGTTGCTTTAAGAAGCCATGGTTACCAAAGCCAGACAACACCGATGAGATACTTTGTTGGCATCTTTTCTCGGATGGAAAAGCGACGCGAGTTGTCGAGTCAAATCAAAAGAATTAAAACGGCATTTGACCAGATATTGGATAATCAAAAGTACTGCAGGGGCGAGCATATATCATCGATGTCACAAAAAGGTTCCATCATGGCCATTGCATCGTGGTATGTTACACCGGTGGCACTTACATCTTCGACCATGGCCATTGAAGCGTGGTATGTGACCACTATGTTGAATCTATAATTTTATAGTAATCATTATTGGGTCTTATATAACCACTATTTGCTGTCACAGCTACCACCTGTTATTTTACAAGTGGAAGCCTATAAGACACTTTCATGCTAAGGTAGATGTACGAGATAAAAACGCTCCATCTACAAATGGAGCAATCTTACCTCAAACTATATAGATAGGTACATATGCATATATGATGCTCTAATATTGTTCCCTCAATGCTCCCGTGGATTTTACCTAACACATGCAAGTTGACATGGTCGGTACCAAAGTTTGTGATATAATTTCGTTCACCAAGTGTCATTTCACACATAGAAGAGTATGAGATTATGAGTACATGCTTGGCATCTAGGGTGCACACATATAACTTGTTACAGAAGCCATACCTCGGGAACAAACTAGTTAGCGACTAAAGTGCCAAAAAGGTAAGAGAAAAACAAAAGTCAATAAGAACACTAAAGATGCAGCGGTAATGCCTCTGACACCCATCAAGCCCCCATCAGCTCGCGGTTGTCCTGTCCCTAATGTGAAGGAGTGATTTATGAGACAATGTGCGTGTGCATATAGATAGTACAAGAGATTTAAGTTTCCGTTTACGAAAATGTGACAAAATTTCTAGAAAAGCCATACTGACCAACATAGAGCCAAGCCCCAACCAGGATTAGAGAACTCAACTTTTTATTTATTCTTAACAAACAATTACTAATATTGTTATTAATACACTATGAGTATATATGTTAGATACCACATGGAAAATTGCCCATCCTTCGTGATAAAAGATCCTGGTTAAATAATAAATATTTATTGGTGAGCAATATTTTGAGTTGCCGCCCCAATTCCTTTAAGTAGACTTAATGTCGTTAGTTAAATTAAAGGATGTGTTTAAGCTCTCTCGTGGACTTAAATATGGGTCTCTCATGCATATTAATTACATTGTCCTGAATGTTTTACATTGAGAATATTACATAATTTTTAAAGCACAAAAAATATAAGAATGTATAATAATTGTGTGTAAATATATGTGCTCAATGAACAGGCGGGATGAGCTGGAGAATGTTGTGGGCTTTGACAAGGACATGGAGATTCTTAAGCGGATGTTGGTCCACAAAGATGAGGATGGTCCCCACAAAATGTTCATATCCATTGTTGGGGAGAGTGGTACCGGAAAGAACACACTCGTAAAACTTATTTGTGATCAGGTATGTACAGAGATGGATATTTTAATAAGGTACAACATGATGCCTGGTTCCAGCACAAAAGATCTCCTCAAAGATGTGTACAAAATGGCATTGCGCCAGTCTGCATATCAGTGTCATGAGATGGAGGTGGAAGAAGGCACAGATAGTATAATTGAAAAGATCCATGGTTTGCTTAGTAAAAAGAGGTACTTATTGATCCTTGGTGGGATTTCCTCCAGAAACACTCTTAATTGTGTGAGGGCGAGCTTGCCCGACAGTGGGAATGGAAGTCATGTGATGCTCGTCTTGGACAGTGAAAATGAAGAAGTCGCTTGCATGCTAATACCATGAATAGAAATGGATCCAATGGAGTACACCTGATGAGCCCATTAGATCAAGCAAGAAGTGCACAACTATTTTTTTCGAAAGTGTTGAGAAAAGCACAGTATGAGTCATGGTTGTCAGCCCGTGAGAAGCGAAGAAACCGGAATGATGAGAGGTATGGTCGACATTATGAGTCACCGGGAATGATTGGGAATGAGCAGGAGGAGGAGTGTCGAGATAATGGTTTCCAGAGAAATGTTCATAGTGTGACGGGAGGACATCCCATGGGCATACTGCTTCTGGCTGGAATGTTTCGGTTCAAGGAGAAATCGATCCAGTGGGATGTAGTGATACAACAACTCATGTCTTCAAGGTACTCGCAGCAGTATCCGTATCAGCAGATGTCTAGCACAACAAGAAGGGCGATAGAGAGCATCTTCTGGACGAGCTTCGAGGATCTCCCCAATGATCTCAAGTCGTGCTTCTTATACTTCGCTGCCTACCCCCAGGACACATGGAAAGATGCCGATGAGATTGTTCATATGTGGGTAGCAGAAGGATTCATCAACAAGAGGCCATCACAACATGGGAAGTCTCTAGAGGAGGTGGGTCATGGATACCTAAAGGAACTTGTCTTGAGATGCCTTCTTCAGCTGGAGGAGAGGAAACTTGGCGGTGGCATTGGGGTAGTCAGAGTTCATAGAAGCCTTATGAGGTTCCTGCGGTCTGAGATTTCTGAGGTTGGCTTCATGGATATTATCCACAATGTTAAACATAATGTCCTTATGCCACCATCGGTGCGCCGCATCTCTATCCAAAGTGATTGCAGACCAATGTATACCACCAACCAAAAATTCCCCAAGTTGCATTCCTTCATATGTCATGTCGATGAAAAGAAGCATGAAGAAGTTGAAGCTCACCAGATGAGGACAAAGAAGAAGAGTGATCATAATGATATCAAGTTTCTGTGTTGGTCAAAGTTCCTTCATGTAGTCTCCTTGAAGGGGTTGAGGCTCGAGGCACTACCGGATGAGCTTGGTGACATGATCCAGCTGCGATACCTATGTGTCGACTGCCCCGACCTGCACATTCTCCCATCCAGCATTGCCAGGCTACTCAACTTGCAGACACTCGACATAAGCAATACCCAGGTAGAGGAAATTCACCGGGATTTTTGGAAGATCAAGACTCTTCGTCATGTGCTCGCAAAAACACTGGCACTTCCTGCAATGTCAATGCCACTTGGTGTGGAAGAACAAGAAGAAGGTGATGAGGTTGGTAGTGAGCTACAGACGCTCCATGGCGTAAAGCCCACCTCCTCGGGTTTGGGGGAGTGGACCATGTTGGACAACAAGATCACAAGAAACCTACGATCATTTGAGATGCATGGTTTCCAGTATGCGGAACATGGAGGACCTATGTTCGAAGCTGCTCTCGAGAACATGTATCTCCTTGGCCACCTGAATCTACAAGGTGATGAGATTCCTTCATGCGTCTTCACCAACCCAGGCCTTCAGAGTCTCGAGACCATGGAGCTACATGGAAACGTGAGGTGGGATGACATCGTTCCGGTGGTGCATCTTCTTCGCAAGGTCCGTCCAAACCTCGTGCAACTCAAAATGCGAGATATCAAGGAGGTACCTGAAATCATCAAGAAACAACTAGGAACAATACTAATCAGAGGTGATTAGAACATGCATGTTTCCTCTGCCTTCTCGATGCTCATGCAAATTATGTTTTCCTACTTATGGTTTAATTTGTGTGCTTTCTTGAATTCATCAAGGGAAACAAGACTCGTGTGAGTCGCACCACGAAAAAACAAAGCTCCATGTGGCGTGATTTGGATTGTTTTCCTTTTTTTCTCTTCCAAGTGTTCTTCGGTTAAAAAATATGCATTTAATCTGTTTGTTGTTATGACTTTTTGTTTTGAACTGAATGTATCCATTAAGCATGTGTTGTTGTACATGAACCGTTTGTGTATGTGAAATACAAAACGAGAAAATGAGTGCATTTGCATTCAGATGCCTTCTTGGGTAAGGTCCCTTGATTATTTCATATGAGAATTTGGTACGCGAAGACAACATTTCCTCTGCTACATGCTTTTGAGTGTATGTTCATGTGTTTCTTATAGAAAAACTAAAGTAACCTAGTCTACTTAAACAAACATATGGAGCGGATGCATGAGTTTTTTGTTATATGATGTGATCCATACAAATTCTTTCATAAGCAATGCATGTGTATTGTGTTACGTAGTACTCACTACGGATGTACTGTTATGTGTTAGTTTCTTGAGCCGTGATCACCAAAGCATTTATTGGTATTCTATGCATACACCAAATTCTTCATGATGCATACAGATGGTTCACTATAAACCCGATGCATACAAACATCAACTCCTCAAGTATCATACTAGCATGCACATAGGTTCCAAAAATGCACATGCAACATTTGTTTTCATGTCTTACTAATGCAGTCAAGAGCAATGTTAGGCCCTTAAGTTCAAAATCTGGAAAGGTAGTTTTGAGCAACTAACTTCCTACTAAGTTGCAAACCTTGCAAACAAGACGCCACCTTCATAGCAAAACGTTTTACACCTCAAGTTCAACAAATAGCATATGTCTGTATTGACCCTCAAGTGACTCGGAATCCAAGATGCTTATGTAGGCTACGATTTCAGTAGTAGCTTGAAGATTATCTAGGACATTTGTGCCGAGTTTTGGCTATACTCTCATGTAAATGTTATTTTTATCCATGTCCTTAGGAATCTCTGACAATGCCATGTCATCGTCGGCTAGCTCTGGCAACATCATCGAAATACTACATGAAGGGGTAAATAGGAGAGAGATGACTCAATGTTGGTAAAACTTCATACTATCAAAGAAAAAGGTTGAGAGAAGAATAAGAATACAAAAATATTATTTTGAACTAGTGTACATATATCTACAAGCAAGTGGAATAGATATAGGTAGTAATGTTGGTCGATGATATGGATGACTATACATACACTAGTAGAAAACAAGGCACTAGTCCCGGTTCCAGAGGGCCTTTAGTCCCGGTTCTGGAACCGGGACAAAACGATCGGGACTAATGCCCAAAACCTTTAGTCCCGGTTTGCTTACGAACCGGGACCAAAGGGGCTCCACGTGGCCGCTGCGGGGCGCCCAGGCAGGAGAACCTTTAGTCCCGGTTGGTAACACCAACCGGGACCAAAAGGCAGCCATGCGTCAGTAGCTCGCAGGCGCTGGGGGTTTTGTTTTTTTAAGGGGGGGGGGGGTTAGGGGTTTTGGAGGGTTAATTTAGGGGTTTCATATTGTGTTAGCTAGCTAATAGAGAGAAGTGACCTCTCTTTCTCCGTGCTTGGTCGACACTAGCTACTATACATATAGAGAGAACTCAACGCTAGCTAGTAAGCAAATGAAGGAAACCATTAATTACACAAGATCGTCATGAACATATATAGAGAGAAGTAACATCTCTTTCTCCGTCCTTGGTCAAACAACAAGTTTTCGTATATCTATCCGACGCTACTACATATGTACAATATAACATCCCTTACAACCATTGCAATTTCACATGGTATTCTCTGTGTTCAGGTATGACGTGGTCAAGAAAGAATCCCGCCAATTCCTCTTGAATTGCTCGTATGCGATCATGTGGTAGGAGTTCATCCCGCATCTGCCAGATCTAATTTAAAGAAGGGGGTCAATACATATATATGAATGAAACTCAACACAATTGATGGTAATATATAAAATAAAATTGTGAATATTATTTACGTACTTCAAATTGTTTCTCAGAGAAGCCCCGCTCAGAGGTATAGTGGCGAATGAACTCGCATACGTAATATCCACATAAATGAGTCTCGGGTGCCTGGTACAAGCACTTTACGAGAATAGAGTTCAATCAAACTTATAAGCAAGCATGATAATGGTATTGATGAAACTAGAATCAATGAAAGATGCGCGGAACTAGCTAGTACTACTTACTTTGGGGTGTGTAAATCGCAGCTCCTTCAGACCCGGAACCATAGTGGTGAACTTTTTCCAAACCCTGGCAGGCAAAGAAAATGATTACTTGATATCAGAAAATGAACGAAAGTTGCCGATATGGTCCCGGTATTTATTGAACTTACTTCTGGAGCATTGCAGTCATGTCCGCATAATACTTGGGATCTTTACGGAGCGAGTCTAAGACAGTTACTAATGCCCCGTCAAGGTTAATGGATAGCAGAATATAGTGGAAGCTGCGCACGCATAACTCATCAATTACATTACTTAACCTCGAGTAAGTGAAACCGAATATGCACAAGACAGTAACACTCACTTGAAGTTGTAAGGAAAGAGTATTTCCCTTTTGTTTTGATGTCTAAGGAACGCTTCTAGCAAGTTGTCCTCGGTATCTTTGGCCTCGTTTTGTACCGACGTACCATTCATTTACGGTATTTGGGCTAATGAACCCAATGTCATAGATTTGTGCTTTTTTGCATTCGACCATCTTCAATCTGCATAATATAGTGAGGATAATTATATATACATGCAATGAACGAGCTGAGCTAGAGACTTAATTATAGAAGTAATACTTACAGACAGTAGCAAGTCATGAGTTGTTTGTCGAGGGCCTCTTGATTGTATAACTGAAATAACTCCACAAATTCAACAGGCAGCAGGTCGACTCCAGGGAAGTCGTGCTCTTTTTTAATTCTGATCATCAAACTATCGGTCCCAGACTTCCTGCAGGTTTCCATGTACCACTCATGCAATTTTTGCATCATCGTTGTTAGATGAGGATGATCAGGTTTGACGAGAGGCTTCCCGTGCTCATATCTAAAGACGTCTACTACCTCAGCCGTTTCAAACTATACATCATCGGGCAGGTAATCATCAAGAGTGGTACCGGGCAGTAGCACCGGATGATTAGCGATATCGCTAGACACCTTGAGCGGGGGGCACGATTGCTTCTCCTGTTCGCCGAGCTGGGGAATTGTTTTCCCACTTCTTCATTTTTTGTCTCTTGCGGCACTGGAAGTACTTCCCGACCGTTGCGCTTCAGCATGTGTCTTAGTAATTATGCGGTCATAGTTGGATAGCCGAGTCCGTGGTGGTCGCTTCAGGGCATGCAGAGTGCGCTTCGCTTTCACCGGATCTACCGTTTCCTTCGGAGGTGGATCTTTCCGTGCAAAATGGGCCTTCACTTCGGCTGCACTGATTTCAGCGTTTTCCTCTTCGGTCCTGTCATATGGTAACTTCGGAAGAGGCTTGAGGCTTGGACCAAATTTGTATTTCTTCCTGCCTATTGTACTGCTAGCCGCCGGAGCGGTGGCGGCAACTCTCTTCCGCCGTTGCTGACGTGCCGGAGGAGGAGGAGGAGGCGGCGGAGTGCCCTGACGCGCCGGAGGAGGCGAAGGAGGAGGCGGAGTGCCCTGACGCGCCGGAGGAGAAGGAGGAGGTGGAGTGCCCTGACGCGCTGGAGGAGGAGGAGGAGGCGGAGTGCCCTGACGCGCCGGAGGAGGCTGAGTCTGCTAAAGCGTCCAGTTTGGAAGCTTGATGTACTCTTTTCTCCATAGACAGGTACTCCTCAAAGCATTTTCCAGAAGAATAATATCCTCTTCACCTGTAGGGTTGTCAAGCTCCAGCCCCTCAAATCCATCCATTATTTCATCCACCGTCACAACAACATAGCCATGTGGAATCGGACGGCAATGGAAAGTTCCCTTAGCTCGAGGAGGTACAACAGAGCCGACCGCCGCCTTGAAGGTCAGGTTCTGGCATTTCTTCATTAGCTCGCAATGTTCAGCCGCCGTGATACTATCCACGGGGTAGCGAGGAGCCGTGAAATCAGGCTGAATGAGCTCCGTGGAAGCCATGCTGCTTCTCCGCTGAGATGGTGGGGTAGCGTCGAAGGAAGGATCTTCGTGCCGCTCAGATGGTTGGCCGGTAGCTCACTGGCTCTCAAGTTCCTCTAGTTTTGCTAATCTTGCACTGAGCTTCTGCATTTCGCTTGCTTCATGTTTCCTTTTTCTCTCTCGGCTTCTATGACCACCGCTGTCGGGAAACCCATGCTTCCACAGAACGGAGCCTGGTGTGCCTCGTGTTCGTCCAGGGTGTTCAGGATTCCCGAGGGCCTCTGTCAGCTCGTCCTTCTCTCTGTCGGGAATGAACGTCCCTTCCTGCGCTGCCTTGATTGCTGCCTGAAGCTTCTGGAAGGGTATTGCAAGTTGCTCGTCAGTACAAACACACTCCCCTGTTTCTGGGTCCAAAGTTCCCCCAACCCCGAAGAACCAAGTCCTTGAACGATCTGGCCAGTGCAATGTCGCTGGTTGGACATTCTTAGCAAGCAGGTCTTGCTCAGCTTTGTCCCACAACTGCCGGGCTTTGTAGTAACCACCTGACCCCGTGTGATGGTGATACTTCTTCTTTGCAGCAGTTTTCTTGTTTGTCAGTGACCATTTCTTACCCTTCTCAGATTTCTTGTAGGCCACAAATTCGGGCCATTGATCTCTTATCTTCTCGTATCGACCGATGAATTTCGGAGTCTCCTCTTTCTTGACAAACTTTGTGTTCAACTCTTTCTTCCAGTTTCTGAATAGTTCTGCCATCTTCTTAAGAGCAAACGCCTTGACCTTTCGCTCTATAACTGGGTTATTCGGATCCTCCTCCCGCGGTAAGCTGAAATTTGTCATCAGCTCGGTTCAAAGATCGTCTTTCAGTCTATCATGGACATAAGAAACTTCAGGGTCCTTATTATTCTTATTCCATTGCTGGGTGTTGATCGAGACATAGTCCCTAACAACAACTCCACACTGATGTACAAATGCGTCCTTGGTCCGCTTGGGAGCAATCGGTTGGCCATCTTTCGCGACTTCTGTGATCGTGAACCTGTCATCCGGGCACAACCTTTTCTTCGGGCCTCATCTCCTTACCTCGTCGGACTTTGAAACAGTTGAGGCTCCCTCCTCCGTTCGGTCACCGGAGCCGTGATCATGATCTCCTTCCTCAGCCATTCGGTCACCGGAGCCGTCATGATCTCCTTCCTCCTCCATTGTTGGATCACCGGAGCCGTCATCCTCTCCTTCTTGACAATCGATGTCGTTGAGATACGACAAGGGATCACCTCCGGCGAGGATTATATCCCCCAACAACTGTTCTTTTTCTAAGTCTCTGTGATCCATAGTTTCTGCAAATATTATACAACATGGCAATATACAAACATGAGATATGCAAATCAATACAAGGCAATGCAACAATACGATCATATAATATCACTAATACATCATCGAATAGTATCGCTAATACATCATCGAATATTATCATTAATACGTCTCGCGGCGCAGGCGGTGGACACCCAAAGAGAAGGAACTATGATATGACCATAGCTCGGGTGAGATCCCTGAAGAACCTGCCAATTAATTTAACGTTCACATAACCTCACTAAACCTACCCTAATAATATGTTTATTTTTCTTAGTTTATCATTTATTTTACCATTTTCCTTGATCACTTTAGTGGCTATTTTTTAGAATAAATTATAAATTGTAAGTTTAACACTGTACACAACTCAATACCGGTGACATCATCTCCTTTGTGCTCCCTTTGTTTTTATTTACTTCACATATTAGCTTTGACTGAAGTCAAACTTTATAAAGTTTGACCAAGTTTGTAGAAAATAATATTAACATTTACAGTAACAAATTTAGATGATGTGAAAATATATGCAATGATGAATCCAATGGTATAGATTTGGTGGTGTATATGTTAATATATTTTTCTACAAGCTTGTTGACAATATATAAAATTTAACTTTAGAAAAAACTAATATGTGAAGTAAATAAAAACGGAGGGAGTACTCCTTTGTGTCCATGCCAACAGTGGCGGAGGCAGCAATGGCAAGCTTTGGCCTCCGCCACACCATAAAATTTTGCACCTTCATATTAATTATATGCACTTTGGTGTCTAAGGAAACTTCATGATCTGTATTTTTGTGCGTTGGCTGCCTACATCAGCCATACCTGGAAAAATACTCTGCCTTCGCCACTGCATGCCAACTGTGATTTGGGTGATGCAGTGGGACTGCTATTAGTATTCGGATTATCATGGTTCAGACAAGGTTGATTATGACTAAGATGACAATTTGCAATTAAGTGATACCGTGGTACTGATTGTATGACTACACATAATTTTGGAATTCTGCAAAAGTCCTACATTTTACCTACATTGCCAAGATTGCTTCCATTATAAACTACATCCATGAACAGGAGATCGTTAGGCATATCATACAAAATTTCGGTCTAGTCAAACTAAACATTTCATCTTGTATTTTCCAGTTGCCACGTTTTGAGGTACTAGCTAGCTGATCTTCCTAGGAGACTTGTGTGCAGCCGTCCAAGGAAGTGTTACAAACATTGTCCGTGATCGGCCGGCTACTGAATATTCACGTGGATTATCTAAGCTTACATCTGATATACTGGACCGAAACTTCTGATATCTAAATCTGTGAGCTAACAACCTCTAATCATTTTCTCAACACTAATAGATGCAATGTGCATGATGTATAATTTTGTATGCAATGTTACATGGAAATTCTTTACTAATCTGCTTCATCTGAAAATGTCCAACAAAGCACACCAGTAAGACATGGACCCTGTGTTTGGTTTCTTATCTGCTGAAACATCATTTCGTTACATTTTTTTCCATAGCAGCGTCCAGGCACACTCTTCGAACCAAAAAGTTTTTGCAGGTACTATACTAATGGAAAATAAGTTCAAACGAGTTAAGTTTTGGTCTTATCTTGGGAACTTATGTGTGTGTTGTCAAGGAAGGTGCGTAGATAAAGCAAAAAAAATCATGCAGTTGTTTTACTTGTACGGCCTTGGGTTGATTTACGCTAAAATATATTAGACACTGAGAGATATACAAGTGGAACCATATCTTTATCCTTATAGTAAGATAAATCAAGTTTATTTCTACGTTTCTTCCTAAAGTTACTTTTGTTAATAGATTGGTGGGATCTGACCCAAATCTTTTTGTGGACTAGAGTGCTTCCATGTCACTTTAACTTTTGAACCTAATAGGAAAATTTGTGTCGATTGCAAAAAAAGTACAACAACATTTCCCTTCCATCGCCCGGATAATTGCTTCCAGTATATGTGTATGCTTCCATCAACTTAAAACTCACTGTGAAGATTACATACATTAATTTTGAATGAGATGGAGTTTTGTCTCCGCAAAAATGTGCACCTGTTTTCATTTACCATGTGCATTGTTTTCCATGAAATAAAACAAGATGACCGAATCATACATAAGCCATATGGGCGGTGCACACCACAGCCACTACCCCGTACAAATTTATCTCATCTCCTTGCAAAGGCTTTCCACATCTCCTCCTTTCGAGCCAGCCACACCTCCCTCCAAGTTGTATCAGAATGTGGGCACCCACGGTGAACTCAACATGGCCACTACTCTCCGCATCGCTCGATCGCTTGATCGGATCTATAACTTCATCAACTCGCTGTGATAAGCATGTTCATCATCATTGCCATGTGCCCTGATTCCAACCACCACGTACCCAACACACAAATGTATCTTGTCATGTTGTTCGAACCACCTTGTTGATGGGAGTGGACCGGTTGTGTGTGTGTGTGTGTGTGTGTGTGTGTGTGTGTGTGTGTGTGTGTGTGTGTGTGTGTGAATGTGTGTGTGTGTGTGTGTGAGAGAGAGAGAGAGAGAGAGAGAGAGAGAGAGAGAATCTAGCAAAGATGGTTAGGTACCTTGTGGTGGAACCATCCAACTATGGTTCAAGTTCCAGACTTATCACGGGTGCTCGCATTTTCTTGTATTTATTCCAAGTTTTCTAGTGATATTCACACAGTGGGAGTGATATTCCCTTCGACTATGAGGCGATTGTGATTGTGATGAGTCCATTAATCTCAAGGTTGACTGGGTCAGTCTCTCAAAGGTGCTCATAATGGTAAGGTGTACATGCATTCATAGAGGTTATTGTTAGTGTGTGTATTGTTTGTGTGTACGTGTGTGAGAGAGAGAAAGACACAGTGTGTGTGTGTGAGAGAGAGAGAGAGAGAGAGAGCGCGCAGGATGATATTAGAGCGAAAGCCCTAGGTATTACCCTTTGGTTATATCTCGCAATGGCGGTGTTCTCTACGTCGTAACCTTCATGAAGGCATTGCTCGGAGTTTTCTCGGACTTGATCTTCAAGGTGAAAACCCACGATCTGACTTTCGATGGTCGGATCGGGCGACGGCGGCAATTGCACGTCGTTCTCTTCCTGAAGACGTCACTTTTGAAGAACCTTCTTCGTAGTCCTTGTGATGTCAAGAGATGATCGGTGCCGATGGTCACTGCCGTATGTCGTCAATCGTTGTTTTCATTGCTTTCTTTTTTTTTTCTTCGCCTAGGCATAGCTTCGGTCTTGAATGACTTTGCTATTTGCCGACGTGATACTTTGTGTGTGTGCGTTAGTGTTGGCCGTGTGCATCCTAGTTATGCAGAGGCCGGGTGTATACTCACTATAATTGTATCGCTTGATGCTTGATTTTGAGTCAATAAAAAACACCCTTTGTCGAAAAAAAAAGGACTGTTGGCATGTTTCCCTTAACCAGGGACTGTTGCACTAGCTAGCTGACCAGCTCTCTCCATAAGGAAAGCAGTCAATTGCCGGGATGAGCTATCTCCTTATTGATGCCCATTCACGCCATTTCTTCAATGAACAATTGGATGCAACAGAAATGTCATCGGCTCTGATAATGTAGAAGTAGTTGATACTATGAAGAACGATAACCAAGCCACCGGATCGTGGCAGCAAGAACTCCACAAGCGTTGTTCCTTGGAACGGAATTTTGCAAGAGTGAACGTTGTTCATAGACTGGGCTATCTCACAAAATATCGAAACACTAGTGTTTGGCTAGATCGTCCTCCCCCTCTTACGGTGAATGATGTGACGTTGTTATCGCATGAATAAAGAGGTACTTCAAAGTTCAAGAAAAAAATCTTCAATAAATCGCATGCACGCCAGCTATTTGACGAAGGGAACGTGAGCGGAATGGGGCAACAACAAGTGGATCGCCGTCTACACCTCAAGGGTCCACACACGTGGTGATATAGCGCTTGCAGCGAAACGACCACGCGTTTGCAGCCACAAGTAAACAAAAACGATTAATGATGCACACTATACATGGTACCCACTTGCCTGACACTCATGGCCACGCATGCACATGAATGTAATGCAACACGTGAAGCTCAGGCCACCACCCGCGACTGGTCCTGACTAATTAACCACGTACATACACTGGTTGATGTGTGTTCTTCTGTCATCACCAAGATTGCAAAAGAACTGTTATAAAATAGGTTGGCTTTTTTCCACAACTGTCATGCCGACTACTTAATTTTACACGTGTCTAAAATTATGTTCTGGTTAAGATAGAGACACAACTTATGCCAAGAGATTGCCTTTTGGTTACAAAAGACACATAACTCCATTTTGCTTCTCTTCTAACTCAGCAATAATTCACCGGGCATAGCTGATTAAGACAACATTGACAAAACCTCATTGCACCCTTTTTTTTATGAAGTGCTTTTTATTAACTCATAATGTAGAATCAAGCAGGTACAACGCAAAACGAGTATACACATGGCCTCTGCACAATTATATGCACACAGTCAACACGAACATATGCAAAATATAATAGGACATGCTGGCAAGTAAAGTCTAATGTGGTCGAATAACTATGCCTATGTCAAGGAGGGTGGATGTCCTCTATCTGTAGCTATGCATCTATCCATGTGGGGTAACCCCCCCCCCCCCCCCCCCCCTCCCGCTCCAACCACGTACACATCTTGTGAACAACGGTCGGTACAACATTTGATGTAGCGTAGACCATGTGCGAAGCCAAGCGTACATCGGTACATAACATGCAAGGGAGATGAAATTTTAGTATTGAAACCCATATCATTTCTACATACCCAAGCGACCGGACACTCCCAGCCTTATTAGCATACTTAACTTGTTAGGTATGTTGTTGAACCAGCGCCTATATATATTGGCAACACTCCTTGGCAGATACAAAATGGACGTTATTTGAATGATTGACCATGTAGAATGCGCAAGATTGCACTAGAAGAATAGATGTTTGATTGTCTCGTCATAATCACAAAAGTAACACTTTTTACTTCCCTACCAGTTATAATGTGGGAGGTTGTCCTTTGTCAGCACCAGTGGCGGATGCAAGATTTGAAGTTACCCGGGGCGGACTTTTAAAGTAAACAAAAAAAAAAACGATCAAAACAATAAATTTAGCAAGTAGAATGCATTCAGATAACACAATCAACACAAATAATTGTTCAAAGTAGTTTCAATCTCAAGAACTAGGTGAAAGCATTAAACACAACAAAAACAATTATAAAGTCTAACTTGTACTCCCGCTGGTTGAATATTTCATTCCTTATCCCAAAATGTCCAATCTTCAAGTCCACTAGGTACCTAAAACATGCACACACAAACATATTAATATAAATCTTAGCATACTATGACACTTGTTCTAACAAAGATAAGAAAAGAAGATTGGGGGAGAACAGAAGAACCTGTTGCTTGTTTCCTCCATTGGCTGCTCGCTTGTAGTTTTGACCGCAGCGCGTGACTATGGTAGTGGCAATATTGCCGCCCATTCATACAATGCCTTCAGCGGAACAGATGAACTCCCTTCTCCATTGAGCACCATCGATCGGGCTTGGGCAGCGCCACGGTGAGGCAGCGAGCCAGCGGTGCAGGACGTGATGGCCTAATGCTCAGACTTGTTTCCTCGAATCCTCAATCGATCATGATTGGAAGTTAGAGAAATTGGGAATGCCATGGCTCGAACGTTACATAACAATGGGCTCCTGCTTAATTGGGCCTTTACTACCAACTAGAGTTGGCCCATCTCAAAAGCAAATCGTTATTTCTCTTCCTCCCGGGCTAAACCTACGACCGGACATAGAGGTTACAGAGAGCTCGTCTCATCTTCCATGGCAGCCACTGGGCAAAGTAGCAAGGGAGGTACCCTAGTTTCCACAAAATTACCCGGGGCGGCCGCCCCTGGTCAGCACAACCCCATGACGTAGGTACCACATGAAAAATCTTAACTTATCATCATATCTTCGACTTCCAAATTTTATTATTGTTGTCCACTGGAATCTCTGAGTGCTAAAGCGCTCAATACATAGAGTCGATAGTCAAGGACCCATTTTGAGTTGGGATAATTAATGTTATGCACCTAGTTGGGTCACACTCGGCAGTTTTACCACTAGTTTCCGAAAACACCCAGTTATGCCAAAACCTTATGCTTTTGCCCTTTGACCATTTGACTGTCACTTTGAAAACTTCGCCATTGATTCATACTAACTCAGAAAAATGCAAATAAGGTATCAAAATGTTCAGAAAAACACCACCTATATGTGCATGTCATTGCATTCATTACAAAGGTGTGGGAAAGTCCCCATCTCGGTATGAACTCATATGATCTCGGGATGAACAGTAAAAACTAAAAAAAACTAAAAAACCTATAATTTTTGGTGGCAAACCTTGGAATGGAAAGGTTTTAAACTTAGTAGAACTAAAACTGAATATATGGGGTGCGGTCTC
Source organism: Elymus sibiricus (assembly GCA_039707655.1). Lineage (NCBI taxonomy): Eukaryota > Viridiplantae > Streptophyta > Magnoliopsida > Poales > Poaceae > Elymus > Elymus sibiricus. The sequence continues at coordinate 530,351,783 of CM077675.1, forward strand.
GGTACTACTAGGAACGAGGAGGAGGAGGTTAGCCTTGATGGGCAGGTGGTGTCTCAGAAGGACACCATTCAATATTTGAGGCCAATGTTGCAGAAGATGGGGATATCGATGAAAATGGGAACCATCAAATCAAAGCCGGATCGATGAAGTGACGTTGAGTTCCTGGCATTTTGATAAGAGAAGCTATCAAGGTAACGACGGATCCATGACCGGGTGCATCCATGGCAGTCCATCTGTGGCGGTCTTCCGAGAGGAAGAGTACCGCCACACCTATTACTCTTGGAGTTTGAGCTTTACTAAGCGGCAGGAATCCATCTGGAGTGTTCAACCATTGTGGATTCACATGAAAGTTCGTGAAGACCATAGATGACCTCAAGATCCAATTAGGCCTCCATTGGTACAGAAAATTTATAGGCATTCAAAAGTATATGGATTTTGTAGGAACAAAATTCTTTGGAGCCCTTTGGTTTGTATGAATGGATTCATATTTCTATGTAGCATAAGAACCAATCCTTCGTACTTCAAAGAAGAAAAAACATTAGCCTAAATACAATGAAAAAAAAGTATCCTATTCATCAAATGACACATCTTTCTTTAAAGGAAATGAGATAGATGTCATCTCACTTCCTATGATTTTTCTATTTCTATGATATTACTATCCTATGAACCAAAAAAAGGCCTTAGTGGTTAAGCTTGGAAACTAAGGCTAGGTCTTCAAGACCCGTGTGACTTTGTCTCCAAGCCTCTCCGTAGAAGAACCTCCCCAAATATTTGACTACATCCATGCATGAAAACCTCATTGTTTCTTGTGCTCCCCTATTTGCTATTTCTACCAGGTTTGCCATTTATGGTTTGCCGCTTGTATCTAAATACTGGTTCAAGCAGAGCTATAGTAGCAGGATGGGACTAAATTCCGTCTTTGGCCCATGTGGCACCCAGGTACTAGACCACCATTTTCCCAACTCAATTGGCGCAAATAAAGCCTGCAAGGGGTCAAAAGATTGAGCGCGAGAACGGGAGAGAAATCTAGAGCAAAACTTCAAACGATTGTTGGGACAGACCGAGGAACCCTAGCTAGTGCTCTCTCTCTCTCTCTCTCTCTCTCTCTCTCTCTCTCTCTCTCCCTCTCCCTCTCTCTCTCTCTCTCTCACACACACACACACACACACACCTGCCGGACAGAGGAAGAAGGAGCACACTGGACACATGATTTTTCGACAACATATGGCACGACGACAAACGCCTCCCCGCTAACGGTGTTTTCTTTCTTGAGCTCAAACTCGATGCAGCAACACACCGCCGCGCATCGATCACTATATGGGGGAGGGTCTTTATACCCGGCACACACACACACACACACACACACACACGGCAAAGCCACCCAAACGGCTTGATCCGTTTATATCTCTCCTAGCTACATCCAGGCACACGTCCTCCTCTACTAGCACAACTAACCCACCTATGCAAACTAACTATCTAACTACTTCCTATACATGCATGCGGGTCAAGCACTTGGGCATCATCCACTTAATGGCCACACACGCACACAACGCACACCACGGACACGGGTACGCCCACACACACGAACGAACGCGTCACACACTCCGGTCACCACAACGAGGCATGGTTTACTCCTAACAACGATATATATGATTAGGAGTTCGAAAAAGGACCTCATTGTGACATTACATTTCAAGTAACTGGTTAGTAGTTTTTCTCCTCATGAGTGAATAAGTGAGTTAATTTCTTTTATCGAGGGAGAAATGCTCATAAGTTCATCTTCTAAATTGTAATGCCTGCCAAATTGTTGATGAACTGTTATAATTTTGGTTCTTGACCGTACGTTTGAAGGGAACACACCGCCGGTATGCCTACCTACCTCTTGTTCCTCTCGATGATCCTCAAGTAATAATTGGAGAATTGAGCGTAATTGGTGATTAATTAGAGACTGAGTATTAACAATTACTAGTATATGTCAAGATGCGAATCTATATATATACAATGTAATGTCAACCACATCCACATGGGCCGGCCGGCTGCCTTGCTCAACCACCCTCTAGCTAAACTAGTACTAACAACATAGATGCGCCCTCTAACCAGTGACATTTTTTTCCAGTATACAAACAAATCGATAAGCTCAGGAGGCTAATTAACTAGAGCATCTGCAGCTGTCTGGTGGTTGATCCATCGAACATAACTAGCTATTAGATAGCTAGGTCAACGAGCCCAACAAGCAATGGCTAATTAAGCTCTTCATATGTACTAATGAACTCTTAGAGGCTCATTTCATAGCACTCGCTACGAGTATTAGCTAGCTAATCCATGGCGGCGGAGAGCGCGATCACGGTGGTGCACTCCAAGCTCGCCGCCCACGAGGCCGAGGAACTCCGCCGGATCGGTGATGACATGGCGCTGCTGCGTGACCGTCTCCAGTGGCTGCAGGCATTCCTCCGCGATGCAGACCGGAAACGTCGGGCTGGCATCCCTGTCGACGGGCTGAGCCTTGTCTACCTGCGCCAGACGCGCGACATCACCTTCGACGCCGAGGACACCCTCAATGACTTGATCTTCCACTACCAGGTGCATCCGATCCCCTCCCCTGATTATTTTGGGCATGCATCAAATGATCAAAACAGGTTCATGCGTGCAAGATTTTGCTCTAGAACCCTTAAAAAAAGAAAAGGAAAAAATATCTAGCTCTAGAGCTTGGCTCATCCTGAACGATAAATATGTAAGAAATAATTCTGGATTTTTCTGTGCAACATAAATACTTAGAATGTTATAGCTTAATAAAGAAAATCTCATTTTATATATTTGTGTTTACCAAAAAAAATCCAAAGTGTTTTTTACGCACCACAAACCTAATGTTTTGTTCTGTTGCAAAGTTTCAAATTTATATACTAATTTGTTTGAAAAAATAATAAATGAAGTGCCTATGAGCTAGGTGAGATTAATTAGTAGGCTGGCAAAGGCATTGCTTCCCAATTGGACCACCAAGATAGAGGGATCAGGGATGCACCTGACCTGAACCAGGGTTTAGAAAGTCCACTCGTGATGTTGAGGAGAACATACGGCAGAAGGTCTTATTCTTATTCACCAAGAGACACAATAGTCTAAGCAAGAACGTCTTTGCTGTCTTCACTAGAGCCTGTCTCGGGGAGCCTGTTATTTCAAAAAAGAAAAAAAGGTTTAGTAATAACAAATAAATTTTGTAAAGACATATACATGTTCTTAAGTATATTTGAAGTTTCATAAATAATACCAACCTTTGCAGGCTACGCAAAGGGACACAAATCTCACCCAAATACAGCACAAAATATCCCAATTTAATCTATGAGTTGTCTTTTTTTGTGTAAACCACATATGAACATATATGTTATTGAAATGTCAAATGTATATACTACAGATATATGTGTACGTTTATACTTTTTGAGGTGCAGAAAAGTATTTTCGACGGAAAAATAATGGGCTCCATGGAGCCGGACCACCAAAGGAATTTTGTCTCTGACCCCGTGTGATGGTGATACTGCTTCTTTGCAGCATTGATCTTGTTTGTCTCTGACATTTTCTTACTCTTGTCCGATGTCTTGTAGGCCACAAATGCGGGCCAGTGATCTCTTATCTTCTCATATCGGCCCCTGAATTCTGGAGTCTCCCCTTTGTCGACAAACTTTGATTTCAACTCCTTCTTCCACCTCCTGAATAGATCTGCCATCTTCTTAAGAGCACACGCCTTGACCAGTGGCTCTATAACTGGCTTGTTCGGATCCTCCTCTGGCGGTAGGGTGAAATTTGCCTTCAGCGCGGTCCAAAGATCATCTTTCTGTCTATCGGTGACATAATCACCTTCAGGGGCGCCGTCCTTAGGCTTATTCCATTGCTTGATGCTGATCGGGATGTCGTCCCTAACAATAGCTCCGCACTGAGCAGAAAATGCGTCCTTGGTCCGCTTGGGTTCAATCGGATGGCCATCGTGCGCGAGTGTTGTGATCGTGAACTTTTCATCCTTCTGCAACCTCTTCTTCGGGCCTCGTCTCGTTACCGAAGTTTGGCTCGATCCGGAGGGCTAGAAAAGAAGAAAGAAGAGTTAATATATCAAAACAATTAATGCATCAATTAGCTAGTCAGCACAGGCTTAATTAATATATATACCTCGCCGGACTTTGCAACAGCTCCGTCCTCCGGCATTCGGTCACCGGAGCCATCATGATCATGTCCTTCCTCCTCCATTGTTCGATCACCGGAGCCGTCATCCTCTCCTTCCAGACCATCGGTGTCGTTGAGATACGACAAGACATCACGTCCGTCGCGGATTATATCCCCCAACAACTGTTCTTGTTCCAAGTCTCTTTGATCCATAGTTTCTGCAAATATTACAACATGGCAATTAATATACAAACATGAATGTCCGACGTCCGGACCGCCTCTCTCATGAATGTCCGACGTCCGGACCGCCTCTCTCATGAATGTCAAACAAGGGATTCTCTTAACCTTTAAGGGATTTAACAAAATGTCGCCATTCTGAATGTGCAGAAAATGGTCCATGTTTTTCCTGATCTCATCTACCCTTCTATATGTCACGTTGTCTAGTACTGTCAAAGGATTGAAGAACTTTGACATATGATCAAATATTGTTGCATATGTCAAAATTCAAACTTTGACATATGATCAAACTTTGACATATGATCAAATGTTGCATATGTCAAAATTCAAACTTTGACATATGATCAAACTTTGACATATGATCGAGTATTTTCGACGGAAAATTAATGGGCTCCATGGAGCCGGACCACCAAAGGAATTTTCCAATCTAAGATGGACTTAAATAGCTATCCTCTGCTCTCGATTCCACTCGCCGCACTTTGAGGTTCTGCGTTGGTATCCCCTTTTCATTATGGGCCAAAAACCTGCCTCAGATTGGCCCATTTCAGTGGCAAGTTACTGCGCAAAACCCTTCTCGATGTCCTTCTGAGCGGCGTTTTTTGTTTTGCCTGCCTCGGCAATTTGTTCTTCTGCGATGGTGTTGTGTTGGTGGACCAATTCTAATGGTCACAAAAAATGTGGTATTATGGCGAAATATATTAAGTAAAATTGGAAACCAAGTTTAAGAATATTATGCCATGAAGTGATGAGATTATCGTGCTATCTATGGATCTTGTCCTCTCCATCTAGACAACCTTGTTCCAATACAGAACTAACTTTGATTCAAGATTGACAGAAGACATCCACTACAATCATTAGTTATTTTTAGTACAATGTCATAGTAATAGACTCACCTAAGGTACATAAACGGAGATTATTATTCATTGTGTGCGAATAATCAAGTAGATACATATATTTGTTCAAAAGTATTAACTATAAATGGCAACTAAAGTAGTATGTACCAATTGTAAGTATTTGTAACTATAATTATCTGTCAAATAGTTTTAGATGGCAAATTAAGTAAAAGTTTTGTTTATGAAGAATAATCTTAGCTATTTCTATACATACATACATGTAGCATCTAAAACATTAATTATTTGTTAATGTTTGTACATGTATCAAATTTAAAGTTATCAAATTTCAAAAATAATTATTTAGTAAGTTCACTTACAATTAATGAGTTTATTTAGAAAGTTACATCATAACAAATATATTTAGCAACTATAAGTATCAACTATATTTAGCAAGAATAATCTTAGCAATGGAAACAGTAATTATCCAACCCTAGGTACTCATTCAACCATATGTAACCATTCAAATATATGCAAATATCCCAACCCGAGCTAGTATGACATTGACACAAAGGATAGTCGCACAAGATGTTATATCTACAAATGTATGTGGCTCAGGGGGCTAGCTCATGGCATTGGGTATCATTCTCTACTCCATCCAGCATTGATGACTACTCTGGTCGATTGAGACTCGGAGAAGTCATGCAGCCACCGAATGTGATGGTGGAATTATGAAGCCTAATATGTGCATGATACGGCGTCCACTTATCCTGCGATATGCACCACCACCTGAGAGTCATAGGGTAGCCCAATCCATGTGCATAGCCATTGGAGAAGAAGGTGAGATGATGCACGACGAGAGGAGAGGAAATGCACAACATGTCGTCAGGGTTGGAGGAGAGCCGACACACATGAAGTCACTATGGGTTAGGGTTTTCACATTCTCTTTCAATCCACCGCTAGGGCTTATATAATGCCCAGATAAGTTTCCAAGACAGGCCGAATAGTGGACCGTCTCAAATAGATGACCTATGCGATAGAAGACTTACTTGTGTCCCTCTTATGATTATTTATGAGATGGGCCTCAGTTAATGTCTGCCTTGGACTACCTAATTTTATGAGGCAATGCTTTCTACACTTGGCCTTCACTGACAGAGACCCATGAACTCCTAGACCTTTTCACGGACAACATTTCTGGACTGTCTCAAAATCCCTACCTGATATAGCACTTTGTGTAATAGTGGGTACATTGTTGCATTTCATGCTAACTTCTCACATACAATGAAGATATTTGGATCAAGATTGTGGCTCAATGCTTCTACCAAACCCAAGGTAGATTTGTTGGGCTTCCCTGTGAAAGAGTTTGTAGTACGTAGAAAATTTTCCTTAGTGAGAAACCAAGGTATCAATCTGATAAGCCAATTGCGCTCTTGCAACAACGGTTGTGTTCTGTAACACAATTGAAACTTCACTTTTGTCCCCGACAGAACTAACATGGGTCTCAACCTTGCTAGTCTTGATAGTTGCACAAGGTAATTAGAAGATAATGTTGTAGATAATATATATTTTTATTTTCGAAATAAAAAATAACTGAAAATAAAAGTGTGCGTAAAAGTTGGTGAAAAGTGATTCTTATGCTAGAATCTGGACCGGGGTTCATAGGTTCACCAAGTGCATCTCTCCAATACATAAAAGTGTGGTAAGTAACATAGTAATGTGAAAAGTGCACAATGAAATATTTCATGCTCATGCCAAATATATGGATGTGTTGATTCTACATAGGCAGTATGTTCGAATAATATCAGACAGAGATACCCTCTACATCTTATAGCTAGATAGCCATGTCATAGATCAAGATCCATCTACACCATGTGTAATTTCCGTGTAAATATAGGTAATTGTTTTAAGCTGGATGGCATACTGTTATTTATGGTATGTCCTCTAATAAACCTTTACCCTTCGTGGAAAAAATTCAAGGCATGCCTTTATCACTTTCTATCTGTGATAGTTCACTTGCAATATTGAACCCAACTAATGCACATCTCTCCCACCACTGATTACCGATCCAAACTGGCCAGGATTGAAAACGAATGGAGATGAATTCTTTGGTAGAATACCGGATGAGGGTTGAAAACGAAGACAGCTCTAAAAAACGAAATTGCGGTGGCGAAAAAATGCATGATATATTGGGGTAGGGTTTTCTCGTGTACAATACCACTATCTACCAGAGCCACCAAGGGGGTGCCCACAGGGCCAAGGCGCCCTTGTAAGGTGGGCATCCATGGCATGTGGGGCCTACCAGGGTTTGAGCCTTGGCGCCCCCAATCTACTTCCGGCACAGAAATTCCTCTCCTTCTTGCATTTTCTCGGACGTTTTGTATGGCGATTTCCTAACAGTCCAAAAAATACAGAAAACATGAACCAGCTATGGGCACTTGATTAAGATGTTGGTCCAACAAAACGATAAAAACATATGACCAAAGTGTGTATAATTGATAAAAAAGTAAAATTAATCATACAAAAAATATAGATACGTTCGAGATACGTATCACTCATACGTGTGCTAGAATATGAATAGATTTAGACATGAAGAACGACAAAGTCAATGGCTTACCCCACCTCTTTAAGAGATATACAGATAGCATGTTTCAATTTTTATACCATCTACTGGTCTAACATGATTTGTTAATCATGAATGCCTTTTTTCCGTCATTATTAGCAGGTTGCTTTAAGAAGCCATGGTTACCAAAGCCAGACAACATCGATGAGATACTTTGTTGGCATCTTTTCTCGGATGGAAAATCGACGCGAGTTGTCGAGTCAAATCAACAGAATTAAAACGGCATTTGACCAGATATTGGATAATCAAAAGTACTGCAGGGGCGAGCATATATCATCGATGTCACAAAAAGGTTCCATCATGGCCATTGCATCGTGGTATGTTACACCGGTGGCACTTACATCTTCGACCATGGCCATTGAAGCGTGGTATGTGACCACTATGTTGAATCTATAATTTTATAGTAATCATTATTGGGTCTTATATAACCACTATTGGCTGTCACAGCTACCACCTGTTATTTTACAAGTGGAAGCCTATAAGACACTTTCATGCTAAGGTAGATGTACGAGATAAAAACGCTCCATCTACAAATGGAGCAATCTTACCTCAAACTATATAGATAGGTACATATGCATATATGATGCTCTAATATTGTTCCCTCGATGCTCCCGTAGATTTTACCTAACACATGCAAGTTGACATGGTCGGTACCAAAGTTTGTGATATAATTTCGTTCACCAAGTGTCATTTCACACATAGAAGAGTATGAGATTATGAGTACATGCTTGGCATCTAGGGTGCACACATATAACTTGTTACAGAAGCCATACCTCGGGAACAAACTAGTTAGCGACTAAAGTGCCAAAAAGGTAAGAGAGAAACAAAACTCAATAAGAACACTAAAGATGCAGCGGTAATGCCTCTGACACCCATCAAGCCCCCATCAGCTCGCGCTTGTCCTGCCCCTAATGTGAAGGAGTGATTTATGAGACAATGTGCGTGTGCATATAGATAGTACAAGAGATTTAAGTTTCCGTTTACGAAAATGTGACAAAATTTCTAGAAAAGCCATACTGACCAACATAGAGCCAAGCCCCAACCAGGATTAGAGAACTCAACTTTTTATTTATTCTTAACAAACAATTACCAATATTGTTATTAATACACTATGAGTATATATGTTAGATACCACATGGAAAATTACCCATCCTTCGTGATAAAAGATCCTAGTTAAATAATAAATATTTATTGGTGAGCAATATTTTGAGTTGCCGCCCCAATTCCTTTAAGTAGACTTAATGTCGTTAGTTAAATTAAAGGATGTGTTTAAGCTCTCTCGTGGACTCAAATATGGGTCTCTCATGCATATTAATTACATTGTCCTGAATGTTTTACATTGAGAATATTACATAATTTTTAAAGCACAAAAAATATAAGAATGTATAATAATTGTGTGTAAATATATGTGCTCAATGAACAGGCGGGATGAGCTGGAGAATGTTGTGGGCTTTGACAAGGACATGGAGATTCTTAAGCGGATGTTGGTCCACAAAGATGAGGATGGTCACCACAAAATGTTCATATCCATTGTTGGGGAGAGTGGTGCCGGAAAGAACACACTCGTAAAACTTATTTGTGATCAAGTATGTACAGGGATGGATATTTTAATAAGGTACAACATGATGCCTGGTTCCAGCACAAAAGATCTCCTCAAAGATGTGTACAAAATGGCATTGCGCCAATCTGCATATCAGTGTCATGAGATGGAGGTGGAAGAAGGCACAGATAGTATAATTGAAAATATCCATGGTTTGCTTAGTAAAAAGAGGTACTTATTGATCCTTGGTGGGATTTCCTCCAAAAACACTCTTAATTGTGTGAGGGCAAGCTTGCCCGACAGTGGGAATGGAAGTCATGTGATGCTCGTCCTGGACAGTGAAAATGAAGAAGTCGCTTGGCATGCTAATACCATGAATAGAAATGGATCCAATGGAGTACACCTGATGAGCCCATTAGATCAAGCAAGAAGTGCACAACTATTCTTTTCGAAAGTGTTGAGAAAAGCACAATATGAGTCATGGTTGTCAGCCCGTGAGAAGCGAAGAAACCGGAATGATGAGAGGTATGGTCGACATTATGAGTCACCGGGAATGATTGGGAATGAGCAGGAGGAGGAGTGTCGAGATAATGGTTTCCAGAGAAATGTTCATAGTGTGACGGGAGGACATCCCATGGGCATACTGCTTCTGGCTGGAATGCTTCGGTTCAAGGAGAAATCGATCCAGTGGGATGTAGTGATACAACAACTCATGTCTTCAGGGTACTCGCAGCAGTATCCGTATCAGCAGATGTCTAATACAACAAGAAGGGCGATAGAGAGCATCTTCTGGACGAGCTTCGAGGATCTCCCCAATGATCTCAAGTCGTGCTTCTTATACTTCGCTGCCTACCCCCAGGACACATGGCAAGATGCCGATGAGATTGTTCATATGTGGGTAGCAGAAGGATTCATCAACAAGAGGCCATCACAACATGGGAAGTCTCTAGAGGAGGTGGGGCATGGATACCTAAAGGAACTTGTCTTGAGATGCCTTCTTCAGCTGGAGGAGAGGAAACTTGGCGGTGGCATTGGGGTAGTCAGAGTTCATAGAAGCCTTATGAGGTTCCTGCGGTCTGAGATTTCCGAGGTTGGCTTCATGGATATTATCCACAATGTTAAACATAATGTCCTTATGCCACCATCGGTGCGCCGCATCTCTATCCAAAGTGATTGCAGACCAATGTATACCACCAACCAAAAATTCCCCAAGTTGCATTCCTTCATATGCCACGTTGACGAAAAGAAGCACGAAGAAGTTGAAGCTCACCAGATGAGGACAAAGAAGAAGAGTGTTCATAATGATATCAAGTTTCTATGTTGGTCAAAGTTCCTTCATGTAGTCTCTTTGAAGGGGTTGAGGCTCGAGGCACTACCGGATGAGCTTGGTGACATGATCCAGCTGCGATACCTATGTGTCGACTGCCCCGACCTGCACATTCTCCCATCCAGCATTGCCAGGCTACTCAACTTGCAGACACTCGACATAAGCAATACCCAGGTAGAGGAAATTCACCGGGATTTTTGGAAGATCAAGACTCTTCGTCATGTGCTCGCAAAAACACTGGCACTTCCTGCAATGTCAATGCCACTTGGTGTGGAAGAACAAGAAGAAGGTGATGAGGTTGGTAGTGAGCTACAGACGCTCCATGGCGTAAAGCCCACCTCCTCGGGTTTGGGGGAGTGGACCCTCTTGGACAACAAGATCACAAGAAACCTACGATCATTTGAGATGCATGGTTTCCAGTATGCGGAACATGGAGGACCTATGTTTGAAGCTGCTCTCCAGAACATGTATCTCCTTGGCCACCTGAATCTACAAGGTGATGAGATTCCTTCATGCGTCTTCACCGACCCAGGCCTTCAGAGTCTCGAGACCATGGAGCTACATGGAAACGTGAGGTGGGATGACATCGTTCCGGTGGTGCATCTTCTTCGCAAGGTCCGTCCAAACCTCGTGCAACTCAAAATGCAAGATATCAAGGAGGTACCTGAAATCATCAAGCAACAACTAGGAACAATACTAATCAGAGGTGATTAGAACATGCATGTTTCCTCTGCCTTCTCGATGCTCATGCAAATTATGTTTTCCTACTTATGGTTTAATTTGTGTGCTTTCTTGAATTCATCAAGGGAAACAAGACTCGTGCGAGTCAGACCACGAAAAAACAAAGCTCCATGTGGCGTGATTTGGAGTGTTTTCCTTTTTTTCTCTTCCAAGTGTTCTTCGGTTAAAAAATATGCATTTAATTTGTTTGTTGTTATGACTTTTTTTTTTGAACTGAATGTATCCATTAATCATGTGTTGTTGTACATGAACCGTTTGTGTATGTGAAATACAAAACAAGAAAATGAGTGCATTTGCATTCAGATGCCTTCTTGGGTAAGGTCCCTTGATTATTTCATATGAGAATTTGGTACGCGAAGACAACACTTCCTCTGCTACATGCTTTTGAGTGTATGTTCATGTGTTTCTTATAGAAAAACTAAAGTAACCTAGTATACTTAAACAAACATATGGAGCGGATGCATGAGTTTTTTGTTATATGATGTGATCCGTACAAATTCTTTCATAAGCAATGCATGTGTATTGTGCTACATAGTACTCACTACGGATGTACTGTTATGTGTTAGTTTCTTGAGCCGTGATCACCAAAGCATTTATTGGTATTCTATGCATACACCAAATTCTTCATGATGCATACAGATGGTTCACTATAAACCCGATGCATACAAACATCAACTCCTCAAGTATCATACTAGCATGCACATAGATTCCAAAAATGTACATGCAACATTTGTTTTCATGTCTTACTAATGCAGTCAAGAGCAATGTTAGGCCCTTCAGTTCAAAATCTGGAAAGGTAGTTTTGAGCAACTAACTTCCTACTAAGCTGCAAACCTTGCAAACAAAATGCCACCTTCATAATTGTGAACAAAACGTTTTACACCTGAAGTTCAACAAATAGTATATGTCCGTATTGACCCTCAAGCGACTCAGAATCCAAGATGCTTCTGTAGGCTACAATTTCAGTAGTAGCTTGAAGATTATCTAGGACATTTGTTCCGAGTTTTGGTTATACCACTAGTGGAAAAAGGCCCTTTTGTCCCGGTTCCAGAGGCCCATTTGTCCCGGTTCTGGAACCGGGACTAAAGGGTCGGGACTAAAGCCCAATACCTTTAGTCCCGGTTCGCTTACGAACCGGGACAGATGGTGCTCCATGTGGCCACTGCGGCGAGCCCAGGCAGGAGGGCCTTTAGTCCCGGTTGGTAATACCAACCGTGACCTCTCTGATCTCCGTGCTTGGTCGACGCTACGTACTATACGTATAGAGAGAACTTGACACGCTAAGTAGTAAGCAAATGAAGGAACCAGTAAGTACATAAGATCGTCATGAACATATACAGAGAGGAGTGATCGACCTCTCTTTCTCCGGAGAGATTGGTCGAACAACAAGTTATCGTATATCTATCCGACGCTACTACATATATACAATATAACATCTTTTACAATCCCTAACATCTTTTACAATCCCTAACATCATATATTCGAATGGTATTCTCCGTCTTCAGATATGACGTGGTCAAGAAAGAATCCCGCAAATTCCTCTTGAATTGCTCGTATGCGATCATGTGGTAGGAGTTCATCCCGCATCTGCCAGATCTAATTTAAAGAAGGGGGTCAATACATGCATATATATGAATAAAACTCAACACAATTGATGGTAATATATAAAATAAAATTGTGAATATTATTTACGTACTTCAAATTGTTTGTCAGAGAAGCCCTGCTCAGAGGTCGAGTGGCGAATGAACTCGCATACGTAGTATGCACATAAAGAAGTCCCTTCTTTCTGGTACAAGCATTTTACGAGAATAGAGTTCAATCAAACTGATAAGCAAGCATGGTAATGATATATTGATGAAAATTTGAATCAATTAGAGATGCGCGGAACTAGCTAGTACTACTTACTTTGGGGTGCGTAAATCGCAACTCCGAGTTTAGACCGGGAACCTTTCGGGTGAACGTCTTCCAAACCCTGCCAGGCAAAGAAAATGATTACTTGATATCAGGAAATTAACGAAAGTTGCATGCCGATATGGTCCCGGTATTGACTGAACTTACTTCTTGAGCATTGCAGTCATGTCCGCATAACTCTCGGGATCTTTACGTCTCGAGTCTAAGATAGTTACTAATGCCCCGTCAAGCTTAATGGATAGCAGAATAAAGTGGTACCTGCGCACGCATATATAACTCATCAATTACATTACTTAACCTCGAGTAAGCAAAACTGAGTATACAGAGAAGACAGCAACACTCACTTGAAGTTGTAAGCAAAGAGTATTTCCCTTTTGTTTTGATGTATAAGGAACGACTTTAGCAAGTTTTTCTCGGTCTCTTTGATTCTGTTTCGTACCGTCCATTCATTTACGGCATCTGGGCTAATGAACCCAACGTCGAAGATTCCTAGTTTTTTGCATTCGACGATCTTCAATCTGCATAATATAGTGAGGATAATTATATATACATGCAATGAACAAGCTGAGCTAGAGACTTAACTATAGAAGTAATACTTACAGACAGTAGGCAGTCATGAGTTGTTTGTCGAGGGCCCGTTGATTGTATAACTGAAATAACTCCACAAATTCAACAGGCATCACGGAAAGTCCAATGAATTCGTGCTCTGGTTTCACTGCCAGATAGATAGTGTCTCTCCCAGACTCCCTGCAGGTTTTCATGTACCACTCATGCAATTTGTACATCATCGTTGTTAGAGGAGGATGATCAGGTTTGACGAGAGGCTTCCCGTGCAAGTATTCATATTCTTCTGTTACCTCAGCCGTTTGAAAAATTACATCATCCCCCAAGTAATCACCAGGATTGGTACCGGGCACCATCCCCGGATGATTAGCGATGATATCGCTAGACACCTTGAGCGGGGGGCACGATTGCTTCTCCTGTTCGCCGAGCTGGGGAATTGTTTTCCCACTTCTTCGTTCTGCTAACCTTGCATCACTAGAAGTACTTCCCGACCGCCGCGCTTCTTCATATGTCTTTTTAATAATCCGGTCATAGTTGGAATCCGGCGGAGGCAATGGTGGTCGCTTCAGGGCATCAATAGTGCGCTTCACTTTCACCGGATCTAGCTTCTCCTTCGGAGGTGGAGTTTTCTTTGCAAAATGGGCCCTCAATTGCTCCTGACATATCTCCTCGTTTTCAGACTCGGTCCTCTCATATGGTAACTTTTCCAGAGGCTTGAGAGATCGGGGACCGTATCTGTATTCCCTCCTGCCTCTGCTTGTACTGCTAGCCGCCGGAGCGGCGGCGTCTCCCTTCCGTCGTTGCTTACGAGGCGGAGAAGGAGGTGGAGTGCTCCGACGCGCCGGAGGAGCCGGAGCGGCGGCGTCTGTCTTCCGCCGTTCCTGAGGAGGAGGCGTACTGCTCTGACGTGCCGGAGAAGGAGGCGGGGTGCCCTGATCACTCGCCGGAGGAGGAGGAGGAGGAGGCGGAGTGCCCTCACGCGTCGGAGGAGCCGAAGAAGGAGGCGGGGTGCCCTGATCACTCGCTGGAGGAGGAGGAGGAGGAGGCGGAGTGCCCTGTCTCGCCGGAGGAGGAGGAGGAGGAGGCGGAGGCGTCCAGTTTGGAAGCTTGATGTACTCCTTCTGCCATAGACATGTACTCCTCAGAGCATGAACCAGATGATTCTCCCCTTCACCTGTAGAGTGTTCAAGCTCGAGCTCCTCAAATCCCTCCATTACTTCATCCACCGTCACAACAGCATAGCCATGTGGAATCGGTGAGCAGTGAAAAATTCTGTTGGGTTGAGGAGGTGCAACAGAGCCGACAGCCGCCTTCAAAGTGAGGTTCCGACACTACTAGGAAAAGGGCTGCTAGTGGCGCACCTGTTTTTGCTACTAATGGCGCACTACAGGTGCGCGACTAGCACCACGCCATTAGAATTTTTTACTAATGGCGCACCACTGGTGCGCCATTAGTATCTGGTATACTAATGGCGCACCATGCAGTGCGCCATTAGTATAGCCCACGGTGCGCCATTAGTATGCCTCCGCCTCTTTTTTCAAAAAAAAAATTCAAATTTTTTTTTCAAATTTGGCGGGAAATTATTTTTTTCGTTTTTTTCTTAATCTCGGGTCACTATGGCTTAATTTTGGGTCAATATGCTTAATCTCAAGTCAAATCGCACTCCGTGGTCAAACTTCCCGGAAGGTCACCCATCCTACACTACTCCAGCCCAAGCACGCTTAACTTCTGAGTTCTATCCAACCACCCATCCTACACTACTCCAGCCCAAGCACGCTTAACTTCTGAGTTCTATCCAACCCCAGCACCAGCTCACTTAGCAGGCACATGTTGATATATCTATCATATCAATCCTATTAAACCTTGTTGATGTCTAGGACTTTGTTCATGTTCATGAGTGTGATGAAATTTTGAAAAAATATTTCAAACTTCCCGGTCATATTACGTATGATATTTTGAACATTTGTTTCAAAAAAAAAAAATTATTTTTTTTGCCTCAAGATCTTAAAAGCATCATAACTTTTTTTCTGTTCGGTTTTTGGGGATTCTAAAAATCTTCAACGGGGTTCCCATTTTATGCCCATTTTACAAATTCTCAAGAGATTTTGCAAAAAAAGTCGAAATTCATGTTTGTAAATTTTGCTAACAACTAGACCACAAATCATATGGGAATCTTATTTTTTTTATTTTTTTGACATTTCTATCATTTTATTTTATTTTTTTTAAAACTGAAAAGGCGGTCCAGGGGGGGGGGGGGGTAAAACTGAAAAGGCGGTTACTAATGGCGCACCACCCACAAATGCGCCATTAGTAACCCTGGTTACTAATGGCGCACCAGCTTGAGGTGCGCCATTAGTAGTTTTGTAAAAAAAAATTATATATATATATAGTAGATATATAGTAGTGGCGCACTGTGTTGGAGGTGCGCCATTACTAGTTAAACTAGTAATGGCGCACTCTGCCATGGTGCGCCATTAGTATTTTTGGGAAAAAAAATTGTTACTAATGGCGCACCGTGGGTCCGGTGCGCCATTAGTGTCTACCACACTAATGGCGCACCAACTCATGGTGCGCCATTACTATATAGTAGTGGCGCACCAAGTGTCTGGTGCGCCATTAGTGGCCATATCATCTATAGCCCTTTTCCTAGTAGTGCGATGTTTTGTCATAAGCTCGCAATGTTGAGCCTCCGTGATAGTATCCACGGGGTAGCTAGGAGACGTGAAGTCAGGCTGAACGGGCTCCGTGGAAGCCACGCTGCTTCTCCGCTGAGATGGCGGGGTAGCTTCTGGGGTAGCTTCGTTCCGCTGAGATGGTTGGCCGGCAGCTCGCTGGCTCTCAGCTTCCTCTAGCTTTTGTAGTCTTGCATTGAGCTTCTGCATTTCGCTCAGCTCCGCTTTTCTCTTTCTCTCCCGGCTTCTGTAACCGCCTGCGCCGGGAAACCCAACCTTCCACGGAACGGAGCCTGGTGTGCCTCGTGTTCGTCCAGGGTGCTCATCATTCCCTAGGGCCAGAGTCAGCTCGTCCTTCTCTCTGTCGGGAATGAACGTCCCTTGCTGCGCTGCAGTGATATACTCCTGAAGCTTCGTGACGGGTATTGCAAGTTGCTCGTCCGTCCAGCGGCACTTCCCTGTTTCAGGGTCCAAAGTTCCCCCAACCCCGAAGAACCAAGTCCTTGAACGGTCTGGCCAGTTCAATGTCTGTGGTACGACCGCTTTAGCAATCAGGTCATTCTCAGCTTTGTCCCACAACGGCCGGGCTCTGAGGTAGCCACCTGACCCCGTGTGATGGTGATACTGCTTCTTTGCAGCATTGATCTTGTTTGTCTCTGACATTTTCTTACTCTTGTCCGATGTCTTGTAGGCCACAAATGCGGGCCAGTGATCTCTTATCTTCTCATATCGGCCCCTGAATTCTGGAGTCTCCCCTTTGTCGACAAACTTTGATTTCAACTCCTTCTTCCACTTCCTGAATAGATCTGCCATCTTCTTAAGAGCACACGCCTTGACCAGTGGCTCTATAACTGGCTTGTTCGGATCCTCCTCTGGCGGTAGGGTGAAATTTGCCTTCAGCGCGGTCCAAAGATCATCTTTCTGTCTATCGGTGACATAATCACCTTCAGGGGCGCCGTCCTTAGGCTTATTCCATTGCTTGATGCTGATCGGGATGTCGTCCCTAACAATAGCTCCGCACTGAGCAGAAAATGCGTCCTTGGTCCGCTTGGGTTCAATCGGATGGCCATCGTGCGCGAGTGTTGTGATCGTGAACTTTTCATCCTTCTGCAACCTCTTCTTCGGGCCTCGTCTCGTTACCGAAGTTTGGCTCGATCCGGAGGGCTAGAAAAGAAGAAAGAAGAGTTAATATATCAAAACAATTAATGCATCAATTAGCTAGTCAGCACAGACTTAATTAATATATATACCTCGCCGGACTTTGCAACAGCTCCGTCCTCCGGCATTCGGTCACCGGAGCCATCATGATCATGTCCTTCCTCCTCCATTGTTCGATCACCGGAGCCGTCATCCTCTCCTTCCAGACCATCGGTGTCGTTGAGATACGACAAGACATCACGTCCGTCGCGGATTATATCCCCCAACAACTGTTCTTGTTCCAAGTCTCTTTGATCCATAGTTTCTGCAAATATTACAACATGGCAATTAATATACAAACATGAATGTCCGACGTCCGGACTGCCTCTCTCATGAATGTCCGACGTCCGGACCGCCTCTTTCATGAATGTCAAACAAGGGATTCTCTTAACCTTTAAGGGATTTAACAAAATGTCGCCATTCTGAATGTGCAGAAAATGGTCCATGTTTTTCCTGATCTCATCTACCCTTCTATATGTCACGTTGTCTAGTACTGTCAAAGGATTGAAGAACTTTGACATATGATCAAATATTGTTGCATATGTCAAAATTCAAACTTTGACATATGATCAAACTTTGACATATGATCAAATGTTGCATATGTCAAAATTCAAACTTTGACATATGATCAAACTTTGATATATGTCCACCGCGATATAAAATGATACATAGACTTGTTCGGGCGAGAGGGGGTTGATCGACGTCCTCCCTCATGTCGAAGTTACCGCTTTTTTTCTAGGGTTACCGGAGTTATCTATGTTACCGGAGTTATCTATGTTACCGGAGGGTGTAGACGACAACGACGCTCACCCCTCATGTCATGTCCGACGTCCCCCCTCATGTCGAAGTTATCGGGGAGGGGGTAGACGACAACGACGCTCACCCCTCATGTCCGACGTCCCCCCTCATGTCGAAGTTATCGGGGAGGGGGTACAGGTGGCCTCGACAACTCTTCTAGGGTTTGGGGTGGCCTCGACAACGCTCTTTTAACTCATTTAACTCGTTTAACTTGGTAAATTTGGGTGGCCTCGACAAATTCCGGATCCGTTTGGGGTGGCCTTGACAACACTTCTAGGGTTTGGGGTGGCCTCGACAACACTTCTATATACATGCCCGATGCCAACGTGATGATAGAGCCGATGCCAACATTTTCATTTAACAAAAAAACTACCTTCCAAAAAAGACTTGCATTTTCGTACATATGAAAAACAACAAAGTTTGTATACAAAAGTGCACATATACATCTCATACATGAACATATACACATGAAAATTTATCTATCTATCTATCTCATCTGATACATGAACATATACACACATATACATATATACACACATATACATGAACATATACACATATACATGAAAAAAACATATACATGAACGACGGCGCCACGTCAGCGCCACGTCAGCGTCGCCGGAGTTAAGCCGGCGAGGCCCTTCCCGACGGCGGACGACGGGCGACGGGGCGCGACAAGCAGAGCTACGGCTCGCAGAGCGCGGCGGGCGATGGGCGACGGGGCGCGACAAGCAGAGCGCGGCGGGCGACGGCGTCGGGGCGCGGGGGGGGGGGGAGGAGGAGAGGAGGGGAACGGCGCGGCGGGCGACGGCGTCGGGGCGCGGGGGGGGGGGAGGATGAGAGGAGGGGAACGGCGAGGCGGCTCACAGTGGGTGCGGGGACGGCGTCGGGGGCAGCTCGGCGACGGCGACGACGGCGAGGTGGAGCAGCCTGACGGCGTCGGGGCAGGGCTCGGCGGCGACGGCGACGAGGAGCAGGGCGTCGGGCGGAGAAGAACACGATTTGGAGAAACTGCTAAGTGCGTGGGCTTATATACCCAGAGCCTTTGGTCCCGGTTGGTGCCACCAACCGGGACCAATGCCCACCTTTGGTCCCGGTTGGTGCCACCAACCGGGACCAAAGGTCTCTTTTCGTCAGCCCAAAGGGCGGGAAACAGGGACCTTTGGTCCCGGTTGGTGGCACCAACCGGGACCAAAGGTGGGCATTGGTCCCGGTTGGTGCCACCAACCGGGACCAAAGGGTGGTGCTGCCCGGGGCCAAATGTTTAGTCCCACCTCGCTAGTTGAGAGGGCTCGAGAGTGGTTTATAAGCGCTGCTGCGCACAACCTCTCGAGCTCCTCTCAACAGTAGGCTTACGGGCCTAATTGCACACACCCCTGCCCGAATCCTGGCCCAACCTGGTAGTTGGGTTTCTAGTCGTATTCAGGCCGTTGTGGCCTAGTAGGCGGCATTTTTTAAAAAAAATTCTACTTTTTTTGTTTTCTTTTTTGCTTTATTTATTTTCTTTTGTTTCTACTTACAGTTTTTCAGTGATTCTTTTTGCTTTTAGGTCACAAAAATTATAAACTTTCTGTTAGTGCCATTAGTTTCCAAATTTGAATAGTTTAAATTTGAATTCTTTTAAATTGGTGTAAATAACTTGTTTGTGAATAACTTTACTATAAAAATAGATTTTTGAGTGATTCTTTTTCCTGCTATTTAATATTACTGTATTTTATCATTATATTCATTTTGGTAAATTTTAGGTTATTTTAAATGTCTGTTTTAACAAAAACAGATTTTGTTATTTTAGTTTGCTATTAAAGTTTCTAAAAAAAATCAATTTTCAACCCTTTCTGACTTCATTTCCTATTTTTAATGTATTTACTGATTTTTTTAAGCTAAATGACCCTGAAATTGAAAAGCACTACAAATGAACTCTGAACAGGTTGAAAGTTGGCATGGTATCATCATTTCACCCACATAGCATGTGCTAAAAAGTTGAGAGGGTTACGGCAAAAACTGGATGCACTTCGTGTACAAAATGGACAATCTCTTTCGAAGTATCAGGGTTTCGGACGAAAACTCATCTGTTACAAAGGGATTTCATTTTTTTGAACTTATTTGAACTCTAGACTTTTTGTGTGTTCAAAATGCACCATTCAGGAAGAAGCACACGGATCGTGTGTTTCTTTCAAGCGCTTGTGAGCTGTTGGATCAGCACTATAACGACTAGTCCCGGTTCATACTAGCAACCGGGACTAAAGAGGCACACGACCCTATATATAGCCCACCTCTCGGACACTTAGTGTGTGTACTCATTCGGATTCAAATCATTCGGATTCCCTGCATACGGTCCGACGGTGCATTTCATATGCGGGCACTCACGAGCCACCGTCGGGTTGTATGCAGGGGAAACCGTGTGTTTTGTTGATCTATCTAGAAATCCTACAGTTCATCGACCGAATGCAAATCATTCGGATTCCCTGCATACGGTCCGACGGTGCATTTCATATGCGGGCACTCACGAGCCACCGTCGGGTTGTATGCAGGGGAAACCGTGTGTTTTGTTGATCTATCTAGAAATCCTGCAGTTCATCGACCGAATGCAAATCATTCGGATTCCCTGCATACGGTCCGACGGTGCATTTCATATGCGGGCACTCACGAGCCACCGTGGGGCTGTATGCAGGGGACACCGTGTGTTTTGTTGATCTATCTAGAAATCCTTTCATTTTCCGACGGTATAATCACGTGGCAGTCATGAGACTTTAGGTTCTGGAACTTTTTCTCTGCCATATTTATTATTCCCTTTATATTCGACGAGAAGCCAGACGGGACCTTCATACTGAGCAGGCATTCAAAGAAGATTTCCTTCTCTTCTTTGGTAAGAGCGTAGCTGGTAGGACCTTCATACTGCTTTGGATGCATGCCGTCTTTTTCATGCACATGTTGCTGTTCCTCCCGTGCCTCCGGTGTATCTTTTGTCTTCCCATGCACTCCCAAGAAGCCTAGCAGGTTCACGCAAAGATTCTTCGTCACGTGCATCACGTTGATTGCAGAGCGGACCTCTAGGTCTTTCCAATAGGGTAGGTCCCAAAATATAGATTTCTTCTTCCACATGGGTGCGCGTCCCGCATCGTCAGTCGGAACAGATAGTCCGCCAGGACCCTTTCCAAATATTACTTGTAAATCATTGACCATATCAAGTATGTGATCACCAGTACAGAGGGCGGGCTTCTTCCGGTGATCTGCCTCACCTTTGAAATGCTTTCCTTTCTTTCGACATTGATGGTTGGTCGGAAGAAATCGACGATGCCCCAGGTACACATTCTTCCTGCATTTGTCCAAATATATACTGTCGGTGTCATCTAAACAGTGTGTGCATGCGTGGTATCCCTTGTTTGTTTGTCCTGAAAGGTTACTGAGAGCAGTCCAATCGTTGATGGTTACAAACAGCAACGCATGTAGGTCAAATTCCTCCTGTTCGTTCTCATCCCACACACGTACACCTCTTCCATTCCATAGCTGTAAAAGTTCATCAACTAATGGCCTTAGGTACACATCAATGTCATTGCCGGGTTGCTTAGGGCCTTGGATGAGCACTAGCATCATAATGAACTTACGCTTCATGCACAACCAAGGAGGAAGGTTATACATACATAGAGTCATAGGCCATGTGCTATGCTTGCTGCTCTGCTCCCCAAAAGGATTAACGCCATCTGCACTTAAACCAAACCATACGTTCCTCGGGTCACCTGTAAAGTCGCTCCACTTTCTCTCGATCTTTCTCCACAGCGACCCGTCAGTGGGTGCTCTCAACTTCCCATCTTTCTTACGGTCTTTTTTGTGCCATTGCATCAACTCGGCATGCTTTTTGTTTCTGAACAAACGTTTCAACCGTGGTATTATAGGAGCATACCACATCACCTTGGCAGGAACCCTCTTCCCGGTGCGCTGGCCCTCAACATCACCAGGGTCATCTCTTCTGATCTTATACCGCAATGCACCGCATACCGAGCATGCGTTCAAATCCTCGTACGCACCGCGGTAGAGGATGCAGTCATTAGGGCATGCATGTATCTTCTGCACCTCCAGTCCTAGAGGGCATAGAACCTTCTTTGCTTCGTACGTACTGCCGGGCAATTCGTTATCCTTTGGAAGCTTCTTCTTCATTATTTTCAGTAGCGAACTAAATCCCTTGTCAGATACACCATTGTCTGCCTTCCATTGCAGCAATTCCAGTGTGGTACCGAGCTTTCTGTTGTCATCTTCGCAATTTGGGTACAACCCTTTTTTGTGATCCTCTAACATGCGATCGAACTTCAACTTCTCCCTTTCACTTTCGCATTCTCTCTGTGCATCAACAATGACCCGGCGAAGATCATCATCGGGCACATCGTCTGGTTCCTCTTGATCTTCAGCTTCCCCCATTGCAGCATCACCGTATTCAGGGGGCGGGTAGTTGTCGTCATCCTCTTCTTCTTCGTTGTCTTCCATCATAACCCCTCTTTCTCCGTGCTTGGTCCAAACATTATAGTGTGGCATAAAACCCTTCTCAAGCAGGTGGAAGTGAAGGGTTTTAGAGTTGGAGAAAGCCTTCGTATTCTCACAGACAGTACATGGACAATGCATAAAACCATTCTGCTTGTTTGCCTCAGCCGCTTCGAGAAAATTATGCAGGCCCTCAATATACTCGGAGGTGCGTCGGTCACCGTACATCCATTGCCGGTTCATCTGCGTGCATATCATGAATAGAGAAGTGACCAAATTAATAGAAATTCATCATCACATTAAAGCCAAAGTACAGTAGTGACCAAAATAAATACATAACGTTCATACATAGTTCTCATTATTGAACAACATATAGCTCTTTTTCAACCAAATTTAACTTCTCGACAAGAATTTCTATGTCGGTTGGAATTTCCGGTTCACATACCTCCTAGATTAAAAAATCTATGTCACGTTGGTCGGCATAATTGTCATAAACACTAAATAAAACAAATAGTTATAAAAGATAATATATACCACATCCGAATCATAGACCGGACGAGGGCAAATGAATAGAGAAGTGAATAGAGAAGTGATCAAATGTTATTATTGAAAAAATAAATACATAAAGTTCACACATAGTTCTCATAGAACAACATAAAGTTCACACATAAATACATAAAGTTCACACATAGTTCTCTAGAGCATCTAATTAAAACATAAATTGAAACTAACATACAACTATGTAAAACATTTAAATGCAACAACAAATGCGATCATAATGGCAACTAAGGTAACAATTGATCAACAGCATAATGATACCAAGCCTCATTATCAATGGCATATTTTTTTATCTTTCTAATCTTCAAGCGCATTGCATCCATCTTGATCTTGTGGTCATCGACGACATCGGCAACATGCAACTCCAATTTCATCTTCTCCTCCTCAATTCTTTTCACTTTTTCTTTCAAATCGTCGTTTTCTTTTTCAACTAAATTTAACCTCTCGACAAGAGGGTCGGTTGGAATTTCCGGTTCACATACCTCCTAGATAAACACATCTATGTCACGTTGGTCGGCATAATTGTCATAAACACTAAATAAAACAAATAGTTATAAAAGATAATATATACCACATCCGAATCATAGACCGGACGAGGGCCGACGTGGGCGGATACCATGACCATGGCACTATATAATAACAAACAATAATAAAAGTAAGAAAATTATACAAGTATCTATCTAAATGATACAAGTAAGAACTTTTTTCTTTTAGAAAGAAGATAAGAAGAAGAGGCTAACCACGATGGTGCCGGCACCGAGATGGACGCGGGCGATCGACGGCGGTGAGGACGGGGACGGGACAGGACGGACCGCCAAACCTAAACAAATCTTGAGAAAAATGGAGCTTGGACAAGGAGCTTCGAGAGCAGAAAGTTTAAGTGTGGCTCGGGCATTTCATCGAACACCTCATGTGCATAGGAGGTGAGCTAGAGCACCACAAAGCTCTCCCCTCGCCGGCCAGAAAAACAGAGCAGTGTGGAGTGCTCTGCTCGCTGGCGAGGGGGTATATATAGGCATCTCATTGGTCCCGGTTCGTGACTGGAACCGGGACTAAAGGATCCCCTTTGGTCCCGGTTCCAGCCACGAACCGGGACCAATGGTTGTGGGCCAGGAGCGAGGCCCATTGGTCCCGGTTCGTGTCTGGAACCGGGACCAAAGGGGTCATACGAACCGGGACCAATGCCCCACGAGGCCCGGCCGGCCCCCTGGCCTCACGAACCGGGACCAATGCCCCCATTGGTCCCGGTTCGTGAGTGAACCGGGACTAATGGGCTGGCCCGGCCTGGACCAAAGCCCTCTTATGTACTAGTGTACTCTCATGTACATGTTATTTTTATCCATGTCCTTAGGGAATCTCCGACAATTTCCTGTCATCGTCAGCTAGCTCTCGCAACATCATCGAAATACTACGTGGAGGGGTAAATAGGAGAGAGATGGTGCAATGTTGGTAAAACTTCATACTATCAAAGAAAAAAGTTGAGAGAAGAATAAGAATACAAAAATATTATTATGAACTATAGTGTACATATATCTACAAGCGACTGGAATAGATGCATGTAGTAATGTTGGTTGATGATATGGATGACTATACATACATACATACTTACTTACATACATACAAACAGTTAAAAACGCCCTTAGACTAGATGATCTATTGTATTAGCGTTACTCTGCTCTAACAGGCCACATGTTACCAGTGTGGAACAATGAAACTACACATAGACCTAATTCGCTAAGAATATTCCTACGTTGCATCTCGTAAGAATGACGACAAGAGAAGGTGGAAGGACACCAAAAGTGGACCGCTTGTAGGCATCCAGTTGTCATTGTCCACGCTCAAGTCTACGAACGGGCGTCCATTTTGTATCAGTTATTGACCAACGCCTCTCATTAGATGGTCAATGTGTGGGAAAAAAGAAAAACATGTACCAAACAGTATGTATACTGAGTGTACGAGGAACATTTCACCAACTTTAGCCATCGTTGTTATGTACTTGATGTGTTCCTTCTTCGTATATGCACAAAAGCAATCTAATAAAAAACAACACTTATTATTTGAGAAGAGGGCAGAAGCAGTAAATAAATTTATTATTCGAAACCACAACTTCATGGTACATTGTAACTTTTTCCGACAACTAATCTTTCACATGCATTCGAAAATTGACCAATCATATCATTCTAACAGCAAAATGCATAGAGGTGTCAACCCACATGCAGAGCTTCACTCGTGAAGCGAGACCACGCACACACCTCTGACAAAAGGTAAGCAATAACCGGAAAACCATTAGAAGCCGGGTGGAAATCCAAATGGCTCGCGTCTCAGTAGATATGTGTGTGTGACTTGAAAATAAAATAAAAACAGTTTAAATATTCCAAAAATTAAAACATCCATATGTACACGTTGATGTGCACTACCATGTTTGTGTTAATTTGTGAGTATATATGGAGCTTGTCCAGATTATTATTTGGGAAATCGTCTTGTTCAACCGACCGATCACGCGCAGCGATCCCGCCGCAGACGCAGCCTTTGGATTCCATCAGATCCAACCGCACAGTTCACATCCGTATTTACTAACCGAGACCAGCCACATGACGTTTTTGCAACAAGACCAATGTTACAAAAATAAATCTGCAACAATACCTCTGTTGCAAAAATAATCAGTAATAAGACCTATGTTGCAAAATAAGTCTTAAAAAATTCCGCAACAAGTCCTCTGTTACAGAAAAAATCCGACAACACAGCCTTTGTTGCAAATGTTTCCGCAACATGACATATGTTGTAAAATGATTCTTGCAACAAGGCTCTTGTTGCGAAAATGCGGGTGATGCTTGGACACAAGATCGTGTCAGATCTGATGGCTCTGTAGCCGGCGAATCTTTTAAAAAGATCCGCCGACCGACGCGTAGCAGCCCCTGATTATTTTTCCTTTTATCAACCCACAAATGAAATTTAAGAGATCCTCAAAAAATGAAATTTAAGAGACAGATTTATGGAGTTTTAAACCACGATTTGTTTTTCAAATGTTTTTGAAGAAGTACGAGGTGGCTTCGTAGAGCTCACTCACTCAGCACCACTCACTGGTCGCTCCCACTCGGCCCAACCCCAACCCTAACCCCTCGATCCCCTTCCTCCACCCGGCCGCCATGGCCTCGCCGCCGCCGACGACTATTCCCCTGATGGAGATCTTCCTCTGCCTGCCCACCCCGGACGCGGTCGCCTGCGCCTCCGTGGCCTGGACCTCCTTCCGCCGGGTCATCAAAGGCCGCGCCTTCCGCCGCCGCTTCCGCGCGCTGCACCGGCCTCCCTTCCTCGGCTTCATGGACGGTGCCGGATTCCACCCCGCCCAGGTGCCGCACCCCGCCGCCCCGCTCGCCGGCGCCCTCGCCCCCCGCGTCGCCGATTTCTCCTTCGTCCCGGCCGTCGTCCCTTCTTCCTCCTGCTTCGTCCCGCCGGGCGTCCAAGATGACGGGTAAGGCCCTCGCTGGCGCCCTAGTGACGCCCGCGACGGCCGCTCCGTCCACATGTGGAGCTACCCTCAAGACGGCTCTGAAATAAGCATCCTCATGGACTCCAGGGAACTCTTTAGACACCAACTCTGTGCCCGCCCCACATGGACCAAACGGGAGAGGTGCAATGCTGCCGACTTCCACCTCGCCGTGTGTGACCCCCTGACCAGCAGATACGTGCTGCTTCCAACCATACCTGAGGACCTCGCCGCCCAGCCGCAGGATCACCTTTGGGCATTCGAGGCCGTGCTTGCTCCCAACACCGGCGACGACACCGACGATGAGCCCTTCAAGGTGATATGCATAGCAAGATACATGACGAAGCTTGTCCTCTTTGTGCTCCCGTCCACAAGTATGCAATGGTGTATGGTCGAGTCTCCTATGTTGCCTTCTTTGAAACAAATGTCCTGTTTTGACTGCGTGCGTGGCTGCTTCTACTGGACAGAGCCTTATGGCTGGAGTGACCATTTGATGATGCTGGACACCCGCACTTTCACTATCGACCTTCTCACTGGCTACCATGTGGAGCTCAGCGATCTGCCTGACCAGACCTTTGCCCATCGTCGCCCAAATGCTGTTGTGATGGGCCGAGAAGGAGCCCTTGAGATGTTTTCTCTTGTCTGTCAACATGGATCATTTGCCCTCTACCATACCTCTCTAGAGAATAATTCGCAGCAATGGAAGCTAGAGAAGATCATACAGCTGCCGAGGGATTCCATTTCTACAATGGGTGCAGCCGAGGGTTTCTTGTTCCTCCGAGGTGCTCCAGAAGGTATTCAATTTCAGAATGTGGATTATTACTCAATAGAGGTCAAGACTTATGAAATTACCAAAGTCTGTACAAAGATGGAGAATAACTACAATCCCAAACGTGCCCTCCCATACTTTAGCTTCCCACCACTGTTATCGGAACCAACTATCTGATCAACTGGTAAGCCTAATTATTTTATTTTATGTTGCCACTGGGTGCGTGCTTTGCTTGTCCTGTTCACATGGTTATGTAGAAAGTTAATTATTGTTCTATTGGTCTTGGCTACCTTCACTAGTAGAAAACAGGCCATTACTCCCGGTTGGGAAGGACCTTTAGTCCCGGTTCCCCAACCGGGACTAATGTATAGGGACTAAAGGGTCCAAGCCTTTAGTAAACCCCTACCACGTGGTCGGCAGCGGGCGCCGGGTGATGGGGACCTTTAGTCCCGGTTAGTAACACCAACCGGGACTAAAGATTTAGGTTTTATTGTTTATTTTTCCTTTTTCATTTTGTGTATTCGATTTAATTCTTTTTCATTTCAAACATATTTTACGCTGCTACATACTATACACGTTATGCATATATAATAGAATATCTCGTAGAACCAATCATATACATAGAACTTTTCGTACGACCATGCATACACATATGTACAATTTGGTATATACAATTTCTCCTACAATTTGCAAATCATTACATGCAGGCATTAGGTGTAATGGTATTTTCCGTCGGGAGATATGACCTGCTCAAGCAAAAAAAACGCAATTTCCTCTTGAATTGCTCGTATGCGGTCCTTTGGTAGGAGCTTATCCCGCATCTTGTGCATCTTTAAAGAAGAGATCAATATGAACAAGTTAGTTGTTTGTATATATATTACATCATGATAAAAAAATGTGAATGGTGTTTACGTACCCAAAGATCTCTTGTAGTTCTGATCTTTTCGGTCATAATGTGAATGTTCTCGCAAACGTAATATGCACATAAACTAGTCCCTTTTTCCTGCCTCATGCACTTTACGAGAATATAATTCAATCAGATAATAATAAAGCATGATAATGCATGGTGTTGAAACTATACACTAGTAGAAAACAGACCTTTTGTCCAAAGCATTAGTCCCGGTCTGGTTTTGAATCGGCGCTAATGTGACCATTAGTCTCGGTTCGGGATGGGCATCATTAGTCCCGGTTCGTTCCGGACCTATAGTCCCGGTTCGTAACACGAACCGGGACTAAAGGGGTGGTGGCAGGCTGGTGTCAGCCTGGGGCCCCACGATCACCTTTAGTCCCGGTTCGTGCCACGAACCGGGACTATAGGCTCACCTTTAGTCCCGGTTTGTGGCACGAACCGGGACTAAAGATCCCCTATTTGAACCCTCCGGCCAGCCCGAGCACACTACTCCCTGTTTTTCCCCTTCTTCCTCTCCTTTGTTCTTCCCCTTGCTCGAGCTCACCTCCATTTTTGCCAAAATTTGTCAAGATTTGGAGGCACCCCATCCATCCAAGTGTTCACAAAGGTTAGCAACTTTGTCCTTTCATCTCTCATTGCTAGATTAGCTCTTGCAATGCTCTATAACTATAGTGATTTGTGGGTTTTAGTTTGGGAGTATTTATATGTGGTAGTTTATTTGATTTATATGCAATTTGAGCTCAAATTAACTTCTTACTTTGCATGTGTAGGTGTGGTTTACTTAGTGCCTTCCCGTCCCCGTCCTAACCACCGTCGATCGCCCGCACCGTCCCGTCGCCGGCACCACCTTGGTGAGCCTCTTGTTCTTATCCTTTTTATAAAAAAAATCATGTATGTAAGATTTAGATAGTTACTTGTATAGTTTTCTTACCTATATGGTTGTTTGTTATACATAGTGGCATGGTTTTGATATCCGTCCCCGTCGGCCCTCGTCCGGTTTATGATTCGGATGTGGTATATACTCTCTTTTATAACTATTTGTTGCATTTCGTGTTTATGACAATTATGCCCATCAAGTTGACATAAATATTTTTATCTAAGAGGTATGTGAACCGGAAATTGCAACCGACATAGATATTCTTGTCAAGAAGTTAAATTTAGTTGAAAAAGAAAACGAGTATTTGAAAGAAAAATTGAAAAGAGTTGAAGAAGAGATGATGAAACTGGAGTTGTATGTTGCCGATGTCATCGATGATCACAAGATCAAGATGGATGCAATGCGCTTGAAGATTAGAAAATTTAAAAAATATGCCATTGATAGTGAGGCTTGGTATCACTATGCTGTTGGATCAATTGTTACCTTAGTTGCGATCTTGATCGCATTTGTTGTTGCATTTAAATGCTTTAGCTAGAGAGTTTGTATGTTGTTTTATGAGAACAAGTGTGTATGAACTTGTATTAATTTGGTCTTTTCGGTGTTGTGTAATGAAGATGAGCCGACAATGGATGTACGATGACCGATGCTCTCCCCAGTTCATTAATGGCGTGCATACTTTTCTGGTTGCGGCTGAGGCAAACAAGCGGGTGGATGGTTTTATGTATTGTCCATGTGCTGGCTGTAAGAATGATCAAATTACTCTAACTCAAGAACCATTCACGTCCACCTGTTTGAGTCCGGTTTCATGTCCGGCTATAACTGTTGGACCAAGCACGGAGAAACAGGGGTCCTAATGGAAGAGAATGAAGAAGAAGAGGATGACGACAGCTATCACTACACCATAGCACTACTTCCCCAACACACAGATTGGTCGGGGAAACAGCTTTCGCCAACACACAGTCGGTCGGGAAACACTATTGCCCACCGACAATGTCTGTTGGGGAAAGTCCAGACGGGAAAGCCTTTTCCCGACCGACATATCTTTCCCGACCGACCATTGGACGGCTATAGGAAACATTACCGACCGATGGTTTGTTGCCCTGCCAAGAACCTTTCCCGGCCGATTTTCTGTTATGAACCTTTCCCGACCGACCGTTCGATGACAATACCTTTGCCGACCAACTTTTTGTTGGCTCTGCTATGAACCTTTCCCGACCAACAATCTGATGGTATTAGTTTTCCCGACCAACTATAGGATGGAGCTTCCTTTTGCCGACCAATAATTCATAAGCATTTTGCCAATGGTATTTGGCATATTACCTTGTCAAGATAATATAAATCAGGTTACATATCTCATCAATATGTATCAAGTTACAATAACTTGCATGTACTCTGAAAATATTAAACCAAACCAAAATAGCAGTAATAATTCCCATAATAAATGTAACTAAATAAGAGGAAACATTTGTCAAAGTGATCGAAACACCCAATAGGTTTATAAAATGATAGATGCATGTCTGACGATTCAATTCGTGCTCCATTACACAAGATATCCTTTACAAAATGATAGCTACAAGATGCATTGTTTTCGCTCCATCCCAGAAGATATCTAGTTGACCCAAACTGACAGCATCATGGTTCCTTCTTGGTTCTCTTTGTGTTTCTTACACAACCTGACAGCAACCTGGAAAGACAAGAAAACATAAAATTAATATACATGCAAGCTGATGAAATTTCCTTTCCACTAAATACTATTGTACTACCTGTTCAACTTGACAGTAAAGAGCATCATGCATGAAACATAGAAACCGAATTAATATACAGCCAACTAACTTTGAGGTGAATAAATTTGATTTGCAGGCCTATAAACTTGAGATCCTTATAGAAGTGTCACACTAAGAACAACCAAAGTCGACTAAGAGACGCGAGGCAAAGTTTTTAGAAATAATTGGAGGATTGAACCATTTCATGACTATCTTCACGTGATTTATATCACAGGGTGAAAAAATGTTGTGCACTGGAAGGTTCATGTTATGCTGTGAAACTGAATAATTCATGTCGAGGTGGAGAACAAGGAATATAAACAATGGTGTAGCTGTAGCTGTGTTGACTGCTACACTCATCTAGTTATAACTACAGGAAGCCGAGTACTAGCTGACTTTCGACAATGATGACGAAGAAAAGATATATTCTCACGTTTTCTTATCGACAATGACATAAACAAATGTTGTCTTTCCACCATCAGAGATATGTAAGATGGAAATTATATGAGACATAAAAGATGTAATTGACACTGTAATTTTTGTTTCCTGAACACAAGAAAGAGTTATGTGGTCATGTAATTTCTTTTTTTAGAGAACTGGTACCATATAGTTAAGTATCAGAGATACACCTTACTAGTGTTCTCTATCCATGTGAGAAGTACAGTATTTCAGCTATCTTTGTTTAGTCTTCAGTAATGGCCATAAATTGAATGGTACTGAAAGGGCTGTTGCTATCTTCCTGGTGGCAGCAATAGATATATGGACACCGACAACATAATGCTATCTTCCTGGTGGCAGCAATAGATACATTTGGCATACTACAGTTTGTAAAACCTTGGTATGTACTTGGACCAAATACCTCAAAGTAGTTTAAAAACTACAGTTTTTTCTTTGAAAATACCATTAGTTTTCTTTCGTTCTTTTCTCTAGGGTGGCCTAGAAAAAAGAATCAGAAATAGCAACTTTAAAAGCAACTAGCAGTGTATTATGCCCTGTTCTGTAATATGGACGTGCCCTAATGCTGATAAATGTGTGTGTGTGCCGAGTGAGACTTGTAGTTAAATTTTTTTTATTAACTATGGAATTAGCCAAAAATAAGACGATGAGTATTTCCTATTCAACAAAACTGAAGGACTAGATTCATGACCAGACTAAAGGACCAGATTCACGAACAAACAGTACAACAGCAGGTTATTCATGAAAAAACTGAAGGACTGGATTCATAAAAATAGTACAACAGGAGGTTATCTAAGACAAACTGAAGCTATGTATTGTACATTATCTAAGACAAACTTTAGATGAAGAGAAGTGGCAGTGAGCTAGGCAGACATGATAATAAGAGAAGATAGACCAACCCTGGTTTGTAGCTCGAAAATGAATACTAACTCATTTTGGTCCCCGGTTTGTAGCTCAAAAACGAATACTAGCTCGGTATTCAGAAACTGAGAAGATTTCTCCTATACAATACACAAATAAATACTAGCTGAAAAATAGTGATTGGAAACATACCTTAGCTTCAACTCTTCTTCACCATCCTCTTCTTCACCATCATTATGTTCCTTAGCTTCAACTCTCGAGTTCTAGTAGACAACAATATGGAAATAGAATTATTGCATGCAAGATGGATTGTTGATCCAATGGAAAGATGTGGAAATAGTTCATTACTTGTCGAGAATTAGAACCTTGTTGCGAGCTAGAAGTTTCTAGATTATGCCCTCTACCGCTTCTAGTTGTTCCTCCATGACCCCACCATCTCTAGCTTTTCCGTTTTCGCTTGCCATTTTTCCTCCTGCAAAAGACACAATATATGAGTACATCGCTGAAAAGACAAAACATTAGAAGATCATACACAACACTTCTTTTTTTTCAATATCACTTGCATTAATAACGAATTGATCTATATTTGTTCTAGCAGAACCAATGCCTCCATCGGCAACAATCACACGTGCTTTTTTCCTATATCACATACTTCTATTTATCCATGGTAGCTTAGCTTCACACTTGAACAATCTTCTTATGTAAAAGGAAATTTTTTACATTTTGGACAATCCTCTTATGAAGCACACAGAGACACTAAACATGGTGGCGGACTAAGCACATCATGGCAGACTAAGCACAAATCACAAACAGATCTAGAAAACTTTTTGGAAGAGCAAAAAATAACCTATATTGGACAGAAGGATAAAAAGAGTAACACCAAAAACATGACTCTTAGTGGATGGCGAGGATGCGCAGCACTGCACTTCCTTGTTGCCAGTCCTCGACTTGGTCACCCATGCTAGATCCGTAATCGCATGTGACCAGCCCGCGGCGGCCTAAGTTCTTCGTGGTGTGGCGACTAGTAGCAATTAGCTGTGACCAACAAGCAGCGGCATGAGTTCTTCGTTAAAATAAGCATGCCGTCCACTGATGAATCAGTATCAATGGAATGAACTTTTTAATTTAGCACTCCAATAAGTATCAACGGAATGAACTTTTTAATTTAGCACTCCAATCAGTATCAACGAACTGAACTTTTTAATTTACCACGCCAATGGAAGAAACAAAAAATTAATACATATTGCTACCACAAAATTTGCAATGAAAAAAAACAAAATCTGCACACGACAGCTCAACTTCTAAAATTAGTTCATATTGCTACCACGAAGCTTCTCACAAAGCTCAACCTCTCACAATTACACTAGCTTGCAGCAGTACACAGCAAACCGGAGTACCAGAGAAGAAGAAAAGCATGAGGTGCCTTGTCCACTGGAACTTCTACTCGTTCCCCACCACCGGAACACTCTTTTCCCCGCCAGCCCACTATCGCAATACGCCTCCAGGGGAGAGAGAGATAGACGGATGGAGGCAATGACGAGAGGGAGGAGCTGTACATCAGCCGTATGGATGCTCCTGCCCAGTAGCACGCTGCCCAGATCCAACTCATCGGCGCTGCTGCGTGTCCCTTCATGGTGGAGATGGGGGAGGTCGGGCCAGGGAGGGGACGGCAGCTCGTGGATGAAGCACGAGGGCATGGGGCCGGCGGTGGAGAGGCCGGATGGCGTTGGGCGGCGCTGGAGCGGCACGGCGGAGGGAGGGCGGCGTGCGGCGGCACTGTAGAGGCAGGGCGGGTTGGGGTGGCGGTAGGACGGCGTCAGGATCGACCGGCGATAGGCCGGGTGGTGTGTGGCGGCGCGGGGACGGCGTTGGATCGACCACCGGGAGCCCCAGGCGGCGTGCGTGGGGAACGAAGAGCTAGGGATTTGGCTGCATTTACGCGTGCGAGGGGAACGAAGTGAGGAGGTATTGTTTTTTGGGGGGAAATCTTCCCGGGTTGAGCCGGTTATTGGCGCTAAAATTTTGGCCGTCGCGCGCAAGGCCCATTTAGCGTCCGATTGTTGGTCGGGGTAAATTCCTGACCGATGGTTCATGGGCTATAAAGGAATTCCCGACCGACTGTTGGACGATGTATGTTGTAGTATTCCCGACTGACAATAGGTCACTATATAGGGATTTTCCGACCCACGGTCCGTTAGAAATTTTTCAGATAGATTGTCGGTCGGCAAAACTGACTTTTTCCCAACAAACGTCGGTAGGGAATTCTGGTGCGTGGTGTAGTGTATCCTGGCCATGGGTTCCATGAATATGCTAGTACAACAATGGGGAAAGAAGCTGAGCCGGCAATGCGGGAAGGAGCTGAAGAAGAGGCATCAGATTAGCCCGCTGATGATCTTGGTCGGGCCATTGCCAATGCAAAGAAAAACTGCGCAAGTGAAAAGGAGAAGCTGAAGTTGCAGCGCATGTTAGAGGATCACAAGAAATTGTTGTACCCAAATTGCGAAGATGACAAGAAAAAGCTGGGTACCACACTGGAATTGCTGCAATGGAAGGCAGAGAATGGTGTATCTGACAAGGCATTTGAAAAGTTGCTGATAATGTTAAAGAAGAAGCTACCAAAGGACAACGAATTGCCCGACAGTACGTACGAAGCAAAGAAGGCTGTCTGCCCTCTAGGATTAGAGGTGCAGAAGATACATGCATGCCCTAATGACTTCATCCTCTACCGCGGTGAGTACGAGGATTTGAATGCATGCCCGGTATGCTGTGCATTGCGTTATAAGATCGGCCATGATGACCCTGGTGATGTTGAGGGCGAGCGCCCCGGGAAGAAGATTCCTGCCAAGGTGATCTGGTATGCTCCTATAATACCACGGTTGAAACGTTTGTTCCAAAACAAAGAGCATGCCAAGTTGATGCGATGGCACAACGAAGACCGTAAGAAAGACGGGAAGTTGAGAGTACCCGCTGACGGATCGCAGTGGAGAAAAATCGAGAGAAAGTGGAAGGACTTTGCAAAGGACACAAGGAACGTATGGTTTGGTTTAAGTGCAGATGGCATTAATCCTTCTGGTGAGCAGAACAGCAATCATAGCACATGGTCTGTGACTCTATGTATCTATAACCTTCCTCCTTGGTTGTTCATGAAGCGGAAGTTCATTATGATGCCAGTGCTCATCCAAGGCCCCAAGCAACCCGGCAACGACATTGATGTGTATCTAAGGCCATTAGTTGAAGAACTTTTATAGTTGTGGAATGGAAAAGGTGTACGTGCGTGGGATGAGAAAGAACAGGAGGAATTTAACCTACATGCGTTGCTGTTTGTAACCATCAATGATTTGCCTGCTTTCAGTAACCTTTCAGGACAGACAAACAAGGGATACCACGCATGCACGCACTGTTTAGATGATACCGACAGTATATATTTGGATAAATGTAAGAAGAATGTATACCTGGGGCATCGTCGATTTCTTCAGAGCAGGCATCCCGTAAGAAAGAAAGGCAAGCATTTCAAAGGTGAAGCGGATCACCGGAAGAAGCCTCGCCACCGTACTGGTGATGATATACTTGATATGGTCAAGGATTTAAAAGTAATCTTTGGAAAGGGTCCTGGCGGACAATCTGTTCCGAATGACGCTGACGGTCGTGCACCCATGTGGAAGAAGAAATCTATATTTTGGGACCTACCCTATTGGAAAGACCTAGAGGTCCGCTCTGCAATCGACGTGATGCACGTGACGAAGAATCTTTGCGTGAACCTGCTAGGCTTCTTGGGCGTCTATGGGAAGACAAAAGATACAGCGGAGGCACGGGAGGACCAGCAACGTATCCACGGAGTAGACAACATGGATCCAAAGCAGTTTCAGGGTCATGCCAGCTATGCTCTTACCAAAGAAGAGAAGGAAATCTTCTTCGAATGCCTGCTCGGTATGAAGGTCCCATCTGGCTTCTTGTCGAATATAAAGGGAATAATAAATATGGCAGAGAAAAAGTTCCAGAACCTAAAGTCTCATGACTACCACGTGATTATGACGCAACTGCTTCCGGTTGCATTGAGGGGGCTTCTACCGGAAAACGTTCGATTAGCCATTGTGAAGCTATGTGCATTCCTCAATGCAATCTCTCAGAAGGTAATCGATCCAGAAATCCTACCAAGGTTAGAGAATGATTTGGTGCAATATCTTGTCAGTTTCGAGTTGGTGTTCCCACCATCCTTCTTCAATATCATGACGCACGTCCTAGTTCACCTAGTCGAGGAGATTGCCATTCTGGGTCCTGTATTTCTACACAATATGTTCCCCTTTGAGAGGTTCATGGGAGTCTTAAAGAAATATGTTCATAATCATGCTAGGCCAGAAGGAAGCATCTCCAAGGGCCATGAAACAGAGGAGGTCATTGAGTTTTGTGTTGACTTTATTCCTGACATTAAGCCGATTGGTGTTCCTGAATCGCGGTATGAGGGCAGACTGGGTGGAAAAGGCACGCTAGGAAAGAATTCAGTAATATGCCGGGACGGGAATTCTTTGGCGCAAGCACACTACACAGTTCTACAAAGTTCCGCCTTGGTGGCTCCGTATATCGAGCAACACAAGAATATTCTATGCTCCAAACACCCGGAGCAGTCTGACGACTGGATTACACATGAACAAACGGTGACTTTCGCCGGTTGGTTGCAGACACGTCTCATGCATGACGACACTGTTGCAGATGACCTGTACTTGCTGTCCAAGTTACCATCTCCGACTATATTGACTTTCAAAGGGTACGAGATAAATGGGACATTTTACACGATCGCCCAAGATAAAAAGAGTGCCAACCAAAACAGTGGTGTCCTCTTTGATGTAGCAAACACCAATAGGCCAAAGGACACATATTATGGTTCCATAGAGGAGATATGGGAACTTGACTATGGACTTGGTTTGAAGGTCCCTTTGTTTTGGTGCAAATGGGTCAATCTAACAGGAGGCGGGGTAAAGGAAGACCCGCAGTACGGAATGACAACAGTGGATCTCAACAATCTTGGGTACGCAGACGAACCATTCGTCCTAGCCAATGATGTGGCGCAGGTTTTCTATGTGAAGGACATGTCTACCAAGCCGAGAAAAAGAAAAGATAAGGAAGCGAATACATCATACGATGAGCCAAAGCGCCACATAGTTCTTTCAGGGAAAAGAAACATCATGGGAGTGGAGGACAAGACAGACATGTCAGAAGATTATGAAAAGTTTCATGAAATTGCTCCCTTCAGAGTGAATGTTGACCCGAGCATCAAGTTAAACGATGAAGATTGTCCATGGTTACAACGCAAAGGGACACACGCGAAGAAAAAGTTTTATACCCAAAGATCCCACTCTGGGATGTGACCGGCTTCTCTAGTTAGTTTCCGGACTTATATATCTAGAAAGTCCCACTTTGGACAAACCGGAGGGAATCTTTGTAATAGTAGTGTACTTATGTGTTTTGGCATTTGAAACGCGTCAAAATATTATGTCCAAAGCCACGTCATCAATTTTCAACCCTTTCTGACTTCATTTGCTATTTTTCATGCATTTACTGATTTTTTTGAGCTAAATGACCCTGAAATTGAAAAACGCTACAAATGAACTCTGAAAAGGTTGAAAGTTAGCATGGTATCATCATTTTGACCCACATGGCATGTGCTAAAAATTTGAGAGGGTTACGGCAAAAACTGGATGCACTTCGTGTACAAAATGGACAATCTCTTTCGAAGTATCAGGGTTTCAGACGAAAACTCGTCTGTTACTAAGGCATTTCATTTTTTTAAACTTATTTCAACTCCAGACTTTTTGTGTGTTCAGTATGCACCATTCGAAGCCACGCCATCAATTTTCAACCCTTTCTGACTTCATTTGCTATTTTTCATGCATTTGCTGATTATTTTTGAGCTAAATGACCCTGAAATTGAAAAGCACTACAAATGAACTCTGAAAAGGTTGAAAGTTGGCATGGTATCATCATTTCACCCACATAGCATGTGCTAAAAAGTTGAGAGGGTTGCGGCATAAACTGGATGCACTTCGTGTACAAAATGGACAATCTCTTTCGAAGTATCAGGGTTTCAGACGAAAACTCGTCTGTTACTAAGGCATTTCATTTTTTTAAACTTATTTCAACTTCAGACTTTTTGTGTGTTCAGTATGCACCATTCGAAGCCACGCCATCAATTTTCAACCCTTTCTCACTTCATTTGCTATTTTTCATTGCATTTACTGATTTTTTTTGAGCTAAATGACCCTGAAATTGAAAAGCACTACAAATGAACTCTGAAAAGGTTGAAAGTTGGCATGGTATCATCATTTCACCCACATAGCATGTGCTAAAAAGTTGAGAGGGTTACGGTAAAAACTGGATGCACTTCGTGTACAAAATGGACAATCTCTTTCGAAGTATCAGGGTTTCAGACGAATACTCGTCTGTTACTAAGGCATTTCATTTTTTAAATAACCTAAGAATTACCAAATTGAATATAATGATAAAACACGCTAATATTAAACAGCAGAAAAAAAATCACTGAAAAATCTACTTTTAAAATAAAGTTATTCACAAATTAGTGATTCACACAAATTTCAAATAATTCAAATTTAAACTATTCAAATTTGAAAACTACTGGCACTAACAGAAAGTTTATAATTTTTTTTACCTAAAGCAAAAAGATTCAGAAAGAAACTCTAAATAAAGCAAAAAAGAACTCAGAAACAAAAGAAAATAAATAAAGCAGAAAAAAAACAGAAAAATAAATAAATTAAAAAAAAGCCCGCCTATTGGGCCGCCACGGCCTGCATACGACTAGAAACCCAATCTCTAGTTGGGACAGGATGCAGGCCCGTACGGCCCAGTAGGTCACACTGGGCGGCAGAGGTGTGGTAGGCCCAGTAGGCCTGAGAGGAGCTCGACTCGGTAGCCGCGGCGGGGCTTATAAACCGGTGCGAGCTCCTCTCAACTAGCGAGGTGGGACTAAACATTTCAATACGGGAAGCCAGGCCTTTAGTCGCGGTTGGTGCCACCAACCGCGACTAAAGGCCCCCCTTTAGTCCCGGTTGGAGCCACCAACCGCGACTAAAGGGGATCGCTTCCCGCCACTTCGGCTGGTGAAATTCACCTTTAGTCCCGGTTGGTGGCTCCAACCGGGACTAAAGGCCTCCTTATATATATACAACACTTCAAAAAAATTCAGTTCCTCTGCTTTCTTCGACCTCTTCGACATCGCCGCGCCGTCGCCGTCTCGCCTCCCCGAAGCCGGAGCTCGTCGCCGCCCCCGACGCCGGCCGCCCGCGCCTCCTCGCGCCGATCCCCGACGCCGCCCGTGCCCGCTCCTCCCCGAGCCCGGCCTGACGCCGCCCGGGACGCCGCCCGTGCCCGCTCCTTCGGCCCCGAGCTCCTCGCCGTCGCCGCCCCCGACTCGCCTAGCCTCGCCGTCGCCCCGTCGCCCCACTGTGAGCTCCCCCCTCTCCCTCGCCCTTTGTGCCGCCATGGCGGCCGCCGGCCCCTCCCCGAGCCCCACACACACATGTATATGCATGAACACACACACACACACACACACACACACACACACACACACACTAGATGATTAGATGATTAGATGTATAGATGGTTAGATGCAAGAATTTTGATGTATAGAAAAAAGTTAAGGAATTTTGACATTTGAGGAATTTTGACATACATGCAAGAATTTTGACATTTTTTTCACTAGATGATTAATTAGATGTATAGAAAAAAAGTGAAGGAATTTTTATATTTTGATCAAATATGTATAGAAATTAGTATATATATATATATGTGTATGAATACAATGTATAGAAAAAAGTTGATGAATTTTGACATTTGATCCAATGTATAGCAATTAGTATTAGCAAAAGTTGCATATTTTAATGTTGTATTTGCAAAAGTTTGTTATGTATTTGCAATTAGTATATGTATGTATACAATAGATTCTCTTAGTCCTTTAAGGGATTTATCAAGAATGTCCCCATTATGGATGTGCATAAGTTGATCCAATTTTTTTCTGATCTCATGCATCTACCCTTCTATATGTCACGTTTTGTCTAGCTAGCTAGTGTCAAAGAATTCAAGAAAACCATGGCTTCATCATTAGCCAGAAGTAACAGGCGCATGATGGTACGAAGCTTTTCAAAGTTGTTTTGCAACGGAGTTCTTGATAGAATAATTAGTTTTTTTGGTACGAAGTTCAGCAAAGGCCTTCCAAATAGCGATATTCGGAAGGCTCTTGCTGAACTTCGTACCAAAAAGCTAATTATCCTATCCGGGACTCCGTTCCAAAACAACTTTGGACAGCTTCGTACCATCATGCGCCTGTTACTTCCGGGTAATGATGAAGCCATGGTTTTCTTCCTTTGACACTAGCTAGACAACGTGACATATAGAAGGGTAGATGAGATCAGGAAAAATATGGACCATTTTCTGCACATCCACAATGGTGCCATTTTGTTAAATCCCTTAAAGGTTAAGAGAATCCGTTAGGATTCTCAAGGTTCCTCGTATATAAGAAATCACAATCAAGCATTTAAAAAATGTTAAATTTGCATAGAATTTCTTCTCAGAGTCAACGATGCCCGGCCCGCATCCTCGTCGTCGACTCGTTCGCGACGACGTCCTGCTTCAGAGGGACAACGTTCGGGACTGGGCTCCGCCGGGCTGGCACTGGGAGGTGCTACCTTCAGGGGGCGCAGCTTGGTGAGGAACCCGGCCCCGGGTCCCGTCGTCGACCCGGAGCTTCTTTGGTGGCGTTCGCGTGGGCCACTTACGGTGCGGAGGTAGCCGGCCCCGCCGGAGGTGGTACGTCGCCGTGTCAGGGAGGAGGACGAGCACGTCCGTCGCTACATGGATGCGTTGGACGTCAGGTTCTCCAATACCTGGCAGGTTCTTCAGGGATCTCACCCGAGCTATGATCCTGTGATGGTTCCTTCTCTTTGGGTGTCCACCGCCCGCGCCTCAGGAACCGCGAGTGAACTAGATTCTACGATAATATTCGATCTGTATTAGCTAGCGATAATACTCGAGATGTATTCGAGATTATATTCGATAATATTCGAGACGATTTATTCGAGATTACATTCGATGATGCATATTATATGAATTATTCGAGATGCATATTATGTACTATGATTCATTCCTTATTGATTGCATGCATTCTAATTTGAATACTAAATTGTTTTATCTTTCTTTTGGATTAGTTAAATAAAAGCTATGGACAATACCGGCAGAGAAGGAGAAGAGGCTCTGTTCGACATCATACGCTCCTCCCCGAGCCTAGAGCATGAACCTGAAGATGATGACGGCTCGCAATATCTGAACAATTCCGGTGAGGGTTGTATGATATTTGATGAAGACGAACGAATAGATGAAGGCGACGACAACGATGTTGACGAAGAAAATGTTCTTCAAATAACAAAGACCGGCGAGGTATATTTATTATATAAGCCATCCGGTGATCATTACATGTCTTAATTGATTTGTATGTCTTAACGAATCGATCTTTCTTCTTTTAGGCCTCCGGATCGAGCAAATCTTCTACAAGCGACAGGGTAGTTCGAGGCCCGGCCAGAAAGTTGGATCCTGGCGTAAAGTTCAACATCGATTCCATCAAAACATCAACTAGCAAACCACTTGAACCTAGGAAAAATGCGACCAAGTTCAAGAATCAATGCGGAGTTATTGTCAGGGACCAAATCCCGATCTCCGTTCAAGAATGGAAAAAGGCAGCAAAGGGAGATCGAGCAGGAGTTACTTTTGTCGACGAAAGAGCAAAAGATGTGCTTTGGACACCGCTCATGGAACATTTCACCCTACCAGATAATTTGACAGATGCAGATCTGAAGAAAGTCAGAAACTATGCTCTTAAAAAGATGGCGATCGCATTCAACACCTTCAAGAAAAATGCATAGACTAAGTACGTCAAATCAAGAAAGAAGACTCCAGAATTCACGGGAGCCCTGCTGAAGGCAAAAGATCACTGGGACGCTTTCATGAAGTTCAAGGAATCGGAAGAAGCTAAGGAACGGTCGAGAAAAAACAAGATTAATGCTGCGAAAAAGAAGTGGCACCATACTCTGGGGCCAGGTGGCTACCAGGTGGCCCTGCCTAAGCGGAATCAATCTGAGCAAAAGATGATTAGTGCAGGGGTCACTCCAGTTACATTGACATGGCCCCCCGGGTGCAGGACATGGTTTTATGCGCATGGGGGGAAGTTGGACCCAGAGACAGGGCTGGTTATGGTGAAGGCAAGTCTTAAAGAAGCGACAGACGAAATACTTATTGCAATAGAAGAAGCTCGAACGGGGGTGTTCACACCCAACAGAGAGAACGACGAGCTTACGCGCGCCCTGAAGAATCCTGAACACCCGGGAAGAACACGAGGCAAAGGCGTTGTTCCGTGGTTTGAGGGGTTTGCGGATTGGAATGACGACTATAGAAGCAGTGCGAGAAAGAAGATGCAGGAGGAGCAGAAGAAGAAGGAGGAAGCACTCCGCCTTGAAGGCCTAGAATCAAAGCACCTGGAGTTGGAATGATTTGTCAGGCGGCAGCAGGAGCAGATCGACTCACTCAGCCAGGAAAGGGCGTCTCAGCGGCAACATGAGCAGATCGATCCAGCATTGGATAGCACCGTCCCATCTATGCCGAGAAGCAGTGTGGGTTCCGCCCCGGCCGATATCAATAATGCACTGCTAGCTAGCTACCCTGTGGATGATATCAAAGACAGGACTAATTGTGAGCTACACATGAAAGTGAAGAACTTATCCATGAAGGTGGCGGACGGCTATGCTTTAGCAAATCCCCCTGAAGCAACCATCCATTGCAACCCCATTCCAGCTGGCTATGCTCGTGTCGGGGTTGATGAAGTGATGTCAGGATATCACGAGCTACACCTTGACATTCTTGGAGGTGACGAGGAGAGAACACTAGGAGAGGCCATACATCGTATCATTCTATGGAAAAAGGATTGCATCGTCTTTCCAAGGCCACCGACTCCTCCTCCTCCAAGTCCGCCGCCGCGTCAGTCGACTCCTACTCCTCCAAGTCCGGCACGGCGTCAGCCAACTCCTCCTCCTCCAAGTCCGCCGGCACCGCATCAGCCGACTCCTCCTCCAAGTCCGGCACCGCGTCTGTCGTCTCCGTCGACTCAGCGTGCTCCGTCGCCTAAGCAACAACGGAAGAGAAAGGCCGCAGCTACGACGGCTAGCGGTACAACAGGCAAGAATTTTAAATATGGTCCAAGCCTCAAGCCTCTTTCGAAGTTGTCTTACCACCTGACTGAGGAGGAACTCAACACCGTAGTGGATGCCCAATTGAAGGCCCATTTTGAACCAAAACAGCCCCCGCCGCCAAAGGAGAAAGTACCTGAGCATGTCTCACAACACTTTATTGATATGGCTCGACCGGCTGACAATCAGAAGGACTCCGACTATGTGCGGTCTATCAAGAAGTCATATTTAGCAGGACAAAAGGAGTCGAGCTCGAGCTCGAGCAAAGCAGTTGGCAAAAAAAGCGGGAAAACTGTTCCCCAGCTGGGAGAACAGGCAGTGCAATCGATCCCCCCGCTCATTGTACAAACACCTATGAGTACCGCCGATCGGCTGGTAATAACCGACGATCATAAAAGGCAGGCTAAAGAGGCCGGTGTCACTGTTGAACAACTCCTAGGCCTTGAGGAAATCC
The DNA here is from genome assembly GCA_039707655.1 of Elymus sibiricus. NCBI lineage: Eukaryota > Viridiplantae > Streptophyta > Magnoliopsida > Poales > Poaceae > Elymus > Elymus sibiricus. The sequence continues at coordinate 530,396,217 of CM077675.1, forward strand.
CCGGGATTACAAAGGAGGAAGTAAAATACCAATATGTCCGCGGCAAACCTCTGGTCAAGCCTGACGATGTCAAGCTTCTACCAACGAGATTGTACAATTTGCATACGTGGTACATGCAAGAAACAGCAAATACCAATCAAGAGTCCCTCATGGTGAAAGTCAAGAGAAAGCATTACTTCCATAAAAAAGATTTGTGGATTCATTATTCAGAGTTGTTTCAGTTATTCAATGAAGACGCACTCGACAAATCTATCGTCAGTTGCTATTGTCCGTAAGTGATTTCTTTCTGTAATTTAAGTCTCTAGCTAGCTAGCTATGCTCTCGTTCATTCCTGTAATTATCCTCACTATATTCTTTTCTGTGGTATTATGCAGAATGAAGATGTATGAAATGAAAAAAGCTGGACGCTATGGCATTGGGTTCAATGACCCAAATACGGTTAATCAAGCGATATGGGAAGATGAATATTCGAGAAAAGACACAGAGAGATTCCTGCTAGAGTTTTTGAAGCAACTAAACACCCAACCAGAAATACTATTTCCTTACAACTTCGGGTGAGTGTTACTATATCTTGTACTACAAATTCTATTTTTTGCTTACTAGATGTTAATAAGTGTAGTTGATGAGTTATGCACATGCCCGCTTAATTATACAAAACGTGTGCGCATGCAATTAAGACTGGATCTTGTTAATCATTGAAGTTGACAAGGGAAAAGTTGAAGTACTGGACTCACTATATAAGAATCCATCCGAATACGCAACCGTGAGGGGGATGGTCGACAGGTAATTTCAATCATTATCGCACTATGTCGGCCTCTTTATTTCATTTCCTGATATCAACTAGTTAATAACTCCTTTATTCATTTTCTTTGCCGGTGGGCAGGGCTTGCCAAGTTCGTCAAACTGGTCCCAGGCGACTGGGAACAAAAGCTGACATGGGTGCGACCCAAGGTAATTAAGTAGTACTAGCTAGCTACGTCCGTGCATCTCTTTAATTCTAGTTTCAATACCATTATCATGCTTGATTAATTATTACCTGATTGAATTTTATTCTCGTAAAGTGCATGAGGCAGGAGCAGGGGAATAGTTTATGCGCATATTACGTATGCGAGAACATTCGCATGATCACATCTGAAAGGAGCAGAAACGAAAGAAATCTTTGGGTACAGTTGCCAGAACACTATCCATAATTTTTTTATCATGATCTAGCTAATATATATACACACAACTAATATATTCATCTTGATCTCCTTCTTATAGCTGACGGAGATGCGGGGCCAGCTTCTACCAACGGCTCGCGTACGAGCAATTCAAGAGGAAATAGCTGGATTTCTGGTCGACCAGGTCATAGATCCGAAAGGAGAATACCATTACAAGATCAAGCAGTAATGCCTGCATATGTAATGATCCGCAAATTATAGGAAAAATTGTATATACCAAATTGTATATATATATATATATATATATATATATATATATATACATATATATATACATATATATATACATATATATATATATATATATACATATATATATATATATATATATACATATATATATGTGTATGTGAATGGTCGTCGTACGAGAAATTCGATTAAATATATATATGATCGGTTCTACGAGAAATTCTATTTATATATATATGCACAACGTGTACAGTATGTAGTAGCGTAATATATGTTTAAAATGAAAAATAATTAAATGGAAAACACAAAATGAAAAGGAAAAATAAACCATAATTAATTCATAAACCCCTAAAGGATTAAAAGGAAAAATAAACCAAAATTAAAAGAATTAAATACTTTTAGTCCCGGTTGGTGTTACTAACCGGGACTAAAGGTCCCCCAGCCCACGGCACCGGCAGGTGCCACGTGGTGGGCTTTTAGTGCCGGGCCGTGTTGAACTGGGACTAAAGGGGGGGGCTTTAGTCCCCACCCTTTAGTGCCGGTTGGAGAACCGGCACTAAAGGCCCTTACGAACCGGCACAAAAGGTCTGTTTTCTACTAGTGATACTTAAAGAGATGCGCGGACGTATCTAGTACTACTTAAATACCTTGGACCTTTGCCATTTCAGCTCCTCTTTCCATTCACCTCTAACATCTTTGGTGAATTTTTTCCAAACCCTGCCCGGCAAAGAAAATGAATAAAGGAGTTACTAATTAATTACTTGATATCAGGAAACTAACTAAAGAGAAGCCGACATAGTGCGTAAATGATTGAAATTACCTGTCGAGCATCGAATGCAAGCTTCTGTATTCTTCAGGGTCTTTACTTAGTGAGTCGAGTACTTCAACAGTTCCATCGTCAATTCTAATGATTAGCAGGATCCAGTGGTAGCTGGGAACATGATTTGTATAAGCGGGCATGCATAACTCATCAACTACACTTAACATCGAGTATATATATAGAAGGTAAAAGTAACACTCACTTGAAGTTGTAAGGTAAAAGTATTTCTGGTTTGGTATTTAGGGCCTTCAAAAACCTTAGCAACATTTTCTCCGTGTCTTTTGAGTAAGTAGTTAACACCTTTTCATTAACGGTATTTGGGTCAATGAACCCAATGCCATAGACTCCATCTCTTTCCAATTCAAAAATCTTCATTCTGCACAATACCACATAAAAGAATATAGTGAGGATAATTACAGGCAATGAACGAGCTTAGCTAGAGACTTAATCAAATTACAGAAAGAAATCACTTACAGACAGTAGCAACTGACGATAGATTTGTCGAGTGCTTTTTGATTGAATAACTGGAATAATTCTTCATTTTCTATCCACAAATCATCTTCATGGATGTAATGCTTTCGCTTGACTTTCACCATGAGGCTCTATCGCCCGCTCTTTACTTCTCTCATGTACCACTGATGCAAGCTGTACATTTGCGTTGATAGAAGCTTCTCATCTTCAGGACTCACGAGAGGGTTCCCGGGGACATATGCCCATTGTAGTTCCTTCGGATCCGTCGGTGGGAATTCCTCGATCTCTAGGAGTTGTTCAACAGTGATACCGAGCTGTCTAGCATTCTCTCTATCAGCGTCGGTTATTACCACCTTATCGGTACTCACCTTGAGCGGGATGATAGATTGCACTGCCTATTCTCCGAGCTGGCGAACAGTTCTCCCGCATTTACTACTACCGCTCGACTTCTGTTTTTTGTTGTTGATGATAGGACTTGCTAATAGAGCGTTCATAGTCTAATAGCGGCCTTTTCTCCGCCGGTTTAGCTGCATTCAAAAAGTGTTGTACGACTTCCTCAGGTATTTTCTCCTTTGGCGGCGAGGGTGGTTTCGGTCCAAAATGGGCCTGCAATTCCTTAGCCTCTTGTTCATCGATTTCCTCGTCAGTCTTCTCGTAAGCTAACTTATTTTTGACAGGAGGCTCGTGTTTCTTCTTTTGTGCTCTCCTCCGCTTTGGAGACGGCGGATATCGATATCGCGGACTCGCGCTAGGCTCCGTCTCGGGGTGGGATGGACTATGCTGACGTGGCGGAGATCGATATGGCGGACTCGCCCTGCGCTCCGTCTCGAGGTGGGTTGGAGTCTGCTGACGCGATGGACTTGGAGGACTCGCCCTGCGCTCCATCTCGAGGTGGGTTGGAGTCTGCTGACGCGGCGGACTTGGAGGAGGAGTCGGTGGCCTTGGCACCGAGTTTGGAAACACGATGCATTCCTTTTCCCATAAAATGACACAACGAATGGCTTCTCCCAGTGTCCGCTCCCCTTCACCTCCAAGGTAGTCAAGATCTAGTGATTCATATGCCGACACAACTTCATCCACCCCGACACGAGCATAGCCAGGTGGAATCGGATTGCCGTGGAAGGTTTCTTCAGGTCCACTCGGTAAAGCAAAGCCGTCCGCCACCTTCATGGATATGTTCCTCAGTTTCACGTTGAGGGAGTCCTGGACTAGGGGGTTCTCGGGAGGCCGGCCTATCTAATATGGGCCGGACTATATGGGCCGTTCGCCAGACGCTGGATCACTCGAAGGACCGGACTCCAGAAGGGAAGTTTCTAGAAGCAAGGCGTGTGCTCCACGTTTAAAGTAGAATAGGCAATTTATCCCCTCGACGTGTAACCGACCATGTGTAAACCCTAGGCACCCCCGGCGTCTATATAAGCCGGAGGGTTTTAGATCATTGAAGAGGGAGAACTCATCTAGGGTTTTAGTCATACGATCTCGTGGTAGATCACTCTGTAATCTCTATACCGTCAATATAATCAAGCAGGACGTAGGGTATTACCTCCATAGGAGGGCCCGAACCTGGGTAAAACCTTGTCCCCTTCGTCTCCTGTTACCATCGATCCAAGCATCATAGTTCGGGACCCCCTACCCGAGATCCGCCGGTTTTGACACCGACATTGGTGCTTTCATTGAGAGTTCCACTGTGATCGCCAGAATGAATCGATGGTTCGCCTAGTCGTTAACGAAGAGGTCCGCAACACAGGGACTTTTGCCCCTGGACAAATCTTCGCCTTCGGCAGCATAGTGCTGCATGCCGACCTGACCGGCCGCCTTGGCCGCGTCGAAAGTTTCGCCCCCGATCAGGAGGTCAGATTCGGGAACTTAGAGTTCTCCGTAGACTCCCGCGGCGATCTATCACTAACCGGGCTTGCAGTCTCGCCTGCCATGCCCGATGACCCTGAGGCTTTAACCTCGGATCCATCTTCCGGCTCCGCCTATGGGATCTGCCCTGGTGGAGGCCCGATCTTAAGTTCGGATCAGGTCATAGCGCCCGACAGCCGAACACCCGTCCTTGCCGAACACACTCCCTGCACGGATGCATCGGAGGCTAACTCCGGAAGCTCCGGGCAGATCGGTCCGATCGAGCTCTCGATTCTCGACAAAGCCTTAGATCGGACCTCGTCGATAAAAATCAACGACGACCCAGCCCCGATCTGCTCTCAGATCGGTCTTTGTACGGGTCGGGATGGATCTGAACAGGATCCAAGAACGCCCTCGCGCGACTCTGGAACGGCGACGCCGCATACCGACCCCACTCGCTTTGGTGACACGCATCCCACCATCGCCTCGTTTCTCAACGAGTTGTTCGATCGGATGGAGACTATGCGAATGGCCGATGACCAGATCCCGGTCTATGACCGGCTCGGGCTTAAACCTGATGACAGGGAAATTTGCGTCCCCACGGTCACCCACCTCGTCGCCACCGTCGAGTGTCCGGCGGAAGGTTCGACCTCCCAGCTACCGGAACTAAAAATGGTGTACACCTCAATTTCCAACCACCGAGATCTTGCCCGTGATCCAGTCACCGGCTCCAGCAATAGTCCGGTGTTTGCCCCCGACCTATCCCGCAGTTCGGAACTTATAGTTCCGGACTCCCATCTTGGTGAGAGACTACCTTTTCTCCCACCCACCTCCCAAGCCGATGACCTGATCATCGCATCAGAGCCCAATCGTTCGAATCCACCGGACATTGCGCATTTGCCTGGGGAGTCGGTCCATCATTACTGGGCCAGACTACTCCTCGCACGACACAACGTGCGCGGCCTCAGCGACACAGATATAATGGCAACTTTCAAACGTAATTGCCACAACGAGGGAATCCTCAACGCCCTGGCGCGGCGGCACATAACTGACCTTTCCAAGCTATCCATCTTGGTACGGAAGTATTGTGCCATGGAAAGTGCTTGGCAAGCAGAGCGGCTATTTTCGGACCAAACCTCTGCCGAATACCTTAGAGGAGATCGGCAAAAGAGGATACCCCTGAACCGAACAGCCCAAACTCAGCCCGCCAAAAAGAGAAACAGATCCCTTCCTGGGGTCAGTACTGTCCTGGACGGACTATTGGACAAACCTTGCCCTATACACTCCGTATTGCTAAACACAGCTCGAACCCACAGTTTTAGAACTTGCTGGGTCGTCAGACAAATCGCAAAAAGCGGCGAGGCCATCCTCAAGGCGTCACCGCCCAGAGGGCGCCCCGGAGACTCATCGGAACATCACACCGAAGTCCTGACGATCTACGAAACGTTCCCTTCGAGGAACAAAAGGAAGAGAGCCCTTAGAGAAATTGGACAGGTGTACCACGTGGCTGCAACAAGTGTATGGGCAGATACACCCATCACCTTTGGAGATGCTGATCGACCAGCCATTCATCCAGACCATTCACCAGCCGCACTAGTCCTGAACACCGTCATCGACGGCTTCCGGTTACACAAAGTGCTAATGGACGGCGGCAGCGGCCTAAACCTAATTTATGAAGACACGCTAGAAAAAATGCAATTCGACCGATCTCGGATCAAACATAGCAACACAACCTTTCGGGGAATAATCCCAGGGAAGGAGGCACGCTGCTCAGGATGTATTACCCTGGACGTAGTGTTCGGCACGCCCGACAACTACAGATCGGAAGAGCTCCTCTTCCACATCGTGCCCTTCCCCATTGGCTATCACACCCTTCTGGGCCGTGAAGCCTTCACAAAATTCCAGGCTATACCACATTACGGGTATATGAAACTTAAAATGCCAGGACCAAACGGAGTAATCACAATAGTTGGTGATCCGAATATAGCCCTACGGGCCGAAAACAAAACAGCAGCACTCGCCCTCGAGGCCCTAGCTGAGACCTTTGCTGCAGAAGAGCTGACCGCACTCCGGTCAACGGTAGACAAAGACGACGTGATCCTCAGCAAGAGGCCCAAATCCATGTCCTTCAAGCCAGCAAAAGAAATCATTAAAGTCCAGGTGCACCCGACGGACCCTAACAAGACAGCGTCCATCGGAGCACAGCTCGACCCTACTACGGAGGAGGCGCTGCGAGCATTCTTACAAGAAAATTGGGATATATTTGCCTGGCATCCTTCCGATATGCCTGGCATCCCGCGACGATTGGCAGAACACAGTCTGAACATCATGGCAGGTTTTAAGCCCGTCAAACAGACTCTCCGCCGTTTCTCCGAGCCCAAATGACAAGCTATGGGTGAAGAATTAGCTAAATTGCTAGAGGCCGGATTCATTCGGGACATTAAGCACCCCGAATGGTTGGCAAACCTGGTGATGGTACCAAAGAAAGACAAATCCTGGCGGCTGTGCGTCGACTTTAAAGACCTCAACAAGGCCTGCCCCAAGGACCCTTTCCCTCTACCACGAATAGACCAGATCATTGATGCCACAGCCGGACACGACTCGCTGTGTTTCCTCGACGCTTATTCTGGATACCATCAGATTAAAATGAAGGAATCCGATCAAGCAGCAACCGCATTCATCACCCCCTACGGGCCGTTCTGCTTTAACACAATGCCTTTCGGGCTAAAAAACGCTGGGGCTACATACCAGCACATGATCCAGACCTGTCTTGAGAAACCGATCGGCAAAACAGTCGAAGCATACGTGGACGACGTGGTCATCAAAACCAAGCACGTTAGCAATTTAATCAACGACCTAAGGCAAACCTTTGCAAGCCTACGCGAATATGATATTCGGCTCAATCCGGAGAAGTGTGTCTTCGGAGTTCCTGCTGGTAAGTTGCTCGGATTCATCGTTTCCCATAGAGGAATAGAAGCGAATCCGGCCAAGATCCGCGCCTTGTCAGAACTTGCAATCCCCACAGAGCTAAAGCATGTGCAAAGATTGGCGGGTTGCGTGGCGGCATTAAGCCGCTTTATCTCCCGCCTCGGTGAAAAAGCTTTACCGCTGTACAAATTGCTGAAACAGACCAAGACTTTTGAATGGACCGACGAAGCAAAGGTTGCGTTAGAAGATATCAAGACACTGCTGGCAAGTAACCCCATCCTCACAGCACCAGGCGCGGGTGAGCCCATGTTGTTATACATATCGGCCACCAAACAAGTTGTTAGCGCAGTGCTCGTCGTCGAACGAGAGGAGGAGGGGCACAAATTCCAGATACAGAAGCCGGTCTATTATGTGTCAGGGGTGCTAACGCAATGCAAGTCAAGATACCCGCACTACCAGAAGATAGCCTATACGGTATTTATGGCATCACGTAAATTAAGACATTACTTCCAAGAGTGTTCGGTCACGGTGGCATCGGAAGTACCCCTGAATGATATAATCAATAACAGGGATGCCACAGGCCGTATAGCCAAATGGGCGATTGAGCTCCTTCCTTTTGAGATCACATACAAACCGTGCCGAGCTATTAAATCTCAGGTATTAGCGGATTTCCTCGCCGAATGGACAGAAGCCGGACTCCCCAGGGAATACAGTACATACTCACATTGGACGATTTACTTTGACGGATCCAAAACCTTGGCCGGACTGGGGGCTGGAGTCGTTCTCACATCCCCCACAGGTGACAACGTCCGATACGTGCTCCAGATCATGTATGCCGACTCCAACAACGCAGCCGAATACGAAGCCCTTCTACACGGTCTTCGGATGGCAGCTTCAATGGGCATACAGCGGCTGGAGGTACGGGGAGATTCGCCATCTCTCAAGTAAACGGTGAGTTCGACGCCAAAAATCCGAAGATGGCGGCATATCGAAACGCTGTCCTCAAAATATCCGCACGGTTCGAGGGGTTGGAGTTCCACCACGTCGCTCGAGACGACAACCAAGCCGCTGACATACTGTCACGTTTAGGAGCCAAACGCGACCCTGTCCCGCCGAACACTTTCCTGGAACGGCTCTTTAAGCCATCCGTGGTTTGGCAGGACGATCAAGCGGGCACCGATCTCTCAAGCGCACACACGGTTGTTCCCCCTGTTGACAAACCAGACGACAGAATTATCGGCGGCTCCATAATGAACGAAACGCCCTCGGCCCACGAGGTCATGGCAGTAATCGCTCCTTGGACCGAACCCTTCCTCGCCTACCTCCTTCGTAAGGAACTCCCCGATGATCAAACAGAGGCCCGACGTATAGTCCGGCGCTCCAAAGCCTTTAAGGTACACGAAGGAGAGTTATATAAAAAGAGCACTACTGGAGTACTACAGCTGTGCATATCTGAGGAAAAGGGGCGGGAGCTTCTCGCCGAAGTACACGCAGGGATGGGCGGTCATCATGCCGCAGCAAGAGCCTTAGTAAGCAAGGCCTTCCGGGCGGGGTTCTTTTGGCCCACAGCTCGGGCGGACGCCCAGTCACTTGTCAAATATTGTGTAGGGTGTCAACTTTTCGCAAACCAAAGTCACATGCCCCCAACAGCTCTTCGGACTATTCCGATCACTTGGCCTTTCGCGGTCTGGGGGCTAGACATGGTCGGACCACTTAAAGGGGGGACCAAGAAAAATAAATACTTGCTGGTTATGGTCGACAAGTTCACCAAATGGATCGAGGCTAAACCCGTCAAGTCAGCCAAATCCGGACCAGTAATCGACTTTATATCCGGCGTGATACACCATTACGGTGTCCCGCACAGTATAATAACTGATAACGGATCCAATTTCACCGCTCAGGAAGTCAAAGACTGGTGTGCAAAGATGGGCATCAAGCTCGATTACGCCTCGGTTTATCACCCGCAGACTAATGGACAAGTTGAACGAGCAAACGGCCTCATAATGAGCGGCATCAAGCCGCGTTTGGTCCGGTCTCTGCAAGAATCCGATTGTTAGTGGGTTGAGGAGCTGGACTCCGTACTATAGGGCTTGCGCACCACCCCGAATAGATCAACGGGTTACACCCCGTTCTTTATGGTCTACGGGGCCGAAGCGGTCCTTCCTTGTGATATCATTCACGATGCGCCAAGAGTACGCATGTACGAGGAAAAAGAGGCCGAGTTAGATCGGCAGGACGGCTTGGACGCCTTGGAGGAAGAGCGAGACATAGCTCGGGCCCGTTCCACTTTTTATCAGTAGCAGGCCCGGCGTTACCAGAGCAGAGAGGTGAGGGCGCAAGCATACAACGTAGGCGAATTAGTCCTACGACTCCCGGAGAAGCAGAAGCATAAACTCAAGCCCAAATGGGAAGGCCCCTTCATAATCGATGAAGTACTCACGGGAGGGGCTTATCGTCTTCGGAACCCGTCAGATCACCGCCTCGAACCAAACCCATGGAACGCAGCTCGCCTTCGGCGCTTCTACGGATAAACCGGTGTCGTCGTACTCCTTACTTTATGTTTCTTCCTTCGTGTTTTCCTTTTTATTTTTTCAATTCTCCTTTCGAACTAATGTTTGGCAGGTTTGCACCCTTTTTTATCCCAACTCTGTGTTCGGCTTATTCAATCTCGTTATAAGACTTTTCGTTTTTGCACCTTCAAGTGTTAAATCCGAACACAGCACCTGGGGGCTTCCTTTCCGAAGCCAATGATTTTATATTCTCCGCACTTGTTCACACTCATTGTGGGTGCCTGTTTTCCTTGTCGTTTTCAAGCCATCTTATGCATCAATTCGAACTAAGATTCGCCAAGCTGGGTTGCCTCGCTCCTGTGGTTACCCTCTACGTTCCCGATTGTTCGGCTAGAGGGTAAAGGGAGCACCTCTGCGATTGTTACGACCAGGTCATCCGGACACGTACCTCAGACGGGTGAAGCCAAAAGCTAGCTATCTTGCGTAGACAATTGATCGGCCCCGACGGAAATAATTTGTAACACTATGGTCATCATGACCATTACCAGGGTCTTGTCTTCTTACAATCACCCTCAGCCATATACTATCAGTGTACGGGCTACAGCCTACGCCTTACGTAGCCACCTGACGAAAGGTATCGATAGAGGTACTATTTTCTTCAGAAGATGTTTCTTATGCTAAATGTAATATAACATATCTCCCTGCGTGCTTTCTGTCTGTTCGCACCACATGGCCGGATTGCCTGGTTCCCCGAATATAGTTCGTCCACCCTAGGGTGATACTTTCAGCGGAACACTCCCAAGCTTCTAGCACGGGAGGCCAAAGCCGATGGCCAGTTAAGACAAAGTTTACAACACAGCGGAGCAAATCTTTGATTGATAGTACTCAGTTACATACAATCATATACCCGGCTGCTGATCGAGATTATCGATTACCGTGTCCAGGGAGCAGTCCTGTTGTGACAATCGGGCGGCAGGCATCACCTGGTCATAAACCAGGTGGAGCGGAATTTCCTGTCCGTCAACCCCCACTGGCCCAACCCGAGCCATATGCTCGGGATCAAGTCCGGTATAGCGGGTCTTGATCATCACCCATGCCTCCCTCGCTCCCTCCCGGCATGCCGATGTCTTCCACAGCTCGAACCTAGCTCGAGCTCCCTTGAAACGATCGATTAGCTCGGTCATCCCCTCGGGAGGCTGCTCAGCGGGCCACAGTGCTTTTACCATGCCCTTTATGACCTTCCGAGCCCGCTCGTGCAAGGCGGTTAGATCCTTTAGCAAGTTTCCCTGGTAAGATCCGATCTCTTCTTCGGACGGCCCGGTCAGGAAACCTACACATGAGTTATGGCATACAGGTTATATTACATCCATAAAGGAAAAATTACCTTCTGATGTTAGAATCACGCTCACCATACATGCCCCTCTGTAAGATTCGGTTCTCTCCCTGGACCTGGGCCAATTGAGCCTTCAAGCTTTTAATCTCCTCGGCTTGCTTCTGGTTCTCCTCCTTGAGGCGGTTCTTCTCTTCAATGTGTCGCGTCATAACGCGACCTCCAGCTTCGTGCTGGGACTCGGCGTACCGCTGAGATTCTCGGGCTACATCCAAATCTTTTTGTAATTGCCCTATTGATTCAGCTGCTACATAGTACCCTCGCGTAAGCATGGGAACATGTTATATATTCGGCTAATATACGCACTCACCGTGTGCCTCCCGAGTAAAGCTCTTCACTTGCTTTAGCTCATCCTTCACGGATTCGACCTGTGTTTGGCTGTCCTTAAGTTCCTCGGCCAGTTTCTCGCACTGTTGCTTAGAGGCCTGCACTTGCAGAAAGGGATCCTTAATTCGGTCGTGCCGACCAAGTTAAGGCTTGGGGGCTACTGGGTTTACATGCGTGTTCGGATTTTAAATAACCAACAACTCACCTGCAAGCGGGATGGTATCAACTTTATAGCTTCGCCGAATCCAGTTCGGGCGGCCCCAAGGTATGCATCCGCTGTGCGTAGAGCGCCGAATTCTTGTTCGGAAAAGGCTGGATGTAGCAGGACTTTACGTTGCTGCCGATGACGCATAGCGCTCCCAACCTCTGATTTGGTGACCGATATGGCATCACCCGAATCGGCTGGGGCGGGATTGGCGGTGGAAGCTCCGGCAACAGGATCAACATGGGCGGAAGGCCCTGAACCTTGGGCACCGATGGATGTCTTTACGGCGTCCTCGGCGGGAGACGACCGAACCTCTTGCCTGAATATTTCGACGGAATTATCTTTCGACGAGTTTTATCAAATCATGGTGTTAAACCGTGTGATCAAGCGAAATACCTTTGGGGTGAGCTCGCTGGTGCGCTTGCCCCTGTGACCGGCTTATCTGCCGGGTCCTTGTTAATTCCTGATTCGGCCACTGTCGCTGCGGCCGGTGTAAGTCGCGCAGATCTACGACGTTTGACGATAGGAACCGGTATGTCAGGGTCATTGGTGGACACTTGTCTCTTGTGGGACGTCTTCTTCTTTTTCTTCTTGTTTACGGCGGGGGAAGGAAAAGATCCAGGGTAGTCGGCAATGATGGCCACTTTGGCGTAATCAAGGCCCTCCTGGTAGAAAACCCCGCCTTCGAATTCGATTGATAGGTCCGGGTCTTCATGATAGCCCAGATCGTCCTCACGGGCATAGTCTTCGGGTTGAGGAGCCGGACAGTTGACTGTCTCGATGAAGCTCCTCCATTCCTGTTTGCGTAAAGTTTGATGGCTTTGGTCAGAAAGGGACATAATGGAAAAACCGAACTATAATTACAGTAGGTATAAAGGCTCACCCATTCGATGGGATTGTGGCAAGAATATCCGTCCTTTGATGACCGCTGAACAAAGTCCTCTTGCTCCCCCTTGAATAGATTGGCAAGTGCAGCGGCTAATGCTGTTTGATCGGCAGGACCCAGTCTTCGGGAGCGAGTGGTATCGCTTGTCCCGTTATAGCGCCACAAAGGATGTACCCTCTACTGAAGAGGTTGGACGCATCGTGTGAGGACGGCGGCCATGACGTCAATCATGGTCAGCTTGTGATGGGCTAATAGCCTCACTTGGGTCGATAAACGCTGCACCTCGGCACTTTCCTCTTGGGGTAGGCTCTTCGGACGCCAGTTGTACCTTTTCTTCGGAAAGGCATCGGAGTATTCGGGCAAACCCCGCCGAGTTGGATCGAACAAAGGAACGTCTTCAATATAAAACCACTCTGAGGTCCACATTTCAAATTCCTTCGGGGTTCCTACAGGGTAACCCGTCCCCGCTATGCGGCATACTTCGGCTCCGCCAACTTCAAAAATTGTCCCGTCCCTTGTACGTGGGACAAGGCAAAAATACTTCCTCCACAATTCGAAATGTGCCTCGCACCCCAGGAACATCTCGCAGAGGGCCACGAAGCCTGAGATGTGAAGGATAGACCCTGGGGTAAGGTGATGGAGCTGGATCCCATAGAATGCCAATAACCCTCTCAAGAATGGGTGGATGGGAAATCCGAGCCCTCATAGGAGGAACGGGACGAAGCACACGTGCTCTCCCTTTTGTGGATGGGGGAAGTTCTCCGCAAGGACCACGCCGTTGAATGAACTCAAGCCGGCACGGACGGTCGTCAGATCTAAGGAAGGGAGATACCCTTGGGTCTCTAGTTGGCGAAGACGAAGAGTTGACACGGAACAGCTTCCCCAATCCCCTGGGCGAGATCCATAAGGATCCGAAGAAGAACCAGGGGCGCTCGCCATTTTCTTTTGGTAGAGGTCTTTTTGCTGGGGGCTTCGTCTAAATGGGGAAGGTGAAGATGTGATCGCAATCCAGTTTAATTAAATAGACAGGTACCCCTTTTTCAGAGGGGGCAGCTCTGTAAAAGAAAGAACTGCTAAACCATTCATCTCCTCGCAATACGCGAGGTTCGAGAAGCATTATTGCAGTGGACTCGGCAATCCCGCAACGTTTGGGATTTCGCCAATCACATGTCGGATGCCGAACAATCAGGGGAAGAGGGACTCGCCTCGCAAGCCGAAGACTTCTCTGTTCAAGATTCTCCGGATACACATCGCCGTTGGAGGCTAGTCCGGGGGCTACTGAGGGAGTCCTGGACTAGGGGGTCCTCAGGAGGCCGGCCTATCTAATATGGGCCGGACTATATGGGCCGTTCGCCGGACGCTGGATCACTCGAAGGACCGGACTCCAGAAGGGAAGTTTCTAGAAGCAAGGCGTGTGCTCCACGTTTAAAGTAGAATAGGCATGTTTATTGTGACACCCTGATTTTTGCCAACTTTTTTTTCAAACTATTCTTGGTCTTGGATATTTTTAAATCTGGTCCAAGAGATTCCAAGTATTATTATGTTTAAAAACCCTTTTCTTCTATTTGAGAATTTAAGGCATAACCATGGGTTGTGAAGCAACCTATAGCTGTGATGCTCAGAAAATTCTCAAATAATTCCTAAAAATCCTTTGGATTATTTCTTGCCCCAATCATCAAAAACATCTCATGGTTTAATTTAAATATTTGGCAATGCATTGCTGTTTTGTTCCTGGTCAGTTTAAACCTTTGTGAAGGAAGTAAGTGTTAGGGTCCTTTGCTTGCTCTCAAATTTTGACAGCATGAGGACACCTACAAATTAGCTTCCTCCACAAAGTTTCAGCATCTGAAGACTTTTTGTGTGAGCAGCTCTTCAACATTTGCATTCTGGTCCAGATTTGCCCTTTGTTCATGAACCCCCTTCTATTCTTTTTCAAATCTCCTCAAACTTGACCAGTTTGTAGTCCTTCCATAGTAGATATCCCCAGACAAGCTCTTTGGCTCAAGCTCATCCTTATCTCCTCTCCAGAACCTCCCCAAGTTTGCTGTCAGAACTTGTTGCTGAGGTTTCCTCTCATCTCAGACCTTTTCAAGCCAAGCCAAGGGCTCGGGTGAAGTGATCCATCAGTGGTCGATGCGGCAGACATGGTCGGCCAAGCCAACGTGGCCTGAGGACACGAGGTGCCGTGGTGACCACGGGGATGGCATGCTGTCGCCGCGCTCTGTGACGCGTCCGAGCTCGGGTCGTGTTGGAGTCGACGGCTCGTGCAGCGCGGCGCTGTCTGGGCATGCCGACTAGCTTCAGTGGTGCCGCGTGGACCTTCTGGAGCGATCGCCTGCGCCGGAGAGGCCCTAGCCGGCCGCCGCGTCGTCGCCGCCATGTTCGGCCCGTGACCGCACTGTGCGTGCGGCGCGTCGGCTAGCCCCCGAGCCGTCCCCTCGCGCATTAACTCCCCTGCTCGCTCCCGTCTCGTCGCCGCTCGCCGCCATGCCAGCAAGGCGTACCTGCGCCGTCGCCATTCGCCGCATCGCCATTGTTCGGGAGAGCTCGCCGCCCGGTCTCCCCCGCCTATAAAAGCCCCTCCCCGGCCTCCCTGAGCTCCTCACCCCTCTCCTCCTTCCCCCCCCCCAAGCCCCTAGCAGCTGGAATCGAAGCCCGGAGGCCTCTGGCCTCGAGCTCGGGCCGAGCTCCGCCGCCCGCCCCTCTCTGCCTCCTCCTCGCTCTAGCCCTCCTCCGCCCCAGCCAGCACCACCGTAGAGCTCAGTAGCATCCCAGGAGCCTCCCCGACCCCTCTGCTTGCTCAATCCTCGCCGGATTCGCCGTGTTCGCCGGAGCCCGTATCTGCCGTCCGCCGGAGACGAAGGGGACGACCTCGTCCGTCCACCTCCGACGACGCTGCAGGTACGTGGTGGACCGCCGCTCAACGGCCGATCCATTCCGCCCCTCCCCGAGCCCTCTCGTCGCCTGGAACGCCGGCGGCCATCGCCGGAGCTCCGCCTCCCCCTCGGCCTCCTCTGCCTCCTCTGTTTCGTTTAAAACGAAGGGGTAAGTGGCCCTGGGCCGGTTCACTATGGTCTTGGGCCGGCCCAGTCTGCCTGTTTTGTTTTTAAATTCTGATTTTTAATAAAAACAGTGTTGACCAGCAACTTTGACTGTCAATATATTTTTATAGAAATGCCCAATTGACCTGATTCTTTTTGCATTGTGTTCCTAATAAAACACTTGGTTTTCTGACCAAGTTTGACATTTTTCCAATACCTACAGAATATTTGGTTGACAAAATGGCATTATGTGACATTTGCAATTATTTTTTAAAATCATTTCAGAGGAAGAATTTGGTGCTTTTGAAGGTCAAGAGTGCCCAACATACCCAACAGAGCAAGGCAAGCCATGATACCCATTTTGTGCATGCATCTCAATAACATTGCATTTTCATATGCAATAGGTTAATTATTTTGAGTAGGTTTGTTCCATAATATTAAATGATGCTCAAGACCATATTACACCACATACATTAACTACACGCTTAGTGGTTGATCTTGAGCCACCTGTCTGGGAACATCGTGCAACCACATTTGCCGGTATGGGACGGCCTTGACCGGGTCTGATTGCGTGATCTTTCATTGGTACCTCCATACAGGGAGGGTTATGCACGGCGTGCTACCCTGATCAGGTAGCGGTGATAACCCTGTGGGCCAGTTGAGTTTGTGCCGGCGTCCCCGTTTGGGACAGTTTGACCCCGTTTGGGTCATGGCCACGACGGTGGCAGGTGTCAAGAGGACACAGGGGCCACCCAAGGCTGACCTCCAGGGGAGGAAAAGTGCCGGAGGTACGATGAAAGAGTCATGGGTCAGGCAGGTTTCGTTGGAGATGTCCTAGTCCACTCCTATGGGACGAGTTCCAAGGATCCTGTGGGACAAGTTCCAAGGGGCTGGATGAGGGAGGAACTCCATGGTGTGGGTAAAGTGTGCAACCTCTGCAGAGTGTCAAAATCTATTCGAATAGCCGTGTCCACGGTAATGGACGACCCGTTCAGACCTCAGTAGCCGATCAACCAAGTTAATAATATTAATGATGGAAGAACTCGTCTCATGACGGGAGTACTCGGTGAGTATTCCGAGGGTTGTGAGACCACCTTGAGAGTAAGTTATGCTCAGTACCGTAAGTGCATGATGATGGATAGATTATGCTATGTTATTGTTTGCTGCATTTCTTGGTTGTCGTGAGCTTGCGAGTACATTCAAAGTACTCACCTGGCGTATCATGCCAGATGGAGGAGAATCTTAGGACGGAGGTCCTGAAGGTGCTGGCTATGCTAACTAAGACGTATCCACAGCAGCGTCCCTGTGGATGGACTTGCGCTATGTTCCGCTACGCAGTAGGAGTTATCGGTGTTCCGAGGCCCTGTGTGTGACATAAATAATGTGGATACTGTCATAGCACCGAGGGTGCCTTTGGCCTCGTCACCAGTGTAATATGTGAGCTTGTACCCGTATCCTATCAATAAAGTCTGTTCAGTTCTGTTCCAAGTTGTTGAGTATTTCCAGAGGACATGATCCTTGGGCTGGAAATGCTGGTAACCGGTTCTCTGAGCCGGGGTGCCACAACGCTTGGTATCAGAGCCAGGCTGACTGTAGGATACCTTAGTTAGCCAGTGCTAGCACCGCGATTAGTATAGGATCCTGAGTTGCATCTGATTGCTGCATTTGATTGTTGCATTTGATTGCTGCATGGCATGCATCATAGCTCATTATTTTGCTAATGGTGGTCTTGTGAGTGTAGATGGCACCAGTTCCATTCCATTACCCGTATGAGCCTGCACCCTCCACCTTTCCAGGACTGCTCCGGAATGTCTGGCTGCGACTGTATCCTCATGGTGAAGACCTAGTGTACCAGGTGTTCCGGGAGCAGCTTGCTGAGTCAGTATACGAGTACCATGCAGAGGCTTTCATGATCGCGAGCTCGGAGTTGGGTTGCTACTCTCATTCTACCAAGGGCGGGACGGCTTCCACTCCGGACTTGGCGATTGAGTTTGCCGCAATGGAGGCTCTCACTGACCTGCGCTTTCACGAGGTTGAGATGCAGACTCATCCAGGTTACCTCTATTATCCCACCCTGTCGCCTTCGACAGGACGAGTCATTTTCACTCCTGTTGACCCGGCATGTGACCGTGCGACGGCTGTGCTGTCTCGTTACCTGAACGCCAGCTATCGTACGATCACATCCCTGGCTGAGGAGTTGTCTCGTGTGGTAGCGGCGCTTGCAGCCGTAACTCCAGTGCCATCTCCACCTCAGACTATCCATCCACCCATGCATCCACCCCCAGTTCCACCTCCACCCAGATTTGAGGCTTTTCCCACCTCTACCGTGCCACCTGGTGTTGCGTCTGGTAGCCGTCGTGAGACCCCTGCTGAGTGGGCCTCACTTCTTGCCACTCCAGTAGCTCCGATGCTGAGGCGTCGTGCTCCTTCAACTCCAGAGGGAGAGCCGTCCCAGCAGCGTCGTCGTGTTTCCTTTGATCCGGAGGATGAGATTCAGATCATCAGTTCCGACTCGGATTCAGGATCAGATGACGAGGAGTCGGTGGTTTGGCAGTGCTCGTGCCACCAGCGCCACTAGAGTGGAGGCTAGAGTTGTTGAGCATGCATCCTTTGCATATGTCAACTGCCGTGTGAGCAGTCTAGCTATATTATTTCCCCTACTAGCTTGCCATGTATGATGTTGGGTTATCTTGTATAATTATGTGGTTTGCTTTCATCGTTTTTTTTCTTATCCCTTTTGGGGCCATATAACCATGCTTTCCCTCTGGATGTTGCTCATCGATTCGATATTTTGCAATGGGGAACAAATTTAGGATGAGGAGAAGTGGTAGCCATGGCGGCGATGGAACCCCTGTCCGTCGATCCGCCAGACAAGCAGGTCAAGCACCAGAAGATTTACCACCTCCACCACCCCAAGCACCTACTACTGATCAGATTATGAGAATGTTTGAGGAAAAGAGAAATCAGGACCTTATGGAACTGTTGAAGAGTGTGCAGACAATGGTAGGTCAGAACAACAATCACAATGGATCCCACTTCAAAGATTTCCAGCGCACAAAGCCACCCAACTTTGGTCAAGCCGTGGATCCGATAGAAGCAGATGACTGGTTAAGGACCATAGAAAAGAAGTTGGAGATAGCTCGCTGTGAGGATCCTGATAAGGTTCCATTTGCCACTCATTACCTAGAAGGGCCAGCAGCCATATGGTGGGATAATGTCAAGGCAACATGGTCTTCTGAGGAAGAAATTACTTGGGAAAAGTTTAAGGACTTGTTCCGCAAATATCATATTCCCACCGGCATTATAAAGGTGAAGCAAAGGGAGTTCCTGGCACTGACCCAAGGAGGCATGTCAGTAGCTGAGTACCTTAACAAGTTCAACAACCTGTCACGGTACTCTACTTATGATGTGGCCACCGAGGAGAGAAAGATAGACCGGTTCTTGGGAGGACTAAACCACTCTCTCCGTTGTCAGCTATGCATGCTAGATTTTCCCAACTTTCAGACACTGGTAGACAAGGCTTTTATAGCCGAAAGGGAGCATAAGTCTGGAGCGGACAACCTTAAGAGGAAGTTTGAACCTAAGAAGGACAACCGGGAGCCGTTTGCGCAAAAGCCACGTACTTGGCAGTCAGGTACCCCTGAGTACAAGCCTACCTAGAGCAACGTTGGCAACAACAACAAGACGGGGGGACAGACTAAAACTTTCGGCAAACAACCCGCGATGGAGGACTGCCGCCGCAACAATACTTGCTTCGCATGCGGCCAGAGTGGGCACTACGCTAAACAGTGTCCCACCAATATGGGGAAGTCACCCTCCGACAACAAGCCTCAAGTCAACAACATTGGACGTCGCCCCAACAATAACGTATGCCAAGGACGTGTCCATCACATTTCTGCCGAAGAAGCCTGCGGAACCCCAGAAGTGGTATTCGGTATGTTCCCTGTTAACAACATACCTGCATTTATTCTATTCGATTCCGGGGCTTCCCACTCGTTTATTTCAAGAAGTTTTGCCACCTCGCACAAATTTTCTTCGTCGCTTTTGGACAAAACCATGGTGGTACAATCCCCTGGCTCCCTGCTCAAAACCAACCTGATCTACAGAGATCTGGAAATTGTGATTCATGGAGTTAAGTTCCCAGCTGCACTCATTGCCATTGAACCTTCGGGGCTTGATGTGATATTGGGAATGGACTGGTTGGCACCGCACCAAGTATGCATAAATTGTGCCAGCAGAACAGTGACATTGACCAACCCAATGGGGCAAGTGGTGCAATTCCTTGCCAGCTCTATGAAATCAAAGAAGGGAATGGCATATCAAGCTACCGCCACGGATATGAACTTAATTCCGGTAGTTTGTGAATTTCCAGATGTATTCCCTGAGGAATTACCAGGAATGCCACCTGGCCGGGAGTTGGAGTTTACAATTGAAGTAGTTCCCGGCACCGCCCCTATTTATAAGAAATACTACCGCATGCCAGGACCGGAGTTAGCTGAGCTAAAGAAGCAACTGGATGAACTGCTGCAAAAAGGGTATATTCGCCCAAGCGTATCACCTTGGGGATCACCAGTGCTCTTTGTCAAAAAGAAGGATGGGAGCTTACGCATGTGCGTAGACTATCGTCAGCTAAATGAGGTCACCATTAAGAATAAGTACCCGCTCCCTCGCATAGATGATTTGTTTGACCAGCTGAATGGAGCTCGGGTATTCTCTAAGATTGACCTCCGAACTGGATACCATCAATTAAAGATTCGAAAGGAGGATATCCCCAAGACAGCATTCACTACCCGTTATGGACTGTACGAGTTTACGGTCATGTCATTTGGACTAACAAATGCTCCGGCCTACTTCATGAGCATGATGAACAAAGTCTTTATGGACTTTTTGGATAAATTCGTGGTAGTGTTCATCGATGATATCCTAATATACTCCAAGAACGAAGAGGAACATAAGCAGCACCTTCGTACCGTTCTGGAGAGACTAAGGGAACACCGCCTATATGCCAAATTCAGCAAGTGTGAATTCTGGCTCAAAGAGGTAGGATTCTTGGGGCACATCTTGTCAGAGCAAGGGGTAGCCGTTGACCCCAGCAAGGTAACTGCGGTATTGGATTGGAAGACACCAGTCTCGGTAACCGAGGTCCGTAGTTTCCTGGGATTGGCCGGCTACTACCGACGTTTCATAGAAGGCTTCTCTAAGATAGCCAAGCCCCTGACAGAGTTGCTCAAGAAGAACCAAAGGTTTGTCTGGACACCAGAATGTGACAGCAGTTTTCAAGAATTGAAAACCAGACTCACTTCAGCACCAGTTTTAGTCCTTCCAGACATACATAAAAGTTTTGACATATACTGTGACGCTTCCAGACGAGGTATTGGCTGCGTATTAATACAAGAGGGAAAGGTTGTAGCCTATGCGTCCAGACAGCTACGACCTCATGAAGAGAACTACCCCACCCATGATTTGGAGCTAGCAGCCGTGGTCCATGCCCTGAAGATTTGGAGGCATTACCTCATTGGTCAACGTTGTGAGATATACACAGACCATAAGAGTCTCAAGTATATCTTCACACAACCTGAATTGAATCTCAGGCAACGAAGATGGCTTGAGCTAGTCAAGGACTATGACGTTGGGGTAAACTATCATCCAGGAAAAGCCAATGTGGTCGCAGATGCTCTCAGTCGGAAGCAGAGCACTGTGAATGCACTTATGGTAGGTCTGCATCCACGACTGCAGGAAGAGTTCGCCGAACTCAACATGGTGCTATGCGGACCAACTACCTCGGACACCTTGGAAATTACCCCCACCCTTATGGAAGAAATTAAGAAGGCCCAAGAGCCAGACCAGGAAATCAAGAAGATCAAAGAATTGATCCCGAAAGGGAAGGCTAAGTCTTTCCATGTGGATGATCAAGGCACTGTATGGTTTGAAAAACGGATATGCGTGCCCGATCAAGATAACTTGAGGCAGCAGATTCTCAAGGAAGCCCATGAATCCTCATATTCCATTCATCCTGGAGGAACAAAAATGTATCAGGATCTGCGAGAGACCTTTTGGTGGCCAGGATTGCGAAGAGATATAGCCTATTATGTCGTCTGCTGCGACATTTGCAACAGGGTGAAGGCAGAACACCAGAAGCCTGCAGGGCTACTGCAACCTTTACCAGTACCTCAATGGAAATGGGATGATATCTGTATGGACTTTATTGTGGGACTACCTAAGTC
This sequence comes from Elymus sibiricus, assembly GCA_039707655.1. Classification (NCBI taxonomy): domain Eukaryota; kingdom Viridiplantae; phylum Streptophyta; class Magnoliopsida; order Poales; family Poaceae; genus Elymus; species Elymus sibiricus. The sequence continues at coordinate 530,418,273 of CM077675.1, forward strand.
AGTCAAGGGCAACAACGCCATTTGGGTTATTGTGGACACACTTACGAAAGTGGCTCATTTCCTTCCGGTAAGGACCACTTTCAATGCAAGCCAGTTGGCACAACTCTACGTGTCCCGGATAGTTAGCCTCCATGGAGTCCCTAAGTCCATCACGTCCGACCGAGGTTCCCTGCTTACGTCAGCATTTTGGTTGCGCCTACATCAAGCATTGGGAACCGAACTGAGGCATAGCACGGCATATCACCCACAGACCGATGGGCAAACGGAAAGGGTGAACCAGATACTAGAGGATATGCTTCGATCCTATGTCCTTGCTCATGGAGCCAAATGGGAGGACAGTCTACCCTATGCCGAGTTCTCATACAACAACAGCTACCAAGCCAGCTTGAAGATGTCACCATTTGAGGCACTATATGGGCGGAAGTGCCGCACTCCCCTAAATTGGTCTCAGACAGGAGACAGCCGAATCTTTGGTACAGACTTGATGCTCGAGGCTGAAAGACAAGTAAAGGATATTCGGGAGCGTCTTCGGGCAGCCAAGTCTCGGCAGAGAAGTTACTATGACCCTAAGCACCGGGAAGTGACTTTCGAACCCGGGGAATATGCATATCTGCGAGTAACCCCGATGAAGGGAATAAAGAGATTCAATACTCGGGGAAAACTTGCACCAAGGTATATAGGCCCATTCCCGGTGATTGCCAGAAGAGGAAGAGTGGCATATCAATTGGAACTACCCTCAGAACCATCGAATGTGCATGATGTCTTTCATATATCACAGCTAAGGAAATGCATTGCACCCCCAATCAAACGAGCGGATATGAGTGAGTTAGAATTGGCAAAGGATCTGACGTACGAAGAGAGACCTGTTAAGATTTTGGACGAGATGGAGAGAACCACCAGGAGCAAGGTAATCAGATTCTATAAGGTGCTTTGGGAACATCATTCCGAAGAAGAGGCTACATGGGAAAGAGAAGACTTCTTAAGATCTGCTTACCCACATTTGTTCCCTGAGCAACCGAATCTCGAGGACGAGATTCATCCTAAGGGGGGTAGGTTTGTGACACCCTGATTTTTGCCAACTTTTTTTTCAAACTATTCTTGGTCTTGGATATTTTTAAATCTGGTCCAAGAGATTCCAAGTATTATTATGTTTAAAAACCCTTTTCTTCTATTTGAGAATTTAAGGCATAACCATGGGTTGTGAAGCAACCTATAGCTGTGATGCTCAGAAAATTCTCAAATAATTCCTAAAAATCCTTTGGATTATTTCTTGCCCCAATCTTCAAAAACATCTCATGGTTTAATTTAAATATTTGGCAATGCATTGCTGTTTTGTTCCTGGTCAGTTTGAACCTTTGTGAAGGAAGTAAGTGTTAGGGTCCTTTGCTTGCTCTCAAATTTTGACAGCATGAGGACACCTACAAATGAGCTTCCTCCACCAAGTTTCAGCATCTGAAGACTTTTTGTGTGAGCAGCTCTTCAACATTTGCATTCTGGTCCAGATTTGCCCTTTGTTCATGAACCCCCTTCTATTCTTTTTCAAATCTCCTCAAACTTGACCAGTTTGTAGTCCTTCCATAGTAGATATCCCCAGACAAGCTCTTTGGCTCAAGCTCATCCTTATCTCCTCTCCAGAACCTCCCCAAGTTTGCTGTCAGAACCTGTTGCTGAGGTTTCCTCTCATCTCAGACCTTTTCAAGCCAAGCCAAGGGCTCAGGTGAAGTGATCCATCAGTGGTCGATGCGGCAGACATGGTCGGCCAAGCCAACGTGGCCTGAGGACACGAGGTGCCGTGGTGAGCACGGGGATGGCATGCTGTCGCCGCGCTCTGTGACGCGTCCGAGCTCGGGTCGTGTTGGAGTCGACGGCTCGTGCAGCGCGGCGCTGTCTGGGCATGCCGACTAGCTTCAGTGGTGCTGCGTGGACCTTCTGGAGCGATCGCCTGCGCCGGAGAGGCCCTAGCCGGCCGCCGCGTCGTCGCCGCCATGTTCGGCCCGTGACCGCACTGTGCGTGCGGCGCGTCGGCTAGCCCCCGAGCCGTCCCCTCGCGCATTAACTCCCCTGCTCGCTCCCGTCTCGTCGCCGCTCGCCTCCATGCCAGCAAGGCGTACCTGCGCCGTCGCCATTCGCCGCATCGCCATTGTTCGGGAGAGCTCGCCGCCCGGTCTCCCCCTCCTATAAAAGCCCCTCCCCGGCCTCCCTGAGCTCCTCACCCCTCTCCTCCTTCCCCCCCCCCAAGCCCCTAGCAGCTGGAATCGAAGCCCGGAGGCCTCTGGCCTCGAGCTCGGGCCGAGCTCCGCCGCCCGCCCCTCTCTGCCTCCTCCTCGCTCTAGCCCTCCTCCGCCCCAGCCAGCACCACCGTAGAGCTCAGTAGCATCCCAGGAGCCTCCCTGACCCCTCTGCTTGCTCAATCCTCACCGGATTCGCCGTGTTCGCCGGAGCCCGTATCTGCCGTCCGCCGGAGACGAAGGGGACGACCTCGTCCGTCCACCTCCGACGACGCTGCGGGTACGTGGTGGACCGCCGCTCAACGGCCGATCCATTCCGCCCCTTCCCGAGCCCTCTCGTCGCCTGGAACGCCGGCAGCCATCGCCGGAGCTCCGCCTCCCCCTCGGCCTCCTCTGCCTCCTCTGTTTCGTTTAAAACGAAGGGGTAAGTGGCCCTGGGCCGGTTCACTGTGGTCTTGGGCCGGCCCAGTCTGCCTGTTTTGTTTTTAAATTCTGATTTTTAATAAAAACAGTGTTGACCAGCAACTTTGACTGTCAATATATTTTTATAGAAATGCCCAATTGACCTGATTCTTTTTGCATTGTGTTCCTAATAAAACACTTGGTTTTCTGACCAAGTTTGACATTTTTCCAATATCTACAGAATATTTGGTTGACAAAATGGCATTATGTGACATTTGCAATTATTTTTGAAAATCATTTCAGAAGAAGAATTTAGTGCTTTTGAAGGTCAAGAGTGCCCAACATACCCAACAGAGCAAGGCAAGCCATGATACCCATTTTGTGCATGCATCTCAATAACATTGCATTTTCATATGCAATAGGTTAATTATTTTGAGTAGGTTTGTTCCATAATATTAAATGATGCTCAAGACCATATTACACCACATACATTAACTACACGCTTAGTGGTTGATCTTGAGCCACCTGTCTGGGAACATCGTGCAACCACATTTGCCGGTATGGGACGGCCTTGACCGGGTCTGATTGCGTGATCTTTCATTGGTACCTCCATACAAGGAGGGTTATGCACGGCGTGCTACCCTGATCAGGTAGCGGTGATAACCCTGTGGGCCAGTTGAGTTTGTGCCGGTGTCCCCGTTTGGGACAGTTTGACCCCGTTTGGGTCATGGCCACGATGGTGGCAGGTGTCAAGAGGACACAGGGGCCACCCAAGGCTGACCTCCAGGGGAGGAAAAGTGTCGGAGGTACGATGAAAGAGTCATGGGTCAGGCAGGTTTCGTTGGAGATGTCCTAGTCCACTCCTATGGGACGAGTTCCAAGGATCCTGTGGGACAAGTTCCAAGGGGCTGGATGAGGGAGGAACTCCATGGTGTGGGTAAAGTGTGCAACCTCTGCAGAGTGTCAAAATCTATTCGAATAGCCGTGTCCACGGTAATGGACGACCCGTTCAGACCTCAGTAGCCGATCAACCAAGTTAATAATATTAATGATGGAAGAACTCGTCTCATGACGGGAGTACTCGGTGAGTATTCCGAGGGTTGTGAGACCACCTTGAGAGTAAGTTATGCTCAGTACCGTAAGTGCATGATGATGGATAGATTATGCGATGTTATTGTTTGCTGCATTTCTTGGTTGTCGTGAGCTTGCGAGTACATTCAAAGTACTCACCTGGCGTATCATGCCAGATGCAGGAGAATCTTAGGACGGAGGTCCTGAAGGTGCTGGCTATGCTAACTAAGACGTATCCACAGCAGCGTCCCTGTGGATGGACTTGCGCTATGTTCCGCTACGCAGTAGGAGTTATCGGTGTTCCGAGGCCCTGTGTGTGACATAAATAATGTGGATACTGTCATAGCACCGAGGGTGCCTTTGGCCTCGTCACCAGTGTAATATGTGAGCTTGTACCCGTATCCTATCAATAAAGTCTGTTCAGTTCTGTTCCAAGTTGTTGAGTATTTCCAGAGGACATGATCCTTGGGCTGGAAATGCTGGTAACCGGTTCTCTGAGCCGGGGTGCCACATTTATCCCCTCGACGTGTAACCGACCATGTGTAAACCCTAGGCACCCCCGGCGTCTATATAAGCCGGAGGGTTTTAGATCATTGAAGAGGGAGAACTCATCTAGGGTTTTAGTCATACGATCTCGTGGTAGATCACTCTGTAATCTCTATACCGTCAATATAATCAAGCAGGACGTAGGGTATTACCTCCATAGGAGGGCCCGAACCTGGGTAAAACCTTGTCCCCTTCGTCTCCTGTTACCATCGATCCTAGCATCATAGTTCGGGACCCCCTACCCGAGATCCGCCGGTTTTGACACCGACACACGTGTAGCTCACAAACTGTCGACTCTAGGATATCATCCACGGGGTAGCGAGCCAGCAGTGCATCATCGGCCGGGACCCCCGTGGAACCCACGCTGCTTTTCGGCATAGATGATGGAATGGCACCATCCAATGCTGCATCTGGATGCTCCTGTTGCTGAGACGCGCCTTGCTGGCTTAGTTTGTTGATTGCTCCTGCTGCAGCATGTATTTGCGTTCCAAGTCCGCGTTCTTTGCTTCTACCATCTGAATCCGATCTACTTCACGCTTCTTCTTTCTCTCACGGCTTCTGTCACTGTCGTTCCAATCCGCAAACCCCAGAAGCCACGGAACAAGGCCTTTGTCTCGTGTTCGTCCTGGGTGTTCAGGATTCTTGAGGGCGCGTGTAAGCTCGTCGTTCTCTCTCTCGGGCTGGTATAGACCCATTCGAGCTTCTTCTATTGCTTTAAGTAACTCGTCCATGGCTTCTTTAAGACTTGCCTGTTCAAGAACCTTCCCTGTCTTTGGGTCCAACATTCCCCCATGTGCATAAAACCATGTCCTGCACCTGTCGGGCCAATTCTCTGCTTCTGGAGTGACCCCTGCAGCCTTCATGTTTCTCTCGGATTCTTCCCACAAAGGCAACCCATACTTGTAGCCACCTAGCCCCAGATGATGGTGCCACGTTTTTTTCTCGGCATTTATCTTGTTTACTCTCGACCGTTCCTTAGCTGCTTCTGATTCCTTGAACTGCACAAATCTGTCCCAGTCATCTTTTAACTTCATATATTCTCGTTTGAATTCTGGAGTCTTCTTTCCTCCTTTCACATAATTGGTCCATAATCTTTTCTTATAAGTCTGGAATTGTGTGGCCATCTTCTTAAGAGCACACTTCTTGACTTTCTCCCGTTGGAGATCTGTGAAACCCTCTGGTCGGGTGAAATGTTTCCTGAGCTCCTCCCAAAGCAGATCCTTTGCTCTTTGGCTGACAAAAGGAACTCCGCGATCTTTTGGCTGATTCCATTCTTGAGCGGTGACCGGGATTTGGTCCCTAACGATAACTCTGCATTGACGTATAAATTTGTCTGCATTAATTTTAGGAGCAATCGGTTCGCCATCTGCTCTGATTTGATCGATGTTGTACTTTATGCCTTGTTTCAACGGTTTTGTCGGGCCACGTTTAACCCTTGTAGAAGATTTGCTCGATCCGGAGGGCTATAAGAAGAAAGATTCATTAATATATACAAATCAATCAATACTTCTGATAATCACCAGAGGGCAAATTAATACCTCGCCGGACTTCTGATGATGGAGAAAATTTTCTTCGCCATCATTGTCAGTTGGTTCCCCTTCGTCTCTTGTTTGTTCTTCCTCAATTCCCTCACCGGATGGGTTAAGGTATTGTGATCCATCATCTACTTCTTCATTCTCTTCGTTTCCGGAGCGTATCAAGTCGTACATGGCATTCTCTTGATCACGGTCTCTGTCTCTACCGTCCATAGCTTAACTAATCCGGAACAAATATAAAACAATTAGAATGCATTCAATAAGCAAAACCGGAGATATACGAATCAATACAAGTCAATGCAACAATATGATCATATAATATCACTAATACATCATCGAATAGTATCACTAATACATCTCGAATATTATTATATAATATAACTAATACATCATCGAATATTATCACTAATACATCTCGAATATAATATCACTAATACAGATCTAGTTGACGTCTCGCGGCGCAGGCGGTGGACACCCAAAGATAAGAAACTAGGACAGGATCATAGCTCGGGTGAGATCCCTGAAGAACTTGCTAGGTATTGGAGAACCTGGCGTCCAACGCAGCCATGTAGCGTCGGACGTGCTCGTCCTCATCCCTGACACGGCGACGTACCACCTCCGCGGGGGCCGGCTCCCTCTGCACCGATAGTGGTCCACGCGACCGCCACCAAAGAACCTCCGGGTCGACGATGGGACCCTGATTCCTCACCAAGCTATGCGCCCCGGAAGGCAGCACCTCCTAGTGCCAGCCCGGCGGAGCCCAGTCCCGAACATGGCGCCTCTCAAGCAGGTTGTTGCCACCGAGTCGACGATGAGGATGCTGGCCAGGCATCGTCGACTCAACGGCTACGCTATGCAACTAAACATTTAAACATCTAAACATCATATATCTGCCTAATATAAAATATAAAATCGTCGTTATCGTTGGGGACTCTCCCTCACCGACAACTAAAACATAAAACAACTAAATTAACTGAAACAATATGAACACTTAATTAACTAAAACAACTAAAACATAAAAAAACTAAACAACTAAAACATAAAACATCTAACAAAATCATCTAACAAAATGATCTAACAAAATCATCTAATAACATAAAACATCTAACAAAATCATCTAACAAAATCTAACAAAAACATCTAACAAAATCATCTAATAACTAAAACATCTACCAAAATCATCTAATAACATAAAACATCTAACAATATGAACACCTAACAAAATCATCTAATAACATAAAACATCTAACAAAATCATCTAACAAAATCTAACAAAAACATCTAACAAAATCATCTAATAAACTAAAACATCTAACAAAATCATCTAATAACAAAATCTAACAGGATTGGGGGAGCTCACCGGGGGGCTGACGAGGAGAGCGGCGACGGCGACGAGCGGCGACGGCGTCGGGGCGCGACGGCGAAGAGCGGCGACGGCGACGAGCGGCGACGGCGTCGGGGCGGGGCGACGGCGATGTGGCACGGCGAGGGGCGCGCGGGCAGCCTGGCGGCGTCGGGGCGGGGCGACGGCGACGGGGCACGGCGAGGAGGCGCGCGGGCAGCCTGGCGGCATCGGGGGCGTCGGTGTCGGGGGGAGAATGGGGAAGGAATTGAAACGGCTAACTCCCAATTTATATAGAGACCCCCTTTAGTCCCGGTTGGTGGCTCCAACCGGGACTAAAGACCCCCTTTAGTCCCGATTGGAGCCACCAACCGGGACTAAAGACCTCTTTTTCGGCTCCCGCGCGGGAAGGGACCTTTAGTCCCGGTTGGAGCCACCAACCGGGACTAAAGGTTTGTTTTCTTTTTTGTTTTGTTTTTCTAAACAGCAAAGTTCTATTTTGAGATTTGGAATAACTGTTAGAGTATTTATAGTTTTTGAATGAACCTTTTTGATTTATGTCAAAAAATATATAAACTCTCTGTTAGTGCCAGTAATTTTCAAATTTAAATAGTTTAAATTTGAATTCTTTTAAAATTTGTGTGAATCACTACTTAGTGAATAACTTTAGTTTTAAAATATATTCTTGAGTGATTGTTTTTCCTGTTGTTTAATATTAGTATATTTTATTAGTATATTCAATTTGGGAATTTTTAGGACATTTTAAATAGGTGTTTTAATCAAAACCAGATTATGTTTAACTCTTTTAGTTTTATACCTTCATCTGTTACAAAGGCATTTCATTTTTTTAAACTTATTTCAACTCCAGACTTTTTGTGCATTCAATATGAACCATTCTAAGCCACATCCTAAAATTTCAACGCTTTCTAACTTCAATTGCTATTTTTCATCCATTTAATGAATTGTTTTGAGCTAAATGACCCTGAAATTAAAAAGCACTACAAATGAACTCTGAAAAGGTTGAAACTTGGCATGGTATCATCATTTCACCCACATAGCATGTGGTAAAAAGTTGAGAGGGTTACGGCAAAAACTGGATGCACTTCGTGTACAAACTGGACCATCTACTTCGAAGTATGAGGGTTTCGGATGAAAACTCATCTGTTACAAAGACATTTCATTTTTTTAACTTATTTCAACTCCAGACTTTTTGTACATTCAATATGAACCATTCTAAGCCACATCCTCAAACTTCAACGCTTTCTAACTTCAATTGCTATTTTTCATCCATTTAATGAATTGTTTTGAGCTAAATGACCCTGAAATTAAAAAGCACTACAAATGAACTCTGAAAAGGTTGAAACTTGGCATGGTATCATCATTTCACCCACATAGCATGTGGTAAAAAGTTGAGAGGGTTACGGCAAAAACTGGATGCACTTCGTGTACAAACTGGACCATCTACTTCGAAGTATGAGGGTTTCGGATGAAAACTCATCTGTTACAAAGACATTTCATTTTTTTAACTTATTTCAACTCCAGACTTTTTGTGCATTCAATATGAACCATTCTATGTCACATCCTCAAACTTTAACGCTTTCTAACTTCAATTGCTATTTTTCATCCATTTAATGAATTGTTTTGAGCTAAATGACCCTGAAATTAAAAAGCACTACAAATGAACTCTGAAAAGGTTGAAACTTGGCATGGTATCATCATTTCACCCACATAGCATGTGGTAAAAAGTTGAGAGGGTTACGGCAAAAACTGGATGCACTTCGTGTACAAACTGGACCATCTACTTCGAAGTATGAGGGTTTCGCACGAAAACTCATCTGTTACAAAGGAATTTTATTTTTTAAACTTATTTCAACTCCAGACTTTTGTGCATTCAATATGAACCATTCTAAGCCACATCCTCAAATTTCAATGCTTTCTAACTTCAATTGCTATTTTTCATCCATTTAATGATTTTTTTTGAGCTAAACGACCCTGAAATTAAAAAACACTACAAATGAACTCTGGAAAGGTTGGCATGGTATCATCATTTCACCCACATAGCATGTGTTAAAAAGTTGAGAGGGATACAACAAAAACTGGATACACTTCGTGTACAAACTGGATCATCTTGGCTACTCGCTAGAGAGAAAAGTGATGACGGTGAAGCCAATCACATCCCAGAGTGGGATCTTGGGGTATAAAACTTTTTCTTCTCATGTGTCCCTTGCTTATTGCGCCGTAACCATGGACAATCTTCATCATTTAACAGGATGCTTGGGTCAGTCTTCACTGTGAAGGGAGGAATTTCATCAAACTTTTCATAATCTGTTGACATGTCTGTCTTGTCCTCCACTCCCACGATGTTTCTTTTCCCTGAAAGAACTATGTGGCACTTTAGCTCATCGTATGATGTATCCGCTTTCTTATCTTTTCTTTTTCTTGGTTTGGTAGACATGTCCTTCACATAGAAAACATGCGCCACGTCATTGGCTAGGACGAATGGTTCCTCTGTGTACCCAAGATTGTTGAGATCCACTGTTGTCATTCTGTACTGCTGGTCTACCATTACCCCTCCTCCAGTCAGATTGAACCATTTGCACCGGAACAAAGGGACCTTCAAATCACTTCCATAGTCAAGTTCCCATATCTCCTCCATGTAACCATAATATGTGTCCTTTCCCTATTGGTGTTTGCTGCATCGTCAAAGCGGACACCACTGTTTTGGTTGGTGCTCTTTTTATCTTGGGCGATCGTGTCAAATATATTCCCGTTTATCTCGTATCCTTGGAAAGCAATATAGTCGAAGATGGTCTCTTGGCCAACAAGTACAACTCATCTTCAACAATGTCGTCATTCATGAGATGTGATTGCAACCAACCACCAAAAGCCTCAATGTGTGTACGTTTAATCCAGGGGTCAGACTGCTCCGGGTTCTTGGAGCGTATAATATCCATGTGTTTCTCAATATACGGGGTCACCAAGGTAGAATTTTGTAGAACTATGTAGTGTGCTTGCGCCCAAGAATGCCCGTCCCTACATATTATTGATTTTGGTCCAAGCGTGCCTTTTCCACGCAGTCTCCCCTCATGCCGCGATTGAGGAACACCAATTGACTTAAGGTCAGGAATAAAGTCAACACAAAACTCAATAACCTCCTCTGTTTCATGGCCCTTGGAGATGCTTCCTTCTGGCCTAGCACGGTTACGAACATATTTCTTTAAGACTCCCATGAACCTCTCAAAGGGGAACATATTGTGTAGAAATATAGGACCCAGAATGGCAATCTCTTCGACTAGGTGAACTAGGACGTGCGTCATAATATTGAAGAAGGATGGTGGGAACACCAACTCGAAACTGACAAGACTTTGGACCAAATCATTCTGTAAGCTTGGTAGGATTTCCGGATCGATTACCTTCTGAGAAATTGCATTGAGGAATGAACATAGCTTCACAATGGCTAATCGAACATTTTCTGGTAGAAGCCCCCTCAACGCAACCGGAAGCAATTGCGTCATGATCACATGGCAGTCATGAGACTTTAGGTTCTGGAATTTTTTCTCTGCCATATTTATTATTCCTTTTATATTCGACGAGAAGCCAGACGGGACCTTCATACTAAGCAGGCATACAAAAAATTTCCTTCTCTGCTTCGGTAAGAGCGTAGCTGGCAGGACCTTCATACTGCTTTGGATGCATGCCGTCTTTTGCGTTCATACGTTGCTAGTCCTGTCGTGCCTCTGGTGTATCTTTTGTCTTCCCATACACTCCCAGGAAGCCTAGTAGGTTCACACAAAGATTCTTTGTGATGTGCATCACGTCGATTGCAGAGCGGACCTCTAGGACTTTCCAATATTCTAGCTCCCAAAATATAGATTTCTTCTTCCACAAGGGGGCGTGTCCGTCAGCGTTAATCGGAACAGATTGTCCGCCAAGACCCTTTCCAAACATTACTTGTAAATCCTTGACCATATCAAGTATATCATCACCAATACGGAGGACGGGCTTCTTTCGGTGATCTACCTCACCTTTGAAATGCTTGCCTTTCTTTCTTAAGGCATGCTTGGTCGGAAGAAATTGACGATGTCCCAGGTACACATTCTTCTTGCATTTGTCCAAATATATACTTTGAGTCTCATCTAAACAGTGCGTGCATGCATGGTATCCCTTGTTTGTCTGTCCTGAAAAGTTACTAAGAGCAGGCCAATCATTGATGGTTACAAACAGCAACGCTCGTAGGTCAAATTCCTGCTGTTTGTGCTCATCCCACACACGTATGCCTTCTTTATTCCACAGCTGTAAAAGTTCATCAACTAATGGCCTTAGGTACACATCAATGTCATTGTCGGGTTGCTTAGGGCCTTGGATGAGCACTGGCATCATAATGAACTTCCGCTTCATGCACAACCAACGAGGAAGGTTATAGATACATAGAGTCACAGGGCATGTGCTATGCTTGCTGCTCTGCTCCCCAAAAGGATTAATACCATCTGCACTTAAACCAAACCATACGTTCCTTGGGTCATCTGCAAAGTCCGTCCACTTTCTCTCGATTTTTCTCCACAGCAACCCATCAGCGGGTACTCTCAACTTCCCGTCTTTCTTACGGTCTTCTTTGTGCCATCGCAACGACTTGGCGTGCTCTTTGTTTTGGAAGAAACGTTTCAACCGTGGTATTATAGGAGAATACCACATCACTTGGCAGGAATCCTCTTCCTCGGGCACTCGCCCTCGACATCATCACTAGGGTCATCGCGACTGATCTTATATCGCAATGCACCGCATACCGGGCATGAATTCAAATTCTCGTACTCCTCACTGCGGTAGAGGATGCAGTCATTGTTGGAAATATGCCCTAGAGGCAATAATAAAATGGTTATTATTATATTTCCTTGTTCATGATAATCGTTTATTATCCATGCTATAATTGTATTGATTGGAAACTCAAATACATGTGTGGGTACATAGACAAACAATGTGTCCTTAGTAAGCCTCTAGTTAACTAGCTCGTTGATCAAAGATAGTGAAGGTTTCCTGGCCATGGACATGAGATGTCATTTGATAACGGGATCACATCATTAGGAGAATGATGTGATGGACAAGACCCAAACTATAAACGTAGCATATGATCGTGTCAGTTTATTGCTATAGTTTTCTGCATGTCAAGTATCTGTTCCTATGACCATGAGATCATGCAACTCACTAACACCGGAGGAATGCCTTGTGTGTATCAAATGTCACAACGTAACTGGGTGACTATAAAGATGATCTACAGGTATCTCCGAGGGTGTCTGTTGAGTGGGCATGGATCAAGACTGGGATTTGTTACTCCGTGTGACGGAGAGGTATCTCAGGGCCCACTCGGTAATACAACATCACTATAAGCCTTGCAAGCAATGTGACTAAGGTGTTAGCCACGGGATCTTGTATTACGGAACGAGTAAAGAGACTTGCCGGTAACGAGATTGAACTAGGTATAGGGATACCGACGATCGAATATCGGGCAAGTAACATACCGAAGAACAAAGGGAATAGCATACGGGATTAACTGAATCCTTGACATAGAGGTTCGACCGATATAGATCTTCGTAGAATATGTAGGAACCAATATGGGCATCCAGGTCCCGCTATTGGTTATTGACCGTAGAGGTGTCTCGGTCATGTCTACATAGTTCTCGAACCCACAGGGTCTACACACTTAACGTTTGGTGACGATTAGTATAGTTGAGTTATTGTGTTGGTGACCGAAGGTTGTTCGGAGTCTCGGATAAGATCCCGGACATGACGAGGATCTCCGGAAGAGTCCGGAGGTAAAGATTGATATATGTGATAATAGTGTTTTGATCTCCGGAAGGGTTCTGGAATTCACCGGAAGGGGTTCCGGATGTTTATCGAAGTGTTCGGGTGCAGCAACACTTTATATGGGCCAAAGGGGTAAAACCCACGAGGTATTGGAAAGTGCAAAAGGAAGTTTTGCTGCTGCCTTAAGCGGTACTACCGCTGGTAAGGCAGTACTACCGCGTAGGCGGTACTACCGCTTGTGTGAAGCGGTACTACCGCTCAAGCGGTACTACCGCTCACGAGCGGTACTACCGCTTGTACGTGGTACTGCTGGAATCCGAGTGAGACTCTTTCCGTGCGGGCCAAACCGACCTTGTGCGGGCAAAACCAACCTTGTGGAGGCTTTCTCTCCAAGTTTAGACCCCAGGGCTCAACATATAAATAGAGGGACAGGGCTAGCACACGGGATACATCAAAATTTCCCAAGCCGTGTGCCGGCAGCCCTAACCCTCTAGTTCCTCCCGTCATAATCTCCGTAGTGCTTGGCGAAGCCCTGCAGAGATTGTTCCTCACCACCATCACCACGCCGTCGTGCTGCCGGAACTCATCTACTACTTCACCATCGCTCGCTGGATCGAGGAGGTGAAGGCGTCATCAAGCAATACGTGTGTTGAACGTGGAGGTGCCGTCTGTTCGGCACTAGTTCGTGATCGGATCGAGGGACGACTTGCGATTTGGATCGCGTAGACGTTCGACTACATCAACCGCGTTTCTTAACGCTTCCGCTTAGCGATCTACAAGGGTATGTAGATTGACTCTCCCTCTCGTAGATGCTCATCACCATGGATAGATCTTGCGTGTGCGTAGGAAAATTTTTGTTTCACATGCAACGTTCCCCAACAGTGGTATCAGAGCTAGGTCTGTGCGTAGATGAGATCTCGAGTAGAACACAAAAGGGTTTTGTGGGCGTTGATATTCAGATTGCTTCCTCCCTTGGTCTTTTCTTGTTTCGGCGGTATTGTGGGATGAAGCGGCTCGGACCAACATTACTCGTACGCTTACGAGAGACAGGTTCCATCAACTGACATGTAACTTCGTTGCATAAAGATGGCTGGCGGATGTCTGTTTCTCCCACTTTAGTCGGATCGGATTTGACAAAGGCGGTCTTTGGGAAGGTTGAATAGCAATTTTTATATCACCGTTGTGGTTTTAGCGTAGGTAAGAATCGTTCTTGCTAGATACCCGTAGCAGCCACGTAAAACTTGCAACAACAATTAGAGGATGTCTAACTTGTTTTTGCAGGGTATGTTGTGATGTGATATGGCCAATTACATGATGAGATATATGTGATGTATGAGATGATCATGTGTTGTATAGAATATCACGACTGGCATGTCGATGAGTACGACAACTGGCAGGAGCCATAGAGTTGTCTTTAATTATTTTCGCCGTTTTGCTTTACTTTATCGCTATGAGTTAGCAATAGTCGTGGAAGCAACAGTCGGCGCGACAACCTCATGGCGACACGTTGATGGAGATCAAGATGATGGAGATCATGGTGTCTTGCCGGTGACGATGGAGATCATGCTGGTGCTTTGGAGATGGAGATCAAAAGCACAAGTTCATGGCCATATCATGTCACTTATGATTTGCATGTGATGTTAATCCTTTTATGCATCTTATTTTGCTTAGGACGATGGTAGAATTATAATGTGATCCCTCACTTAAATTTCAAGATAAAACTGTGTTCTCCCCGAGTGTGCACCGTTGCGAAAGTTCGTCGTTTCGAGACACCACGTGGTGATCGGGTGTGATAGACTCTACGTTCGCATACAACGGGTGCAAGCCAGTGTTGCACGTGCGGAACACTCGGGTTAAACTTGACGAGCCTAGCATGTACAGACATGGCCTCGGAACACAAGAGACTGAAAGGTCGAACACGAGTCATATAGTAGATATGATCAACATGAAGATGTTCACCATTGAAACCACCTCAACTCACGTGATGATCGGACTTGAGTTGGTTGATTTGGATCATGTGACACTCGAATGACCGGAGGGATGTCAATTTGAGTGGGAGTTTTTAAGTAATATGAATAACTAAACTCATTATCTTGAACAATAGTCTAAGTTGTCTTTGCAATATTTATGTTGTAGATCATGGCTCGCGCAGTAGCACCCCTGAATTTTAATGCGTTCCTAGAGAAAGCTAAGTTGAAAGGTGATGGAAGTAACTTTGTGGACTGGGCCCGTAATCTAAGGATTATCCTTACGGCTTCCCAGAAGGCTTATGTCCTTGATGCTCCGCTTGGTGATCCACCCGCTCCAGTTGAGTCTCCAGACGTTGTGAACGCCTGGCAGGCTCGTTCTGATGATTACTCAATAGTTCAATGTGCAATGTTGTATGGCTTAGAACCGGGACTTCAAAGACGTTTTGAACGTCATGGAGCATATGATATGTTCCAGGAGTTGAAGTTTATCTTTCAGAAGAATGCCCGGATCGAGAGGTATGAGACCTCCGATAAGTTCTATGCTTGCAAGATGGAGGAGAACGGGTCTGTCAATGATCACATACTCAGAATGTCTGGGTACTCCACCCGTCTGGCTGAATTGGGGATGCCCCTTCCGCCAGAGGCTATCACTGACAGAGTTCTTCAATCATTGCCACCTAGCTACAAGAGCTTCGTGTTGAACTATAACATGCACGGGATGAACAAGTCAGTCGTCGAGCTGTTTGCGATGTTGAAAGTCGCTGAGTCTGAGATTCAGAAGGAGCATCAAGTGTTGATGGTCAATAAAACCACTAGTTTCAAGAAGAATGGCAAGGGTAAGAAGGGTAACTCCAAGAAGAGTGGCAAAGCAGTTGCCCCTCCCGTGAAGAAACCCAAGGCTGGACCCAAGCCTGAAACTGAGCGCTTTCATTGCAAGGGAACTGGTCACTGGAAGCGGAACTGCCCCAAGTATTTGGCTGACAAGAAGGCGGCCAACAACAAACAAGGTATATATGATATACATGTTATTGATGTGTACCTTACCAACTCTCATTGTAGTGCCTGGGTATTTGATACCGGTGCGGTTGCTCACATTTGCAACTCAAAATAGGAATTGCGGAATAGACGGAGGCTGGCAAAGGATGAAGTGACGATGCACGTGGGAAATGGTTCCAAGGTTGATGTGATCGCCGTCGGCACACTCGCTCTTCGATTACCATCGGGATTAGTGATGAACCTGAATAATTGTTATTTAGTGCCTGCGTTAAGCATGAACATTATATCTGGATCTTGTTTATTGCGAGACGGTTACTCATTTAAATATGAGAATAATGGTTGTTCTATTTATATAAGTGATATCTTTTATGGTCATGCACCCAATGTGAGGGGTTTATTCTTATTGAATCTCGATAGTGATGATACACATGTTCATAACATTGATGCCAAAAGATGTAGAATTGATAATGATAATGCCACTTTCTTGTGGCACTGCCGTTTAGGTCATATTGGCGTAAAACGCATGAAGAAGCTCCATGCTGATGGACTTTTGGAGTCACTTGATTTTGAATCACTTGACACATGTGAGCCATGCCTCTTGGGCAAGATGACTAAGACGCCATTCTCTGGTACAATGGAACGGGCAAGTGACTTGTTGGAAATCATACATACTGATGTGTGCGGTCCGATGAGCATTGAGGCGCGCGGTGGTTATCGTTACTTTCTCACCTTCATTGATGACTTAAGTAGATATGGGTATATTTACTTAATGAAACACAATTCTGAAACGTTTGAAAAGTTCAAGCAATATCAGAGTGAAGTTGAGAATCATCGTAACAAGAAGATTAAATTCCTACGATCTGATCGAGGAGGAGAATATCTGAGTTATGAGTTTGGCAGTCACTTAAGACAGTGTGGAATTGTTTCACAATTGACACCGCCTGGAACACCACAGCGTAATGGTGTGTCCGAACGTCGTAATCGAACCTTATTGGATATGGTGCGATCTATGATGTCTCTTGCCGATTTGCCACTATCGTTTTGGGGTCATGCATTAGAGACAGCTGCATTCACTTTAAATAGGGCACCATCGAAATCCGTTGAGACGACACCATATGAACTATGGTTTGGCAAGAAGCCAAAGATGTCGTTTCTTAAAGTTTGGGGATGTGATGCTTATGTCAAAAAGCTTCAGCCTGAAAAGCTGGAACCCAAAGCGGAGAAATGCGTCTTCATAGGACACCCAAAAGAGACAGTTGGGTATACCTTCTATCTCAGATCCGAAGGCAAAGTGTTTGTCGCTAAAACGGAACATTTCTTGAGAAAGAGTTTCTCTTGAAAGAATTGAGTGGGAAGAAGATAGAACTTGATGAGGTTATTGAACCTTTACTTCAACCAGAGAGTAGCGCAGCGCAGAAAGATGTTTCTGTAGAGCCTACATCAGTTGAAGAGGAAGTTAATGATGATGATCATGAAGCTTCGGATCAAGTTGCTATCGAACCTCGTAGGTCGACAAGGACGCGTACTGCTCCTGAGTGGTACGGCAACCCTGTCTTAGAGGTCATGTTGTTGGACAACGATGAACCTACGAGCTATGGAGAAGCGATGGTGGGCCCGGATTCCGAGAAATGGTTAGAGGCCATGAAATCCGAGATGGGATCCATGTATGAAAACAAAGTATGGGCTTTGGAAGTATTACCTGAAGGGCATAAGGCCATTCAGAACAAATGGATCTTTAAGAGGAAGACGGACGCGGACGGTAATGTCACCGTCTATAAAGCTCGACTTGTGGCAAAGGGTTTTTCACAAGTTCAAGGAGTTGACTACGATGAGACCTTCTCACCCGTAGCGATGCTTAAGTCTGTCAGAATCATGTTAGCAATAGCTGCCTTTTTCGATTATGAAATTTGGCAGATGGATGTCAAAACAGCGTTCCTTAACGGTTTCCTTAAGGAAGAGTTGTATATGATGCAACCAGAAGGTTTTGTCGATCCAGAGAATGCTGACAAAGTTTGCAAACTCCAGCGATCCATTTATGGACTGGTGCAAGCATCTCGGAGTTGGAATCTGCGCTTTGATGAGGTGATCAAAGCGTTCGGGTTTATACAAGTTTACGGAGAAGCTTGTATTTACAAGAAAGTGAGTGGGAGCTCTATATCGTTTCTAATATTATATGTGGATGACATATTGATGATTGGAAACAATATAGAAATGTTGGAAAGCGTGAAGGAATACTTGAAGAAGAGTTTTTCAATGAAGGACCTAGGAGAAGCTGCTTTCATATTGGGCATCAAGATCTATAGAGATAGATCAAGACGCTTAATAGGACTTTCACAAAGCACATACCTTCACAAAGTTTTGAAGAAGTTCAAAATGGATCAGTCCAAGAAGGGGTTCTTGCCTGTATTGCAAGGTGTGAAGTTGAGTAAGACTCAATGCCCAGTGACTGCAGAAGATAGAGAAGAGATGAGTGTCGTCCCCTATGCTTCAGCCATAGGCTCTATCATGTATGCAATGCTATGCACAAGACCCGGTGTCAGCCTTGCCATAAGTATGGCCGGAAGGTTTCAAAGTGATCCAGGTATGGAACACTGGACGGCGGTCAAGAATATCCTGAAGTACCTGAAAAGGACTAAGGACATGTTTCTCGTTTATGGAGGTGATCAAGAGCTCGTCGTAAAGGGTTACGTCGATGCAAGCTTTGACACTGATCCGGATGACTCTAAATCGCAAACCGGATACATATTTATTCTCAATGGGGGTGCGGTTAGCTGGTGCAGTTCCAAGCAAAGCGTAGTAGCTGATTCTACATGCGAAGCGGAGTATATCGCTGCCTCGAAGGCGGCGAAGGAAGGTGTCTGGATGAAGGAGTTCATGACAGATCTTGGAGTAGTGCCTAGTGCACTAAACCCAATGACTCTGTTCTGTGACAACACTGGTGCCATTGCTCTAGCCAAGGAACCCAGGTTTCACAAGAGGACCAGACACATAAAGCGACGTTTCAATTCCATCCGTGATTACATCAAGGAGGACGACATAAATATTTGCAAAGTGCACACGGATCTGAATGTTGCTGATCCGATGACTAAACCTCTTCCAAGGGCTAAACATGATCAACACCAGAGCTGTATGGGTGTTAGATTCATTACAATGTAAATCACATAGTGATGTGAGCTAGATTATTGACTCTAGTGCAAGTGGGAGACTGTTGGAAATATGCCCTACAGGCAATAATAAAATGGTTATTATTATATTTCCTTGTTCATGATAATCGTTTATTATCCATGCTATAATTGTATTTATTGGAAACTCAAATACATGTGTGGGTACATAGACAAACAATGTGTCCTTAGTAAGCCTCTAGTTAACTAGCTCGTTGATCAAAGATAGTGAAGGTTTCCTGGCCATGGACATGAGATGTCATTTGATAACGGGATCACATCATTAGGAGAATGATGTGATGGACAAGACCCAAACTATAAACGTAGCATATGATCGTGTCAGTTTATTGCTATAGTTTTCTGCATGTCAAGTATCTGTTCCTATGACCATGAGATCATGCAACTCACTAACACCGGAGGAATGCCTTGTGTGTATCAAACGTCACAACGTAACTGGGTGAATATAAAGATGCTCTACAGGTATCTCCGAGGGTGTCTGTTGAGTGGGCATGGATCAAGACTGGGATTTGTTACTCCGTGTGACGGAGAGGTATCTCAGGGCCCACTCGGTAATACAACATCACTATAAGCCTTGCAAGCAATGTGACTAAGGTGTTAGCCACGGGATCTTGTATTACGGAACGAGTAAAGAGACTTGCCGGTAACGAGATTGAACTAGGTATAGGGATACCGACGATCGAATCACGGGCAAGTAACATACCGAAGAACAAAGGGAACATCATACGGGATTAACTGAATCCTTGACA
Source organism: Elymus sibiricus (assembly GCA_039707655.1). Taxonomy (NCBI): domain Eukaryota; kingdom Viridiplantae; phylum Streptophyta; class Magnoliopsida; order Poales; family Poaceae; genus Elymus; species Elymus sibiricus. The sequence goes on from CM077675.1 coordinate 530,438,090, forward strand.
TAGAGGTTCGACCGATATAGATCTTCGTAGAATATGTAGGAACCAATATGGGCATCCAGGTCCCGCTATTGGTTATTGACCGTAGAGGTGTCTCGGTCATGTCTACATAGTTCTCGAACCCGCAGGGTCTACACACTTAACGTTTGGTGACGATTAGTATAGTTGAGTTATTGTGTTGGTGACCGAAGGTTGTTCGGAGTCTCGGATAATATCCCGGACATGACGAGGATCTCCGGAAGAGTCCGGAGGTAAAGATTGATATATGTGATAATAGTGTTTTGATCTCCGAAAGGGTTCCGGAATTCACCGGAAGGGGTTCCGGATGTTTACCAAAGTGTTCGGGTGCAGCAACTCTTTATATGGGCCAAAGGGGTAAAACCCACGAGGTATTGGAAAGTGCAAAAGGAAGTTTTGCTACTGCCTTAAGCGGTACTACCGCTGGTAAGGCAGTACTACCGCGTAGGCGGTACTACCGCTTGTGTGAAGCGGTACTACCGCTCAAGCGGTACTACCGCTCACGAGCGGTACTACCGCTTGTACGCGGTACTGCTGGAATCCGAGTGGGACTCTTTCCGTGCGGGCCAAACCGACCTTGTGCGGGCAAAACCGACCTTGTGGAGGCTTTCTCTCCAAGTTTAGACCCCAGGGCTCAACATATAAATAGAGGGACAGGGCTAGCACACGGGATACATCAGAATTTCCCAAGCCGTGTGCCGGCAACCCTAACCCTCTAGTTCCTCCCGTCATAATCTCCGTAGTGCTTGGCGAAGCCCTGCAGAGATTGTTCCTCACCACCATCACCACGCCGTCGTGCTGCCGGAACTCATCTACTACTTCACCATCCCTCGCTGGATCGAGGAGGTGAAGGCGTCATCAAGCCGTACGTGTGTTGAACGCGGAGGTGCCGTCTGTTCGGCACTAGTTTGTGATCGGATCGAGGGACGACTTGCGATTTGGATCGCGGAGACGTTCGACTACATCAACCGCGTTTCTTAACGCTTTCGCTTAGCGATCTACAAGGGTATGTAGATTGACTCTCCCTCTCGTAGATGCTCATCACCATGGATAGATCTTGTGTGTGCGTAGGAAATTTTTTATTTCCCATGCAACGTTCCCCAACAGTCATTAGGGCATGCATGTATTTTCTGCACCTATAATCCGAGAGGGCAGACAACCTTCTTTGCTTCGTATGTATTGTCGGGCAATTCGTTGTCCTTTGGAAGCTTCTTCTTCATTATTTTCAGCAACTTTTCAAATCCCTTGTCAGATAGACCATTCTCTGCCTTCCATTGCAGCAATTCCAGTGTGGTACTGAGCTTTGTGTTGTCATCTTCGCAATTTGGGTACAACCCTTTTTTGTGATCCTCTAACATGTGCTGCAACTTCAGCTTCTCCTTTTCACTTTCGCAGTTTCTCTTTGCATCAGCAATGGCCCGACCAAGATCATCAGCGGGCTCATCTGATGCCTGAGCTTCTTCTTCTTCATTCTCTTCCCCCATTGTAGTACCATCATATTCAGGAAACCCAGGATAGTTGTCATCATCCTCTTCTTCTTCATTCTCTTCCATTAGAACCCCTCTTTCTCCATGCTTGGTCCAACAATTATAGCCGGATATGAAACCGGACGTAAAAAGGTGGACGTGAATTTGTTTTGCGCTAGAGTAAGTCTTATCATTCTTACACACACCACATGGACAACTCATAAAACCATCCCGCTTGTTTGCCTCAGCCGCACGTAGAAAACTATGCACGTCATTAATGAACTGGGGAGAGCGTCGGTCATCGTACATCCATTGCCGGTTCATCTTCATTACACAACACCGAAAAGACCAAATTAATACAAGTTCATACATAAAGTTCATACACACTTCTTCTCATAAAACAACATACAACTATCTAGCTAAAACATTTAAATGCAACAACAAATGCGATCAAAATCGCAACTAAGGTAACAATTGATCCAACAGCATAATGATACCAAGCCTCTTTATTAATGGCATATTTTCTAATCTTTCTAATCTTTAAGCGCATTGCATCAATCTTGATCTTGTGATCATCGACGACATCGACAACGTACAACTCCAATTTCATCTTCTCTTCTTCAACTCTTTTCAATTTTCCTTTCAAATCCTCGTTTTCTTTTTCAACTAAATTTAACTTCTCGACAATAGGGTCGGTTGGAATTTCGGGTTCAACTACCTCCTAGATAAAAATATCTATGCCAACTTGATGGGCATAATTGTCATTAACACGAAATGCAACAAATAGTTATAAAAGAGAATATACCATATCCGAATCGTAAACCGGACGAGGGCCGACGGGCACGGATATCATAACCATGGCACTATATATAACAACAATCATACAAGTAAGAAAATTATGCAAGTAACTATCTAAATCATAGAAATACGATTTTTTTTATAAAAAGGATAAGAACACAAGAATAGGCTCACCAAGGTGGTGCCGGCGACGGGACAGTGTGGGCGATCGACGGTGGTTAGGACGGGGACGGGAAGGCACACTAAGTAAACCACACCTACACATATGCAAACTAAGAAGTTAATTTGAGCTCAAATTGCATATAAATCTAAAAAACTCCCACATAATTACACCCAAACTAAAACCCACAAATCACTATACTTATAAAGCATTGCACGAGCTGATCTAGCAATAAGAGATGAAAGGACAAAGTTGCTAACCTTTGTGGACACTTGGATGGATTGGGGTGCCTCAAATCTTGACAAATCTTGGTAAAAATGGAGGGATGAGCTCAAGCTAGGGAAGAACGGAAAATGGAGAGGATGAGCTCGGGCTGGAAGAACCAACTATATATAGGGATACATTTAGTCCCGGTTGGTTACCAACCGGGACTAGAGGTCCATCTCTAGTCCCGGTTGGTGTTACAAACTGGGACCAAAGGGTCTCGTGGGGGGCCTAGCCTGACGCAACCCTGCCACCGCCCCTTTAGTCCCGGTTGGTAACACCAACCGGGACTATAGGGTCCTCATGAACCGGGACTAATGCCTAGCCTCATGAACCGGGACTAGTGGCTGCATTAGTCCCGGTCCAATAGCCAACCGGGACTAATGCTTCGCTCCAAAGACCAGTTTTCTACTAGTGCTTGGCAAACTAGCTAGAAGAGGTACGCTAATTGATGGTTTGATTCTGCATGCATGTTTAACAATTGTTTGCAATTGAGAAGATCAATGCAAAAAAGGAAAGATTACATACCACTTTGGAAAGCTAATTTTTATTGCTCCATATCTTAGAAGAGATGGCGGTTGCGCTTGCATCTTCATATGGTACTCCCTTTATAAACGCTCTTATATTTCTTTACGGTGGGAGTACATCTTTAGTCACACTTTGCACTTACACATCATCCATTTACTTGAACGATGATGCTTAAAACAAGAATGTTTTTTTTTTCGAATACGCACGAGTGTGCGTATCATATATTAAAGGAGGAAAAAGGGGGAAAGAACCCCTCCACAGTTACAAGGCGTGCTTACAAAGAACTCACACCTCTCTCCACCCGGAAAGCTAGCCGACTACTCTCCCTGCGCCCACCCTAGTGCCGCTACTCGTAGGCCATCCAATTCACCTTCGTCGCGTAGCAGCCCTGCCTCCCGCCACAGTTCACATTCCCTCACTATTGTGCGTAGGACGTCTTGTAGGCATGGAATCTTGCCGTCAAACACTACCGCGTTTCGGTGTTTCCACAACTGCCAATGTTGCACAACATATAAGCTGATTTTGTGTACTCTTTATTTACCTTCTTGTGTTTTCAAGAACATAGATTCACTGCAATAAGATACCTCCAGGAATTTTGGGAAGCATGAATAAACAGCTTGTGCGCCTTTGTTCTTGAGCTATATTGTATTCTGTAGAAGATAGGAAAGATTCTTATTGCATCAACTGCAGTTGCTTCAAAATTCTACTCCCATGGTTATATAGAAAGTTATTTTTTCTTCTATTCAGCTTGACTACCGTGTCAAACTAGCTAGGATAGGTAGTCAATTCATGGTTTGATTCGGCATGCATGTTTGACAATTGTATGTGATTGAGAATGTTAATTGAATAGAAAGATTGCACCCTAGTTTGGAAAGCTAATTTTTATTGCTCCATGTCAGGAGAGAAAATTGCTTTTGCGCTTGTATCTTTACATCGTTAGTCATACTTAGAACTTATACTACACATCATTCATTCAATTCAGCAGCGATGTTCAAAATAAGAATGTTGCATATGGAGTCTTGTATTTATGAGCACTCCATAATCCCTATTTACGATGTTATTTTCTCAAGAACAGATAGGGTTCGCCTGTTATGGTCTGCTATGTGTATGTTCCTGTGCGCCTTTGTTCTTATTCTATTTAGCACTTGCCTCCTTTAAGAAACTGGGATATGAAAGATTTCCATTGCATCAACTGCAGTTGCTTAAAATTTCTAACTAAACATATGTATGCAGATCTGAGCTTGCTCGCTTGATCTTGCTTGGGCGTACATCTGGAGTATGACTGTGGATGTTCAAGATGGTGCTGATGTAGTTTGATATGTCTGTATTAAGTGTCATATGTATGTCAGCAGGGTACACTGTCAGTGTTATTTTCACTGGAGAGTTGACTGAGCTACAGTAACTCGCGAGAGGAATGGACTGGAGATTTCTCTGGAAGCACTATCCTTTCTTTCTCTGTACAGACATTTTACAGCAGCACACTCTTACAAGTAACACCCTCTTGACACTCCAATATCTAAACTGTACCCTCCATCAAAGGCACTAACAACACTCCCCCTCAAGATGGGGCAAATATGTCTATTAGCCCCATCTTGCTACATAGTTTCTCAAATAATACAACATTAACTCCTTTGGTTAAGACATCAGCAAGTTGATCTACTGATTTCACAAAGCTAATGTGAAGTGCTCCCTGCTCTAACTTCTCTCGAATGAAATGTCTATCTATCTCAATATGCTTCGTTCTATCATGATGGACTGGGTTATTCACTAGATTAATTGTAGCATGATTGTCACAATACAGTTGAAGAGGAGCACTATCATACAACCCAAGTTCACTCAACAATATTCGCAGCCACATTGCCTCACACAAGCCTGACGCCATTGACCTAAATTCTGCTTCTGCAGTGGACCGTGCAACCACACTCTGCTTCTTACTCCTCCAACTCACAAGATTACCTCCAACAAACATGCAGTAACCTGATGTTGACCTTCTATCGTCTAAGCACCCAGCCCAATCAGCATCGGTATAGCCCTCAATTCTCAGATGTCCATGATTTGAGAATAAGATTCCCTTCCCTGGACAGCCTTTTAGATATCTCAAAATTCGATTTACCACTTCTAGATGGCCTGAACGAGGATCATGCATACAACGGCTTACAACACTAACGGCACATGCAATATCTGGCCTTGTGTGCGATAAATAGATTAAACGGCCAACTAACCTCTGATATTGGTATTTGTCTACTGGATCACCTGAGTCTGCCAAGATACGATGATTTTGCTCAATAGGTGTGACCGCTGGGTTGCATCCTAACATACCTGTTTCATTAAGAAGATCAAGTACATACTTCCTTTGAGAGAGATAAATACCTTGTGCCCCATAAGCAACTTCAATCCCCAGAAAATAGTGAAGATAGCCCATGTCTTTAACTTCAAATATTTTAGCCATCATCTTCTTCAAGTATGATATCTCCTCAACATCATCCCCTGTGATTACTATATCATCCACATATACAGTCAATATAGTAATTTTATCACGATGACGTTTAAAGAAGAGAGTGTGATCAGCATTGCTTTGTTGATACCCCAAGGAGCAAATTCCTTTTCTAAACCTTCCAAACCATGCTCGAGGTGATTGTTTTAGACCATAGAGGGATTTTTTTAGTTTGCAAACCTTGCCTTCAGTCTCACGGCTATTGAATCCTGGAGGAATCTCCATATACACCTCTTCCTACAAGTCTCCATGGAGAAATGCATTTTTAACATCCATTTGAAACAATTTCCAATTACGGTTTGCTGCAATTGAGATTATTGTTCTGATGGTGTTCATTTTTGCTACTGGGGCAAAAGTTTCATCATAATCTACTCCATAAGTTTGGCTATACCCCTTTGCTACTAACCTGGCCTTATACCTCTCCACTTTACCCTCTGGAGTCTGTTTTACAGTGAATACCCATTTACAACCCACAATCTTTTTCCCTGCAGGAAGAGTGGTAAGGATCCAAGTATTGTTTTTGTCAAGTGCTTCCATCTCTTCAAACATTGCTGTTCTCCATCTTGGGTCCTTTATTGCTACTTGCCAGTCATGTGGTATAGGATCTATAGAATCTAAAGCTGCAACGAATGACTTATACTCGGAACCCAAGGATGCGTATGACACATAATTTGAGACATCATATGGATATAGCTTTGATGGTAATTTCCCAGTAGTACTGCGGGGTTGCTTCCTAAGAGCAATAGGAGCATCTAAATCCTCTTGTGGAAGAGAATGAGGAAGCGTACCATCATCTGAATCATGTGTATCAGTAAGCTCTTGAGTTTCTGTACCACACTCCAGTGGGTTAGGTTCTTGCCTCTGCACTTGCTCCTTCTCAACTCTATGCCTCCGTGTAAACACTTGAGCTTCCCGTTCCTCATTTGGTTTTGGCCATTGTAATGCTCCATTAGAGTCACTTTGTTGTTCCCTCTGTTCATGTTCTTGCCCTGCATTATCTTGCACATCTTCAATAGGTATAACCCCAACTATCATCTTCTCTGGTGCTACATCATTGTCTTCTCTGCTGCCATCTCCCCCTGTCTCGTTGTCCAGGCATGTAGCATCATCAGGGAAGACATCGGTTAAATCTACTGGTTCCCTATAATATGGTTCATGTTCCCTGAATACTACATCCATGCTCGCAAACATCCGTTTTTCTGATGGGCACCAACATTTATAACCCTTTTGTTTTCCAGAGTATCCCACAAATACACATTTCACTGCTCTAGGGTCAAGCTTGCCAACCGATGGTCTATGATCCCTCACAAAACATACACATCCAAATACCTTTGGTGGCACAACATATGTAGTTTCACCAGTTAGACACTCAATCGGTGTCTTGTTATTGAGCACCCAGGATGGCATTCTATTCGTCAAATAAGCCGCTGTCATCACAGCTTCAGCCCACAAATATTTAGGAACATTCATAGCTAACATGATACACCGGGTGATTTCTAAGAGATGTCTGTTCTTCCTTTCAGCCAACCCATTCTGTTGGGAAGTTCCTGGGCAACTAGTTTGATGGATAATTCCAAAGCTTGACAGATACTCATCAAATTGGTTATTTACATATTATGTACCATTGTCAGTTCGAAATATTTTCACCCGTGCATCATATTGATTTTTGATTAAGTTGTGGAAATCCTTAAAGCATTCAAACACATCACTTTTATTTCTCAGTACATAAACCCAAGTAGTCCTAGTGTAACAGTCAATAAATGTAACAAAAGATTTGTACCCATAAAGTGACCACACTCCACTAGGACCCCACACATCTGAGTGGATAGTTTGAAATGGCACCGTACTTCTGTGATCAGATGAAGTATATATAGAGTTAGCTTCCCATACTGACAGGCATCACATGCTAGGCTTTCTTTGCAAATTTTATTATAGAGGTTAGGATACAACTGACCCAGGGTGTTAAAGAACATGTGTCCCAGCCTGCGATGATGAAGAAGAAATTCTTCCAATGGTGATCGAGACAGCACAGCAGCAGCCATAGGTGCCATATCATCATCCAAGTAGTATAGACCATCTCGCATAATTCCTGTCCCAAGGATTTTCCAAGTCCCAAGTTGCAGAAACAGACACTAGGTTGGGAAGAAAACTGCAACACAATTAAGTTCCTTTGTAATACAGCTGATAGATAACAGATTAATTAGGAATGAGGGAACATGTAAAACAGATGACGAAGACATATTAGGTCCACATATGACAGTCCCTGATCCCATAATAGCTTGGGTAGAGCCATCTGCCAACTTCACATCCTGCCCCATCACATTAGGTGCATATTTTAAGAAGCCCTCGTAGGATCCCACCATATGTCTTGATGCACCGGAATCAATTAACCATGGTCGATCACAACTTACAGCTTTAGAAGCATTAGTCCAAGGACCAGCAGAAACAGGAGCTTCCTTTGAAGAGTCTTCACTTGAACTCATCTTCTTAAACCACTGCCACTTCACCATATCTCCTGCAGTAATCCTCACACTCACAAGCTATGTGGTTCCACTATCACCAGCTGGTCGTGTAACTCCACAAAGATTACAGATTCTGCGAAAAGCAAAATTTACATTTCCACAGTTTGCATTCGGACATAGCCAATCCCCATTTCTCTGCCAAGATTTTGCAACACCATCACACATACCAAAACCATGACCACGTCCTCTGTTATACCTGTTATGTCCATCTTCACAACCTTCTCGGATCAGTTCAGGACAAGATGCCCTCACATGTCCTGACTGTCCACACCGGAAATAAATTTTCTCTTCTGTGTTCACTGGCCTTGACCTCTTCCCTTGCTTGCTCATCATTTCATCCATCACTCTGAATCACCTGATGAGCTCCCCCTTGCTGCAAGGGCCACACAACTACTCCACCCTGCAATACTACACGCGTATCTTCTCTTCTCAACACAAGCAAACAGACAAGTAACACAACACCTACTCAATCCAGCAAGAAATCGCTCCTTCAGACAGCAGTTCCAACAGCACAGCAGTAGTAGTAGCAGCAGAACAGAAGAACACTTCTCAGCAGCAACAGCCGAACACACTCCTTCAGACAGTAGAAACAGCAGTCCAGGAGTAGTTCCAGCAGCAGCCTCAGTGCCGCCTCTTCTTCCCTTTCAATCAGCAGCAGCAGAACACTGCGCCACTTCTCCTTCCTCCCACCAAGCAATAGCAGCAGACCAACAGTAACAGGACCTTAAGCACCTGCAAGCAGCAGCAGCTCCAGCCGGAACAGCACCACAGCCACACGTCTTCTCTAGCAGCAGCTCCAGAACCACCTCTCCTTCCTCCTCCCGCGGCCTCACGCAGCAGCAAACTCCTCGCTGCGCTCTGCCTCCAGCCGCAGCTGCGACCTCTGCCCGAGCCACCCACAGGACAGATCGACGCCGCGAGCTCCCGCAGCTCCTTCTCCTCCTCCTACGCTACAGCCACCTCGCCCAGCTTGCCGCCTCTCGCCGGCGACCTATGCCTGCTCTGATACCATGTTATTTTCACTGGAGAGTTGACTGAGCTATAGTAACTCGTGAGAGGAATGGACTGGAGATTTCTCTGGAAGCACTATCCTTTCTTTCTCTGTACAGACATTTTACAGCAGCACACTCTTACAAGTAACACCCTCTTGACACTCCAATATCTAAACTATACCCTCCATCAAAGGCACTAACAACAGTCAGCAAGTTGACTTTGCCCGACAATGATGTTGAAGACTCGTAATGTTGTTTGTGTTGAAAGATTAGCTAAGGCTAGTTTTGCTGACTGGTTATATTCTCATGTGTCAGTAGTAGCTTTTCTCTGCATGAGTGGATCAGTTAATTAATTTCTTTTATTAAGATGCTTGTGATGAGTTCATCTCGAATGCCTGCCAAAGTCTGGATGGGCTTCTTGAGCACTGAGCATGGATGCTTTTGTTGGCACTCTGTGCAAGTAATTGGTCATCAACTTTTGGAGCATCAGATTTCATACAAATGTACTCCCTCCGTAAACTAATATAAGAGCGTTTAGATCACTATTTTAGTAATCTAAACACTCTTATATTAGTTTACAGAGGGAGTACTAAATTTTGGAGCATCAGATTTCATACAAATGTACTAAAAAAATGAGTTACATAGAACCAGGGGCTGATATCATGCAAACCTGATGCATATGTGAACATCAACCTTTGGAGCATCAGGTTTCTCACAGAAATGTACTCAAAATGCACACAAATTCCTCTTGAGTAAATTTGAGGCACTTGATACACCATATTTACTAGCTATTCTAGCTTACCCACACCAGCACCAAAAAAGTAAACAATTTGCACAAACTTTTCTACTACTAGCAAACAAATCACTGGAGCAAAGAGCATGGTCTCAGCGTCTTATGTCCAACTTCAGCATACGCCATCTCTTGACCATTCCATGCAACCCAATATGGTACGCTACATAGCTGTGTTTTGGTGGATTCCCTTCAGCATGTCCTCTTGCATTGGATCCACGCCGTTACTTTCTGCCAGCGGTGGGTCTATATCTTCTTGCGCCAACTCCATGCCATGGTTGTCCGTCGACAGAGGTTCAGTCCCCAGGGGTAGGGTCTTCCAGCTATGTGCCATCTGCAACAAATAATGAGTGCTCCAATGCTATGATTATAATGTCTGAAATATAGGTTTGGGATCTAGACGAGTGCATTTCTAAGCTAAATGCCTAAAGATATGCATCGTGTGCGTTGTAAAGAACACAAAGTTTACTTGTTCCACTGGCGGTTGATGCAGTTGTGTAGGATCTCCGCCTCTGGCAACCCTATCCTTGAGTTCAGAAATGCATCTCTGAAACAAGTAAGGACAGCGTCAGAACTCAGAATACACTCTACACCATAAAAATTCTATAGAAATTTGTGAAATAGCACAAGAACATCAATTCTGCATAAAACAAACTTTTGTAGTGTTCCTTCCTGAACAAGGGTGACATGATAAGGAGCATTACAACTGTTCTTCAGGGTGTGTTGTTACTTAATGAATAATGAGATCCTCATGTTTTCTTAAATAATAAGGATGTTTGTTGCAGGCGATTACCTTCTCCGTTACGTTTAGTCGCCAATATACCCTCCCGAAATCCATCATGCCGTTATAAAAAGGCATATTTGGATTATGTAATTCCTTTTCAAGCATCCTATCTAGCAGGAGGACAAGAGTGGCATGACAATTACTTTATTCCAAGTGTATTTTTGTCCTTCATTTATGAGATCTTCATGTCTGCTATGCAACATAAGATCGTCAAGTTGACGTGATGCAGGTTCTTTCCTTTAACATTGCGTTTAGCCGTGAAACAACAGTTTCACATTGAGATGTATAAGGCCACCATAGCAGATTAGTGGTGGCGGCGGCCATATGTTATTCTGTTATACTACCTCTGTTTCAAAATATAAGATGTTTTTGCAGTTCAAAACTAATCAGGCGAAAGTGCTAGTCCACATAAAGCTTGATCAGATTGGCAAGGTCCTCCACCGGACAGAAAGACACAAGCTCAGAATTAGGAGGCCAAACGTGATCAGAATAAGCATAAATTAGATGTGACCTATTGCAAAATAAAGACACGAGCTCAATATATGGAGGCCAAAGGATAACAGAATTAGTACACGTGTACAGATTTTAGTCCTGGTCATATGCTATAATCATTTCTTTGAATTACTGAATACCACATATGTGGTAACTTGCTGTAAATTTCCAGAGCGTGTAATTTCCTTAAATATTCTAAAACATTTGTTTATACTTTTAAATATTCTAAATAAATATGTTAGAAAAACACTTTGTGTAAAACATTTAAAAAAATATTAACCAAGCATTTGAAAAATAATAAATGTGGATAGAGAAAATGTTTCTCATGAATACAAATAATGCACAAAAAAATACAATGTGTATGAAAAACGTTGATCACGTATTTGAAAATGTTAGTCGAGCATTTAAAAAATGTTAATATTGTACTATAAAAATATTAATCAAGGATTCGAAAATGTTAAATGTGTATAGACAAAATGTTGACCATGTACTAAATAATATTAATATTGTCTTTAAAAAATGCTAATGAACCGTTTGAAATGTTAAAAATGTTGACCATGAACCCAAAAACAAATTATCTTGTATTTGAAAAATGTTAATCAAGCATTTCAAGACTGTGTATTAAACAAATATTGATCATCTATTAAAAATTTTAATTATGTATTAGAAAAATATTAAACATGTATTAGAAAGATGTATTGGATATATACCAAACATGTACAATTTGTACGAAAAAATATAATTTTTCAAAAACATGTTAATCATGTACTAATTTTTTTAACACGTATATAACATATGTTTAATGTGTATTCAAAAAATGTCTAATGTGTACGAAAAAAGTTCACATGTGTTGAGCGAAAAAGAAAATAGATGCAATCGACGAAAAACAAAGAAACAAAAAGAAAAGGCAAGAAAAACAAAACAAACCAAATATATCGAAGAAAGAAAGGAAAACAGAAGAAAACCAATGGAAAAAAACAAATTTATAACGAAGGAAAAGAAAATTGGTGAAAAAACAAAAGAAACCGAAGAAAGAAACAAGAAAATCCAAAGAAAACAATAGGACGAAGGACACCAAATTATATCGAAGAAAGACAACAACAAAAAAATAAAAACATTGAAAAACAAAAGAAAACAAAATAAACGAAGAAAGAAAACAAAAAAAATTATAAGAAAGAAAAAAGAAAAATCAAAGAAAACCATTGAAATAATAAATGCAGCCGAGGAGAGAAACAAAGAAACCTGAAAAAAAAGTAAGAAAAGCAGAAGAAAAAAGACCAAAAAAGAAAACCCGAGAAAAAAACTGAAAACGAGCGAACCCGGGCGAGTTGTCGGTGATGAAAAAAAAATGGGCCATCCCAATACCAATGCGAGGGAGAGAAGCTTCAGGTGGTGAGGGTAGCATGTATCTCGCCCAGCTCCTGCGTCTTGTGTATAGAGAGACCCAACGTGCTCTCCCGTCAAGCGGCTCCCTAAATGATCCGGTCCAGGCGCGCAGGAGGCCACGACCTCGTTTTTTGTTTTACATGTTTTTTTTTTGTGTATATTTCCAAATATTCTAAATAAATATATTGCAAAAAAAAACATGAAACATGAAACATTTGAAAAATATGTCAATTTCCGCCCAGAAGAGCGAGTATACTTCCATGACTATGTACACTTAGGTGGTAGGTATAGGATTCATGGTGTATAAGTTTAGCAAGATTCCATACTCTTCATTCAAGCATCTCGACCTCTCTTAATAATGCGGTTGTCCTTTGACTCAAAGAAACCAAAAATGATCGTGTGTCGTTGATGAACCACTCCTTTTCCCTTTTTGAAATGGGAGGCAACCATTTCCTTCAAAACAACCTCCGAGGAATCAAGGGGCTGATATACACTTTAGCAATTATGATGAGTTTCATTAATCATATTGTCACCACATCAAAACTACGTTCAGGAATAAATGCACTTTCAATAGCCATGCTCGCGGCCACCACCACTATCGTTGATAAGAGCCAAGCGGACTTTCGCTTAGAGTATCTCGACAACCAACCTCAAGCATACCCCAATGTTGGCCCGCACCTCGACTAGCCCACACAACCCTACGTCATGTGCACGCTATTGCTATAGAGAGACCACCTCTGCACCTGACCGCCAACAACACGAGTGCATGTCAGCTGCTAATGAGCAGGATCTAGCCGGAACTCAACTATATCTAGCATCTCACTTGGCTACCCACTATTGCGGAAACCAAAAATGGCCGATATGGCATCGGTGCATGATGGGGAGCACTATTTGAGCAAGAAGGGGGTAGCAACCCTGCCTCTACACGTCAGAGGGGACATTGGGTCAAGGCCCTTGTAGCCCGCCGATGCTGCAACTCCAAGTAGACGGATGGAAAAAAACAACCACCCAGCAGTAGCGCTACCAGAGAAGTCGTCGAGCCACTAGAGGACACCACGATGTGCAACCGAAGGGGGTCAAGCTTCCCCCACCACAAGCTCCCGCTGACGGGAAAGGAAAAAAGCCTCGCCGTGCTGTCCATCACACAGTCTTGGCCCAATGGGGTCCCATTTAGCGGCAAGCTGGCGACAAGGGGGGCGATGGAGGTTAGGAGTGGAGGCGACATTATGATTTAGGGTTTCGCCCGCATCGATTTTTTTTATGTCAAACTACAGTTTTCCAACTTTTATGAAGCCGAGAATTATGGGGCTTTAGACTACACTTTACAGTTCAAATGTGTAAGTGGAGTATAATTTAAATGAGATTTCAATTTAGCGGAGATTTTATTGTGTAAATAAAGTTGAAATGAGTTTTTTCTATGTAAAAGGAGGCTTTAAACTACAACATCATTTATTTAGCAAAGACAAAACTAGTACAATTTCATTTCAAATGTTTTGAAGATTTGCTAAACCACAGTACAATTTTCCAAGCTTTATTTCATTTCAAATGTATTTTTTTTTTGAACATAGTACAGACACAAGCGCTCATATACACGCGCATACACTCACCCCTATGAACGCACACACGCACACCCTACCCCTATGAGCACATCCGAGAGACTGAGCCGGCATATCATCTTGAAATTTACGAAGTCACCGTAGGCACCTCGTCGTCGACGGGAACGTCTCCTCCCACTGAATGCGCATCGCCAGAAATCCTGAAATAAATCCAGTAATAAATGCAAACACCAGAATTTGAACCCTGGTGGGCTGGGGATATTACAATCCCTTTAACATCCAACCACAGGTTGGTTTGCATTTCAAATGTATTTGGAGCGGTCCGAGGTGTCCGGTAAATGGCTTGGTACAGCCCACACTCGTCGCTCCCAGCAGCATCCCAAACCCTGCTAACCCTCGATCCCCTTTCTCCACCACACCACGGCCGCCATGGCGTCGCAGCCGCCGCCGCCGCCGCCGGCCTCCATCCCCGTCCCGGACGAGCTCCTGGAGGAGATCCTCCTCCGCCTGCCCACCCTGGACGCGGTCGCCCGCGCCTCCGCCTCCTGCACCTCCTTCCGCCGCGTCATCAAAGGCCGCTCCTTCCGCCGCCGCTTCCGCGCGCTGCACCGCCCTCCCCTCCTCGGCTTCATGGACGGGGCCGGATTCCACCCAGCCCAGGCGCCGCACCTCGCCGCGCCACTCGCCCCCCGCGCCGCGGATTTCTCCTTCGTCCCGGCAGTCGTCTCTTCCCCCTCCTACTTCGTCCCGTCGGGCGTCCAAGACGACGGGGAGGGGCCCCGCTGGCGCCCCCGCGACGGCCGCGTCCTCCTCGATTGGACCTCCCTCCACCCCCGCACCGTCCAGATGTGGAGCTACCCTGAAGACGGCTCTGAAGTATGCATCCTCATGGACTCCAGGGAGCTCGGTGACGACGAAACGAACTCTGTGACCGCCCCACGTGGACCAAACGGGACCTCGGCGTATGTGACCCCCTGTCCAGCAGATACGTGTTGCTTCCAACCATACCTGAGGACCTTGCCGCCCAGCCGCAAGATTCTCTTTTTGAATTCGAGCCCGTGCTTGCTCCCAACACCGGCGACGATGGCGACGAACAGCCCTTCAAGGTGATATGCATAGCAAGATACATGAGGAAGCTCGTCCTCTTTGTGTTCCCATCCACAACTATGCGATGGTGTATGGTCGAGTCTCCCATTTCCCCTTCTTTGGAGCACATGTCCTGTTTTGACTGCGTGCGTGAATGTTTCTACTGGACAGAGCCTTATGGCTGGAGTGACCATTTGATGGTGCTGGACACGCGCACTTTGAGGTTTTCCACTGTCGATCTTCTCACCGGTTACCATGTGGAGCCCAGATCTCTGCCCTACCACAGCCTTGATCATCGGCGCCCAAATGCTGTTGTCCTGGGCCGAGAAGGAACCCTTGAGATGTTTTCTCTTGTCCGTCAACACGGATCCTTTGCCCTCTATCACACCTCTCTGCAGAATAATTCTCAGGAATGGAAGCTTGAGAAGGTCATACAGCTGCCTCGGCAGTATCATGACTATTCCATTTCCACAGTGGGTGCAGCTGAGGGATACTTGTTCTTCACAGGCGCTCCAGAAGGTACTCGGATTGAGAATGTGGATTGTTACTCAATGGAGGTCTCGACTTATGAAATAACCAAGGTCTGTTGCAAGATGGAGGATTCCTACATTCGCAAATGTGCCCTCCCATACTTTAGCTTCCCACCGCTGTTATCAAAACCAACTATCTGATCAACTGGTAAGCCTAATTAATTTATTTTATCCTTCCATTGGGTGCACCTTTTGCTTGTTCTGCTCATATGGTTTTTGTAGAAAGTTAATTATTGCTCTATTGGGCTTGACTACCTTATCAGACTAGGTAGGATAAGTGGCCAATTCATGCTTTGTCTCAGCACGCATGTTTAACATTTGTATGTCATTGAAAAAGTTTGGAAAGCTAAATTTTATTGCTCCATATCTTAGTAGAGAAAATGGCTTTTGCGCTTGCATCTTCATATGGTACATCTTTAGTCACACTTTGCACTTACACATCATCCATTTACTTGAACGATGATGCTCAAAACAAGAATGTTGCACAGCATGTAAGCTGATGTTTGTGTACTCTTTATTGACCTTGTTGTGTTTTCAAGAACTTATAGTTCACTGCAATAAGATAGCTCTGGGATTCTTGGGAAGCACACTGCAATAACATAGCTCTGGGATTCTTGGGAAGCACGAATAAACAGCTTGTGCGCCTTTGTTCTTAAGCTATATTGTACTCTGCAATGTAGCAGATACGGAAGATTCTTACTGCATCAACTGCAGTTGCTTCAAAATTCTACTCACGTGGTTATATAGAAAGTTAATTATTCTTCTATTGGGCTTGACTACCTTGTCAAACTAGCTAGGCCAAGTAGTCAATTCATGGTTTGATTTGGCATGCATGTTTGACAATTGTATGTGATTGAGAATGTTAATTGAATAGAAAGATTGCACACTAGTTTGGAAAGCTAATTTTTGTTACTCCGTATCTTAGGAGAGAAAATGGCTTTCACGCTTGCATTGTTGTGTGAGGTCTCAAGAAAAGGGTGTGGAAACAGATAGAAAATCATCGTTAGTCATACTTAGCACTTACTACATATCGTTCATTTAATTCAACGGCAATGTTCAAAATACGAATGTTGCATAACCAGTAAGTTGATGTTTGAAGGTCTTGAGTCTTGTATTTATGAACACTCCTTATTTACCATGTTATGCTTTCAAGAATAGAGAGGGTTCGCCTGATATGGTCTGCTAAGTTTTTGTGTATATTGCTTCCAAGCTGCAATATACCATGGCAGCTTGCGAGCCTTTGATATTAAGCTGTATTTTAATCTGCTATTTGGCACATGAATCCTTCCTTAAAAAATGGGATGGGGAAGATTCCCGTTGCTTCAACTGCAACCGCTTAAAGTTTCTAACTAAATACATGCATGCAGATCTGAGCTCGCTGGCTTGGTCTTGCTTGGGCCATACATCTGGAGTTGGATGGCGGATGTTCAAGATTGTGCTGATGTAGTCTGATATGTCCGTATTAAGCGCCGCGTGCATGTAAGCAGGATATGCTGTCAGCAAGTTGAGTTTGACCAACACTGACGTCGAAGACTTTGGTTTATGCTGTGTAGTGATGTTTGTGTTTTTAGACTCGGGGGTTTATATTCCCTCTGTCAATCTATGTCCCTAGTCTAGATGGTTATCAGTAATTGAGGGAACTTAGCTTTTGTCTGCATGAGTGGATTGGATGAGTTAGTTAATTTCTTTTATTAAGATGCTTCGGATGAGTTCATCTCTAACGCCTGCTAAATTCTGCAAATGATGGCTGACACTCAAAAAAGTGAGTCGAGGTGCGATCCCAGGTTCCTGTCATGTGAAATAGGTAGCATCACTGGTCCGGTCGGCGAAACATTCATGCCAACCTACAAAGTCCGAAATCTAATGTGCACAGAGGGTTTCACAAGATATACAAGTGGAAATCCGAAATCTAATGTGCACAGAGGGTTTCACAAGATATACAAGTGGAAGTCCGAAATCTAATGTGCACAGAGGGCTTCACAAGATATACAAGTGGAAGTCCGAAATCTAATGTGCACAGAGGGTTTCACAAGATATACAAGTGGCTGTCAAGACATGCTACACCACAAAAATCTATTGAAATTTGTCAAATGGCACAAGGCACGCATCGGCTCTGCACATATTCTCCGAAATCATACTGTTGTTGTGGCATTCCTTTCCGAACAAGAGCGGCATGGTCATGAGTATGATATATCTTTTTTCCTTCTTCCAGGCGCGCATGTTGTTGTACTACATATATGAAATCTTCATGTTCGCTTAAATGTCGATATGTTGCAGACGGACCATTGTTTTTTTTTTCATTGATCAGTAGCATTAAAATACAGCCCTCTAAAAGATCAATGAGTAACTTTTCCAAGTCAACAAATAAGTAACTACGCACCGGTTCATCTAAACTGTCCTATCGTAAATCCTGTTCCTTCTTGTATCGATTGGTTTTTGTCGGAATATTCATTGGCTACTAACTAATTATACATGTTGGTGCCCAGGCAATGGCATTGGTTATGGGCATGTTGAAGGCGAAGCATTGGCTGATATGTAAGATGGTTTTTTCATGATGAGACGTACGTTGCTGGTTGATATGCCCTGGTGACTGAAAAGACCAGTGGAATAAGTCATCTTCTCCTGAAGAACTTTGATGCTATCCGTGGACATTTATTTATGCTGGTTCACTATTTCAGACTGCCAAGCTGCAGTAGTTTTCCTTGATGATTGTTATTTATTTATTTTTCTTCCCATGGAAGTATTACTAGCTCTTACTGTGATTGGTAAGGCGTCCAACAATATTTTCCCAGCTTGATAGACAGTAACTGTATACACCTGTTATTTTTATTTACACCTGTTCGATTCACACAGATTGGAATAGAATGGTACTATATATTTCTGAATGCAATGCTACTTCACATAGTTTGATTTTCATGACATTTGATTCGATAGCTACATGTAAGAAAATCCGCTATACATGTAAGGATGGTAGAAAAAGAATCTACTATATGTAAAAATGGCAAACAAAAAAAGTAAAGAGGAAAAAAAAAAGAGGGGCATTCCGAGAATTGAACTCGGGACCTCTCGCACCCTAAGCGAGAATCATACCACTAGACCAAATGCCCTTTCTTGCCGTAATTTCCAGAAGTTCAGTTATATAAGGATTAGCATACTTAAACCAGCTTAGTATGAACTTACATCAGATGTATCTTTGTAGAATTCGTTCAGCAGGTCTTCTTGCACGGGGTTCACTTCGTTATCTCCCACCATTGGAGGATCTATATCTTCATGCATCAACTCCGTGTCCTGATTGTCCGTCAACACGGAGGTTCTTCCTGTGTGTCTCCATCGGCAATGCAACAGTTAATGAATGAGCGATTAAAATGGCTGATATATATAGGTTAGGGATCCAGAAAGCTTGTAACCTAAAAATCCAAAGGTTTGCATATCTGCAGTTAAAGAATCATGCAGCTATGTAGGGTCTCTCTCTCTCTAGCTACCCTATCCCTTCACTTCAGAAATGCATCTCTGAAGCAAGGCAGCACAATGTCAGTGCAGATTACATAGGTCCAAACAGAACAAGGCCGATTGACCTGGTGGAAGGAATGGAAAATAAAATATACACCTAGCTGCGAAGGCATGCTACATCATTTTAAAAAAAAATATAGTAGCACAAGGACATATCAGCTCTGCACATATTCTTATATCATGCCTTTTTGAACAAGTGTGGCATGATAAGGGATATGATAGATCCCTTTTCCTCATGTGTATTGACCTTATGAGGTTCTCTTTTTTTTTTGAATTTTTTATGAAACTTATGAAAAACGCATGAAACTTAATTTAACCCTGAGTGAACGGCCTAGATAGAGGGCGTACCTGCCATGCAGCACATTCCCAACTTTCTCAACCTTGCGAACAAACTGCTTTGGATTTTCTCTCAAGCTTTATTATCATATTGCCGAGGTCCTCTCTTCCACCTGACAGCAAGACAAAAACTCAAAATTAGGAGGCCGAAAGCCCGGAAGTGGCTGGCGTAAGGCGTAAGCGCCATGTGTATACTGTGAGCAATAGCAGGCTCTAATCTTTGCTCATATTTTGAATTTTGAATTTTGATGCCGCATATGCAGCAAATTATTAGAACTGAATAAATCCAGGGACGCGTATTTTTCCTTCCCTTTCCTTAAACATTTGATTTTACTCGTTTGTGCAGACAAAAGAGGCCAATATATCATGTCCACTTGCAGGAACAAAACAGATTTTATTTTTTCTAGAATCACAGGAACAAAACATATTTTATTTTTTCGAGAATCACAGCAACAAAACAGATTTTTTTTCTTTAGTAACACAGGAACAAAACAGATGGGGTGGGTTGGCGCCATCACCGTTTCTGGGCTCAAATGGCTATGCGTTCGTGGGCCAACTGATGGGCCTGGAGACCGCGACGATTCACTCACCCTGGCACGATCACGACGAGCCGCTCGCCGGCGCCCGCGATGGACGACGACGACCTCCTCGGGGAGATCCTGCTCCGCCTGCCGCCGCTGTCATCGTCCCTCCCGCGCGCCTCGCTCGTCTGCAAGCGCTGGCGCCGCCTCGTCGCCGAGCCCGCGTTCCTCCGCCGCTTCCGCGCCCACCACCGGAGGCCTCCCGTCCTCGGCTTCTTCTCCACCTTCTAATACAGAGTTACCTATGGCTACTTATGTTTTTTTAAGATATGAGCACGTTCTAATTTTCTTCGCTTTGACATACCAGGAATGTGTTCTTGAGATAATTTCCAGATCATATTTTTGTCTTGCCTAAATTGTGCTGGAGTACTATCTGTATGTACATGTACATGGTAATACAGCTAGAGAATTTTTTTCAGTGTGTGATACATAGCAGTTGAAATATGAAGAGAACTAATTGAAGTGGAAAGGCATATTTTATTTCTGAGCACATATGAATGCCCTGTATTTGCGAGTTCGGCACGATTCTTGTTTATCTACTCCTAATCTGGTGCCGAATCAAGTAACGTTTCCTAAGTCTAGTTTCGGAATCTAAACTGTCCTATAATCTGTTCCTTCTTGTATCGATTTCTTTTCGTCAAAATACGCATTGGTTACTGACTAATTACGCCCGTGGCTAGGCAATGGCATTGATGATGGGCATGGTGAAGGTGAAGCGTTGGATGATATATAAGGTGGTTTTCTTTTCTAGTGGGATCTACATTGCTGGTAGGTATGCCCTGATGACTGGAAAGGCCAGGGGCATAAGATTATTTTCTCCTCAAGAATTTTGATGCTCTCTGTGGATATTTAGCTAGGTTCATTTGCTATTGCAGGTTGGCAAGCTGCCTTGGTTTTCCTTGACGATTGCTATTGTTGTGATGTGGACGAGCATGCTATTTCTGTGGGGTGTCAAAATGAGTTAGTGTAATCCATTCGCGAGTCCATTGCATTTCTTTGTTTATCCATTCCAAAATCTTGTACCGAAGCGATAACTTTTCCAAGTCGATAAATAACTACGCATCTGGTGCGGCTCATCTAAACTGTCCTATTGTCATCCCTTCCTCTTTTGTATCGGTCGCTTCTCATCAGAATATGCATTGGTTATTGACTAGTTATATATGTCGGCCGGCATCCCTTCCTTATATATTGTCAACTTGGGAACAATACAAATTCACAGAAGTTATCACAAAATACATGAGCTTGATGATCCTATTCATGAAGATTTGTATGACTTGACAACATACAATCTCATACATATTATCCCAACATCTCTAAACCTATACGGTTGGACACACATCCTCCCAACCCTCGACCATGATGATTACGTCAGGGAGAAATGACATGATGATTACGTCAGGGAGAAATGACCCCTTTATACGAAGAGGGTACGATGCCTCCGGGCCCTAGAGGACAAAGAAAACTGTCCTTAAAGGTGACCACTCCTTACGTCTGCTCTATGGGCTCACATGCTCTTCGAGGCCTCCCATCTCGTGTCCCTTTGTATGGGCCAAGAAATGACCATATACGTCCCACTCCAACATGCAATGTGACGTCACTCCTCTTGCCAATAGCATCGGCTCCTATTTGGCGCGCATGTCACGGTGGATCGACCTAGCGCGTACGCCCCTCAACGATGGTATTCGTAGGGGCCGACCCATTTTTTGATTTCATCTCCACTAGTTTTTGGGAAAACCAATTTTTTTTCCTTTTGTTTTCTCTTTTTCATTTTTCTTTTTCTTTATATTTATCTTTTTATTATATTTTTACTTTTTATTTTTTGTTCATCTTTTTATTTTATTTTCCAATTTGCGAACAACTTTAAAATTTGTGAACATTTTTTGCCATACTAAACAGTTTTTGAAATTATGAACATTTTGAAATACATGAATTATTTTTAAGTGGTGAAAGTTTTTTATATCCGTGAACATTTTATAAAAATGCATGATTTTTAAAAAAATTGTAAACATTTTTTAAATTGGGAAGAATTTTTGAAATTCAAGAAACAAAATTGGTTTTTGAGAAACATTTTTTGAGTTCATGAATACTTTTCAAATCCGCGAACATTTTGTGAATTTTATGAATATTTTCCGAAACTGTGTTCATCCTTTTGAATTGGCAAACATTTTTCTGAAACTCGTCAACATTTTGAAGAATTTGCGGGAACATTTTTAAAAACTTATGAATACTATTTGAATTCGCGAACATTTTTTCGAATTGACAAACATTTTTTGGATACGGCTGAACATTTTTTAAGAGATTGTGAACATTGTTTGAATATGCGGACACTTTTTTAACTCATGATCATATTTAGAATTCGTGAATTTGGTTTTAAAATTGGTGAACATTTGAATTTGGTGAATTTTTTAAAAATATGTTAACATTTTTTACAAATCATTTAATATTTTAATCCATTAACATCTTAGATTACTTGAACATTTGTTTTCACAATTCACATTTTTTCAAATTTTAGAACGATTTTGTAAGGTCAAATTATTTTAACAAAGAATAGAACAAAAACAGAAAATAAAAAAAGGAAAAGTAAAAAACAAAATAAAACATGGGGCCAGACCCATGAATGGGCCGGCCCAAACTGGTGTGCCGGAAAGGGAGGGTGCGCGTCCGTATGATCCCTCGCCCGCACCATTCCTAATAGTGGGTTCCACCATTGGCATGGGCCTTTCCTGACGTATCCCCCTCCCCAATCCCCGGGGAGGCTGGCCGCAGCAAGAGCTCCCGTGCGCAATAAAGTAGTAAGTGCTCAGCGACAAGTCCCCGAGCACCCCCAAAGCCCGCTCAGCCGATCCCTGAGCATGACGGCACCAAGTCTGCTTCTCCGTGTACTCGGGGATCCCATTTCGTCCCTGTCGATAGATTGATTCCAAAAAATAAAACATCCACATGTACATGATGATGTGCATTAACACGTTTGTGTTAATTTGTGAATTTCCCCCTTTTTCCGACGGATGAAAATTAACGGACATTTTTATGAAGCTTTAAGCTATAATTTGTTTTCCAATCGTTTTTTTAAGCTTCGAATCCATGGAGCTAAATGGGGTCGTAGAGCTCACTCACAATCCCACTCACTGGTCGCTCCCTCCCACTGTCCCAAACCCTAACCCTCGATCCCCTTCTCCCAGCCCCGCCGCCATGGCCACGTCGCCGCCGCCGACCATCCCCGACGAGCTCCTGGAGGAGATCTTCATCCGCCTGCCCACCCCGGACGCGCTCGCCCGCGCCTGCGCCGCCTGCACCTCCTTCCGCCGCGTCATCAAAGGTCGCGCCTTCCGCCGCCGCTTCCGCACGCTGCACCGCCCTCCCCTCCTCGGCTTCATCGACGCGGGCGGATTCCATCCCGCCCAGGAGCCGCACCCCTCCGCCCCGCTCGCCGACGCCCTCGCCCCCTGCGCGGCCGATTTCTCCTTCGTCCCGGCCGTCGTCTCTTCTTCATCCTACTTCATGCCTCCGGGCGTCCAAGACGACGGGGAAGGCCCCCGCTGGCGCCCCTGCGACGTCCGGGACGGCCGCGTCCTGCTCGATTGGAGATCCCTCTACCCCCGCTCCGTCAACATGTGGACCTACCGCGAAGACCGCCGCGAGGTAAGCATCCTCAAGGACTCGAGGGAGATCGGTGACAACCAACTCTGTGATCGCCTCACGTGGACCAAACGGGAGCGGTGCAACGCCGCCGACTTCCACCTCGCTGTCTGTGACCCCCTGTCCAGCAGATACGTGCTGCTTCAACCCATACCTGAGGACCTCGCCGCCCAGCCGCAGGAGCGCCTTTGGGGATTTGAGGCCGTGCTTGCTCCCAACACCGGCGACGACGGCGAGGAACAGCCCTTCAACTTCAAGGTGATATGCATAGCAAGATACACGACGAAGCTTGTCCTCTTTGTCTTCCAGTCCACAACTATGCAATGGTCAATGCTCGAGTCTCCCATTTCCCCTTCACTGGAACACATGTGCTGTTTTGACTGCGCGCGTGGCTGCTTCTACTGGACACAGCCTGCTGGATGGAGTGACCATTTGATGGTGCTGGACGCGCGCACTTTGAGGTTTTCCGCTGTCGACCTTCTCACCGGCTACCATCTGGAGCTCAGCCATCTGCCTGACAAGAGCTTCGGTCATCGTAGCCTAAATGCTGTTGTGATGGGCCGAGAAGGAGCCCTTGAGATGTTTTCTCTTGTCTGTCAACACGGATCCTTTGCCATCCACCATACCTCTCTCAAGAACAATTCGCAACAATGGAAGCTGGAGAAGATCATACAGCTTCCTGGGCAGTATCATTCCATATGCACAATGGGTGCAGCCGAGGGATTCTTCTTCTTCCGAGGCAATCCAGAAGGCGGTATCCATTTTGGGAATGTGGATTGTTACTCAATGGAGGTCAAGACTTATGAAATTACCAAAGTCTGCACAAAGATGGAGAATACCTACAATCCCAGCCGTGCACTCCCATACTTTAGCTTCCCATCGCTGTTGTCGGAACCAACTATCTGATCCACTGGTAAGCCTAATTATTTCATTTTGTGTTGCCATTGGGTGCATGCTTTGCTTGCTCTATTCGCATGGTTATATAGAGAATTAATTATTGTTTTATTGGGCCTGATTACCTTGTCAAACTAGCTAGAAGAGGTAGCTGATGTCTGATTGTTCTAAGCTGATGTCTGAGTACTCTTTATTTGCCTTGTTGTGTTTTCAAGAGCATAGAGTTCACATGCTATGGTCTGCTACCTTTTATTTATCTTGCTTCACTGCAATAAGATGGCTCTAGGATTCTTGGGAAGCATGAATAAACAGCTTTTGTGCCTTAGTTCTTAAGCTATATTGTACTCTGCAATTTAGCAGATAGGAAAGATTCCCATTGCATCAACTGCACACTTGCTTCACATTTCTACTCCCATGGTTACATATAGAAAGTTAATTATTGTTCTATGGGGCTTGACTACCTTCTCAAACTAGCTAGCACAGGTAGTCAATTCATGGTTTGATTCTGCATGCATGTTTAGCTCCCATGTATGTGATTGAGAATGTTCACTGAAAAGAAGGATTACACACTAGTTTCGACAGCTAGTTTTTATCGCTCCATATCTTAGGAGAGAAAATGGCTTTCGTGCTTGCATCTTTATGTAGGAGTTCATCGTTAGTCATACTTAGCACTTAGTACAGATCATTCATTCAGTTGAACGAAGATGTTCAAAACAAGAATGTTGTATAACCTGTAAGTTGATGTTTGAAGGTCCCGAGTCTTCTATTTATGAGCACTCCTTATTTACCATGTTCTGTTTCCTTGAACAGATAGGGTTCACCTGTTATGGCCTGCCAATTTTTGTGTATATTGCTTCCAAACTGCCAAATGATCGAGCAGCTTGTGTGCCTTTGTTCTTGAGTTATGTTGTACTCCGCAGTTTAGCACATGCCTCGTTCCTACGAAATTTGCATTGCTTCAACTGCACTTGCTTCAGTTTTCTAACTAAACATGTACATGTCTGCAGATCTGAGCTCGCTTGCTAGTCGTTTTGGTGTTGCTTGGACTATATACACCTGGAGTTGGATGGCAGATGTTCAAGATTGTGCTGATGTAGTTTGATGTCTGTAGTAAGCGTTGTATGGATATGCAAGCAGGATATGCTGTCAGCAAGTTGAGTTTGGTCTAAGACTCCGGTTTATGTTATGTACTGATGTTTGTGTTGGAAGACTTGGGTTTATGTTCACCCTTTTAATCAGTCTAGATGAACTAGCTTTTATCTGCATGAGGGCATGAGTTTGTTAATTTCTTTGATTAAGATGCTTCTGATGAGTTCATGGATGATTGAGTTTCTTGCGCACTGAGCATGGATGTTTTGTGCCATGACTGGATGTCATAGAAATGGATATCATACAAACATCAACTTTCAGAGCTTGAGGTTTCTCACAAAAGATGTAGTCAAAGTTGAGCTGAGAATATCAGGTCCTCTATCAAATATGCCCAGGGATTTACCATCTATTCTACCTTGACCACAAATTTACCATCTATTCTACCTTGATCACCATTAGAACACACCCATTTTTCCAGGCTTTTCTAGCAACTTTTACAAACTTCTCTACTAGCACTTGGAGCATGTTCTCTGGATATATAGCGCAAGGTCAACAAACACTATCTTCACCCTTCAATAGAACCCAATGTGCCACACAACAAAGTGATTCAGGATCCTGCGCGCTCCTGTGTGGCAGTTTCGTTATCAGGCTGAGACTGGGATGCGCGAGCCTGGGCTGCCGCCACCCTCTCCAGCGCCTTGAGCCGATTAGCCTCCATGCGCGCCTTCTGCTCCGCTGATAGCTCGACTTTGCTTTGCTTGCTGCCACCATCATCACCTTCATCTTGAAAATACTTCGTCTCTCTTGGAGGCACCAGATGTGGTTCCAGGTTCCTGTTGTGTGCCATCAATGATAACACCTCATCATAGGTCCGCAAAAGTATTCATACTAACCCACAAAATCCAAAGTCTAATGTGCAGAGAGTGTAGAGGCGCGTCTTAAATAGATTATAGAGCATTCACAGCTTCTGCGTTCAATAAAGTTTTTTGTTAATTTTTCATGGATGAGATGAATCACATGAAACTCAGCTAATCCATGAGTTTTGAATGATCGTTTTAGTGCATGTTGTTTCAACTGTTTCCGGATGAACTCTTCAAGGACAACATCACTCAAGGGCGTTGTTCTTGTCTACCAGCCATACGCATAAGTAGGTATTCTTATGTGGATAGATGTAGTATAAGTTGGAAACTTATGACTAGTACATGAAAATTTCTATGGGTATTGTTGTGAGGTGGATGTGGAGTACCAAAATGAGTTGGTCAATTTCTGAGCACATATGAATGTCCTGTATTTGCGAGTTTGGTGCAACTCTTTGCTTATCTTTTCCTAATCTGGTATCGAAGCAAGTAACTTTTCCCAAGTGTAGTTTCTGAATCTAAACTGTCCTATAATCCCTTCCTTCCTGTATCGATTGGTTTTCATAAAAAGAACTGAGTAATTATGTTTGTGGCTAGGCAATGGCATTGTTGATGCCCTGATGGGCATTGGGGAAGGTACCTTTATAAGCTTATTTGATGTCATTCGAATTACTACTCTCCATCTTGCTCTCTAATAACTGCTGCCTGTATCGATCTATTGTAAGTCTGTCGATGACATATCCAAAACGAGCATGCTATTTTGTGGAGTACCAAAACGAGTTAGTGCTGTCGAAAATATTTGGTTATATATTCCAAACTCTCTGTACCCAAGTTGATAAATAGTTACGCACCTGCTGCGGTTCATCTAATAAAGTGCCCTTCTGTAAACCCCTTCCTTTTCGTGAAAAAAATGGTTACTGACTAGTTATATATGCTTGTGCCTAGGCAATGGCCGGCGTCGGTGGTGGACATGGTGAAGGTGAAGCATTGGACGATATATACATAAGATATTTTTTCCTAATGGGATATACGTACATCGCTGGTTGCTATGCCATGGTGACTGAAAAGACCAGTGGACCTGAAGTTTTTTATGCTCTTGGCGGATATTTATCTAAGCTGGTTTACTACTCCCTCCGTCCCAAAATAAGTGTCTCAAGCTTAGTATAACTTTGTACTAGAGCTAGTACAAAGTTGAGACAGTTATTTTGGGACGGAGGGAGTATTTCAGACTCTGGTTTTGCTTGATGATTTTTTTTTCTTCTTCTCATGGAATGGAAGCATTAATTAGCTCTTGTGTGATTCGTAAAGCGTTCACCCTTTTTTTCCAGGTTGCTTGATAGTATAGTAACTGTATACACCTGTTCGAACAGCTATCTAGATTCAGAAACTATAGTTGCTTTGGCACTAGACTAGACATCAATAATATTGTTGGTCATTCTGCGTTGCTGGAAGGATTAATTACTGCCACATGATCGAGCCCCATTCGATGCTTTATGAAGATTGTGTGGTCGTTTATTTATTTATCAGACTGATGTTTAACTCTGTTGGAAGTCAAAGTGTGACTATTTACAATTGAGGGTCGGAGAAGGCCCTTGAAAAGGGGCATTTCGTGTGGGATCTAGCTATCTTGAGAGACCGTAGCCGTGCCGCCTGCCTTGTGGTTCGTCCAAGGAAGAAGATGATTCCGACATTGGACTACATCTCTGAATGCATGGCTACCTCACACAGATTGATGTTCATGACATCAATAATTCGCTAACTAGCTACATGAAAGAAATTTCTGCTATACTCGTAAAAATGGGAAAAAGGAAATTCTCCTATACGTGTAAAAACTGGTAAAAAGAGGGGTGAAAAAAAAAGAGGGGCATTCCGAGAATTGAACTCGGGACCTCTCGCACCCTAAGCGAGAATCATACCACTAGACCAAATGCCCTTTGATTGATATATTTTTGCTATAAACCGTCTTAAAACAGAAGAGTTTGACTTTAGATATTCAAAGAATCATTTATGAGATTACTACCCAGTTGCCTAAGGGTCCTGGAGTTGGTACTAGTTTACCTCCTAAAATGTCTTTACAAGTGGTTTACAAGCACTCGACATTATAGTTGGTCTTGTTGCTGCGAAAATAATTAGTAGGAACCAAAATGTTTTATTAAAAACAGAAACATTATGGATGGTATATTGACCTTACATGAGATTTTACATCACACTCACATTAAGAAGAAAGTGGGGATTATACTTAAACTTGATTTCAAGAAGGCGTATGATAAGGTCAATTGGGACTTTCCATTTAGAATGCCTTGTCAGTAGGGGCTTTTTATCCTATTTTGTGTGACTGGATAAAGAAAATACTACTTAATGGTACCATCAGGGTAAGCTCAATAATACCACCGGACCTTATTATTTCCAGACTGCTAAGGGAGTCCTGCAAGGAGACCCCTTATCTCCTTTTCTGTTTAATAGTGCATTTGATTTGTTTGACTAAAATGATTACTAATGCACATAAAATCGATTTGATCTGTGCGTTAGCTCAAGATCTTATTGACAAAGGTGTTGCGGTGTTGCAATACCCCGACAACACAATCAACCTAATTGAGCATGAGTTGGAGAAAGCAATTGACCTCAAACGTATATTTTACCTCTTTGAGATGATGTCAGGGCCAATGATAGTTTTTTAGAAAAGTAAAATCTTTCATGTGAATGGGGATGATGATGTACTTTCTTCTTATGCTGATTTATTCAATTGTCAAATTGGACATTTCCCAATGATGTACTTGGGGATGCCTGTGAGCTTTTGTTCCTTGAAAGTGTGTTACTAGGACTTTATCGAGAAAAAAAATACATCAAAAAGTTGGATCTCTGGGTGTGTGCCACTCTTTCAATGGGAGAGAGACTCATCATGTTAAATACATCCTTGTCACAAATTTCGTTTTATACTCTTTCTATGGCAGGGGCAGCATGAGCAAATAACACACAAATTGTTCAAAGCTGACCTACCGCCAATGTGTGTACCTTTTTTTTTAGTGAGGCAACCGTATGTACCTTTGTGCCGGGGCAGTAGTGGAGGACAAAGCCGAGGGGAGCGAGTAGCTGCGAAATCATTAATTAAGAAGCACTCTTTGCAAAGATCATTCCCACCTCCCAAGTGGCGCATTGCATGTGCGCCACTTATCGCAACCTGAGAGTTTTCTCTTTTTTTCCTAGATCCGTTTATTCAAAATGGTTTATCTCTTAAACCGTGCGTCTAAATTTTGACGATTTTCACCGTTGGATTCCTCGCGTCGAGATCTTCAAAACTAGATCCCATGTTGATAGGTTTTGACGTGAAAAAAATCACGAAAAAAAACTAAACGAAAAAATCACGCCTCTCGCAAAAGGAAAAAAAATAAAACGCGTTTTTTTGTTTCTGAGAGGCATGGCCGTGGCCCTCGCGGAAGCAAAACCGTGCCTCTCGCGAAAGAAAAAGAAAAAGAACGCGTTCATTTTCATTTCTGGAAGCAAAACCTGCCTCTCGCGGAAGAAAGAAAACGTATTTTTTTTGTTTCCAAGAGGCACGGGGCATGCCTCTTGCGGAAGGCAAAGCCTTGCCTCCGGAGGAAGGAAAAAACGCGTTTTTCGCGCAATTTTTTTAAGAAAATTTCCTTCGTCTAAAAGCTAAGAAAGACCGATGAAAACAAAAAAGGCATCTAAAATGCCAAAAACGCATGCGGAAAAATATAAAATAATAAAATCCGGAGGGAACGCCCAGAGCGTGACACATCGCGGCAGCTGAGACCGTGTCAAATGAAGATGGCTGAGAGTGACCCTTGAAAGGCTCTCGAAGGAACGCTCCTTCGTTAGTCGCTCCCAACTAGCTGACTAAGTGGGTAGGGGAAGTCAGCTGCCACGAAGGTCATTAATGGGCCGGTCCAACTAGTGGGCGCAATCAGGCGCCTGTCTAAATGGGTTGACCCAGCGCACCGCGAGGACAATATCTCTTTTTTTATTCCTTTTCACATTTTTGTTTTCGCTTTTTTCTTTCTGGTTTTTACTTTGGTTCATACTTCTGAATATTCTTAATATATATATTACATAAAAAATTTACATAAATGTTTTGAAAAATATTAATCATGCATTTAAAAAATGTTAAATGAGTATAAAAAATGTTTTTGATGTATACAAAAAATATATAATATCTATAAAAAAATAGACATAAAAAGTATAAGTATATTTGGAAAATGTTAAACTTGTACATAAATATGTATGAAAAAATACACATCCAAAAATACATGTTTTAAAGTATGTTAATCATGTATATAGAAAATGTTAAACATGTACAACAATGTATTGCATGTATAAGGAAAATGTATGATGTGTATAAAAAAGCGTAGATGTCAAAAATATATATTTAAAAATAATAATTATATATATACCTGTATTAAGAGAAAGACGTATACAAAAAATGTAAAATGCGTATGAAAACGAGAGAAAAAATATATATTTAAAAAATGTTAATCATATATTTAAAAAATATCTTGGCGTATACAGAAAAGGTATAATGTGTAACAAACATGTATTCATGTGTTGGAAAAAAAAGAAACAAAAAAAACAAAGAGAAAAAAATATAAAAAACCCATAGAAAAACAGTTCAAAAAAGAAAAACCGTGAACGAAACAAAAGAAAATCAAAGAAAAAACCAGCGAGGAAATAAAAACCAAAGTGAAAACAAAAAGTAGATGAAATCTGGACCCCAACAGTGAAAACCAAAGAAGAAACCCACACAGAAAGAAAATTAGATGAAAACTGGACCCCAACAGTGAAAACCAGAGAAGAAACCCACACAGAAAACAAAAGTTAGATGAAAACTGGACCCCAACAGTGAAAACCAGAGAAGAAACCCGCACAGAAAAAACTGAGCTGAAAACAATCTGCTACAGTATGGGACCGGCAATGTATAACTAACTGGAGCGTACATCTAACTATAAGGGGACTAGTAGAATGCCCGTGCGTTGCCACGGGCATTTGAAAATATTTTGCTAAAGTTACATATATAAACATAATGTATGTTAAATTTTGCATGTATACAAATAAAGAATAACAATAGAGTAATAATTGAAATCCCTGTTATTTGTAATGTGATAGAAACTGTAATGTGCAAAGAATCGTAGGTGAGTCTATGTCATCGACATTTTTAAATCATCCCATGAACATGAAACTTATAAATTAGAAACATGAAATTTTATATTAAACATTTAAACAAAAGTGAGATAAACCAAACCTACACAACCATATCCTCACCACAGCAGATCAGGCGACTTGCCAAAGACGACTTGCCATTCGAGATCCAAGGGACCACAATGATTCAAGGCCAAAACCTTCATATACTTAGCAATTCAGAACGGTACATATGCGATACTGTACAAGGGGTCGGGGCTGTGCCGCGCCGATTCATCAGATTACTCGTGATGGATTGTTGCGTGGCCGATGGGTTGATGGACTGATGTTGTTTGACGCATTTTTCTTTTCTTTTCATCATGATAACCTTCGAAAATATCCCTCCTGATCTTTCCCCTATTTTTGTTTAAAAAAACTGCATGTCAATACGTGCAGTAGACACATGATGGTGGCAAAAAAAAAAATGCGTATATGGTTACATCCATACACTAACTAACGTCTTGATTACTGTGGCACGTGCGTGCATGACAAAGTTACACCCGTGAATCAAGTGATGCTAAGTTTGGCTCCACCGTACGTGTAGGCTGGGCACATATAATCAAATATCCGACTGATGGTGTTGCCGTATACTACGTGCTTAGCAAGAAATAAGAAATACTGGATCTCATCGCGACAACCAAACTATACGTCTATCTAGTTTGGTCTATAAGCATATGACTAAAAAGAATAATCTTTAGCATTCTGTTCCTTCTTTTATCTGAGTGGCGGGCAGTTTTGGCCTTGAATCGTTGTTGTCCCTTGGATCTGGAATGGACGTTAGATGTATAGGCACATGTTACTCAAGGCAAGTCACCTGATATCAGTCAGCTGCAGCTACTGCTCTCACTTTCTCCCCTCACAACCGCTCCTCTCTCTCAACCGCTCCTCTACATGGCGTCTCCCCTCCCCTTGACGTTGTCCGGCCCCTCCTCTCCTCGCCAAGACGTTGACCAACCCCTCATCATCCCACGTCAGTAACGAGCACCAGTGCCCGCCGGTATGGCATCCTGACCAACCCCTTGACGTTGTCCGGCCGGTGGGTGCAGAAGGGTTCACCGCTCTCCCTTTGTGCCGGACACACAACAGGCCCGTCCGGATGTGGGCGGGACGACCTCGGGCATAGCGGTGCGGCGCGGCGAGGAAAATAAACGGCGCCCTCGTCGTCGGCCCCGGTCTTCTACCCAGCCGAGCACCAGAGCATAGCCGCGCTGCCGCGCGGTCGATCTGCATGACAAGGCCATTCCAGGCCGATTCCCGGTGCGAAGGTGTGCACACCTTTGCGTGGAGGGCGACCACAACGGTGACATGGCCTTCTGCTCACCGTACCGCCGCACACTATGCCTATGGTAATCTAATAACTTTCAAGCACGGCTATACATTTGACCCATATGAACACAACCATTACTATTCATTCTTTAGCAATATTGGCACTTCTAAAGTGACAATCTCAGATATTGAAATCAGGGAAGATCTTGTTACGGTATCAGTTGATGACCGGTGTGGTATGGAGCTAGATGAGACTGGCCCTGCTGTCGGGCTTAAGTTGGAGGCTGCAATGGAAGAGTTCATTCAGAAAAATTTACAGGCTTTAAAGAATGTTTGTGAGTTTTTAGTTCCAAGATATCAAGAGGAAGACAAGTCTTCTAGAATTGACAAATCCCTGTCATTTTCAAGATTGAGTTCGCCAAATTCAGGTTTGTTTTGAGAAGTCTTGTAGAATTTTCTCTAATTGTGAAATCCCTGTCATTTGCAAGTACTCGAGTGAAAAGAGAATCCCATGAGAGTGGACCTACTATTGTTAAATCTAGTGATGTGATTAAAGATGACATTGCTGCTGAACCTAGTGACACCACAATAGCTGATGTTTGTAACGGTAATTAGTCTCTGAATTTCAATAGTGGAGACTACTTCTTTTCATACCTATGCAGCTTTATCTCGCCACATAATTTGAGTTTATTTGTTTGACTGATGCTATTTGCAAAATTGTAATTGCACTTACAGATAATGCCCCTTGATTTTGCTTTGTGCCTAGACTAACTCTGTCTACAACCTCTTGCATGTATTTTTCCCATGTTTATCTAAAATGGGTTTGTGTTCCTTTATATTTTTAAAACAACTTAATTATACTTACAAAGAGTGCTGGAGCTCATGGCCTTGCTTAAGAAAAACTATCTAGCACACTCTAATCATACTTGCAATAATTATAAAGTCTCAGCCCAAAGATGGTAATCAAGTGAAAAGGAAAAACACTTCACACACATATAATTACCCAGTTGTATTGTACATGCACTAGTAGAAAACGGGCCTTTAGTCCCGGTTCGTAAGGGACTTTTCCAACCGGGACTAAGCAATCGGGACTAAAGGCCCCCACTTTTAGTCCCGGTTGGATTACGAACCGGGACTAAAGGGGCTCCGCGTGGCAGCTTTCTGGAGCGGGGGCTGGACACCAACCGGGACTAAAGGTATTTTTTTTTAATTTTTTCAAAAAAAATTTATTATTTTTCGATATTTTTTTATTTGTTTTAAAGTTTTTTCTTCTGATTTTCAATTTTTTTAATTATTTGACAATTTATTCTCTAATCACCCCTCCTCACTGCTCCAGCGTGGAGCATTCATTCCAAATCGTCTAACTTCCCGGCCGGTCACCCATCCTCGCACTGCTCCAACCCCAGCACGCTTAACTTTCCGGCCGGTCACCCACCCTCTCACTGCTCCAACCCCAGCACGCTTAACTTTCGAGTTCTATCTCCCCTAGTTTCCAAGTCTGTACTTGTTATTTTCTTAACAATAGTAAGCTATCAATCCTATTAACCCTTAGGTCTTGATGTCACATGATTTAATTTTTTGAATTCCAAACAATTATTAAAATAAACAACAATGATTAACAAACAACAATGATTAATTTAAAAACTCCAAAAACTTCAAAAAAGGCAAAAAATTCAAAAATTCTCAAAAAACAAAAAAAACAAAAAATCCAAAATAATAAAAAGTTTAAAATAAAATAAGTAATAATAATATTGAATTTCAATGAAAATAAAATAAGTAATAATATTATTTTATTTAATTTTTGTCATTTATTCATTTAATATGGCATAATTAATATCTTTAAATCTGTAAATCGAAATTCCACAAATAATATATCCATTATTATCAGAAAAATGTGAGGAATCCAAATATGACATCATTTATTTATTTTTAAAATAAAATTAATTTTTAAAATCTGAATTTTTATTCTTTTCAAATTTCAAAAATCTAAAAGAATTAAAAACGTTTAAAAAAAATAAACTACTGATTCAATTAATTTATGTTATATGTATCATA
The DNA here is from genome assembly GCA_039707655.1 of Elymus sibiricus. Taxonomy (NCBI): domain Eukaryota; kingdom Viridiplantae; phylum Streptophyta; class Magnoliopsida; order Poales; family Poaceae; genus Elymus; species Elymus sibiricus. The sequence continues at coordinate 530,473,370 of CM077675.1, forward strand.
TCAATCCTATTAAGCACTTAAGCATGATGTCACACGTTTCACCATTTGAGTTTGAAACTATTATTCTAAAAAACAATAACTATTTATTAACACTAATATTTATTGAATAAGTAGTTTGACCAAAAATTCAAAAAAACTTAAATTTTAGGATAACTTTCTTTCCTTTCGGAATTTGAGGATTTTTAAAAATTTACAAAACAGCCTACGACGGTTGCCATCGAAACCGGTTTCTCGTGCTGAACATTTTGATATATTAAACTTTTTTTTTCGACATCGTATGCAAAAGTTATAGCCGTTTTACTTTTCAAAACACTTTTTTTAAACTTATTTCAACTCCAGACTTTTTGTGCGTTCAACATGAACCATTCAAAGCCACATCATCAATTTTCAACCCTTTCCCACTTCATTCGCTATTTTTCATGCATTTATTAACTTTTTTGAGCTAAATGACCCCGAAATTGAAAAGCACTACAAATGAACTCTGAAAAGGTTGAAACTTGGCATGGTATCATCATTTCACCCACATAACATGTGCTAAAAAGTTGAGAGGGTTAAGGCAAAAACTGGATGCATTTCGTGTACAAACTGGACAATCCCTTTCGAAGTATCAGGGTTTTGGACGAAAACTCATCTGTTACAAAGGCATTTCATTTTTTTAAACTTATTTCAACTCCAGACTTTTTGTGCGTTCAACATGCACCATTCAAAGGCACATCATCAATTTTCAACCCTTTCCCACTTCATTCGCTATTTTTCATGCATTTATTGATTTTTTTGAGCTAAATGACCCCGAAATTGAAAAGCACTACAAATGAACTCTGAAAAGGTTGAAACTTGGCATGGTATCATCATTTCACCCACATAACATGTGCTAAAAAGTTGAGAGGGTTACGGCAAAAACTGGATGCATTTCGTGTACAAACTGGACAATCCCTTTCGAAGTATCAGGGTTTTGAACGAAAACTCATCTGTTACAAAAGCATTTCATTTTTTTTAAACTTATTTCAACTCCAGACTTTTTGTGCGTTCAACATGCACCATTCAAAGCCACATCATCAATTTTCAACCATTTCCCACTTCATTCGCTATTTTTCATGCATTTATTGATTTTTTTGAGCTAAATGACCCCGAAATTGAAAAGCACTACAAATGAACTCTGAAAAGGTTGAAACTTGGCATGATATCATCATTTCACCCACATAGCATGTGCTAAAAAGTTTGATGGTTACGGCAAAAACTGGATGCACTTTGTGTACAAACTGGACAATCTCTTTTGAAGTATCAGGGTTTTGGACAAAAACTCATCTGTTAGAAAGGCATTTCATTTTTTTTAAACTTATTTAAACTCTAGACTTTTTGTGCGTTCAACATGCACCATTAAAAGCCACATCATCAATTTTCAACCCTTCCCACTTCATCCGCTATTTTTCATGCATTTATTGATTTTTTGAGCTATAAAACTAAAAGAGCTAAACAGAATTTGTTTTTGATTAAAACACCTATTTAAAAAAACCTAAAAATTACCAAATTGAATATAATGATAAAACACACTAATATTAAACAGCAGAAAAAGAATCACTCAAAAATCTATTTTCAAAGTAAAGTTATTCACAAACTAGTGATTCACACAAATTTCGCTCAAAAACTCTAAATATTTCGCTGTAAGTACAAACAAAACAAAATAAATAAAGCAAAAAACAAAAAAAAACTGGAAAAGGACCTTTAGTAATTAAACCAGTTTCTCGTGCTGAACATTTTGATATATTAAAGTTTTTTTTCCGACACCGTATGCAAAAGTTATAGCCGTTTTACTTTTTCATAACACTTTAGTCCCGGTTGGAGACACCAACCGGGACTAAAGGGGGTGCCCTTTAGTCCCGGTTGGTGTCTCCAACCGGGACTAAAGGTCCCATTCGAACCGGGACTGATGCCTGCCGAGCTCTGTCCGGCGTCCTAGCCGCTCGAACCGGGACTAATGCTCACATTAGTCCCGGTTCGTAACACGACCGGGACTAAAGCTCTGATCCGGCCTGGACCAAAGCCCTGTTTTCTACTAGTGATGTAAAAAAAGCATATTCATTGATAATATGGAACATAATGTATATGAAAATTAGTCACCATGTATCAGAACGTACACAATAGTAGTACATGGATGGAGTTAATATTAACTTCTATTTAAAAGAAAGACCGCAACATGATATAGAAAATGACCAAGCAGTAGAACTGGTGGCTAAACATTTGAAATTCTAGTATGAAATTTTTTGGTATTCCTTAAAAACTAAATGAGGCAGCAGCTAGTCCGTCGCAATGCTTGATTGCACATGATACTTTGTCTTTTTACAACTTATCTGAATGCACGACGACACCATCCTCTCTAGTCCCCACGCTTTGAGTGCTACCATGTCTTCTTCTCACCATGTGTTGTCAAACCTGTAAAAGATTTCAGTGTGTGTGGTGTGGACCTTATATGTAAAGGTAACAAATTAGCCTTGTTTAAAAGAGTATTGTTCTCTTGTCAAGTTCCTTTGCATGTACCTACTATAGATAAGTTCATGCCATCAGAGTTGAAAGAATCCGCAATAGAACTAACGCATAAACCTACCATGATAGCACAAACATAGATGCAGATTAAGAAAAATCACATTTTTAGCAAAAGCTATGAGAGCACAAAGAAAATCACTCCATCAGTACTTTCATAGTCTACTTTGCTTAATTATTCCCTTTGTACAGAAGATTTTAGCAATCAAACCAGAAGAAAACTTAATGATGACAAAGCAGCACACCTTGGCGGACCAAATACAACAGAGCATCTCTATCTATCTCCAACAAAGCAAACTAAACACCATGATGCAAGAAAAGGAAAAATCCTTAATATATGGAGGAATCAGTAGAGGAACCTAAATAATATCCCTAATTGCCTTAAACCTTGAACTACTACAAAAAAATCATGTAACATGTCAGGTGAGAATAGTACTCCCTCTGTAAACTAATATAAGAGCGTTTAGATAACTACTTTAGTGATCTAAATGCTCTTATATTAGTTTACGGAGGGAGTACATGTTAATTCTTTGATTGTCGGAGCACCATGATTCCGAAACTGGTAGAGATGCCGGAGTCAAGTTCAATGGAGATCTGACCTGTCTGAGAGGTTGAATATATGCTCCCAGAACAAAGCAAAACAAAAAATCTATTATCAAAAAATTGTTGATCTATACACTGTGAAATAAAAAATTCAAGTTGATATTCAACAATGTTCTTGATAATTTGGTAGAGCCCAGGAAAGATTTGATGCAGACATCATACATATATTGCAGAAATATCAGTACAAACATAACATCAAATCCTCTGACCATTCACATGGGGCTGCACCAATTGGTGTACTCTCCCTTCATCGTTTTCAAATATGACCAGCAACCAAGCTGAGATTAGCATCAGTTCTCATTGATTAGCGAAGAGTTTTCGTTGGAAAATCAAATCAGTTTTTACCCCTGATTGATTTAGATAATAATTTTTCAAGGGATTTAGATAATACTTTGCATCCGAAGTCCAGCAAAAAAGCAATTCAGTTCTTTTTTACATTAGATTAGAATGGTTTAATTCATCATTAAAGTATACTCCTATCAAATTTGAACCATTCATTAAGAATAATCACCAATCAAGTTTAATAGCACAGTTAGTGCAAAAGCTGGGACTGTATTTTTTTTTTGAACAATCACCAGGGGGGGGGGGGAGAGCTTCCCCACCTGAATATATTACTCAAAAGTATGGCATGGAGCCGGTGTTACATCAGGGAGCACAGTGGGAAGAGAGGAACAGGCGCCAAGACAAGGCGGCATCTCTAGTAACCTGGTCTTTAAACCTAAAGACCCAAAGAGTAAACTCAGAGATTACATTCCGGACAGTATCCATAGCTGAGTGAGTCTCAGACCGGAACACCTGGGCGTTACGAGAGTCCCAAAGCTTCCAGAGGATGACGAGGGCGACCGTGGGCCAAATGTTGATGTCGAGGCCATCCGGCGTGATGGTGTCCCAAATGTAGTCGATGTCCGGGGGTGGGTGAAGTCCAAGGAGAAGCCACACCTGGGTTGCACGCGGGCAGTAGAGGGCGAGGTGTGACGCGTCCTCGAGGTGATGGTCACACCTCGGGCAAAGAGAGTCAGGGGCGATGGTCTTGCGGTGCAGATTCGCCTTGGTGTTTAGCCTGTCCCTGAAAAGCAGCCAAGCGAAAATCTTGACCTTGATGGTGGCCCTCGTACCCCATATGCGGTCAGCGTGAGGGTCGAACTCGTCGGTGGAGGAGAGCAGTGAATAAGCGCGCCGTGCAGAGAACGAGACACCGTGGGTGAGGAACCTGTCGTCGGGTTGAACCGTGGGGGCGACGTCCTGTAACAAGGAAAGAACAGATGCAAGTTGTACGGATGCAACATTAGTTAGGCGGTTCCGCAAGGTTGCGAGTAAGCCATCCTGCATAACCTCAGAGACCAGGACATAGGGTTTAGTGGAGTGGGAAAATAGAGTGGTGTATTTTTGGGCTAGCGGGGTATTAGTGAGCCAAGTGTCAAGCCAGAAATAGGTGGAAGTGCCACTGTTGGTTAGGACGAAGGAGATGGAGAGAAGGCTGTGAATCTGAGCTCTGACTATTTTCCACAAGAAGGAGGGGTGAGGGGGTCTGGTGGAGAAATCAAGCGAGTGATTTTGGAGGAACCACCTGACCCATGGCAAGTTAGGTTGTTGAAGAAGTTTGTAGGCAAATGTTTGAAGGAGACAGTTGTTTTGTAGTTGAATGTTTTTGATGCCTAGACCACCCAATTTCTTTTCCTTGCAAACGTTTTTCCAAGCGATGAGACACTTAGCTCCCGAGCACGTCTCCTCGGCCGCCCAAAAGAAAGAGCGTCGAATCGCATCTAACCTTTTGATAATTTTTTTTGGAAGTTTGAAAACCGACATGAAGTGCGTGGAGAGAGCATCGAGGGTAGCGGAGATTAAAGTAAGGCGACCGCCCCTGGAGAGGAGGCGGGCCGCCCATCCGGATAGGTATTTGAGGTAGCGCTGCACTAATGGTTCGAAGGCGGCGGCGGGAAGCCTCGTGGGAGACAACGGGAGGCCTAGGTAGATCTGAGGAAAGGTGGAGAGAGCGCAGGAGAAGGTTTCCGCGATGTTACTAGCCAGCAGGGCGTCGGTATGGATGGGAACGAAGGTCGTCTTATGAAAGTTTATGGACAGCCCTGTCGCAAGGGCGAAGTCGTCGAGGAGGGTTTTGAGCTTTTGGGCAGCCGAAGAGGAGGCATGGGCGATGATAAGGGTGTCGTCGGCATATTGGAGGACGGTTGGGGGTCTGTCTAGGTAGATGGGATGGCAGAGATCATGGGGAGTGAAGGCCTGGACGATCAGACGTTGCAAAAGGTCGGCGACTATTAAGAAAAGGTACGGGGAGATGGGGTCCCCTTGCTTAAGACCGTTCTTGCAGGGAATCCAGTTACCGGGGACGCCGTTTAGGAGGATGGCCGTTTTGCTGGAAATGAGGAGGTTCCTGATCCACGAAACCCAGGTAGGGGTGAAGCCCCTAGCCGCTAGAATAAGCATGAGAGATTCCCAGGAGACCGAGTCGAAGGCTTTACGGAAATCCAGCTTGAAAACCATAGCCGGAGCCCTCCTTACGTGGCAGGCACTGAGGATATCGGCGGCAAAGATGAAGTTCTCCGCTATATTGCGGCCCGAAATGAAGCCGGTTTGGTTATCGTGAACCAGAAGAGGGATGAGAGGCTTGAGTCTGTTGGTGAGGATTTTTGCGATAGCTTTTGGCGGGCAGTTTTGCAGCGAGATGGGCCTGAAGGCATCAGGGGTCCTGGCAGACTCATTTTTCGGGAGCAGGATCATGTGAGCTCTGTTGAAGCGCTCCACGGACAGGTGGAGGGAAGAAAAATCGTTGAAAAACTGAAGGACTAAGTGCTTAACAGAGTGCCAGAAGCGACGGTAAAAACCGGGTCCCAGTCCATCAGGCCCGGGGCTAGCAAGCGGGTTCATTTGGAAGAAAGCGTCCTGGATTTCCTGAGACGAGAAGGGGTCATCGAGGTGAAGCAACTGGGGAATGTGCGTCGGGTAGATATCGCTGAGGTTGAAATGCCAACACGGAGTCTTTTCCATCCCAAGGAGGGAGTTGAAGAAGGATCTTAGGATGGAGGCCTTTTGATCGTGAGCGGAGTGGTCGATCCCATTGTCCTCAAGGATAGAGATATTGTTTTTACGGAAACGTTGAGAGGCCGATACATGGAAGAATTTGGAATTTTCATCCCCCTCAATCGCAGCCTTAACTTTTCCTCTCTGTTTCCAGAAGAGGACTTTTTGCTTGATCGCTCGCTGCAAAGAGTTGATGACAACAAGGCGGAGGGATTTTTCAGGGCGCGAGAGGCGGCGCCTCTCTTCAAGAAGGTCGAGGCGGTTAATAACGAGCTTGCAGTCGGACTCCCGGACGTGGGCCGGGGATAAAGTTCTGGCCCAACATTTAAGGCGGTACCTAGTTTTCTTAATAGCAGCAGCCAACGTCTGATCAGAAGTGGGCAGCGCGTTGTTCGGGTTCCAAACTTGAGAGACAATACGATTACAGGCCGGGAGGAGCGCCCAGGATGACTCGAAGCGAAAGATATTGGGCCGCTGAATTTGAGAGGAGATCTTAACGACCAGAGGGACGTGGTCGGAAGAGAACCTAGTGAGAGAGGACAGGGTGGAGTTTGGGAAGACGTCTTCCCAGGCGAGGTTGATGAAAGACCTGTCAAGACGTTCTAGCGTTGGTGTTTGGCGATTATTGGACCACGTGTAGGATCTATCAAGTAGGGGAAGCTCAATTAGTTGAAGGTCGGAAATGAGAGCGTTAAAAAGGTCAGCCTCGGTAGCATGGAAGTTAGCGTTGTTCTTCTCATATGCGAAACGGATAAGGTTGAAGTCACCGATAAGCATCCAGGGAGTTGAGTCCGGAGGGGCGATATTTCTAAGTTCCTGCAGGAAAGCTGCCTTTTGGTTGCGATGGGAGGGAGCATAAATATTGGTGATCGTGAAGGTCATATTGGAGGCAGGACAAGAGAGATTCAGAGACGTGGAGAACATGTGGTGAGTGTGACTTAGGAGATTTAGCTTTTGGGGGTTAACGGCGGAGAAAATACCGCCGGCGGAGCTGACCGCAGGGACAAAAACCTGCTTGCTTAGGAGCCGGGGCATGAAGGAGTTAGCTTTCTGGGTAGAGACCGTAGCGAGCTTAGATTCTTGCAGCAACGCGACGGCAGGATCGGTGGCTAGAACTTCGGACAGGACGTTCGAGCACTTGTCGTCGTCGCCAAGACCACGAACATTCCAGGAGAGAACAGAGAAGCTAGATTGATTCATTAAGCAAACGGATTACACCATAACCGGATCGCGAGGCAGCAAGGAAAACAGGTGAGCAAACACGCGTCAAGCCGAGAGACATGGTCAAGGCTGACGGAAACCTAGTGGGACTACGGCGAGATAAGTAAGATGGGCGCGGCTGCAGGCGCGAGATGCAAAAACACCCTTCCCAAGGGCGCTCGGTCCGGCTGGCAGGAGGGTCGTGGATCATGGAGAAGGCAGAGCACCAGCAGCACGTATCGCATCTGCCTCATCCACATCAGCGCCGCAGACCAACGCGATACGTGCGAGAGCCTCGACCGCGTCATCCCCCTCCGATGCATCCTCATCGGAAACGCAAAGGGAGGAGGAGGCGACCGCGTCCTGGAGCGCAGCCGAAGCGGACGTGAAGGCAAACCTAGCGGCCTTGAGCTTGGAGGCCTTCTGCGTAATCGTCTGGTAGAAAGGCACCTCGCGGCCCGCAATCGTCGCGCTGCGTCGCAGCTTGGCGGCGGAGATTGCCCTGTGGGTGCTGACCAAGGTTTTTAATTTCGGAAACAAAATAATTTCGGACCTCACTGAAATATGCGAAATTTCGGAAATTTCGCATATTTCGGAAATTATTTCGGATATTGCGATTTCAAATTTCAGTTAATTTTAATGAATTTTGACATAATTTAAATTTATTTTAAAATCAGTTTGAAAATGCCTAGAAATTTCGGTATTAAAAATATTTCGGACCCCACTGAAATATGTGAAATTTCGGAAATTTCACTGAAATTTCGTTGAAATTTTTAACCCTGGTGCTGACCGCGTGCTTGCGAAGCACGTTGTCATGCACGGCCAGGTCCGAGATGGCCGCCGAGGAGGCCACATGCGCGTGAGCCAAGGCGGGTGCCTGACCGACGGCAACGGCGGGAGCGGTGGGGGAGCGCAGGCCGACCAGCCGGGTGGAGTCCTCCGCAACGACAGGAGTGGAGGCAACCGCGGGAGGCAGGGTCACAGCCGGCGGCCCAGAAGCAGCGGGGACCGCGACCGCCAGCGCGCCAACCTAGACAGCGACGTCCGTGACAGCCAAGGCGGGTGCCTGACCGACGGCAACAGCGGGAGCGGTGGGAGGACCGGAGAGCGGCAGGGCGAGCGAAGCCGAAGGGGGAGGGGCGAGCTGGAGCGCGGCCAACTCCCCTCGAGGCTGCTCAACGATCAGCACGGGCTCGGACCGAGGGGCATCGCCGTTGTGGCCGCGGCGCCCCCAGAGGGAGTCCGATCGCGGAGGACCCCTCCCCCTCGCCCGCTCCGCGAACTCCCGCAGGGTCGCCTCCCGGACCACCGAGGCGTGGCTGTCGTTGGAGGCGTCGTCGCCCTCGTCCGAGGAGAACGGAGAAGGGTCCTCGGATCCAATACCGTGCCGGCGGTAGTCGAGCTCGGTGAGCGTGACCGTGATCAGCTCACGACCAGGTAGGAGGACGACCAAGCCCGGGGGGAGCTGTTTGCCGCGGATGACCATGACAAGCGCGCGAACGCTGACAAAGTCACCGGAGCCGACGCAATAAGGGTCGAGCGCGCAAACAGCCCCGAGGTGGCCGAAGAAGTAGTTGACTCCGGCCTCGTGCCACAGCTCGTGGGGGAAGTCGGAGGCCTCGATCTCCTGGAGGTCCTCAAAGTTCGCCATGGCCCGGTTGTCAGCGTGCTCGAGACGCTCGAAGGTGAGGGTATTGCCCTCGAACTCGATCGGTCCGCGGCCGGTGACGTTCCAGCGGACCTCTCGGTTGGTGAAGGAGAGCAGAGCCGCGCCACGCGCGGAGGAGGTGACGCCGACGTGCGGGTTGACTCGGCAGGCGACGATAGCCCGCTTGATGAAGGAGAAGGGGTTGTGCATTGGCGAGGATAGGTAGACGAAGGAGAGGTGATCGACTTCTTGGATGAGGCATGGCGGCGGCGCGATGAGAGGCATCTCCTCGGCGAGAGGAGGAGGCATGTAGTCACGCGCAGGTTCCTGGTCGATGGAGCGGGGCAGGGGTGCCGGAGCGAAGGTTGGGGGGCCGCGGTTCGCCGTGGTCGTGGTCGTAGCGGGGCGGAACAGCGGCGGCCCCCTCGCGGACGGCACGCGGCTGGCCAGCGATGGAGGCGAGGCAGGTGTCGCCCTACCGCAGCCAACCAGCGAGGGCGAGGGCGGCGACGGCCGGCCGAAGGTGGTGATGAGCGTCGGAGCCCGCGAGCGGCTGACGAACACGCAGTGGGAGCCGAACCACAGCGGCATCCGTTCGCCGCCGCTGCTGCCGCCGGACGACCCGGAAGCGGTGTGGGTGCCGGTGGTGTGGGCCATTTCGCCTCTGGGGGAGAATGCGGGGTTAGCAGCCGGAATGAGAGGCAAGTTTGGAAAGAAGGGGTGTAGCCGAATGGATTTGCACCTGGATGATCTATGCCCCGAGCGCCAGCACCTAGAGCAACGAACGGGGTCTCGGCAGGCTTCGACGTGGTGATCACTGGCAAGGCAGCGAAAGCATCGTTGGTGCGAGGGTTTCAGGTGCATGGGTCGGTGTGAGTGAGAGATCGGGGTCGGAGAGCTGAAGATATAGGAGGGGCAGGGGCTGGGCGAGTGATGGGGCGAGGAGAGCAGAGCGTCACGGTAGGAGCGAGTGCACGAGGAGGGATGGGCAGGGGGCGTGGAAAGCAGCGTCAAGGCTGCATGGCAAGTCGCAGCGGAGTTGGCACTGATGGGCGACGGGATCGAAGCCGACGGGCGTGCGTGCGCCACAGTTGAGGGAGGGAGGGAGGGAGACGGAGCGAGAACGGCGGCAGCAGTAGACCTTTTTGGAGTAGCCATGCATGGGTTCGGCTGCGGCCGCGCGGAGTGGGCAGGCGAGGCGTGGGCGGACCCAGCATCAGCCGGGGCGGCGTTGTGGGCTGGGATCACGGATAAGCTCAATGGAGTGAGGTCAGCAGAGAGCGCAAAAGGACAGGAGGGGGGGTCATGCGTGTCCGAGCCCGGCGTGTGCTGGTCAAACCCATGGTTGCCGGAAGACAAGGGGGCAGTTGGGGTGCAGGATCGCACCCGTTGGTCCGACCGCAGCCCCGACCCGGCACTGACGACGCGCGGCGAGGGCGAGGGCAGCGCGCAGGTGTTCTCAGGAGGCGCGATCGGGTAGACGCACGTTGGCACCGAAGAGTTAGGTAGGGATGGAGCGTCAACGATGACGTGCGCCTGGACGGTCAGATGAGAGGACGAGAGAGAGGGCATGGCCGGCACAGGACCAAGGATGGAAGGGGGCCTGAGCGCGGCACGCGCGGCTGACCGGACGTAGAGGCGCGCGGCGGATTCCACGGCCGCGATTCCCGCCCGAAGGGGGCTAGCGAACAGAAGCAGTTTCAAATTCAAAAGTTTGACAGGCGAGCAAGCGACCAACTCGTTTCTAACGGAGGACGAGGAAGCATGGGCGCGAAAGAGGCAAGGGCCAACCGCAAGGGACCGAAAAACACTTTGCAAGGCAAAACGGTGGTCTAGAGCACCATTAATTAGGGTAACAGATGGAAAAATTTCATCAGAGACGGGTACAACCCAAATGGAGCAGTAGTTTGGATTTTTAGGAGGGAGGCAAGGAATTGCAGCCTGACAGTGATAGTTACGCAGGAGGAACTTAGCAAACGCAAAACCCGGGCGGAACGGCCTAACCTTTGAGCGCCGAGGCAACGAGCTCTGAGCCACCTGAGTTGAGGAGGACGCCCCACGGTTGTCTGACGGCGAGATTCCGTCCACGGGCCGCGCGCCGTGCAACGGACGCAGCGAATTCGGCGCCCTCCGTCCGGCCGAGGAAGACGACCCCGCGGCCGTGGTCGCAGCCTCAGCCAAGGGCGCGTCTTGGCCAGGTTGGAGCAGGGAAGGCGATGGCGAAGTTGCTGCGAGGCTGATGGAGGCGAGGTAGTGCGTCGACGAGATCGGCGAGCAAGCGGTGATGAATCTGGCTACCACTGAGCAAGAAGCGAAGAAGGAGAATGAGCAGCCCGAAACATGAGAGACGCCGAAGCCTGTCGCGTCTCCGCCGAAACGGAACTGGAGGAGAATGGCGACAAGTTGTGCATCAAGAGAGCGCGGCGACTTGCGAAAGGAGATGAGCAGCGGGACGGCCTCGCGGCAGCCGGCGGCGTCATCAGCCGGAGTGATGTGAGCCCGAAGCGCAGACCAGACAGTGTTCTGAAAGTCCAGCCCTGCCGCCTCATCCAACCTTAGTTGGAAGCGGGCGAACTCCCGTGCGTGAGCGAGGCGGTCACCCAGGTCGTAGGCATGCCTGGGTGAAGAGGAGGCCGGAGCTAGGGCGGTGGGAGCCGGAACGGCGGTGGGCGGCAGAGGTGAGGGAGCGGCTCCGTGGGTGGGAGGAGGAGGAGGCATCGGGTGAGTCTTCGGTCTCGTCAGCTGGGACTGTATGATTTGGCACCCAAAAAATCCATCTTGTTAGACATTAATCCGATCTAGCATATATGCATAGGTATTAATAACAATCTATTTTCTCATGATTACCACCAAATATATTTCTTATTCTACGTGCACAACAGGATGAGGGAACTGTCCATTCCACAAGGAAGAGCATTACAAGCAAACATAAGAAAATCGGATTTGCACAATAGTAAAAAACATGTACGGACAGAAGAGACAGCGAAATATTACTGCATAGAGCGTAACTGAGAGGCTCTCGAAGGGCCATCATAGGTGGAGGCTGGTGCATCGTTATGGTAACTGCGCAGAGCTTTCGGGGGTGGGGAGAAGCGACCACACCAGCCGCGACATCTAACCAGCTTTCTTGTGTGCCAAAACCTGTCTGCCAAAATAAAAATACAGTAAAGATGAACTACAGTTTTTTCTGATCATTGACATTAAATCATACTCCCTCCATTTCTAAATATAAGTCTTTTTAGAGATTTCACTACGAACTACATACGGATGAATATGGACAAATTTTAGAGCATAAATTCACTCATTTTGCTCCGTATGTAGTTCGTAGTGAAATCACTACAATGACTTGCATTTCGGAACGGAGGGAGTAGATAAGAAAGTAAGTAATATGTTGTCATTTCAAATGGTACATTGCAGTGACATTAAATCATAATATAGATAAGCAAATAAAAGGGCATCACAACATCATGTACATGTCTCTGAAACTTAGTACATGCCTTTCTCATGGCTTTGGCTTAATAAAGCAAGTAATATGTTGTCATGCTGCTCGACAAAAACAGGGGACTCCAAAATTAGTTTCCTCGTCTAGAAGGAAGCTCACTTCATGAAAATCTGTACAATAAATCATGTTTACTACCCAAGCAACTTTATACCATATTTCAAATAAAGAGAATAACCAAATGTGGAGGTGAACAAGATCTGTAGCTCCTACCAAGAACTCGAAGTTTTGTTGTTCGGGGAGAGGCCTTTGACAAAGAATATTTCGCTTTGAAAGATGGCATATATTCATAAAAGGGTAAATACTATAGATGGAATAGTAGTATCTCAATGTAATAAGCACAAACATGGATCTGCATGACAAGTAGTATCTTTCAGTATTAGTAAAAATAGTACAGTCACATGAAAAATAGTTCTGCGATGAGTGACACACTTCTGCATGTATCTAATAAAAAAAGCATAGGAAAGATAACCTCTGTTGACTGGAACACAACTGCGTCCGAAAAATAACAAATAAAAATATCTGAATAAGTCAGCAGGATAGTTTGGTTGTAAAAACAAAAGTATGAAAGTCAAGCAAATGCAGTAGACATTTTACAATAAAGATATACATGACTGTGGTTCCAGTTCAACACATACAATAAAATTCCATGACTTGGACCTGTACACCTCAACCAACAAGGGTAGAATAATCCGTGAGAAGCCATCACATGAATAATACTTGTCAAAACAATAAAGCACCTGCTTAGGATCTTGTACACCATTAGGATCAACTCTCTTGCACAGTTAAACGTTGATGGTTAACAACCTACAGTGACACAATGGTGATAGTTCAAAATAGGTTACGACTAAAATCCATGAACTTGGTGACAGTGCAAGACACATGCATAGGTACGCCATATATACCAAGCAAGCAAACCAGTATCGCATAATCTTGCACGCGTCACACTTCTTGTTGCTAGGGACACTGCACTGGGTGCAGCACCTCGGCTGAGCCTGCGCCATGGGTTGTTGCTGATTCACCTCAGGTGACATCGCGTAGGCAGCATGGTGGTGATGATGGTCGTTCGCGGAGGCGAATCCCATGGTGTCAATGATGAAGTAGAGCGAGGCGGCGCGGCCGACGGCGGCTATAGCTGCGGTGAAGAGCACGAAGCGGAAGGGCTGCACGCTCGGCCGGCACGTACGCCGGTTGAATCCAACCTGGGCATGTGGCGATGGAGAGGAGAGCGTTGGTGACGACCATGGCTGGATCCGGCGACCCCATCCTCCTCCAAGGTCGGGGCAATTGCAGCCGACGGGGTGAGGAGAGTGAGGCGAGCTCCACCAACGACGGTTGCGCGGGGAGGAGCACCACCATGAGGAGACGCGCGAGAGGGAATGAGGTGGTCGTGGCCACCAACGGTGATCTGCTGGACGAGATCGGGCACCCACCTCTGTCGGGCTGCTCTGCTTCGCCGACATGGAGGCTCTGCGGCGGCCCCCACGGCCGGATCTGGCCACAACGACCGCCGGAGTGGCAAGGTCTGGCCCTCTCTCCATCAGATCGGGTCGGGGAGGGTAGCTCCTTGCCTTGGACAAAGGGAGGAGGGAGGCCGAGTCCCACCTAGGGCAGGCGCATGTGGCCGCCCCGCTGTACATGGCTGCTGGGAGAGGGGGCGATGGCGGCCGGCTAGGGATGGAGGTCGTGGTTACGGCGGCGCAGGGAGGGATCGGGTAGGTCGAGGGTTTGGGGCTGCGAGGGACGAGGTGTTTGGGGACTGGATTTTGCTTTCGCATCGTAAAACCGGTGGGTGGTGGGATCAGACGAAAAAAAACCATACGAAAGTGGGAGACGAAAAAAAACCGTGGATACTATTCTACCAACTGAGCATTTAGGAGTAGAGATATAGCTGCCACGCGAAGCCGAGCCCGTCGTCGGAGAGGAGAGGAGCAGAGCTCTGGCACGGTAGCATCAAGAAATTGGGGCTCGACGGGCGCGAATACTATATCTAGCTTAGGACGAGGATGTGTCTCGCCAGACGAGTTTGTGCATATGGGCCGGCCTGTTAACGCGGTTTCTCGCTTGGTTGCTGTTTCGCTCGCTCGCTCGTTGGGCCAATTCTATTTGGCGCGCGGGTCGCGGCTAGCGACCACGCGTGCACTCCCGGGTGCGACTATGTCTCATTGCAAGCGAGTCAGAGTCAGCTCTCCTTGAAGGCGCCAGCCTGACTAGACCAGCCCTGCTCGCGCGAGGCTCCTGCCTCATTTTTTAGCATGTTTGAATTTTTTTAATTTTTTACTATTGTTTACACTTCCAAAATTATAAACATATATATTATAAAATACACTTTTTTTAATGTTTTGAAAAATGTAAATGTGTAAAAAATGTTAAACATTTATTAAAAAATATACAATGTGTCTGTGAATTTTTTTGATCATGTATTTAAAATATGTTAATTAAGCATTTTAGAAAAATTAAACAAGTATTTGAAAAATGTTAATGAAGCGTTTAAGAAATGTTGAATGTGTATAGAACAAATGTTGATCATGTATTAAAAGATGATGAAATCTTTTGATCATATATTTCAAAATTTTAATCAAACATTTTCAAACTGTTAAACATATAATTCAAAAATGTTAATCAAGAATTTCGAAAATGTAAAATGTGTAAATAAATAATGTTGATCATGCATTCAAAAAAAAATCTTGCATTTGAAAAATGTTAAAATATGCATTAAAAAAAATCTTGACCATGTATTAGAAAAATGTTTATCTTGTATTCGAAAAATGTTAATCAAGCATATAAGAAATTAAAAGTGTGTACAGAAAAAATATTGACCATGTATTTAAAAATTGTTAATATTCTACCTCAAAAATATTAATCAAGCATTTGAAAATTTTAAAGTTTGTGTATAATTTTTCTAACCTTGTATTACAAAAATGCTGACGGTGTATTCGAAAAAGTGTTCAAAAACATACATCTAAGAAAAATCTAGATCATGTATTTGAAAAATGTTAAATCTGTACCAAAAAATGTCCCATGTACTACACTAAAAATGTATACTCAGAAAACCTACGTGAACAAAAAAAAATTTAAAAAAAATCAGGAAACAAATAAAAGTAACAAAGAAATCCATGTAAAATGAAAAAAAATAAGACCATTTAAAAACCGATGTATAATGAAGAAAACTGTTCAAAAAAGAAAAACGGAAGTACAAGGAAGAAAACCAATTTAAAAACAAATAAAATAGTGGTATATCAAATAAAAAAGAAAAAAACGATAAAACCAACAAAGAAAGAAGATCAATGAAAAAATAAAAGAAAATAAGAAAAGGAAAAGAACTTAGCGAGGAACTACCGAAGAAAACAAAAGAAAAAAAATCAAAAAGTGTGAGCAAAGAACCAGTGAAGAAACCTAACAGAAAAACAAGAAAAGGGTGAAAAACAAATAAAAAGGAAAACAAATCGAAAAAGAAAATAAAAATAAAAGAAAACCCGAGGGAGGTGAGCGAACGAACACATCGAATGGATAAAAACAGACTAAACAGGGTAGCCCAGTAGCTTTTTTTTTAAGAAATGCTGGCCCGGTAGCTACAGTAAATGTTCTCGCGCGCACCGCCCAGCTCTCACCGCAGTACATGTTTGGCCGGCACATCTAAAAGTTGATCGTGCTGAAAAGCATTAGGGACTGCCTATCAACTTCAAATCGCCATTATTTCTTGCTTCCGCTGCGATTTCATGGGGTTAGTGATTTTGGATCTATAGTAGTGGATGTTGTGCCGGCTCGATATCTTGGAGATGGTCATACGGGTAGGATGTGCGTATGTGTGCGTAGAGGGGTGAGTGTATGTGTGTGTACTGTTGGATATCCCACAATTTTACTATCAAAGTCGTTGCAACCTTTTGTATTTGTTTTCTATGTTCTTTTGTAGGGCACAAAGCATGGCAAGCTATCTTTTTTTTTATCTCATCTTAGTCAACCACAAATGATCAAACATGGAAACTTTTTGATACATGACATGGATTTTTTTTTCTTTTTCATGTATTTTCTGACCTTAGTTTTTTGTTATCCGGTTGGTGAAAGACTTACAAAATCATAGAAATACGAGAGTTAGTGCAATAGGATTTGAGCCTATTTTTTGTGCGAGTATTTTTTGACTAGCTTGGTACAAAATTAGTGTCTTTATTGGCCTGACCGATAGGAGCAAGGCTTGTGTTCGGCCCATTCATTTGCATGGCTTGATGGTCTTAGAGGATGGCATTGCATCGTGTGATCGCATCCAAGTTACTAGGTTTAAATGGATGCCAAATTTGCAGATTGGCACAATTAAGGTCGGGTCGAAGATCTGCTAGATATTCAATCACGTTCACAAGTACTAAATGAGGTAATCTTTTTCGTACCTAGCACAATAATTTCTTACTATTTCATAAGTACTAGATATCTTGCAGTTTTACTATCAAAGGCATTGCAACCTTTCGTATTTGTTTTCTATGTCCTTTTGTGGCGCACAAAGCATGGCAAGTTATCTTGTTTTGTTTATCTCATCTTAATCAACCGCAGCTGATCAAACATGGCAACTTTTTGATAGATGAAATGGATTATTTCTTTTTCACGTTTTTTCTGGCCTTATTTTTTTGTTATCCGGTTGGTGTAAGACTTTGAAAATCATAGTAATATGAGAGTTAGTACACTAGGATTTGAGCCTAGTCATTTTTTATTTTTCCTCTGAGCTTTTTTGTTCCTTCTAGTCGATGTGGTTTTCGTGCGAGTTTTTCTTTCTATTTTGGTACAAAATTAGAGTCTTTATGGGCCTGCCGATAGGAGCAAGGCTTGTGTTTCGGCCCATTCATTTGCACGGTTTGATGGCCTTAGAAGGATGGCATTGCGTCATGCGGGAAGCGTTCCAGCGTTAACGGACACATCGTGGGGAAACCATTAGCACTTGTATGATATGTCTTGCTCACGCGATATAGGGGGGAAATTCATGCACTAGATATTCGATTGCACAATTAAGGCCGGGTCAAAGATTTGATAGATATTTGATCGCGTTCGCAAGTACTAAATAAGGCAATCTTCTTCATACCTGTCACAATAATCTCTTACCATATCACAATGATCCCTCCACTATAAGTCCACCCCTCCTCCCTCGCCGAAACCAGCAGCTTTCTTTTCCTTCGCTGGATTTATCCCTTTGCCAGCAGTGGCTCGGAACATGACCCTCGAGTATATCCCCCACGACTCGACCCGGCGCAGTAGCTTCAAGAAGCGCCTCAAGGGCCTGATGAAGAAGGCGGACGAACTATCCATCCTGTGCGATGCCAAGACCTGCGTACTGGTGTACGACGAGGGCAAGGCTGCGCCGGAGGTGTTCCCTTCCCAAGTCGAGGCGGTGGGTATCCTGCATCAATTCAAAAGCATACCAGAGCTGGGGCAGTTCAAGGAGGTGATGAACCAGGAGGGCTTCATCACCAAACGCATTGACAAACTCCGGGATCAGGTCGACAAGACCCGCCGCGAGTGCCAAGACGGCGAGATCAGGTATCTCCTTTACAAAATCATGCATGGCGACCTCTCGGGCCTCGTTGGCCTCAACATCGAGGAGCTCACCAAAGTTGGCTACAAGATGGACGTGCTTCTCAAGAGCATCAGCGAACGCATGGCAAAACTCCATTCCCAGGCATCGCCGCCAGCTCCATGTGTCACCATCGGCAGCATAGACATGGAGCCTCCCGCGTTGTATTCGGCACCACCCCAGTAGTAGGAGGGCCGGCTTGACATGGTGAGCTCTGGAGGGGACCTCGACACCCTTGTCTACGGTGGCTACGCCGGCGCCAGCTTCTCTGGCAGTTATATTCGTCTATGTGCGTCGTTGTATTCATCATGCTCTTTGAGCCAAATCATATCTAATTCCAATGTAATCATTGAAATTGTTATTCAGTTGATCTATGTTGTTTACTTGGTTGTAAATCTTGAATTACACCTATTTTGTATGTCAGCGCCGTGTTTTCTCAGGCATAGTTGCACCAGCTACGTGCTAGACAATTGCTTGATTGCTGATATAACTGAAAGAAAGAACCTTGGTAATGTGTTGGGAGATCTAATGTCGGGGCCTTTAATTTCATGCTATTTTTGGTGTACGTTTTTTTGGGGATAGAAACGAGTTGAAGCAGGGGCGGCGCCGCCGTAGGGGCAGGTATGGGCTGCCGCCCCGGCTAGCTGCATTGTACACCTAAACTACCTGCTGATTCATCCATCTCAATAGGCAGTAGCGATTCGTTTTAGAAGAGAGGAACAACACTAGTTAGGGAATAATGGAAACTTAAGTGGTTCAGTTGCAGCCAAATAAAATAGCGTATCTCTCCTCTCCGTGAGATGGATGACTCGAGCTAGCTATTTCTCCTCATAACACCTAGCAGTAGCAATGGTCTGAGCTAGCTAATCAAGCCCTTTATTCATCTACGGACGCGTCCATTGAGAGGACCCGATTCATCACTCATTTCGTGTCTGGTGCAACCACGTATCTCAAATTTTATACCTCAAATATATATTACACCATGCAACACAAAAATTTGTGTACTACTTCCTTCATTCCTAAATATAAGGCTTTTTAGAGATTTCAATACGAACTACATACGGAGCAAAATTAGCGAGACTCTCAAATATGAGTGGATACATTTGTCTATAGTCCATATTGAAATCTGGACGTACACGGCGCGTTCGAGCATCCTAATATCCGCCCCACATATGGACTGGGTATGACCAGCCTGGACGTACATGGACGGTTTGAGGAGCATGGTTGGGTCGGAATTTTCTGACTGGTCACTTACCGAGCCGTTCACCCTGACATATATGGGGCATCTGAGGAGCCCGGTTGTAGATGCTCTAACCTATAGTAGTTGCCTACGGCCAATCCTGCCGCCGCCTTCTCTCGGACAAAAAGCTCCGCTTCATCGGACGCCCTGCACCCGGCGAATGACAAAATGAGAAGAAGCAGTCCCAGGTGCACTGCCTAGCGTGGCCAATGTGGGTGGCAAACGAGACGGCATTGAGCTCGTGCAAATGAGAAGTTGTTGTTTGCAGGGGCAAGAAGCACAACCAGAAGGTATACCCCGCCAATTCCATTTTTTCTCGTATCAATAGTAATATATAAGTTTTGGTGGTTACATCACCTAGTTGTTGAGAATCTTGAACTTTTTGAACCATTGGTTTTGTTAATTTTCTTTGTGCATCTACCTTCGCATTTGAATTTTATGAATTTTGGTTGAGCAAACTTGCATTCGTACATTAAAATATTTAGAACGTCATTGTTTCGCCCCGGGTAAGTTGTAAGGTATTGCTGTGAGGTGGATGAGTTATGCTATTTTTGCGGAGTAGTATGAAATCAGTTGGTCAATTTCTGTCGGAAGTGAAAATGTGACTTGATGAGACGACGATGTAAACTTGATGGGGAAAATGGGAATTTCGTGCGGGAGCTAGCTAGCCTGGAAGATCGATCACTGCCACATATGTACGTCGGTATGTGTGGTGTAGTACTCGTCAGTAGTGCAAAGAGGAATCTCGCTTGATTCGTGGGAGATTGCATTGCAGCTAGCTAACAAATTAATTAATGCACAAATTCTACTTGATGGATATTGATGTTCATGGCCTCTGATTCGCTAGCTACATGGACAAATTCTACTACTCATATACATGTACGAATGGTTAAAAAAAGGGGGAGAAATCTACCATAAATGGTGAAAAAAAAAGAGGGGCATTCCGAGAATTGAACTCGGGACCTCTCGCACCCTAAGCGAGAATCATACCACTAGACCAAATGCCCTTTCATGTTAATTTTTTAATGGATCAAATACATAATAAAGTTCTACACCTGTTCAAACAGGTAGATTCAGAAATTATATATGCTTTGGCACTATATATATACTCCCTCCGTCCCAAAATAACTGTCTCAACTTTGTATTAGCTCTAGTATAAAGTTGTACTAAGCTCAAGACACTTATTTTGAGACGGAGGGAGTATATACTAGACATCAACGATATCGCTAGGTGGCCATTCTGGACTCTGGGTTGCTGGCCGGATTGATTAATTACAGCCATATGGTTGATCGTTGACGTGCTTATGAAGATCGTGTGGTCGCTTTTTATCAGACCGATGTTTAGCTCTGATGGAAGTGAAAGTGTGAATCGATGAGGCAGTGATGAGGTATGCATAGATGGTGGGAAAAAGACTCTTGAAAAGAGGAATTTTGTGTGGGAGCTAGCTATCTTGAGTTCTTGACAGATCGATCCAAGCCACATATGATATGCGTATGTGGGTACGTCTGGTGTACATGTTGCTCTCACGCAAGCTTCTTTACTACTGCAAAAGGAAACACTTTTTTTATAAGAGAAAAATATGTTTTTTGTCCCTCAAGTTTACAAGAAGTTGATATCTAGCCCTTCATCTTTTTTGGGTCGATATTTAGTCCCTTATGTCTCAAAACCAGATACATTTTGTCCTAAATCGAAAATCTGAGAAAAACTGCTGACGTGTCACTGGTTTTTCTTCTTCTTCTTCTTCCCTCTCTCTGCTACACAGTGGCCGCATTTTCTCGAGCACCTTGTGTGTGCTGGACCAGCAAACCAACGGCGATGGAGGACCATGGCCATGGCCATTGATGCCGTTCCACATGCCCGAGCCCGCCCACACCGTCGGCCCGTGGCCATGCAACCGCTCGTACATGCCATCGTTCGGATGATGCTCGTACACCAGCAGCCTTGCCACGCCGTCCTCGCTCGTCAGACTGCACAGTAGCTTCACCACATTCACGTTCCGGATTTAGCTCGTCGTGCCCACCTCAAGGACGTGGCTGATCAACATGCGAGTGGCCGTGGTGCAGCTACCACCAGAGCGGGATGGCCAGCTTCGAGCTCGGCAGCATTACTATGGGGGTGTAGCAGTAGCACGAACGCACACAAGTGTTCGAGGAAATGTAGTTGCTCTATGAGAGAGAGAGAGAAAGGAGAGAAGGGGACAGAAAACCGGTGACACATCAGCGGTTTTCCTCACATTTCTGGTTTTGGACAAAATGTATCTGGTTCTGAGACATGAGGGACCAAATGTCGACTGAAAAAAGATGAAGGACTAGAGGTCAACTTCTTGTAAACGTGAGGGACCGAAAACATACTTTTCTCTTTTTATAAAGGGTGGGTTTTATTGACTTAAGATAAAGCATCAAGAGAATACAATCACAATGAGCACGCACCCGGCTTATGCATAGTTAGGATGCATACAACCAACACCAACGCGCGCACACACAAAAAAAACATGACGTAAATAGTAAAGTCGTATATGACCAAAGTTATGAATAGACTTGGAAAAAAGCACAAAGCAATCAAATCCGCATTCAGCAAATTAGAAAAATTACCATATCCACACCAACCATCTCATGCATCACAAGGACGACGAGATTCTTCAACAACAACGTCTCCAGAAAGGAAGCAACGCTCAAGCGCCGTCGTCATCGGATCCAAACACCAAAGGCAAGATTCTAGGTTTTCACTCTGAAGAGATAGTCTGAGCATATCCGAGAAATGCCTTCAACAAGGTATTGACACAAAAACATCGTCATTGCCAGGTATAACCAACTCGGGTCAGACCTAGGCTTTCACTCCGGAGCTCGAGACTGGGTGCTTGATTAGCATTGCCTTCGAAGTCACTCAAGTATTGTCGCCATCACTTTTCTATGATCCCAGCATCTACATGTGATGTGCGTCGCCGCCGCTACACCACCATATCCTCTGTGTCAAACCGCCGTCCATAGATTGCATCTCACCACCGAAGGCAGCAATCAGATCTGGAGAAGGAACCCTCACGAAGATGTTTCGGTGGTCACGTAATCCGCAGCAAGACCGTCGCCGGAGGCCGAAGTGGCCACCGCAAGGACCAGCACGGACCACAGAGCATGCTGAAGAGAGCCTTGCCCAGGCCCGTCATCCCATGGGCTGACATGGTTGGATCTGGAGCACCAAAGGCAGATCACCACGCCTATGTGCGCCCAGACAGAGCGCAGCCGCCGCTAGATCATGAGCGCACCAGCCGCCAAACCGGCATTGCATCTCCCCACCAAAGCATTGTGCTCGTCCCGAGCACGCCGGAAACCCGCGGTCGCTCTGTTGGGTGAAGGATGAAGGCCCCGTCGCCGTCATACTTGGGAGCTTTGAGGGCTTGCCCTCTGACTCTTCCCGACGGCGGCGAGAAGGAGAGAGGAGGAGGTGAAAGGTGGCAGTAGTGGCCGGGTTGGTCGCCTTCCGAGTCGACCGTAGCAAGGAACACGTGGGCCCTCTACTTTTTTTAAGGGTTTGTCTAGGACACATCTAGATGTGACATTATGTCACATCTAAGGTGATGTCAACTTTGTTTGTGGTCTATTTTTTCTTGCTTCGGGTTTTTTTCTCGTTGCTGCGTTATTTGTGGGAGCTTGTAGTCGCTGATTAGCGGAGGAACTGCGTGCGTCGTCCAAGTGTGACCGGCCCATCTCAAAGTTTTGGCGGGACGAAGCACTGTGTGTGTCCATATACAAACAACCATGCCTAAAAAATATACAAACAACCACGTTGTTGTTCTCAATAAAAAAACACGTGTGAGGTGTGTCCATGCATGAAGGATGTGCCGGATAGGTAGCTAGTTTGCATGCACTTCACTATTCAGCCGAATTTTCCAAACCTTCTACGTACTAGTAAGCGTGCACGTGCAATGCACGTCTAGATTGCCATCAATTACTTATCAAAATAGTAATAAGCGTTTTACTAATTAAATTTCAATAAAATAATTACAAGCTCATTATGGCGGAGCACCAAGCATCAACATCTTTCACAACCTCATATTTTCCTATATCATTTCAAAGCCACAACATTTAGCTATGATGTGCAGCTTTAGTGGAGAATCAGAAATCATCTAGGCATCGGTAAATGGACCAAATAATCAGTCTCAACGTCATGCAACATGAATCAGATATCTTATTCAAATATTCTGCACTTATTTCCTGAAAGGACGCAACATTCAGAAGGAGTGAGAAATCGTCATGTCCTAGAACTTTGATTCACTTAGGTCCTTATTGAGCTTGAACACTGAAACAAAAGTAAAATGAAAATAAGATCTCAACATGCTAGAGCCTAGCACATGATGCGAAAGTGAGAGACGTAATATGCAAAAAAAAAATTATATAAACACCAATACCATTAATCCAGTAAAAAGAATACATCATAAGTACCAATTTCGGGAGACCCTTACATGTTAAACCAGTACAGCCACAGGTAAAATTTTCAAAGCACATTTCAGTTTTATTGTGTTTGCACTTCAGCCAGGAAACATGAGTGCAAGTATGCAAAAGCATTGCAAATACAATACCTGCACCAACTTTGATGGACAGTCTATAGAGAATAACAAATTTAATTATTGAGTAATTTTGATTTCCGATTTTACATATATTTTTTGCTTCATTACAGCAGGCAAAACCAAAGCATTAGAACACAAAATATTTCATTTTGAAGGAAGTAGAAGTGCACTAACAACATACTGAAGCTAAAGACATATAATAGATTACAAAGGTAAAATAAGATAGTAGATGCATGATGTACTAATCTTGATCCGAATGTGTTTCCAACTTGCTCAAATAGGTTGTTACTTATCTTTGGACCTGAATATCGTGAACTAATATTTGAAACTGACCAAAAGTTCAATCAAGAATTTGGGCCTTAAACAATATTGACTGATAGACAGTTATAAGGATGAAGTTTCAGGTCATGGATACCCGGAGAAACATCATTTGTCATTCTATACACCTCAAACTCATCACCTACACGGATATTCAGTGCGAGGTTAATCTTCAGCATGTATGGTGTGCAAGCGTCTTTTGTTGGCGGGCTAAACTACGCCTCTCAAGATACTCTGCCTTTCTGTCGACAAACATTCAGGCATACCATCGTTGACCATTATGTTGCTTTTGCTCGGGACGACATTGATTATCACCAGTGTTCGTTAGGCCTGGTAATGCGGCACAGTCAGTAGAATGAGCCCCCTCTGTCTGGTTGGTTCTTCATCCGTAACGAAAAGATGAGATGGGTTACTCTGTATACAGATACTTGTAAATATGGCAGTGCAGGCCCGTATATATCTGTGACTAAGCCCTAACTATTAGTCCATAATATATTTTCGGAAACCAGGTATCAAGCAAGGGCTAATCTTGACTGATCTGACCTTATTTAATGACAAGTAGAGATAACCTAATGGTACGTGCTATCAATATTTATAGAATGGCTTTGTTATAGAGAGCATGAACCAATCTTCACAGATAGCACATACCCTAATGGACATAGATAGAAAGATAGTAAGGACTAATCTTGACAGATCCAACGGTGTATGATCATATCTCACCCTAACATAACTAATTTATTATTTCCTTATATGTAATTGGCTCAAGGCCCAAGTTACTTTGTCCAGCTATGGGGTGAGTATACGGTCATAACAAATCAGATATGATTGCTTCTGTAGTAACTCGATAATTTCTCCAAGCTGAGAGAACTCTGGTGGAGGGAAAAACAAACACTTTCAGAGAAGCAAATATATCTCAGGCTCTCAGCACAATTAGAAGACAAGGAGAGATTTTCATGATACCATACCAATGCATTGAGGGACTTGATCTCAGAGACTTGTGCGTTGTATCTATCAGATATTTCCTTCTGCTCACTGGTCTGAAAATTGGACAAATGTCCACAAGATGTTTCGACTATGCTAGAGGTCTATTCACAATTTCTGAGGTATAGTTCAGAAGATAACCTCTACAGAAATAGTTTGTGAATAATATGTTTCGAGATCTAACAATGATCCTAAAAACATGTAACAGTGCAAGCATATATAACAAGATCAAAGTACTGAGTATAACCTAGAGTATTGAGTTAATCATGTTTTTGTAAATAATCACCCAGCTTTTATAAAGCGAGGTAACCTGAAGATAATATAACCTTTCGCTTCACTTGTCATTTTGGAGATCGGGCACGGTCTCTGATACACCTAATTAACTATTCTTTTTTGTATATTTTAGAGATGAAATATTCAAGAAAAAGGCATATAGAATGAATTTTGAGTGACCAACTAAACACTTCTATTAACTATATTGGGAGACGTAAACGTAGATACAGGGGTGGTTGCTTGAGTTTAGGTTTTAGATACCTATCCATCTGGAGAACTTTTCAAAAAAGTAACATATGTGCATCTGTTAGAACATGCTATATTCTAGATTTGGTTGGCTTAAATTGAGTTGGTTATGTGCTAGCAGCCGACTATTTAAGTGATGACTTTGCTTCTTCGTAGAAGGCAATCAGTAAACAAAGTCCCCTTCATCAGTTTGAAAACATTCAGATAGATCCAGATCAATGCCATACCTTCTTAGCTACGAAGATTCTTAACGATTCAGCTTCTTCACGTAATGCAAGTGCTTTAGAAACCTCTTCCTTTGATCTATTCAATTGATTTTCCATATTTCCATCTATTTGGAGAGTGCTACGGCCATGACATGAATCTCATCCTTGAAGTCTTTTATACCTAGACAGTGGAGTTGAGAATAAAGTACAGTATATTACACTGCAGGAAGAGGTTAATCCAGATCTCAATTTAGCAAAGCCACTAAGTCCGGAACCAATACCTGAATCTTGTAAATGATTCCTCAACTTTGATCTCAAGATCATTCTTCTCAGCCATGGATTTTAGAATCTGATGTTCCAGTTCTTCGATTTTGGCCTCATAAGCTGTAACAGATTGTTCAATATCGTCGAACGGATTCCCATTTTGCACACATTTCGTTCTCCCTTTGCAAGAACTGGCTCTTATCATTCTAAAGTCAAAGAAAGGAAAATCTGATCAAGAGAAAATATCTTGCAAAACAACATTCCAGCAGAGGAAAAAACATATTACCTGTAATACTTCAACCAAACCCTTGTATCGTTCTATCTCAATATTCAGATGATGTAATTGATCGCTACAAATTGTATATGGTTTTGATGTGAAAATATAGTTTCCCTGCACACATAGCACCAGAATACAAATTATAGGAATAAAAAACATCTTGAATACGTCACCAATCAGATATTTCGTATGCAGTGAACAAACATCTTCAATACGTCGCCATGTCCAGAATTATCAACGGGTTGGGGGAGGGTGGAGATTGGAGAAAGAATTGAGGGAAGAGAAGACCCACCAATTCGGGAAGCACGGGATCTTGCTTCAACGGCACCGGCGAACACCTCACAGATCGAGATGGAGTGGTCCAGTGGAAGAACGGCCGCGTCGTGTTAGAGCAGGATCACGCGGAGGCTCCCATCCCGAGGCGCGGCTGTGGAGAAGGAGCCGACCTCGAGCACCTTCTCGTGGCCAGCTCCAAGCCCTTAGTCGCGATCTTGGCCTTGGATCCGGGAGAACAGTGGCGGCGGCGGCCTGGTGAGGTGGAAGGCGGCGGTCCGAGGAGGAGAAGCGTTGGTGGCGGCCGGAAGGGGAGGGGCGCTGGCGGCGATCGGCGCGGAGTGGTGGGGGGCGTGGGGTGGACATGGGACGAAGATTAATGGCTTAATCCGTGGCATGGTTTGCGGGGGGAGGGTAGGACATACGTGGGATAGTCTGCTCCGGCAGAACATTTCATCCCGGACGTTCATTTGTATGACTGACCTTTGATGTAATATAAACTGTTAGATTTGACATAGTGGAATTGATCGGACGCCTCTGATAACTATGTGTACATTTTTTGGTGTGGTTGTAGGGTAATTTAAGTTTGCTTTTTTAATAGTAGTATAGATGATCTAGCAAAATGGATGGATGATTTGATAGAGAAAAATTTACCTGATAAACAAAAATTATGTAAAAGGAAATACCAAGACAAAAAAATGTACGTAACATTTGTTCATTTAAAAAAATTATGTAAGGTTTGTTGATTTTTAAAATGTGCGTAAGGTTATCAAAATAAAAATCATGAATCATATAGAAGATTTGTTGATTTTAAATATTTAAGAAAATTATAAGGAAAGTTCATCAATTTGAAAAGTGTTTGTAAATTTAAAAAGTGTTCACAAATATGAATAAAAATGTTCGTGGAATCTATTAAATGTTCATAAATTTAAAAAATGTTAATATATTTTAAAAACGTTCATGATTTGAAAACATGTTGGCGGATGTTTTTTAATATATCAAGAATTGCATAGAAAATAAATCATGATTTTTTAACAAATTCATATTTTTAATAAAATATTCATGACTTTTTATAAAAAAGATAAAAAATGAAAAATTTTGGATACTTTTAAAAAGTGGAGATGCAATTGGCCGACAACCCTCCTCCCGCCCCTAACTGCAGTCTTGTTGCATGCATGCAATTGCGTGCCAAGGGTTGACTTGCAATTAGGAGAAAAATGGGTCGGGCCCAGTTGCGTTTCAAGGATGGACTTGCAGCTGAGACAAAAAATGGGTTGGGTCTTCAGTTATGTATCGAGGGTGGAGTTGCAACTTAGAAAAAATTGGTCTGGCCCCCAAGCACATATCGAGGGTGAACTTATAACTTGGATAAAAACGCAGGACCCTAATTGCGTGCCATGGGTCTAGTTGGACTTGCAACTAGGACAAAATGGGTCAAACCGAGTTGGAGTTGCAACTAGAACAAAAATGGGTTGCAGCCCCATTTACATATGGAGGATGGAGTTGCAGCAGAGACAAATGTTCACCACTTTTAATAAAAACAAAAGAATGATAAGTGTAAATATTTCTTAAATATGAAGATTCAACTAGCCGCCAACTCTCCTTCCGCCCCTAATTGTACCCTCGTTGGGTGCATGTAGTTGTGTGCCAAGGGCAGACTTTCAACTGGGACAAAATATTGGTCGAGCCCAGTTCCTTGTCGAGAGTGGACTTGTAACTGGGAAATATGGGTGGGCCCTCAATTACATATCAGGTGTGTGGTTGGACTTGCAAGTATGACAAAAAATGGGTTGGCCCGCAGTTGTGTGTCCAATGTGGACTCGCAGCTGAGAAAATAAAAGGCGGGACCTCAATTGCATGTCGGGTGGAGATGCAACTGGGACAAAATGGGCCAACCCCTAATTGCATGTCGAGGGTGGACTTGCAACTCGGGCAAGAAAAAAAGAGATCCCAATTGCATGTAGGAGGTGAAGTTGCAACTAGGACAAAAAGGGTCGACTCCCACTTGCGTATCGAGGGTGGACTTGCAACTGAGAGAAGAAAAAATGAGGACCCCAATTGCATGACCGAAATGAAGTTGCAACTCGGACAAAAAGGGTCACCCCGAATTGCGTCGAGGGTGGACTTGCAACTGCGAAAAAATAGGCCCACCTCAGTTGTGTATCAATGGTGTACTTGCAGCTGGGATAGTAAAAAAGTGGGATCTCAATTGCATGTCGGGGTGGAGTTGCAACTGGGACGAAAGGGGTCAACCCCTAGTTGCGTGTCGAGGCTGGACCTACAACCGAGACAAGAATAAAAAGTGACATCCCAATTGCATGTCGAAGGTGAAGTTGCAACTGGGACAAAAAGGGTCGACTCCCAGTTGCATGTCATGGGTGCACTTGCAATTGGGACAAGAAAAAAACGAGGACCCCAATTGCATATCGAAGATGAAGTTGCAACTGGGACAAAAAAATGCCGTCTCGAATTGCGTGTCGGGGTGGACTTGCAACTGGGGAAAAAAAGTCCTAGCTCAGTTGTGTATCAATGGTGTTCTTGCAGTTGGGATAATAAAAAGGCGGGACCTCAATTGCATGTCGGGATGGAGTTGCAACTCTAACAAAACAGGACAACCATCAGTTACGTGTCGAGGGTGGACTTGCAACTGAGACAAGAAAAAAACAAGATCCCAATTGCATGTCGGAGGTGAAGTTGCAACTGGGACAAAAAGGTCGACTCCTAGTTGCGTGTCGAGGGTGGACTTACAACTGGGACAAGACAAAAGACAAGGACCCCAATTGCATGTCGGAGATGAAGTTGCAATTGGGAGAAAAAGGGTCGCCCTGAATTGTGTGTCGGGGATGGACTTGCAACCGATGAAAAATAGCCCCACCTCAATTGCGTATCAATGGTGTACTTGCAGCTGGGACAATAAAAAGGCGGGACGTCAAATGCATGTCGGGGTGGAGTTGCAACTGGGACAAAAGGGGTCAACCCCCAGTTGCGTGTCGAGGATGGACTTGCAACTGAGACAAGAAAAAAAGCGAGATCCCAATTGCATGTCGGAGGTGAAGTTGCAACTGGGACAAAAAGGGTCGACTCCTAGTTGCGTGTCAAGGGCGGACTTGCAACTGGGACAAGAAAAAAAATAAGGACCCCAATTGCATGTCGCATATGAAGTTGCAACAGGGACAAAAAAGGTCACCCCGCAATGCATGTCGAGGGTCGACTTGCAACTAGGAAAAATATAGACCCACATGAGTTGTGTATTAATGGTGTGCTTGCGGTTGGGACATAAAAAAGCGGGACCTTAATTGCATGTCGGGGTGAATTGCAACTAGGACAAAAAAGGTCACCCCGAATTGCGTATCAAGGGTGGACTTGCAACTGGGAAAAATATGGGCCCACCTCAGTTGGGTATCAATGGCGTACTTGCAGCTTGGACAATAAAAAAGGTCGGGCCTCAATTGAATGCTGGGGTGGAGTTAAAATTGGGACAAAAGGGGTCAACACCCAAATGCGTGTCGAGGATGGACTTGTAAGTGAGACATAAAAAAGTGAGATCCCAATTGCATGTGGGGGGGGGGGGGTGAAGTTGCAACTGGGATAAGAAGGGTAATTCCTAATTACGTGTCGAGGATGGACTTGTAACTGGGAAAAATGGGTCCCCCTCAGTTGCGTATCAATGGTGTACTTGCAACTGGAACAAAAAAAAAGACGAGCAGAGTTGCATGTTAGTGGTGGACTTGCAATTAGGACAAAAAATAAGTTGGGCTCTAGTAGCATGTTAATGATGAACTTACAACTAAGACAAAAAAAATGAGATCCCCCAATTACATGTCGGGGGTGGAGTTGCAACTCGGACAAAGGAACAAACTGAGACAAAAATGAAGTTATAATTTAAAAATCATGAATTTGAAACAAATAAATTAAAAAGGAAACATATAAGGAGAGAGAGAAAACAAAAAAGGGGAAAACAAAAAACATGAGTTTATAAAAAGTTCATTAAATGAAAATGGAAGAAAATGAAAATAAGAAAAAAAATATAAAAAATAAAGGAATAAGAGGCTGTCGTGTTGGGAAAGACACATAGATCATCAAAGGATTGCATAAAGTCAAACCGAACAACCTGCATAAAGTTAAAGCTACCCAATCTAAACGTAGACAAGAAACATAATATGTTTCCATGGGCAAGGACAACCGGCTGTCGCGGCAGCCCAAAAAAGACAAAAAAAACTCGTGGGGCATATAATGGGCCGAAGCGCACGAAACAAAAGACACAGGTGCAACCAGCAATGTGAATCAACACATAGCATGAAAAAACAAGCAACAAAAAGGTTGAATGGTGATGAACTTAGATGAGACGCGGTTAAATAAAAGAGGTTTAGCACATCCGAAAGAAAAAGAAAAGTGAAACACACACAACCCTCGACGTGAAAAGAAAAGACACAATCTCAAAAAGATTTGAAAAGAAGAATAAAATGTAACACGCCCACTCCTTGTAAAAGGAAAACACAAAAACTAAAATAATTTGAAAACTCAAAAAGTGAAGAACGCACAAATGCAGACACAAAAAAACTAAAAAAGACAAATGATGCGAGTGGTAAAATAATTAGTTGGGGCGAACCAATATGATTTGAAAACGATGAAAACTTCACGGAAGTAGTAATGCGTCTCTGTCCTTCTACTCTGTTTTCAACAGGCTCCCCTTCCTCTAGAAAAAAAAAACAAAAAAACATGAACCACAGCCCACGCAAGAATATTGAAGCGTACACTTGGCTGCAGCCCACGCACAGGCAACACACCCCGAAGCCCAGACAAACAATGCACAGGCTGAATGTCTAAAAAAAACAATGCACAGGCTGAAAACCCAAGTACCACGATGGGGAACCCTCACGCGAGCGACACGTACAAGCCAAACGGCACAAACAACATAATAAAACGGACCAAGGACGCGAATCTTGACGCTTAAATCCTGTGGTTAAGAAGTTAGATGAGACTTAACTAATTCTCATCTAGATGAGAATTAGTAAATCCGTTTTTTAATGCCACCGCACGTCAGGCTAAGATGAGCACTCTTAGCCTGGTCTTGTTCTAGATTGAGTTTGTGTTCGTGGGAGATTGTAGCTGGTAAACTAAGCAAACGAAGAAGATGATCGTGGCATCTAATTCGGTAGCTACATGAAAGAAATTATGCTACACGTAATGTCGCTGGCTACTTGGATTGCCGATGAGAATATTTTTCATCCCACTCTGGAGAAATTGATCACCCACTGCGAGTGAGATTGGTAACCTGGCACACATACAACTAGGTACCATTTGTTACACAAATCATAGGGCGGCTAAACTAGCATTCCGGCACCTATTGCGCAATGTCTGCTACACCGCCTTGGACAAGCTATATGATGGGAAATATTTGACAAAGAAATCGGTGGTGGCCTATTCTGCTTCCACGAAGACAAGGCAATCAAATTGGTTTCAAGAGCACCAAGTAGAATTGACATCATTATTACGCTTGTCGGTGATTAATGTAAGAGATGTTATTTCATTGACAAGTACAAAGCAAAAGCACATGTTATGATCTTATTACTAAACCCAACTTGCAAGACACATCTTCCCACGGTTCAATTTCTACTCTAGAAATTTCTAAATATATATGTATACCTACTACCTAGCTAATAATACACTGGAAACCACTATGAAGATATTAATTCACTTTCGAGATTCCTACCATATTACGGAGTGTTTAACAATAATAAAATACATGGTACACATGCACACACGCACACACTAAATATGTGTGTACACTATATTTTACAACATACATTTTAAATATTTTTTAGCAATATACAATACAAATGTATACCAAAAACACACTATAATTAATTTTTAGCAATATATTTATGTGGTTATAACTACACCATCTAGCTAACAGAAAATGATACTACTTAACAACCACACTATTGTAGAAACTAGCTATTTGCACGTGCATTGCAACATGGGAATAAATATTCGAATGGTTCAACATAAATCATGCGTATACCCTCCCCTCATTGTGTTGCAAATTTTAATAAGATTTAGTTTGATTTTGAGCATGGGTAGGGGAAGACAATGAAAGTTTTGATTTAGTTGAGGTTTTGGTAAGATTTTGATTTGATTTGGGTATGGGTAGGGGAAGGCAAGAAAAGTTTTGATTGAGTTGAGAGTTTTGTAAGGATTGATTTTATTTGATTTGATCGAGTTAATGCATGACATGGTTTTGGAAAGTATGGATTTTGCTTTGATTATTTCTAGTTATTATATTTACATTGGTTTTTATTTTGTGCGACATTTGTTGAGATTACCAAAAAACCAAAAGGAAACCAAAGTGGAGGGGAGGCGTGGGGAGGAAAAAACCGAGGCAGGAGGTGGAGGCAATGCTACCAACTCCCTTTTAATAACAGAGATAAATTAAAAATATAAAAGTTTGGTATAAACATGGGCAAGCCAGCCAAGTAAATTGTAACTTTAGTCAGTCGACCATCTCGTGCTTGACCAAATCATGACACTATGGAGTCGATATACGAGCAGGAAATAATTGGTTGGTACATTATTAATAATAATTATATTTTTATTTAATAGGTACAAAAGATTATTGAAGAAATATTCATTTTGTCGGAACAAGTTCACACCACCGACCAATACCGTGTATCATACAGATTTTTTTGACTGGTTACAATAAGTTTAATTAGACTGCGAGTCTCTCTTCGATGAATGCACTATCCGCAGAACATTTACTGGTGATAAGCCGATTTTTTTTTTGAAAATAAACTGTAACTTTATTAATTAGAAATAACGGTTATATCGTCAATAAGAAAAGGTACAATATCATTCATGGGCTCCTCAAACCAATCCCTAGTGACAGAAAATTTCACTAGCCTAGCAATTTCATGAGCCACTTTATTAGCTTCCCTATTGCAATGTTCAAATCTAATAATAGGGAAATCACAAGCCAAAAAATAGCAATCATCGAAAACTTTCGGTGCTGCTCCCGCCAAGTGTCCTCCATTCTTCATTGTCTCAATCACTTCCATATTGTCTGAGTTAACAACTAGGCGATTGCAACCAGCCTTCTCTGCAAGGTATAACCCAAACTTTAGAGCCAAAACTTCTGCTGCTAATACATCCACACATCAATCAATCCTCCAGTTTCCACCGACGATGAATCTGCCTTTGTCGTCTCTGATGACTGCTCCAGCTGTACCATGAAGCAGATCATTATCAAAGGAGGCATCAACATTCAGCTTCACAAAAGCCGTAGGGGGGATGTGATAAGCCGATACTTGGTTGGTAGTGACAGGCGAGAGAGCTCATCACTAGTAACAACATACATTATTCGTCTGTGGTCAGACAGTGAAGGTACAAGTGACAAGCCACCAACATCTCCATCACATGAACACATATATAGGACAACATTTGCAAAACAGAGCTGTAAATCGCACACACGTCCAATTTCATCAAAACAGCACAAATATCATTTCATTTCTTCGAATATTACGTTTTCAATTACATTTCAAGGAGATACAAGACCAAGATGGCGACGATGGTGATAGGAATGGTGCTTCAGAATAGCACCATGACATCTATCCATGCAATGTCGAGGGGAAGGGGGTCAACGGGAATTTTCTTCAGAAAAGCACCACCACTACCCCTCATCTATGTTGGCGATGTCGAAGAGAAGGGAATGTTTGTCTTCCGGCGTAAACTAATATTGTATATATATATGGTGCGGTGGGCCTTTGGCGGAAACTAAGCGACTTACACTAGTAGAAAACAGGCCTTTGGACCCGAGCATTAGTCTCGGTCGTATTTTGGACCGGGACTAATGTGTCCACTAATCCCGGTTCGTGAGGATAATCATTAGTCCCGGTTCGTGAGGACCCTCTAGTCCCGGTTGGTTATACCAACCGGGACTAAAGGGGTGGTGGCAGGGCTGCGTCAGGCTGGGCCCCCGCGAGGCCCTTTAGTCCCGGTTGGTAATACCAGCCGGGACTAGAGATGGCCCTTTAGTCCCGGTTCGTAATACCAACCGGGACTAAAGGTATCACTATAAATAGTGCTTCGTCCAGCCCGAGCCGAAGCTCTCTATTTTCGCATTTCTCTCATCTGTTCTCTTCCCTTGCTCGAGCTCATCCTCCATTTTTGCCAAGATTTGTCAAGATTTGAGGCACCCCATCCATCCAAATGTTCACAAAGGTTAGCAACTTTGTCCTTTCATCTCTCATTGCTAGATTAGCTCGTGCAATGCTCTATAATTATAGTGATTTGTGGGTTTTAGTTTGGGAGTAATTATGTGGGAGTTTCTTTGATTTATATGCAATTTGAGCTCAAATTAACTTCTAAGCTTGCATATGTGTAGGTGTGGTTTACTTAGTGCCTTCCCGTCCCCGTCCTAACCACCATCGATCGCCCGCACCTTCCCGTCACCGGCACCACCTTGGTGAGCCTCTTGTTCTTATCCTTTTTATAAATGAAAATCTTATTTGTATGATTTAGATACTTATTTGTATAATCTTCTTACTTGTATGATTGTTTGTTATACATAGTGCCATGGTTTTGGTATCCATGCTCGTTGGCCCTCGTCCGGTTTATGATTCGGATGTGGTATATTCTCTTTTATAACTATTTGTTTCATTTCGATCGTGTTAATGACAATTATGACCATCAAGTTGACATACATATTTTTATCTAGGAGGTAGTTGAACTGGAAATTCCAACCGACCCTATTGTCGAGAAGTTTAATTTAGTTGAAAAAGAAAACGAGGATTTGAAAGGACAATTAAAAAGAGTTGAAGAAGGGAAGATGAAATTGGAGTTGTACGTTGCCGATGTTGTCGGTGATCACAAGATCAAGATGGATGCAATGCGCTTGAAGATTAGAAAGATTAGAAAATATGCCATTAATAAAGAGGCTTGGTATCATTATGCTGTTGGATCAATTGTTACCTTAGTTGCGATTTTGATCGCATTTGTTGTTGCATTTAAATGTTTTAGCTAGATAGTTGTATGTTGTTTTATGAGAATAAGTGTGTATGAACTTTATGTATGAACCTGTATTAATTTGGTCTTTTCGGTGTTGTGTAATGAAGATGAACCGGCAATGGATGTACGATGACCGACGCTCTCCCCAGTTCATTAATGGTGTGCATAGTTTTCTGCGTGCGGCTGAGGCAAACAAGCGGGATGGTTTTATGTGTTGTCCATGTGGTGTGTGTAAGAATGATAAGACTTACTCTAGCGCAAAACACATTCACGTCCACCTGTTTACGTCCGAATTCATGTCCGGCTATAATTGTTGGACCAAGCACGGAGAAAGAGGGGTTCTAATGGAAGAGAATGAAGAAGAAGAGGATGATGACAACTATCCTGGGTTTCCTGAATATGATCGTACTACAATGGGGGAAGAGAATGAAGAAGAAGAAGCTGAGGCATCAGATGAGCCCACTGATGATCTTGGTCGGGCCATTGCTGATGCAAAGAGAAACGGCGAAAGTGAAAAGGAGAAGTTGAAGTTGCAGCGCATGTTAGAGGATCACAAAAAAGGGTTGTACCCAAATTGCGAAGATGACAACACAAAGCTCGGTACCACACTGGAATTGCTGCAATGGAAGGCAGAGAATGGTCTATCTGATAAGGGATTTGAAAAGTTGCTAAAAATAATGAAGAATAAGCTTCCAAAGGACAACGAATTGCCCGAAAGTACGTACGAAGCAAAGAAGGTTGTCTGCCCTCTAGGATTAGAGGTGCAGAAGATACATGCATGCCCTAATTACTGCATCCTCTACCGCGGCGAGGAGTACGAGAATTTGAATGCATGCCCGGTATGCGGTGCATTGCGCTATAAGATCAGGGGCGATGACCCTGTTGATGATGTTGAGGGCGAGCACCCCAGGAAGAGGATTCCTGCCAAGGTGATGTGGTATGCTCCTATAATACCACGGTTGAAACGTTTGTTCCAAAACAAGCAGCATGCCAAGTTGTTGCGATGGCACAAAGATGACCGTAATAAAGACGGGAAGTTGAGAGTACCCGCTGATGGGTCGCAGTGGAGAAAAATCGAGAGAAAGTAGCCGGACTTTGCAGATGACGCAAGGAACTTATGGTTTGGTTTAAGTGCAGATGGCATCAATCCTTTTGGGGAGCAGAGCAGCAATCATAGCACCTGGCCTGTGACTCTATGTATCTATAACCTTCCTCCTTGGTTGTGCATGAAGCGGAAGTTCATCATGATGCCAGTGCTCATCCAAGGCCCTAAGCAACCCGGAAACGACATTGATGTGTACCTAAGGCCAATAGTTGATGAACTTTTACAGTTTTGGGATTTAAAAGGTGTACGTGTATGGGATGAGCACGAACAGAAGGAATTTGACATACGAGCGTTGCTGTTTGTAACCATCAATGATTGGCCTGCTCTTAGTAACCTTTCAGGACAGACAAACAAGGGATACAATGCATGCACGCACTGTTTAGATGAGAGTGAAGGTATATATTTGGATAAATGTAAGAAGGTTGTGTACCTGGGACATCGTCGGTTTCTTTCGATCAAGCATGCATTAAGAAAGAAAGGCAAGCATTTCAAAGGTGAGGCGGATAACCGGAAGAAGCCTGGCCACCGTACTGGTGATGATATATTTGATATGGTCAAGGATTTAAAAGTAATCTTTGGAAAGGGTCCTGGCGGTCAATCTGTTCCGAATGACGCTGACGGGCACGCACCCATGTGGAAGAAGAAATCTATATTTTGGGAGCTAGAGTATTGGAAAGTCCTAGAGGTCCGCTCTGCAATCGACGTGATGCACGTGACGAAGAATCTTTGCGTGAACCTATTTGGCTTCCTGGGCATGTATGGGAGGACAAAAGATACACAGGAGGCACGGGAGGAGCAGCAACGTATGCACGAAAAAGACGGCATGCATCCAAAGCAGTATGAAGGTCCTGCCAGCTACACTCTTACCAAACAAGAGAAGGAAATCTTTTTTGAATGTCTGCTCAGTATGAAGGTCCCGTCTGGCTTCTCGTCGAATATAAAGGGAATAATAAATATGGCAGAGAAAAAATTTCAAAACCTGAAGTCTCATGACTGCCACGTGATTATGATGCAGTTACTTCCGGTTGCATTGAGGGGCTTCTATCGGAAAATGTTTGATTAGCCATTGTGAAGCTATGTGCATTCCTCAATGTAATTTCTCAGAAGGTAATCGATCCAGAAATCCTACCATGGTTACATAATGATTTGGTGCAATGTCTTGTCAGTTTCGAGTTGGTGTTTCCACCATCCTTCTTCAATATCATGACGCACGTCCTAGCTCACCTAGTCGAAGAGATTGCCATTCTGGGTCCTTTATTTCTACACAATATGTTCCCCTTTGAGATGTTCATGGGAGTCTTAAAGAAATATGTTCATAACCGTGCTAGGCCAGAAGGAAGCATCTCCAAGGGCCATGAAACAGAGGAGGTTATTGAGTTTTGTGTAGACTATATTCCTGAGCTTAAGCCGATTGGTGTTCCTGAATCGCGGCATGAGGGGAGACTGAATGGAAAAGGCACGCTAGGAAAGAAAGCAATAATATGTAGGGACGGGCATTCTTTCACTCAAGCACACTACGCAGTTCTACATGGTTCCACCTTGGTGGCCCCGTATATAAATGAATATAAGAATATTCTACGCTCCAAACACCCAGAGCAGACTGACGACTGGATTACACGTGAACACATGGGGACTTTCGGTGGTTGGTTGCAAACACATCTCATGAATGACGACAGTGTTGGAGATGAGCTGTACTTGTTGTCCAAATCACCATCTTCGACTATATTGACTTTCAAAGGGTACGAGATTAATGGGAATACATTTTACACTATCGCCCAAGATAAAAAGAGCACCAACCAAAACAGTGGTGTCCGCTTTGATGCAACAAACAACAATAGGGAAAAGGACACATATTATGGTTACATACAGGAGATATGGGAACTTGAATATGGACCTGAATTACAGATACCTTTGTTTCGGTGCAAATGGATCAATCTGACAGGGCTAAAGGTAGACCAGAAGTACGGAATGACAACAGTGGATCTCAATAATCATGGGTACATAGAGGAACCATTCGTCCTAGCCAATGATGTGATGCAGGTTTTCTATGTGAAGCACATGTCTACCAAACCGAGAAAAAAAGATAAGGAAGCGAATACATCATATGGTGAGCCAAAGCGCCACATAATTCTTTCAGGGAAAAGAAACATCGTGGGAGTGGAGGACAAGACAGACATGTCAGAAGATTATGAAAAGTTTCATGAAATTCCTCCCTTCACAGTGAAGACCGACCCAAGCGTCCTGTTAAATGATGAAGATTGTCCATGGTTACGGCGCAAAGGGAAACACGCGAAGAAAAAGAGATTGTCCAGTTTGTACACGAAGTGCATCCAGTTTTTGTTGTAACCCTCTCAACTTTTGATACCATGCCAAGTTTCAACCTTTTCAGAGTTCATTTATACTGCTTTTCAATTTCAGGGTCATTCAGCGCAAAAAAACATCATTAAAAGCATGAAAAATAGAAAATGAAGTTAGAAAATGTTTGAAAATTTAGGATGTAGATTTGAATGGTGCATATTCATTGCAAAAAAAGTCTGGAGTTGAAATAAGTAAAAAAAATGAAATGCCTTTGTAAAAGACGAGTTTTCGTACGAAACCCTAATACTTCGAAGGAGATGGTCCAGTTTCTACACGAAGTGCATCCAGTTTTTGTCCTAACCCTCTCAACTTTTTAACACATGCTATGTGTGTGAAATGATGATACCATGCCAAGTTTCAACCTTTTCAGAGTTAATTTGTACTGCTTTTCAATTTCAGGGTCATTCAACGCAAAAAAAAATCATTAAAAGCATGAAAAATACATAATGAAGTTAGAAAATGTTTGAAAATTGAGGATGTGGCTTTGAATGGTGCATATTCAATGCAAAAAATTCTGGAGTTGAAATAAGTTTAAAAAAATGAAATGCCTTTGTAACAGACGAGTTTTCGTCCGAAACCCTCATACTTCGAAGGAGATGGTCGAGATTGTACACGAAGTGCATCCAGTTTTTGTCCTAACCCTCTCAACTTTTTATCACATTCTATGTGTGTCAAATGATGATACCATGACAAGTTTCAACCTTTTCAGAGTTCATTTCAACTGCTTTTCAATTTCAGGGTCATTCAGCGCAAAAAAAATCATTAAAAGCATGAAAAATAGAAAATGAAGTTAGAAAATGTTTGAAAATTTAGGATGTGGCTTTTAATGGTGCATATTCAATGCAAAAAAATGTTTGGGGTTGAAATAAGTTTAAAAAATGAAATACCTTTATGACAGACGATTTTTCGTCCGAAACCCTCATACTTCGAAGGAGATGGTCCAGTTTGTACATGAAGTGCATCAAATTTTTGTCCTAACCCTCTCAACTCTTTAGCACATGCTGTGTGTGTGTGAAATGATGATACCATGCCAAGTTTCAACCTTTTCAGAGTTCATTTCTACTGCTTTTCAATTTCAGGGTCATTCAGCGCAAAAAAATCATTAAAAGCATGAAAAATAGAAAATGAAGTTAGAAAATATTTGGAAATTGAGGATGTGGCTTTGAATTGTTCATATTCAATGCAAAAACATTCTGGAGTTGAAATAAGTTTAAAACAATGAAATGCATTTGTAACAGACGAGTTTTCGTCCGAAACCCTCATACTTCGAATGAGATGGTCCAGTTTGTACACGAAGTGCATCCAGTTTTTGTCCTAACCCTCTCAACTTTTTAGCACATACTATGTGCGTGAAATGATGATACCATGCCAAGTTTCAACCTTTTAAGAGTTTATTTGTACTGCTTTTCAATTTCAGGGTCATTCAACGTAAAAAAAATCATTAAAAGCATGAAAAATAGAAAATGAAGTTAGAAAATGTTTGAAAATTGAGGATGTGGCTTTGAATGGTGCATATTCAATGCAAAAAAAAGTCTGGAGTTGAAATAAGTTTAAAAAAATGAAATTGCTTTGTAACAGATGAAGGTATAAAACTAAAAGAGTTAAACAGAATCTGGTTTTGATTAAAACACCTATTTAAATTATACTAAAAATTACCATATTGAACATAATTATAAAACATACTAATATTAAAAAACAGGAAAAAAAATCACTCAAAAATCTAATTTTAAACTAAAGTTATTCACAAACTAGTGATTCACATAGATTTCAAAAGAATTCAAATTTAAACTATATAATATGAAAACTACTGGCACTAACACAAAGTTTATAATTTTTTTGACCTAAAGCAAAAAGATTCATTCAAAAACTCTAAATATTCTAAAAGTTATTCCAAATCTAAAAATAGAAATTGTCCTGTTTAGAAAAACAAAACAAAAAATCGAAAATTGGCAATTAGTCCCGGGTGGTGGATGCAACCGGGACTAAAGGTCCCTTCCCGCGCGGGATTTGGGCCGCCGAAAATTGACCTTTAGTCCCGGTTGCATCCACCAATCGGGACCAAAGGCACGCCTTTAGTCCCAGTTGGGGATAGCAACCGGGACTAAAGGGTCTTTAGTCCCGGTTGCTGATACCAACCGGGACTAAAGAGTCCCGGAGTATTTAAAGCGCGTGCTCCCTCCTCAGTTCCCCCCCCCCCGACGCCGAAACCACACCACGTCGCCAGGCTGCTCGTCTCCGTCGCCGCTACTCGCCGCCAGACCTCGACGTCGGCCCGCCCCCTACTGCGCCCACTCCTCCCACGGTGAGCCTCCGCCTCCTTCCCCCCTCTCTGTTCTGCCGCCCCGACCTCGTCGTGCCCGGCCCCTCGCCATGCCGCGCCCGAGCGCGCGCGGCGGCGCCATGGCCGCCGGCCTGCCCGAGCGCGGCGGCGTCATGGCCATCACCTTGAGCGCGCCATGGCCATCCCCTTGAGCGCGGCGTCGCCGTATTATGTTGTTGCCATGGCTTGCCCGAGCGCGGCGCCGTATCATGCACTGCCTACAATCGCCAATTATACATCTTAGTTGTTAATATTCTTCTGTCATACATTATCATGCACTGCCGTCGCTTATCATTTTACTTCGAGAACTCATATCAACTTGCTTAAAAATTGGATTCATCGTTATGCCGTTTGGTGGCGATTAGAGATGTTCGTATTTTGACACGCAAGGTCAAAATTGAGAGATGTTCGTAGTAGTATTTTTAATATGAAGACCAAAATTGAGAGATCTTTAGTAGGAGTACTGTAGTAGACAGTATATAGATAGGGCTAACCTTGGCTAGTTGCCTAATTAGTGGCTGAAGAACAAAAATCAAGCGCAGCCATAGGGCATCAGCAGATCGTCGTCGCGGCGCTCGTATATGATTGAAAGGTTGCTAGTCTCACATTAGGATAGCAGTGTATTTGTTTATTTGAGATAGGTCTCACATTTAGTAGAAGTAACATTTGTTTATTTATGTCTCTTGAAAGGTTGCTAGTCTTACCCCGGTGCCGCCACCTCCATCGACCCCCCTGCCTCCAGCTCTTCCCGTCCAGCCGGCCCGTTCGTCAAGGTGAGGCCCTTGATCCCCAAATCCATTCAGATGTTTAGATGTTTAGATGTTTGATAGATCTTTAGATGTTTGATAGATGTTTAGATGTTTGATGTTTGATGTTTAGATAGATGTTTGATGTTTAGATAGATGTTTAGATGTGTTTAGATGTTGCTGAATTTTTTTATAAATATGAGTAGCATAAGTTCTCGAGTCGACGATGCCCATCCTGCATCCTCGTCGTCGACTCGGCGGCGACCACCTGCTTGAGAGGGGCCATGTCCGGGACTGGGCTCCGCCTGGCTGGCACTGGGAGGTGCTACCTTCCGGGGCGCGCAGCTTGGTGAGGAATCAGGCTCCCGTCGTCGACCCAGAGGTTCTTTGGTGGCGGTCGCGTGGACCACTGTCGGTGCGGAGGGAGCCGGTCCCCGCGGAGGAGGTACATCGCCGTGTCAGGGAGGAGGACGAGCACGTCCGACGCTACATGGCTGCGTTGGACGCCAGGTTCTCTAATACCTGGCAGGTTCTTCAGGGATCTCACCCGAGCTATGATCCCGTGATGGTTCCTTCTCTTTGGGTGTCGACCGCCCGCCCACGTTGTATTCGAGCTATAATATTCGAGCTGTAGTACTGATGTTATATGATAATAATACTCGAGGTGTATTGGTGACAATATTTGATAATGTTCGATGATGCATTAACTGGATTATTCGAGATATATTAGTGATATTATATCATGATGTTGCTAGACAATCAATGCATTATAATTTGAATACTCAATTGTTTTATATATCTTTCTTATGGATTAGTTAAAGCTATGGATGGTAGCGGCAGAGACCGTGAAGAGGATCTCTTCGAGATGATACAGGAAAACCAAGAGATTGAACTAGATACGATCCAATATCTAAACGATTCTGGTGAGGGAATTGAGGAAGAACCAATAGACTAAGGGCACACAAACAATGATGACGAAGGAAATGTTCTTCAATTAACGAAGTCCGGCGAGGTATATATAAGGCCTCTAGTGATCATTGCATGTATTAATTGATTTGTATATATATTAACGAATCTTTCTTCTTTTAGCCCTCCGGATCGAGCAAATCTTCTACAAGGGTTAAACGAGGCCCGGCCAAAAAGTTGGACCGCGGCATAAAGTTCAACATCGATGTAATCAGAGAAGATGGCGAACCGATTGCTCCTAAAAAGAATGCGGACAAATTTACAGCTCAATGCGGAGTTATTGTTAGGGACCAAATCCCGATCAGCTTTCAAGAATGGAATAAGCCAAAGGAAGGTCAAGGAGTTAGTTTTGTTGACCAAAGAGCAAAGGATACACTTTGGGAGACGCTCATTTCACATTTCAACCTACCGGAGAGTTTGACAGATCTCCAACGGGAGAAAGTCAAGAAGTGTGCTCTTAAGAAGATGGCCATACAACTCCAGACTTTTAAGAAAATAATGTTGGAAATATGCCCTAGAGGCAATAATAAAGTGGTTATTATTATATTTCCTTGTTCATGATAATCGTTTATTATCCATGCTATAATTGTATTGATTGGAAACTCAAATACATGTGTGGATACATAGACAAATAAAGTGTCCCTAGTAAGCCTCTACTAGACTAGCTCGTTGATCAAAGATGGTTAAGGTTTCCTAGCCATAGACATGAGATGTCATTTGATAATGGGATCACATCATTAGGAGAATGATGTGATGGACAAGACCCAAACTATAAACATAGCATGTGATCGTGTCAGTTTATTGCTATAGTTTTCTGCATGTCAAGTATCTGTTCCTATGACCATGAGATCATGCAACTCACTGACACCGGAGGAATACCTTGTGTGTATCAAACGTCACAACGTAACTGGGTGACTATAAAGATGCTCTACAGGTATCTCTGAGGGTGTCTGTTGAGTGGGCATGGATCAAGACTGGGATTTGTTACTCCGTGTGACGGAGAGGTATCTCAGGGCCCACTCGGTAGTACAACATCACAATAAGCCTTGCAAGCAATGTGACTAAGGTGTTAGCCACGGGATCTTGTATTACGGAACGAGTAAAGAGACTTGCCGGTAACGAGATTGAACTAGGTATAGAGATACCGACGATCGAATCTCGGGCAAGTAACATACCGAAGAACAAAGGGAACAACATACGGGATTAACTGAATCCTTGACATAGAGGTTCGACCGATATAGATCTTCGTAGAATATGTAGGAACCAATATGGGCATCCAGGTCCCGCTATTGGTTATTGACCGTAGAGGTGTCTCGGTCATGTCTACATAGTTCTCGAACCCGCAGGGTCTACACACTTAACGTTTGGTGACGATTAGTATAGTTGAGTTATTGTG
This sequence comes from Elymus sibiricus, assembly GCA_039707655.1. NCBI lineage: Eukaryota > Viridiplantae > Streptophyta > Magnoliopsida > Poales > Poaceae > Elymus > Elymus sibiricus. The sequence goes on from CM077675.1 coordinate 530,517,981, forward strand.
TTGGTGACCGAAGGTTGTTCGGAGTCTCGGATAAGATCCCGGACATGACGAGGATCTCCGGAAGAGTCCGGAGGTAAAGATTGATATATGTGATAATAGTGTTTTGATCTCCGGAAGGGTTCCGGAAGTCTCCGGAAGGGGTTCCGGATGTTTATTGAAGTGTTCGGGTGCAGCAACACTTTATACGGCCCAAAGGGGTAAAACCCACGAGGTATTGGAAAGTGCAAAAGGAAGTTTTGCTGCTGCCTTAAGCGGTACTACCGCTGGTGAGGCAGTACTACCGCGCAAGCGGTACTACCGCTTGGGTGAAGCGGTACTACCGCTCAAGCGGTACTACCGCTCCAGAGCGGTACTACCGCTTGTGCGCGGTGCTGCAGGGATCCGAGTTGGACTCTTTCCTTGCGGGCCAAACCGACCTTGTGCGGGCAAAACCGACCTTGTAGAGGTTTTCTCTCCAAGTTTAGACCCCGGGACTCAACATATAAATAGAGGGGCAGGGCTAGCACACGGGACACATCAGGATTTCCCAAGCCGTGTGCCGGCAACCCTAGCCCTCTAGTTCCTCCGTCATAATCTCCGTAGTGCTTGGCGAAGCCCTGCAGAGATTGTTCCTCACCATCATCACCACGCCGTCGTGCTGCTGGAACTCATCTACTACTTCACCATCGCTCGCTGGATCGAGGAGGTGAAGGCGTCATCAAGCCGTACGTGTGTTGAACGCGGAGGTGCCGTCCGTTCGGCACTAGTTCGTGATCGGATCGAGGGACGACTTGCGATTTGGATCACGGAGACGTTCGACTACATCAACCGCGTTTCTTAACGCTTTCGCTTAGCGATCTACAAGGGTATGTAGATTCACTCTTCCTCTCGTAGATGCTCGTCACCATGGATAGATCTTGCGTGTGCGTAGGAAAATTTTTGTTTCCCATGCAACGTTCCCCAACAGTGGTATCAGAGCTAGGTCTATGCGTAGATGAGATCTCGAGTAGAACACAAAGGAGTTGTGGGCGTGGGTGTATACATATTGCTTGCCGTTACTAGTTGATACTTGATTCGGCGGTATTGTGAGATGAAGCGGCCTGGACCGACAATACGCGTACGCTTACGCGAGACTGGTTTCACCGCTGCGTGCACTTGTTGCATAAAGGTGACTGGCGGGTGTCTGTCTCTCTCACTTTAGTTGAATCGGTTCAATGAAGAGGGTTCTTTTAGAAGATCAAAAAGCAATCACTACACCACGTTGTGGTTTTGCGTAGGTAAGAATCGTTCTTGCTAGATACCCGTAGCAGCCACGTAAAACTTGCAACAACAATTACAGGACGTCTAACTTGTTTTTGCAGGGTATGTTGTGATGTGATATGGCCTATTACATGATGAGATATATGTGATGTATGAGATGATCATGTGTTGTATAGAATATCACGACTTGCATGTCGATGAGTACGGCAACTGGCAGGAGCCATAGAGTTGTCTTTAATTATTTTCGCCGTTTTGCTTTACTTTATCGCTATGAGTTAGCAATAGTCGTGGAAGCAACAGTCGGCGCGACAACCTCATGGCGACACGTTGATGGAGATCAAGATGATGGAGATCATGGTGTCATGCCGGTGACGATGGAGATCATGCCAGTGCTTTGGAGATGGAGATCAAAAGCACAAGTTCATGGCCATATCATGTCACTTATGATTTGCATGTGATGTTAATCCTTTTATGCATCTTATTTTGCTTAGGACGACGGTAGCATTATAAGGTGATCCCTCACTTAAATTTTAAGATAAAATTGTGTTCTCCCCGAGTGTGCACCGTTGCGAAAGTTCGTCGTTTCGAGACACCACGTGATGACCGGGTGTGATAGACTCTACGTTCGCATACAACGGGTGCAAGCCAGTGTTGCACGTGCGGAACACTCGGGTTAAACTTGACGAGCCTAGCATGTACAGACATGGCCTCGGAACACAAGAGACCGAAAGGTCGAACATGAGTCATATAGTAGATATGATCAACATGAAGATGTTCACCATTGAAACCACCTCAACTCACGTGATGATCGGACTTGAGTTGGTTGATTTGGATCATGTGACACTCGAATGACCGGAGGGATGTCAATTTGAGTGGGAGTTTTTAAGTAATATGATTAACTAAACTCATTATCTTGAACAATAGTCTAAGTTATCTTTGCAATTTTTTATGTTGTAGATCATGGCTCGCGCGGTAGCACCCCTGAATTTTAATGCGTTCCTAGAGAAAGCTAAGTTGAAAGATGATGGAAGTAACTTTGTGGACTGGGCCCGTAATCTAAGGATTATCCTTACGGCTTCCCAGAAGGCTTATGTCCTTGATGCACCGCTTGGTGATCCACCCGCTCCAGTTGAGTCTCCAGACGTTGTGAACGCCTGGCAGGCTCGTTCTGATGATTACTCAATAGTTCAATGTGCAATGTTGTATGGCTTAGAACCGGGACTTCAAAGACGTTTTGAACGTCATGGAGCATATGATATGTTCCAGGAGTTGAAGTTTATCTTTCAGAAGAATGCCCGGATCGAGAGGTATGAGACCTCCGATAAGTTCTATGCTTGCAAGATGGAGGAGAACGGGTCTGTCAGTGATCACATACTCAGAATGTCTGGCTACTCCACCCGTCTGGCTGAATTGGGGATGCCCCTTCCGCCAGAGGCTATCACTGACAGAGTTCTTCAATCATTGCCACCTAGCTACAAGAGCTTCGTGTTGAACTATAACATGCACGGGATGAACAAGTCAGTCGCCGAGCTGTTTGCGATGTTGAAAGTCGCTGAGTCTGAGATTCAGAAGGAGCATCAAGTGTTGATGGTCAATAAAACCACTAGTTTCAAGAAGAATGGCAAGGGTAAGAAGGGTAACTCCAAGAAGAGTGGCAAAGCAGTTGCCCCTCCCGTGAAGAAACCCAAGGCTGGACCCAAGCCTGAAACTGAGTGCTTTCATTGCAAGGGAACTGGTCACTGGAAGCGGAACTGCCCCAAGTATTTGGCTGACAAGAAGGCGGCCAACAACAAACAAGGTATATATGATATACATGTTATTGATGTGTACCTTACCAACTCTCGTTGTAGTGCCTGGGTATTTGATACCGGTGCGGTTGCTCACATTTGCAACTCAAAACAGGAACTGCGGAATAGACGGAGGCTGGCAAAGGACGAAGTGACGATGCGCGTGGGAAATGGTTCCAAGGTTGATGTGATCGCCGTCGGCACGCTCGCTCTTCGATTACCATCGGGATTAGTGATGAACCTGAATAATTGTTATTTAGTGCCTGCGTTAAGCATGAACATTATATCTGGATCTTGTTTATTGTGAGACGGTTACTCATTTAAATCTGAGAATAATGGTTGTTCTATTTATATGAGTAATATCTTTTATGGTCATGCACCCAATGTGAGGGGTTTATTCTTATTGAATCTCGATAGTGATGATACACATGTTCATAACATTGATGCCAAAAGATGTAGAATTGATAATGATAATACCACTTTCTTGTGGCACTGCCATTTAGGTCATATTGGCGTAAAACGCATGAAGAAGCTCCATGCTGATGGACTTTTGGAGTCACTTGATTTTGAATCACTTGACACATGTGAGCCATACCACATGGGCAAGATGACTAAGACGCCGTTCTCTGGAACAATGGAACGGGCAAGTGACTTGTTGGAAATCATACATACTGATGTGTGCGGTCCGATGAGCATTGAGGCGCGCGGTGGTTATCGTTACTTTCTCACCTTCATTGATGACTTAAGTAGATATGGGTATATTTACTTAATGAAACACAAGTCTGAAACGTTTGAAAAGTTCAAGCAATTTCAGAGTGAAGTTGAGAATCATCGTAACAAGAAGATTTAATTCCTATGATCTGATCGAGGAGGAGAATATCTGAGTTATGAGTTTGGCAGTCACTTAAGACAGTGTGGAATTGTTTCACAATTGACACCGCCTGGAACACCACAGGGTAATGGTGTGTCCGAACGTCGTAATCGAACCTTATTGGATATGGTGCGATCTATGATGTCTCTTGCCGATTTGCCACTATCGTTTTGGGGTTATGCATTAGAGACAGCTGCATTCACTTTAAATAGGGCACCATCGAAATCCGTTGAGACGACGCCATATGAACTATGGTTTGGCAAGAAGCCAAAGATGTCGTTTCTTAAAGTTTGGGGATGTGATGCTTATGTCAAAAAGCTTCAGCCTGAAAAGCTGGAACCCAAAGCGGAGAAATGCGTCTTCATAGGATACCCAAAAGAGACAGTTGGGTATACCTTCTATCTCAGATCCGAAGGCAAAGTGTTTGTCGCTAAAAACGGAACATTTCTTGAGAAAGAGTTTCTCTCGAAAGAATTGAGTGGGAGGAAGATAGAACTTGATGAGGTTATTGAACCTTTGCTTCAACCAGAGAGTAGCGCAGCGCAGAAAGATGTTTCTGTAGAACCTACATCAGTTGAAGAAGAAGTTAATGATGATGATCATGAAACTTTGGATCAAGTTGCTATCGAACCTCGTAGGTCGACAAGGACGCGTACTACTCCTGAGTGGTACGGCAACCCTGTCTTAGAGGTCATGTTGTTGGACAACGATGAACCTACGAGCTATGGAGAAGCGATGGTGGGCCCGGATTCTGAGAAATGGTTAGAGGCCATGAAATCCGAGATGGGATCCATGTATGAAAACAAAGTATGGACTTTGGAAGTATTACCTGAAGGGTGTAAGGCCATTCAGAACAAATGGATCTTTAAGAGGAAGACGGACGCAGACGGTAATGTCACCGTCTATAAAGCTCGACTTGTGGCAAAGGGTTTTTCACAAGTTCAAGGAGTTGACTACGATGAGACCTTCTCACCCGTAGCGATGCTTAAGTCTGTCAGAATCATGTTAGCAATAGCTGCCGTTTTCGATTATGAAATTTGGCAGATGGATGTCAAAACAGCGTTCCTTAACGGTTTCCTTAAGGAAGAGTTGTATATGATGCAACCAGAAGGTTTTGTCGATCCAGAGAATGCTGACAAAGTTTGCAAACTCCAGCGATCCATTTATGGACTGGTGCAAGCATCTCGGAGTTGGAATCTTCGCTTTGATGAGGTGATCAAAGCGTTCGGGTTTATACAAGTTTACGGAGAAGCTTGTATTTACAAGAAAGTGAGTGGGAGCTCTATAGCGTTTCTAATATTATATGTGGATGACATATTACTGATTGGAAACAATATAGAAATGTTGGAAAGCGTGAAGGAATATTTGAACAAGAGTTTTTCAATGAAGGACCTAGGAGAAGCTGCTTTCATATTAGGCATCAAGATCTATAGAGATAGATCAAGACGTTTAATAGGACTTTCACAAAGCACATACCTTGATAAGATTTTGAAGAAGTTCAAAATGGATCAGTCCAAGAAGGGGTTCTTGCCTGTTTTGCAAGGTGTGAAGTTGAGTAAGACTCAATGCCCAGTGACTGCAGAAGATAGAGAAAAGATGAGTGTCGTCCCCTATGCTTCAGCCATAGGCTCTATCATGTATGCAATGCTGTGCACAAGACCCGATGTCAGCCTTGCCATAAGTATGGCCGGAAGGTTTCAAAGTGATCCAGGAATGGAACACTGGACGGCGGTCAAGAATATCCTGAAGTACCTGAAAAGGACTAAGGACATGTTTCTCGTTTATGGAGGTGATCAAGAGCTCGTCGTAAAGGGTTACGTCGATGCAAGCTTTGACACTGATCCGGATGACTCTAAGTCGCAAACCGGATACGTATTTATTCTCAATGGGGGTGCAGTTAGCTGGTGCAGTTCCAAGCAAAGCGTGGTAGCTGATTCTACATGCGAAGCGGAGTACATCGCTGCCTCGGAGGCGGCGAAGGAAGGTGTCTGGATGAAGGAGTTCATGACAGATCTTGGAGTAGTGCCTAGTGCACTAAACCCAATGACTCTGTTCTGTGACAACACTGGTGCCATTGCTCTGGCCAAGGAACCCAGGTTTCACAAGAGGACCAGACACATAAAGCGACGTTTCAATTCCATCCACGATTACATCAAGGAGGACGACATAAATATTTGCAAAGTGCACACGGATCTGAATGTTGCTGATCCGATGACTAAACCTCTTCCAAGGGCTAAACATGATCAACACCATAACTGTATGGGTGTTAGATTCATTACAATGTAAATCACATAGTGATGTGAGCTAGATTATTGACTCTAGTGCAAGTGGGAGACTGTTGGAAATATGCCCTAGAGGCAATAATAAAGTGGTTATTATTATATTTCCTTGTTCATGATAATCGTTTATTATCCATGCTATAATTGTATTGATTGGAAACTCAAATACATGTGTGGATACATAGACAAATAAAGTGTCCCTAGTAAGCCTCTACTAGACTAGCTCGTTGATCAAAGATGGTTAAGGTTTCCTAGCCATAGACATGAGATGTCATTTGATAATGGGATCACATCATTAGGAGAATGATGTGATGGACAAGACCCAAACTATAAACATAGCATATGATCGTGTCAGTTTATTGCTATAGTTTTCTGCATGTCAAGTATATGTTCCTATGACCATGAGATCATGCAACTCACTGACACCGGAGGAATACCTTGTGTGTATCAAACGTCACAACGTAACTGGGTGACTATAAAGATGCTCTACAGGTATCTCTGAGGGTGTCTGTTGAGTGGGCATGGATCAAGACTGGGATTTGTTACTCCGTGTGACGGAGAGGTATCTCAGGGCCCACTCGGTAGTACAACATCACAATAAGCCTTGCAAGCAATGTGACTAAGGTGTTAGCCACGGGATCTTGTATTACGGAACGAGTAAAGAGACTTGCCGGTAACGAGATTGAACTAGGTATAGAGATACCGACGATCGAATCTCGGGCAAGTAACATACCGAAGAACAAAGGGAACAACATACGGGATTAACTGAATCCTTGACATAGAGGTTCGACCGATATAGATCTTCGTAGAATATGTAGGAACCAATATGGGCATCCAGGTCCCGCTATTGGTTATTGACCGTAGAGGTGTCTCGGTCATGTCTACATAGTTCTCGAACCCGCAGGGTCTACACACTTAACGTTTGGTGACGATTAGTATAGTTGAGTTATTGTGTTGGTGACCGAAGGTTGTTCGGAGTCTCGGATAAGATCCCGGACATGACGAGGATCTCCGGAAGAGTCCGGAGGTAAAGATTGATATATGTGATAATAGTGTTTTGATCTCCGGAAGGGTTCCGGAAGTCTCCGGAAGGGGTTCCGGATGTTTATTGAAGTGTTCGGGTGCAGCAACACTTTATACGGCCCAAAGGGGTAAAACCCACGAGGTATTGGAAAGTGCAAAAGGAAGTTTTGCTGCTGCCTTAAGCGGTACTACCGCTGGTGAGGCAGTACTACCGCGCAAGCGGTACTACCGCTTGGGTGAAGCGGTACTACCGCTCAAGCGGTACTACCGCTCCAGAGCGGTACTACCGCTTGTGCGCGGTGCTGCAGGGATCCGAGTTGGACTCTTTCCTTGCGGGCCAAACCGACCTTGTGCGGGCAAAACCGACCTTGTAGAGGTTTTCTCTCCAAGTTTAGACCCCGGGACTCAACATATAAATAGAGGGGCAGGGCTAGCACACGGGACACATCAGGATTTCCCAAGCCGTGTGCCGGCAACCCTAGCCCTCTAGTTCCTCCGTCATAATCTCCGTAGTGCTTGGCGAAGCCCTGCAGAAATTGTTCCTCACCATCATCACCACGCCGTCGTGCTGCTGGAACTCATCTACTACTTCACCATCGCTCGCTGGATCGAGGAGGTGAAGGCGTCATCAAGCCGTACGTGTGTTGAACGCGGAGGTGCCGTCCGTTCGGCACTAGTTCGTGATCGGATCGAGGGACGACTTGCGATTTGGATCGCGGAGACGTTCGACTACATCAACCGCGTTTCTTAATGCTTTCGCTTAGCGATCTACAAGGGTATGTAGATTCACTCTTCCTCTCGTAGATGCTCATCACCATGGATAGATCTTGCGTGTGCGTAGGAAAAATTTTGTTTCCCATGCAACGTTCCCCAACAAAGAATATGGACCAAATACGTCAAAGATGGAAAGAAGACTCCACAATTCATTGGACAACTAGAGAAGTCAAGAGATCATTGGGACTTATTTGTGGAGTTCAAGGAATCGGAAGCAGCTAAGGAACGATCGAGAATGAACAAGATAAATACTGACAAAAAAATAGCATCACCATAAGATGGGGACAGGTGGCTACAAGGCTGGGTTGCCTAAGTGGGATGAATTTGAGGCAAACATGATTGCCGCAGGGGTCACTCCAAAAACAACGGGATGGGCCGAAAGGTGCAGGACTTGGTTTTATGCGCATGGGGGAAAGTTGGACCCAAAGACTGGGGAGATTATTGTACTGGCAAGTCTTAAAGACGCCTCAGACGCTTTACTTAAAGCAATAGAAGAGGCTCGAACGGGGGTGTTCCAGCCCGAGAGAGAGAACGACGAGCTTACACGCGCCCTCAAGAATCCTGAACACCCGGGACGAACACGAGGCAAAGGCCTTGTTCCTTGGGTTGAGGGGTTTGCGGAGTGGAAAGAGACTTACAGAAGTCGTAAGAGAAAGAGGAAGCACGAACTAGACCGGATTCAAATGGTAGAATCAAAGAACGCGGAGTTGGAACGCAAATACATGCTACAGCAGGAGCAGATCAACAGACTTAGCCAACAAAGCGCGTCTCAGCGGCAGGAGCAACCAGATCCAACATTGGATGGTACCATTCCATCATCTATGCCGAAAAGCAGCGTGGGTTCCATGGGGGTCCCGGCCGATGATGCACTGCTGGTTCACTATCCCGTGGATAATATCCAAGAGACAACAACTTGTGAGCTACACATGAAGATGAAGAACATATTCATGAAGGTGACGGACGGCTATGCTATACCGAATCCACCTGGAGCAACCATCCACGGCAATCCGATTCCACCTAGCTATGCTCGTGTCGGGGTGGATGAAGTTCTGTCGGGATATGACTCACTAGAGCTTGACTATCCTGGAGGTGAAGGGGAGCGTACACTAGGAGAAGTCGTACGGTGTCTCATTGTATGGAGTAAGGAATGCATCGTGTTTCCAAACTCGGTGCCAAGGCCACCGACTCCTCCTAATCCACCCCACCCCGAGACGGAGCGCAGCGCGAGTCCCCCGCCCCCGCTGAATCCTCCCCACCCCGAGACGGAGCGTAGCGCGAGTCCGCCGCCCCCGCCGAATCCACCCCACCCTGAGACGGAGCGCAGCGTGAGTCCACGACGATATCGATCTGCGCCGCATCAGCCGACTCCAAAGCAGAAGAGAGCACCAAAGAAGAAACTCGATCCTCCTGCCAGAAAGAAGCTATCTTACGAGAGGACTGAAGAGGAAATCGATCTCATAGTGGCTGCCGAAGTGCGGGCCCATTTTGGACCGAAAGCACCCCCTCCGCCAAAGGAGATAATACCCGAGAAAGTCGTACAACACTTTCTGAATCTTGCTAAACCGCCGGCTGCGACGAATATGCGATCAGACTATGATCGCTCTATTAGCAAGTCATATAATAAACAGCAGTCGCAGAGTACATGTAGCAAAAAATGCAGGAAAACTGTTCCCTAGCTCGGAGAACAGGAAGTGCAGTCGATCCCCCCGCTCATGGTGAGTACCTATAAGATAACCGACGAGGATAGAAAGAATGCTATAGAGATCGGTATCACTGCTGAAGCACTCCTAGGCATTGAGGAAATCCCCACGACGGATGAGAAGGACCTAGCATGGAAATATGTCCTCGGGAAGCCTCTGGTCAGTCCTGAAGAGGAGAAGCTTCTGTCAACGCAAATGCGCAACTTGCATGAGTGGTACCTGAGAGAAATAAAGGTCAGGTGAGAGAGCCTCATGGTGAAAGTCAAGCCAGAGCATTACTACCATGGTAAAGATTTGTGGATTGAAAATGAAGAACTTTATCAGTTACTCAATCAATACACACTCGACAAATCTCTCGTCAGTTGCTATTGTCTGTAAGTGATTTATTTCTGCTGTAATTTAAGTCTCTAGCTCAGCTCGTTCATTGCCTGTAATTAATTATCCTCACTATATTCTTTTGTGTGGTATTATGCAGAATGAAGATTTTTGAATTGAATAGAGATGGAGTCCATGGCATTGGGTTCATTGACCCAAATACCGTTAATGAAGAGGTGTTAACTAAGTACGAAAAAGACACAGAGAAAAGATTGCTAATGTTTTTGAAGCGCCTATATACCAAACCAGAAATACTACTTCCTTACAACTTCAGGTGGGCCTTTACTGTCTTGCACTACAAATTCTATTTTTGCTTACTCGATGTTAAGTGTGTAGTTGAATGCACAATGCATGACCGCTTAATTATACAAACGTGTGCGCAGATACCACTGGATCCTGCTAATCAGTAGAGTTAACGAGGGAACTGTTGAAGTACTGGACTCACTAAATAAAGACTCTTCGGAATACAAAAACATGTATTTCATGCTCGACAGGTAATTTCAATCATTATCGCACTATGTCGGCCTCTTTAGTTCAATTCCTGATATCAAGTGATTAATAGATCCTTTATTCATTTTCTTTGTCGGGCAGGGTTTGGAAAAAGTTCATCGAAGAGATTGACGGTAAATGGAAACCAGAGCAGAGATGGCGACGGTCCAAGGTAATTATAATTAAGTAGTACTAGCTACGTCCGCGCATCTCTTTAATTCTAGTTTCAATACCATTATCATGCTTGATCATTATCTGATTGAATTCTATTCTCGCATAGTCCATGAAACAACCAACCGGGACTAGTTTATGTGCATACTACGTTTGCGAGAACATTCGCTTTATGACCGAAAAGAAGATCGATGCAAGACATCTTTGGGTACGTAAACACTATTCACAATTTTATTTATGATGATCTAATATATATACACACAACTAATATATTCATATTGATCTCCTTCTTTAAAGATGGTGGAGATGCGCGAGAGGCTCCTACCAACGGACCGCATACGAGCACTTCAAGAGGAAATTGCGGGATTTTTGCTTGAGCAGGCCATAGCTCCCGACGGAGAATACCATTTCAAGATGTAATGATCTGCAAATTGTAAGAGAAATTGTATATACCAAATTGTATATATATATATATATATATATATATATATATATATATATATATATATATATATATATATATATATACATATATATATATATATGTGTATGCATGGTCGTACGAGAAATTCTATGATATATGATTGGGTCTACGAGAAATTCTATTATATATGCATAACGTATACATTATGTATTAGCGTAAAATATGTTTGAAATGAAAAAATAAATAAATGAAAAACACAAAATGAAAAGGAAAAACAAACAATAAAGTCAAAACCTTTAGCCCCGGTTGGTCTCACCAACCGGAACTAAAGGTCCCCGTCTCACCGTGGCCGCAGCAGGCCACGTGGTTGGTATTTAGTCCCGGTTCCTGGCCAACCGGGACTAAAGGGGGGGGGGCTTTAGTCCCTATACTTTAGTCCCGGTTGGGGAACCGGGACTAAAGGCCCTTCCCAACCGGGACTAGTGGCCGATTCTGCACTAGTGTTAGCATGGAGAAGACTGGAAGTGTCGTGATGGAATTCGTTTATAGAAGAAAAAAATTCTTAGCGAGCGGTGGGGTGGAAAACCGTGAGAGGGATTATGTGGCATCACCAGAATGTAAGAAAAATCCACAACGGGATGCTATTATTCAGGAATAGAGGATATGCATATTCAAATGAAAACAAACATGCACCCATGTAAGTTAGGGATTGCATGCATCGATAATGCTCATTGATGGTGCGCTAGGCACATATATAGGTACAGGGGGTGCAACTCATGTCTTGTCTCCCAAGTTACATACAGAATACAAAGAGAGGGAGACGTGACGGGTGCAATATACAACCAAGACCTATAGACATGTTACGCAGAGTCTACATGTTCAACACCCCCCCCCCCCCCCCCGCAGTCGAAGCGTCGCCGGAGACGCAGAGACTGGACCGAAAGCCCTCAAACGTGGAGGTTGGTAGTCCCTTTGTCATGACGTCGGCGAACTGCTGATCGGTGGGTACGTGTAAGACTCGAATGCGACCAAGCGCTACCTGCTCGCGAACGAAGTGAATGTCGAGCTCAATGTGTTTGGTGCGTCGATGATGAACTGGGTTGGCCGAGAGGTAGACGGCAGACACATTGTCACAGAAGACAAGGGTGGCCTTAGGAACCTCGACCAACAACTCCTGCAGCAGCTGTCGTAGCCAGGAACACTCCGCAACAGCGTTTGCCACAGCGCGGTACTCCGCCTCGGCACTCGAGCGGGACACCGTGGGTTATCGTTTAGACGACCACGATATCAAAGAGGGCCCGAGGTAAACACAGTAGCCAGAGGTGGAGCGGCGTGTGTCTGGGCAGCCGGCCCAATCCGCGTCAGAGTAGGTGACAAGGTCGGTGGCGGAGGAGGCTGTCAAGGTGAGACCCATGGCCATAGTGCCGCGGATGTATCGAAGAATACGCCTCACCAATGCCCGGTGCGTGTCACGCGGAGAGTGCATATGAAGGCACACCTGTCCGACAGCATACTGAAGATCCGGCCGCGTGAGTGTGAGATACTGCAGAGCACCAACAATGGATCTGTAGAAGGCGGCGTCTGACGCTAGAGTTCCCTCAACAGCGGACACCTTGGCCTTCGTGTCAATAGGCGTGGTAGCAGCCTTGCAGTTAAGCATGCCTGCTCGCTCCAGAATCTCATGGGCGTACTTCTGCTGATGCAGAAAGAAGCCGGTGGGATGGCGAGTGACCTCAACCCCGAGGAAGTAGTGCAGAGCCCCCAAATCCTTGAGAGCAAACTCAGCGCTAAGATGAGCAGTGACCTGCTGGAGGAGCGCAGAGGAGGATGCTGTCAGGATGATGTCGTCGACGTATAGGAGGAGGTACGCAGTACCGGCGCCTTGATGATAAATGAAGAGGGAGGCGTCGGATCGCGAGGACCGAAACCCCATCTGCTGAAGAAAGGCCGCCATGCGTTGGTACCATGCCCAAGGTGCCTGCTTCAAGCCATAGAGTGACCTGGAAAGCAAACACACATGATCTGGGTGTGCGGCGTCGACGAACCCGGTTGGCTGCTGGCAGAAGACCTGCTCCTGAAGATGACCATGTAGAAAGGCGTTGGACACGTCCAGCTGGTGAACGGGCCACGCACGGGAGACTGCCAGCTGGAGGACAGTGTGGATGGTGCCCGGTTTGACAACCGGGGCGAAAGTGTCGGTGAAGTCGACTCCAGCGCGCTGTCGAAAGCCGCGTACCACCCAGCGCGCCTTATGGCGCTCGAAAGATCCATCTGGGCAAGTTTTGTGATGGAAGACCCACTTGCCGGTGATGATGTTGGCATGTGGTGGCCGGGGAACAAGCTGCCAAGTGTCATTGCGCTGAAGAGCGTCAAACTCCTCTTGCATCGCCGCAAGCCAGTTCGGATCCCGAAGGGCTGCGCGAGCAGAGGACGGCAGTGGTGACGGTGATGATGTCGAGGCAGCACACGCATACTCGCCGAGGGGGGGGGGTAACGTGTACTAGGCCGTAGTGTCCCGGTGCGAGCCCGGGTGACAACCCCGGAAGGAGGCCCGGCGGGGCCAGCCGCCGGTGCAGGGACCGGAGAGCCGGTGGTGGCGGCGTCAGAGGAGGCGGCGGAGCCTGAGACGTCCGAAGGGACCGTCGGGGGCGAAGGCGCCGCGGCGGAGCCCGAGACGTCCGAAGGGACCGTCAGGGCAGAGGACGCCGCACGGGGGGCCGGGGTGCGACTCGGTGACGGCAGCCGGCCAGAAGATGATGTAGAGGCGGGCTGCGACGAGTCCCCGTGCCACGGGAGGGCGGCCTGAGAGGCCGTGGGTGGCTCGACTGGAGAAGGTACCTGCTGAAAAGGGAAGACCATCTCGTCAAAGTACACGTGCCGCGAGGTGTAGACGCGATGGGACACGGGATCATAGCACCGGTAACCTTTGGTGTTAGGAGGATAGCCAAGGAAAATGCAGGGAACAGACCTAGGCGCGAGCTTATGAGGAGTGGTGGACGCGGTACTAGGATAACAGAGACAGCCGAAGATGCGAAGACCATCGTAAGATGGAGGCGCACCAAAGAGAAGCTGATGAGGTGCGTAGTTCCAACGCGGACGACATAGGCGGATGTTAATGAGAAGTGTGGCGGTGGCGAGGGCGTCCAGCCAAAACTGGGGAGGCACATTAGAGTGGAAGAGTAATGTGCGGACGCAGTCATTAAGAGTGCGTAGGATGCGCTCGGCGCGACCGTTCTGTTGAGACGTGTAAGGACATGTGAGGCGGAAGATGGTGCCGTGGGTGGCAAGAAGGTGGCGAACAGCAGCGTTGTCAAACTCTTTTCCGTTATCAGTCTGGAGTGCTAGGATGGGACGACCAAATTGGGTGGTGACGTAGGAATAAAAGGCGGCGAGCGTGGCTAATGCGTCGGACTTGCGACGAAGAGGAAACATCCACACATAGTGAGAGAAGTCATCCAAAATCACCAAGTAATATAGGTAGCCCGTGTTGCTTGCAACCGGGGATGTCCAAACATCGCTATGTATTAACTGAAACGGAAAAGTAGCAATAGTGGTAGAAGCACTAAAGGGTTGACGAACGTGTTTGCCAAGACGGCAAGCCTCACAAGTGTGGTCATCAACCTTATTACATGAAAAGGAAAAACTCTGAAGAATATGACGCAAAACGATGGAGTTTGGGTGGCCCAGGCGAGCATGCCAAAGATCGACGCCGGCGGCGAGGGAGACGGGTCGGGTGGAGGTGGCGGTAGTGGGATGCACCGGGTAGAAATCTTCAGGGCTGTCACATCGGTGCAGGACCATCCGGGTACGGGCGTCCTTCACAGAAAAACCGATAGCGTCAAATTCAACAGTGAGAGGATTCTCACGAGCAAGACAACGAACAGAACAAAGATTCGTGACTAAGTCAGGAGAAACAAGAACATTAGACATGTTGATAGGTGTAGACGAAGAGGGAAACGATGTATGACCTATATGGGTGATGGGGAGGGATGAACCGTTACCAACGGTGATGCGAGTAGGAGTATGAACAGGAGTGGAGGAGATGAGGTTACCGGGATGAGAGGTCATATGCACGGTGGCACCCGAGTCCATGTACTAGTCACCACCGCCCCCATAGTTGTTGGGAGAGGGGGCGGAGTGAAGTGCCGCCAGCAGGGCGGGATCCCACGGCGCAGGCGCCTGCGGTGGGAGGGTCCCGCCGTAGGGGGTCCCTCCGTAGGGAGGCGTCGGGGCAGCGGGGTAGCCGCCGGGCATCGGCGGGGCAGGCAGGGCCCGAAGACCGGCAGGTCCGGTGGTGCCGAAGTAGGCCTGGTGGCGCGGCGGAGGAGGCCCGAGGAGACTCGGCGCAGGGGGCCGAGGCACCGGCATCGAGTAAGCGTGGACGACTCCAGTTCACGGGTTCGTGCCGTAGGTCCATGGCGGGGTAGGCTGCTGCGGACGAGGCCCCCCCCGTACGGCGGCTGTTGCTGCGGCGGGAGAGGGAAGAACCCCGGTAGAATGGCGGGAGCCGAAGGCCGAGGCGCGGGAGGCGGAGCGCCGCGTGAGAGACCCGCGGCGAGGGCGGTGTGCTGGACCCACCGCTTAACCTGCTTCATCCGGCGTTCCTCCAAGCGAAGGTAGGCGACGAACTTGGGGAACGAGGGATCCGGCATCAAGGTGAGGTTGGAGGCGGCGTTGCCGAAGTCCTCGTTGAGGCCGGCGGTGAGCGTGCTGAGGAGGGTGTCATCATCGATCTTGGCGCCGATGTCGCGGAGTTCATCGGACAACGTCTTGAGGCGGCGGCAGTAGTCGTCGATGGACTGGTCATCTTGGTGACAGCCAAAGAATTCTTGCTGCAGAAGGACACGGCGCTGAAGCTTGTTGTCGGTGAAGAGGACGTTGAGTTTGACCCAAATGGCGTGCGCATCATCGCCCTCGCTGATGACGGTGTGGAAGAGATCCTTGGAGATGGTGAGGAAGAACCACCGGATTAGGGTGGCGTCGATGGCGGTCCACTCGGAGTCGTCCTTCATGGCGATGGAGTGGACGGAGCCGTCGATGTGATCCACGACGTTGTACTCGCGGAAGACTAGCGAGAAGTAAGTCTTCCACGCGTAGTACGAGGAGTCATGGGGGTCGAGAGTGACGGGGACGCGCCCATGGATGTCGAGGTTGCGGATGTCGGCGGGATCGGGGCCGGCGAAGGGGTTGGTGTTGCCGGATTGGGAGGAGTGGACCGACATGATGACGGCGGCGCGGCAAGAGGTGGCGGCAAGATGCGGCGGCAAGGTGCGGCGGCAAGAGGCGGCGGCAAGAGGCGGCGGCAAGATGCGGCGGCAAGATGCGGCGGCAAGAGGCGGCGGCAAGATGCTGCGGCAAGATGCGGCGGCAAGAGGCAGCGTCGGCGGCTGGGGAGGGAAGTTGGGGTGTAGGGTAAGCGGCGGCGGCGGCGGCTTGGGTAGCGGCGGCGGCTGCACGAGGCGGCGGCGGCGGCTAGGGCAGCGGAGGAGGAAGGATCGGTGTGCTATCTGATACCATGTAAGTTAGGGATTGCATGCATCGATAATTCTCATTGATGGTGCACTAGGCACATATATAGGTACAGGGGTGCAACTCATGTCTTGTCTCCCAAGTTACATACAGAATACAAAGAGAGGGAGACGTGACAGGTGCAATATACAACCAAGACCTATAGACATGTTACAACCCACACAATCATGTTTAATGGTAGATATATCCAAAAAAAATATGGACCATATAGATCTGTATTGGTTTCCATTCGCCATGCCCATGGTTGATTGTTTACCCATATGAAAAATGGAATGTTTATTACATTGTTTACAATTTAAAATTGTACCTTGAGACCAAATGGAACAATGGTAGGAAATTCTTGCTCTCCCCCTCTCTCTCTAACAAAAGTACCACCCCATGTCACAAAATGATATTTCCTGGTAGACGTACGTGGATATATCGGTTTCAATTCGACATTGACCATGTTCATATAATCTACCCACATCAGCTTTATAATAATCTAAACAATAATTGTAAGCTTTTGGTGATTTGAGATTTTATTTATTTATACTTTAGATGCTTGATGAGACGAAAGGGAATACCATCGGATAAGCATATTCTTTTCCTTCCCTCTCTTCTTTTGAGCGTGAGGCGAGGTGCATTTTGCTAGGCGCCCCCGGGAAGCAGGGAAGAGGCCACGCCCCAAATCCGAAGAACACGTTCCCACTCTCACTGCAGAGCTGCCGCCGCCGCCGCTGGTCGCCGAAGAATCGCCTCCTCGCCGCGGGGGCGCCGTCGATCGCTCCGAGTAATCGCACGTTTCCCTCGATTAAGCCGCCGCCGGCCGCGAATCCGCGTGCTTTCCTCCTGCCTTTTTTTAGCGCCTCCAATTTTTGTGTGGCGTCTCATCGCTGCCCGCCCCCCTTCCTAACAAAAAGTTCCTGTTTTTTTTTTTTCCTTAGATTCCGCTCCGGATTTCGCTCCCCCCTTCCGCCCGCCGCTCGCCGCCGGCGACCGACAGACAGGCCGACCGTGACGAGCTCGTGAGGTCCGTCCAGCTCCTTCCCAAATCCCCATCTTTCTCTTGCTTCCCGATGCAGCAACCGTTCGCTGGCGTTTTTTACTGCTGCTGCGCGTCGATTGGGCGCTGCGATTAGGAGGAGGAAGCTCGGATTCCGGAGGAATCGGTGCTTCTTCCTGTAGATTCCCGTGTGATTGCGACTGGGCAGGCTGCCGCTCGTTCATATCCTGGTGTGATTAGAGCTCTGCCCGCCGATTAGTCGGAGATTCAGTGACGGCCGCTTCGATCCTGCTACAGCTTAAGCGCAAGCTCTTCTAAATTGTCACGGCCGTCATGCTAAGATCAGTGCTTACGAATTACGATGGCGCTAATATAAACATTGTTGCTTAATGCTTTCTTAACCCAAATCTTTGCTTGCTTAATGACTGCTTGGTTCATTGCTTTTGATGCCATCACATAGAGAGGCCAGGGTGCTCCAAGTAGCCTAGCAGCTCCATTTTTTGTTCATGTACTACAAGTTTAGTAGAAGATGTGGTTTTGCTATATCATTTGTACTACTAAATATAAGACTTGCTTAATGACCGATTAGGCAGTTTTGGTGGCTGGTGCACACGTGTTGCATTAAATCTGCTAGTGTCATCGCAGGATCGCCGAGAAATGACATGCCATGTGCGCTCCAAGTAACTGACGAAAGGCTGAAGAACACGTCGCTTATGCGGTGCAACGGACTGGTTGGGAACAACGACAACTGCTTTGCAGAGGTTTATAACATTCTACCACACAAATGTGTTCCATTGTTCACCAGAAAGATTACCGGTCTGCTTGTGGGATTTAATGAATTGCCACTTTTATCTTCTCATCGATCAGGACCATCTAATCCACAGACCGGTTTACGGCTTCCCTGATAACAGGTAATTATTTGTCATCAGACCCTTCTAATAACAAGCATCTTCAGTGGGATGTACTTGACTAAGCTTGATATCTGATTTACTGCTGATGCAGTACATGTATGTAGTGAAACAATAAAGTCATGCATGAAGTGAACATGAAATAATTCTATGAATTTGAAAAGCTACAACTTTTTACATGGTTATAAAAAATGAAGAAAAAGGAGAAGCCATAGTAAAGATGACTACATTACTATATCTTGCTGTTACTGAAGTGCATTAGTAAAACATAAGAATCACTTTGGGACATTTGGTGTTCATGCCCGTTTGACTGTTTTTGGGGACTGCCCAACTTTGTTATAGAATATGAAAGGTCAGCAAATAAGGGTTTGTGATCAACTTTCGTTCCACTTGTATGATAAGGTCGCCAGTGACGATTCTAGGAAACTTAGGTTGGGAATGCATAATTGATGGTGAATGAATGTGTAAGGCATGTATAGTCGGTGATGGGTAAACTGTTATGAAATTGCACCTCTTGATTTCACTTGAAAGAATGCCAATATCAATTCGATAATTTGTAATATTGGTACGGTGGTCTGTACGATATGGACCATTTGTGGGAACCCTAACATTGCTTGCAGGTAAAAATGTATAAGTGTTCCTAATTGGGCAGACCCAGAAATAGGCCATGACCGGGCTGGCCCCTATATCTGGCTTGAACTGTCAATTTACCTGATTTGTTTCTTTATTTTTTAAGAGATACGTACTTAGTGGTGTTTTGGGTCTAAGCACAGGGTTAAAGCCCAGGCTGCCCTGGATGCAGCCATCAAGGGTATTTGTAGATGATTTTTTTTGGTGTGAAAATAGTGGCGGTGAAGCGCTTTTTCTTGCTGGGGCCATTTGTGAAAATCTGAAATGACTAGAAAATGGTTGTACTCCCTCTGTTTTTATTTACTTCGCATATTAGCTTTGGTCAAAGTCAAGCTTCGTAAGGTTTGATCAGGTTTATAGTAAAAAATATAAACATTTACCGTCACAAATCTATATGATGTGAAAGTACATTCAATAATGAATCTAATGGTATTTATTCGTTACGGCAAATGTTTATATATTTTACTATAAACTTGGTCAAACTTTATGAAGTTTGATTTCAGTCAACTCTAATATGCAGAGTAAATAAAAACAGAGGGAGTACATGAACAAATTATTACTGAAACAACCATTTTATTGTCATTTTATGCATTTTGTTATTCTTCTATGTTAGTTTGTTAACATTGTGCGCTTGCCAGCTTACAACGACCTATGTGTACCTTTCTATGTATGCATGACACAGTAACCATATCCAAACACTTCAAAGTTTCTACCCTCAGTATCCTTTTTCTTTTTACTTTTCAGGGCAGTCACTGTGGTTCTCTCACCTGTTATTCAATTTTTCGGGAAGCTACTTGTTTACTGGCTTTTTATGGTGTGGCAGGGACAGTCCATTTACGGTGCTTTCTCTTGGGCACAGTTCAGATTGGAAATTGGCACCATTTTCGTCTAGCAGACAAGAGGTCAACAGGACAAGCTATTTTTCATTAAGAACTGCTGCTACAGCGGCCTTTGAGTTACTATTCCCACAGCCAACAATTGTTTACTGGTTAGATCCGCCGAATGAAAAGAACATGCATGATCAGGACATTTCTTCTAAACCACTTCCCAATGTAGGAAGCACTTTAGGACAACATCGGCATAGGAAAAAAACTAAGAAGTCATCGACAACTAGCCCTCCCTGCCACGTGGTTGCAAATACCTCTTCCGGGCCCGATACTGCTCCTCTGGGATCTGATTCTGATATTTTGCATGATGATGATAAGCCTCCTAAAAGGAGTTCTAAGAAGAAAGTAAACAAGTGGAAACAGTGCAGGCGAGCAACCAGTGAAAAGCTTAATTTGTTACCAGAACTCCCCTGTGAAGAGCATATTGATACCGCTTCTCCTGCTGGGGTATTTCGGCCTGATTCACTGGCTGATAAATTGTCAGAGGCCTCATCCTCATCCAGCTCATTGGTCAAAGATGCCCATCTGGGCAAAGATAATGGGGAGAGCAACAATGAGTATGTGGAACACAGAAGTGATGGCAATGATGGCTCAGTATGTGCAGGGTCATCTAATATAACTGTAGGCAAAAGAGTTATCTGCAAATGTGATCCTAACCTGAATGATGGACCAAATACTGCCGGTTCTTCAGAATTTGGTGGATCCCCAGACACTGAACATGTATATTCCTATGTGGGAGAAGAAAGCAATGGCTGTCAGAAGTCATTGTGTCCCTGTGTTTGTAATTCCAATGATGCAACAGCAGCTTCATTCTTTAAGGGTTGGAACAGTGAAAACTGTGGGGACTGCAGTACTGATTTTGAGGGAAGGTTAACAATCAAAGATGGAAATAAACGAGATAGTTTGCAACATGAGGCTTCTACTTGTCTGGATAGTGTAAATAAGTCATGCCATTTGAGAGGTGTCCATTTAAGTGGCTTTAATGCTGAAGATGTTACTGATACT
Source organism: Elymus sibiricus (assembly GCA_039707655.1). Lineage (NCBI taxonomy): Eukaryota > Viridiplantae > Streptophyta > Magnoliopsida > Poales > Poaceae > Elymus > Elymus sibiricus. Next base: position 530,539,054 of record CM077675.1, read on the forward strand.
AGTAGTCATTCTGAAAGAGTTCTGTGCAGCAGTGAAGCCTGTAGCAGCAAGTCGTTTCCTCCAGTTAGTCCGGGGAGGAGCGGCAGGAAATCAAGAAACAAATCTAGCTGTATTAGTATGACTGCGACTAATAGGGTAGTAGGTTCTCATAGGCACAAGCATAGTGGAAAAGACAGTCCAGTTTCTGTGTGGCAGAAAGTAGAAAAAACTGAGAAGGAAAACTCATCTGGAGCAGGACAGGTGGTTGTTTCGACAGTTGAGGATAAAAGTGCACTAGAAGATGATAGCAAGGGTGTGCAGCACGATCCAAATAAGCCAATGGATAAACATCGCTGTAGAAAAACATGCAAGCAGCACAAGAAGCAAACCCCATTTCTGTATGAACAAACAAGTTTGTCTTGTAAAAAGGGTGGCTGTCCGTCGCCGAGGAACTACTACGCTCCTAAAAATGGTAGCCCCAAGACGCCCAAGAACCACTCGCAACAGACTGAAGGATTGTCGATGTTACAGCTAGCATGTGCCAGGGACATCAGTGATGCATCAATCACAACTGGTACTGAAAACGCAACACTAGAATCTTACAGCTTGGGTCCTCACTTGGTGCCACAGGCTACATCCAAGGAACCATGCACATCAGCCATTCAAGACGATAGTCACTCTCTTTGCCTTGAAAATAAGGCCATGTCAACAGATTTGGACCCCAGGAACTTGTGCGTCGATCCTTGCGCCGCAGAAATGGAAGAAACCCAATGTGTGAAGTCAAATTCTGCTGCTGTGCACATGTCACATAAATGGGTTCCTATTGGAAAGAAAGATCTAACCCATTTGGATGTTCCGGAGGCTGCTGTTGTTGAAGCATCAGTTCCAGCTAATGATGTTTCTGTTTCTGTTTCTGCTAATATAGATGTGCAGAGAAGTGCTTCAGATGCTCCTACACCAACTAAAAGTGAAGGCAGCAAAGTTGCTACTGAGTTGACTGCTAAACCGAAGTCATCTGGACAGCTTGATTCGAAATGCCAAGGACATACTGGCAATGGAACTGTTTTCAGCATGATAAGAGAGGCAGTGAGTGATGCTTATAGGGCCCAACGGAGAGCGGAAGATATTCAACTTCACATTGGCAGGCCACTTGCCGATTTTGAACAATTTATTTACTCTGCTTCTCCAGTTCTGCACTGTAGCTCTTGCCCTACTGGCTGCAACTCTTCTTCACAGGAATGGATTACAGATGGCTTGTGCTGTCATCAGACTGCGGATATCTCTCTAGGTAGCATTTGGCAGTGGTATGAAGAACCTGGCTGCTATGGCTTGGAAGTGAAGGCACAGGATCTCCGTAGATCGAAAGGCTTCTGGAATAGTCGTTATCAGTTTAATGCCTACTTTGTGCCGTACCTATCGGCGGTTCAATTGTTTGGGCAACCTGAGAGAACTGTTGATAAGGATGAAGCCGATATGGGTGCAAAATCTAAAACATCTCCATGTATGAGCTCTCTCCCAATATTAGCGAAGCTTCTACCTCAAGAGTCTAATAAAAGAAATAGCTCGCCGGCTTTCCATGTTAAAGATGATCAGCAGTTGGAGACTACAGAGCTCATATTTGAATTTTTTGAATCTGAACAACCATTTTGGCGGCGACAATTATTTGACAGGTGAGTGCGAGTCTGCTTTCATGAACACAGGCGTCCAGGATTCTGGCCCTCATTTGTTAGCTTTTTATGCTCTGATATTATAGTATAAACCTTCATATTGTTACACTGAACTCTAGGAAAGTTACTTTGTTTCTGAGATGATTTTATTGAAATCTCATTGCAATTTTACTAGGGTAAAGGAGTTGGTTGGTGGTGCCAAACAATCAAATTGCCAAATATCCGGAGACCCAAAGAGTCTGGAGCTCAACCTGCGTGATCTTCATCCTGCCTCTTGGTCCGTTCTATGCTCTAGTAGTATCTGCCCTGTTATCACCAGCCCATTCTATAGATATGTAGCACTATTTTGGGACGAGAGCTTGTTTTCAGATAACGCATCATTCTGAATTTCAGGTACTGTGTTGCGTGGTATCCCATATATCGTATACCTGATGGGAAATTTCAGGCTGCTTTCCTGACATATCATTCTCTTGGACACTGGGTTCATCGAGGAAGCTCATCAGACCAGGCTGTCCATAGTCGTGCTGTTTTGCCAGTCATGGGTTTGCAATCTTACAACAAGGAGGTAAAATGGCTGCTTTTCTCCTGACACGTACATACATACATGTTAACTAAAGATTGTTTAAGTTGGTGTTAAGACCCCAGACAGAAAGTCATGTTGGTTCTGAGGTAAAATTGCAGACGATGACATGAATATCGCCGAACAAACTCCTAAGGTGTTTGCTGCTTCTTATTCGTGAGCCCTTCATTTGGCCAAAGAGGGATCCTCATTGCTCACTGGTCTTATTTTCATTAGATCCCAATTTAATATCTTGTGGTTCCGTTCCAAGTTTTGTTGTGAATGAAACATTGAGCTTTGGCAAAGGCTTGTTCTTTTGGTCCCAAGTCAACTTTCAGTGTGTCTAGTTTGGTCAAGTGTATGTATGGTTTCAGTCGACTAGTTGTCGAAGCAAACAGGGTGGCTAGTGTGCTTGCTGGCTTATTTTGCTCTGGAAACGGCAGATGTGTGTCATGGTCATGTGACGACTCTTTGCATCTTGTGTTGCAGGGGGAGTGGTGGTTTCAGGCGAGCAGAACCGGTTCGGAAGATGCAGAGCCCTCGTCGAGCCAGCCATCCGAGGTGCTTCAAGAAAGGTTGTCGACGCTGAACCAAGCCGCGGCGGCCATGGCCAGGGCGGAGGTGTGGAGGAAGGAGCAGACGCGCAGAAACCGGCACCCGGACTACGAGTTCTTCCTGTCCCGGCAGCAACGGTAGACGACTATGGACGCCTGCACCATGTTTCAGAACACCGACGAGCGCCTCTTCCCCTGTGACCAGAAGAAGCTTGCCGACTCAGCGGCGCCGTCCGCCTGTGACCTGTGTTACCAACCTGTATATATGTGTGGTAGTAGAGTACATGTGGAGATGATGCTGCTCACCCTTGTGGTTGATGGTTGCTTACTAGTGTAGACTGTAGTTGGGGTTGATATCATAGGTGCAACCCCTTGTTTAATTCGAAAATTAGGTTGCTCACCCGTGTGAATGTGATGTGTGTGTACATATATGGCTGCAACTGCAATGCAACTCAACTCAGGCCTCTGTATCTATCTAACCCTGTAGCCGCATAATATAGATATAGATGTGATGAACAACTTATGCAGGAAATTAACAGAAACTCTGGCACCATCATCATCATCGTCGTCATAGTATAGATGTGGTGACCAACAAGGCAGGGAACCAAGAGACTCCTTTTTATTGATGCTAGGAATGATGACAAACCATTGTTCCCTGAGGGTGGGAACACTGCAGAGTGCAGAGAGTGGTGTCTGAAGATCACATACACATACACACATACTTGAAGCTAGCAGAACATGGCATGATACCAGCAACATATGTGAAGAAGATGAAGATGATGTGGTGGTGTCTAGGGGCACTTGAGCTTGCCGTTGTGCGGGTTGGTCATGGTGTCGTAGCAGGGGCAGATGTGGCGGGTGTCCTGGCCGGTGCCGGGCGGGACGCAGTTGCAGCGCTTGCAGCAGACGTTGCACATGTCCTTCATCCAGTTGTTGGCGCACCGCCCCGAGCACACCTTTGTTGAGCACATCATCTTCATCTTCATCTTCATCTTCATCTTCTTCACATATGTTGATCATTTTTAACATGGAAAGCCGGCGAGCTATACTTGAGCTTGCCGTTGTGCGGGTTGTTAGAGGTGATCTCAAGTATATGCAGTCTGCGCTCCCACATCCGGAAAACAGAGTTAAGTATATGTTTCGTTGAGCTGATCTGGTGGTGTTTGTTAGAGGAGCGTACCTAGCCTTGGAGGAGGTTGCTGCTGCAGGTGACCCACGGGAGCAGTCAAGTAGGGGTAACATACACGTCCTCCTCATTTAACTTCTAACCAATTCCACGCTCCGATAAATAAAAAGGGGTGCAAATCAAGCACTGCCAGACAGCAACAACGACAGCGGTACAGACAGAGTGCTACGAATCCGAATCATCACGTTCCAACGCTACACGATCCATCAAGTTCTACTTATTAATAATCAAGCAACCAAAAGGAAATTAAATTAATCCAGAGTTCCGACTTCAGACCGACGACGACGAACATCTCCTCATCCTCAGCAAACCGAAACCCTAGGCCTCGTCGGCGTAGGCGGGCTCGAGGATGGCGGCCTCGGCCTCCTGCACCTCCTTCTCCGACTTGCGCCCCTTCTTGGACTTGTAGTAGACGCTCATGAAGGTGCCCACCGCGCCGTACTTCTGCCGGCAGTGCTCGTAGTGCGACGCGTCGAACATGCGCCAGAAGTCCTTCTCGTTCAGCTCCGTCACCGCGTACTGCGGCTGGTAGCTGTGGTTCTCGATCAGCCACTGCTCCAGCCGCTTCACCGACTCCACCCCGTCAAACTCCTCCCCCCGGAAGATGCACGCCGGCGTGTAGTACACCCCCACGTCCGTGAACATCTGCGCGTAGCTCGTGTCCCCCTGCCGCTGGTGGTGCTCGAACCCTGGCTCCGGGTAGATCATCGTCTTCACCGGCAGCTTGAACAGCCGGTGAGGGCACAGCCACAGCGGGTACACCTGTTACATCATAGTATTATGAGATTGAGGCACACCTGTTACAACATTCTTTCCTACTTACAGACTAATATTAGCAGCAATATCAGGCACCTATTAATTACTATATCAACATTCAGTGAACATAAGCAGCAATATTAGGTACCTACTGTATCAATATTCAGCAAGCAGCATGCAGAGCAAGCAACAACTACAGAACAACAGTTGGTAACTGTGCAGAAATTCAATCCACAGCCTATTGCATCCACATCTCACAGTAGCTAACTAATATCAGTCTTGATGATGATTTCATAGCTAGAAGACTCAATGCAGGTATATCTGCATGAATGTTAAGTAGAAGAGAAACATACCTCCATTTCACGGTCAACAAACTCCAGAGCATCTCCAACCTTGTACAGGGGCACCAGCATGTCCTGGATGACATGGTTGTCATGGTAGTAGTTCCTGATGGCATCACCCTGGGTGGCCTTGAGCAGGGACACCTTGGGGGGCATCAGCCAGCCAAAGAGGAACCTGAACCAGAACTGGTCGCCGAAGGGCAGGATGAGCTTCCCCTCCCAGTACAGGCACCGGGTGTGCCTGTGGTAGTACTCCCTCGTCGGGATGTACTCCACAAACTCACCCTTCTTCAGCGCCGTCTGCGCGTGCTGGTAGAACCATGGCTTGAACCACCACCCAACGCTGTTGATCTTGTTGCCCTTCTTCTTGGCCTCCTCCTTGGAGGCGTACACACCGGTCATCATCACACCCTCCGTTGCGCTGTACACCATCCCTTCGACGAAGTCAGGGACCTTTGCGGGGTCACCGTCCCTCGGCGCGACGGCATCGGCATACGCCTGCGCCACCTCCTTCAGAGGGCCCTTCACCGGAGTGTAGGTGAGCCTCATGTACTCCTTGACGGGGATGAGCTTGATCTCAGCTGAAACAAGGAACCCGAGAGTTCCCTGCGACCAGGGGACACCATAGAAAAGGTCGGAGTATTCATTGTCCTTGGTGGCTCTGACGACCCGGCCATCAGCCAGGACGATCTCCAGCGCGACCACCGTGTCGGAGAAGAGCCCGTAGATGTGAGAGCTCCCTTCGATCCCATAGCCATTGATCAGGCCGCCGACGGTAAGGTCGTCGAGTTCCGCCACCACGGCGAGGGAGAGGTTCATCGGGCAGGTGGCCCTGGATATCTGGCCCATGTTGACGAGCGGCTCGACCTTGGCAACCATCCTCTCGGCGTCGATCTCAAGGATGTTCCTGAAGGCAGAGAGGTCGACCTCGAAGTGCCTGACGCGCTTGTAGTCCACGTTGCGCATGCCGACAGCGATCCAGGGCTTCCTGGCCGTGCAGACGAGGCCGTCCTTCTTGGGGTTGCGCTGCTTGAGCCGCTTGACGACCTTCTGCACGTTGTCATCATGCTCCTTCTGGCGCTTCTTCTCCGACTTCATGGCGGACCACATGTCGCCCAGGTAGATGTTGAAGTAGATGAGAGCCGAGGCCGGAAGGACCACGAAGATGACGAGGATCCATCGGAACTGCACCAGGTAGTCCACCAAAACCTTCTTCCTCTTCGGTCGCACCAGCGGCGTCTGCAGATCCGCCATGGCTGGAGGCTGACTTCTGAAAACAGAAAGAGTAGAAAGAGATGTTAGCTGAGCCATGATATGACATAACAGTAACAGTGAAGCATATCAGGGAGAAACTCTACACAGGAAGGGCGAAAAATAACAAATGCAGCAGCAGCAGCAGTATATTCTCATGGCTGCCAAGACACAACCATCCCAGTTCCATTTTGAATTGACATGTAATGCAAAGAAACTAAGTGGAAATGATGCAGCAAGATGGACGAGCATATTCATCACACAGAAATGGATCGACACATGTAGACAAAAAATAACAATAACAAGGAAGCCTATCAGGGAGAAATTTGTATGCGGGTAAAGCGAAATATAACAAGAGAAAGCTGTAGTTTTCTTCTCATGGCTGGCAAGACAGGTCCATCATAATTCCACTTTCAATAGCCGTATAATGTGAAGAAAGTAAGTGAAAACGATGCAGCAACAGGGATGAGCATGTACTTCATGAACAAACGGATCGATATACAGACAATGAAATTACAGAGGCTATCATTCAATCAAAGGCAGGGCAATGCAGGTACCAAATCGCTGGACATGGTCACATCAGGTACTACATGAGGAGTAATTCCTAACACCTATTAGCATTCAGAGTCTCACAAGTAAAAAAGAAAAAGAAAAATGCCACATGGGCACTGCACCATCTTTGATTTATAACACTCATACCAGTATCTTATATCTTTCAGAGATTCGAAGCAAAAACGGGCATTGTAAATACAGTGGCACCAGAAATTAGATAGACCTGCGATCTAGATTCTAGATCCGTGGGGAACAGACAGACGTTTGGTGGTGCCAACTTGCCAGTCATAGAACAAGCTAGCGCATGGTGATGGGTCTGTCATTTCCTAGAAATGTTTGACTGTTTTTCAGTTTAGAGAAGAAATTCTGCTGGGCGTCTGGGGTGATGAAAGGATAAGGTGGGGGCAGCAGGCAGACCACAACGAGCCCAAGGGAAGCAGATTATTTGTGGGGCACCCCCCAGAATCTGATGCATGTGAGCAGCAACCGGAGGCGGAGCAGGACGGACAGATCTCACCGCAGCATAGATAGATTAATTTGACGGACAGTTGAGCCAGTGGGCATAACAAGAGCAACCTAGAAGAACAATCCATGGCATACATCCTAGTAGAAACAAACAAACAAATCCATCGCATGGCTAGATCCAGCCTGCTGGTGTGAAGCTGCCCCCTCCTCCATGAGGATTGAGGAATGCGGGGAAAAGCTGCCCTAATAATAATAGTACTAGAGAGCAGGCTGCGAGAACAAGAAGAAAATAGATTCTCCCCCCACCATCCTCTAGTCTCTCTTTTTTTTTTCTTTTTTTTTTTTTTGACATGGATCCTCTAGTCTCTTGTATGAACAAAAACAGCAAAATGAATCGTCTATTTTGGGGCGTGCCAAAAGAGAGACAGACAGGATGTGGCCCATCCGCTCTCATCAGAGGAAGAAGAAGAAGAGGATTTTTTTTTTTTTTTGAGAGAAAGAAGAAGAAGAGGATTGGGAAGATGCATCAACCTATGCAAGCCGGCCGGCCGGCAGAGGAAGGGATGCGAGGCTGCTTACCAGGGCCAGGGGAGAAGAGGAGGAGGAGACCAGATCCCCCGCACTCCGCTCCGCTCCGCTCCTCCAGGGAAGACCAGACCAGACCACAGCCGCTCTCCACGGCGGGCGTATAGTGTGGTGACTTGTGAGTGGAGTGCGGGTTTGGGAGCGGGGATTAGAGTAGACTACTGTAGGTGTGGGAGGAGGTTTTGGGTCCCCCGTTTGTCATCTACTACTACTCCTACTAGTCTAGTACTGGTGGCAACGTCCGACCCTGACCAAACTGCCCCTTCCTTCATGGACTAGCACTAACCGTCTAGACACGCCTAGTCGGAACACCGGATCTCTCTCTGTATCTGTATCTGTATCGCAACACTGCTGGCTCTGGCTAGGCTAGGCTAGCTAATTAACCACCAGCTGGAGCAGCAAGTTCATCATCAATTCATCATACTGCTACAAACACAAACAGCCAGCATCACGGGCGGAGAAAACAGAGCCTCCATCACAAATTCACAAGAAAAACCAAAGGAACCAAAGAGAGTATAGTAGTACAAACTACCACTAGCGTGTAATAATAACTAAAGGAAGAAGAAGAAGAAGAAGAAGACGACGACGATGAGGGGTGCTGTTAGGAACCAACCAACCAACCTTGTTCCGGACGGGATGGGAAGCCTGGACTGAGCGAGCGAGCTGCGAATGCTGGGGGACGCTGGGGGTCTCTTTAAACGGAAACGGGCCACGGGAGAGTGAAGGGGAGGGGGGGTGCAACACAACAGATCGGAGTCGGAATCAACCGGGGAAGGCCACCACTCGCTCTGCATGTGGACGTGCATGCAACACATGAGATGCGATCTCGATCCGTCCATCCATCGCGGGCAGCACCACTCTGCTCAATTATTGCCCCTACCAACGCTACTAATTAACCAAATGTTTGAATTGGGGCCCTTCCTCTCTTAATCCATTTTTTCAAATGCGGGGATACAGATGATAATTACTACTACTCCAGTATTAGGGGGTAACAAAACTCCCTTCATCCATCCATCACGATGCCACTCGCCTGTCACCACCATCCATCCATCTTGATGCCATCTCATCGCATCTCTGCGTTTTTGGTTTCTCTCTCTCTCTCTCTCTCTCTCTCTCTCTCTCTCTCTCTCTCTCTCTCTCTCTCTCTCTCTCTCTCTCTCTCTCTCTCTCTCTCTCTCTCTCTGCCGTCTCATTTGATCCGGGGTTAAACTAAAATACTGCTACGGACGGTTCTACTTGTCCCGCAAACTCACCTTTGGTCCTCGTACTCGTGAAGCGCACAACAAACGCCGTCTACTTGTCGTTTTAGACCCAAATCACGTCGACCTAAGGACATCTCCCACGACGAACTGCAAGTTTTTTTCTTTTTCCGCATCCATATGAGGATAAAGATGCGGGGGGCCATCATCCAACGCTATCTTGCATATGTCCATCAGTAAAAGGCAAATTTTAAATTTAAATTTAGTTCGACCCACACAACGCGGCAAATCACACCAGCGCAGGATTGCATACCGATCACAACCAAAAAGAAATAAGTATGCTTAGTTTTTACATGACCAGATCCAAAAAAAAAAGCATCAGTCTGGTAGTCCGTGTAATTTTCTGCCCTGTCGAACCAGCCGTCAACTCCTCGATCAAGGTGGTGTCGCCGCCGCCGCATAGACCGCCTCGACGTTCATCTCCTCGCCGTCCTCACTCTCCCCCGCCGCCATCTGATCTTTCTGCCGATGCAACATCTGGTACCAGACGGATTACATGATCATTCTTGCGTTGGCTTCCTCAGCATTGGCAGCGATCTTCATATTCATTTCCTCGATCGCGGCCTTCATGTCTTCGATCATGGTCCGCCTCTCTTCGAGCTTAAGCTTCTTGTCAGTTGCCTTCATCAATAATTTAAACCTCTCCTCCTTTTTTTCCATTCCTTGAGGTCCGATCACTTCACGCATGCCTCCCCCTTCTTCGCCAAGGTGTCCTCGAAACTCTCCATCCGCTTGGATGCCGCACCTTCTTGCTTCGTCCTCTCCTTCTCCCACTTCTTCCCCTGTAAATTTTCTTCTAACCTTCTTCGACGGTTCTTGGGTTGGGTCGATAGGGTCACAGGTTTCTTCAAGGTTGGCTTGCGGGGCGCTCTTGGCTATGAAAATGTTCCACTTCGGTTGTCCATTCAACTTCAACCAACAATGCAGGACGGTGAAGCTTTTCTTCTCCAACTCCCTGTACACCAAACAAGCACGAGAAGACGAGGGGCACCACTTCTGGATCGGCACGTACTCCACCGCCGACGAGGCCGCGCGTGCCTACAATGTGGTAGCGTGGTGTGCCGGGAGACCGAGAACGGACCTTAACTTCCCGGAGGGTATTCAGATGATGGAGATGACGAAGACGATGACAAAGAAGAAGTCGTACATTCGCATTGCTCCCCCGCGATAGCGACGAGGCGGCGATGGCGAGGTTCGCACGCGAGCATCCGGAGTATGTCCAGGCTGAGCGCGAGTTCTTCTGGAAGCGCGAGGCTGAGAAGAAGAAAAAGGAGGTGAAGAAGGAGGACGAGGCCGGCCCCTCGACGATGATCACCGTCGAGTCTGATTCGGAGGACTGGGGTGACTCGGAGGAGGACAACGAGGTGTGCGACGACCCCAACAAGGAGGATTTCTGGGAGCAGTTCAAGAGCTCCGATGATGAGTAGTTTCATCTTTGACTTAGTTCAAGTAGTTGTTTCAACTAGTAATAGTTCTTTGAGTAGTAGTTGTTCGATGGATGTAGTAGTTTGAATTACTAGTGGTTGTTGTTTAATTTATGTTTTTAGTTTAAATCATGTGTTAATTATGTTTCAAATGAAGTACTAGTTCAACTCGCTATGCGTGAACTGTGTTTCAAATGAAGTAGTAGTTTAAGTTGCTAGTTTAACATATTCTCACATTTGCATCATCTATTGAAGTTGGAGTTTTACATCACAAATATAGGTCATACATTGGAGTTGGTTCTTTTTTGAAAATGTAAAAAACACTTTTTGACGATCTAAATTATACGGTACCCATTTCCACATCTATAAATTTGCATCATGTATTGAAGATGTTGTAAACATTTCCGTCAGAGGAAAAACCGATAGAAACACGGTGAGTGACAAAGGTCATGGTTTCATCTTTTAAGGTGCGGCTAGTACGTAAGGAGGACCGGACTATTGTTGGGTGTGTTTGTTAGAGCAACTCCAACGGGGAGACCTAAACGGACGCGCGATTTGTCCGCTTTTCGTCCGTTTGGATCGGCCCGGCGGACATCCGTGTCCGCTTTTTCATTTGGGTCGGTTCGGCCGCTCAACGGCAGCGAGACCCAAATTTGCGCGCGGCCCAAAAAATCGAAAAGAAAACACGTGGCCACATGCAGACGCGAATTAAAACATAATTAAACATAAGTGGCCGGTCAACCGCCGGCCAAAGTCCACTTAGCACATAATTAAACATAAATAAAAACTAAATAAAAGTCCGCGCCCGCGCCCGAACGCTGCCCTAGCCGTCCACCTTGCCCTTGCCCTTGCCATTGCCGTCGTTGTCGTCTCCGGTGAGGTCGACGAAGGTGGGGGCCGGCCCAGCCCAGGGAAATGCCGCCTGATAGGCTGCCAGGGCAGCCTCCTCCGGCGTCTGCTGCGGCGGCGGCATTGCGGCACGCCGGGCGCGCTCCTCCTCTTCCTCCTCGAGGCGTAGCGCCTCCTCCTCCGTCTCCCACCGCATCTGGCGCAGGCCGTCGGCCTCCTCCTCGGCGAGCCAGTGCTGCCTCCAGTGCTCGAGGTGGGCCGCCTCCTCCTCCGGCGTGGCTTCGAAGTGGACGGGCGGCGCGCTCACCCACTCGCGGACCACGCCCACCCACCCGTACTTCTCATTTGGAAAAGTGGGTGGTGGTGGCGAGCGCTTCCGCGAGGGCTCCTCCTTGGGCTCGACGGTGGGCGGCGGTGAAACCTCCGGGACGAACAACAGGGCGTGGACGGAGTCCCCCGCCGCCGACAAGGCGAGGGCGCGGTCCAGGCCAACCCACTGGGCTTCCTCCTCGAGCCTGCTGGCCTCCAGCGCCTGCTGGGTTGCCTGCTCGAGGGCGGCTTGGTACGCCGCCTCTTCGTCCTCCTCCTCCGGCAGGACCTCGGGAGGCGGAGGAGGGACGGCCAGGTCGACGTGGACTCCCTGCCGGCGCTCCTCCTCGTGCTCTAGCGCGAACCAGCGCTCCCAGTTGGGGGAGTCTGGCGCGTAAGCACGCATGGCCCGCTGCTCCGGCGTGAGGGCAGAGCGACGCCGGCAAACCTCCTCCGCGTGCGCCCGCGCGGATCGGGGCACTGCCGGAATGGGGATTCGCTGCGGATCCAGATGCCAACCATGGGGCAGGTTGACGTCCGGGTACTGCAGCGGCCGGCGGTACTGCCAGTGCCACCGCGCCTGGTGGACTGGTATGTACAGCCGGTCCCGCTCCGGTGGGGATCCTCGCCTACCAGGCGACGGTGGTGGTGGAAGTTGTGGCTGCGGCGGCGGCGTCGGCGACGGGCCGACGCCGCGGGAAGAGCTCGCGCCGGCGCTCAACTTGCCCTTGCCCTTGCCGTTGAAAAACCCCATGGCTACCAGGGTTTGCGGTCACCGGCGAGGGAGCACGCGTGGCCAGATGTGGACGGGAAGGGGAAGTGGATGAGGCTGGCCCCGCCGCACTTTTGGATTAATAAGGACGACGACCAGGAGCTTCGAGGCGCTGCCAGGTGGGCCGGAGGCGGCTGATCGCGTTTAATACGATCGCGGGTGGTGGTTGCGCGGCCGACATGTGGACCCAAGGCGGACGCGGTGAGGACGTGGGGCGCGTCCGCTTCGTGTCCGCGCCGACGCATTTCAGGCGCATTTTTAGGCCAGAAATGGGTCCGCGCAGACACGGCGCGGACGTTTTTTTGGGTTTGGGACGCCGCGTTGGGCCGTCGCTTTTGTCCGCGCCGACCCATTCGGACGCAGGCGGACGATTTGGGTCTCGCGTTGGAGTTGCTCTTAGTGCGCGTCGAACTCAGAATTTGGCACGCACACAAAAATGGAGAGACGGCAGCGTTACAATACGGGCAAGGGACGACAGGCGAGGATGGGGCCGCCACGTCGCGTGCGTGGTGTGTGTCCCCTCCGCTGGCGCTCACACGCCCACGCAGCACACGCACGCATGCCCAACGCATGAGTGCTACTCGCTCTCTGAGCTGTCACCTCGTCTCATCTTGACGCGATCGCATCTGAAGGTTTCGTTCCTTCCGTCTCATCTGATCTGGCACGATGGACGCTCAATGGAGTATACTCCAACACCAGGTGCGTGCGGGGGTCGGGGTGGGTCTGATCCGACGGTCCACGGCGAGATCGACGGCATGGACTTTGAAGTTGCATACGGATTGTGTTAGGGCATGTACAATGGTTGATAAGATAGTCTTATCTTAAGTCTTGCATGTAATTTAGAGATGACAAAAAAAAAGGTCTATAATGGGTCATCTCTTAGCCTTATCTTCAATAACTAACCATTCCTAAAAATATGGTGAGACATATTATACTAAGAGATCATCTCTTGTCTTCTCTTAAATAAGAGAAGACAAACCTTTTTTTATGAGTTCTCTCTCCTCCACCTCATCATTTATCCTACGTGGCACTCCTAAGATAGCACCATTGTACATGCCCTTAACGTTTCCAGCAGAGATCATTTTGGAGGCGCTCCCCGAAGGGTTAAGTACCACCAGCTAGCTAGCATGTGCTTTTTTTTTTTTCATGCCCTGACAGATAGCAGCAGAGCAAGTGGATCCGATCCGATGGACGCGAGCGATGGCACATGCACGGCACATGCATCGATCGTAACAGGACAAAACATGCTTCAGCTTGCAGGGGGAAACAAACAACGCACCTGTCCTGCTCCCTCGAGCTTGCGTGCATATGATAATTTAAAAAATTATCCATTACGTTTCTAAATATAAGTTTTTTTAGAAATTTCATTAAACATTACGTACAAATATATATAGACATAGTTTAGAATATAGATTTACTTATTTTGCTCTGTATATAGTCTCTAGTGGAATCGCTAAAAGTATTTAGCAACGGAGGGGAGGGAGTAACTGTTAATGCGTCGTCGTCATCCTACATGGAGTATAAACAAATCCACGATCGATGCAGCACCACGGTTCAGCTCAGCGGGTCGTGCATGCGATGCATTTGATCGGTCGTGCATGGATCGGTTCAGATCCCCATGCATTTGATCAAACAGGTGAGGCATGTGACGACGGTCAGTGGCGGACCTAGAACTAGGCCAGGACCCAGGCAGCCTTAGTGTGCACTGTAGCAACCAGCTGCAGTAAACGAACGAATTGGACCGGACGCCCCAGGCCGCCGCCTGGGCTGCCTGGGGCCTAAATCCGCCCATGACGACAGAGATGGGTCGCTGTCATGGTGGCGCTCCCATCTCCATCTCAGATTCAGAGATCGGTCGCTACTAATACCCAGTTAGCAGAAAAAGATGTAGCTGTTAACCAGTTAGTATTAAGTACTACTACTCCACTTGTTTAAGCTCTTGCGTGAGGCGCGAGCCCATCCATCCTCTCCAAATTGTGTTTCGTCGTGCATGTTATCGCTAGCTACCATGGGTGGGTCGGCATCGATCGGCATCGGCATCTGGCGAGCTCCGGCCGGCCGTCGATTGATGGGATCCGGATGTCATAAAAGCTTTTATATTATAGGACGGAGGAAGTAGAAAGTTGTTAGCCGGAGGAGAGCCCGAATCCACGTGCATAAGATTTGGTTTGATTGGATCTTGCTCTCTTTTATTTTTGAAATGAAATGCATCAGGGTGGTTTGGATCTTACAGGCGGGAGGAAGAACAAGTCGCCAGTGTAGACAAGCTGAGAAGAATGCGGTAAATGGAACACAAAGATCACAAAACAACAACGGGAAGACGAGAAAATATGGCCTAAACCAGACGTATGTATTCTCTGAATAAGAGAGATTTATAACCTCAACAGTATTTAGTTATAAACATTTCTGACGAATCAACATTACTTCCCGAACTTTTCTGAACTTGCTTGTCGTTCACTGTGAGAGGGTGCCAATGCCATGCATGCTCACGTGATGGCCAGGTCGACAAGAGAGTTGACTCCATCTCAGATTCAGATCGTCGTGCAATTAGTACTCACCCATGTATTTATTCTATAGTGGTCGAATATGATCGATCGTTAGGAAAAATCATCATCAAAGGGCATTTGGTCTAGTGGTATGATTCTCGCTTAGGGTGCGAGAGGTCCCGAGTTCAATTCTCGGAATGCCCCTCTTTTTTTTCCTTCTTTTTTACCTTAATAATTTTTTTTACTCTTCTTCCCCTCTTTTTTACCTGCATATTTTCAGTACATGAAAGGATTTTTGTTTTGTTTCCCCAGACACCTGAACACTCTCAGTATGGTACTTTTGCAAATAATATATAGAACAAATATCCTATGAATGAATGGATGGATGAATCGATGAACATCCTCCACACAACCACACTGAGCAAATGGAGGGATTAAACAAACCCGAGTCAGCATGCATGCAGATGGTCAATGATCTAAAGGAATAAATCGGCAAGAAACCAAGTTTACCTAGGAAAGATGAAGATGCAGAGGTAATTATTCACTTTTTACTAATGAACCAGGCAGAGATAAAGATGAAGATGAAGATGAAGATGCAGATGAAGGGCCTCGTCTTACTAATGAACCAGGCATTTACATTTTATGTGTTCTGCCATTCAATTTTTTAAATACTTTTCTTTCCGATTTCTTTTATTTGTTTCAGATCATGGGTATTCTTAAGGCCGTATGCAGTGTGTGTATCGTATATTAACAAAACAATACACATATATATACATGATATATTAAATAAATGTAAATGCGCCAGATTAGGCATTTACATTTTATTGCAAAATGTAAATGCCATTTTACTTACATTTTATATGTTCCGCCACTGTGCCAGATTCAAACCCCCTCGCTCCTGTGCCCCGATCCGCAAGTATTATTTAGTGCTAAGCATGAACTTGTTTCTAAAATTTATGTGGATTAAAAAAACAAATGTAAAAAAATGTGAAAAATGTGTCTTCAGTCAGTACCACAAGCATGCACAATTATTGTGCGTCCTGATTATATTTTCCAAATACATAATTAAACAAATTATATGCCCAACTCATAGCTACTGCATATATCGATTGTATTTTTGTAAACTGCACAGTTACTCAAAAAGTTAACAACATGTATTTAAAATTATTGTGTAATCATAATAAATTTTATAATGCACGATGAACATTTAAAAAGTTACATTTATATATTTTCAATGCGCGTTCAACATTTTCCAAAAATGGTCTGAACAGTTTTTTTTCAAATGCGCAAACAATTTATTTACCTTACAGGGTAATTGTAATTTTTATTACATTTATTTATTCAAATGTGAAAAGTAAAAATAAACATGAAATTCTGGTTATTTATTCAAATCGTATATGTATTGAACATTTATTTGATATATCATGTATATATATGTGTATTTTTTTTGTTAATATCTGATACACACACTGCATACGGCCTTAAGAATACCCATGATCTGAAACAAATAGAAGAAGTCGGAAAGAAAAGTATTTAAAAAATTGAGTGGCGGAACATATAAAATGTAAATGTCTGGTTCATTAGTAAGACGAGATCCTGGCGCAGTGGCGCCGAGCGCACACTACGAACGCCTCGTCGTGGGTTCGAATCTCCACGGGAGCGTTGGTGCACGTGTGTGTGTTTTTATCGGATTTTTTTCTTCTGGTTTGGTCCTTTTTTTTGGCAATTAAGGGATATGCGCGTGATTAAATAAAACGTAAAGGGTTTTTTCGTAAAAAACCATGCCACATTAGGCCCTGACAGGTGGGGCCGCGCGGTCAGATATGGGGTTATACGGCTGTTAGCCTTTTTTGTAACGATTAGGCCGAGTAGTGGTACTGAATTGCGACATGCACAGATGGTGGTACTGACTCGTTACATGGTGCGCAAATGTGGTATGTCCATGCAATTAACTCTTAAATACCTGCATCATAGAAACTTGGGAATGCATTATAGATAATGATATCCCTGGCATTGCCACTGTTGCAGAGTCTCTTGAACGTCATTGACTGGAGATGGACCATGAAGATGCCACAAGATGTCCTTACAAGTGTCACATTGTTTTCCTCGTCGAACCCCACTAGAGCTAGAGGCTTCCTCTTGCCCGCTGCTCCTAGCGGCAGAAGCTTGTCGAGTTCAACGGTCCTTCCAAGAACCCATGTCGCACCATCCCGACGAACACCAGCTTTCCACTTCCATAGTTGGGCGCGAAAGCCCGACACGACGATTAAGCCGAGGCCACCATCTTCAGCCGGCATAACCGCGAAAACGGTGTCGTCGTGGGCGTATGCATCCGGCGGCGGCTCTATCACTGCCAGCCTCTGCCTGTCCAAATCAAACTCAATTATGCAAGTGCCACCAAGAACATACGACAAATAGATCGAATTCCCAATCAAGATCGTGGGGGTGATGACAGGTTGAAGATATCTCATAGCTGCAGATGCCTTGATCATGGAATGTATGAACGGAATTGAGATAATTTCGCCCCATTCACTGGTCGCCGACGAGTAAACGGTTCCGAGAAGATGAGAATGACTTCTTCTGACCGTGGCTATCAGAGCCACTTGGAAATGGCCGGGGCGACGGCAATCGCTGTGGGCGTGTCCCTGGTCGCCGACAGAGCAAAGCAGCGCCCCGGTCAAGATGACGGTCCAGTCGCCGTAGAGCTCAGGGGGGACGGCCAGGCGGGTCTGGTCGCCGGTGACGGGGTCCCACAGCAGGAGGAAGGGCCGCGGCGGCCTCTTGACGACGAGGGCGCGGCCATGGCGGCAGCCGAGGAACTGGTAGTGGCCGCCCTCCTCGGGCCGGAAGGAGAAGCGCGCGGAGGGGATCTGGTCCGGCGGGTCGAGCGCGGGGGTAAAGGCGGGGTACCCGAAGGTGGAGAAGAAGCCGAGGACGGGAGGCCTCCGGTGGTGGGCGCGGAAGCGGCGGAGGAACGCGGGCTCGGAGACGAGGCGGCGCCAGCGCTTGCAGACGAGCGAGTCGCGCGGGAGGGACGACGGCAGCGGCGGCAGGCGGAGCAGGATCTCCCCGAGGAGGTCGTCGTCGTCCATCGCGGGCGGCGGCGAGCGGCGGAGGCGGCGGCTCATCGTGATCGTGCCAGGGTGAATAGTCGCGGTCTCCAGGCTCATCAGTTGGCCCATGAATGCATACCCATTTGAGCCAACCAACCCCATCAGTTGACCCATGAAACGGTGTTGAGTCTCTGCACCTATCCTTTTCCTTTGTATTCTAGTTCGAGCCAACCAACCCCATCTGAAGAAAAATTCTGTTTTGTTCCTGGGATTCTCAAAAAAAAAAAATCTATTTTGTTCCTGCAAGTGGACATGATATATGGCCTCTTTTGTCTGCACAAATGAGTAAAATCGAACATTTTAATTAAATGGAAGGGAAAATATGGGTCCCTGGATTTATTCAGTTCTGATAAATTTGCTGCATATATGTGGCATTAAAACTCAAAATATGAGCAAAGATTAGATCCTGCTATTGCTCACAGTACACACGCGCTCACGCCTTACGCCAGCCACTTTTGGGCTTTCGCCCTCTTAATCACCATTCATCTGCTATGCTATTTGACAATGGAATCTCAATAATCACATTGACTCCTTAGGGCTATGGAGGCGTGGTGGATTCCGGTCCTTGCCGGTGGAAGGGCTCCATTTTTAGATGTGTTTTCGAGTTTTCTTAGGGTTTGTGTCCTGCTTAAGAAGGTGAGACGGCGACGGCTCTTTGAAGATGGAATAAGGTTCTCCCTGCCCAACCCCCGTTCCGGTGGTGCATCTTGCATCGTCGTTGGGCGTGTGGAGGTGTGTCTCCGGCGGATCTGTCTTTGGTGGATGTGCTCGGATCTGTTCGTCGTTTGTCTACGTTCGTGTGTTTTCAGGTTGGATCCTTTCGATCTATGTTACTCTTCATCGGCGGTGGTTGCTGTTCTGGTGCGCTGGTCCTATGGGGCCTTAGCTCGACGACTTTCCGACTGTCTACTACAACAAGTTTTGTCCGACTCTGGTTAGGGAGGGGCGATGAAAGCGGCGCGCCTTCGGCTCGCTTTACTGCTCGTAGTCGTCGCTAGGTGGTCTATGAATCTGGATGTAATTTTTATTATTTCTGGTGTTCGTTGTCCTACCATGTTTGAAGATGAATAGATATGATGTTTTTTCCAAAAAAAAGAGAACCTGATGATATCATAAGGTACAACAATACACATGAGGAAAAGGGATATGTCATATGTAGCCAGGAGTAAAATGAAGCGCGTGCAAACTTAAAAAAAATCTACTTAATTCAAGTTTCATACAATATTTGACAAAAAAAGGGTGCACACACACGAAAATCTGTAAAATATGACATGATAAAGAAAAAAACATCAGAATTCTGGGTGTGCCACGGCTCACCCATGCTACCCACTAGCTACGCCACTGGTCATATCCCTTATCATGCCACACTTGTTCAGAAAGGAACGGTATAAGAATATGTGCAGAACTGATATGTCCTCTTGTGCTACCATTTCAACAAACTTTTATGATGTTTTTTTCAAGGATACAACAAACGTATATGATTTAGCATGCCTTGACAGCTACTTCTCCCCAACTACAAGTATTTAGGTACAGAGGGAGTAGGTGCATATTTTATTTTCCATTCCTTTCACCATTTCAATCGGCCTTGTTCTCATTGAGCTGTGTATTATTGACTGACATTGTGCTTCCTTGCTTCAGGGATGCATTTCTGAACTGAAGTCAGAGGGCGAGACCGTACACAGCTGCATGAACCGCTAGTGGAACAAGTCATGCCAGAGGCCGAGGGGGAACCTGGTCTGATTTGTTTGCAGTGCAGATATGCAAACGTTTAGATTTTTGGGTTACAAGTTTTCTGGATCCCTAACCTATATACCAGCCACTTTAATCAAAGCATGGCCAATGGAGACACACAGGAAGAACCAATCCTTGCGACGGACAATCAGGACACGGAGTTGGTGCAAGAAGATATAGATCCTCCAATGGTGGGAAGTAACGACGTGAATCCCATGCAACAAGACTTGCTGAACGAATTCTGATACAGCTGATGTAAGTCATACTAAGTTCATGCTAGCTAGTGTAAGTATACTAATCCTAATATAACCAGACGTTTTGAAAATGCAGCATCGAAGGGCATTTGGTCTAGTGGTATGATTCTCGCTTAGGGTGCGAGAGGTCCCTAGTTCAATTCTTGGAATGCCCCTCTTGTTTTCCTTTTTCTTTTTTACATGTATTCTTCCCCGTCATGATGTTATTACAACGGACAGACGAGGCAGTACAAACTTTGATTCTTATCATTTTTTTTAGGCGACACGAGATTTTTTTACATGTATTCTTCCCCGTCATGATGTTATTACAACGGACAGACGAGGCAGTACAAACTTTGATTCTTATCATTTTTTTTAGGCGACACGAGATTGACAAAATCGTCAGACATCTTCGTAGTTGGCGGGAACGTCTTTTCCCACTGAACGCACATCGTCAGAAGGCCTGGAATAAATTCAGAAAAAATGCAAGCATCAATGTCAAGTCTGGGACTTGGACTCTGATGGGTAGGAGATACCACTGTCCTTTAACCATCCAACCACATGTTGATTCGCCTTTGATTCTTAACCTTTGACAAATAAATACATGTGATTCTTGCAAATAAATATTCTTTATTTTATTTTATTTTTGTGAAAAGGCCAAAGGCCGTAAAGAAAAGCTATTCAAGTCAGTGTACCTAGAAAAAAAGTTAGTGTACCTAGTATAAAGATAATCGGCTCACAGTCGACTCTTGAGAGCAACACGTACACCACACACACCGGCATACAACTGGGATCTAGCACAAAATTCCCCTTGTCCATTTCAAGAGCCTTTTGCCCTCAACTATACGTGCCTCATCATTGTCTCACCAAGTCACACTTTCACTTCTCAGTCTACATCTACGAATCACAATAGATCGATACAAGCAATAGTTGTTCGAGAGCAAGATGGACAAATGAAAAATGGGCATAAAAAATTCGTATATAGTGCCAATTGAGTGAGTCTATCGCATTTGACATTCTAGTTGGTTAAAGCTCGGCGTTCCACCTCATTATGCAACCGCTATGTACCACCCAAGGTTTTTCGATTTCGACACCCTTCTTTTCTGTCAACAGGGACTGGAAGAGCCGGTTTCCAAAATATCTTGGAAATTGTGGTATTTACCATTTGAAAAGTTTAAACAAATTTCACATTCATATTTTTATTTACAATATACATTTGTGTCCCTTAGAGCATCTTCAGCCACAACTTGCAAATCCGGCCCCTCAAACGCCCGCGGACACGCCCGGTCAGTGACCGGGCGTGTTCGTTTTTAACCCCTACTTTTTCGTCCGTGCAGCCGCATTTCTCATATTTTTCCTCATATGTCCGGTCACTTGCACGTGATTGGTGAAGAAGAAGAGAGAGAAAGAAAAGAATGAATAAAGAAAGAGAAAAGGTGGTCCGGGGTGGGGTCGCGTCCTACGTGGCGGACTGACCGGGCGTGCCCGGGCGCGTCCGCGACCCCTCATATTGTCCTCATATTTGAGATGAATATGAGAGGTGCCGGTCAGTTCGGGCGTTTGAGATGGGTATGAGGGGCCCGTCTGGGTCGCTTTTTCATGACCGGTCAGTGACCGGTCTGGCTGCCCGGACGTTTGAGGAGAGTATGAGGGGTCCGGCTGTAGATGCTCTTAGCCGCACAAAATGCTCCTGGCCACGGTGTCAAATCAGGTCGTCTCTTCACATAGGTTACCGGTTCAAATTCTATTATGTACCTGATAACAGGACCATGACACGCACACGAAGGATAGATAACACGACACCATGGATGCTACAAGTTTTTTTTTTTTTTTTTGAGAATCACGGATGCTACAAGTTAGAAGTAACATATGGATGTTATTTGACCCCTTTTTGATGTTCAAATTCAGGAAAATTAGAATGGTAACTCTTTTTCTCAGGAAGCAGCGGGAAATCCGGCAACGGCCTGTTATGGAAATCTTGAGATAAAAACTAACCTTGTTCACACCACATGGAAATAGCTCATAATCTCAAACTTACATGTTGAAGGTCACGTCAGCGGGATGATGAGGACTGATGGGAAGCAAAGGTGCAGAGAAACTCCTGATCGAATCAGGATTTCGGATACCACCAGCATGAAGGCGAGCGAGTCCACCATGTCTTCTTGGATCCTCAACCACGCTGCAACGACGTCGTCTTGACGAGCAAGATGACCACGGACGCACAGGATGAAGAAAATGTGGTCGTCCTGTGCGTCTGAAGAATAGAGGACGACCTGAAGAATAGAGAGCATGACTCCAACTATTAATCCGCCCCTGCCAACTAAGGAGAGCGCAACAGAGAGCAACGATAGTTCTTATGTGTGTGGCGAGCTGTAACCATCTAATTAAGTTACAAAAGGTAGTTAATTCACAAATCTTTATCCAGGCAAATATTAATCATCCACCAAATTTAGCTGGCTCCAAGAGAACGGATCTTCAACTCGTTTCTATTCCAAAAAAGATTTACCAAAATTAGCATGAAATTAAAGCCGCCAACATTAGATCTCCCAATACATGACCAATGTTCTTTCTTTCAACCATATCAGCAATCAAGCAATTGTCTAGCACGTAGCAGTGCAAGTATGCCTGAGAAAACACGATGCCGAGAAAAAAAAAGGTGCAACTTAAGATTTACAAAAACTAAACAACAAAGATCAAACAAACTACCTAGGGAAGAGATCAACCGAATAACAATTGCAATGACTGCATTAGAATTAAAAATGACGTGGCTCAAAGAGCACGATGAATGCAACGACGCACATACACGAATATAACAATTTCAAGAAATTAACTGAATGTCTCATCTTAGCCATCAAAGCTAAATAAAAATGAGACGAAATTGACGCATGTAGCTGGTCTCCTGGTTTACATGGGAGAAAAAGGGCTCGAACCAACCCCACATCGAAGGACTGCGGCTGCATCATCATATCACTTCAAGAGAAGCTGACACGACGTAGCCACCGTGACGAGGGTGTCGAGGTCCCCTCCAGAGCTCATCATGTCAAGCCACCCCTCCTGCTGCGGAGGTGGTGCAACATAGAGCGTGGGAGATCTCGTGTCTATGCTGCTGCTGGTGACGTATGGAACTGGCGGCGGCGCCTTGGAATGGATTTTTGCCATGCGTTCGTTGATGCTCTTGAGGAGCATGTCCACCTTGTAGCCAACTCTCGTGAGCTCCTCGATGCTAAGGCCAACGAGGACCGAGAGATCTCCGTGCATGATTTTGTGCAGGAGGTACCTAATCTCGCCGTCCTGGCACTCGCGGCGGGTCTTGTCAACCTGGACCCGGAGCTTGTCAATGCATTTGGTGATGAAGCCCTCCTGGTTCATCACCTCCTTGTACTGCCTCAGCTCTGGCATGCTTTTAAACCGACTCAAGATACCCACCGCCTCGGCATGAGAAGGGAACACCTCCGGCGCCGCCTTGCCCTCGTCGTACACCAGCACACAAGTCTTCACATCACACATGATGGCCAGTTCGTTCGCTTTCTTCTGCAGGACCTTAAGGCGATTCTTGAACCTATTGCGTCGGGTTGAGTCATGGGGGATGTACTGGAGGGTCACATTCCGAGCCACCTTCTTGCCAGCCATTGCTGGCAAAGGGATAAAACTAGCAGAGGGAAGGAAAGTTGCTGGTTTCAACTAGGGAGGAGGGATGGATTTATAGTGGATAGATCGCCTAGGGATTAATTTCATGATATGCTAAGAGATTACAGTGACAGGTACCAAAAATATTGCCTTATTTAGTACCCGTGAACGCGATCGAATATCTAGCAGATCTTTGACCCAACCTCAATTGTGTCGATCTGTAAATTTAGCGTCCATTTAAACCTACTAATTTGGGAGCGGTAGTGATGACCGCCTTCTTGTATCACAGGAGCGAGATATATAATACACGCGCTAATGATTTTCACGCAATGTGTCCGTTCGCGCTGGAACGCTTCACATGCTAAGCATGCCATTCCACTAAGCCCATCAAGCCATGCAAATGAATGGGCCGAACACAAGCCTTGCTCGTATCAGTTAGGCCCAACAAAAACACTAACTTTGTATCAAACTAGTAAAAAAATACTCGCACAAAAAGCACATCGCTGGAAGGAACAAAAAACTCGGAGAAAAAACAAAAATAAACAGGCTCAAATCCTATCACACTAACTCTCATATTACTATGATTTTTCTAAGCTTTCACCAACCAGATAACAACACAATATGCTCAGAAAACACATGAAGAGGAAAGTATGCGCTACAAAAGAACATATAAAACAAATGAAAAAGATGGTAATGACTGATAATAAAGACGCGAGATATCCAGAATACACACATATACTCACACCTATAAACGCATGCACACATGCTACCCCTATGAACACGTCCAAGATATTAAGCCGGCACACACCGCACAACTACAGATCCGAACAACACCGGCCCTGCTGGGCCACTGACCACGCGTTAGTGATATAAGCATTATCGGACGGTAAAGAGGGCGTTAGGCATGCGGCACGGGCGAATCGGACGACGCAGAGGGCGTGGTTCAGGGAATCGTTGTGTGTGGATCGGTCGTGCATTGCATGCCAGATCAAACAAACAAGGAAGATGTATTACATGTCTGGGTACATACATATCATACTCCCTTACAACCTCTTATGTGATTTGGGTGTTGTCTTGGTAATGCTTAGAGTGTTGCGGTTGCGAGTGTCTTATCACTGCGATGGGGTCTTTGTTTTTATTTCTCTCTTTTATATTTTTGTTCGTCGTTGTGTGCATCCTTGATGTCTTTGGATATTTTGTTGATGCGGAATCTAGATGTAATTGATATATTCATGATATTAATATATTCGCTTTATCAAAAAAATATCGTACTACCTTCTTAAAGAAATATAAAAGCGTTTAGATTATTAAAGTATCGATCTAAATGCTTATATATCTTCGACGGAGAGAGTATAATTCTAGCTAGCTAGCTATGACATGTGTGTGCTATGCGAGGACGAACCGCCGATGCAGTTTAGCTACTTAATCATATTCGATTTGATGAAACGACTATGAAGGCATTTGTTAGAGATATATTTGGTGTACGTGTATTTGGTAGTCTAGGATTTAATCCGTCTCCTACCTTATCTCTAGGAGAGGCTTTTATCCTCCAAGTCTTATACCTAATATATACTCGCCTTTGAGGCTCAATAATACATCCATCGCATTACGTCAATATCCCTCTCTCTCCCTTCCAACTTTGGTGTACGTGTATTTGGTAGTCTAGGATTTAATCCGTCTCCTACCTTATCTCTAGGAGAGGCTTCTTGCCCTTCAAGTCTTGTACCCAATATATACTCGCCCTTGAGGCTCAATAATACATTCATCATATTCCGCAACAATCCCTCTCTCCCTTCCAACATGGTATCTGCCGCAAGTTTCTAGACCTAGCCGCCGCCCGCCGCTTCCGCACCGCGCGCCGCCCCCGGGGCGGTCGGCCTCTATGACCGCCGCCGGGGGCCGCGCCGCCCGTACCTAGGGTTCGTCCGCCGGTCGTGTTGACCGGCTGCCCTAGAGAGTCTTTTTTCCGATCTCTTGATCCGGATTTTTCTCTCTTCTGCCGGTTGCTTTGATCGGCGTTTTCTTTTTGGTTTTCCGATCTAAGATCGGTTTGCGTCGCCCGCCGCCGCCGTTGACCCCGCGCCTCTACTCCGACACCGGCGCGACCAGCCGGCCTCTACTCCGACCCGGCTGCCTCGCGCGCCGCGACAACCCATCACGGCCGTCGTCCGCGCATCTACCTGCCCGTCGCTCTATGCCGGCCGTCGCCGCTCTATGCCGGCCGTCGCCGCCCCGCGCCGAACAGGACGCCTGCATCATCCACCTACCGTCTCCGTCGTCACTCGCCGGCCGCCTCGAGATCGTCGGCTGCCTTAGGCCTGCCGGTTGCCGGCCCCCTCAATGGCTGCACTGGGACTGCCAGCTGCCGGGCCTGCCGGCTGCCTTGGGTTGCCGGTTGTCGGCTGCCTAGGGTTGCCGGTTGCCGGGCTTGCCGGCTACGCTGGGCTTGCCGGGCCTGCCGGCTGCCTTGGGCTCTCCGGCCCTTCGCCGGCCTCCTTCGGCACGCCGCTCCCCGCCGGCCGGCGTCGCCTTGGTCTGCTCGACACCCCACTTCATCGTCCATGACGCCGTCATCATCACCGAGCAGCGGCCCCGACCTCGCGTGCGATCGGATTGATAACCCGCTCGCCGCGATCGACTCCATCCGCGCCATGCGACTGACCTGATCAGTCGGTTGCATGCGCCTCCGCAGGTCCTGTGAAGGCTGTCCCCGAGTACAGCGCGCCCCTCCACCGATCGAGCAACGGGCTGCCGCTATGTTGCCCCGTCGGGCCGCAGCGCCACCGCCCTGTGGTTCTCCCCGCGGTTGCCCTGACCCGCGAGCCGCCGCTCACCGCCCCTTCGGGCTATAGTGCCGCAGCACGCGGTCCCCGCCGCCACCCAAGGCCGTCCCCGTGGCTGCACCGACCCGCGCACCGCCGCTGCGTCGCCCCTTCGGGCCATAGCGCCGCGGCACACGGTCCACGCCGCCGCCCCGAGGTCTTCCCGCCGTCGCCCCGACCCGCGCGCTGCGCTTCGTCGCCCCTTTGGGCCGTAGCACTGCGGCGCGCAGTCGACTCCGCCGTCCCCGCGCGTCGACTTCTACGTGGCATGCGCCGTGCCGCCTCCCTTGGCACGGGAACACCACCGTCCGCGTCGGTCTTCGTCACGCTGTCGGGTTCTTTCTCGCCTACTTCGAGCATCTTCGCCACGATCCTAACCAGCCGCCGCCACCGCCATCAGACAGCCACCGCCGCTCTTCTTCGGTGCTGCAGCAGCTCACCCACCCGAGCCGCACCGCCAGTCCACCCCCTTCTTCTTCGTCCAGCACCAGCTCATCGCCAGCGTCGCCGTCGTCTACCTTGACCACTTCATCTACTCCGACCACCGCGGGCGACATTGACCCCCCGCCGATTTGCGCCGCAACCGTCGTCGAGTCCTTCTCTGCTAGCCTCCTTGACATGGCGTACAAGTTGTGTGCAGGTCCCCGTCTACGCATGCCCGGTGCTGGCAACACCGTCGCGTGCCTTCGTCCCCGGTGTGTTCCCAGGCCTGGCAAGCCTGGAGCGACGCATCGTCAACATCGACTTCGTCCGTCTACGCATGCGCGGTGCTGGGAACACCGATGCGTGCCTTCGTCCACGATGAGTCCCCGGGCTTGGCAAACCCGGCGCGACGCATCTCAACCACGTCTTCTTCCCGGCGCACCACTACTTCGACACCACTGCGCCCATGACTAACTCGGTGCCTCCTTGCGCCCGCGGCTCCACGGTGACTTCCTCGACACCGGCTACCCCGACTCGACATCGACCACGGCATTCTTCGCACGACTACCTCAACCACGGCTACACCACCCTACGCTCTCGGCTACCTCGACATCGACATAAAGGGCTATCACCTCGCTTGAGCAACTCATTGGCTTCCTCTACAGTCCACGCGTCCGCGCTGCAACACCGTCCCCGACGCTCCCGCTGCGACTGCGGAGGGATGTCAGCCCGTCGGCTGTTATTCTCTCCAGTCTGACCGTCCGCGACGCTCCTGTTGTTCGCAACGCTACCACTATGACGGCGGGGGGATGTTAGAGATATATTTGGTGTACGTGTATTTGGTAGTCTAGGATTTAATCCGTCTCCTACCTTATCTCTAGGAGAGGCTTCTTGCCCTCCAAGTCTTGTACCCAATATATACTCGCCCTTGAGGCTCAATAATACATCCATCATATTCTGCAACAATCCCTCTCTCCCTTCCAACAACATTGACATTTGTCAAACAGGCATGCGCATGGCATGTGACGATGGAGATGATCAAATGAATCGATGTCGATGGAGGGTGAACGCACGCCGTCTCAGGTTCAAATTGCTACTACTTGATAGCAATACAACCCACGACCTAAGAGCATCTACAGCCACGACTTGCAAATCCGGACCCTCAAACACCCGCAGACGCATCTGGGCGTGTCCGCAGGCAGTGACCGGGCACTTCTCAAATCCTATCGTCCACATCCGTGTATCTCATATCCGGTCCCTCATATCCATATTAGCATGCAACATAGATAAAAAGAGCGTAGATCAACACACAAACATAGAATCGAATAGAGGAATGCACATTCCGATCGTCAAAAGATCACCGCCTGATGTCCAAAAGATCACCACAGTTCTCATAATTCACATAAATGGCGGACATTCACCACTTCCTCGCCTGCCCTTTGCCCTTCCGGTCGCCGATGCAACTGTAGGCGTCGACGGCTGGTGGCGGATCGTCCGAGCCGTCCGATGAGGAGCTGTCGTCGTCGTCATCGGAGGTGTCGGAGAGGATGACGAGCCCTTTTAGCTGCCGGACCTCCCTGTCCTGCCGCCGCTTGAGCTTCTTGAGCCGAGCGTCCTCCATCGCTGCCTCCGTTGCCTCGCGCTCGGACTTCTCAATGGCAATCCGGAGCGCCTTGGCATTCTTCCGGCGGAGCCGCCACGCGTCCGTCTCTGCGGTCGTAAGCGACCGACAGTAGACCCATTCGAGGAGCTGCGCAAGCTCGTCGGGCTCTGCCTCCATCCTGTGGCGACGGCGCACGGACTGCTCCGCCTCCCTCCTCTCCCTTTGCCGCTACCTCTCGCGGCGGGCGGCGCGCGCCTCTGATTCTAGCGTGCGCGTCCGGGCTGGCGGGAAGAGCACAAGCACCCACCGCTATCAACGTGGGGGAGCAGCAGCCGGTGGGGGCAGGGACGGTGTAGGGGAGACGTGGATTGCGCAGGCCGCCTGTCGGAGTTGCGTCCGAGCTGCGCCGGCGGGGAAGCGGCGAGGCTGCAGATCGAGCTAACCCTAGTCTCCACCTTGGACCGCTCCATGGCGATGCAGAGGGCAAGCTCATAGTCCGGATCCAGGTTGGAGTCGAAGCGGCTGCCGGAGCTCGACATTGCGCCAGATTCGATCGGAATCGGTGCGGGAGAGGAGAGGACAGAGCGAGAGAGGAGACTGAGCTAGGGATTCGGAGCGATGAGCCGGATGTTTTTTTTGTGGGACAGCCGTGGGGGCGGTGGTGGGCCGGGCTTGTCAAGCGGACGCGTCCGGGCCACCCAATATTCGCCCCATATTTGGGCTAGATATGAGGGGTGCCGGCCAGCCCGGGCGTTTGAGGCCCGTTTGAGGCGTCCGTCTAGGTCAAAAAATTGTGACTGGTCAGTGACCGGGCGGCCCGGGCGTTTGAGGCCGGTTTGGGGCACCCTGTTGTAGATGCTCTAACCCACGCCCGCGGAGCTCCCGTGGAACCCCAGCCCGCCGTCATCACCGCCTCTTCTCCGCGCCTCCTCCCCCCTAGCCATCGCAGGAGGACGCCGGTGGGCTAAGCCATTCCCGCGGACGGCGGCAGCAGTTAGCTCCCTCGCGCACCCGTGAGCTCTTGTTGGTGGGGGAGGCTCCTCCCGATCTGCATGCTGCATCTTCCCCGCCCCCCTGCGGCTCCTCTGGCGCGGTCCGACGACCTCCACGACGGCGTCCTCTACGATGACGTGCTCCGAGGGAGCTGGCTTCGGGAGGCTTTGACTGCGCCACCACACTCTTGGCCTTCGGATCTGGCCGGTTTGGCACGGCGGGGTGGCGGCTTGGGCTGCGCCAGGTCGCTGGTGTGTGCCTTGCTCACTGTTGAGGTCGGTGGTCGGTTGTTTTGTCGTGGCTCTGTAGTCTCGGGTGGCTGCCGGATTCAGTAGGGCAACTGGATCTGGCCCGACGGTGTTCACTGGCGAGGAGCTGTGCTGCTTGGTGGCTCTCCACTGCTGCCATCGTGGTGGTTCTTGATACGTCTCCAACGTATCTATAATTTTTGCTTGTTCCATGCTGTTATATTATCATTCTTGGATGTTTTACAATCATTTTATAACAACTTTATATCATTTTTTGGGACTAACCTATTGACATAGTGCCAAAGTGCCAGTTGTTGTTTTTGCTTGTTTTTTACTTCGCAGAAAATCAATACCAAACGGAGTCCAATCGCGACGAAACTTTTTGGAGATTTTTTCTGGACTAGAAGACACCCAGTGGGCCAAACAACTGCCGGAGAGGTGGGCTGTGGAGAGCACAACCGACCAGAGCGCGCGAGGGGGGCCCCGGCGCGCCCTGATGGGTTGTGCCCTCCTCGGCCCCCTTCCGCACCGCCTTTGATGCCTATAAATTCTCAAATATTCGGAAAACCCTAGGAGAGTCGACGAAACACAATTCCAGCCGCCCCAAGTTCCAGAACCACGAGATCCAATCTAAACACCATCACGGAGGGGTTCATCTTCCTCATAGGTGCCTCTCCCACTAGTGGAAAACAGGGCAACAGTCCCGGTTCTAGAGGGCCTTTAGTCCCGGTTCTACAATCGGGACAACACGATCGGGACTAATGCCGATCACTTTTAGTCTCGGTTGGCTTACGAACCGGGACCAAAGGTGCTCCACGTGGCCACACTGCGGCGCCGAGGCAGGAGGACCTTTAGTCCCGGTTCGTAAAACGAACTGGGATAATAAGGCGCTGGTTTTTTTTGGAAAGGGCCGTGTTTCATTTTTTGTTTTCATTTTCTTTTATATTTATATTGTATTTTCACGCGGGTTTTCATTTTTTGGAAAGGGCCAATCGCAACATCATATTTTCCTCTAATTCAACATGATCACTTGCATCCATCCACCTTAATCAAATATATGTCATATAACTCATCATCATCTTACTCATCTACCAACTCATCATCATCTTAATCATACCAAGTTAAAATCTCATAAAACAGAAAAACATCATAATAGTAATCATCCTAATCGATCATGCAAGTTAAAATAAACCAGAAAAACTTCTCTCTCATAGGACCTAGTCCTCCCTCCTAGGTAAAATGACATAAAACAGAATAACACCTATGTCTCCATGATGAAGCAAAGAGATCCAACGGTCTCCAACTTGTGGCTTGCGATCCTTCTTTATTTGTCCCCATGCTTCAATTTGGAGCCGTCTTGGTGGTTTGCGCTCAGCCGAGTATGCAAAAGAGAACTCGGGCCTCATAGGGCTTTTAATTAGCAACTCTTACCAAGATATTTCGGCGAATGTCATCCGCCCTCAACCTATGCACTAGTGTCCTGTACAATGTATAATTTGGGCCAGTTCCCAAATTATACGGGAAGATCTCCCTACCAACTAGGACATCAATAACAAAGTTGATAAGATCATCCTTCTCCTCCCAAGTTAGATGTGATCCATAAGTGTAGTGTGTCGTGTCAATTATGTTCCGTGTTTCACTCGAAGAAACGAAATAAGCTATAAATTATAAATTAACAAATTTAGTATGGATGAACACCAACTATTTTTAAATATAGAATGCAAATTACTTGACAAATATGCATGGTTGATAAACTCACATGGAGGTAAAACAGGAAGCATATCGACATCCACCCAAATGTCGATGTTACCTTCAATATAATCTTCAGGACGAAGATCGAAGGTTATTTCCATATCCTCCTGAAATCCATATGCCTTGCAAAGAGCTTCCCAATTTGAGCACCCTAATTCTGTGTTATTAACTGCATTCATTACTTTGACCAGAAATGTGTGACCATGTTTAGTCCTCAGGTTGGCTCTCCTCGTCTCGAAACTCTCGTGCTCTTCGAAACCGAGCCTCTCCAAGAAATACCATCTTGCATGACAGGGGATGAACTAGTCGAATTGTATAAAACAGAAATTACACGTTGAAGCAAAGAAACAGAAGTCATGCTTAATTACGGAAAAACACTTGTCATCGTTGCGTACCGTACAAATATTGAAGTCCTCGTAAAGCTTCATGGTGAAGAACCTGCCGTCTCGCAGCCTAGGCTGGTCGCAAAGACCCTTATCTTCGCCGTACTGTTCGCACGTTTGTCACCTATCGTTGTCATCAGACGACGACATTTCCTGTGTTCATGATTCAAAAAGTACGGCATGACCATTGCTAATGTAAGACATATTGAGCGCCTAAAATTTGCCGGAACGGAAATAAATCAACATTCCGGCAAAACATAGGCACTAGGAGGGGTTCCCTGCAATAACATACACACATGTCCAAATAGACCTAATTCAATATTGGTTGACTTTCGGTCCGTCGAGGCTTTCCTTAAATAACTCTCATATCTTATGGTGTGTTGGTGCGCACTCTCTCACACTGATATGGTGGTGTATATATGTTGGTGGACACTCTCTCACACTAATAGTTCGACCGTCGGTGATAGGCGCACCTCCTCTCCTCTCCTTGCGCATTACACCTAGGTATATATCGTCGCAAGAAGAGAAGAGGAGGAAGCGCCCCCCACGACAACAGTAGGGATTCCTCCATCAAGAACACACATGAAAGTCACACAAGGAGCAACGACAGACCGAAAGTCACACACGCATTATACCAATATAATATCACTAATACATTTATAATGAACTCGAATATAATATCACTAATACATTTATAATGAACTCGAATATAATATCACTAATACATCATCTCGAATAATCCAGTTAATGCATCATCAAATATTAACTAATACATATCGAATATTATCATATAAGATCACTAATACAGATCGAATATCCTAGAATCCAAAGTGGAGAACGGTGAACTCGGTTCACTAGCGGTCTCTGAGTCGCTGGCGGTGGACACCCAAAGAGAAGGAACCATCACCGGATCATAACTCGGGTGAGATCCCTGAAGAACCTGCCAGGTATTGGAGAACCTGGCGTCCAACGCCGCCATGTAGCGACGGACGTGCTCGTCCTCCTCCCTGACACGGCGACGTACCACCTCCGCAGGAGCCCGCTCCCTCTGCACCGAAAGTGGCCCACGCGACCGCCACCAAAGAAGCTCCGGGTCGACGACGAGACCAGGATTCCTCACCAAGCTCCGAGCCCGGGAAGGTAGCACCTCCCGGTGCCAGCCCGGCGGAGCCCAGTCCCGGACATTGCGCCTCTCAAGGAGTTTGTCGCCGCCGACTCGATGACGACGAGGATGCGGGCCAGGCATCGTCGACGTCGAGACAAATTCCTAGGAGAACATTTTCTTATCGTTTAATGTTTTGCTATTTTAGAAATGCTTAATTTCTTAAACTCATGTTAGACTCATTTTTGACTAGGCCACTCGGATCATTTGCATATAACAGTAAGAAAAATATAGAACTTGAAAAATATAAAACCTAGTTAATTTCATACTAATTAACTAGGTTCATACTACTCCCGGCGGCTAATTAACTAGAACTTTTCAAACTAATTTCATACTAATTAACTAGAACTTTTCAAACTAATTTCATACTAACTCGGTTCATACTACGGGCGATGATGGTGACCGCGGGGGGGATAGGAGGAGGGGAACAGCGGTGTGGCGCCCGGCGGCTCACCTAGCTAGGTGGAGGGGAGCGGGGCTTGGAGCGGCGACAGCGTCGGGGGGCGGCGATGGGGACGGCTTCGGGGACGGCGACGGGGACGGCGTCGGGGGCGGCGCGACGAGGATCGGGCTCGGGGAGACGACGGCGCGGTCCGGCAGCCTGGCGGCGTCGAGGTTTTCTTCGGCGCCGTCGGGGGAGATGGAGATCGAAAGCTGCAGATGGATTTTGGTCCACTTATATACCCCAGCCTTTAGTCCCGGTTGGAGCCACCAACCGGGACTAAAGTCCAACCGGGAATAAAGGTGAATTCCAGCAGCCCAAAGGGCGGGAAGCCCAGCCCTTTAGTCCCAGTTGGTGGAACCACCAACCGGGACTAAAGGGATGGTCCTGGCTATGGTGGGAGTTTAGTCCCACCTCGCCAAGCGAGAGGCGCTCGCACCGGTTTATAAGCCCGCCCCTCTCTGCCTTGTTAAGTTCCTCTCAAAGTGAAAATAGATGCCCTTATACAGGAAATTCGACATAAATTCAAAGTGCATACTAGCACTTTGAATTTAGGTCGAATTTTCCCTATAAGCGCATCTATGTTCACTTTTGCTATTTTTTATGTTTTTTTTGCATATTAAAAGTTCTTAAACATATTCAAAGTTCTTAAACAAACAAACACAAAAAGTTGAGAGGGTTACAGGAAAAACTGGATGCACTTCGTGTACAAACTGGACAATCTCTTTCGAAATATCAGGGTTTCGGACGAAAACTCGTCTATTACAAAGGGATTTCAATTTTTTAAACATATTTTAACTCAAGACTTTTTCTGCATTCAATATGCACCATTCAAAGCCACATCATCACTTTTCAACCATTTTCTGACTTCATTTGCTATTTTTCATGCATTTCATGATTTATTTTGAGCTAAAATGACCCTGAATTGAAAAGCACAGCAAATGAACTCTGAAATGGTTGAAAGTTGGCATGGTATCATAATTTCACCCACATAGCATGTGCTAAAAAGTTGAGAGGGTTACAGGAAAAACTGGATGCACTTCGTGTACAAACTGGACAATCTCTTTCGAAGTATCAGGGTTTCGGACGAAAACTCGTCTATTACAAAAGGATTTCATTTCTTCACATGTAACTGCAGTGATATTCTAGATGAAAACCATCATCAGAATAGTTGTGGAGAGAAAGTCTTCACTTTTTCTTCGCGTGTGTCCCTTGCTTATTGCGTCGTAACCATGGATAATCTTCATCGTTTAACAAGATGCTTGGGTGAGCCTTCACTTTGAAGGGAGGAATTTCATGAAACTTTTCATAATCTTCAGACATGTCTGTCTCGCCCTCCACTCTCACGATGTTTCTTTTCCCTGAAAGAACTATGTTTCGCTTTGGCTCATCATTTGATGTATCCACTTCCTTATCTTTTTTTTTCTCGGTTTGGTAGACATGTCCTTCACATAGAAAACCTGCGCCACATCATTGGCTAGGACGAATGGTTCCTCTGTGTACCCAAGATTGTTGAGATCCACTGTTGTCATTCCGTACTGCGGGTCTAACTGTACGCCGCCTCCTGACAGATTGACCCATTTGCACCGAAACAAAGGGACCTTAAATTCATGTCCATAGTCAAGTTCCCATATCTCCTCTATGTAACCATAATATGTGTCCTTTGCCCTATTAGTGATTGCTGCATCAAAGAGGACACCACTGTTTTGGTTGGTGCTCTTTTTATCTTGGGCGATCGTGTAAAATGTATTACCATTTATCTCGTACCCTTGGTAAGTCATTACAGTCGAAGATGGTGTCCTGGCCAACACGTACAGGTCATCTACAACAGTGTTGTTTCGCATGAGATGCATTTGCAACCAACCGCCGAAAGTCCCGATGTGTTCACGTGTAATCCAGTCGTCAGACTGCTCTGGGTGTGTCCAACGTAGAATATTCTTGTGTTCATTCATATACGGGGCCACCAAGGTAGAATTCTGTAGAACTGTGTAGTGTGCTTGCGCCCAAGAATGCCCGTCCCTACATATTATTGAATTCGCTCCTAGCGTGCCTTTTCCGCTAAGTCTCCCCTCATACCGCGATTGAGGGACACCAATCGGCTTAAGGTCAGGAATAAAGTCGACACAAAACCCAATGACCTCCTTTGTTTGATGGCCCATGGAGATGCTTCCTTCTGGCCTAGCACGATTACGGACATATTTCTTCAAGACTCCCATGAACCTCTCAAAGGGGAACATATTGTGTAGAAATACAGGACCCAGAATGGCAATCTCGTCGACTAGATGAACTAGGGCGTGAGTCATGATATTGAAGAAGGATGGTGGGAACACCAACTCGAAGCTGACAAGACATTGCACCAAATCATTCCGTAACATTGGTAGGATTTCTGGATCGATTACCTTCTGAGAGATTGCATTGAGGAATGCACATAACTTCACAATGGCTAATCGAACGTTTTCTGGTAGAAGCCCCCTCAATCCAACTGGAAGCAGTTGCATCATAATCACGTGGCAGTCATGAGATTTTAGGTTCTGGAATTTTTTCTCTGCCATGTTTATTATTCCCTTTATATTCGACGAGAAGCCAGACGGGACCTTCATACTGAGCAGGCATTCAAAGAAGATTTCCTTCTCCGCTTTGGTTAGAGCGTAGCTGGCAGGACCTTGATACTGCTTTGGATGCATGCCGTCTTTTTCGTTCACACGTTGCTGGTCCTCCCGTGCCTCCGGTGTATCTTTTGTCTTCCCATACACGCCCAAGAAGCCTAGCACGTTCACGCAAACATTCTTCGTCACGTGCATCACGTCGATTGCAGAGCGGACCTCTAGGTATTTCCAATATGGTAGGTCCCAAAATATAGATTTCTTCTTCCACATGGGTGCGCGTCCCTCAGCGTCATTCGGAACAGATTGTCCGCCAGGACCCTTTCCAAAGATTACTTGTAAATCCTTGACCATATCAAGTATGTCATCACCAGTACGGAGGACAGGCTTCTTTCGGTGATCCGCCTCACCTTTGAAATGCTTGCCTTTCTTTCTTAAGGCATGCTTGGTCGGAAGAAATCGACGATGTCCCAGGTACACATTCTTCTTGCATTTGTCCAAATATATACTTTGGGTATCATCTAAACAATGCGTGCATGCGTTGTATCCCTTGTTTGTCTGTCCTGAAAGGTTACTAAGAGCAGGCCAATCATTGATGGTTACAAACAGCAACGCTCGTAGGTCAAATTCCTCTTGTTTATGCTCATCCCACACACATACACCTTTTCCATTCCACAGCTGTAAAAGCTCTTCGACTAATGGCCTTAGGTACACATCAATGTCGTTGCCAGGTTGCTTAGGGCCTTGGATGAACACTGGCATCATAATGAACTTCCACTTCATGCACAACCAAGGAGGAAGGTTATAGATACATAGAGTCACGGGCCATGTGCTATGATTGCTGCTCTGCTCCCCAAAAGGATTAATGCCATCTGCACTTAAACCAAACCATACGTTCCTTGCGTCACCTGCAAAGTCCTCCCACTTTCTCTCGATTTTTCTCCACTGCGACCCGTCAGCGGGTGCTCTCAACTTCCCGTCTTTCTTACGGTCTTATTTGTGACATCGCAACAACTTGGGATGCTCTTTGTTTCTGAACAGACGTTTCAACCGTGGTATTATAGGAGCATACTACATCACCTTGGCAGGAACCCTCTTCCTAGGGCGCTTTCCCTGAACATCACCAGGGTCATCTCGTCTGATGTTATACCGCAATGCATTGCATACCGGGCATGCGTTCAATTCCTCGTACTCACCGCGGTAGAGGACGCAGTCATTAGGTGATATGGGGTGTCCCGATCTTCTCAGTAAGCGGCGGTGGTGATGATGATGGTGTAGGATAACTTGTATGTCGCCGATGAACTCTCCCTCGCTTGATCCCTGATGCCAATGCAAAAGGTCTCAACCCTTTGGATATTCACAACGTCACACACTTGCGCACGCAGCCGTCGACCACGAACGGTATAATTGCAATATACTAATTCCCAATGGAACAGCAGATCACACTTGACTTGCAGTATATAATCACCAGATCGATACGAATTGGTGATGAGGATTCAAGATGAATGCTTACAAGCAATCTCATGAACTAGGGTTTATCTTAAACGTGGTCTAACCTTAACTAACTCTAGGGGACGGGTATTTATAGTCTAAAACGAGATCGAAGGGGTACACGGGCTGGACAGCCCAAAACCTGCGCGCAGGCAGAGCGGTACTACCGCTTATGGCAAGCGGTACTACCGTGATAAGCGGTACTACCGCTCGTACCAATATCAAGTGCCGCTTTAGTACCGCTTGGGGTCGCTCGATTCCAGAAGAAATTTCCTAAGCGGTACTAGGACGGTAGTACTGGAGCGGTACTACCGCTAAAGCGGTACTACCGCTTGTGTGGGGCGGTACTACCGCCCTGGAAACTGCAGGGTCTTCCTCCCTTCCTTGCCGCAATGCCTCCTTGTTCCCTTGTGCCATGCCTTCCTCTCCAATGTACCTAACGATACATACACACAAGGATTTAGGCAGTATAAAGTTCTTTCGAATCAAAGTAACAAGTTCAACTAGGAATGAATTCACCTTATGATATTTGTCAACGAGGCTCAATATTTCTTTCCAGTTTAAGCAAGCAGAATCATCATATTTCATGAATATATCCTCATCATTAGGGCATGCATGTATCTTATGCACCTCTAATCCTAGAGGGCAGAGAACCTTCTTTGCTCTATACGTAGTGTCAGGCAATTCGTTATCCTTTGGAAGCTTATTCTTCATTATTTTCAGTAT
This sequence comes from Elymus sibiricus, assembly GCA_039707655.1. Taxonomy (NCBI): domain Eukaryota; kingdom Viridiplantae; phylum Streptophyta; class Magnoliopsida; order Poales; family Poaceae; genus Elymus; species Elymus sibiricus. The sequence continues at coordinate 530,577,400 of CM077675.1, forward strand.
CTTTTCAAATCCCTTGTCAGATAAACCATTCTCTGCCTTCCATTGCAGCAATTCCAGTGTGGTACCGAGCTTTGTGTTGCCATCTTTGCAGTTTGGATACAACCCTTTTCTGTGATCCTCTAACATGCGACCGAACTTCAACTTCTCCCTTTCACTTTCGCATTCTCTCTGTGCATCAACAATGACCCGGCGAAGATCATCATCGGGCACATCGTCTGGTGCCTCTTGATCTTCAGCCTCCCCCGTTGCAGTATCACCGTATTCAGGGTACATAGGACGATAGCTGTCATCATCCTCTTCTTCTTCGTTGTCTTCCATCATAACCCCTCTTTCTCCGTGCTTGGTCCAAACATTATAGTGTAGCATGAAACCCTTCTCAAGTAGGTGGAAGTGAAGGGTTTCAGAGCTGGAGTAATCCTTCGTATTCCCACAGACAGTACATGGACAATACATAAAACCATTCTGCTTGTTTGCCTCAGCCACTTCGAGAAATTTATGCAGGCCCTCAATGTACTCGGAGGTGCGTCGGTCACCGTACATCCATTGCCGGTTCATCTGCGTGCATTATATAATTAAGTGTATCAAAAACCATTACAGAACATCATGAATAGAGAAGTGATCAAATTAATATAAGTTCATCATCACATTAAAACCAAAGTACAGTAGTGATCAAATGTTATTACTGAAAAAATAAATACATAAAGTTCATACATAGTTCTCATAGAACAACATACAAGTAAGAAAATTATACAAGTATCTATCTAAATCATACAAGTAAGAATTTTTTCTTTTAAAAAGAAGATAAGAACAAGAGGCTCACCACGGTGGTGCCGGCAACGAGATCGGCGCAGGCGATCGACGGCGGTGAGGACGGGGACGGGGACGGCACCCTACACATGTGCAGACTCTAAGAAGTTAATTTCATCTCTAATTGTGCGTCTAAATCAAAAGAACTCCCACATACACTCCTCCACTAAAACGATGAAGTCGTTAACCTTTTAGAACACTTGTGTAGTTGGTGCACCGCCAAACCTAAACAAATCTTAGGGAAAATGTAGCTTGGAGGTCGAGCTTGGAAAGGAGAAAACTTAAGTGTGGCTCCGGCATTTCATCGAACACCTCATGTGCATAGGAGGTGAGAACAGAGAGCAACACACCTCCCAAACGCCGGCCGGCCAAAAAATAGAGGAGTGAGCGGGCAGGGGCGAGCATTTATATAGGCGTTGTATAAGTCCCGGTTGGTGGCTAGCACCGGGACTAAAGGTGCCTCTTTAGTCCCGGTTCCAGCCACCAACCGGGACTAAAGGGGCTCGGCCAGGAGCGAGGCCCTTTAGTCCCGGTTCATGTCTGGAACCGGGACTAAAGGGGTCATACGAACCGGGACTGGTTCCCGCCGAGGCCCGGCCGGCGCCCTGGCCTCACGAACCGGGACTGATGCACCCATTAGTCCCGGTTCGTAACACGACCGGGACTAATGCAATATTCTGGCCCGTTTCAAAGCCCTGTTTTCTACTAGTGTCCGATGATGCGTGAGTAGTCCACCATAGACCTACGGGTCCGTAGGCAGTAGCTAGATGGCTTCTTCTCTCTCTCTTATGATTCTCAATACAATGGTCTCTTGGAGATCTATTTGATGTAAACTTTTGCGGTGTGTTTGTTGGGATCCGATGAATTTTGAGTTCATGATCAGTTTCTATCCATGAATATTATTTGAGTCTTCTTTGATCTCTTATATGCACGATTGCTTATAGCATCGTATTTCTTCTTCGAATCTTTGGTTTAGTTAGGCCGACTAGATCGATTTTTCTTGCCATGGGAAGAGGTGCTTTGTGATGGGTTCGATCTTGCGGTGTTCTTTCGTAGTGACAGAAGGGGCAGCAAGACACGCATGTATCGTTGCTATTAAGGATAACAAGATGGGGTCTATTCCTACATGAATAGATCTTGTCTACATCATGTCATCATTCTTATTGCATTGTATGGGAACGTTGCATGGGAAACAATTTTTTTTCCTACGCACACACAAGTTCTATCCATGGTGACGAGCATCTACGAGAGGGAGAGTGGATCTACATACCCTTGTAGATCGCTAAGCGGGAAGCGTTAAGAAACGCGGTTGACGTAGTCGAACGTCTTCGCGATACAAATCGCCGAGCGTCCCGCGATCCAATCACGATCTAGTACCGAACGGACGGCACCTCCGCGTTCAGCACACGTACAGCTCGATGACGATCTCCGCCTTCTTGATCCAGCAAGAGGGAGCGGAGAGGTAGATGAGTTCTCCGGCAGCGCGACGGCGTGGCGGCGGTGGTTGTTGGGGATATAACCCCGTGGTAAGACCTGCCCAGGAGGGGCCGGGTCATACCTGGCGGCTCATAAGCAAGACCCTTAAGGTGGGCCGGAAGATGAAGGCCAGGCCGCATGGCGGCTTACCAGGCGGGCCAAGACGAAGGCCCAGAGACAGAAGATGGTGTGAGACCCGGGCGGTTGAGCCGCCCGGAGACGGCTTGCCCAAGATAGCAAGGCGGCTTAGAGGCAGGATAAACTATGTTGTATGAGTCGGTTTGGGACTCGTGTAACCCAGGGCCTTGACCTCCTATATAAAGGCGAGACCCTGGGGCGGCTTAGACAGAAACCAATCAATCGAGAACTAGGTCAAGCGAATCCGCTCCCTTGTAATCGATACTCCAATCAATACAACACAAGCAGGACGTAGGCTTTTACCTCTTCTTGAGGGGCCGAACCTGGGTAAACTCGTGCCCTTCATCTCGACCAACCCCTTTGAGTCCACCGCCTTAGTGATGGCCTCGAACCTAAGTCTTCGGACATGTGCCGTGACAAAACCACGACAGTTGGCGCCCACCTTGGGGCTAGCGCTCGGTGGTGTTGAGTTCTCAAAGGGCTCTCTCCCAGGGATTGAGGGGTACGCTGTTGGCAGGATGACCAAGAGTCGCCGCGGCAAGCTCTACATCGACGACGCCGGCTGGGGCCCCGAGGCCGACTCAATTGAGTACGGGTTCCGGGTCCCCTTCAGCGGAATCCACGTCTTCATCGGCAAGATCGGCGGATCTGAACCCGGGCCGGACATCTGCACCGACATCGTCGAGCCGGCCCGGCGCGAGCAACCCGTCCGACGCGTGCGACCCGCCCGTGTTAACCCGGGCAGGAAGCATGTCTTCGTCGGCTTCACCCAGGGCATGGAGCTTGAGGGCTCTATGTCGCGGGAAGAAACGCTCATCTGCTCAGAGGATGGTTCCTCGAGCGGGGAGACGGAATCGATCTATCAGCTTCACAATGGTGGGCTTGGGGGCTACATCGAGCATTACCCCGAGTCAGAATATCATGAGCCGGAGGAATATGAGCCGCCGAACCGCGCTGCCGTCTTCATGGCGGGTTCAGCGCCGCCCCCTAGTAGCACAGCCACCGGTGCAACCGGGTCTGGAGCTGGCAGGCCGCCGGCTCAAGTTCTTCTGGATCTGATGAACGAGCTTACAACCCTGATGGAAACCGAGGTCACTGCTGAATACCAAGCGGCCCGCAACGCGGAGATCACGAGGTTGAAGAACCAGATGGCCGGAGTCCAACAGGAAATCAACGCACTGAAGGCCCAGATGGATGCTGAGGCGGAGCGCCTTAGGGCGGATGCTTTCCGCCTTGAGCTAGAGCAGCAGTCTGCAGCGGCGGTTCATCGGATGAGGCATCAATCCCGCCTGCCGGATCAATATGAAGCCAGAAATCTTTTCAACACGCCAGGGACGGGACGGAATGTGCCTTTGACCGTAACCCGGACGGCGGAAGTACCTGGAAGCCGGGCGGCGGTTCAGCATCAGCAGCCAGACCCGCCCCGCCGGAATCAGATCCCTCCACAGTTTTTTCCGATGCCACCGGGTCATTATTCTAACCCGGCGGAGAACATGGTGGCGGCGGCAACCAGGCTTGATACAATTCCCATCCCCGACGAGGCGCCTTTTGCAGAGGAGGTGCGGAACACTATTGGATACCTGCGGACGGCGGTGGCCCAGCAGGAGAAATACACTTATAGCCGGAGTCGCGTGCATTCAACCCCCATCCCCAGCCGCAGCTACAGCCGGCGCTATGAGTCACCGGCGCTTTCTAGCAGTGAACGACATCGGAACCCGCCGCGAGTCGATCGGGCGGCTCTGGATGCTCAGGCGCTGGTGGATCGAGCAAGGGCGCAGCGAGATGCGGAGGCTCTGGCGGCGGCGGCGGCTTATCAGGAACCCACAGTTGCACCTTTCGTTTCAGTAGGAGTAGGAGTAACCTCCAGGGCTGTGGGAGTGCCGTGCTTAGCGCCGGCTCTGCGGAACGAGCGTCTGCCGAAGGATTTCAAAGGTCCTCGCAAGGTGCCCAATTATACTGCTGACCTACCTCCAGAGGCTTGGATCGAAAGCTATGAGCTGGCCATGGAGATGTTAGACGTCAGTGACGCAGTATGTGCCAAATATTTCATCATGATGCTGGAAGGGCCGGCTCGCACGTGGTTGAAGGGCTTGCCACCCAACACCATTAATTCCTGGTCTGAATTAAAGGCGAAATTCATCAAAAATTTCCAAGGAACGTGCAAGCAGCCCATGACGATTGTGGATCTGGACCATTGCGTGCAGCGTGATGACGAGTCGGCTCATCACTGGGTCCGGCGGGTCTCAACCATCATCCACTCTTCTGAACAGATTACGGCGGCTCAAGCAGTTTTGATTCTAGAGAAGAATTGCCACTTTACACCTTTGAACAGAAGCTTGGCCGGCTCAAGCGCACGTGCCAGGATATGGGGGAGCTCATGGCGGCTCTCACCAAGTATGCAGACTCCGAGAACACGAAGGACCCTGGCTCCGATGATGAGAAATCGGGTCAGGGTAAGAAAAACAACAATGGCAAGGGTCAACAGCAAAACGCGGCCGGAAATAGCAACCCGGGCAAGCGGAAGAACCCGGACGGCGGGTCTGAATTGGTGGCGAACACCAGCGCTGGGAACAATCGTGCTAAGGGCAATGGGAACTTCAGGCCACCCTTTAACAAGGGTAAAGCTCCTTTCAACCTGGAAGAGATGCTCAATATACCTTGTCCAGAGCACAGCCGGCCTGATAAGCCGGCAGGCCATACTTGGAGGGATTGCAGTATTATGCGGCAGTTTCAGGATTACAGCCTTCAACAACATCGTAATAACGGTAATGGTCCGTCAGGCGGCTCAGGGCCGGGCGGATCAGGAGCCGGCTTTGGTGCTGGCGGCTCAGGATCCGGTTACCAGGGTCAAGGCAATCAAGGAGGTCATCATCAATAGTCTGGCGGTGGAGGCCAGCAGCAGAATAACCAATCGGGGTACCAGAGTAACCCGAAGCAGCTCAGCGGGGGTCAATATCATGTTTTTACAACCAGCCTTGACAAGCGAGATCGGAAGGTGCGCAAGCGGGCGGTTAATGCAGTCATGCTGGCTCTCCCGCAGTATTTGAAGTGGTCTGAATATGACATAACTTGGAGCAGGGAGGATCACCCGCCGCGTGTTGATAACCCGGGGCAACTGGCTTTGGTGGTTGCCCCCCAAGTGGGAGGATACGTGTTCACTAAAGTACTTATGGATGGTGGCAGCAGCATCAACATCCTGTATTATGACACTTTCCGCCGGATGGGTTTGCTTGATAAGGATCTTAAACCCTCTTCAACAGTTTTTCACGGTGTGGTGCCCGGAAAATCGGCTTATCCAGTGGGAAAGATTTCTTTGGAGGTAGCTTTTGGTGATGAATTCAACTACAGGGTGGAGTCTTTGTGGTTTGAAGTGGTCAAAATCAAGAGCCCATATCACGCTCTGTTTGGATGGCCCGCTTACGCAAAGTTCATGGCTAGACCTTGTTATGTTTACTTGCAACTCAAGATGCCCCGGTTGAACGGGAAGATTACCATGCATGGTGATCGGAAGACGGCTCTTGAGTGTGAGGAAGGTGACGCAGCTTACGCTGAGTCAAGTTGTGCTGAGGCAGAGATCAAGTTTTATAAGGAAAATGTTGACCCGGAAGATATGACTCCACTGAAGAAGCCTAACACGGAATCTGAGCCGCCTCTCAAGTTTGTGGCAGAAGATACCAAGTTGGTGGACTTTACACCGGGCGACTCATCACAGCAGTTCACTATCGGGGCTAACATGGACCCCGCATAGGAAAGCGCGCTCATCGAATTCATCCGTGAGAATCGGGACATTTTTGCATGGAAGCCTTCTGACATGCCGGGTGTACCGAGAGAATTCGCTGAGCACCACCTTAATGTGGATCCTAAGTTCAAGCCGGTCAAACAGTTCCTCCGGCGGTTCAATGAGGAGAGGCGCAAGGCTATTGGAGAAGAGGTGGCCCGGCTCTTAGCAGCAGGGTTCATATCGTCGAAGTTTTTCACCCGGAGTGGTTAGCTAACCCGGTGCTAGTGCTTAAGAAGAATGGCACGTGGCGTATGTGTGTGGATTACACGGACTTTAACAAGGCCTGTCCAATTGACCCGTTTGCTCTCCCCCGTATCGACCAGATTATTGATGCAACGGCGGGTTGCGAGAGTTTATGCTTCCTGGACGCTTATTCAGGGTATCATCAGATCAAGATGGCAGTTAAAGACCAAGAGAAGACGGCTTTCATTACGCCTTTTGGTGCTTTCTGCTATGTGTCTATGCCTTTCGGGCTCAAGAGTGCCCAGGCGACTTACCAGCGTTGTGTGCAGAACTATCTTCATAGTCAAATTGGGCGCAATGTTCATGCTTATGTGGATGATATTGTGGTCAAGTCAAGAAAGAAGGAGACTCTACTTGACGACCTGAAGGAAACGTTCGATAATTTACGGGTCTACAAGATGATGCTTAACCCGGCTAAGTGTGTCTTTGGAGTTCCTGCAGGCAAGCTCTTGGGATTTCTAGTCTCTGAGCGTGGCATTGAAGCTAATCTGGACAAGATAAAGGCTATTACTTCCATGTCTGAGCTGGCATGCATCAATGACGTTCAGCGCCTGGCGGGTCGAATCGCTGCGTTAAGCCGGTTCATAAGCCGCCTAGGTGAGAAGGCTATTCCTTTGTATCAGATGATGAAGAAAACAGACAACTTTGTCTGGAGTAATGCGGCGGGTGAGGCGCTTGAGGTGCTCAAGAAGCAGCTGGCTGAGCCGCCGGTCTTGGCCGCTCCGGCTGAGAAGGAACCTCTGCTCCTCTATGTGGCGGCTAACAGCAGGGCTGTCAGCGCCGCAATTGTTGTGGAGCGTAAGGAGGCAGGGAAAGAGTACCCAGTTCAGAGGCCGGTTTACTACGTTAGTGAAGTCTTGATCGAGTCCAAGCAAAGGTACCCACATTGGCAGAAACTGATATATGGGGTGTTCATGGCGAATCGTAAGTTGAAGCATTACTTCGTGGGACACCAGATCACTGTGGTTAGCTCTGCCCCGTTGGGAGACATAATTCAAAACAGAGAAGCCACTGGCCGGATTGCTAAGTGGGCGTTGGAGCTTGGGCCTCTTAATCTGAAATATGTGCCTCGCACGGCTGTCAAGTCTCAGGCCCTGGTGGATTTTATAAACGACTGGACAGAGTGTCAGTCGCCCGAGGAGAAGCCGGATAACACTTACTGGACAATTTAATTTGACGGATCCAGATAATTGGAACGATCAGGGGATGGAGTTGTCTTAACTTCCCCTAGAGGTGATAAGTTTTGTTATGTGTTAAGGTTGATGTTTCCCTGTACTAACAATGCAGCTGAGTATGAGGCTTTACTTCATGGCCTCCGTGTGGCTAAGGTGATGAACCTGAGCTGGGTTAGATGTCTTGGCGACTCAGACCTCGTGGCTCAGCAAGTTTCAGGCACGTGGGATTCCAAAGACCCACGGATGGCGGCTTATCGTCAGGCAGTGGATATCATTGCTGGACACTTCAAGGGTTATCAGGTGGATCATATTGACCGTCGCAAGAACGAGGCGGCTGATGCATTGTCAAGACTGGGCTCTCAGCGTAAGCCGGTACCGCCTAACGTTTTCTTGGATGTGTTATATCACCCGTCTGTTAAACTACCTTCAGAGGAGGATCTGGCTATACCTGACCCGGAGGGGCAGCTGGTGGCGGCTCTGCATGCTATCCCTGACTGGACGTTGCCTTACCTGGCGTACTTGACTCGTGGCGAGTTAGCCGATGACGAGACTTTGGCGAGAAAAATCATAAGGCGATCTAAATCTATGACTATCATCAATGGCGAGTTACATAAGCGCAGCGTCACTGGCGTTTTTCAGCGTTGCGTTTCTCCTGAAGAGGGTAAGGAGATTTTAAATGAAATACACGCCGGCGATTGTGGTCATCACGCCGGCTCAAAATCTTTGGTGGCCAAGGCTTTCCGGCATGGTTTTTTCTGGCTAACGGCTCATAAGGATGCGGAAGACTTGGTCATCAAGTGTGATGGATGTCAGAAGTTCGGGCGACGTGCTCACGTACCGACTCAGGAACTGCGGATGATTCCAATCACCTGGCCGTTTGCGGTCTGGGAGCTTGATATGGTCAGGCCCTTCAAAAGATCTAAAGACAAGAAGACCCACCTTTTGGTGGCGGTGGATAAGTTTACCAAGTGGGTTGAGGCTGAGCCGGTCGGCAAGTGTGACGCGGCTACGGCGGTTCAATTTCTCAAAAAATTGATCTACCGTTTTGGTTACCCTCACAGTATCATCATGGACAATAGCACAAACCTATCCAAGGGGGCTATGCAAGCATTCTGTGAAAGTGAGCACATCCGGCTTGACGTCTCTGCGGTTGCTCATCCACAATCCAATGGTCAGGCGGAGCGTGCTAACCAGGAGATCTTGAGAGGCATCAAGCCCCGGCTTATGGTCCCTCTACAGCGGACGCCGGGTTGTTGGGTGGAGGAGTTACCGTCGGTTCTCTGGAGCATCAGAACTACCCCCAACAGGTCAACAGGCTATATGCCTTTCTTTATGGTTTACGGCGCAGAAGCTGTGTTACCAAGTGATATACGTCATGACTCGCCGCGGGTGGCGGCTTACGTTGAGACAGATAATGAGACAGCACGTTAGGACACGTTAGATGCTTTGGATGAAGAGCGTGATCTAGCGGCGGCTCGATCGGCGATTTATCAACAAGACCTGCGTCGCTATCATAGCCGCAGAGTTAAAACCCGGACGTTTCAGGAAGGCGACTTGGTGTTGCGTCTGATTCAAGATCAGACGGATGCGCACAAGCTATCTCCTCCATGGGAAGGACCCTTTGTGGTCAGCAGAAATCTCAACAATGGATCATACTATCTCATTGACGTACGAGACGAGTCACGCACTTCTGGACAGGAGACCCACCGGCCGTGGAATATCGCTCATCTGCGGCCTTACTATACTTCAGTCATCGACTCCCATCAATGTACATCATCATTGTATATACCTGCAAGTCGGGGCCTCTGCCTGTTATATACTTCAGATTGTGCAAAAGTGGATTCAACCACAAGGTCATTTGGGGGCTTCCAACCCGCCGGGTTTAGCTTACACACCCTCTTGATCGGCTCTTCAGCCACCGTAAGGCCGGGTTATATACCCAACAAGTTGACTCCGTCAACAAAGGTCATTTGGGGGCTTCCAACCCGCCGGGTTTAGCTTACACACCCTCTTGATCGGCTCTTCAGCCACCGCAAGTTCGAGTTAAACCTGCCTGTATGCTGCTGCTGCTCCGCCAGGTGACCCGCCGAACTCTTACCAGTTAATCTCGATTAGAGACCCTGAGCTGCTCAAAGTATTTGACAGTCACTCTCACTAGAGACCCTGTACTGGTCAAGGTTCAACCGGCGGCTCTTGTCACGTGAGGGCCGGCTTACGGAAAGCGAGGATAAACTCACCCATCTGCTACATACTCTCCGCTATGTGGCCCGTTCGTACTCTTAAACAGTTACTCTTCTAAAGACCCTGTACTGTTTAAGGTTCAAACGACGGATTTATGTCACGTGAGAAGTAGCTTATGGGCCCTGGGGTCCTCATGCCCTGCTGCGCCTCTTTATGGTTTGTTGTTGCTCTTACCAGTTAATCTCGCCTAGAGACCCTGAGCCGTTCAAAGGAGTTGACAGTCACTCTCACTAGAGACCCTGTACTGTTAAGAGTTCAAACAACAAGTTCATGCCATAAGAGCCGGCATATGAGTTTTCAAAAAAGCAAGGTCATGAAAGATTTAACACCTCTGGGTTGTGCTTTTTCAAGCCGCCCTCACAGCAATACAGAGCATATTCTGTCTTGTTTGTTTTTGCAGGGTTTATCTCCTAAGATGAGCCGCCGTGAAATATGATGACAAGATATTGCGAGCAGAGTACAAGGCAGATAAAAGTGCATCAAGTTGTGCAAAGATTCATACGTGCGCGATGGCACGGCTCAGGCAGTCAAGTTTTTCTACGCCTATTACAAAGCTCTCCAGGGAGCCCAAAATGCAACGGACTTCAAGTTTTTTATACACTTCCAGTCTCGGCGGCTCAGAAAGCCGGGTTATCAACTTAAGAAGCAAGTGTTCAGCTCGATGGCGGGTCATCCTGGGGCGGGTCTTCGACCTCTTCGATCTGAAGATTGTCCACATCCCAGTTGCAGTTTGTTAAAGCTTCAAACTGGGCCTCATCAAAGAGGGGAGACGGGTCAATTTCAGGAGCAAAGAGTGTCTTACGGCGTGCAGGAGTCAGGTCTCTGGCTTCAAACGTTGGGCAGCGCACTCATTTGCTGTCTTCGCCGTAAGCCGCCTGGTATGAAGTCAGGTCAATTTCATTGACAAGTGTTGATGCGAGTACTCGGGAGGCCTTCATACACTTGGCATAGTCAGCTTCCGTAAAGTCTGAGCCGTCATCCTTCTTGGATGGAAAGCCATCCATCATCTCTTCTGCTGTCAGTTCAGGAGCAAAGGCCGGAGACCGGCTTAGCACGGCCATTGCTCCCTTTCTGGCGGCTGATCGTTTAAGCTCATCAATTTGCTTGGGCAGAGTTGACAAGAGCTCTATTACGCCCTTCATGAATTTGGGGATGCTTTTTTCAGTCAGCATCGCTTTGATGGTGCAAAGGGTCCCGCAGTATAGCTATTCTGTCAAGGTGTATACTGCTTTCAGCTTCAACAAGCTATCAGAAGATAATTGGCGGCTTCTTTGACCTGAAAGGATATGAGGCATTATAAGCCGCCCGCACAGTTTTTCAACAAGGCAAGGAAATTTGCTAAGTATTCAGTACTTACCAAAGATAGCAGAAGTCATCCGGGATATATGACGCTTGAGGGTCTGTAGCTCTTCTGACACAAGCTTGAGCTGCTGGTCAGCATCATCTACGCGGTTGGTCAGGGCGGCTTGTGTAGACTCAGCAGTCTTTTTGAAGGCAGCAAAGTCAGCTTCAACCTTCTTAAGCTCTTCAATGGCAACCCGCCATTTTTCTTCCGCCTCAGACCGGGCGGCTTGTTGCGAAGCAAGGTTTTCCTTTACGCTGGACAGATCAGACTCGGCCGCCTCCAAAGCTTCCTGTATTGTGCAAAAACAAAAAGTTCAGGAGGTTTAAGTCGCCAGGATGAGATGTTACTAGACAAGCATGATGAAGCTGTTATAATACAAGTCTCAAGCAGATTGCAAGCAATATACTTGACACTTGGGAGCTAATGTCTGTGTTTTCTCTCCAAGTCTACAATGAAGTTCCGGCTCATCTTCGTAAAGTTAAGCCGACACTTGGGGGCTACACACGGCGCTCTCCAAGTTTACAATGAAGTTCCGGCTCATCTTCGTAAAGTTAAGACGGCACTTGGGGGCTACACACGGCGCTTTCCAAGTCGACAGTGAAGTTCCGGCTCATCATTTTTATAATGACCCGGACTTGGGGGCTACACTCGGATCTAATTTTCAAGTAAGTACCGGCTCATCATATCTATATTAACCCGATACTTGGGGGCTACCGGTTAAGCTATTTGGAGTATGACAAAGATTGGAAGACCCGGTCTACTATTTGCAATATTAAACCAGCTCTTGGGGGCTACATAAGGGTATAAGGAAAAACAAGAGAAGAGGAGTACCTCATATTTTTTCTTCATCAGTCCAACAAGTTTCAACTCCATATTACGGCTTGTGGAGAGGCGATTCAGATAACCAGCATGAAGTTCATCTGCAGTGATTTTTTCTAACACGGGGAATTCAAACTCAAGCTTTTCTGGTGAGCCTGTTTCAGCCTGGCAGGTGTGCTTCGTTAATACATGGGGATCAGGGAATTGATAACCCGTCCTAGTGACAACAACGTCTGGATGAGCTGTGTCTTTGGCGGCTGTTGAAGGGCTGGGCGGTTTAGGATCAGCCTTTGGAGGACTCTGAGTGGCCATGTCATCATCAGCCGGCTCAAAGGGCTGAGGAATGTCGGCAGATGCATCTTTTCTAGCCTCAGTAGGCTCAACATGAGGTGCAGGGGAATCCGTCTTAGCAGTTTCCGGCTCTTGGGCAGTAGGGGCAGCGGCAGACCCGCCGGTCTTCCTTCGTTTTGCTTGAGCCCTGGAAAACAAAAAGATTGTCACATAGAGGACAAGGATGGTAAAAAGGTATGGTGCAAATACAAAGGTACATACTTCGGGTTGATCTTCAGAGGAGGCAGCTTGGATGCAGTAGAGTCGCCAGATGAAGGAGGTGATTCCTAAAAAAGTTAAGACGATAAACAAAAGAAAGTAAGGTTACAATGCAAGACTGTTAAAAATCAGACTTGGTTAAAAGAGTACCTCAGCAGGCCGTTTCCGAGGAGCCGAAGAGTTTGGTAAACCGCTCAAAAGCTCTTCAGAGCTGGTGCTCCGGGTCTGACGTCTGGAAGTGTGCTGTTGCTTTTTCAAAATAAAATCGGGGTCTAAATAAGCAAGAGGATGAGAAAATGGAACTTTCCGGATGACCCGCCGTATTCTCTCTGGTGGAAAGTTTTCTGAGTCAGAGGAAATGTAAGTTACCTCAGGGGTGTCTGCATGGCTTGTCTCCGTTTCCTCCTGTGAATAATTGTCGTCAATAAGTTGCATAAAGAGACGGCCAAGGGAGTCAAGTTCTACCTCCGAGTCGTCAAGCTCAGGCGGGTCCTGAGCAGCAGTTTTCTTCTTGCGGCCGCGGGTTTTAGCCACCTTAGGTTTCCTCACAGGAGGAGTATATTTCTTCTTCCAGAAAGAAGAGCCGGCCTGTGTATAAGCCGCCAACAAAGGTTAAAATGAGCAAGGCAGAAGGTCAAGACAAGAACGAGTAATTTTGTTGGAAAAAGTTTCTTACAGCTGGAGCCGGGTTCTTGACGCAAAAGGGTTTTAACCCAACTTTGTTGCAAGTCTCTTGCTTTTCACCAAGAAGTGATTTGACGGAAGAGTTGATATCTTGCTCTGTCAGGGGGGTGGCGTTGAAGCAGAGAGGGTCATTTGGTTCACCCGTGAATTGGTGCATGAGTCGTTCACGCCGGCTCAGTGGCAAGATCTTCCAGCTAACCCAGCAATGGGTTAAGTCGACGCCAGTCAAGCCGTTTGCCATTAAGGCCCTGATCTTCGCGAAAGCCGAAGCATATTTCGCTCGCTCTGTGGCGGACATCCGGTCTGGGAGTTCTCCGGTGTTGCAAAGCCGGGTAGGACGGTAACCCGGCAGTGGGTTCTTTTCTTTTGGAGAAGTGTCCTTGCAGTAGAACCAGGTTTTGTTCCAATCCTTGGGGTGACTTGGTAAGATAGCTGCTAGATAGGGCAAATCTCTCCGTCTCTACATAGAAACGCCGCCAAGCTCCAAACTTGGTCCAGACGCCACTTCAGTTTGGCGGTTGACGTAAAAATAGTCATGGAAGAGGTCAACAGACGGCTCTTCTTGCAGGTAAACTTCACATAAGACTTGGAACTGACACATGTTGGTGACAGAGTTTGGACCTATGTCTTGAGGGTGAAGCTTGAAGAAATGAAGAACGTCCCGGAAAAACTTTGATCCGGGCGGGCTAAATCCATGAAGGAGGTGGTCAGTGAACACGACAACTTCTCCTTCCTGAGGAGTAGGTCTTATTTCTGGCCCTGGAACCCGCCAATGTATAATGTCTTGAGCCGGCAGGATACCCGATTCTACGAAGTCAAGTAGAAGTTGTTCGGTGACTCCAGAGCCGACCCAATCGCAAGACGAGGGTGCTCTTGACATAATGGCGGGTCAAACTGCGAGAAGGCGCAGAGTGTGGCGGGTTAGAGAAACGACAAATAATCAAGGTAGCTATGATCAGTATGATGATGAGGTGTTAAGCCGCCGACATATTTTATCAGAGAGCCGGCAATGTAACGGCGGGTTAAGTATGGACAAACAGGTTTCACATACTATGACCGTGGATGCAAGATCTACGGGCGAGGATAAAGGAAATATATTCAAAACCTAAAAAGGGGGAGTGGAAGAACAGGCAGACGGCATGTGGAGAAGACTGCTATACAGATCTATAGCAAGCGGGCATTGGCATTAAAAGGACAACCGCAACAGATAGGCAGCGATATAAGATTCAAGGGGACACTTGCAATCTGCATTACGAAGAACAGCGAAGAACAGCGAAGAACACTAGAGAAACCCAATGAACTCGGGAAGATCCTAATGGAGGTAACTACAGATTAGGCAAGGGCCGAGAATGGTACCTTGCGGATGCGGACGGGCCGGCGAAGCTCTGGACCAACTCAGGTTGATGCAGCGGCCGGCGTTGGGGATGACGGCGAGGACCGGTCGGTGCAGCGGAGTGCTAGAGGTGCGGGTGTCTGAAGGAGGAAGAAGACAGCGCCGGCGGAGAAGAGGAAGGGGGCCCCTCGTATCCCTATTTATGAGGTGGGATGGCAACAGTGCGCGTGAAAGTCGAGGAGGTGCAGTGATGATTGACCGGAAGGGGCGCCTCGATTTTCGGGCCGACCGTTTAATGAAAGGATCCGTTGCGGATGTCACAGAATCTTTTTAATATATTCAGCGTGACGTCACGGCGGGTGTCAGAACCGGTTTTCCAGGATATTAATTTCCCAGAAAATGGCCCTTGTGCTCATCAGCCCCAGGATTACTGTTAGCTGATGAGACACAATCTTGATACAGAAATTCCAAGCAAAATACAAAATATGTAGTACAAGACCATTCTGGTCTATGAGTACAACAAAAGGTTTCTAGTGGTTGGTGGCGGAAGCGGTTTGCGGATCATGAGCGTCTATGGGACTCCATTTCCCACAGGAACAGCTGACCTGGATAACTCCTATCTTCGCGCGGCTGCTATCTTCGTGCCTAGGTTCCGGGCTGTCGTCGTTGCGTTCTTCTCCAAACAAGAAATCTGGCCAAGACAATAGCCAGGGACAAGCCAGTGAGTACTTTGAATGTACTCGCAAACATCATGAAAACAGGTATAATTTATCAGATGATAATCATGCACTGAAATATTCTATGATCACTTAGTTAGTCACGAAATAAAATTCATGACGCACGCAAGCATGTTATATATAAAACATGAAGAAACAATCAGAGATTAAAAATCAAAAGCATCGATCGGGTGTCTGAAGTGACGCCTCGAAAAGATAATAATAAGAAACATGCCTCAGTCGGGCGTCTGAGCGACACCACATAAAGGGCTTATAAGGGAAAATAAATAACAAGCATGCCACAGTCGGGCGTCTGAGCGACACCACCTAAAGGGCTTATAAGGAAAATAAATAACAAGCATGCCACAGTCGGGCGTCTGAGCGACACCACATACATGGCTTATAAGGAAATAATCACAACGAGTATCCAGGAGGTAGAACCATCCCAAGGATACTCAAATATACAAATAATAAAAATGGTTAGTCCACAATAATAATAGTCATAATCATCATTTGTCACATGTCATGATCAATATTCTGGTTTAGAAGTTTTCCTCCGAAGACCGACACTAAGACCGACACTTGACCCATCCCAGACTGTAGTCCTTAACCGCGGACACGGCTATTCGAATAGATATAAACTCTGCAGAGGGTGTACTCTTTACCCACGAGTAACGGATTCCGTTAGTCCATCGGGACTAATTCCGTTTACGGTCTTTGAATTGAAAACACACCTGACCCGCACACACCAGCTTAACTTACCGGTGCCTGGAATCACCCACGACACTCGTTAAGCAAAACTCTAAGTGGGGAGGCTCCAACCTCGAATAGCATGGGATCAAATTTATAACGCGCGTAACTAAGGGGTACATGTTCCCCCTCTCGGCTCCAACCGGAAACACCCATGCCCCCGGACCAAGTGACATGCCTACCAGTGGCCACTGGTATCTTTCACTATGGCCTCTCTGTACGGTGTGTGCCAAGAAAGGGGTTGACAACTTACTGGACCGTACCCTACCTGCGGCAGGGACAAGTGGTAGTACGGAACAAGTATGGGGGTTACTGGAACAAGACTCGATCTACGGTCGACTCAGGAGGTTTATGTATTCCCTGCATGGTTAGCACAACAATGCTTTTCACAGTTTCCTGACAGGGCCACCACCCTCATGCTCCATCATGCCTCACTGCACATCCCCGTCACAACGAGATGTCAGTTACGTGGTTGTGTCCACCGGAACACAACCCTCTTTCGGACATCATCCGAACTATCACCAGGCATATGTGGCATGAGAAGTGGCTACTGTCATCAATATCACATGTATAGCAGAAAGTATTTTCACCATATGCTTATATGCATGAGTATGTTTTCCACATGAAATAATGGTACTCCACTTTAGCATAATGATGAACTTCAAATGTTCTAGCAAACAACACATGACTTGCATCATATCTGAGTTCAAGATGCTTGCCTCTAATGTGCAGAGGTGTAGGGTGCACCACAAATTTTTTGAAAGTTTACTCCTCTCTCCAATTTCCTATTTTGAAAAATATTTGAATTAACACGCAATTCAAAAACAGTACAAAAAGTTGTTTCGGAAATTTTTCAAATAAATATGAAAATAAACTAGATAAAATTTGAGAGAGGTAGGAAAAAGAATCAAATCAAGCGGAGTTTTATTTTAAAAGATATAGCCAGTCAAAGCTTCGGTCAAAACAGTCTTTTTTATTAAATCAGAAAAAAGGGAAAACGGTTCGCCTGGAATACGCCTTCTGAGCTAGGTTGCATACTTACAGGAAATACGCTTTCACCAGAGGGAGGCGCTTCACCGGAACCGCGCCACTGGCGGCTGGGTTGAGACACCGACAGGTGGGGCCCACCTGTCGGGTTTGCCTCCCACCTCACGCGCGCCCCTGGCCAGAGGCAGAGGCCGACTCCGGCGACGATTGCCGGCGCTAGGATGCATCTCTCCCGGAGCTGTGCACACCGGCGTGCTCAGGAGGAAGGGCCCCATCCTCTGGAGAGCAGAAGGATCGCCGGGGAGTTCGGGGGTGAGCACCCCTTCATCCATGGCGGACGGCGGCTTCGGGAGCAATTGGGAGCTCGGGCTACGGTGGCTCCCGATCGATCTTGAGAGGCGGGGTGGATCCGCAGGGTAGAGGGGAGGCTAACGGCGTCGAGAGTGGGATCGGAGAGGCTCTGGCTGCGCAGAATTTAACAGGAGTGCGGCGGCGGCCGTACTTGCCGGAGGCGAGGAAGACTATCTCCTCTGGTCCTTCTGGTGGATAAGGGGGTTCACAGGGGGCTGCAGGGTCGCGGTGAGGACGGCAGAGAGCTCGAGGGGGTCCTATTTATAGCGCAACTAGGTCGGTTCCGCGGCGGCCGGAGATAAGATCGTCGGCCGACCGCTTCTGCTGCAGCAGGGCGACGGGGCGCTGGTCGGCGCTAACCGACGAGCTTGCGGATGAGCTTGAGCTGTTCCAGAGGGCAGCTGGCGAGCTGGGGTGGCTGGGGCGGTGCCGTCCATGGCAGGCTCTGGCGGTGGCAGTGGCGGCTTGCAGGGGCGGCGATGAGCTACAGAGGAGAAGGCCGGCTGGGTCTTGGCACGTCGGGGCAGAACCAGGAGACAGGGGGGATGAATGGAACGAGCGGGGGAGGCGGCATCTGGTCGCGGCGGCTCGGGAGCAGCACGAGCAAAACGTGCGCTCTGGCCGCGCCCAGAGCACGCACACCAAGTGTTCGACGGAATGCCAGTGCTTGCTAGGGGGCTTGGACGGAGCTGCAAATTACCAGGATGGTTGGGTGGGATGCTAGAGCGCTAGTGGACATGATGGTTTGGCCTGGAAGGAAACATCCCAATGCAAATCTATGATCATGCCAATTATGTCTATGCGCTCTAGGTGTTCGGCAAAATGCCAGAGGCATCTAAAGGACTCTGATGGCAACCAAACTTTCCAGATTTGTGTCTCCTTAGTTACTAAATACATTAGTGAGGTCAGTTGGTCAAAAGAGAAAACTTGTTAATGCAAGTTTTGGTGAAAAACAATTCTGGACAGAAAATGAAAGGGGCAATTTTGTCCACTTAAAACATGCCTATGGGTTTGATCTCTTGGGCTTAAGAGTTTGATAGGGTTGACTACAATTAGGAAAAAATCCCAAGGTCACTAGAGCAAAATAAAATAGGGTTGCAGTACAAATCACCAAACTGGATCAGATTACAGATGTGGATGGTTTGCTCAAATTTTTTTAAATAACCCAAATGGATTTTTGGATAAACATGAGTTATATACCTCTACTGACATCCCCAAATTTTTATGGAATTTTTAAAGAAATATTTAAATAGGTTGCAGTGCAAACTACAAACTGAACCAGATTTGAAAGCTTGAAGTGGAGCTCAAAATTTACAAATGGCCAAGCTGGGTTTTTGCATAAAAGTGATCCATGGACATCACATGTGATCTACAAATTTTTATGGAATTTACAGATGAAGTTATAAAATAGCTGCAGTGCAAAAGAGGCTCTTAAAAGGGTGAAAATGCTACTAAATGCATTAAAACTTGGCAAATTTTATTATAAAAAATATTCTACTGGTTTTTAATAAGTGCAATAAAAATTATTAAGTAAAACATTCAAGTCCCACCATATTATTCAAAAGTTTCAGAAAAGAGGGAGAAATTTTGAAATCCATAGAAAAGAAGTGGCTCTGAAATCCAAAGAGAAATCCAGAAAATAGAAATTTAAGTATTCCTGGCAAAAATTTAAATTAATAAAACATGATCAAATTTTTGGGGTGTTACAACAGGTTATAAGTTTTTCTTTCTTAGGTGACAGAAATGTGAGACTCGCCGCCAAGTGAGTTTGAAGATTGACATGAACAGGCTCAAATCAATCTGGGGCCTAATGTTGGGGATATAACCCCGTGGTAAGACCCGCCCAGGAGGGGCTGGGTCATACCTGGCGGCTCATAAGCAAGACCCTTAAGGTGGGCCGGAAGATGAAGGCCAGGCCGCATGGCGGCTTACCAGGCGGGCCAAGACGAAGGCCTAGAGACAGAAGATGGTGTGAGACCCGGGCGGTTGAGCCGCCCGGAGACGGCTTGCCCAAGATAGCAAGGCGGCTTAGAGGCAGGATAAACTACGCTGTATGAGTCGGTTTGGGCCTCGTGTAACCCAGGGTCTTGACCTCCTATATAAAGGCAAGACCCTGGGGCGGCTTAGACAGAAACCAATCAATCGAGAACTAGGTCAAGCGAATCCGCTCCCTTGTAATCGATACTCCAATCAATACAACACAAGCAGGACATAGGCTTTTACCTCTTCTTGAGGGGCCGAACCTGGGTAAACTCGTGCCCTTCATCTCGACCAACCCCTTTGAGTCCACCGCCTTAGCGATGGCCTCGAACCTAAGTCTTCGGACATCTGCCGTGACAAAACCACGACAGTGGTGGTGGAACTATTCCAGCAGGGCTTCGCCTAAGCGCCGCTGAAAACTAGAGGACTTGATCTATCGGGAGAGAGGGCTGCACTATGGCCTTTTTGGGTTGAAGTGCTTTTGCCCTCTCTCCCTCTAGTATATATAGGAGGGAGGGGAGGGAGGCCGGCGCCCTAGGGCTGTCCCTTTGGTGCGGCCGCAAGGAGGAGGAGGTGGAGGAGTCCACCTGATGGGGATATGTACCTAGGGTAGGGTCATAGGCTTGACTTACATGCCCTACCTAAGGACGATACCCCAGAAAGCTTAAGAGCTACAAGGAAGTCTCCGACTGAGATCACCAAGTCATACAAGTCACTCGACAATATACACTCGGAGGTACCTTTCACTCGACGCTTACCTTTCACTCAGAAGGACCAGAAGACAGTCGACCACAGAAGCCCAGAAGTCACCCCAGGGAGGCTAACGGGCAGGCATTCATCAAGACCATTAATAGCATTTATGTTGTATGTTACCAGTAACGTACGTCTTTATAACCACGATCTGACCCTTAAACGCCGGTCACTTATGAGGGGCAGCGCACTCTATATAAGCCACCCCTCCCCTCTGGCATAAGGGTTGGTTCGCACCCCCTGTAGCGATACTCCAATTACACTCGACAAAGAGCTCCCGAGCACCTGAGACGTAGGGCTATTACCTCCACGAGAGGGGCCTGAACTCATACATCTGTGTGTACACCCTCGCCGTAGCTAGGACTCTGCCCTCTCCTTACGTACCCCTACCTTCTACTGTCAGACTCGTTCCCACGACAGTTGGCGCCCACCGTGGGACAGGCGTCTAAGCGACTTCCGGCGAGGTTGCATTTGTTTTCCTTCGTCATGTCATCCGGCGGTGATTTGTTCCTGGGCCGCGAGATCCGTCTCGGAGCGCTCACCTTCATCGCTGACGATTCGGCATGGCTCCGGGAGGCGCCTCTGGACGTTGAGGCGCTCCCGAGTCGTGGGGCGACGCACTTTTGCGCAAGCTCCTGCGGTGTTCTTCTCCTTCAGCCGTCGACTCCGTACGTGTCGGCCCTCCATGCTGTTCATCGTCACAAGCGATCCGGTCGTTCGCGGCTACAGCGTTGGGTGCGACATGCGGCGGCCCGCCAGGCTTCGTCCCCGCAGATTGTGGCCATCGAGCCCGTCGAGTCACTTTTCGGCGTGTTCGACTCGGCGTCAAATCGGTCTGGCGTTCCCTCCGAGTGCGAGAGCTGCGATCCTGCGGCTGAAGTTTTTATGGCTGGCGCTCATCAGAGTCCGCCGCCTGGTTTCAGCCCCGCCAGACGCGAGATTGGTGGAACGCCGAATGAACAGCAGCACCGGGATGAGGATGTTCTCCGTACTCCCATCGTCGGCACGACTGCTGAGGCCCAGGCCATGGAGGCGACTCGCCTTCGACTCAAAGAGATGCAGCAGGCACTCGACGAGCGTGTTCGACAGCGTCCGCCGCGTCCCAATCGACATCAGCGACAGTTGTTTCCGAGTGGATCGCGGAATAACGTCGAGGTATTCCGTACCCCAGTGTTGAATGTTGCGGCTGCTGCTAGGATAGCAGATTCTATACAGCCATCACGGTCGGAAGCTGGTAGAGGTTTGCAACAGATCAGAACGCTGCTCGAAGCAGCGCAGCAGCAGAATGCGGCTGTTTCTCAGTCGCAGAACAGATTACATAGCAATTCACCCAGGGCGGAAACAGTTCAATCGGCCCACAGTCCTGGGTCGCCCCTGCGCCACAGAGGCGGAGACTTCCGGGAAGATCGGTACAGAGATCAGGGGCGAGATCAGTTTGCTCCCCGTTATCACCGCGATGACCGCCGTCGAGTGCTTTCTCCTCCGCGGAGTGGTTCCTATGTGCCCCGGCACAATGATGATAGGCGCCCGTTCGGTGATGAGCGGAATCCTGGATTTGACGCAAGGGATGTCCTCGCTCAAAGACGGGTCGACTGAGGCAAGAATTCCCAGATGATGAAGATGAAGCTCGACAGATAGTCCGCAGATCCAAGGCATTTACTGTTATGGATGGACAACTCTACAGAGAAAGTGTGACTGGCGTGATTCAGCGGTGTATTTCTCCTGAAGAAGGTCGACTGATTTTGGAGGAGATTCACTCGGGAACTTGTGGTCATCATGCGTCCTCTAGGACAATTGTTGCCAAAGCCTACCGAGCGGGTTTCTTTTGGCCACGCGCCAATGAGATGGCCAAAGATATAGTCGATCACTGCGAAGGATGCCAGTTTTATTCGAACCTGTCACACAAACCTGTGTCTGCCTTGAAGACTATTCCACTCGTCTGGCCGTTTGCTGTATGGGGCTTGGATATGGTTGGACCCCTTAGAACATGCCAGAGTGGATTCACTCACTTACTGGTTGCAGTCGACAAGTTCACTAAGTGGATTGAAGCTAAACCCATCAAGAAGCTGAACGCCCGCACTGCTATCAAATTCATGAAAGAAATAACCTTCCGGTATGGAGTCCCCCATAGTATCATTACAGGCAATGGCTCTAACTTTGACTCGGAAGAGTTCAGACACTTTTGCTCCTCTCAAGGCACTCGGGTGGACTACGCATCCGTTGCGCACCCCCAGTCTAACGGTCAAGCTGAGCGAGCGAATGGCCTTATCCTCCAAGGACTGAAGCCTCGGCTCATGCGAGATCTTGATCATGCTGCTGGAGCTTGGGTCACTGAATTGCCGTCTGTCCTGTGGGGCTTGAGGACGACTCCTAACCGGTCGACTGGACGCACTCCTTTCTTCCTTGTGTATGGAGCTGAAGCCGTTCTGCCAAGTGACGTCCTTCACAATTCCCCCCGAGTGGATCTATACTCTGAAGACGAAGCTGAGCAAGCTAGACAAGATGGTGTGGATCTCCTAGAGGAAGAACGAGAGATGGCCCTGATCCGGTCGACTGTATATCAACAAGACTTTCGCCGCTTCCATGCGAGACACGTCAAAAGCCGTTCATTCCACGAAGGTGATCTGGTGCTCCGAGTGGACCAGCAGCGGCCCCACAAGTTGGCCCCAGCGTGGGAAGGCCCATTCGTCGTCACCAAGGTGCTGAACAACGGGGCGTACCATCTTTTCAACTTGAAGAAGAATATTGATGAGCCACGCGCCTGGAACGCGGATTTGCTTCGACGCTTTTATACTTGACGACTGAGTTGTTTTGATGTAATAAGAGTGCTCCAGACGATGTCGTTTGTTAAGTTATGACTTCCGCAGTCTATTGTCGATTCCGATCGCACAATTTCACATTCAAAGACTTCTCCGAGTGAAGAGCAACCCTCTCTCTCGGGGGCTTAGTTGCGAATCCGTTTCGCCTAAGTAAAAAACCCTTTCGAGTGTATAGCATTCAATACACTCGGAGACTTAGCCGCGAACCAGTCTTCGCCTAAGTTCAAAAACTTCTCCGAGTGAAGAGCAACCCTCTCTCTCGGGGGCTTAGCTGCGAATCCGCTTCGCCTAAGTGAAAAACCCTTCCGAGTGTATAGCATTCAATACACTCGGAGACTTAGCCGCGAACCAGTCTTCGCCTAAGTTCAAAAACTTCTCCGAGTGAAGAGCAACCCTCTCTCTCGGGGGCTTAGCTGCGAATCCGTTTTGCCTAAGTGAAAAACCCTTCCGAGTGTATAGCATTCAATACACTCGGAGACTTAGCCGCGAACCAGTCTTCGCCTAAGTTGAAAAACTTCTCCGAGTGAAGAGCAACCCTCTCTCTCGGGGGCTTAGCTGCGAATCCGTTTCGCCTAAGTGAAAAACCCTTCCGAGTGTATAGCATTCAATACCCTCGGAGACTTAGCCGCGAACCAGTCTTCGCCTAAGTTCAAAAACTTCTCCGAGTGAAGAGCAACCCTCTCTCTCGGGGGCTTAGCTGCGAATCCGTTTCGCCTAAGTGAAAAACCTTCCGAGTGTATAACATTCAATACACTCGGAGACTTAGCCGCGAACCAGTCTTCGCCTAAGTTCAAAAACTTCTCCGAGTGAAGAACAACCCTCTCTCTCGGAGGCTTAGCTGCGAATCCGTTTCGCCTAAGTGAAAAACCCTTCCGAGTATATAACATTCAATACACTCGGAGACTTAGCCGCGAACCAGTCTTCGCCTAAGTTCAAAAACTTCTCCGAGTGAAGAGCAACCCTCTCTCTCGGGGACTTAGTTGCGAATCCATTTCGCCTAAGTGAAAAACCCTTCCGAGTGTATAACATTCAATACACTCGGAGACTTAGCCGCGAACCAGTCTTCGCCTAAGTTCAAAAACTTCTCCGAGTGAAGAGCAACCCTCTTGCTCGGAGGCTTAGCTGCGAATCCGTTTCGCCTAAGTTAAAAACCCTTCCGAGCGTATAACATTCAATACACTCGGAGACTTAGCCGCGAACCAGTCTTCGCCTAAGTTCAAAAACTTCTCCGAGTGAAGAGCAACCCTCTCTCTCGGGGGCTTAGCTGCGAATCCGTTTCGCCTAAGTGAAAAACCCTTCCGAGTGTATAACATTCAATACACTCGGAGACTTAGCCGCGAACCAGTCTTCGCCTAAGTTCAGAAAACTTCTCCGAGTGAAGAGCAATCCTCTTACTCGGGGGCTTAGCTGTGAACCAGTTTTCACCTAAGTTAAAAAATCCTGCCGAGTGTAATGTATTCCTAACACTCGGAACTTAGCTGCGAACCAGTCTTCGCCTAAGTCCTAAATTCAACCAAGCAAAATGTCGGAAAGCAAAATGCGAGTAAGACTAGAATCTCTAGCGCAGCAAAAACTTGTTCGCGCAAAGGGAAGTTCTCAAGCTTAAGGCCTGAAAGAAGTTTTAATCGGTTACACCATCACTCGGCATACCGAGGCAAATAAAGTTTTAACTGAAAGCAACATACTTCTTCAAGCTCCGGTAGGGCTTGAAGGCTCGACAAAAGTATCCAGGTCAATTCCGTCGGCGATCCGAGTGGCTGCTTCGATGAAAGTCTCCATGAAATCTTCAAACTGCAGTTTCTTTGTGTTGATCACTCGGAGAGCCTTCAGTTTGTCTTCCCTGGCCTCCTTGCAATGAACCCTGACGAGTGAAAGTGCCACATCAGCACCACAACGAGCAGCGGATTTCTTCCACGCCTGCACTCGACTGGGAATTTCGTTGAGGCGAGTCATCATAGACTCGAGGTCAGTCTGGAGAGAATCTTCAGGCCACAACTCCTTGTCGACCTTCTCGAATGCAGCCTTCAGCCGAGTGACATATCCTTGGACACTCTTAAGACGAGCTTCGAGTCGAAACATATCCATGGCCACGGCGTCTTCGACGAGTGACTCCGTGGGGTCCAGATTGGGCACGATTTCTTCGGTTTCCTTCTCAAAGTCTTGACAGAATTCTGCGTGAAGAGAAAGAGAAAAGGTGATCACAATGCCGTTCTGAGGAAATCAAAGAAATTCATTCGACAGAAGAAAGTCACCTTCAAGCATGTTGAACATTTTCTTCGCAAAGTCTCCTAAGTGTTTTTCCAGAGCACTCTTTCCCTTGGTCTGCACTTCAAGTTTCTTGATCCAGTCAGATCGTTCCTGCTTGAGTTTGGCATTCTCTTCTTCCAGTTTACTGGCTGCAGCAAGTTTCTTCTCAGCGGCTTCAGTTTTCTCCTTCGCTTCCTTCTGAGCATCAGCAAGTGATTTGTCCTTGTCCTCGAGCGCCTTCTTCATGGTATCTAAAGAAATAACATTGTTGAGTCGCGCTCGGAGACGACGGTTCTCATCACGTACGTTTGTTCGAGTGGATTCACTCGGTTCAAAGGATGGAAGATGAAAGTGATAATGCAATTGATCGACAAAGATTACCTCCAAAAGTCTTCAGTTCGGTCTGTGCACGGTCCAGGTTGTTGTTCGTCAGCTCCAGATCCAGCAGAAGTCGATTCTTTTCCTTCTCCAGCTCGACATACTTGGTCCCGAGCCCACAGGCTTTCTGAAATCAGCAAAGAAGGGGCTCAGTCGACATGGATATTGCTCTACTTCCGAGTGGAAAAGTACAAGTGCAGTCGACTGAAAGGCGGCCCGCCGCTCCACCCCACAACCCTATACAGCGTCATATCATGGTTGATGGAAATGATGTCCATGAAACCTGCAGAATGGTTCTTAAGACTACTGCCCATCGTCAACAATCGACAGTAGTCTCGGGGACTACACCCAGTGGGTGCACTCAGCGTGCCCCCACTGGATACAAAAACACTCGACCAGGTCTGGCCTGTCAGAGTATAAAAGAAGCAAGCAAGCGAACATTGTTTCTATCAGACCCCCGCCGATGCACGCACTCGACGGCGGTCTCGGGGACTACACCCAGTGGGTGCACTCAGCGTGCCCCCACTGTACTGTCGAATGGAAAACAACTTTCAAACCAACTCTAAGACCCCTGTCGATGCCTTCGTCATTCGACATCGATCTCGGGGACTACACCCAGTGGGTGCACTCAGCGTGCCCCCACTGGACCAGAGACTACCTGATCTACTTGCGAAGAAAACACCCAGTGGGTGTAAAATCAAGATGGACAGGAATTCAATCGGAAATGAACTTACAATAGCACTTACTCGGACGTTGGCTTGAAGCGCTGAGCTGGCATCATAGGCTAACTAGCTGGCTTCATACGCCTCCTTTGTTCGCAGCATCATCTGCCCAGCCTGAATCATAGCTTCCTTGGCAGCTCCAGTTTGGTCCTCCGGGACGTGATACAAAGGGTATGCGGGCGTCGAATGAGTTGGTGCTGTAACTGAGGCAGCAGGTGGTGCTTCAAGTTGTCCAATAGGTGCTGAAGCCACCAGAATTGAAGTGGCTGGCGGAGCACTCGACAGCGGGACCACAAGGGCTGGAGGCGTCGCAGCAGTCGACCCATGGGGCGTCTGTCCTGACGATGTTCTCCGAGTGTGTACATGTGGAGCCTCCAGAGGCACAGCTTCATCTTGCGTTCCTCGCTGCAGCTCCTCATCATCTTCCAGTTCGATGACTTCGTCAGCTATCAATCGGCAATTTTAATCAAGTCATCCGACGATTATTCTTCAAAAAACAGAGTAGAGTGTGGGTTTGTTATACCTCATTGGGAGGTGCCCGCATCAGGAGTGTCCACTTCCATATGGTCCCCATCATTTCGCTGGGGCGACGTCACAGAGGTAGCAGCTCTGGCGGATAAACTCCACTCGGTCAGCAGAGACATGAAGTGCCACAATCACAATTGCGGGAAATAAACACTTACGTTGAGGCAACAGGCACAGCAATCTTGATGCGAGGCAGGGCCTTCCGAGGTTTTGGCGCATCCGGCTTGAGTTGTTTCGCAGCTTTTTCAGTCGACCCCGGTGTTGCGGTGCGGTCGCGTTTTGGGTTCCTTGTGCTTGACGCCACAGTTTTGCTCGGGGCAACCTCTGGGTCTTCCTGATGCTTGGTGCGACGCCCAGGGCGCAGAGGGACCTAAGCTTCCACCTCGCCTTCCTCCAGGTCGTCATCGCTGCTCTCGCTGTCGTTGGCATAATCGCCGTCTGCGCTGTCATCTACGCTCCCTTCTTCTTCGTCAGACTGTTCTCCGTTTGGCACGGGCGAGTACATGTTTGTAAATTCCTGCAAGATACAAGCTTCAAAGTCAGTCGACTGAAGATCCAGTTACTCGACAGATATTAAAATAATCGACGGAGGTATAACTCACAAGATTCTTTGGTGGGTTCAAAGCAGAAAAGGGCGGAATTCGCTTCGCTCCCTCGGGATTGTCACAGGCTCCGGTGATGCTCCTGAGCCACTGGGAGACGGTCTCGTCGGAAACTTCTTCAGGATGAGTCCGAGTGGTATCCTCAGGGCCCGAGTAATGCCACATGGTGTGATCCCGGGCCTGGAGAGGCTGGATCCGTCGACTGAGAAACGTTTCAAGGAGATCCAAGCCAGTCACTCCGCCGCGGATGAGATCAGATACAACGTTCACTAGGATCCCTACCTGGATTTTCTCTACCTTTGTCACATACAGTGGTTTGGGAGTGATAGGTCGATCCAAGGTGAAAGGAGGAAGTCCAGTCGACATATTTGGTGATGCAACATCCTTGCAATAGAACCATGTCGACTGCCAACCCCGGACAGAATCAGGAAAGGTCATAGAGGGAAATGCACTCCTACCTCTCTTTTGGATCCCTAAGCCACCACACAGTTGGATTACATGGGTTTTGCTATCACTGGGATTGGCTTTCTTGACGGATTGAGATCTAACAGAGAATATGTGTTTAAACAAACCCCAATGCGGAGGACAGCCCAAGAAGCATTCGCACAGGGTTATGAAACAGGAAAGATAGGCAATCGCATTCGGAGGAAAATGGTGAAGCTGTGCCCCGAAATAGTTCAGGAAACTGCGGATGAACGGGTGGGGTGGCATGGAGAAACCTCGTTCGATGTGAGTGAGAAGCAGAACTCGCTCGCCGTCGCGTGGCTCTGGTTCGGTCTCCCCCTTCGGCAATCTCCAGGACTCCGCAGCTATCAACCCGTCAACGACGAGATTTTGCACATCCTCCGCCGTGACCGTCGATTGGAGGAAATCCCCCTGGATCCACCCCGGCGGCACCGTCGACCGGGCGCCCGACGGCTTCTTTGCCTTGGCTCCTCCCTTCTTGGCGCACTCGAGCTTCTCCGTCTTGCCCTTCGTCATGGCGGCGGCGGTCGTCGGAGCGGAGCTGAGCAGAGGAAGAGGAGGAGAAGAGCAGATTTGGGGGAAGAATACTGTACCAAGCACCGGCGTCGTCGCCCCTTATATCCGCCCGTGTGGGTCACTGACCTGCGGGCCCGTCGGATCTCTGGGTATCCCGAATCCAGAGGAGGCGCGGTACGTGGCGATTTTGGCGGCACGGTAATCGAGGCGTCGGGTCCTCGCTTGCCTTTGCGGTTGCGTCATCCCTGCTCGGCGCGCGTTTATCCAATTTTCGAATCCCGTAAAATCCGGACCCGACGGAGCGAACCGTCACATCAGAAGACTCTGCAGACAACTCGAACCTGATTTCGAGCTCAGTTTCACTCGGACCTGATTTCGAGCTCAGTTTCACTCGGATATACTTCAAGACAGAATCGATCAGGGCGAACGATAAAGGTTCCAATCGACGCAGATTCATAAGAAGCCTCAAAATGCACTCGGAGTTTTTGTGTCTTGTCAGAACCTGCATTGACACTTTTTACACTCGAACCCCGATCCATTCGGGGGCTAATGATGGGGATATGTACCTAGGGTAGGGTCATAGGCCTGACTTACATGCCCTACCTAAGGACACTACCCTAGAAAGCTTAAGAGCTACAAGGAAGTCTCCGACTGAGATCACCAAGTCATACAAGTCACTCGACAATATACACTCGGAGGTACCTTTCACTCGACGCTTACCTTTCACTCGGAAGGACCAGAAGACAGTCGACCACAGAAGCCCAGAAGTCACCCCAGGGAGGCTAACGGGCAGGCATTCATCAAGACCATTAATAGCATTTATGTTGTACGTTACCAGTAACGTACGTCTTTATAACCACGATCTGACCCTTAAACGCCGGTCACTTATGAGGGGCAGCGCACTCTATATAAGCCACCCCTCCCCTCTGGCATAAGGGTTGGTTCGCACCCCCTGTAGCGATACTCCAATTACACTCGACAAAGAGCTCCCGAGCACCTGAGACGTAGGGCTATTACCTCCACGAGAGGGGCCTGAACTCATACATCTGTGTGTACACCCTCGCCGTAGCTAGGACTCTGCCCTCTCCTTACGTACCCCTACCTTCTACTGTCAGACTCGTTCCCACGACACCACCTCCAATCCTACTCCTAGTAGGATTCCTTCCCTTCCCCCACTTGGACTTTCCTTTCCCTCAAGCCCAGCCGCATAGGCCTTCTTGGGCCGGCCGCCCAGCCCACCAGGGGCTGGTGCGCCACCCTCAGGTCCATGTGACCCACTTGGGGTGTGGTGGGCCCACTTGGTGGACCCCCGGAACCCATTCGTCACTCCCGGTACACTGCCGGAAATGCCCGAAACTTTTCCGGAGTTCAAACACCACTTTCCTATATATCAATCTTTACCTCCGGACCATTCCGGAGCTCCTCGTGACGTCCGGGATCTCATCCGGGACTCCGAACAACCTTCGGTCACCAACATACATAACTCAACTATACCGAAACGTCACCGAACCTTAAGTGTGCAGACCCTGCGGGTTCGAGAACTATGTAGACATGACCGAGACACTTCTATGGTCAATAACCAATAGCGGGACCTGGATGCCCATATTGGTTCCTACATATTCTACGAAGATCTTCATCGGTTGAACCTCTATGTCAAGGATTCAGTTAATCCCGTACGTTGTTCCCTTTGTTCTTCGATATGTTACTTGCCCGAGATTCGATCGTCGGTATCTCTATACCTAGTTCAATCTCGTTACCGGCAAGTCTCTTTACTCGTTCCGTAATACAAGATCCCGTGGCTAACTCTTTAGTCACATTGCTTGCAAGGCTTAGTGTGATGTTGTATTACCGAGTGGGCCCTGAGATACCTCTCCGTCACACGGAGTAACAAATCCCAGTCTTGATCCATGCCAACTCAACAGACACCTTCGGAGATACCTGTAGAGCATCTTTATAGTCACCCAGTTACGTTGTGACGTTTGATACACACAAGGTATTCCTCCGGTGTCAGTGAGTTGCATGATCTCATGGTCATAGGAACAGATACTTGACATGCATAAAACTATAGCAATAAACTGACACGATCACATGCTACGTTTATAGTATGGGTCTTGTCCATCACATCATTCTCCCAATGATGTGACCCTGTTATCAAATGACATCTCATGTCTATGGCTAGGAAACCTTGACCATCTTTGATCAACAAGCTAGTCTACTAGAGGCATACTAGGGACACAATGTTGTCTATGTATCCACACATGTATCGGTGTTTCCAATCAATACAATTATAGCATGGATAATAAACGATTATCATGAACAAGGAAATATAATAATAACTACTTTTATTATTGCCTCTAGGGCATATTTCCAACATGCATTACTCCGTTTTTCCATGAACTTAATACACTAGATGCATGCTGGATAGCGGTTGATGTGTGGAGTGATAGAGGTAGATGCAGGCAGGAGTCGGTCTATCTATCTTGGACGTGATGCCTATATAATGATCATCGCCTTGGATACCATCATGACTATTCGATTTTCTATCAATTGCCCAACAGTAATTTGTTCACCCACCGCGCGCTATACTCATGAGAGAAGCCACTAGTGAACCCTACGGCCCCCGGGTCTACTTTACCATCATATTGCTTTCCGATCTACGTTTTTTGCACTCTTTGTTTTCAGATCTACAAAATCAAAAACCCAAAACCATATTGCTGCATATTTACTCTTTTTATTTGTGTTCTTGAGAGATCTATCTCTCCTATCTATCACTACCTAATCTATCTTATTACCGTAGAGAGATTGACAACTTCTCTTTCGCGTCGGGTTGCAAGTATTTATTGTTTGTGTGCAGGTGCTGCTTATTGGGTGGTGGTGATCCTCCTACTGGTTCGATAACCTTGGTTTCATAACTGAGGGAAATACTTACCGTCGCTGTGCTGCATCATCCCTTCCTCTTTGGGGAAATACTGACGCAGTCTCAAGCCACGTCAGTTCTGAGAGAGGTTTGCGGGCCAACCGAGGTGCAGTGTGTGGGGTGCTAGTGGTGTTGGGTATGCTCTGGGCAAAAGCCCGCTTGGTCTTGCCGGCAGGCGATGTCGGCGCCTGTGGGCGTCGTTTCACCTCCTTGGACGCGTCGTTGTGGAGACCCGTATCCTCCTGCAACCTCGGATCTTGCTCTTCAGGTGAAATCCTAAGGCCTGGCTGGGTCGGGTGACGACGTCAACATCGTCGTTTCCCTCTTTGGGGTGTTGCCTTCAAGAGCTTCGATCCTGTTTGCACGCTCCATGGACCGGACGCTTGTGGCATTGTGGTCAGCATGTGTCTGTCTGGCAAATCGGATGTTTGCGCGGCTTCCTGTGTGGCAACAATGGCAGCCTCGGGCGGAGTCAGGTCTGCGGCTGTGTTCTGATAGTCGGTTTCATCCGGCGTGTTTGAGGGGTTGTCATGTCTCACTTTGTCTATAAAGTCGGAGCTGCAGAGGACGTGTCCCGGCGATGACGATGACACGAGACGGGTGGTCGGTTCTCATGCCGGCTCTTCGCAGGAACAATGCTTTTCCCCTGCAATGCTTGTCGACAGAGTTGGAGTTGCCTGGTCGTCGGTGCGTGCGGTGGACTATTTGGCATTGGCTGACATAGGCCTCGGCGCTTGTTTGCGGTGAGGACTACATCGGTGGTCGTTGAGGGTGGAGTCAGAGTCGCCCTCGCAGAGGTGTGATGACGATGACACCAATTGCAACTTCAACGGTGTGTGTGCGTTCTTGTGTAGGTTGTCAGGTTGCTCTGTGTGTCTTGTTTTTACAGACGCGAGCCGATCCATCCAAAAACAAAGTCGTCCTAGATGCTAGCTGCCATCGGCGAATCTATCGACCGACATCTGGCTAGCTCACTATGGCGCCCGGCCGGCCGTTGTTGATGAGATTCGATGAGACCAAGTGTGTACTTGATAGGGCAACCTAAAGCTAGCTCAGTTGATCCATCGAATTAGCGCATCTACAGCTATACTTGGCAAATTTGACTCCTCAAACGCCCACGGACGCGTTCGCGGACACTGACCGGTCATGCCTCAAATAATACATTTCACATCCGAATACCTGAAATCCATTTAGTTACATGCAACGTGAAACCTAATCTAAGCGAAACTCGTCCGGCTCAAGCGTGCCCATGTCCGGCGGCCGGCTGCGCTACCCAGAGTGTTGGTCCGGTCGCCGGCAAGGTAGAGTAGGGCATGGGACACGAGCTGGCTCATGGGACTGAGGGCGCCGTCATCTCCCATGCCCTATTCTTTCTCGTCGGCGCCCGGAACCCGGACAGTGCCGGTGGACGTCAGATTGATGATGGATCCATCCTGACACGAGCAGGCAACATCCACCACGACGCGGTTGTGGCGCTCGGACTGGTGCACTATACGGGGCGCTGGAGAATGCGACTCCGCCTCGCCGACGTCCACCGCCGCGAGGGCTGCCGCTGCCGCCGCCTCCCGCACCCGCTGCTTCGCACGGCGGGCACGCCGCACCATATTTTTCGTCGGACGACGCCCATGGTGCGTACCGCTGCTCGGAGCGTCAACGGAGTGGCTGCGCGTCTGCCACCGCGTTCGGACGCCAGACGGACCACACCGTCTCAGGTGAGGCAGCAAACACACCTAGTGCCGGATCCATGCGCCATTTGTGCGGACGCAATGGATTCCCGATGGAAGGAGTCCGTGCGCTACCATGCACGGGCCTCCTCCCGAGAGCAGCGGAGTGCAAGCCGGATGGCCGTCTCCGCCTCGAGGCCGCGTAGGATGAGCTCAGGGTCGACGGATCCGGAGATGAAGGATTCGGATCCGCTGCCCGCCATGGCGGAGACGGCGGGAGATCGCCAGAGCTGAGTTTGGGTGGCGGAG
The DNA here is from genome assembly GCA_039707655.1 of Elymus sibiricus. Classification (NCBI taxonomy): domain Eukaryota; kingdom Viridiplantae; phylum Streptophyta; class Magnoliopsida; order Poales; family Poaceae; genus Elymus; species Elymus sibiricus. The sequence continues at coordinate 530,610,689 of CM077675.1, forward strand.
GAGAGTGAAATTTAGTGGCTAGGGTTTGGTCCGACGAGCAAATGGGTAGGAATATATGTGTAGTCGGGTGGGCTAGTGTGGGCCGGGTCCGACGTGACGGACGCGCCTGGGCGCTCCCGGTCGTCCCATATCTGCCTCATATTTGAGCTGGATATGTGGATGCCGGTCAGCTCAGACGTTTGAGGCGCGTGACTAGGTTAAAATTTTGTGACCTGTCAGCAATCGGGCGGCACGCCCGGCCGTATGAGGCGAATTTGGGGCGTCCGACTGTAGATGCTCTTAGCTAGCTGGTGGATGAGAGCACGTGCACATGCTTAAGAGTCGACTCAATCTCAGAATCAGATCGTTGTGCATGCATGATAGCAAAAATAAATAGCTTTCTTTGGGAACTTTGGCATCGAAGGGCATTTGGTCTAGTGGTATGATTCTCGCTTAGGGTGCGAGATGTCCCGAGTTCAATTCTTAGAATGCCTTGCTATTTTTGTCCTTTATCTTGTCATTTCTACATGCATAACCCTTTCTGTGTACCTAAATACTTGCTGTTGGGAAGAACTAGTATAGGTTTCCCAGCTACAAGTATTGTGGGACAGAGGGAGTAGAATTTTGTTAGCTAGAGAGTCGCATGTCATGAACATCAATATCCTTCAAGTAGCATTGCATTCAGTCTTGTCCTGTCCAGTGCTGATGCCTGATGGGATCGTCTTCTTTGCTAGAGTTTGATTAATTTGCTACCTCTTCGTCTCAAAATGTAAGACGTTTTTTAACATAACTAGCCGTAATGCAATCTCCCACGAACCAAGGCATGCAGGCGCCGCTGTCCAAATGTGGCTGTGATGGATCTTTCAAGCCAACTAGCTCCCACAAGAAATTCCCCATTTCCCATCAGAGTTTATATCGTCGTCTCATATCAAGTCACATTTTCACTTCCAACAGAGTTAAAACGCCAACACGATCTGCGAATCACAATAGATCGATACAAGCAGTAGTTGTTCGAGAGCAAGATCGACAGAGAGAAAAGGGCATCAAATAATTTTTAAAAAGTCCCGATTGAGTGACGCTATCACATTTGACGTTCTAGTTGGTTTAAGTTGGGTTTTCCACCTCAATATGCAACTGCTATGTACCACCCAAGGTTTTTCGTTTTGGATACCCTTCTTTTTTGTCGGTAGGGACCAGAAGGGCCAGTTTCCAAAAAGTATCGAAAATTGTGGCCCTATTAGCAACACAAATTGCGCCTAGCCACACTGTCAGTGTAGCTTTTCTTTTTTTTCTAGAGAAACAACAAGACTCTGCTGCATATTTTTATTAATTTTCAAATAAATGATACAAGGTTCAAAGAATGAAAGAGAAAAAAAAGAACTATACATGGCCAAAAACAAAGAAAACAAAGCAAAACTACACATAAGGCATCTGGGGACTATCTAAAAGAGTCGACCCATGCCTGGGAGCAGTGGCGGAGGCCCCAGGCGAACTGGGCCCGGGCCCAGGCAACCTTCGTATACTGTAGCAACCAACTACAGTACACAAACGAATTGGGCCGAACGCCCCAGGCCGCCGCCTGGGCTGCCTCGGGCCTAAATCCGCCCATGCCTGGGAGGCATGATAATCTTTTCTGGTGCTTCTGTGAGTAGCTTGTCTCTTCACATAGGTCACTGGTTCAAATTCTGTTATGTACCTAGTTTTTCCTTTTTTTAAACCACGAAGGGCCCATATGAGAGAGAGAGAGAGAGAGAGAGAGAGAGAGAGAGAGAGAGAGAGGGAGAGAGAGAGAGAGAGAGAGAGAGAGAGAGAGAGAGAGAGAGAGAGAGACGGGCGGAGAGTAGTGCAGAAAACACGAGGTGGGTGGGATTTGATAATAGGACCATGACAAGCACAGGAAAGATCGATAACACCACACACATGAGATGCTACAAGTTAGAAGTAACATATGAATGTTATTTGACCATTTATATGCTCAAATTCAGTCAAATTAGAATGGTAAAACTGTTATCGGGAAGCAGTGGAAATCCGGTAACCGGTCTGTTACGGAAATGTTGAGCGAGAAAATAACCTTGTTCACACCAGAACACATCATGGAAATAACTCATAATCTCAAACTTACATGTTGAAGGAGGTCAGGTAAGTGGGACGATGAGGACTGATGTGAAGGAGAGGTGCAGAGAAAGTCCTGGCCATAGGCGCTCTAAGAGCCTCGGGGAAGCCACAGGATGGCACCGACAACGTGTCAAGATTTCGGCTACCACCAGCATGAAAGCGAGCGAGGCCACCATGTCTCCTTGGATCGGCCACGATGTCGTCTTGACGAGCAAATGTTGTCCTCCTGTGCGTCTAAAGAACGAAGGACGGTCTGAAGAACTGAGAACATGACTCCAACTAAAGAGAGCACAAAGGAGGATGGTCCGAAGAATAGAGAACAAGACTACAACTAAGGAGAGCACAATGTAGAACATCACTATCTTCTATTCCTAAATAGCTAGAACCCACTAGCTATTTTTCCTAGACGTGCAACTATGACACATAAGTAAGTCATCCATGCAAGTCATAAATTACATTGTTTTTGCATTACTTTATGCAAGAATGACATCATCAATTCATGCATGTTACTCAAAAGTTATTTTTTGCATTATATTTTATATTGACAATATATGTGTTGGTCATTTGCACCATACCTAGTTCACATTCACATTTTTGTTTGATTTGGCATTCTTTTAACTGCAATTCATTTCTTTTTCTCTTTCTATATTCAATGTATTTTATTTTCATTTGTAAGCCAACATTATCTTTCCATTAGTTATAGATGTTTATGTAGAAACTTTTATGCATTCATTTAGCAAATTTCCCGCAGCAACGCGTCGGGGCGTCATCTAGTTTCTAATATTTGCGTGTGGCGAGCTGTCACCATGCAATTATGTCACAAAAGGTAATTAATTTACAAATATTTATCCAGGCAAATATTAATCATCCATTACATTTAGCTGGCTCTAGGAGAATGGATCTTCAACTCGTTTCTATCCCAAAAAAGGGTACACCAAAAATAGCATGGAATTAAAGGCCCCAACATTAGATCTCCCAACACACGACCAAGGTTCTTTCTTTGAATTATAACAGTTTCCAGCAATCGTCTAGCACGTAGCTGGTGCAACTATGCCTGAGAAAACACGGTGCTGACACACACAAAAAAAAGGTGCAACTCAAGATTTGCGCCCAACTAAACAACAGAGATCAAACAACCAACCTAGGGAACATATCAACTGAATAATTCAATGATTACATTGGAATTAAATACGATTTGGCTCAAAGAACATGATGCATGAATACATCGATGCAAATAGACGAATATAATAATTTCAAGAAATTAATTGAATGTCTCATCTTAACCACCAAAGCCAAATAAAAATGAGATGATACCGGCGCATATAGCTGGCCTCCTGGCTTACATGGGAGGGAAAGAATTCAAACCGAACCCCACATCAAAGGACTGCATCTGCATCATCATATCACTGCTAGAGAAGCTGGCGCCGCTGTAGCCACCGTAGACCAGGGTGTCGAGGTCCCCTCCGGAGCTCACCATGTCAAGCAGGCCCTCCTGCTACTGAGGTGGTGCCGAATACAACGCGGGAGGCCCCATGTCTATGCTGTCTGTGGTGACACATGGAGCTGGCGGCGACGCCTGGGAATGGAGTTTTGCCATGCGTTCGTTGATGCTCTTGAGAAGCACGTCCACCTTGTAGCCAACTTTGGTGAGCTCCTCGATGTTGAGGCCAACGAGGCTCGAGAGGTCGCCATGCATGGTTTTGTGAAGGAGGTACCTAATCTCGCCGTCTTGGCACTCGCGGCGGGTCTTGTTGACGTGATCCCGGAGCTTGTTAATGCGTTGAGTGATGAAGCCCTCCTGGTTCATCACCTCCTTGCACTGCCCCAGCTCCGGCATGCTCTTGAATTGATTCAGGATACCCACCGCCTCGGCATGGGAAGGGAACACCTCTGGCGTCACCTTGCCCTCATGGTACACTAGTACACAGGTCTTGGCATCGCACAGGATGGCTAGTTCGTCCGCCTTCTTCATCAGGCCCTTGAGGCGCTTCTTGAATCTATTGCGCCGGGTCGAGTCATTGGCGATGTACTGGAGGGTCATGTTGCGAGCCATTGCTGGCAAAGGGATAAAACCAGTGAAGGAAAAGAAAGTTGTTGGTTTCGTCGAGGGAGGAGGGGTAGATTTATAGTGGAGGGATCACCGTGATATGTTAAGAGGTTATTGTGAAGGTACGAAGAAGATTGCCTTATTTAGTACTTGTGAACGCGATCGAATATCTAGCAGATCTTTGACCCGATCTTAAGTGGCGTCCATTTAAACCTACTAAATTGGAAGTGATAGCACATGATCGTTCCCCTGATATCGCTCCTGATATCGCGGGAGCAAGACATATCAAACGCGTGCTAATGACTTTCCTGCGATGTGTCCGTTCACGCTAGAATGCTTCACGCGCTACGCAATGCCATCCTTCGAAGCCCATGAAGCCGTCCAAATGAATGGACCGAACACAAACGTTGCTCATATCGGTCAGACCCATAAAGACACTAATTTTGTACCAAACTAGTAAAAATACTCGTACAAAAACCACATCGCTGGAAGGAACAAAAAAACTCGGAGGAAAATAAAAAAGGAACAGGCTCAAATCCTATTGCACTAACTCTCATATTACTATGATTTTCAAAGTCTTTCACCAACCAGATAACAAAAAAAAGAAGGCCAAAAAAGACATGAAAAAGAAAGAATCCATTTCATCTATCAAAAAGTTACCATGTTTGATCAGTTGTGCTTGACTAAGATGAGATAAACAAAACAAGATAAGTTGCCATGCTTTGTGCGCTACAAAAGAACATAGAACACAGATACAAAAGGTTGCAATAACTTTGATAGTAAAACTACGAGATATCCAGAACTAACCCCTTTGAACACGCACACGCACATCCTATCCATATAAGCATTTCCAAGATACCGAGCCGGCACAACTTCTCACTACTATACATTCGAAAGCACTGACCCCTCATCATTGATGATGAGAGGCCGTTGACCATGCGGCGGTGATGGGCATTATCACTGACCGACCGGCTCAGGCGCATCAATGATAAACTTTTTGTGGCGTGCCAGAATTTTTATCACAGACCAGTCTAAAAATGACTCGCCTATGATATTGTGTCCGAGAGACAAAAATTGACCAATATATGTCACTGGATGGCTGCTTTATTTGACTCGTTTGAGTTCATCTAATAAATCCGACCCTTCATGTTTCCCGTCTATCTGTTGGTGTTGTTGTGTACTTGGGTTGTTATATCCATTGTCCACTGCCATCTCCTCTCTACAAACCCTCGTAGCCGCCAGCGAGCACCGCACCCCATAGTTTTCAGTCTTCCTGCAACACATCCCATCCTGTAAGCCTCCATCAAACGTCCACGATGCCCTTGCCGATGACCCCGCGACCATCTTCGACCATGGTGCCCTCGCTATCGCCCTCCTGGCCAGCTGGCGGGGGAGGGGCTGCCCGACATGGCCATACGCCCATACCAACATCGTCCCGAGCGGCGTTCTCTTGCCATGCGTCGCCTCGATGGTCGCATGGTGGCCAGACCCACATTGTCCCGAGCGGCGTTCTTTTGCCATGGACTAGTAATAACATAAAACTAGTAACATATGCATGTTACTAGTCTAAGTTAATCACCACTATGACTAGTCTGAGGGTAGCAGGAGTGGAGGCGTTGCTAGTTCCCCAATAAGAACTGTTGGGGTTGAATCAGTCGGCGGTGGCTAGATAGCCGCATGTGAGAGGATGGAATGGGGATTATTTTCCTTTCAAATTCGAAGAGTGTGTATTTGCTCAGGACGATGTGGAAGCCGTCGAAGCACACTGCCGGTGCGGCAGGCCATGCTCAGCTCAGAGAACATTCCGATGAGAAAAAATCAACAAGTTTTGGTCAGTTCAGACTTCAGAGCCACCAAACAATGTCAAATGGCCAGGAGGAACAATGTCAAATTGCAGTGCCTCCTGCGCCAACTTCCGTGCCTGCCCCCTCTGCTCCAGAAATGAAAATTTTGCAGCGTCGTTTCATTTTAGAGTTCAGGCAGATAGAACAACCGACAGAGACAAGCTAAGCCATGCAGCTAATCGTGCCTGCAGGCTGCAGCCGTGCAGCTCATCAATCCCTTCTCCTGCGCATACAATTTAGCGTTAGCTCAACTCAGGTTCAGAAGCATCAAGACGGAATTCAGTTCAGTTGTCCAGATAACATATACTCCCTCCGTACCATAATATATAAAGTTTTAGCAGTTCATTTGAGCTGCTAAAACGTCATATATTATGGTACGAAGGTAGTAAATGGGTTGATGATCAGGATGGGAATGGGCCGGGTCGACCCCCTGACCCGACCCAAAAATTTAAGGTCAATGGGTCACGTGGGGCGGTCTGAAACAAGATTTCGGTCAATAGAGCCGGCACCGGCTGACCCGCTGGGTCAAGCCGGGTTGGCCCACCTTATAGCCTTATATCTCACAACAACTACAATCTCCATTGCCTCGGTGTTATCATAGATCTCGATTTTGTGACGCAGTCTGTCGTATAATCTCTGCGAAATCTCCGGCGAACACTCACATATATGAGCAATAAAATTTTCTTGATATGTTTTGGTAAGATGCACACGTACAAAATCACAAGCAGGCAACTTGAATTTTTTTTCTATTAACCACGTATTAGAATTTAGAAATCTTATCAATTCTTACACTAACATCTTGTTTGTCCACAAGGCAATGTCAAGCAAGAATTTGAGTCGACCCAAAATATCCATCGAGCCAACGAGGCCAATGACTGTTTTTTATGTGGGTCGATCCATGGTCTCTCAACTCTCAAGTTGGCCTTGGGGCCAACGGGGAGAATACGTTAAACCAATATTCGATGGAAACCGGTGAAAACCACGAGAAAATGATGTTTTGAAGTTTCAAAAAAATCTGAAAAAAATATGAGATGTTAAGAGGTTGATGTTTTATTGCCACGCAAAATTTCAAGTTGATACACATTACAAGATGCGAACTATGAAAAAGATAAAATCAGCGGTGAATAGTGTCAAACGGTAATGTCAATATTCAAGGCTGACTTTGTCTTTTTCATAGATCACATTTCGTAATGTGTTTCAACTTGAAATTCTGCTTGACAATAAAACATCACCCTCTTAACATCCCATATTTTTTTCAGATTTTTTCGAAACTTTAAAATATGAATATTGGTTTCTCAACTCTCATTGAATATTGGTTTCCGTGTGATATTCTCCCGGGCCAATGAGACATAGCATTTATCTCGCTGAAGCTTGTCATGCACAATGCGCACGTATAGGCCAGCCCAATAGGGTGTACTTTCATTCGTTTGTCTATCGCTTGTTCATGTGTTCGTTTGATTTTTTTTTCTTTTACTTCTTTGCTTGCTTCTCTCATTTCTTCTCCGTTTTCGTTGGTTTTCGTTTTTTGTCGTTATAATTGTTTTTTTTTTGTTTTTCCTATCGTTTTTTGTTTCTTTCATGGTTTTGTAAGAGGTTGGAGAGTATTAGAACGGAGAGCTAATTGGTGTAATGTGGTGCGTGTTGTAGTGAGCCTTGAGGGAGAATATATATTAATGTAAAAGACTTGAAGCGCAAGACGGCTCCTCGAGTTAAGATAAAAATAATTCATATATAATCTGGTGCAATCTCTAACTACCAAATATATCTCTAACAAGTTTTCATCGACTTTTCTTTTCTTTCTCATTGAACTTTTTTGGTTCTTTATTTCTTTCTTGGTTTTCAATTGTTTCCTTTGTTTTTCTTTGTTTCTTTCTCGGTTTTTACTGTATTAATTCTTTTTGCACTGATTTGCTTGGTTTTCCTTTTTGTTTTTTTCGGTTTTCATTTTTTTCGTTTTTCTTGGTTTCTTTTACATTTCATTCTACATTTTTTCTATACATCAAGAACATTTTTCTCATACATGTTTAACATTTTTCAATTACAAGTTTAACATTTTTTATTACATGGTTGACATTTTTTCTAGACACATTTTAAACATTTTCAAATGCTTCATTAACTTTTTTCAAATACAAGATTGTTTTAATACCCAACATATTTCCTATAGACATGGAATAGTTTTAAAATGCTTTATTTAATATTTGTCAAATACTTCTTTAACATTTTTTCAAATGATTGATTGACATGTTCTAAATACATGATAAACTTTTTCAACGCATTCTATATTCTTGTATACACGTTTTTGTCTACATGACAAACATATTCTTTATACACATTTAATATTTTCAAATGCTTGGTTAACATTCTTTTAATACATGGTCAACATTTTTTCTACACACATTTAACATTTTTCAAATGTTTGATTAACAATTTTTAAATACTTGTTTAACATTCTTTCAAATGCTTAATAAACATTGTTTAAATATATGATCAACTTTTTTTCACACATATTATATATTTTTGTTTACATTTTTTGTATACATGAGAAATATATTTTTTGTACACAATTAATATTTTCCAACTGCTGGATTAACATTTTTCTCATATTTATTTAGAATGTTTGGAAGTATAAACAAAAGTAAAAAAACAAAAACAAAAAAATGAGGGAAATGACTATTATTTATATGGGTCGACCCATGGTCTCTCAACTCGCAAGTTGTCCTTGGGGCCAACGAGATATAGCATTCGTCTCGCTGAAGCTTGTCCTGCACAATGCGCGCGTCTTGACGGGCCCAATAGCTTGTACTCCTTTCATTCGTTCGTGTGTCGTTTGCTGATGTGTTTGTTTGATTTTGTTTTCTTTTACTTCTTTTGCTTGCTTCTCTGATTTCTTCTCCATTTTCTTTGGTTTTCATTTTTATTGTCGTTGTACTTCAGTTTTTTTGTTTTTCATATCATTTTTATTTCGTTTCCTTTTGTTTCTTTCATGGTTTTGTAAGAGGATGGAGAGTATTAGAAGGGAGAGCTAATTGGTGTAATGTGGTGTGTGTTTTATTGAGCCTTGAGGGAGACTATATATTGATGTAAAAGACTTGAAGCGTAAGACACCTCCTAGAGATTAGATAAAAATAATTCCTATCTAATCTGGTGTAATCTCTAACTACCAAATATGTCTCTAACAGGTTTTCATCAGCTTTTCTTTTTTCTCATTGTCTTTTTTGGTTCTTTGTTTCTTTCTTGATTTTCAATAGTTTCCTTTGTTTTTTTTTGTTTCTCTATCGTTTTTTATTGTTTTCGTTCTTTTTGCATTTATTTGTTTGGTTTTATTTTTTTGTTTCTTTTTTGTTTTCATTTTTTTGTTTTTCTTGGTTTCTTTTGGTTTTCATTCTACTTTTTTTATACGTCAAAAACATTTTTCTGATACATGTTTACATTTTTCTATTACAAATTTAATATTTTTTATTACATGGTTGACATTTTTTCTAGACACATTTTAAACATTTTTCAAATGCTTGGTTAAATTTTATAAAATACAAGATTGTTTTAATACCCAACAGTTTTCCTATACACATTTTTTAAATGTTTAATTATTATTTTTTCAAATACTTCTGTAACATTTTTTCAAATAATTGATTGACATATTCTAACTACATGATACATTTTTTCACACACATTGTATTTTCGTATACACATTTTTGTATACATGAGAAACATTTTCTTTATACAAATTTAACATTTTCAAATGCTTGGTTAGCATTCTTTTAATACATGGTCAACATTTTTTCTATACACATTTTAAACATTTTTCAAATGCGTGATTACCATTTTTCAAATAGAAGATTATTTTTTTGTAATACATGGTCTACATTTTTATACACATTTTAACATTTTCAACTGCTTTATTAAAAAATTTCAAATACAAGTTTGACATTTTTGGACTACATGGTCAACATTTTTCTATACACATTTACCTTTTTTTCAAATATTTGATTAACAATTTTCAAATACTTGTTTAACATTCTTTTAAATGTTTAGTTAATATTGTTTTAATACATGATCAACTTTTTCCACAAATACTATATATTTGTTTTCACATTTTTCGTATACATGGGAAATATTTTTATACACATTTAATATTTTTAAATGCTGGTTTAATTTTTTTCTCAAATATTTTATGTAATGTGTTTTTTGTAAAATATTTATTTGGAAGTATAAACGAAAGTCAAAAAACAACAAAATAAACGAGGCCGTGGCGTGGTGCGTGCCTTGGCCGGCCCATTTTAGGAGGATCCTGATTGGAGAGTACGCTAGGTCTCCCTATAAGCGAGACATAGAGCTCTCCGGCCCGACGGGTCGAAGGACAGGTCCGAATCAGCCCGTTCCCATACTGAGTTGATGATCGGACGACGGTCCGGAAGTGCACAGTCTGGCTACATATATCCTATAATTCTCTAGAGGTAATCGCATGCAAGGAGGCATTATCGCCGAGGATTTGCTTTTGCACAACATAGTGGTGGTTTCTGACTCCAAACAAGTCGTGAATGACATCCAAAAGGGACGAAGTAGCATACATGGGCAAATCATCAAGGAGATCAAGCTGAGAGCTTTGAATTTTAATTGTATTTTTGGTTTTCAAAGCAGGTCGACTAACTTTGAGGCCGACTTATTAGCCAAGCATTCAAATTCTTTAAATCGGGGGCGCTATGTATGGTTTGGGCAACCCCACGATCCAATTTGTACCCCACCTTATGTGGATTTTGAGTAATAAAGCTTGGTGTTTCTCAATAAAAAAAACATATATACTATAACTCTCTAGCTAGCTAGCTAGGGCATGTGTATGTTGAAGCTGAAGTTATGGCTGCCTTGGAATGAATCGGTACAGTCAGGCGCTATATGGGGCTGTTTGGATTTAGCCAGCGTTTGGCCCTGCCAATGCATGGGCACGCCAAAATATTGGCTCGGCTTTCGCCCGCCCGCGTCTCGCCATCCGTTGGCGTGAAAATGAACTGAGAAGGCTGAAGCAGCCAGGGCTCGCCAAAATATTCGCTACCAACCAAACGCTATCCCATCCATCAGTCAACGCCAAAAAATTGGCTGGACAAGCCGGGGCATCAATCCAAACAGCCCCTATAAGTCAACCTACCGTTTTACAAACAGGCTGTGCTACCTTGCCAAATGCATCATGGAGCCGGACAGAAACGAATCACACCTCGGCCACACGATCAATGAGATAATAAAGGAGCTAATTGTGGGAGAGAGGGAGCTTAAGGTCGTAAAAAATAGTCGCCAACTAAATAGTGTCGCAGATCGTTTGGCCAACTTGTCGACAGCGGAGCATCTGACCGATGTGTGGTTGCAGGGTGCTCCAGGGGCTCTGGTAGATCTTATGGGCACTGATTGTATCATATTACATAACTACTCCCTCACTTGTGTGCAAAAAGAAAAACTAGGGCATGTGTCTGCTGTCGCAGGCCGATCGACCGATGCGGTTAGCTACTTGATCAGATTCGATTTGATATACACCCGCAAAAAAAAAGAAGATTCGATTTGATATAAGAGGTATGGAGGCATTGGCATTTGACGATAGAGATGGATCGATGTCGATGAACTTCAATCGGATGAAGGGTGGGCGTGCTCCATCTCACATTCAGGACACGCGAGCCGATGCACCGAAAAAAGAAAAAACGATTAAATAGAATAAAGATCGTTTGGAAAACGGAACATCAGAGGGCATTTGGTCTAGTGGTATGATTCTCGCTTAGGGTGCGAGAGGTCCCGAGTTCAATTCTCGGAATGCCCCCAATTTTTTTTCACCCCTCTTTTTACCAGTATTTACACGTATAGGAGAATTTCCTTTTTCCCATTTTTACGCGTATAGCAGAATTTCTTTCATGTAGCTAGTTAGCGAATTATTGATGTCATGAACATCAATCTGTGTGAGGTAGCCTTGCATTCAGAGATATAGTCCAATGTCGGAATCATCTTCTTCCTTGGACGAACCACAAGGCAGGCGGCACGGCTACGGTCTCTCAAGATAGCTAGATCCCACACGAAATGCCCCTTTTCAAGGGCCTTCTCCGACCCTCAATTGTAAATAGTCACACTTTGACTTCCAACAGAGTTAAACATCAGTCTGATAAATAAATAAACGACCACACGATCTTCATAAAGCATCGAATGGGGCTCGATCATGTGGCAGTAATTAATCCTTCCAGCAACGCAGAATGACCAACAATATTATTGATGTCTAGTCTAGTGCCAAAGCAACTATAGTTTCTGAATCTAGATAGCTGTTCGAACAGGTGTATACAGTTACTATACTATCAAGCAACCTGGAAAAAAAGGGTGAACGCTTTACGAATCACACAAGAGCTAATTAATGCTTCCATTCCATGAGAAGAAGAAAAAAAAATCATCAAGCAAAACCAGAGTCTGAAATACTCCCTCCGTCCCAAAATAACTGTCTCAACTTTGTACTAGCTCTAGTACAAAGTTATACTAAGCTTGAGACACTTATTTTGGGACGGAGGGAGTAGTAAACCAGCTTAGATAAATATCCGCCAAGAGCATAAAAAACTTCAGGTCCACTGGTCTTTTCAGTCACCATGGCATAGCAACCAGCGATGTACGTATATCCCATTAGGAAAAAATATCTTATGTATATATCGTCCAATGCTTCACCTTCACCATGTCCACCACCGATGCCGGCTTGCCTAGGCACAAGCATATATATATAACTAGTCAGTAACCATTTTTTTCACGAAAAGGAAGGGGTTTACAGAAGGGCACTTTATTAGATGAACCGCAGCAGGTGCGTAACTATTTATCAACTTGGGTACAGAGAGTTTGGAATATATAACCAAATATTTTCGACAGCACTAACTCGTTTTGGTACTCCACAAAATAGCATGCTCGTTTTGGATATGTCATCGACAGACTTACAATAGATCGATACAGGCAGCAGTTATTAGAGAGCAAGATGGAGAGTAGTAATTCGAATGACATCAAATAAGCTTATAAAGGTACCTTCCCCAATGCCCATCAGGGCATCAACAATGCCATTGCCTAGCCACAAACATAATTACTCAGTTCTTTTTATGAAAACCAATCGATACAGGAAGGAAGGGATTATAGGACAGTTTAGATTCAGAAACTACACTTGGGAAAAGTTACTTGCTTCGATACCAGATTAGGAAAAGATAAGCAAAGAGTTGCACCAAACTCGCAAATACAGGGCATTCATATGTGCTCAGAAATTGACCAACTCATTTTGGTACTCCACATCCACCTCACAACAATACCCATAGAAATTTTCATGTACTAGTCATAAGTTTCCAACTTATACTACATCTATCCACATAAGAATACCTACTTATGCGTATGGCTGGTAGACCAGAACAATGCCCTTGAGTGATGTTGTCCTTGAAGAGTTCATCCGGAAACAGTTGAAACAACATGCACTAAAACGATCATTCAAAACTCATGGATTAGCTGAGTTTCATGTGATTCATCTCATCCATGAAAAATTAACAAAAAACTTTATTGAACGCAGAAGCTGTGAATGCTCTATAATCTATTTAAGACGAGCGTCTACACTCTCTGCACATTAGACTTTGGACTTTGTGGGTTAGTATGAATACTTTTGGGGACCTATGATGAGGTGTTATCATTGATGGCACACAACAGGAACTTGGAACCACATCTGGTGCCTCCAAGAGAGACGAAGTATTTTCAAGATGAAGGTGATGATGGTGGCAGCAAGCAAAGCAAAGTCGAATTATCAGCAGAGCAGAAGGCGCGCATGGAGGCTAATCGGCTCAAGGCGCTGGAGAGGGTGGCGGCAGCCCAGGCTCGCGCATCCCAGTCTCAGCCTGATAACAAAACTGCCACACAGGAGCGCGCAGGATCCTGAATCACTTTGTTGTGTGGCACATTGGGTTCTATTGAAGGGTGAAGATAGTGTTTGTTGACCTTGCGCTATATATCCAGAGAACATGCTCCAAGTGCTAGTAGAGAAGTTTGTAAAAGTTGCTAGAAAAGCCTGAAAAAATGGGTGTGTTCTAATGGTGATCAAGGTAGAATAGATTGTAAATTTGTGGTCAAGGTAGAATAGATGGTAAATCCCTGGTTTCTGGAACTTCTGGGCATATTTGATAGAGCACCTGATGCTCTCAGCTCAACTTTGACAACATCTTTTATGAGAAACCTCGAGCTCTGGAAGTTGATGTTTGTATGATATCCATCTCGATTACATCCAGTCATCGCACAAAACATCCACGCTCAGTGCGCAAGAAACTCAATCATCCATGAACTCATCAGAAGCATCTTAATCAAAGAAATTAACAAACTCATTCCCTCATGCAGATAAAAGCTAGTTCATCTAGACTGATTAAAAGGGTGAACATAAACCCAAGTCTTCCAACACAAACATCAGTACATAACATAAACCGGAGTCTTAGACCAAACTCAGCTTGCTGACAGCATATCCTCCCTCATCCTGCTTACATATACATACAACGCTTACTACAGACATCAAACTACATCAGCACAATCTTGAACATCTGCCATCCAACTCCAGGTGTATATAGCCCAAGCAAGACCAGAACGACTAGCAAGCGAGCTCAGATCTGCAGACATGTACGTGTTTAGTTAGAAAATTGAAGCAAGTGCAGTTGAAGCAATGCAAATTTCGTAGGAACGAGGCATGTGCTAAACTGCGGAGTACAACATAACTCAAGAACAAAGGCGCACAAGCTGCTCGATCATTTGGCAGTTTGGAAGCAATATACACAAAAATTGGCAGACCATAACAGGTGAACCCTATCTGTTCAAGGAAACAGAACATGATAAATAAGGAGTGCTCATAAATAGAAGACTCGGGGCCTTCAAACATCAACTTACAGGTTATACAACATTCTTGTTTTGAACATCTTCGTTCAACTGAATGAATGATCTGTAGTAAGTGCTAAGTATGACTAACGATGAACTCCTACATAAAGATGCAAGCGCGAAAGCCATTTTCTCTCCTAAGATATGGAGCGATAAAAACTAGCTGTTGAAACTAGTGTGTAATCCTTCTTTTCAGTTAACATTCTCAATCACATACATGGGAGTTAAACATGCATGCAGAATCAAACCATGAATTGACTACCTGTGCTAGCTAGTTTGAGAAGCTAGTCAAGCCCCATAGAACAATAATTAACTTTCTATATATAACCATGGGAGTAGAAATGTGAAGCAAGTGTGCAGTTGATGCAATGGGAATATTTCCTATCTGCTAAATTGCAGAGTACAATATAGCTTAAGAACTAAGGCACAAAAGCTGTTTATTCATGCTTCCCAAGAATCCTAGAGCCATCTTATTGCAGTGAAGCAAGATAAATGAAAAATAGCAGACCACGACATGTGAACTCTATGCTCTTGAAAACACAACAAGGCAAATAAAGAGTACTCAGACATCAGCTTAGAACAATCAGACATCAGCTTAGAACAATCAGACATCAGCTACCTCTTCTAGCTAGTTTGACAAGGTAGTCAGGCCCAATAGAACAATAATTAATTCTCTATATAACTATGCGAGTAGAACAAGCAAAGCATACACCCAATGCAACATAAAATGAAATAAGTAGGCTTACCAGTTGATCAGACAGTTGGTTCCGATAACAGAGGTGGGAAGCTAAAGTACGGGAGGGCACGTCTGGGATTGTAGGTATTCTCCATCTTTGTGCAGACTTTGGTAATTTCATAAGTCTTGACCTCCATTGAGTAACAATCCACATTCCCAAAATGGATACCGCCTTCTGGATTGCCTCGGAAGAAGAAGAATCCCTCGGCTGCACCCATTGTGCATATGGAATGATACTGCCCAGGAAGCTGTATGATCTTCTCCAGCTTCCATTGTTGCGAATTGTTCTTGAGAGAGGTATGGTGGATGGCAAAGGATCCATGTTGACAGACAAGAGAAAACATCTCAAGGGCTCCTTCTCGGCCCATCACAACAGCATTTAGGCTACGATGACCGAAGCTCTTGTCAGGCAGATGGCTGAGCTCCAGATGGTAGCCGGTGAGAAGGTCGACAGCGGAAAACCTCAAAGTGCGCGCGTCCAGCACCATCAAATGGTCACTCCATCCAGAAGGCTGTGTCCAGTAGAAGCAGCCACGCGCGCAGTCAAAACAGGACATGTGTTCCAAAGAAGGGGAAATGGGAGACTCGAGCATTGACCATTGCATAGTTGTGGACGGGAAGACAAAGAGGACAAGCTTCGTCGTGTATCTTGCTATGCATATCACCTTGAAGTTGAAGGGCTGTTCCTCGCCGTCGTCGCCGGTGTTGGGAGCAAGCACGGCCTCAAATTCCCAAAGGCGCTCCTGCGGCTGGGCGGCGAGGTCCTCAGGTATGGGTTGAAGCAGCACGTATCTGCTGGACAGGGGGTCACAGACAGCGAGGTGGAAGTCGGCGGCGTTGCACCGCTCCCGTTTGGTCCACGTGAGGCGATCACAGAGTTGGTTGTCACCGATCTCCCTCGAGTCCTTGAGGATGCTTACCTCGCGGCGGTCTTCGCGGTAGGTCCACATGTTGACGGAGCGGGGGTAGAGGGATCTCCAATCGAGCAGGACGCGGCCGTCCCGGACGTCGCAGGGGCGCCAGCGGGGGCCTTCCCCGTCGTCTTGGCCGCCCGGCGGCATGAAGTAGGATGAAGAAGAGACGACGGCCGGGACGAAGGAGAAATCGGCCGCGCAGGGGGCGAGGGCGCCGGCGAGCGGGGCGGAGGGGTGCGGCTCCTGGGCGGGATGGAATCCGTCCGCGTCGATGAAGCCGAGGAGGGGAGGGCGGTGCAGCGTGCGGAAGCGGCGGCGAAAGGCGCGGCCTTTGATGACGCGGCGGAAGGAGGTGCAGGCGGCGCAGGCGCGGGCGAGCGCGTCCGGGGTGGGCAGGCGGATGAAGATCTCCTCCAGGAGCTCGTCGGGGATGGTCGGCGGCGGCGACGTGGCCATGGCGGCGGGGCTGGGAGAAGGGGATCGAGGGTTAGGGTTTGGGACAGTGGGAGGGAGCGACCAGTGAGTGGGATTGTGAGTGAGCTCTACGACCCCATTTAGCTCCATGGATTCGAAGCTTAAAAAAACGATTGGAAAACAAATTATAGCTTAAAGCTTCATAAAAATGTCCGTTAATTTTCATCCGTCGGAAAAAGGGGGAAATTCACAAATTAACACAAACGTGTTAATGCACATCATCATGTACATGTGGATGTTTTATTTTTTGGAATCAATCTATCGACAGGGACGAAATGGGGTCCCCGGGTACACGGAGAAGCAGACTTGGTGCCGTCATGCTCAGGGATCGGCTGAGCGGGCTTTGGGGGTGCTCGGGGACTTGTCGCTGAGCACTTACTACTTTATTGCGCACGGGAGCTCTTGCTGCGGCCAGCCTCCCCGGGGATTGGGGAGGGGGATACGTCAGGAAAGGCCCATGCCAATGGTGGAACCCACTATTAGGAATGGTGCGGGTGAGGGATCATACGGACGCCCACCCTCCCTTTCCGGCACACCAGTTTGGGCCGGCCCATTCATGGGTCTGGCCCCATGTTTTATTTTGTTTTTTACTTTTCCTTTTTTTATTTTCTGTTTTTGTTCTATTCTTTGTTAAAATAATTTGACCTTACAAAATCGTTCTAAAAATTGAAAAAATGTGAATTGTGAAAACAAATGTTCAAGTAATCTAAGATGTTAATGGATTAAAAAATTAAATGATTTGTAAAAAATGTTAACATATTTTTAAAAAATTCAACAAATTCAAATGTTCACCAATTTTAAAACCAAATTCACGAATTCTAAATATGATCATGAGTTAAAAAAGTGTCCGCGTATTCAAACAATGTTCACAATCTCTTAAAAATGTTCAGCTGTATCCAAAAAATGTTTGTCAATTCGAAAAAATGTTCGCGAATTCAAATAGTATTCATAAGTTTTTAAAAATGTTTCCGCAAATTCTTCAAAATGTTGACGAGTTTCAGAAAAATGTTTGCCAATTCAAAAGGATGAACACAGTTTCGGAAAATATTCATAAAATTCACAAAATGTTCGCGGATTTGAAAAGTATTCACGAACTCAAAAAATGTTTCTCAAAAACCAATTTTGTTTCTTGAATTTAAAAAATTCTTCCCAATTTAAAAAATGTTTACAATTTTTTTAAAAATCATGCATTTTTATAAAATGTTCACGGATATAAAAAACTTTCACCACTTAAAAATAATTCATGTATTTCAAAATGTTCATAATTTCAAAAACTGTTTAGTATGGCAAAAAATGTTCACAAATTTTAAAGTTGTTCGAAAATTGGAAAATAAAATAAAAAGATGAACAAAAAATAAAAAGTAAAAATATAATAAAAAGATAAATATAAAGAAAAAGAAAAATGAAAAAGAGAAAACAAAAGGAAAAAAAATTGGTTTTCCCAAAAACTAGTGGAGATGAAATCCAAAAATGGGTCGGCCCCTACGAATACCATCGTTGAGGGGCGTACGCGCTAGGTCGATCCACCGCGACATGCGCGCCAAATAGGAGCCGATGCTATTGGCAAGAGGAGTGACGTCACATCGCATGTTGGAGTGGGACGTATATGGTCATTTCTTGGCCCATACAAAGGGACACGAGATGGGAGGCCTCGAAGAGCATGTGAGCCCATAGAGCAGACGTAAGGAGTGGTCACCTTTAAGGACAGTTTTCTTTGTCCTCTAGGGCCTGGAGGCATCGTACCCTCTTCGTATAAAGGGGTCATTTCTCTCTGACGTAATCATCATGTCATTTCTCCCTGACGTAATCATCATGGTCGAGGGTTGGGAGGATGTGTGTCCAACCGTATAGGTTTAGAGATGTTGGGATAATATATATGAGATTGTATGTTGTCAAGTCATACAAATCGTCATGAATAGGATCATCAAGCTCATGTATTTTGTGATAACTTCTGTGAATTTGTATTGTTCCCAAGTTGACAATATATAAGGAAAATTGAAAATGAAAGATCTAGGCAGGTATCATTTGAGAAGGATGTATTCTACTACATGCACTACTTATTGGCCTCAATGTAGAGATTCAACCATTTATTCATGTGACTATCCAAAAATATGTTTAACAACAAAATTCTAGGTTGTGGCGGAATTTTATATTCATTTTTCATAAAAAATAACAATTTATTCGTTTAATCTAATTGGTTAGTGAATTAATGCCTATTACCATGAATACTATTAAATATATTTGTAGTTATTATCATAGAAGTAGTTCAACCTATGGTTGTTGATGTCTACTACACAACTTTATTCTTGTAGACTCCGTTGGGCTTCCAAGCGCAGAGTTCTATAAGACAATATCAATTTTTCCTCAAGTGGATGACCTAAGGTTTATCAAACCGTGGGAAGTGTAGGATGAAGATGGTCTCTCTCAAACAAACTCTGCAATCAAATACAAGAAATATCTTATGTCCCCAACATACCCAATACAATGGTAAATTGTATAGGTGCACTAGTTCGGCGAAGAGATGGTGATACAAGTGCAATATGGATGGAAGATATAGGTTTTTGTAATATGAAAATATAAAAACAGCAAGGTAAAAAGTAGTAGACAACAAGCAAAACGGTATAACAATGCTTGAAAATAAGGCCTAGGGTTCATACTTTCACTAGTGCAATCTCTCAATAATGATAACATAATAGAATCATATGATCATCCCTCAAAGTGAGACAAAGAATCACTCCAAAGTTCATATCTAGCGGAGAACATAAGATGAAATTGTTGTAGGTAGTAGAACCACCTCAAATTTATTCTTTCCGATCAATATTTTGAGCTATTCATATAAGTGTCACAAACAACCCTAGAGTTCGTACTAGAATAACACTATATGATACGCATCAAACAACTCTAATGTCACCTAGATACTCCAATGTCACCTAGATACTCCAATGTCATCATAAGTATCCGTGAGTCAATTATACGATATGGATCAAACAATTTCAGACTCATCATATTCAATCCACACAAAAGAACTTCAAAGAGTACCCCAAGATTTCTATCAGAGAAAGTAGGACAAGAATGTGTATCAACCCATATGCATAGATTACCCCATTGTCACCACGGGAATCCACAAGTTGAGTATCAAAACATATATCAAGTGAATCAATAGAACATCCCATTATCACCACGGGTATCCACATGCAAGACATACATCAAGTGACCTCAAATCTAATATTCAATCCGACATAAAAAAATCTTAAAGGTAAAGATTCAATTCATCACATCAAGATAGCAAGGGAAGAAACACCATATGATCCAACTATATTAACAAAGCTCCTGATACATCAAGATCGTGACATATCAAAAAACAGGAGAGAGAGAGAGAGAGAGAGAGAGAGAGAGACCAATCACATAGCTACTGGTACATACCCCCGAGGGTGAACTACTCCCTCCTCGTCATGGATACCGCCGAGATGATGAAGATGGCCTTCGGTGATGATTGCCCCCTCCGGCAGGGTGCCGGAACAGGGCTCCGGATGAGTTTTCTTCGGTACAAAGGCTTGCGACGGTGGGGCAGAAGTTCTAGGTTTATTTATGAGGGTTTATCTATATATAGGATTTTTCGGCGTTGGAATCACGCTAACCGGAGCCACGAGGGGCCCACAAGCTATCAGGGCGCGCCCAGGGAGGGTGGGCGTGCCCTGTTGGCTTGTGGCCAGCAGGTGGCCCCCCTCCGGTGGTTCTTCGCTCCGGTATTTCTCATATTGTCCAGAAAAAAATCATCAAAAAGTTTCAGGCGATTCCGAGAACTTTTATTTTCTGCATAAAAACAACAACACAATAATTCTGCTGAAAACAGCGTCAGTCCGGGTTAGTTCTAATTAAATCATATAAAATGCATCAAAACCATATTAAAGTATTGTAAACATAGGTAAATATGACATGAATACTTCATAAACTAGATGATGCCCCGGCGCGTTGCTGCGGGAAACTTGCTAAAAGAATGCACAAAAGTTGCTAGAAAATATCTATAACTAATGGCAAGCAAATCTAAGCTTAAAACCGTAGAAAATACGAAGGGTATAAAAAGAAAAAAATGAATTATTGTTAAAAGAATGTCATTTCTAACAAAAATGTGAATGTAAACTACATAGGTACGGTGCAAGCGACGAACACTTATATTTTTAATAAAAGATCTAATGCAAAAAATAACTTGTGTGTAACATGCATGAATTGATGATGTGGTGCTTGCATGCATAGAGTAATGTTAAAACAATGTGATTTATGACTTGCATGCATGCCTTGCTCTTGTGGCATAGTTGCATGTCTAGGAAAAATAGCTAGTGGGTAGTAGCTATTTAGGAATAGAAGATTATCGATATGTTGGAGACGTATCAGTTGTCTATGGGTATAATTCTCTATAGCCGTCAAGAATAACTACAAAGCTCTTGTTCATATTCTCGTTGTGTACCAAACATAGTGCATTAGTTTCACAAAAACCTTGCTTAAGTTTTTACCTACCATTTGAACTTTCATGAAATATAAAAATAGTTTTAGTACTAATTGCATTTCAAAAGTAAAGGTCAAATATGAGGGTTTAGGACCTTGCCAGTTTCTAAAGAGTATTTCAGTTGCTGCTTATGCATTTACAAATGTGTTCCATGGATTATAAGTTAAATTACTACAATAAAACATGTACGATAGTAACTTAGTCATCATATTTATATGATATTTCAGTTACTTATTGTAATGTTCGTTTTAGAAAAGTGCTCCACGCTATTTTTCCTCTCAAATGTCTTGCAAGAGATACTTGTTCGCAAGTACAGAAGAACTCATTTGTGTTACCATAGAATACGTTTATATTATAGCAAGAAAGTTAGTATTTGGCTCTGGAGTTCTATTGTATGTTGGAGATCCAAATCCATGTAAAATAGTATGAGATTCTTTACATAGACAACTATCAGTTTACCCAGTAATAACTATAAGGTAATGATAAAGGTTCTGAAATTTCCAAGCAAATGCAACACAATTGTCAAACGGTGCAAGCAGAATGTTTCTATAGAAATTTAGTAACATATTTGTAAAGTTGTTAGCATGTCAAATGAAAGCAACAATCAGTCAAGCGTATCACATGATGTTGCTTCCCCTACAATTTAAGCATAAAGAATTAGATAAGTTTTGTAGGAGAGGGCAAGAACTCTGCCGAATTCACCAAGAGAGGAAAACATACATAATTGCCTGGTTTATAAGGATAACTAGGCCGAAAGCAACGAACAACCGAGAAAAAGCCCGAAAAAGGAAAAGAAACAAAAAATAATTACAATGCCGACATTGGCTAACTCAAAACTCCACCACCAAGATGACCACAACCCAAATATGAGTTGGTAGACTCTTCGGAGACGCCTTAGAAGGATAACGACACCCAAGGGCATCGTTGTCGCTGACATCAACCCCCGTTGAAGACTTGAGCTTTCGCCCAGAGTGACCCACAACAGCCTCACCAAACCTTGGGAGAAGGCTGGCCACACCAACAACCCCCATGGCCCTCGAACCAACAAGCTGTGGTCTAGTGGAGAGGAGGAACTCACCAGTGATATCTCCAAAGAGGAGGGTGCCACACGCCATCGTCGCCGGTATTTTTTGACCGCCATCGAACCAAGGCTTCCGCCCCTGAGCACTAAATTCTTCCACCTACATGAGCTCCTGGGAAGGAGCCCAGCCACTGGAGAGCAAACTGAGACCGCGTTGCGGCGACAATAGCAAACCATGACTACCGAAATCCAGAGCCCTCCTCACCACCACAATGGAGGCGAGCCAACGTCGATGAGCAACACACTACAACCGAGCCATGCATCTGCCGCGAACCGAACCGAAGCCCACATAGGAACGCACAACCCAAGTGCAGCCCAACCGGCCCAAACTGGGCTACCACATCCATTGCTCATGCACCGCCGCAATAACTGTGCGCCTCTGCGCCGAATCACCATCCGTAGCACTAGCCACCCCGTTCCAGGCCCCGACTGTCAACACCATGGCTGGAGCAGACATATCCGGATTCATCCCAATCTAGTCCCTCATCAAGCCCGACACCGCAGCCATGTAACCGCGCAACCATCGAGCCTCCCGGGCTCGTAGGCCACACGCCACATCGCACCCACCACCGCTAGAGGCGCGATGCTGCGCTGGCCACCGGTCTTAGCTCGCTTCCCATCACCATGAGATCTCCAGCTCATGGGGGGTGCCACAGTGGAAAAAGGAAATCGCCCCGCCACAACTCGCTCCACGCAAGCTTTGCCCGCAGGAGGCACCGACGACAACGAGGTGGGAGGAAGGGGGGGGGGTCGTAGTATCGAAGTCTTATATCACAGACGTATGCCTTATTAGTGACTCGTTGAATATCTTCCCTTCTCAGTTCATTATAATGAAGGGGCACCCCAAGGTATGTAAGATGAAAGGAACCAATCTTGCAACAAAAACCTGTGCAAATTCTTTAATCGCAGACGCATCCACATTAATAGATAGGATATCAGTCTTGTGAAATTGATTTTCAGCCCATTCAAGGCTTCAAAACAAGCTAAAATCCACTTGAGGTTCCTAGCATAAGCTAAGGATTAATCCAATAAAATAATGGCATCATCAACATGTTGTAGGCTGATCAAACCACTAGGAATAACATGAGGGAGGAACCCTCTAATAATAAGATAATGAGAAGAAGTGTTTTCCAACAGTTTGGTGAAGACAGCTGGCATTAAATTAAATAGAATGGGACATAAATGGTCACCTTGTTTTAGAACCTTTTCACTAAAAAAATAGGGTTGATTGGTATCACTAATTCTAACACAAAAAAGAACTTTGGAAAATCACCGATTCAATCCACCCAATCCATTTCTCTCCAAATCCTCTAGAAGTAAGCATTTCCAAAAGGAAATCCCAATTTACTCTGTCATAGGCTTTTTCATAATCCATCTTAAGAGTAAGGTGTAGGGTAACGCAGCATAAAACAAAAATTTCTGACCTACGCACCAGCCCAGGACCACTATGGAGACTGCATACAAGGTTTGATCCTTTTCGTTACCGACTCGTAGCGCAGCGGAAGTAGAGTCGATGACGATCGGCGGTGCAGATCCCCGCAGCTAGGATTTACAACCTCCCAACCGCGAGGATGTACTCCCTCGCCTGCTCCCCGGACGGATCTCCGGGCAGCCCTTCGGGAGGCCTCAGGACAGTCCCTCGGATAGTCCCACCGGACGGATCCTCGGACAACCCTTCGGGAGGACCTCAGAACAGTCCCTCGGATAGTCCCACCGGACGGATCCTCGGACAGCCCTTCGGGAGGACCTCAGAACAGTCCCTCGGATAGTCCCACCGGACGGATCCTCGGACAGCCCTTCGGGAGGAACTCTCGAACTAAGACCGAAACTACGATCTCTCTACAGAGTTGCACACATACGGTGTCATCTATCCGGCAGGGCTTCGCCGTCCAGAACTAGTTCCCACCGGAACCCAGACAGCCTTTCGGCTCTACGAAACTATTTCGCTGGGAGGGAGAGAGAAGCCAGATAACATCAGATGGCATGTGTATGTGAGAAAGAGTGAGAGTGGAGAGTGCATCTCCACCTCTATTTATAGGAAAACCCAAGGGGTAGGGTGCCACTTGAAATACCCAAAATGCCCTTCACAAGGGCATAAAAGTAAAAGCAAGTGGGCAGCCCTTATCCTTCCATGTCATCCCTAAAGATATTTGTGAGTAAAGCCCCAAAAGGTGGCTTTCCATAAAGTAATCCAAAAAGCACTTTCACTATTCACGACGAGATATTTCAGCGTCCATTCGAACTGAAAATATTCATGTGGGCTTAGAACATTTCCAGTACCCACTAAAATAATTTTCAACGCGATCCGAAAAAATTCCGGTTTAGTGATTTTCATCTGCGAAAAGCATCTGAAGCGGTTCCGACAGCACCGGAACATTTCCGGTTTTCATCCCGGAAAATTCCAGAAAGTTTCCAGAACGATTCTGGCACCCTCCAAGAATTAATAGGCATGTGCCGAAACCAATTTGACTTTATGGTGTACTCCGAAACAACTTTTCGGTTTAGTGATTTTCATCTGTGAAAAGCAACTAAAGCGGTTCCGGCAGTACGGAACATTTCCGGTTTTTGTCTCTGAAAAATCTCAGAAGTTACCGGAACAATTCTGGTACCTTCTAATAATTTCCAGGCATGTGCTGAAACCAATTTGACTTTATGGTACACTCCGAAACAACTTTTCGGTTTTACCGAAACTCTTCCGGTGTTCTCTCTCCGGAACTCTTCCGTTGTCTCCGAAACTTTTTCGGTGAATTTCTCTCAGACTCCCTGTCTAGTATTCAGCAGATAGAAGACCCTTAAGCATGTGACCCTATAGGTTCGGTGAAGTATAGACATGACCCGGAACCCCTTCTGATCAATGATCAACATCGGAGCCGTGGACACCCATATTGACCCCTATACCCACACGAATGAATATTCGAGTGAACCTCCAGTTGCCGTGTGCTATTCTTGTTGCTTCGCGATATGTTACAAATACCCGAGGTGAGACATGTTGGCATCCCCGTGGATCAACAACTTGTCCACTATGCCAGTTACCTCGTTACCGGTATTGTTCTCTTTTCTCGTTCCCGTGTTCCGGCATCCCCGTGATCAAATCACAAAGTGTCTGGCCAGACGATGATGGATACCGTAACACCGAGAGGGACCAGAGATATCTCTCCATCGTCGGAGGAGCAAATCCCAATATTGAGCTATCAAGTTACTTGACATACTTTTCCATGAACCCGTAAGCCGCCGTAATAGCCACCCATTTACGGATGACGTTTAACAAACCCCAAAGTTCATGAAGCAAGCATGAAGAAACTCGATACTCTCATGGTCTAAGGAATTATGCAAACATTAACCATCTCTGTGTTATTAACCATTAACTTATGACGAATGAATCTCATAGCATAACATCAATTCGGGTTGATTCAACACAAATGTTCTTCTAACATTGTGCCCTCAAAATTGCGGGCATAGCCATGCCCATGATCAGGAAAACAGGATCATCATGCAATACTTGAGCCAGTCTTAGAGGCCAGACTAGGAATACATTTTACCGTTTATTATTCCACACGTGCATATGAGTCTTCCTCCGAGCCTCGTGGTTATTGCAGACTCGAGAACCATAGCAGTTATAGCATGGAACATAAACCTAATTATGAACAGGGAGATAATCAATAACATTTATTATTGCCTCTAGGGCATATCTCCTACAGACTCCCACTTGCACTAGAGTCAATAATCTAGTCAATGCTAATGCACTTTACACCTATGGCATACTGGTGTAAAATATGCTTCGCTTGTGGTATAGCTTGATGTCCAACGGATCTGACGACTTCAGCTCCGTGTGTAACTTTGCATATCCTCGCGTTTTCACGCTTTCACAAAATTCATATTTTGTGTGGACTTGGCTTTGCATATGTGTGAATCATTGGTCGAAACCTGATTCCTCAGACTGAGCTATGGAGCAACTATCTGCAATAGTGTCCCATAGACCAAAGCCATCTTGGAACCATACTAAGTTCATGAATGAACTATATGATTCAACAACTTCTTTGTCGCTTATAAAGCGTCAACATACTTAGCCTTTGTTATAGAATTCGCCACAGTATCTTGTTTGGAACAATTTCCAACTACCGTGCCACCATATTGTGTATCACACAAAACCCTCAATTTAAATCGAAAATCGCATGGAGCATTGATGAAGACTGTATCGATGTAACCTTTTACAATGAACTCTTCATGATCTCCGCTTGCGAGAAAACATGTCATCAGTACTGCTCTAGTACTCAATGACATCTTTCACTGTTGTCCCATGATCATTACTTTGATCACTATGGTATCTATACTCGCAACAACTTTGGAGTATTGGACATATCTGGTTGTTTTTACATACCATGGAATACATGATTAATCCAAACACAAGAGTGTGTGGAATCTCCATCATGTATTTTACTCATCAGTGTTTTGGGACACCGAGTCTTGCAAAAACTCTTTCCATGTGACTTCGGCAAGAATCACTCCTTGGCATTTTAAATGCTAAAAGGTTTTAGCATCTTGTCAATATGTATTCATTGCTTAGCCCCATTAGGTAAATCTATCTCCATAGATCATCATGCCTAATATTGAGGCTATTTAGCCTAAGCACTTCATCGAAAAACTATTTTCAAATGAAGTCCTAATTCGTGTCAAGAAATTTATTTCCAATTAACAATGTGTCAAGCACACACGGTTTTTAGAAATATTATTATGCTCCCACTTACTTTCTTGAATCACAGGCATCTTCGATACCCATTTGATGAAGTCAAACCCCTTTGACCATTCCATCAAAAACGAAGATTCCAACTCCACTTTGCTCTCTTCTGTCCATCGCTGGAACTCTGAAGTTTGCATACTTACTAGCATCCTCTGGATCGACAAATTACTTTGGACTGTATCACATACAAGTCCTAGGTTTCATTTCCATCAGATGGAAATCCTTTTGTCATCCATGTTTCATATCTCATGATTGAAATATGTATTAATTGCTAGTTCAACCCGAACCGACTTCAAGCATCGCTATGGTGAGACAATCTCATCGTAGTTAACTCCTTGAACTTGTTATTGCAACAAGTCGAGCTTTATGGATAAAACATTTTATCCGTATCAGTTTTTAGTTCCATAAATATTCGTTAGACTCTAAGTCTTCCGAAAGGTGTATCAAGATTTTAATCTCGAATCACTTATATGGAAACTATCTCGGATTGTATTGGCATTTAGCCAATTCCGGAGTCAGGGCCCATCAACACTTCCTTGTGTATCGTAGGTATACTGTTGTCTAACAACAATATCTCGTATGCGCACCTGAGAGGTTTGCATGAGTTTTTCCTACGCGGTTTAGCTGCAAGTTCGACCGAAGTCCATACATCTCATGTAGAGGCTTCCGTATCAGTCGCAGTAGGAAACTCCGGAATCACTTCCAAGGTTCCTTTCCTTTGACCTGATGACGAAGATACTAGTTATCTCGTCGAGTTGCACTGTCCTCCCACTCACCTTTTGTAAGAACCATTCTCTTTAAAAGCATACCGTTTTGTGGCAAAATCATTTGCCTCGGTATATTGGTGGGGGAATACCCAATGACTTGGGATAACCTACAAAATAGCACTTGTCTGATTTGGAATAGGTTTGTAACCTTTTACACAAGCCCCATATTCCAAATGTTAAGAAAAGATATAACATGGTTGGGCGTACCATACCATGGTGTCATTTCAACAGACCCGTTGGAGCTCTTTTCAGTGTAAAAACCGCAGTCTCTAAAGCATCACTTTAAAAGGGATAATGGCAAATTTATTTATGTCATCTTTGATCTTACCATTTCATGAATGGTTCGATTACATCTACACGGACTCTCCACTTGCAGTGGTGCTCCGGGAGGTGCAAGTTATGAAACCCCTTTCACAACTCATCAGACATTCGCTAAACTTGTAACTCAAATATTCCTTTCTGCAATCGAATTGTAGAAACATAATTTTCTTGTTACAACAACTTCTACTTCATTTTTGAAAACCTTATGAATGAATTCAAAAGATCCAGACTTACGTCTCAACAAGTAAATATCCACATATCTACTTGAGTCATTTCTGAAGATAGATAAATCCACTACTTGCAACAACATTTATTGGACTACACACATCATAATGTATGATCACCAATATGTTCTTTGCTCGTTCCTTATGGCCTGTGAACGGTATTTCAGTCACTTCACTTTTCAGAGGAAAGTTGCAAGTGTCAGATGATTCAAAATCAAACGACTTCAAAATCCATCATAATGGAATTTTCCATGCGGGTTTCTCCAATGTGACCAACTGCAGTGCCACACTTGTGTGGTATTCTTTTAGTCTTGCGACATTTAGCGTCAGTGTTATGGGTGTATCATATTTGCATCAATATTCATAACATACATCCCATCTAGGATGGAAGCATGGCCCTTCATGTTATTCATAATACTGAACAACAATTGTTGTTTTCATGAATAACTCTTTTGCAACAAACATTGTGCAATGGGCTAGAGTGTATGAAACTCTAAAATGAATTATGAAAGTAAACCCAGAGGTTATGTATTATTATCAATATTCATAACATACGTCTCATTCATAATGAAAGTATGGCCCTTATGTTATTCATAACACCGAACATCAAAAGTTCTCTTATGAATAACCTTCTTGCAAGATACCTTATGCAAAGGGCTAGAGTGTGAAACTCTAAAATGAATTATGAAAGTAAATACATAGGGAATACACCTATGGAAGGCATAGTAACATTTACTATGTTCCCTGCGTGTATCTAAACCTCATTCCTGGCTAGTCTTTCAGGCCATAGTAGTTCTTACATCGAGTTGCAACAGAATGCAATTGAGCGGGTATCTTTGTGATTAACTCACAATACCCAAGAATTAGTGATTAACATGTTTAACCATAATTCCCAAGAACTATATCTTTAACCA
The DNA here is from genome assembly GCA_039707655.1 of Elymus sibiricus. Classification (NCBI taxonomy): domain Eukaryota; kingdom Viridiplantae; phylum Streptophyta; class Magnoliopsida; order Poales; family Poaceae; genus Elymus; species Elymus sibiricus. Next base: position 530,640,233 of record CM077675.1, read on the forward strand.
GCCTTCTATACATCAAACAACCTGTATGACATTCATACATGAGCTGGATATTCCAGTCTTCTATCCTTTTGCCATTATACTTCTAACAGTTTAACTTTTAGTATTTCTCCTACTCTCAGAAGAAGCATCCAACTTAAGAGTGGCGTTAGCCCCGGACTTCCTAGGCGTGAAAGTCTTACTAACACCCTTCGGACACTTCCTTTCTCTTTAAGTTGTTGTTTTATTCACCTTTCATCATATGATAGGCGTTCTCCTGGATCCCTCTCTTATCAGTCTAATGCATAGTAAACTCCTTTACTAATAGTTTGCAAACAAACATTGCTTTGGATATCTCATATCTTTTAGCCTTTGTCTGTCTCTGAAAATGATTTTCAGATTCCATGAATATCACATAACTATCCAAACTTTCGAAGTTCGGGTCTCATGGAAGCAAACATATTGCACTTTGACTGAAAAGGAATTCTAGCTTTTGGATCGAAGGACGAGAGTCACATGATCCATAGCATTAGCGGGAGAATACCGAAAGTATGCGATAGGACAAAATCCTTCTCGGCACTCTAGAGGACAATCCTCACATTACGTTACCAACCGTAAAGTTTTAACCAGATATTTAACAGCTTTTCAATTTTAACAGGGAAGGTGGAAATGCGAGCCATTATTCTACAACTATTTTGCAAATCACACTTAGACAGTGTTCAAAATTAATTGCACTGAGAATAAAAAGAAGTTAATTCAATAGTGCGCTCCCACTCAAATCAATATCTCTCATAATTGATTGTGAGTGATACAAGATCCGCATTTCAATTCGACGCCATTGACGGGTTCATCACTGATGACGTGAATTTCAATCGGTAGGCCAACTTGCCAATCACATCTCTATGTGACTCTTGTTCATCTTTCGATGCGTGTGTTCCGAGCTCAGGACTGTCCTGCCTGAACGTCAAGACAACCAAGTGATCTCGCTGCGAGGTTTGACCTCACCCGCCTCACACATCCCTAATCGTTCGTACTCATGTGTACATGTCGTACCCCGAAAAGTTAGGTGCCGTGACGGTGCTACACTTGGGAGAACACTAACTACTTGATATTTTTGTGAGAGATCACCCTAATAAAAAGCGACTACCGCGCAATCAAGAAGGGTGCATCATAAGGGATAAACATCTCAGGCAATTCATAATAACATGATATGGTATAGCCCTTTGTGATGGAGAAGTCTTTCATTTCTTCGTCTTCGGCATTCGCGTCGGTGTTCACCTTCGCGAAGATTGCCACCACCTTGTCGATGCACCAGATAATATTGCTATCTCTATAGCTAATAAAATAAGTGCATTACATAAGGTTGACACGCAGGTCATTAAAGTGCAATCATATGGCTCCAGCCATCATGCCGAATCATGACCCGCAGGTCATGTTAATCAATTTACATCATATAGTCATCTCATACATAATCAAATTATTATGAACACTGCTATACCACATCACATGCACATGCAAAACCATCCTGCAAAACCAAGTTAGACGCCTCTAATCGGTTCATGCAAAACCTTGTTTTACGTGGCTTCTAAGGTTTCGAAACAAACCGAAGCTACCAACGTCCATCATCAAGTATGATAATTCAAGTTGCTAGATTAACTTTCCAAGGTGTATGAAACACGAGATAATAAAATCTCGAGCCCCATACTAAACTTCGTCATACGCGTGACCCCCGTGCAGATCATATCTGCATTGCCCTTTCGTCTGCGAAACATCCATCTTTCTTTAACTATGGTGGAACCCAAAGAACTGTTAGCACTTCGTTGATCTGTCAATCAGCATACTCAGGAGCAGCATGAAAGGATCGCGGATTGCCAGAACTTTGTGAGATTCCACCATGCCGTCAAGATCAGGACTACGCAAATTCAGGGGAAGCAACAAGAACATCGGGTAACAGATTTCATCTGCTACCCGCACAAATAATTTTCAGCAATAGATCTCATCTACTACCTGCATCTACGCATAGCACGGCTCTTGATGCCACTGTAGGGTAACGCAGCAGAAAACAAAAATTTCCGACCTACGCACCAGCCCAGGACAACTATGGAGACTGCATACAAGGTTTGATCCTTTTCGTTACCGACTCGTAGCGCAGCGGAAGTAGAGTCGACGACGATCGGCGGTGCAGATCCCCGCAGCTAGGGTTTACAACCTCCCAACCGCGAGGATGTACTCCCTCGCCTGCTCCCCAGACGGATCTCCGGGCAGCCCTTCGGGAGGCCTCAGGACAGTCCCTCGGATAGTCCCACCGGACGGATCCTCGGACAGCCCTTCGGGAGGACCTCAGAACAGTCCCTCGGATAGTCCCACCGGACGGATCCTCGGATAGCCCTTCGGGAGGATCTCAGAACAGTCCCTCGGATAGTCCCACTGGACGGATCCTCGGACAGCCCTTCGGGAGGAACTCTCGAACTAAGACCGAAACTACGATCTCTCTACAGAGTTGCACACATACGGTGTCATCTATCCGGCAGGGCTTCGCCGTCCAGAACTAGTTCCCACCGGAACCCAGACAGCCTTTCGGCTCTACGAAACTATTTCGCTGGGAGGGAGAGAGAAGCCAAATAACATCAGATGGCATGTGTATGTGAGAAAGAGTGAGAGTGGAGAGTGCATCTCCACCTCTATTTATAGGAAAACCCAAGGGGTAGGGTGCCACTTGAAATACCCAAAATGCCCTTCACAAGGGCATAAAAGTAAAAGCAAGTGGGCAGCCCTTATCCTTCCATGTCATCCCTAAAGATATTTGTGAGTAAAGCCCCAAAAGGTGGCTTTCCATAAAGTAATCCAAAAAGCACTTTCACTATTCACGACGACATATTTCAGCGTCCATTCGAACTGAAAATATTCATGTGGGCTTAGAACATTTCCAGTACCCACTAAAATAATTTTCAACGCGATCCGAAACAATTCCGGTTTAGTGATTTTCATCTGCGAAAAGCATCTGAAGCGGTTCCGGCAGCACCGGAACATTTCCGGTTTTCATCCCGGAAAATTCCAGAAAGTTTCCAGAACGATTCTGGCACCCTCCAAGAATTATCAGGCATGTGCCGAAACCAATTTGACTTTATGGTGTACTCCGAAACAACTTTTCGGTTTAGTGATTTTCATCCGTGAAAAGCAACTAAAGCGGTTCCGGCAGTCCGGAACATTTCCGGTTTTTATCTCTGAAAAATCTCAGAAGTTACCGGAACAATTCTGGTACCTTCTAATAATTTCCAGGCATGTGCCGAAACCAATTTGACTTTATGGTACACTCCGAAACAACTTTTCGGTTTTACCGAAACTCTTCCGGTGTTCTCTCTCCGGAACTCTTCCGTTGTCTCCGAAACTTTTTCGGTGAATTTCTCTCAGACTCCCTGTCTAGTATTCAGCAGATAGATGACCCTTAAGCGTGTGACCCTATAGGTTCGGTGAAGTATAGACATGACCCGGAACCCCTTCCGATCAATGATCAACATTGGAGCCGTGGACACCCATATTGACCCCTATACCCACACGAATGAATATTCGAGTGAACCTCCAGTTGCCGTGTGCTATTCCTGTTGCTTCGCGATATGTTACAAATACCCGAGGTGAGACATGTTGGCATCCCCATGGATCAACAACTTGTCCACTATGCCAGTTACCTCGTTACCGGTATTGTTCTCTTTTCTCGTTCCCGTGTTCCGGCATCCCCGTGATCAAATCACAAAGTGTCTGGCCAGACGATGATGGATACCGTAACACCAAGAGGGCCCAGAGATATCTCTCCATCGTCGGAGGAGCAAATCCCAATCTTGAGCTATCAAGTTACTTGACATACTTTTCCATGAACCCGTAAGCCGCCGTAATAGCCACCCATTTACGGATGACGTTTAACAAACCCCAAAGTTCATGAAGCAAGCATGAAGAAACTCGATACTCTCATGGTCTAAGGAATTATGCAAACATTAACCATCTCTGTGTTATTAACCATTAACTTATGACGAATGAATCTCATAGCATAACATCAATTCGGGTCGATTCAACACAAATGTTCTTCTAACATTGTGCCCTCAAAATTGCCGGCATAGCCATGCCCATGATCAGGAAAACAGGATCATCATGCAATACTTGAGCCAGTCTTAGAGGCCAGACTAGGAATACATTTTACCGTTTATTATTCCACACGTGCATATGAGTTTTCCTCCGAGCCTCGTGGTTATTGCAGACTCGAGAACCATAGCAGTTATAGCATGGAACATAAACCTAATTATGAACAGGGAGATAATCAATAACATTTATTATTGCCTCTAGGGCATATCTCCTACATAAGGCACTAGAGTTAGAGGTATGAATCTCGTGGATGACCTCATGAGCAATCACCACATTTTCAATAGCCTAATAAATGCAGTTTCATAGGAGAAATCAATCTATCACCCTGTTAGTCATAGACTTGGCTGATAGGTCTAAAATTCCTCATTTCCTTAAAATTACTCTCTTTAAGAATCAAAGTAATAATAGAAATGGTTTTTGTCACTGTGCCATTAGTTGTGCCACACTACTCAAATTTTCCACTGAAGTTTTCAATGCTAAAAATACCATTGTTGTGTCATACTCAAAAATGCTATTTTCACGGTTACCGTCCAGTCAAAGCACGTGGCCCAAAATATATGACGAAGATATCCTTGGTCCTGCTTGTCAGCTCCCTCTCTCTATCTATTTCTAATGTGTGTGCCCCACTTGTCATGAGAGTAGGAAAATAAATTAGGAGGAAAATGGGCGCGGCCTGGGTTCGAACCCAAGAGATAACCGCTTGACCCAAATAAAACATTTGACACATAAGGAAATGTCACCTCAAGAGCATTTCTTCTCTACAGAAACCTCAAGATTAAATATTATTTTTTGAAATAAAGGGGTTTCACCACGGCTCCATTTCCATTAATGAAACCAAGCAACAGACCCAGGCGTAACCAAAGGTAGCCAGCCAGGTAAACATCAACCAAACGGATGTTTAAAAAGACATGCTAGAACAACTCCAAACTTACAAACCTTGAGAACGTGAATGGATACTTAACGAAGGTAAACAAAGAGTGGACGCAGCTTGCTGAAACCAGTCACAATTGAAGATCACATATTGTCGCTGTTCTTCATCATTTGCACTCACAAGTAGAGCCAGGTCCAGGCGATGCGCAGAGCTCCCCTCGGCGATGGTCCAACAAGCGTATGCAGCGTAGAGGGAGAGTTGATTGAGCATCGTCACCGAGTTGATTGATATACACGCCCACACTAGTGCAGAAAAGCCTAGCTATGGCGTGGCCAAAATGGCCTTGCTGGCATAGACACCCTACACCAGCAATAAGGCGCCACAGTTAAAATATACTGGTGGCGTTGGAGACGACGCCATCCGTATTTTGAACACCTGCTGGCGTTGGATAGAGCCGCACGCCTGTACTATCATATTTAGCTAATAAAAAAATACCAAACATTTCATTCATAAAAGATACTAAACATTTCATTCACAAAAGATACCTAACATTTCATTCACAAAAGGAAAGTACCAATTACTTCTGACAATGTATATATCGATCTTCCCCTCTCTTGATCGACACTACCTAGCTAGCTAGCTTTTCCTAAGGACTAACTTCATCTCACGAAGCTTATTCCTATTCGTCTGCCCCTCCTTGATGTAATGCGCTTTCTCCGTCTTCAGCTGAGTCCTCTGGGCCTTTAGGACTTCTTTGTCCTTATTCATCTCAGTTATCTCTAGGTTCAGTGTCGTGATCTGACCTTCGAGACTGTAAATCTTATCGTAGACAATAGCATTGTCATCGATAATTTTGTCCTTCTCCTTCATCAGGGAGTCATCCAACTCCTCCAGGGCATTGAGGGTTCTCTGACGTGACGCGAGCAGCTCGTGACTGAGCACGTCGATGTCACCGCCTGAAGAGTGCTCAACGACAGCCGGCGAAGACGGACCTCCTAAGTATGCCTGCCAAGGGTTTCAAATCATGAACAATTAATTAGTGGTTAGATACGTATATATATATATGGATGGAATGCTAATGCATGTTTTTGTAACCTTAATTACCTGGTTGGTGCTCACGTCGCCATTATCTTCAGAAAACCCCGGCCAATGGTCAGATGAGCCTACCCACACGCTAAGTCGGCCATGCTAGCTATTTGCATAAAGAATAAAATGAATGAGCCTACCAAAATGGACACAGGTTGTGTACATGATAAATTACTTAGGCTATTTACTTAGGTTGATGGAAACATAATAAATTACTTAGGTTGATCGGAAAAATTGAAAGTTTATGCCTTTTGGCAATGACTAATAGAGACCAAAAGTTTAAGCACTTATGCTATAAGTTTAATTATAACTACATCTTCTTTACAATTATGCTATTCAAGTGTTTTCTACAACATGTACTAATTAAGATTCAAATAGCAAAATAACCAATACCCCCAATTCTAGCATTCTAGTGTTTTCTACAACATGTACTAATTAAGGCCTCCTTTGGTTTGATGGAATTTCACAGGAATTCTATAGGATTAATTCCTATCCTCCACATTTCAAAGGAAAATAAAAAAGAACCTAGACTCAATGGAAAAATTCCTATGATGTGAACCAAATGACATCTCTTTTCCTAATCCTACTCATAGGATTTGACATGCATGTCATCTCATTTCCTACAAATTTCCTATTCCTATGATAATCCTATCCTACGAACCAAAGGAGGCCTAAGATTCAAATAGAAAAATAACCAATACCCGGGCGGCGAGGAGGGTCTGCGGGCGGGGCGGCTTCGGGCGCGGCGTCGAGCGGGGCGGCGTCGGGCGTGGCGTCGAGCGGGGCGGCGTCGGGCGGCGTCGGGCGGGGTGGCTACGGGCGGCGTCGGGGGTGGCGGCGGGGATCGAGAGGAGGAGGAAGGACTTGGGGGCTCGAGAGAGTGCACTAGTAGAAAACAGACCTTTTGTCCACATCATTAGTCCCGGTCTGGTTTTGAACCGGCACTAATGTGACCATTAGTCGCGGTTCGTGACGGGCATCATTAGTGCCGGTTCGTTCCGGACCTTTAGTCCCGGTTCGTGCCACGAACCGGGACTAAAGGGGTGGTGGCAGGCTGGTGTCAGCCTGGGGCCCCATGATAACCTTTAGTCCCGGTTCGTGCCACGAACCGGGACTATAGGCTAACCTTTAGTCCCGGTTTGTGTCTCGAACCGGGACTAAAGGTCCCCTATATGAACCCTTCGGCCAGCCCGAGCTCTCTGTTCTTCCCCTTTCCTCTCCTCTGGTTCTTCCTCTCTTCCCCGAGCTCATCCTCCATTTTTGCCAAAATTTGTCAAGATTTGGAGGCACCCCATCCATCCAAGTGTTCACAAAGGTTAGCAACTTTGTCCTTTCATCTCTCATTGCTAGATTAGCTCTTGCAATGCTCTATAAGTATAGTGATTTGTGGGTTTTAGTTTGGGAGTATTTATATGTGGTAGTTTATTTGATTTATATGCAATTTGAGCTCAAATTAACTTCTTACTTTGCATGTGTAGGTGTGGTTTACTTAGTGCCTTCCCGTCCCCATCCTAACCACCGTCGATCGCCCGCACCGTCCCGTCGCCGGCACCACCTTGGTGAGCCTCTTGTTCTTATCCTTTTTATAAAAAAAATCATGTTTGTAAGATTTAGATAGTTACTTGTATAGTTTTCTTACCTATATGGTTGTTTGTTATACATAGTGGCATGGTTTTGATATCCATCCCCGTCGGCCCTCGTCTGGTTTATGATTCGGATGTGGTATATACTCTCTTTTATAACTGTTTGTTGCATTTCGTGTTTATGACAATTATGCCCATCAAGTTGACATAGATATTTTTATCTAGGAGGTATGTGAACCGAAAATTCCAACTGACATAGATATTCTTGTCAAGAAGTTAAATTTAGTTGAAAAAGAAAACGAGTATTTGAAAGAAAAATTGAAAAGAGTTGAAGAAGAGAAGATGAAACTGGAGTTGTATGTTGCCGATGTCGTCGATGATCACAAGATCAAGATGGATGCAATGCGCTTGAAGATTAGAAAAATTTAAAAATATGCCATTGATAGTGAGGCTTGGTATCACTATGCTGTTGGATCAATTGTTACCTTAGTTGCGATCTTGATCGCATTTGTTGTTGCATTTAAATGCTTTAGCTAGAGAGTTTGTATGTTGTTTTATGAGAACAGATGTGTATGAACTTTATGTATGAACTTGTATTAATTTGGTCTTTTCGGTGTTGTGTAATGAAGATGAGCCGGCAATGGATGTACGATGACCGATGCTCTCCCCAGTTCATTAATGGCGTGCATACTTTTCTGGTTGCGGCTGAGGCAAACAAGCGGGCAGATGGTTTTATGCATTGTCCATGTGCTGGCTGTAAGAATGATCGAAATTACTCTAACTCAAGAACCATTCACGTCCACCTGTTTGAGTCCGGTTTCATGTCCGGCTATAACTGTTGGACCAAGCACGGAGAAAGAGGGGTCCTAATGGAAGAGAATGAAGAAGAAGAGGATGACGACAGCTATCCTGGCCATGGGTTCCATGAATACGATGGTACAACAATGGGGGAAGAAGCCGAGCCGGCAATGCGGGAAGGAGCTGAAGAAGAGGCATCGGATGAGCCCGCTGATGATCTTGGTCGGGCCATTGCCGATGCAAAGAGAAACTGCGCAAGTGAAAAGGAGAAGCTGAAGTTGCAGCGCATGTTAGAGGATCACGAGAAATTATTGTACCCAAATTGCGAAGATGACAAGAAAAAGCTGGGTACCACACTGGAATTGCTGCAATGGAAGGCAGAGAATGGTGTACCTGACAAGGCATTTGAAAAGTTGCTGAAAATAATGAAGAATAAGCTACCAAAGGACAACGAATTGCCCGACAGTACGTACGAAGCAAAGAAGGCCGTCTGCCCTCTAGGATTAGAGGTGCAGAAGATACATGCATGCCCTAATGACTGCATCCACTACCGCGGTGAGTACGAGGATTTCAATGCATGCCCGGTATGCTGTGCATTGCGCTATAAGATCGGCCACGATGACCCTGGTGATGTTGAGGGCGAGCGCCCCAGGAAGAAGATTCCTGCCAAGGTGATGTGGTATGCTCCTATAATACCACGGTTGAAACGTTTGTTCCAAAACAAAGAGCATGCCAAGTTGATGCGATGGCACAACGAAGACCGTAAGAAAGACGGGAAGTTGAGAGTACCCGCTGACGGATCACAATGGAGAAAAATCGAGAGAAAGTGGAAGGACTTTGCAAAGGACGCAAGGAACGTATGGTTTGGTTTAAGTGCAGATGGCATTAATCCTTTTGGGGAGCAGAACAACAATCATAGCACATAGCATGTGACTCTATGTATCTATAACCTTCCTCCTTGGTTGTGCATGAAGCGGAAGTTCATTATGATGCCAGTGCTCATCCAAGGCCCCAAGCAACCCGACAACAACATTGATGTGTACCTAAGGCCATTAGTTGAAGAACTTTTACAGCTGTGGAATGGAAAAGGTGTACGTGCGTGGGATGCGAAAGAACAGGAGGAATTTGGCCTACATGCGTTGCTGTTTGTAACCATCAATGATTGGCCTGCTCTCAGTAACCTTTCAGGACAGACAAACAAGGGATACCACGCATGCACGCACTGTTTAGATGATACCGATAGTATATATTTGGATAAATGTAAGAAGAATGTGTACCTGGGGCATCGTCGATTTCTTCAGAGCAGGCATCCCGTAAGAAAGAAAAGCAAGCATTTCAAAGGTGAGGCAGATCACCGGAAGAAGCCTCGCCACCGTACTGGTGATGATATACTTGATGTGGTCAAGGATTTAAAAGTAATCTTTGGAAAGGGTCCTGGCGCACAATCTGTTCCGAATGATGCTGACAATCACGCACCCATGTGGAAGAAGAAATCTATATTTTGGGACCTACCCTATTGGAAAGACCTCGAGGTCCGCTCTGCAATCGACGTGATGCACGTGACGAAGAATCTTTGCGTGAACCTGCTAGGCTTCTTGGGCGTGTATGGGAAGACAAAAGATACACCGGAGGCACGGGAGGACCAGCAATGTATGCACGGAGAAGATGACATGGATCCAAAGCAGTTTCAGGGTCATGCCAGCTACGCTCTTACCAAAGAAGAGAAGGAAATCTTCTTCGAATGCCTGCTCAGTATGAAGGTCCCGTCTGGCTTCTCGTCGAATATAAAGGGAATAATAAATATGGCAGAGAAAAAGTTCCAGAACCTAAAGTCTCATGACTGCCACGTGATTATGACGCAACTGCTTCCGGTTGCATTATGGGGGCTTCTACCGGAAAACGTTCGATTAGCCATTGTGAAGCTATGTGCATTCCTGAATGCAATCTCTCAGAAGGTAATCGATCCAGAAATCCTACCAAGGTTAGAGAATGATTTGGTGCAATGTCTTGTCAGTTTCGAGTTGGTGTTCCCACCATCCTTCTTCAATATCATGACGCACGTCCTAGTTCACCTAGTCGAGGAGATTGCCATTCTGGGTCCTGTATTTCTACACAATATGTTCCCCTTTGAGAGGTTCATGGGAGTCTTAAAGAAATATGTTCATAATCGTGCTAGGCCAGAAGGAAGCATCTCCAAGGGCCATGAAACAGAGGAGGTCATTGAGTTTTGTGTTGACTTTATTCCTGACATTAAGCCGATTGGTGTTCCTGAATCGCGGCATGAGGGCAGACTGGGTGGAAAAGGCACGCTAGGAAAGAATTCACTAATATGCCAGGACGGGCATTCTTTGGCACAAGCACACTACACAGTTCTACAAAGTTCCACCTTGGTGGCTCCGTATATCGAGCAACACAAGAATATTCTACGCTCCAAACACCCGGAGCAGTCTGACGACTGGATTACACATGAACAAACGGTGACTTTCGCCGGTTGGTTGCAGACACGTCTCATGCATGACGACACTGTTGAAGATGACCTGTACTTGCTGTCCAAGTTACCATCTTCGACTATATTGACTTTCAAAGGGTACGAGATAAATGGGAATACATTTTACACGATCGCCCAAGATAAAAAGAGCACCAACCAAAACAGTGGTGTCCGCTTTGATGCAGCAAACATCAATGGGCCAAAGGACACATATTATGGTTACATAGAGGAGATATGGGAACTTGACTATGGACTTGGTTTGAAGGTCCCTTTGTTTCGGTGCAAATGGGTCAATCTGACAGGAGGCGAGGTAAAGGAAGACCCGCAGTACGGAATGACAACAGTGGATCTCAACAATCTTGGGTACGCAGACGAACCATTCGTCCTAGCCAAAGATGTGGCACATGTTTTCTATGCGAAGGACATGTCTACCAAGCCGAGAAAAAGAAAAGATAAGGAAGCGAATACATCATACGATGAGCCAAAGCGCCACATAGTTCTTTCAGGGAAAAGAAACATCGTGGGAGTGGAGGACAAGACAGACATGTCAGAAGATTATGAAAAGTTTCATGAAATTGCTCCCTTCAGAGTGAATGTTGACCCGAGCATCAAGTTAAACGATGAAGATTGTCCATGGTTACGACGCAAAGGGACACACGCGAAGAAAAAGTTTTATACCCAAAGACCCCACTCTGGGATGTGACCGGCTTCACCGCCAATTGAGCATCATCCTTTCTATTTGTCTTTTGTTTCTTTCTAAGTGTGTTTGTAAAAATGGAGTTGGAAAAATGAAATATACCGTCGGAAAATGAAAGGATTTCTAGATAGAACAACAAAACACACGGTTTCCCCTGCATACAGCCCGACGGTGGCTCGTGAGTGCCCGCATATGAAATGCACCGTCGGACTGTATGCAGGGAATCCGAATGATTTGTATTCGGTCGATGAACTAAAGGATTTCTAGATAGATCAACAAAACACACGGTTTCCCCTGCATACAGCCCGACGGTGGCCCGTGAGTGCCCGCATATGAAATGCACCGTCGGACCATATGCAGGGAATCCGAATGATTTGTATACGGTCGATGAACTAAAGGATTTCTAGATAGATCAACAAAACACACGGTTTCCACTGCATACAGCCCGACGGTGGCTCGTGAGTGCCCGCATATGAAATGCACCGTCGGACCGTATGCAGGGAATCCGAATGATTTGTATTCGGTCGATGAACTAAAGGATTTCTAGATAGATCAACAAAACACACGGTTTCCCCTGCATACAGCCCAACGGTGGAAATATGAAATGCACCGTTGGACCGTATTCAAGGAATCCGAATGATTTGAATCCGAATGAGTACACACACTAAGTGTCGAACATGTCCGAGAGGTGGGCTATATATAGGGTCGTGTGCCTCTTTAGTCCCGGTTGCTAGCACGAACCGGGACTAGTCGTTATAGTGTTGATCCAACAGCTCACAAACGCTTGAAAGAAACACATGATCCGTGTGCTTCTTCCTGATTGGTACGGCAAAAACTGGATGCACTTCGTGTACAAAATGGACAATCTCTTTCGAAGTATCAGGGTTTCAGACGGAAACTCGTCTGTTACAAAGGCATTTCATTTTTTTAAACTTATTTCAACTCTAAACTTTTTGTGCGTTCAGTATGCACCATTCGAAGCCACGCCATCAATTTTCAACCCTTACTGACTTCATTTGCTATTTTTCACGCATTTACTGATTTTTTTTGAGCTAAATGACCCTGAAATTGATAAGCACTACAAATGAACTCTGAAAAGGTTGAAAGTTGGCATGGTATCATCATTTCACCCACATAGCATGTGCTAAAAAGTTGAGAGGGTTACGGCAAAAACTGGATGCACTTCGTGTACAAAATGAACAATATCTTTCGAAGTATCAGGGTTTCAGACGAAAACTCGTCTGTTACAAAGGCATTTCATTTTTTAAACTTATTTCAACTCCAGACTTTTTGTGCGTTTAGTATGCACCATTCGAAGCCACGCCATCAATTTTCAACCATTTCTGACTCCATTTGCTATTTTTCATGCATTTATTGATTTTTTTGAGCTAAATGACCCTGAAATTGATAAGCACTACAAATGAACTCTGAAAAGGTTGAAAGTTGTCATGGTATCATCATTTCACCCATAGAAAGTTTATATTTTTTTACCTAAAGCAAAAGGATTCACAAAGAAACTCTAAATAAAGAAAAAAACAACTCAGAAATAAAAAAAATTAAAGCAGAAAACAAAAAAAAATGAAAAATAAATAAATTAAAAAAAATCCCGCCTACTGGGCCACAACGGCCTGCATACGACTAGAAACCCAACCTGTAGTTGGGCCAGGAAGCAGGCCCGCAAGGCCCAGTAGGCCCACAGGGAATCGCAGCAGAGGTAGGCCCAGAAGGCCTGCATTAGAGAGGAGCTCAATGCAGTGCCCGCGTCGGGGCTTATAAACTGGTCGCGGCGCCCCTCGACTAGCGAGGTGGGACTAAACTTCCACCGCAGTGCGTCGTGCCAGGAACAGGTCTTTAGTCGCGGTTGGTGGCTCCAACCGCGACTAAAGACCCCCCTTTAGTCGCGGTTGGAGCCACCAACCGCGACTAAAGGGTTTCACTTCCCGCCGCTTCGGCTGGTGAAATTCACCTTTAGTCGCGGTTGGTGGCTCCAACCGCGACTAAAGGGGGGTCTTTAGTCGCGGTTGGAGCCACCAACCGCGACTAAAGGTCCTCCTATATAAGCAGCAGTTGAAATTTTTTCATTTTCCCTCTACTTCTTCGTCTCTTCGACCACTGAACAGAGGACATCGCCGCCGCGCGCCCCCGATGCACCGCCTGCCCCGATGCCGTCGCCGTCCCCAACGCGCCGCCCCCGACGCGCCGCCCAAGCCGTCGCCGCCCCCGTCGCGCCGCCCCCCGTCGCCGCCCCCGTCGCGCGCCGCCCCCTCCTCGAGCTCGCGCGCCGTCGCCGTCGCCGTCGCCGTCGCCGTCGCCGTGAGCCCCTGCCGCCATGGATTTTTTTTATAAATGTTAATTAGATGTATATAATGTTAATTAGATGTATAGAAATGTTAGATATTAGGGTATACTAATAATGTTAATTAGATGTATAGAAATGTTAATTAGATGTATAGAAATGTTAAATGTTAATTAGATGTATAGAATTTTTTTATAAATGTTAATTAGATGTATATAATGTTAATTAGATGTATAGAAATGTTAGATATTAGGGTATACTAATAATGTTAATTAGAATTTGTTTTAGATATTAATTAGATGTATAGAAATGTTAAATGTTAATTAGATGTATAGAATTTTTTTATAAATGTTAATTAGATGTATATAATGTTAATTAGATGTTAATTAGATGTATAGAAATGTTAGATATTAGGGTATACTAATAATGTTAATTAGATGTATAGAAATGCCTGGCCCCCATCCTCGTCGTCAACTCGTTCGCGACGACGTCCTGCTTCAGAGGGGCAACGTTCGGGACTGGGCTCCGCAGGGCTGGCACTGGGAGGTGCTACCTTCAGGGGCGCGCTGCTTGGTGAGGAACCCGGCCCCGGGTCCCGTCGTCGACCCGGAGCTTCTTTGGTGGCGTTCGCGTGGGCCACTTTCGGTGCGGAGGCAGCCGGCCCTACCGTAGGTGGTACGTCGCCGTGTCAGGGAGGAGGACGAGCACGTCCGTCGCTACATGGATGCGTTGGACGTCAGGTTCTCCAATACCTGGCAGGTTCTTCAGGGATCTCACCCGAGCTATGATCCTGTCATAGTTCCTTCTCTTTGGGTGTCCACCGCCCGCGCCTCAGGAACCGCGAGTGAACTAGATTCTTCGATAATATTCGATATGTATTAGCTAGTGATAATACTCGATATGTATTCGAGATTATATTCGATAATATTCGAGACGATTTATTCGAGATTATATTCGATGATGCATATTATATGAATTATTCGAGATGCATATTATGTACTATGATTCAGTTTTTCCTTATTGATTGCATGCATTCTAATTTGAATACTAAATTGTTTTATCTTTCTTCTGGATTAGTTAAACAAAAGCTATGGACAATACCGGCAGAGAAGGAGAAGAGGCTCTGTTCGACATCATACGCTCCAAGAGCCCAGAGCATGAACCTGAAGATGATGACGGCTCGCAATATCTGAACAATTCCGGTGAGGGTTGTATGATATTTGATGAAGACGAACGAATAGATGAAGGCGACGACAACGATGTTGACGAAGAAAATGTTCTTCAAATAACAAGGACCGGCGAGGTATATTTATTATATAAGCCATCCGGTGATCATTACATGTCTTAATTGATTTGTATGTACTAACAAATCGATCTTTCTTCTTTTAGGCCTCCGGATCGAGCAAATCTTCTACAAGCGACAGGGTAGTTCGAGGCCCGGCCAAAAAGTTGGATAAAGGCGTAAAGTTCAACATCGGTTCCATCAAAACATCAACTGGCGAACCGCTTGAACCTAGTAAAAATGCGACCAAGTTCAAGAATCAATGCGGAGTTATTGTCAGGGACCAAATCCCGATCTCCGTTCAAGAATGGAAAAAGCCAGCAAAGGGAGATCGAGCAGGCCGAGTTACTTTTGTCGACGAAAGAGCAAAAGATGTGCTTTGGACTACGCTCATGGAACATTTCACCCTACCAGATAATTTGACAGATGCAGATCTGAAGAAAGTCAGAAATTATGCTCTTAAAGAGATGGCGATCGCATTCAACACCTTCAAGAAAAATACATGGACTAAGTACGTCAAATCCGGAAAGAAGACTCCAGAATTCACGGGAGCACTGGTGAAGGCAAAAGATCACTGGGACGCTTTTGTGAAGTTCAAGGAATCGGAAGAAGCTCAGGAACGGTCTAGAAAAAACAAGATTAATGCTGCGAAAAAGAAGTGGCACCATCATATGGGGCCAGGTGGCTACCAGGTGGCCCTGCCTAAGTGGGATAAATCTGAGCAAGAGATGATTAGTGCAGGGGTCAGTCCAGTTACATTGACATGGCCCCCAGGTGCAGGACATGGTTTTATGCGCATGGGGGGAAGTTGGACCCAGAGACAGGGCTGGTTATGGTGAAGGCAAGTCTTAAAGAAGCGACAGACGAAATACTTATTGCAATAGAAGAAGCTCGAACGGGGGTGTTCACGCCCAATAGAGAGAACGACGAGCTTACGCGCGCCCTGAAGAATCCTGAACACCCGGGAAGAACACGAGGCAAAGGCGTTGTTCCGTGGTTTGAGGGGTTTGCGGATTGGAACGACGACTATAGAAGCCGTGCGAGAAAGAAGATGCAGGAGGATAAGAAGAAGAAGGAGGAAGCACTCCGCCTTGAAGGCCTAGAATCAAAGCACCTGGAGTTGGAACGATTTGTCAGGCGGCAGCAGGAGCAGATCGACTCACTCAGCCAGGAAAGGGCGTCTCAGCGGCAGCATGAGCAGATCGATCCAGCATTGGATAGCACCATCCCATCTATGCCGAGAAGCAGCGTGGGTTCCGCCCCGGCCAATATCGATAATGCACTGCTAGCTAGCTACCCTGTGGATGATATCAAAGACAGGACTAACTGTGAGCTACACATGAAAGTGAAGAACTTATCCATGAAGGTGGCGGACGGCTATGCTTTAGCAAATCCCCCTGAAGCAACCTTCCATTGCAATCCCATTCCAGCAGGCTATGCTCATGTCGGGGTTGATGAAGTGATGTCAGGATATAACGAGCTACAACTTGACATTCTTGGAGGTGACGAGGAGAGAACACTGGGAGAGGCCGTACATCGTATCATTCTATGGAAAAAGGATTGCATCGTCTTCCCAAGGCCACCGACTCCTCCTCCTCCAAGTCCGCCGCCGCGTCAGTCGACTCCTCCTCCTCCAAGTCCGGCACCACGTCAGCCGACTCCTCCTCCAAGTCCGGCACGGCGTCAGCCAACTCCTCCTCCTCCAAGTCCGCCGGCACTGCATCAGCCGACTCCTCCTCCAAGTCCGGCACGGCGTCAGCCTAAGCAACAACGGAAGAGAGAGGCCGCAGCTACGACGGCTAGCGGTACAACAGGCAAGAAATTCAAATATGGTCCAGATCTCAAGCCTCTTCTGAAGTTGTCTTACCACCTGACTCAGGAGGAACTCGACGACGCATGTGATGCCCAATTGAAGGCCCATTTTGCACCGAAACTGCCCACGCCGCCAAAGGAGAAAGTACCTGAGCATGTCTCATAACACTTTATTGATATGGCTGCACCGGCTGACAATCAGAAGGACTCCGACTATGTGCGGTCTATCAAGAAGTCATATTTGGCAGGGCAAAAGGAGTCGAGCTCGAGCTCGAGCCAAGCAGTTGGCAAAAAAAGTGGGAAAACTGTTCCCCAGCTGGGAGAACATGCAGTGCAATCAATCCCCCTGATCATTGTACAAACAACTGTGAGTACCGCCGATCGGCTGGTAATAACCGACGATCTTAGAAGGCAGGCTAAAGAGGCCGGTGTCACTGTTGAACAACTCC
The DNA here is from genome assembly GCA_039707655.1 of Elymus sibiricus. Taxonomy (NCBI): domain Eukaryota; kingdom Viridiplantae; phylum Streptophyta; class Magnoliopsida; order Poales; family Poaceae; genus Elymus; species Elymus sibiricus. The sequence continues at coordinate 530,657,705 of CM077675.1, forward strand.
TAGGCCTTGAGGAAATCCCCGGGATTACAGAGGAGGAAGTAAAATGGCAAGGCAAACCTTTGGTCAAGCCTGACGAAGTCAAGCTTCTACCAACAAGAATGTACGATTTGCATACGTGGTACATGCAAAAAACAACAAATACCAATGAAGAGTCCCTCATGGTGAAAGTCAAGAAAAGGCATTACTTCCATAAAAAATATGTGTGGATTCATTATTCAGAGTTGTTACAGTTATTCAATCAAGACGCACTCGACAAATCTATCGTCAGTTGCTATTGTCTGTAAGTGATTTCTTTCTGTAATTTAAGTCTCTAGCTAGCTAGCTGTGCTCTCGTTCATTACCTGTAATTATCCTCACTATATTCTTTTCTGTGGTATTATGCAGAATGAAGATGTATGAAATGAAAAAAGCTGGACGCTATGGCATTGGGTTCATTGACCCAAATACGGTTAATCAGGCGATATGGGAAGATAAATATTCGAGAAAAGACACAGAGAAATCCCTGCTAGAGTTTTTGAAGCAACTAAACACCCAACCAGAAATACTACTTCCTTACAATTTCGGGTGAGTGTTACTATATCTTGTACTACAAATTCTATTTTTTTGCTTAATTACTAGATGTTAATAAGTGTAGTTGATGAGTTATGCACGTGCCCGCTTATTTATACAAATCGTGTGCGCATGCAGTTACCACTGGATCTTGTTAATCATTGAAGTTGACAAGGCAAAAGTTGAAGTACTGGACTCACTATATAAGAATCCAACCGAATACGCAACCGTGAGGGGGATGGTCGACAGGTAATTTCAATCATTATCGCACTATGTCGGCCTCTTTACTTCATTTCCTGATATCAACTAGTTAATAACTCCTTTATTCATTTTCTTTGCCGGCGGGCAGGGCTTGGGCGAAGTTCGTCAAACAGGTCCCAGGCGACTGGGAACAAAAGCTGACATGGGTGCGACCCAAGGTAATTAAGTAGTACTAGCTAGCTACGTCCGTGCATCTCTTTAATTCTAGTTTCAATACCATTATCATGCTTGATTAATTATTACCTGATTGAATTTTATTCTCGTAAAGTGCATGAAGCAGGAGCAGGGGAATGCTTTATGTGCATACTACGTTTGCGAGAACATTCGCATGATCACGTCTGAAAGGAGCAGAAACGAAAGAAATCTTTGGGTACGACGTTTGCCAGAACACTATCCATAATTTTTTTATCCTGATCTAGCTAATATATATACACACAACTAATATATTCATCTTGATCTCCTGATTATAACTGAACAAGATGCGGGGACAGCTCCTACCAACGGCTCGCGTACGAGCAATTCAAGAGGAAATAGCTGGACTTCTGGTCGACCAGGTCATAGATCCCAAAGGAGAATACCATTACAAGATCAAGAAGAAGTAATGCCCTGCATATATGTAATGATCCGCAAATTGTAGAAGAAATTGTATATACCAAATTGTATATATATATGTATGTGTGAATGGTCGTCGTACGAGAAATTCGATGATATATATATATGATCGGTTCTACGAGAAATTCTATTTATATATATATGCACAACGTGTACAGTATGTAGTAGCGTAATATATGTTTAAAATGAAAAATAATTAAATGAAAAACAAAAAATTAAAAGGAAAAATAAACCATAATTAATTCATAAACCCCTGAACGATTAAAAGGAAAAATAAACCAAAATTAAAAGAATTAAATACTTTTAGTCCCGGTTGGTATTACCAACCGGGACTAAAGGTCCCCCAGCCCACGGCACCGGCAGGTGCCACGTGGTGGGCCTTTAGTGCCGGGCCGTGTTGAACCGGCACTAAAGGGGGGGGGGGGGTGGCTTTAGTCCCCACCCTTTAGTGCCGGTTGGAGAACCGGCACTAAAGGCCCTTACGAACCGACACTATAGGCCGATTCTGCACTAGTGGTGGGAGTAGCTACGCCGGGCGCGGGCCGGGGATTAGATAGATTAGTGCTGGCGTGGACCTAATGGGCCTAATTTGCAACACCGGGGCTAATGTGCAACGCCAGCACTAGCACTAATAGAATAGCTATGGCATTTAAATTTAGCCAACGCCAACACTATTTGAAAATATTAGTGCTGGCGTTGGTGAGAAATGGCGCACCAGGAATAAGAGTTGTGGCTAGCCATTTCTGCACTAGTGCCAGTTTGGACATAATGCTATCATTACTTCTCCAAACCCTCCCCTGGAAACAGACATCACTACGTAAGTAAGATCCACGAACTCCACAAGGAGGCAGCACAGGAGAAGTTTAGAACAACATTTTATCTTAGGTTGTTTTCACAAAGCAGTTAAATCAAATAATAAATAGATAGGTTCCAAATTAAAGCAATCAGACACAAGATCCAAAGAATTCTAGCCACTATGCAGTCAAAGAACAGGTGATGTACTGATTAACTCAAGATTACTTGAGTACAAAAATTTCTCAAAAGCCAACAGTATATTTCCTGATTCAGATCGTCATGCGATGCGCACTCACACATGTATGCTAGTCATAGAATATCATTCCGCTTTCTGAAAAATGTTGCATGAAAGGGCATTTGGTCTAGTGGTATGATTCTCGCTTAGGGTGCGAGAGGTCCCGAGTTCAATTCTCGGAATGCCCCTCTTTTTTATATATTTCATTTACCATTTTTACATATAGTAGTTTGATTATTATTTTTAACCATTTTTATTTACATGTATAGAAGAATTTCTTTCATATGCCTACCGAATTTGATGTCATGGAAATCAAATATGTGTGCAGTAGCATTGCATTCAAAGAAAACACTCTTCTCTTGTCAATGAGCGAGGCTCCTCTACTGTCCAATGGCGGAATTGCCTTCTTCGTTGGAAGCTTAATTTGCTATTAGCTGCAATGCAATATCACACAACACACATGCCGACGTACTGCGATCGGTCTCTCAAGATATCTAGATCACACACAAAATTCCCCATTTCAAGGGCCTCCGCCTCCGCCCCCCCCCCCCCCCCCCCCCCCCCCCCTTCATTTTATAAAATACTTCATCATCGTCTCAAGAAGTGAATCACATTTTGACTGCCAACAGGGCTAAACACTAGTCTGATAAATAAATAGACGACCAAGCGATCTTCATAATCACGCTGACGATCGATCGTGTGGCAGCAATTAATACATCCGGCCAGCAACCCAAAATAGTCAGCAGTATACTATAACACTAACCCCATAGAACCGAAGACACCACATTCAATTGAGGTCTTCAATTGACATTGGGTCACCCGATTTTGATCGGGTCAACAGTTTTTCAAAGCTTTCTTATTCAATTTTTTTTATAATATATTTATAAATACACTATGCTCCTTAATTTTAAGGTCTCACAATCAATTGAAGTCTCCAATTTATAATTGGGTCATCCGATTTGACCGGGTCAACAATTTCTCAAGGAGCTCTCTTATTTTTTTAATTCATCTCTCTTAATAAATTATTTTAATCCATCTCTGTAACTATATTCTTTTATTCCTTGTGCTCTTTAATTTTTGAAGCTCTCTTCTTCCATCGAGGTATTTAATTTTAGATATTGTAGCATCAATATAGAACATGCAGCCACCGATGAAATTTTCACACAAAAGCATGAATTGATTAGGAAATAGCACTGAATCAAACCGCTGAAGGCCTATCGAACACGCTGCATTATAAATAAAAAAACACACTCCATCGCCCCCCTCCTCGCCAAACCAAATACTCACTCAGTTTGAAGATATAAGTGTATTAAGTTTTCGAAAAGTATAATATCTTTAACTTTGACTAAGTTCAGAGCCAAAAATATGGACACCCACAATACTAAATCAATAAAAAAATATATTTCATGATGAATCTAATGCGATTTGATATTATGTATATTGATATATTTCTCTACAAATTTGGTCAAACTTAAAAAGATTTGGCTTCTCAAAAATTTTACACCTTATATTTTGATACAGAGGGAGTACTTTTTTCTAATGAAAATCTAACAACACCGAAGGCGCAGCAAAGCGCGCCCAACCCTTCTAGTATTATTAATGTCTAGTCCAGTGCCAAAGCATATATGGTTTCTGAATCTGGTTATTCGACAGGGGTACATTTACCACTAGCAAAGCAACCCGGAAAAATAGTGTGGACGCCTCACAAATTACAGTACGAAAGAGCTGATTGATACTAGCTGCCATGAGAAGAACAAAAAATCACAAAGTAAAAGCACAACAGCTTGACAGTTTGAAATAGTGAACCAGCCTAGATAATATCCAGAGAAAGGATCAAATTTTTTTCCAGGAGACAATCTTATGCCACACTACTGGAATCACTGGCTATGCCCACGGCTAGCCGTCGGCAAAGGCCCGATAATGTCGGAATAGCCTTTGCCGGTGGTGTCTGTCGACATAGCCCCGTCGGCATATATGTCCTCGGCAAACATCATCGACCAGTTAGCATAGTAAAGTCGTCGGCATATATGACCTATGCCGATGGCTTTCCTGTCTCCCGTCGGCATATATGCCTGTCGGCAAAAATAGTTGACGCCGCGTCCGTCGAGTGCCTATGGACACATGGGTGTTCTCCCGGGTAGGATCTCGAACGACGGGGTTCCGAAGGCACCCGCTCTCCCGACCAACCGTGCACGCGGTCGTCAAGATGAGATCGTCGGAAGCTGCACAGCAGATGACAACTAGTGTTGCGCGAGGAGGGAGTGTGTGTGTCGGCTGTAGTGGCCAACTCCTCCATTATATAGGCCATCGGGTAAGGAGTCGTGGGCCTGGGCTTAGGCCCCCGATCGAGTCGACGCACCCCTGAGAAGGGAGTCGTCATATACCCAAGCTCATGAACGAGCAAATAGGGGATGAAGGAATCATACCCTCCGGTTGGCCAGGCCAATGCGGCGGCGGCAGTAGTAGCCTCGGCGTCGTCCGCAGCCTTTTCCTTGACGGCGGCGTCGTCGGCCATGAAGGTGATGCCGGTGAAGTAGTCGAAGCAGAGAAGGACGGAGACGCAGACAGATCAGGAGCATTTGCGCCGAGACGCTCCCCAAAAACCTTGTCGTCGTTCTCCCTAGCAGGAATGCGAACGACGGGGCTCCGGAGGCACCTGCTCTCCCGACCAAACATGCACGCGGTCGTCGGTATGAGTTCTCCAGAAGGAGCACAGTAGATGACGACTAGGGTTGCGCGAGGAGGGAGTGTGTGTGTGTGTCGGCTGCATTGGACAACTGCTCCATTATATAGACCGTCGAGTAAGGAGTCGTGGGCCTGGTCTTAGGCCCACGATCAAGTCAATGTACCTGACGGGGTTATTACCCCTGGGTATGCCAAGGAGAGGGAGTCCAAGCCCCTTTCCGAAAAACTATACGGCCGGCTGGCAATTGGCCGGCTGGCCCAATGGCCGGCTGGCCCCCCCGGCCGGCTGGCCCACTGCCGGCTGGTCCGTGACCGGCAGAGAGGGGCCGACTGACCCCCTGGCCGGCTGGCTCGCGGCCGGCTGAACAGGAGCCGGCCATCTGGCCCCCGGCTAGGCGCGCCCGGCCGCTACGCGACTAGCTCGCCCGCTGACCTATGGACGGGCGGGTACCCGTCCCTTCCCACTGCGGCCAAGTACGCTGACGGGACGCGACCTCCACGACGGACTCCGATGTAGCTACAACGGCCGCTGACGCATGGGCGCACATGGCTACAGTCCGGGCGGCCGTACCGCTGACCGAGACCGATCGAGACCCGGCGGAGCCACAGTACCTCTGCGCCACCATCCACTCCATTACCTGCCCCGGCGTGGCTACATCACTGCCGGCCGTACCGCTCGCTTCGGCCGGCTGGCGCAAGACGACGCCGGGCGGGGCGGCCCGTGCCGCAGCAGGTGAGCGCAGGCCAATAGAAGAGCCGGCTGGCGGGTCCCAGTTGGCGATGGGACCGCGCAGCCGGCGGGACCTACAGACGACAAGACGACCCAGCCAGCGGGCCCCCTAGCTGGCTGGAGGGGCTGCCAGCCGGCCCCCCTTCTTAGTACCTTAAGGAATATTGTAAACCGGGGGGTTGGCCTATAAAACCCCCCGAGGCCCCCATGCATCGGGCACGCACAGACGCAGGGAGGCCTTCCCCCCATCTTTGACTCACTCCCGCGTAGGAAGGGAAGAGGAGCCGGCTTCTTCTTCTTCCACCTCCAGGCAAACAGCTCAAGGAGCACCGTTGTAACATCACCCACCACATAACTAGACCAGCAGGACTAGGGGTATTACCTCCCCCGGAGGGCCCCGAACCTGAGTACATCGTGTGTCCCTCACCGCTTGTGCCTAATCCCGCTCCCGGAGCCCGTCGGCGTCCTTCGGCCCCAACCACTCTCGATAAGCCACCCCATGGCATATGTCGTGAGAAAACGACGACAGTTGGCGCCCACCGTGGGGCCGAACATGGCGTCGGCCGGAGTCATGCTCCGGGCGGGACCCTTCGCCACCTCCCCCGGCCGCCCCGGGTCCGGGCGGAACCGCATGCTCGTGGGGCTTGCTCCTGCGGGGCGGAACCCCGCCCCCGCTGGCCCTGCGGGCGACGCTGCCGGCCTCTCTGTTGAGCGGCTCGGCAGCGACCCGCTCATCAACCTCGCCGTCCTCACCGAGCGCATCGGCAGGCTGAGCCTCGCCGACGAGCCAGCTGCCGACGAGTACCCTAGCCAGGTACTCGACTGCCTCGACCCTCCCTCGTCCGTGGGCGCGCTCGCCCCGGGCGAGGCCGGTAACTCCCGCGTCCGCGTGGGGGTGATGGCCACCGGCTCCTCCACGACCTCCGGCCGTGCCCGGGCGGAGGCGGCCGCGGCCGCTCGCGCTGGCACCTCCGACCCCCTCGGCGCCATGCTTCGGGGTCTCAGCACCCCCATCGCGCCCACGACGAACCTAGCGACGGCTACGGCTGAGCTGGAAGCTGCTCGCTGGCTGCTGTTCGACGAGGCAACCATGCTTGCCGCCACCAAGCGCCGGATGGAGTCCGCGCAGCGCGAGTATAACTCCGCCTATGGCCTCACCCCCGCCGGCAACGAGCCCAGCCGGTGCGATGATGTCCGCAACCACGACCGCGTGGTCGCGGAAATCCTCGGTGGCAGGCTTCCCACCTACGACACGCCGGCTGCCAACCTGAGGGCGGCTCACGTGGCCTACGCCGACCTCGCCGGCCTGGAGGGCGAAGAGCGAGAGCTGCAGGAACGACACATCCAAGACCTCATCGCCACCGCCAACGCCTAGCAGGCCCGGTTCGACGGCGTCAACGCCGGCTCTGAGATCCCCGTCCCCGAGGGGGACCCTCCGCCCACTGCCGGCCAGCGCCGGCTGGTCCAGCATGCCTCCTCCCCTCGCGGCTCCGGCCGGCGGGGCCCTGGGTCCCACAATGGACGCACCCGGCTGCGAGACGAGCAGCCGGCCGTCAGCAGCCGGCGCAACGACGCTTCGGTTGGCGGTAGCCGGCGCAGCCGGGACCATACGCCGCCACCGCGGCGGGAACGTGCCCGCTCGCCTGCTCCAACTGTGCGCCCCGAACTCACCGCTCGGCTCGGCCCGCGTGTCCCGCGGAGCGAGAATGACGCTAGGACCCGCATCGAGCGGCTGGCGCAGTTGGCCCTCCACGAGGAGGAGGGCTCGATTGGCCCGGCGTGCTTCGGCCCCCGGATTCGCAACGAGCCGTTCCCAGCCGGCTTCACTCTCCCTCGCGACACCCCGAAGTACAACGGTTCCGCTAAGCCGGAGGACTGTTGGTCGACTACACCACCGCGGTCGGCATCGCCAGGGGGAACAAGCGCGTGGCCGTGCGCTACGCCCCCTAATGCTGACTGGCTCGTCCCGGACCTGGCTTAACAGCCTGTCGGCCGGCAGCATCAACACCTGGACGGACTTTGAGGAAGCGTTCGTCCGCAACTTCACCGGCACCTACAAACGGACTGGCCGGCCCCGCGAGCTGGCCATGTGCGTCCAGGGGCCGGAGGAGCCCCTCCGAGACTACCTCACGCGCTGGACCGAACTTCGCAACTCCTGCGAGGGAGTGCACGAGGTGCAGGCCATCCAGTATTTCATCGAGGGTTGCCCCGACGGCACCCACCTCAAGCACAAGCTCTTGTGCTCCGAGCCGGCCACCCTGGCGGACCTGATGGCCAAGGCGGACAAGTAGGCCACGGCCGACTCCGCAATGCGGATGAAGGTCGCCACGCCGGTCAAGCCGGCTCCGCCACCCGCCGCACCGCGGACGGCCGCCGACAACCGGCAGCAGCAGAACAACAAACGCAAGCCCGACCAGCCGGACCCCCGCTACGGGAGCCGATAGGTCGCCACCATCGAAGAGGAGCAACCGGCTGCCCAGGCTCCCAGCCAGCGCCAGCGCACAGGCAAGGCCGCCTGGCAGCCCAAGCTAACCTTCGAGCAAATGCTCGACCTGCCCTGCAAGCATCACTCCGGGTCCAACCCGACCACCCACACGCTCCGGCAGTGCAGCTTCTCCCAGCGGCTAGCCCGAGGCGAGGGCCTTCCGGCTCCTCTGCCTCCGGCTCCCCGTGAACTGGCTCCGGCCCAGGCCCCGCCGCCTGCTCCGGCCCCGGCAGCCAACGACGGCCGCCTCCACGACCAATTCCCTCGCCAGGACGGGTCCTACGTCGTCTTCACCAGTGAAGCGACTGACAAGCACAGCGTGCGCCAGCGCCGGCATGAGGTGAACGCCACCGCCCCCTCGGTCCCTCAGTTCATGCATTGGTCTGAGAAACCGGTCACCTGGAGCCGGGCGGACCACCCGGCCGTGATGCCAAACCCGGGCAGCCACGCCCTCGTCCTCGACCCCACCTTCGTCTCCGAGAGGCGCACCTGCCGTTTCTCGCGGGTGTTGATCGACGGAGGCAGCAGCATCAACATCCTCTATCGCGACACAATGCTCAAGCTGGGGCTCAAGGAGAAAGATTTGCGGACGAGCCGGACGGTTTTCCACGGCATCATGCCGGGAAAGTCCTGCACCGCCATCGGCAAGATCGAGCTCGACGTCCTCTTCGGCGACCAGAGCCACTTCCGCCGTGAGCCGGTTTGGTTCGAGGTGGTAGACCTCGACAGCCCCTACCACGCGCTTCTCGGCCGGCCGGCTCTCGTCAAGTTCATGGCGATCCCCCACTATGCCTACCTCAAGCTCAAGATGCCGGGTCCTAAGGGCATCATCACCATCGCCGGCAACTACAAGATGTCGATCGAGTGCGCTCGCGATGGCAGCCGGCTGGCCGAGGCCCTGGAGATAGCGGAGGAGAAGCGGCAGCTCGACCGGCTCGTGGCTCACGCCTCCGACGAGCCGGCCATGCCGGCTCCCCCGTCCCAGACAACCGGCGAGGCATCATTCCAGCCGTCCAAAGACACCAGGAAGGTGCCGCTCGACCCGGCCAACCCCAAGCAGTGCGTCACCATCGGCGCCAACCTCAGCAGCAAATAGGAAGGCGAGCTCGTCGACTTCCTCCGTGAGAATCGGGACATCTTTGCATGGTCTCCAAAAGACATGCCGGGTGTTCCGAGGAAGTACGCCGAGCACAAACTTCATGTGCGGCCGGATGCAAAGACGGTCAAGCAACCCCTGCGCCATTTCTCCGAGGAGAAGCGGCGTACCATAGGAGAGGAGATCGCACGGCTGCTCGCAGCTGGCTTCATCATGGAAGTGTTCCACCCGGACTGGCTGGCCAACCCAGTCCTGGTGCTGAAGAAAAACAAGACATGGCGCATGTGTATCGACTACACGAGCCTGAACAAGGCATGTCCCAAGGACCTGTTCGCCCTGCCGCGTATCGATCAAGTTATCGACTCCATGGCCGGCTGCGACCTACTGTCCTTCCTGGACGCCTACTCAGGCTACCATCAGATCAAACTGGACCCGGCCGACCGGCTGAAGACCTCCTTCATCACCCCCTTTGGGGCTTACTGCTACATCACCATGTCCTTCGGCCTGAAGAATGCAGGCGCCACTTTCCAGCGCTGCATGCAGAAGTGTCTCCTGCCGCAGATCGGCAGGAACGTCCACGTCTACGTGGACGACATCGTCGTCAAGACCAAGAAGCATTTCAGCCTCCTCGACAATCTCCGGGAGACCTTCGCCAACTTGCGCGAGTACAAGATCAAGCTGAACCCGGAGAAGTGCGTGTTCGGCGTGCCAGTCGGCCAGCTCCTGGGTTTCTTCGTGTCCGCCCGCGGTATCGAAGCTAACCCGGAGAAAATCAGAGCCATCGAGCGCATGCACAAGCCGGCCAAGCTCGTCGACATCCAGAAGTTCGCCGGCTGTCTTGCCTCGCTCAGCCGGTTCATCAACCGGCTGGGCGAGAAGGCGCTACCTTTTTACCAGCTCATGAGGAAGTCACCCAAGTTCGAGTGGACCGACCAGGCGGATGCGGCATTCCGCGACCTCAAGCGCGCGCTCTCTAGCGTGCCCATCCCGGCGGCGCCGGCTGAGAAGGAGCCGATGCTCGCATACATCGCGGCCACCACCCGCCTGGTCAGCGTCGTGCTGGTGGTGGAGCGGCCAGAAGAGGGCAAAGCGCTGCCAGTCCAATGCCCCGTCTACTACCTCAGCGAGGTCCTGTCCGCCTCCAAGCAGAATTACCCCCACTACCAGAAGATGTGCTATGGCATATACTTCGCCGCCAAGAAGGTCAAGCAGTAATTCCAGGAGCACACCATCAACGTAGTGAGCACAACCCAGCTCGGCGAGACCATGAGCGGCCGAGACGCAACCGGCCGGATCGCCAAATGGTCCATCGCCCTCGCCGACCACGAGATCCGGTACGAGCCGCGCACCGCCATCAAATCGCAGACCATGGCAGACTTCCTTGTCGACTGGGCCGAGACCCAGTTCATGCCGCCTCCCCCGGACTCCACGCATTGGCGCATGCACTTCGACGGCTCGAAGATGCGAACCGGCCTGGGAGCCGGCATCGTCTTGTCGTCTCCAAAGGGGGACCAGCTCAAGTACGCGCTCCATATCCTCTTCGCCGCCTCCAACAACGTGGCCGAGTACGAGGCGTTCGTCCACGGCCTCCGGCTCGCCAAGGAGATCGGGATCCGTCGCATCATCTGCTTTGGCGACTCCGACCTCGTGGTGCAGCAGGTCTCTGGCGAATGGGACGCCAGGGACGCCAACATGGCCAGCTATCTCTTCTTCGTCCAGCAGCTCACCGGCTCCTTCGAGGGCTGTGAGTTCCACCACGTCCCCCGGGCGGACAATGAGGCGGCCGATACGTTGGCAAAAATCGGCTCCACCCGGCAGGCCATCCCAGCCGGTGTCTCCCTCGAGCGGCTGCTCAAGCCTTCGATCAAGCCTTCCCCCCAATCGGAGTCTATCTTCGTACCGGCTGCCCCGGTAGCTCTGCCGGCGCCGCCGGCTCCGGCTGCCCTGCCGGCACCATCAGCTCCGGCGACAACACCAATGCCGCCGGCTCCGGCATCCGGCACCCCCGCAGTGGCTGGCTTCGACTCTACGGCCGTCCTGATGGCGATCGCCGCACCCCCCGCTGTCCCAGTCCCGGGGACTGGCGAGCCGGTCCCGGGGGCTGGCGAGCCGGTCCCGGGGACTGACGGGCCGGCTCCGGCTGCCCCCGGCGCCCCACTAGAGCTCGAGCCGGACCCCATCTCGGCCCCCTCGTGGGCCCAGCTCATTCTGGCTTTCCTCCTGCGCGGCGAGCTCCCCCCTGACGAAGACAAGGCCCGGCAAATCCAACGCCGCGCCCCAGCTTATAGCATCATCAACCGCGAGCTAGTCAATCGCAGCACCACCGGCGTGTTCCAACGCTGCGTAGAGCCGGTGAAGGGGCAAGAAATCCTCCTCGACATCCACCAGGGCGAGTGCGGGCATCACGCCGCCTCTAGAACACTGGTGGCCAAGGCCTTCCGCCACGGTTTCTACTGGCCGACGGCCTTGGAAGAGGCCAAGTGACTGGTCGACAAGTGCGAGGGGGTGTCAGCGCTTCAGCACGCAGAGCCACCTACCGGCCACAGCCCTCCAGACCATCCCACTTTCGTGGCCCTTTGCCGTTTGGGGGCTGGACATGGTAGGGCCCTTCAAGACCGCCCGAGGCGGCATGACGTATCTGCTGGTGGCTGTCGACAAGTTCACCAAGTGGATCGAAGCCAGACCCATCAAGAAACTGGACGGCCCCACAGCCGTCCGGTTCATCAAGGATGTCACGGTCCGCTACGGCGTTCCCCACAGCATCATCACCGACAACGGCACGAACTTCGCCAAGGGCGCAATGGCGCGTTTCTTCTCTTAGGAGGGCATCCGGCTCGACCTCGCATCTGTGGCCCACCCGCAGTCAAACGGCCAGGCGGAGAGGGCCAACGGCCTGATCCTGGCCGGCCTCAAACCTCGGCTCGTGGCACCGCTCGTGCGGTCGGCCGGCAGCTGGGTCGATGAGCTGCCGGCCGTCCTCTGGAGCCTCAGGACCACTCCCAACCAGTCGACCGGCTACACCCCTTTCTTTCTGGTATACGGGTCCGAGGCGATCATCCCCACGGACATCGAGTTCGACTCACCTCGGGTCACCCTGTATACGGAGAAGGATGCAAAGGAAGCAACAGAAGACGGCGTCGACCTACTCGAAGAGGCGCGCGAGCTAGCCCTGAGCCGGACGGCCATCTACCAGCAGAAGCTCTGACACTACCACAGCAAGCGGATCCGGCCCCTCTCCTTCCGCGAAGGGGACCTGGTGCTCAGACGGATCCAGCGAACTGCCGGCCAGCACAAGCTGTCCTCCCCATGGGAGGGCCCATTCATCGTCAGCAAGGCGTTGCACAACAACGCCTACTACCTGATAGATGCCCAGAAGCCGCAGAAGCGCAAAAGAGATGCCTCCGGCAAGGAGACGGAGCGCCCATGGAACGCAGCACTCCTTCGACCGTTCTACTGTTAAGGAAAAAACCCATGTATGTATGTATCTTGCCTTCCGTCGGAACTTAATGAATGCAATGGGGGCCCCAAGCCGGCACTTCCGGCATGCCCCGTTTCAATTCCTTCGAAGGCGTGTCATTTTTCTTAGGCAAGGCACCCGGGTCCGGCTCCCTGGCCCGGGGGCTCGCCAGCTCTTCTCTGAAGCAGGCAAGTAGCGTGGGCAAGCAACCCTTTCCTGCCCTCCCTACCCAGCCACAGACCGGCCCCCGGCTGTCCGGCTGGCGGGGCCATGGGGTAGAAAGAAACTTACCACGCGAACACCACCGAAGGAGTAGCAGCCTGTGGCACCCCGATAGAGGGCCGATGCACGCCAGTTCCCAGGATAAGACATGACGCACGCCAAAGACATGATACAGCAATTCCAGGCAAAAATGGCTTTATTAAATATAATGGAGTATTACAATACTATTGCTTACAACAATAGGAATAGCTCCAAGGCTATCCAAAGGGTAGCAGAGGTCTTGGTTCAGGGGCAACGACATCTCTGGCTGGGTTCCATAACGCACAGGACTGGCTTGGTTACGCTCTAGCACGACGAATCTTCTCCTGCAACTGGCCACGTGCAAGGCCAGGTGAGTACTTTGAATGTACTCGCAAGACAACCAAATGCATAGCATCCAAACAAGCAGATAACAAAGCAAGCACTAAGCTATGCATGAATTAATCCTAAGCATGTCATGAAATTTAACAAGGCAAGCATGGTATAGCATGGATCAGGCATGTAATCTATCTAACATAGCATGGCAATGATTACGTTAAGTACTTAGAGTACTACTGTACCGAATACCAACTTACTCTCTTCTGGATTGTCCCACAACCCTCATCATACTCATGATCCAACCTGAACTGACTCAAGTCCAATCCAACTCATGTGGCCATCCGACCACGCATCATATAGCCATCCCTGGGCTAACATATCATATTCCTGACACCATCTGATGTCTACCCAAGATGAGCTTTTTCATCCTTACTAACACTGCTACGGTTGACCATCTACTGAGGTCTGGACGGGCTGTCCAATACCGTGGACTCGGCTATTCGAATAGATTTTGACACTCTACAGAGGTTGTACACTTTACCCACACCATGAAGCACCTGGCCCATGGCCTCGAGATTCGCCTCGGGTGGACCAGCGTTACTTCAACAAAACCTGCCTGACTTGCGACTCTTTCATCGTACCACCGGCACTATTCCTCCCCCGGAGGTCAGCCTTGGGTGGCCCCTGTGTTCTCATGACACCTGCCACCATCGTGGCCAAACTCTATAGACCCAAACGGGGCCTACTGTCCCAAACGGGGACTCCCGGGCTAAACCAAACAACAACTGGGCTCACAGGGTTATCGCCGCTTACCTGATCAGGGTAGCACGCCGCGCATAACCCTCCCTCTTTGGAGGTACCGGTGAAAGAGCACGCAATTAGACCCAGTCAAGGCCGTCCCATACCGGCAAATGTGGGACGATGAACGGAGCTCCGAGAAGCTCCTCGTCGACGACCGAGGCTTCGAGCGCTCCACCAGCTAGGGGACGAGGGGGCGAGGGCTCTGGAGGGTTCACGCACACGTCGGGGATCACTACGACACTACTGGACAGGCTGGAGCCAGCTGGAGACGAGCTCTCCCGTCACTCCAATGCACAGGACACGGTTTTGGCACGCTCTGCCCATGGTCACCGCGTGGCCACGGCGATGCCACGATGCGCTCGATACCAAACCATGTCTAGGCTCTTCTCCACGCTTCGCTGACTTGACCTGTGCTGCTGAATGACCCAATAGAGAACCGAGGTGACTGCACCATGGTCAAACAGTTGCCAACAGCAATCTGTTTGTGCTGTGGTGTGGCCACCACAATGCTCCTCTTGGCCTGGTCTTTGGCTGAGGTTGACCACTCACTAGAGTGAGTATCTTGGCCAAAATGCAGCACAAATGATCAAGTCTAGCTGGTACTTCCTTTGTAACTTGGCAATTGACCAGATTTGAAAATGAAAGAGCTGGGGACAAATGGCTACATAGACTTGGATGATTTTTGGAGGAGATCAATGATTTAGGCATATGGAGTCACTGTAAAAGTTTCATACCATTTGCATAAATATAAATGGTACTTCCTTCACAATGCTGCAATCTGGACAGAAACTTGAATAAATTGCTGAGGAAGATTGGCTAGAGGGATTGGGCTAAATTTTGGAGGACAAGGGTAATTTATCATAATGAATCACCCTGCAAAGTTGTAGCCCAAGGAACGCAAGGAATCATGCACTTCCTTTGCAAATGGGAAATCTGGACAGAATTTGCAAATGGAAGTGGTGCTCAAAAATTGAATTAGGGAACTTGATATTTTGATGGAAATGGAGAATATATAGATGTGAGAAGCTCCACAAATTATTTGGGATTTTTCCTAGCTACCAAAATGGTAGTTCCTTTGGAAATGCCCCAAATTGGAATATTGGCTTTAAATAGGAAAAGGCAATTTCCCTAATTTAATTATGGCCAATATTTTTATGAGAGCTCAATATATCCACAAAGAATATCTACACAAGTTTTCATCACCTCTGGAGATGGAGAGATATTTTCCTGGATTTAATTCCTCGGGAAGGCAGAAAAAGGAATAAATTCTGGATGGAAAATATTGCATATGACTTAGCAATATTTTTGCACATCTAGGGTTTATGAGGGCAGAAGGATCTCTGGAAATTTTGGGAGGATCAACAGAGCAAGGAAAATGATAGCTCCTTTGTAGACACAAAGGCAGGATTTTTGATTCCAATATTTTGGAACTAGGGTTTGAATAAGATTCGGGGTTACTGACAGAGGGTTGACTGGCACAAGAGCAAGGGAAAGGAACCGAGAGGTGGAGGATAGACTGGATTCACCTGGTCACTTGCCAAATTCCAGAGGAAAAATTCGGGATAGAAAAGCTAGGAAGGAATAACAGCACAAAAATCGATAACCCGATTTTTGGGGTGTTACAAACCTTCCCCCCTTAGAAGAATCTCGTCCTCGAGATTCTTAGGGTTAGCTTAGAACAAAACTACTACGCCTCCTAGAAAACTCCTAAGCTTGGTCTTAACCCTGCGGTTGAAAACCACCGAGTTAAAAGTACCGAAAACTGGTACGCCCAGATCGAGATATGGATATCGCAGGATCTATTCTACAGGTAGGGGCCGCTGGGTAGCCCTGACATTTTCAGAAAAAGCACAATCTCCTTTTTCCAAAATGCTCGGGGTACCACAATGAACAGTGGCCTCTACCACTGCAAGGTGGGACCAGGGTCCACTGGCAGCCTCCTTCTTCTTCCTTCGGCCAACAGCTCTCTCTCTCTCGCTCTCTCGCTCTTGCGCTGTCCCGAGTGCGGCTAGGCACTGCGCACGCCTAGCCCCTAGGGCACAAAGCACCCTACGAAGGTAGTGCGCGGCACGCACGGGATCGACGCAGAGAGCACTCCCATCGCGGGCCAGCGCCGGTCGGCACTGCTCGCGGATTCGCCTCCTGGACACCGGTGGTCGAGCGGCACGCGGGGTTCTCCTGGACCTCGCTCACCATACACCGGACTGGGGCTATAAAAACGACCGCGGTTTCTCTCCTCTCTACCTATCACCTCGCACTCTACCTCACTTCTTCTTCCTCTTCTCCTTCTGACTGCAGGAGCGCGAGGCAAGGCGCTAATGGCGGGCATGGGCTCGGAACTAATCACTATCCTCCTGGCTGGCATGCTGGCGGCATTGATTGGCGGCTCGATGCTGTTGTGCGCGATGATCCTCGACGATCGCCAGGATGCTGCTGCCAGAGAGGCGGCTAGGGGGCAACTACGCCGTCTCAGGCCGGCGGAATAAACGCGGGCTGCGGCGGCGAGGGGCGGCTTGTCAACATCACACAAGACGATGATAGAGGCGCCGCTAGGTCTAGGGTTAGTGTGGTGCGGTCAGTGGAGGTTCTACCAGTGTGGAGGTCACGCTGCTAGTTGCTCCTTGCTGAACGGCATCCACAATGGGTGGCTAGGGTCAAATCCGGGTTTTAGGTCTTGGGCTAAAAGGGTTCGACCGGTCTATGCTGCAATAAAATTCCAAGAATCGCTCCGAGATTGCACTGGCATGCAGACTTTGCTTTCATGATACGCATGCAATCTATTCAGACTAATATGCAGGCAAATGCAGAATGCACATGATAACAAAATGCAGGCGGAAGAAAGAAACACCTCGAAAAGATTACACTAGGGTGTTTTAATGCTAGTGGGTGTATGTACTCCTGGTATACATACACCTACACCGGCTCGCATTTTAATTAGGGACTCCGGACGAGTCCAAGGTTGTTATTAGGTGTAAGTGCTCTACTGACTAAAATCTTGTTAAGAGTCCACTGCCAACTATGTTAAACATTTCTGCTTAACAGAGTGACAGATGAACCAAGCACACAGAGCAAACAGGCATGCGAAACATTACAACAGCACACAGGCATAAGCAGTACAGGCAATACAACACCACGCAGTCTTACTAAGCAGCTAACAGCAACAACTCACTCCGAACTACGCAGGCGAAGAAACAGTCTTTGCAACACACCTACTCGCGGCATCTCCTGGCTTCGATCACTGCCGGAGCCACAAATGGGCCTACTTCCGCTGGGGCCCTCCTGGGGGACGGAGACTGAGCCAACTTCCATCTTCATCGTCGGACACCTCTATAGGCTGGGGCTCAACTGCTGGAGCTGCAGCGGGAACTTGACCAAACACATCCCGACGACGAAGTCGCCGGATAGCTCCTTGAATGGAATTTGGGTGGAGGTTGACTGGGCGGAAAAGGTTTGCAGATTGCGAGGGTGGTACTGGCTGTGAAGGTGGCACTGGGTTTGGCAACAAGGGACGGGTGGTCTGGGATGCAATTTCTCGGGCCGCACGGTATGCTTCCGTAACAACCCGGGTAGTGTCTTGGTCAATGGCTTGGAACTCTCTTAGAATGCCAGAGAGCAGAAGTCCCTGGGCATCAATATATTGGACTAGGCGAGCTGTGGTTGGGTCAACATCTCCCACTATGCTGGAGAACCTGCTAGTTGTGTCCAACGAAGATGGAAAATAGCGGAACTCTTACATCTCCGCTACTTGCGGAAACTGGCTACGAAGACGGCCGATGGCTCTTGCGGCAGCCATCTGAACAGCCAACGCGGGTGTGGGCATGGGTTTGCCCTGAAAATTCAGGGGTTTCCCATCCGCTGTTGGACCTGGGCTGATATACACCCTTGCATAAAATCGGCAAAGGTGGGGGACGGGGTCCGACTGGAACACCAGATACACCGGAGGGGTGCTACAGCCAAGGGCTCGAGTGAGAACACTCGAAAGGATGCGCGGGAAGCCGGAACATCCATCACCCAAGGTTCGGCTATGGAAAGTGGGTGCTATGGGGGTTTTGGAGGAGCTGGCCATGGCTACTAGTTTGAAGGTACTAGCGCGGGTCTCTCTTGCAGGGTTCTGGCTTACTGGATGGGGAGAGCTACGGCTCGCAGCTGGGAGGGGCTTAAATAGGCAGTCGGCTGGAACACACCAGCATGGCGTGGATCCTTCTCATGCCGGGTAGAAGATACACCGGTACAGCCGACAACGAAGTGGGGTCATGGTCTAATCCAGGGTGGCTGGGTGGGCGGACATCTGGGTAGGGTCACGTCCATTCCGACTGCGCCGACTATTGATCCACAGTGGCCATGTCGGTTGCCAGAGACGGGTCAAATCTATTGGGCTCACTATCGGTTAAACCTAGGGATGGTCTGGGCTAGGGTAACCTATGGCCAACCTGGCTCTGATACCAAGTCTTGTGGCACCCCGATAGAGGGCCGACGCACGCCAGTTCCCAGGATAAGACCTGACGCATGCCAAAGACATGATACATCAATTCCAGGCAAAAATGGCTTTATTAAATATAATGGAGTATTACAA
This sequence comes from Elymus sibiricus, assembly GCA_039707655.1. Classification (NCBI taxonomy): domain Eukaryota; kingdom Viridiplantae; phylum Streptophyta; class Magnoliopsida; order Poales; family Poaceae; genus Elymus; species Elymus sibiricus. The sequence goes on from CM077675.1 coordinate 530,676,563, forward strand.
TACTGTTGCTTACAACAATATGAATAGCTCCAAGGCTATCTAAAGGGTAGCAGAGGTCTTGGTTCAGGGGCAACGACATCTCTGGCTGGGTTCCATAACGCACAAGACTGGCTTGGTTATGCTCTAGCACGACGAATCTTCTCCTGCAACTGGCCACGTGCAAGGCCAGGTGAGTACTTTGAATGTACTCGCAAGACAACCAAATACATAGCATCCAAACAAGCAGATAACAAAGCAAGCACTAAGCTATGCATGAATTAATCCTAAGCATGTCATGAAATTTAACAAGGCAAGCATGGTATAGCATGAATCAGGCATGTAATCTATCTAACATAGCATGGCAATGATTACGTTAAGTACTTAGAGTACTACTGTACCGAATACCAACTTACTCTCTTCTGGATTGTCCCACAACCCTCGTCATACTCATGTTCCAACCTGAACTGACTCAAGTCCAATCCAACTCATGTGGCCATCCGACCACGCATCATATAGCCATCCCTTGGCTAACATATCATATTCCTGACATCATATGATGTCTACCCAAGATGAGCTCTTTCATCTTACTAACACTGCTACGGTTGACCATCTACTGAGGTCTGGACGGGCTGTCCAATACCGTGGACTCGGCTATTCGAATATATTTTGACACTCTGCAGAGGTTGTACACTTTACCCACACCATGAAGCACCTGGCCCATGGCCTCGAGATTCGCCTCGGGTGGACCAGCGTTACTTCAACAAAACCTGCCTGACTTGCGACTCTTTCATCGTACCACCGGCACTATTCCTCTCCCGGAGGTCAGCCTTGGGTGGCCCCTGTGTCCTCATGACACCTGCCACCGTCGTGGCCAAACTCTATAGACCCAAACGGGGCCTACTGTCCCAAACGGGGACTCCCGGGCTAAACCAAACAACAACTGGGCTCACAGGGTTATCGCCGCTTACCTGATCAGGGTAGCACGCCGCGCATAACCCTCCCTCTTTGGAGGTACCGGTGAAAGAGCACGCAATCAGACCCAGTCAAGGCCGTCCCATACCGGCAAATGCGGTTGCACGAATAAGCCCGGACAGGTAACTCAAGATCAACCAACTAGGTATCCTTTATTCATCCCACTTAACATATCCATTCTCGTACTATTCCGCTGACAATAGTGAGTGCTATCATAGCAAGATCATAGTACTGATAATCATGGCATGCGATCAATCATAATACTAGCATGGCAATGCTCTTAATAATATCATTCTTATGGCAATATGGAAATAAGACATGGAACTAGATGAATGGAAATGCTAGTGTCTAATACCGATGTCACCACCGGTGCATGCAAGTGCAACCTAACAGGCGATACAGATAAACACACAGGTGCAAGCAAAGTCATCACGCAAGTCCGGAGCTCATGGAAGAGGTTGGCTTGCCTGGGGGTCGACGAATATGCCGGGAGGAAGAGCGATCACCTCGCGGAAGAATTCGCCGGAAAGGGTTCTCTCTCAAAGGGCTCGATCGGAGGGCAAGGGCAAAATGGTTATTTCCACTGTGTGAACACATAGTGAAAATAGTACCATCGGAACGGGCTCGACGAGACGAAAACGTGGGCGCTGGTTTTACCTGATTCCGAGCTACGGTCGCGAAGATACGGGCGTTCATTCGTTAAGCGGAATAGTGGACAGAACAGTGTTCAATGTGGGGCTTAACGGGTGAACATTCACTATTAAAACAATTCGGCCGGCGGCAAAGACTGGAGGCGCTTTTCCTGAAATACGCTTTCAGAACGGAGGAAGCGTACTTCTGCTTATGCCCGCAGGGGAATACGCTTTCCATAGATGAAAGCTTATTTGACAAAGTACGCCTTCAGCAAAAACGGTCAACGGGTCCGGCCTGGTCAGCTCCTGGGCCGCTGACACGCTGGACCCACCCTATCCCCCTTCTCTCTCCTGGCCACCTTCTTCCTCCCCCGATACAAGACAGAGGAGGGGCGGGGTGTTTGGCCGGCGACGGCGCCGCGGCCTCCGGCCACCTCCAGCCGAGGTGAGGATACCGACGGGCGCGGGCTGATACACCGCATCCACCCGGCCAGGTCGCGAGCGCCGGGATCGGGTCGAGCGGCAGCGCCTCGTGGTGGCAGAGGTCCGGCGGTAGCCTTCCATGGGCACCTCGACCACGATGCTCCGACGGCGAGGGGAGGGGCTGGGCAGGTTCTCTGGACTCCGGAGACGCGCTAGGACACAAGGGATATGGAGGGGGCGAGCCATGGCCGAGGATGGCTGGGGGAAACGACGGCGGGCTCTCGGCCATGGGAGGGGCTGGAGCTCCTAGAGCTCAAGGGGAGAGGGGCTGGACTCGATGCCGCTAGGGGGGCTTGGGCACGCCTTAAATAGCCGCGGGGAAGGCTCGGGAAGAAGCTAGCCGACGATGAACGGAGCTCCGAGAAGCTCCTCGTCGACGACCGAGGCTTCGAGCGCTCCACCAGCTAGGGTACGAGGGGGCGAGGGCTCTGGAGGGTTCACGCACGCGCCGGGGATCACTACGACACTACTGGACAGGCTGGAGCCAGCTGGAGACAAGCTCTCCCGTCACTCCAATGCACAGGACACGGTTTTGCCATGCTCTGCCCATGGTCACCGCGTGGCCACGGCGATGCCACGATGCGCTCGATCCCAAACCATGTCTAGGCTCTTCTCCACGCTTTGCTGACTTGACCTGTGATACTGAATGACCCAATAGAGAACCGAGGTGACTGCACCATGGTCAAAAAGTTGCCAACAGCAACCTGTTTGTGCTGTGGTGTGGCCACCACAATGCTCCTCTTGGCCTGGTCTTTGGCTGAGGTTGACCACTCACTAGAGTGAGTATCTTGGCCAAAATGCAGCACAAATGATCAAGTCTAGCTGGTACTTCCTTTGTAACTTGGCAATTGACCAGATTTGAAAATGAAAGAGCTGGGGACAAATGGCTACATAGACTTGGATGATTTTTGGAGGAGATCAATGATTTAGGCATATGGAGTCACTGTAAAAGTTTCATACCATTTGCATAAATATAAATGGTACTTCCTTCACAATGCTCCAATCTGGACAGAAACTTGAATAAATTGCTGAGGAAGATTGGCTAGAGGGATTGGGCTAAATTTTGGAGGACAAGGGTAATTTATCATAATGAATCACCCTGCAAAGTTTTAGCCCAAGGAGATCAAGGAAACATGCACTTCCTTTGCAAATGGGAAATCTGGACAGAATTTGCAAATGGAAGTGGTGCTCAAAAATTGAATTAGGGAACTTGATATTTTGATGGAAATGGAGAATATATGGATATGAGAAGCTCCATAAAATATTTGGGATTTTTCCTAGCTACCAAAATGGTAGTTCCTTTGGAAATGCCCCAAATTGGAATATTGGCTTTAAATAGGAAAAGGCAATTACCCTAATTTAATTATGGCCAATATTTTTATGAGAGCTCAATAGATCCACAAAGAATATCTACACAAGTTTTCATGACCTCTGGAGATGGAGAGATATTTTCCTGGATTTAATTCCTCAGGAAGGCAGAAAAAGGAATAAATTCTGGATGGAAAATATTGCATATGACTTAGCAATATTTTTGCACATCTAGGGTTTATGAGGGCAGAAGGATCCCTGGAAATTTTGGGAGGATCAACAGAGCAAGGAAAATGATAGCTCCTTTGTAGACACAAAGGCAGGATTTTCGATTCCAATATTTTGGAACTAGGGTTTGAATAAGATTCGGGGTTACTGACAGAGGGTTGACTGGCACAAGAGCAAGGGAAAGGAACCGAGAGGTGGAGGATAGACTGGATTCACCTGGTCACTTGCCAAATTCCAGAGGAAAAATTCGGGAGAGAAAAGCTAGGAAGGAATAACAACACAAAAATCGATAACCCGGTTTTTGGGGTGTTACACAGCCGGATAGGTCCAACCGGACCATGTTACCTCTGGAACCAGCCTCTGCCGGTTCGCCCTAACCCTAGCCGGACGACTCTAAGGCCCGCGCGTTTTCCCCAAGGACGATGCCCCGTCCCTGTCCCAGACCGGCTCCCGGCTGGCTGGCAGGCGGGGCGGAAGCCGGAAAGAACTCGTGCGTGAAATACGAGTCGAAAGGCAAAGGGCAGGGGAGGAGCCGGCACACAAGTGCTTTAAGCTTCAAACAGATCCATAAGCAGAAGGCCACAGACCAATGATTCTTTACAATACACCCCCAGTGGGTGGAAATGCATCTTAAAAACAAGTCTTGCAGCTAAGGAACGGATACAACAAAAAGAAAAAGAGGGGCGCCTAGGCCTCCGGCGCGTCGCCGGCCGGCTCTTCCTCCGTGGCCTCGGTGTCGCTGCCGGAGCTGGAGCCGGTGCTCTCGTCGGCGACCTCATCGTCTTCAGGGCCCTGATGGTTGCCGAAAGAGTCCTCGGCGACCGGCTCGCCGTCTTCACCTAGCGCCGGCAGGAGCTCGTCCGGGTCAACGTACGACGCCAGCTCGTTGGCTCGGCGGACCAGGGCGCCTTCGCGGGCGGCTCGCTCCGCCTCAGGGACCTGGCGCACCGTGACCAGCCGGTCCAGGTGGATGCCGGGGTACCACGAGGTGACGAACAGGAGGGCCATCTGCGCCCCGGAGCGGGCCGCCGACGCCTTCCAAACCTCGAGCCGGGCCACCGCATTCTCCAGCCACAGCGCCACATGGCCCTCCGGGGCCCCACGACCCGGCCAGAGGGCCGAAATCACCTCCTTGCCGGCTGTAAGGAGCCGCTCCATGCAGCGCTGGACATGGATCAGCCGGTTCTCGATGGCCATCGCGAGCTCCGGCACGTCCCAGCCGGCGTCCTCCTCGATCTCCTGCCCGCGCTGCCGCAGGCACTCCCGGTGCTCCGCAACAGCCTGCTCGGCGCGGCGCTGGGTCTTCGGGAACCGGTCTGGGGAGAGAGGGAGGAATCAACAAACAAAACAAAAGCAAGTCGAAAGCGGTCGGCAAAGGAAGAAGACTCGTAAACGAAACTTACGCTGGAAGGCCTCGTCCATTTTGAGGGCGAACTGAAGGCCTGCGCTCTTCTCCCTCTCCAGCGCCTCCTCCGCATGAGCAAGGGCGACCCTACGCGTCTCGAGCTCTCCCTTGAGGCGATCTACCTCACCCTGGAGAGCGGTGGCCCGCTGGGTGGCGTCGGCTGCCTGCTTGGTGGCGTCCTCCCGGGCCGCCACCTCCCGCTGCAGCTCCGCGGTCAGGCGCTCCCGCGCCGCCTGACCGTCAGCAACCAGGCCACCCAGCCGGTCCTGCTCCGATGTGCCCGCCTGGAGCTCCTGCCCCAGCCGGTCCCGCTCGGAGGCCAGTTCATCCCTTTTCTGCCGGATCGGGACCAGCTCCTCTGCGTAAAACACCAAGCATAAGCCACTCCAACGCGGAAGACCCGGACCGGCTGCCGAGCAGCCAGCCCGACTCTCGGGGGCTACACCCAGTGGGTGCGCTCGCGCGCCCCCACTGGAACCAACATACCTTGTGCCTTCTTCAGCTCCTCCTGGACCCGGTAGTAGCCGAGCTTGCCGCGGTTGTGGATAAGGACCTCCTCATCGAAGAGCGCTTGCCGCCTGGCGTTCTCAGCCTGCCTCGCGCCAAGAAACAAGAAGTCAGACTAGGAAAGAGGGTTAGATCCGGCCCGGCTGCCACGCAGCCGCGCAGCCGGCCCGAATCTCGGGGGCTACACCCAGTGGGTGCGCTCGCGCGCCCCCACTGATAATTCAACGCAAGACAGAAGGGTCTTACCTCCACCGCAGCCTCCACATGCCGAAAGTTGCTTTCGGCGGCCTCCGCGAACCTAGCCAGCCCCTCACGGCAGTGCGCCATGATGCGGCCGGGCTCCCCAGGCGCAAGGGCCGGGACGCCGGCTGGCGGGCCGGAGCGGCCATGACGAGAGACGGCGCCTCCCAGTCCCGGATCACGTCCAGCATGGTCCTCTTCGACCGGCTCGACCCGCCTCTCGACCCGACGTCCACCACGGCAGCAGCCGGTGGAGGGTTGGCGGTGACCACCAAGGCTCGGGAGCCGGCCTCGGGCCCCTCCACGACCGGCACCGCCGGCTCCACCACCTGCCGGACCGGCTCAACTGAAGGCTGGGCCGGCTCACTCCTCCCTCCGGCGGGTGCCTCCGGCGCCACCTCCGGCGCAACCGGGGCGACAGGCACGCCCACCGCGGCCGGCTCGACGGCAGGAGGGGTCACCACCGCCTCCAGCCGCTGCGCCATCTCCAAGGCCGGCTCGGGGGTCGCTCCTGCCGGCCGGGTCACTTCCGTCATGGGCGGGGCCCCGGTCGTCTCCACGGCCGGCTCTTGCGGCTCACTCGACGGAGGCCTTGACCTCCGCGTCAATTCCGCAGCAGAGTCCGTCGCACGCTCCGGGTCGGCGGACCGCCTCCGCGTGCCGCCGCTCGAGGCCCCCGAACGCGAGGGCACGCCCTTCGCCCCTGCCTTCGCGGCTCGCATCTCCGCCTGCCGCCTCTTCTCCTCCCGCGCCGTGGCCGCGTGCTCCTGCGCCTGCAGGCTGGCGGCATCCACCGGGCCGGCGGTCAACTCTGTGTCGTGGAGCTCGATGGTCTCCCTGGAGCAGACCAAAGACGGGGCCTCAGGCGCTTGCCGGCTCACAAACCCGAAAAACCGAAAAGAGACCAGAAGAAGCACTTACCCGGCGACGACGGGAAGGACCCGCCTGGCTCGGGCCGGCGGCTTCGCGACAGCCGCTCGTGCTCTCTTACGGGCCGGCGGCTGCGTTGATGGCTGCCCCAAGGCCGGCTTCTACTCCCGACGGGAGGCCTCGGTCGTCTGGCCGCGAGCCGGCCACTCCTCGCTCCGCCCGCGTGTCTCCCGCCGAGCTGTGGGGGGAGGCGCGTCCAGGATCCGGACATCATCATCATCATCATCGTCGTCAGTCCAATCTTTGATGGAGGGTCCGGAGGGGAACTCACCAGCCACTCTGGACCCGCCGGCTCCCGGGTCGCCCATCACGCCGTCCGCCTCGACCTCCCCCGAGGAGTCGGCCCCTTCTTCCACGCCTCCCCCCAGCTCGAAGTCCTCCCGGTCAGATTCGGCACATTCCGCCTGGAATACCTGGGGGTGTGGGCCGTCCGGCGTGTTCTGTCGCACGGAGTGCTACGGTCGGCATGTCATGTGAGCAGGGATAGGCCAGCTGGAGAATCAAAGGGGGGTGTCGTCGTTTTCTCACGACAGATGCCATGGGGTGGCTTATCGAGAGTGGTTGGGGCCGAAGGATGCCGACGGGCTCCGGGAGCGGGATTGGGCACAAGCGGCGATAGACACACGATGTACCCAGGTTCAGGGCCCTCCGTGGGAGGTAATACCCCTAGTCCTGCTGGTCTAGTTGGATTGGGAGAGGTGTTACAATGATGCTCCTTGAGCTGTTCGTCTGGAGGTAGAAGAAGGAGCAGCCGGCTCCTCTTCCCCTGCTATGTGTGAGTGTGAGAGAGGGGCGAATGCCTTTGCGCGTGTCTTGCTTGCCCGATGCATGGGGGCTCCGGGGGGTTTTATAGGCCAACCCCCCGGCATACAGTGTCCTAAAGATATTACAGGGGGACCCGGCTGGCAGCCTCTCCAGTCGGCCAGAGGGCCCGCCGGTTGGGTCGTCTCGTCACCCGTAGGGCCCGCCGGCTGAGCGGTCCCATCGCCCGCTGGGGCCCACCAGCCGGCTCTTCTATTGGCCCGCGCTCACCTGTCGCGGCACGGGCCGCCCCGCCCGGCGTCGTCTTGCGCCAGCCGGTCGAAGTCAGTGGTATGGCTGGCAACGCTGTAGCCACGCCGGCGCAAGTAACGGAGTGGACGGCGGCACAGAGGTATTGTGGCTAAGCCAGGTCCCAATCGATCCTCGGTCAGCGGTATGGTCAGCCGGACTTTAGCCACGCGCGTCCGTGCTTCAGCGACTGCTGTAGCTACATTGGAGTCCGTTGTGGGGGTCGCGTCTTGTCAGCGTACCCGGCCGCAGTAGGACGGGACGGGTACCTGCCCGCCCGGAGGTCAGCGGGTGAGCTAGTTGCGTGGCGGCCAGGCGCGCCGGGTCGGGGGCTAGATGGCCGGCACCTGTCCAGCCGGCCGTGAGCCAGCCGGCCAGGGGCCAGCCGGCTATTCACTGCCGGTCGCGGACCAGCCGGTCGTTGGGCCAGCCGGCCAGAGGGGCAGCCGGTCGTAGACCTGCCGGCCGTATAGTTTTTCTTTGGGGAGGAGCCGGATCCACCTCCCCTTGGCATACCCAGGGGTAATAACCCCGTCAGTAGTCCCCGAAGCCGGCGGGGGCCCGTGTTCGCCTGACGAGGGGCAACCGGCGGCTTCATCCGGCAGCGCCGGTCGTTGCTTCCGACGCCTCGGGTCCAGCCGCGCCGATTCGAGTCTCGCGCCAGACCGCAACGCACCACGCGGGACGTAATGATGCCGTGGGTCCCGCGCCTGTGGCCCGACGGGATGCCTCCCCGGGCCTAGCCCTATAGGCCACGGGCCTAGCCTGGTAGGCCTCGGGCCGCAGGCCGGGATCCTCTGTGCCTGGACCCCAGCGGCCGCAGCGCACGACGCCCACGTCCCGCGGGTTTCCCGAGGGAGTGGGCGCAGTTAATCCCTGCGCCTCCCAGGCGCCGCCCCGTGTTTATAAGGGGAGGGGGAGGGGCGGAGGCAGCTCACGCGCCCCTCCCCCCTTCGTCTTCCTTCGTCTTCCTTCTCTCTTGCCGCTCGTCGCTTTGGTTCTCCTTGCCGCGCCAGCCATCTCCTTCCTCGCGCACGGCTGCCTCGGAGATGGCCGTCCGACCCTCCAGTAGCTGGGATGGGTCCATCATCACCGAGGAGGACATCGCGCGCCTTCGCCGCGCGCGGATGCTCCCGTCGGAGGACCGCGTCGCCGCCCGTCTGCCGGGCGGCGAGGCGGAACCCGATCCCCAGGAAGGGGAGTTCGTGGTCTTCGCCTGGCATTTCTCACGAGGCTTCGGATTGCCAGTGAGCCAGTTCTGCCGCTATTTTATGGACACGTTTGATCTTCAACCGCACCACCTCGGGCCCAATGCCATCCTCCAGCTCTCGGGCTTCGTGACGCTCTGCGAGGGCTACCTCGGCGTCCTCCCCTTCGTGTAGCCCCCGAGATTCGGGCCGGCTGCGCGGCTGCATGGCAGCCGGGCTGGATCTGAAACTTTTCTTGCTTATCTCACTCTTGTTTCGTGGCGCGGGCAGGCTGAGAACACCCGGCGGCAGGCGCTTTTCAACGAGGTGGTCCGCATCCACAACCGCGACAAGGTTGGCTACTACCGGGTCCAAGATGAGTTGAAGAGAGTGCAAGGTACGCTTTATTCCAGTGGGGGCACGCGAGCGCACCCATTGGGTGTAGCCCCCGAGGGTCGGGCCGGCTACTCGGCAGCCGGTCCGGGTCTTCTGCCTTCGAGTGGCTTATGCTTGGTTTGTTATGCAGAGGAGCTGGTCCCGATCCGGCAGAAAATGGATGAGCTGGCCTCCGAGCGGTACCGGCTGGGGCAGGAGCTCCAGACGGCCACGTCGGAGCGAGGCCGGCTGGGGCAGGAGCTCCAGACGACCGTGTCGGAGCGGGAGCGCCTGACCGCGGAGCTGCAACCGGAGGTGGCGGCCCGGGAGGACGCCGCCAAGCGGGCGGCCGATGCCGCCCAGCGGGCTGCCGCTCTTCAGGTCGAGGTAGATCGCCTCAAGGGGGAGCTCGAGACGCGCAGGGTCACCCTTGCTCATGCGGAGGAGGCGCTGGAGAGGGAGAATAGCGCGGGCCTCCAGTTCGCCCTCAAGATTGATGAGGTTTTCCAGAGTAAGCTTTGTTTGAATATTTTCTTCCTTCGCCGACTGCTTTCGACCTGCTTTTGTCTTATTCGTTGATTCTCCTCTCTCCCCAGACCGGTTCCCGGAGACCCAGCACCGCGTTGAGCAGACTGTGGCGGATCACCGGGAGTACCTGCAGCAGCGTGGGTAGGAGATCGAGGAGCACGCCGGCTGGGACGTGCCGGAGCTTGCGCTGGCCGTCGAGAACCGGCTGCTTCACGTCCGGCGCTACACGGACCGGCTCCTCACGGCTGGCAAGGAGGTGATTGCGGCCCTCTGGCCGGGTCGTGGAGCCCCGGAGGGCCGCGTGGCGCTGTGGCTGGAGAACGCGGTGGCCCGGTTCGGCGTCTGGAAGGAGTCGGCGGCTCGGGCTGGAGCGCAGATGGCTCTCCGGTTCGTTACGTCATGGTACACCGGCGTCAACCTGGACCGACTGGCCACGATGCACGAGGTCCCCGAGGCGGAGCGGCTCGCCCGCGAGGGTGCCCTCGTCCGCCGGGCCAACGAGCTAGCCTCGTATGTCGACCCGGACGTTCTCCTGCCGGCGCTGGGTTAAGACAGCAAGCCGGTTGCCGAAGACCCCTTTGGCAATCCTCAGGGCCCCGAGGACGACGAGGTTGCTGACGAGAGCACCGATTCCAGCACCGGCCGCGACACCGAGGCCATGGAGACCACGGAGGCAAATCGGAAGGCTACGGCTTCCCCTGGGCGAACTGTTGAGCCGGCCAGCGACGCCCCGACGGTATGAGCGATCCTGCGCGCTTCATTCCTTTTTCTCTTGCCAACAAACTTGTTTATTCAAGAAGACGCATTTCCACCCACTGGGGGTGTATTGTAATGAACCCTTGGCCGGCGGCCTTTTGTTTATGGCTCTGTTTGATGTTTTAAAGCATTTGCGTGCCGGCTCCTCCCTTGCCCCTTTGCCTATCGACCCGTATTTCTCGCACGGGTTCCTTCCGGCTTCCGCCCCGCCTGTTAGCCAGCCGGGAGCCGGTCTGGGACAGGGACGGGGCATCGTCCTTAGGGAAAACACGCGGTTTTTTAGAGTCGTCTGGCTAGGGTCAGGGCGAGCCGGTAGAGGCGAGTTTCTAAAAGGAATACGGCCGGGTTGGTCCTGCCCGGCTGCCACTCTTTAGGAGGCGTTCGCGTGGTAAGTGCTTTTCTGCCCCGTGGTTCCGCCAGCCAGACAGCCGAGGGCTGGTCTGGGACTGGGTAGGGAGGGTAGGAAAAGGTTGCTTGCCCACGCTACTTGTCTGCTTCAGAGAAGAGGCGGCGAGCCCCCCGGGCCAGGGAGCCGGACCCGGGAGCCCTACTTAAGAGGACGACGAGCCTTCGAAGGAATTGGAAAAGGGGCGTGCCCCAAGTGCCGGCTTGGGGCCCCCATTGCATTCATAAGGGAAGATACATATATACATGGGTTTTTTCTTAGCAATAGAACGGTCGGAGGAGTGCTGCGTTCCATGGGCGTTCCATTTCTTCGCCGGAGGCATCTCTTTTGCGCTTCTGCGATTTCTGGGCATCTATCAGGTAGTATGCGTTGTTGTGCAACGCCGTACTGACGATGAACGGGCCCTCCCATGGGGAGGACAGCTTGTGCTGGCCTGCAGTTCGCTGGATCCGTCTGAGCACCAAGTCCCCCTCGCTGAAGGAGAGGGGCCGGATCCGCTTGCTGTGGTAGTGCCGGAGCTTCTGCTGGTAGATGGCCGTTCGGCTTAGGGCCAGCTCGCATGCTTCTTCGAGTAGGTCGACGCCGTCTTCTCTTGCTTCCCTCGCGTCCTTCTCCGTGTACAGGGCAACCCGAGGCGAATCGAACTCGACGTCCGTGGGGATGATTGCCTCGGACCCGTAAACGAGAAAGAAAGGGGTGTAGCCGGTTGACTGGTTAGGAGTGGTCCTGAGGCTCCAGAGGATAGCCGGCAGCTCGTCGACCCAGCAGCCGGCTGACCGCACGAGGGGAGCCACGAGCCGAGGCTTGAGGCCGGCTAGGATCAAGCCGTTTGCCTTTTCTGCCTGGCCGTTGGACTGCGGGTGGGCCACCAATGCGAGGTCGAGCCGGATGCCCTCCTGGGAGCAGAAACGCGCCATCGCGCCTTTGGCGAAATTCATGCCGTTGTCGGTGATGATGCTGTGGGGGACGCCGTAGCGGACCGTGACATCCTTGATGAACCGGACGGCCGTGGGGCCATCCAGTTTCTTGATGGGTCTGGCCTCGATCCACTTGGTGAACTTGTTGACAGCCACCAGCAGATGCGTCATGCCGCCTCGGGCGGTTTTGAAGGGTCCTACCATGTCCAGCCCCCAGACAGCGAAGGGCCACGAAAGTGGGATGGTCTGGAGGGCCGTGGCCGGCAGGTGGCTCTGCGTGCTGAAGCGTTGACACCCTTCGCACTTGTCGACCAGTCGCTTGGCCTCCTCCAAGGCCATCGGCCAATAGAAACCATGGCGGAAGGCCTTGGCTACCAGGGTTCTAGAGGCGGCGTGGTGCCCGCACTCGCCCTGATGGATGTCGAGGAGGATTTCTTACCCTTCTCCAGTTTGACGCAGCGTTGGAACACGCCGGTGGTGCTGAGATGTACGAGCTCGCGGTTGATGATGCTGTAAGCTGGGGCGTGGCGCTGGATTTGCCGGGCCTTGTCTTCGTCAGGGGGGAGCTCGCCGCGCAGGAGGAAAGCCAGGATGGGTTGTGCCCACGAGGGGGCCGAGACGGGGGCCGGTTCGAGCTCGAGTGGGACGCCGGGGGGAACCGGGGCCGGCCCGTCAGTCCCCGGAACCGGCCCGCCAGTCCCCGGGACCGGCTCGCCAGCCCCCGGGACTGGGTCAGCGGGGAGCGCAGCGAACGCCGTCAGGACGGTCGCAGGGTTGGAGCTAGCCGCCGCGGGGGTGCCGGGCGCCGGAACCGGCGGAGTTGGTGTTGTTGCCGGGACCGTGGGCGCTGGCGGGGCAGCCGGAGCTGCCGGTACGAAGATTGATTCTGATTCGGGGGAAGGCTTGATCAAAGGCTTGAGCAGCCGTTCGAGGGAGACGCCGGCTGGGATGGCCTGCCGGGTGGAGCCGATTTTTGCCAACGTATCGGCCGCCTCGTTGTCTGCTCGGGGGACGTGGTGGAATTCACAGCCCTCGAAGGAGCCGGTGAGCTGTTGGACGAGGAAGCGATAGCTGGCCATGTTGGCGTCCCTGGCGTCCCATTAGCCAGAGACCTGCTGCACCACGAGGTCGGAGTCGCCAAAGCAGATGATGCGCTGGATTCCGATCTCCTTGGCGAGCCGGAGGCCGTGGATGAGTGCCTCGTACTCGGCGACGTTGTTGGAGGCGGTGAAGAGGATCTGGAGCGCGTACTTGAGCTGGTCCCCCTTAGGGGACGACAGGACGATGCCGGCTCCCAGGCCGGTTCGCATCTTCGAGCCATCGAAGTGCATGCGCCAATGCGTGGAGTTCGGAGGAGGCGGTACGAACTGGGTCTCGGCCCAGTCGACGAGGAAGTCCGCCATGGTCTGCGACTTGATGGCGGTGCGCGGCTCGTACCGGGTCTCGTGGTCGGCGAGGGCGATGGCCCACTTGGCGATCCCGCCGGTCGCATCCCGACCGCTCATGATCTCGCCGAGCGGGGCCGTGCTCACCACGGTGATGGTGTGCTCCTGGAAGTACTGCTTGACCTTTTGGGCGGCGAAGTATATGCCGTAGCACATTTTCTTGTAGTGGGGGTAATTCTGCTTGGAGGCAGAAAGGACCTCGCTGAGATAGTAGACGGGGTGCTGGACCGGCAGCGCTTTGCCCTCTTCTGGCAGCTCCACCACCAACACGACGCTGACCACGCGGGTGGTGGCCGCGATGTACGCGAGCATCGGCTCCTTCTCAGCCGGCGCCGCCAGGATGGGGGCGCTGGAGAGCGCGCGCTTGAGGTCACGGAACGCCGCGTCCGCCTGGTCGTTCCACTCAAACTTGGGCGACTTCCTCATGAGCTGGTAAAGAAGCAACGCCTTCTCGCCCAGCCGGCTGATGAACCGGCTGAGAGAGGCAAGGCAGCCGGCGAACTTCTGAATGTCGACGAGCTTGGCCGGTTTGTGCATGCGCTCGATGGCCCTGATCTTCTCTGGGTTAGCGTCGATGCCGCGGGCGGACACGAAGAAACCCAGGAGCTGGCCGGCTGGCACGCCGAACACGCACTTCTCCGGGTTTAGCTTGATCTTGTATTCGTGCAGGTTGGCGAAGGTCTCCCGGAGATCGTCGAGGAGGCTGAAATGCTTCTTGGTCTTGACGACGATGTCGTCTACGTAGACGTGGACGTTCCTGCCAATCTGTGGCAGGAGGCACTTCTGCATGCAGCGCTGGAAAGCATTTTTCAGGCCGAAGGACATGGTGATGTAGTAGTAGGCCCCGAAAGGGGTGATGAAGGAGGTCTTCAGCCGGTCGGCTGGGTCTAGTTTGATCTGGTGGTAGCCCGAGTAGGCGTCCAGGAAAGACAGCAGGTCGCAGCCGGCCGTGGAGTCGATGACTTGATCGATCCGCGGCAGGGCGAACGGGTCTTTGGGACATGCCTTATTCAGGCTCGTGTAGTCGATACACATGCGCCATGTCTTGTTCTTCTTCAGCACCAGGACTGGGTTGGCCAGCCAGTCCGGGTGGAACACCTCCATGATGAAGCCGGCTGCGAGCAGCCGGGCGATCTCTTCTCCTATGGTACGCCGCTTCTCCTCGGAGAAACGACGCAGGGGTTGCTTTACCGGCCTTGCATCCGGCCGCACATGAAGTTTGTGCTCGGCGAACTTCCTCGGAACACCCGACATGTCTTTTGGAGACCATGCAAAGATGTCCCGATTCTCACGGAGGAAGTCCACGAGCTCGCCTTCCTATTTGCTGCTGAGGTTGGCGCCGATGGTGACACACTGCTTGGGGTAGGCCGGGTCGAGCGGCACCTGCCTGGTGTCTTTGGACGGCTGGAACGATGCTTCGCCGGTTGTCTGAGACGGGGGAGCCGGCACGGCCGGCACGTTGGAGGCGTGGGCCACGAGCCGGTCGAGCTGCCGCTTCTCCTCCACTATCTCGAGGGCCTCGGCCAGCCGGCTGCCGTCATGAGCGCACTCGATCGACATCTTGTAGTTGCCGATGATGGTGATGATTCCCTTGAGGCCCGGCATCTTGAGCTTGAGGTAAGCGTAATGGGGGACCGCCATCAATTTGACGAGAGCCGGCCTGCCAAGCAGCGTGTGGTAGGGACTGTCGAGGTCCACCACCTCGAACCATATTGGCTCGCGGCGGAAATGGCTCTGGTCGCCGAAGAGGACGTCGAGCTCGATCTTGCCGATGGCGGTGCAGGACTTTCCCGGCACGATGCCGTGGAAAACCGTATGGCTTGTTCGCAAGTCTTTCTCCTTGAGCCCCAGCTTGATCATTGTGTCGCGATAGAGGATGTTGATGCTGCTGCCCCCGTCGACCAACACCCGCGAGAAACGACAGGTGCACCTCTCGGAGATAATGGTGGGGTCAAGGACGAGGGCGTGACTGCCCGGGTTTGGCATTACTGCCGGGTGGTCCGCCCGGCTCCAGGTGACCGGCTTTTCGGACCAATGCATGAACTGGGGGACGGAGGGTGCGACGGCGTTCACCTCGTGCCGGCGCTGGCGCACGCTGTGTTTGTCATTTGCTTCACTGGTGAAGACAACGTAGGACCCGTCCTGGCGAGGGAACTGGTCGTGGAGGCAGCCGTCATTGGCTGCCGGAGCCGGAGCAGGCGGCGTTGCCTGGGCCGGAGCCGGCTCGCGGGGAGCCGGAGGCGGAGGGGCCGGGAGGCCCTCGCCCCGGGCCAACCGCTGGGAGAAGCTGCACTGCCGGAGCGTGTGGGTGGTCGGCTTGGCCCCAGAGTGGTGCTTGCAGGGTAGGTCGAGCATTTGCTCGAAGATAAGCTTGGGCTGCTAGGTGGCCTTGCCAGTGCGCTGACGCTGGCTAGGGGCCTGGGCAGCCGGTTGCTCTTCTTCAATGGTGGTGACCTGCCGGCTCCCGTAGCGGGGGTCCGGCTGGTCGGGCTTGCATTTGTTGTTCTGCTGCTGCCGGTTATCGGCGGCCGCCCGTGGCGCGGCGGGCAGCGGAGTCGGTTTGGCCGGCGTGGCGGCCTTCATCCGCATTGCGGAGTCGGCCGTGGCGTATTTGTCTGCCTTGGCCATTAGGTCCGCCAGGGTGGCCGGCTCGGAGCACAAGAGCTTGTGCTTGAGGTGAGTACCGTCGCGGCAACCCTCGATGAAGTACTGGATGGCTTGTACCTCGTGCACCCCCTCGCAGGAGTTGCGAAGCTCGGTCCAACGTGTGAGGTAGTCTCGGAGGGGCTCCTCCGGCCCCTGGACGCACATGGCCAGCTCGCGGGGCCGGCCTGGCCGTTTGTAGGTGCCGGTGAAGTTGTGAACGAATGCTTCCTCGAAGTCCGTCGAGGTGTTGATGCTGCCGGCCGACAGGCTGTTAAGCCAGGTCCGGGCCGAGCCGGTTAGCATAAGGGGGGCATAGCGCACAGCTACGCGCTTGTTTCCCCTGGCGATGCCGACCGCCGTGGTGTAGTCGACCAGCCAGTCCTCTGGCTTGGCGGAGCCGCTGTACTTCGGGGTGTCACGTGGGAGAGTGAAGCCGGCCGGAAATGGCTCGTTGCGAATCCGGGGGCCGAAGCACGCAGGGCCGATCGAGCCCTCCTCCTCGAGAAGGGCCGACTGTGCCAGCCGCTCGATGCGGGTCCGCGCGTCGTTCTCGCTTCGCGGGACATGTGGGCCGAGCCGAGCGGCGAGCTCGGGGCGAACAGTTGGGGCAGGCGAGCGAGCATGCTCCCGCCGCGGAGGCGGGGTATGGTCCCGGCTGCGCCGGCTGCCGCCAGCCGGCGCCTCATCGCGGCGGTTGCTGCCAGCCGGGTTGTGGCTACGCCGGCTATTCACAGCCGGCTGCTCATTCCCGCGCGGCTGGGAACGCCGAACGTTGCTCCCCTCGGCCCGCCGGCCGGAGGGGTGAGGGGAACTGGAGTGCTGGGCCGGCTGACGGTCAGCATCCCCAGTGCCCATGCCCTCGGGACGGGGAACCTCGGACACGGCCCCGCCGGGGGTGAGGCCGGCTTGTTGCGCGTTGGCGGTGTCGATAAGATCCTTGATGTGTCGCTCGCGTGCGGCGCGCTCCTCGCCCACCAAAGTGGCCAGGTCCTCGTAGGCTACCTTGGCAGCCCGCGGGTTAGCCGCGGGGGTGTCGTAGATGGGCAGGCGGCCACCGAGGATTTCCACGACCACACGGCCTCGGTTGCGGACGTCACCGCGCTGGCTGGGCTCGTTGCCGGTGGGGGTGAGGCCGTAGGCGGAGTTATACTCGCGCTACGCGGACTCCATCCGGCGCTTGGTGGCGGCAAGCCTGGTTGCCTCGTCGAACAGCAGCCGGCGAGCGGCCTCCAGCTCAGCCGTAGCCGTAGCTGGGTTCGTCGTCGGCGCGAAGGGGGTGCTGAGGCCCCGAAGCGCGGCACCGAGGGGGTCGGAGGTGCTGGCGCGAGCGGCCGCGGCGGCCGCGTCCGCCTCCGCCCTGGCGCGGCCGGAGGTCGTGGATGAGCCGGTGGCCATTAACCCCACGCGGATGCGGGAGTTGCCGGCCTCGCCCGGGGCGAGCGCACTTACGGACGAGGGCGGGTCAAGGCAGTCGAGCACCTAGCTAGGGTACTCGTCGGCGGCTGGCGCGTCGGCGAGGCTCAGCTTACTGAGACGCTCGGCGAGCGTGGCGACATCGAGCGCGAGGTCGCGGCCGAGGCACTCATCGGAGAGGCCGGCCGCGTCGCCCGCAGGACCTGCCGGAGCAAGCCCCACGAGCATGCAGTTCCGCCCGGACGCGGGGCGGCCGAGGGAGGTGGTGAAGGGTCCCGCCCGGAGCGTGACTCCGGCCGACGCCGCGTTTAGCCCCACGGTGGGCGCCAACTGTCGTCGTTTTCTCAGGACAGATGCCATGGGGTGGCTTATCGAGAGTGGTTGGGGCCGAAGGACGCCGACAGGCTCCGGGAGCGGGATTGGGCACAAGCGGCGATAGACACACGATGTACCCAGGTTCAGGGCCCTCCGTGGGAGGTAATACCCCTAGTCCTGCTGGTCTAGTTGGATTGGGAGAGGTGTTACAATGATGCTCCTTGAGCTGTTCGTCTGGAGGTAGAAGAAGGAGCAGCCGGCTCCTCTTCCCCTGCTATGTGTGAGTGTGAGAGAGGGGCAAATGCCTTTGCGCGTGTCTTGCTTGCCCGATGCATGGGGGCTCCGGGGGGTTTTATAGGCCAACCCCCCGGCGTACAGTGTCCTAAAGATATTACAGGGGGACCTGGCTGGCAGCCTCTCCAGCCGGCCAGCGGGCCCGCCAGTTGGGTCGTCTCGTCGCCCGTAGGGCCCGCTGGCTGAGCGGACCCATCGCCCGCTGGGGCCCACCAGCCGGCTCTTCTATTGGCCCGCGCTCACCTGCTGCGGCACGGGCCGCCCCGCCCGGCGTCGTCTTGCGCCAGCCGGTCGAAGTCAGTGGTATGGCCGGCAACGCTGTAGCCACGCCGGGGCAGGTAACGGAGTGGACGGCGGCGCAGAGGTACTGTGGCTAAGCCAGGTCCCAATCGATCCTCGGTCAGCGGTATGGTCAGCCGGACTGTAGCCACGCGCGTCCGTGCGTCAGCGGATGCTGTAGCTACATCAGAGTCCGTTGTGGGGGTCGCCTCTCGTCAGCGTACCCGGCCGCAGTAGGACGGGACGGGTACCTGCCCGCCCGGAGGTCAGTGGGCGAGCTAGTTGCGTGGCGGCCAGGCGCGCCGGGTCGTGGGCCAGGTGGCCGGCACCTGTCCAGCCGGCCGTGAGTCAGCCGGCCAGGGGCCAGCCGGCTCCTCACTGCCGGTCGCGGACCAGCCGGTCTTTGGGCCAGCCGGCCAGAGGGGCAGCCGGTCGTAGACCTGCCGGCCGTAGACCTACCGGCCGTATAGTTTTTCTTTGGGGAGGAGCCGGATCCACCTCCCCTTGGCATAGCCGGGGGTAATAACCCCGTCAGGGGGAGAAAGTTACCGCAGCAGGGCGTACCAGGGGCGTCGGGTCGTGCCGGCTGTACGGCAGCTTGCCGAACCTCCATGTCCCCGGCTTCAGCTTGAAATTGGTGATGGCGATCACCTGTCTCGCCACCTGGGCCGTCGACAGGTCGAAGGTTGACAGCCGGCAGGGGTCCCGCCGGCCCGACATGTCGCAGATCTGCAGCGGCCTCTGCTGCAGAGGCAGCACCCGGCGGTCGATGAAGGCGGCCACCAAATCGGGCGCGATCAGCCCCTCTCCGGCCCTCATGGTCTTGAGCCGGCCCAGCTCCGCGAGGACGTCCGCAAACGGCCCATCGCCTGTCCAGTTGATCCCGGAGGACGGGGCGTTGACAAAGGCCGGCAGCCGGATGTAGTCCCGCGCCGGGTCGACGTTCTTCACGTAGAAGAACGTCTGGTTCCATCTCTTGACGGATTCGATAAGGGACAGGCGGGGGAACAGCAGGCCGTGGACGCATATCACCGCGCCCCCGCAGGCATACGGCTCGTCGTCGTTCCTCAGGGACTTGAGGTAGAAGAGTTTCCTCCACAACTCCACGAAGGGGAGAAGCCCAAGATAGCCCTCGCAGAGCGTCACAAAGCTCGAGAGCTGGAGGATGGAGTTCGGCCCGAGGTGGTGCGGCTGAAGGTCGAACGTGTCCATGAAGAAGCGGCAGAATTGGCTCACCGGCAATCCGAAGCGGCGCGAGAAATGCCACGCAAACACCACGAACTCCCCCTCCTGGGGTTCGGGCGCCACCTCGCCGCCTGGCGGACGGGCGGCAACGCGGTCCTCTGACGGCAGCATCCGGGCGCGGCGGAGGTGCGCGATGTCCTCCTCGGTGATGATGGATCCGCCCCAGCTGCCAGAGGGCCCGTCGGCCATCTCTGCGGCGATCGAGTGCGAGGAAGAAAATGGGTGGAGCAACGGCGCAAGCCGAAGCGACGAGCAGCGCGAGAGAAGGAAGACGAAGGGGAGAGGGGTGCGCGAGCTGCCTCCGCCCCTCCCCCTCCCCTTATAAACACGGGGCGGCACCCAGGGGACGTGGGGATTAACTGCGCCCACTCCCCCGGGGAATCCGCAGGGCATGGGCATCGTGCGCCGCGGCCGCTGGGGTCCAGGCGCAGAGGATCCCGGCCTGCGGCCCGAGGCCTACCAGGCTAGGCCCGCGGCCTATCGGGCTAGGCCCAGGAAGGCGTCCCGTCGGGCCACGGCATCATCACGCCCCGCGTGGCGCGCCGCGGTCCGGCACGGGGCCCGAAGCGGCACGGGACGACCGGAGGCGTCGGAAGCGGTTGCCGGCGCGGCTGCCCGGTCGGTCCCGCGCGACAGGCGAGCGTAGCCGGATGAAACTGCCGGTTGCCCCTTGTCGTGCGGACGCGGGCCCCCGCCGGCTTCGGGGACTACTGACGGGGTTATTACCCCTGGGTATGCCAAGGAGAGGGAGTCCAAGCCCCTTTCCGAAAAACTATACGGCCGGCTGGCCCCCCGGCCGGCTGGCCCACTGCCGGCTGGTCCGTGACCGGCAGAGAGGGGCCGGCTGACCCCCTGGCCGGCTGGCTTGCGGCCGGCTGAACAGGAGCCGACCATCTGGCCCCCGGCTAGGCGCGCCCGGAAGCTACGCGACTAGCTCGCCCGCTGACCTCTGGACGGGCGGGTACCCGTCCCTTCCCACTTCGGCCAAGTACGCTGACGGGACGCGACCTCCACGACGGACTCCGATGTAGCTATAGCGGCCGCTGTAGGACCGAAAGTATGTCTAGAGGGGGGTGATTAGACTAGTTGACCAAATAAAAGTTTTGCCTATGCCAAGTTTTACGGTTGACAGTTTTTAGCATTTCATGGCAAGTCAAGTACACCCTACACATGCAAGTCTAAGAGTATATAGCAGCGGAAAATAACAACAAGCATGTATAGAAGGGATAGGGTAGGAGAATCAAACGCAGTTGTAGACACGATGATTTTTCCCGTGGTTCCGATAGGTGGCGCTATCGTACATCCACGTTTATGGAGTCTTCAACCCACGGAGGGTAACGGTCGCGAGAGTCCACGGAGGGCTCCACCCATAAGGGTCCACGAAGTAGCAACCTTGACTATTCCATAACGGCTTCCGTCCACGAAGGACTAGCCTCACTATGGGTAGATCTTCACGAAGTAGGCGATCTCCTTGCCCGTACAAACTTCTTGGTTCACTCCACAACACGAAGTAGGAGGCTCCCAAGCGACACCTAACCAATCTAGGAGGCACCACCCTCCAAAAGGTAATAGGCTCGGTAATGACGATGAACTCCTTGCTCTTGTGCTTCAAGATGATAGACTCCTCAACACACAATCACTCTCTCACAGATATGGCTTGGTAGAAGAGATGGGATTGGTGGAAAGCAAATTGGGGAGGCTAGAAATCAAGATCCATATGGTAGGAGTGGAAGATCTTGACCTCAACACAAGACTAGGTGGTTCTCTCTCAGAAAGCTGGATGGGCAAGTATGGAATAGTTCTGAGTGCTTCTCTTTCGAGTAGGTGGTGGTGGAGGGGTATATATAGGCATCCCCAAAAATCCAACCGTTACACACAAAATGACCAACTCGGTGACACCGATGTGTGAATCTCGGTGATACCGAAGTGACCAAAAGGTGGCAACTTTTGAATCTCGGTGAGACCGATATAGGAAACTCGGTTGCACCGATAAGGTGACCAACGGTCAGATTTCCAATCTCGGTGACGCCGATCCAACATTCTCGGTGGGACCGAAAATGTGAATTTGCGTAACAGAAAGTTGGCAACCCAAACTCGGTGGCACCGGTATGGAATCGGTTGCACCGAAGTGGCTAGGGTTTGGCTGAGTCTGTCTAGGGTTTGGAACTCGGTGGCACCGGGATAGGAATGTTGGTTGCACCGATTTTGAGTGTTTGGCTTAGGACAGACTTTGGTGGGAGAGCTTGTCGATGTTTTTGGCGACTATCTCTTGTGCACGTATGAGCATATTGTTCACCAACAAAACCTTACCCCCTTTTAATAGTATTGGCTTTCCTATGGACTCAAAGTGATTTCTCACAAATATAAAATGTAGAGTCCTCTTGCTTGAAGCTTGGCCAACCTATTTCCTTGCAACTTGGGGTATCTCCACAATCTCCTTTTGCCAATCCTATCATTGAACATTTCCTGAAATATACTTGGTAGAAACATTAGTTCAATGACTTATATGTTGTTATTAATTACCAAAACCACCAAGGGAGCAAATGTGCTTTCAGCCGCTGACGCATGGGCGCGCATGGCTACAGTCCGGGCGGCCATACCGCTGACCGAGACCGATCGAGACCCGGCGAAGCCACAGTACCTCTACGCCACCATCCACTCCATTACCTACCCCGGCGTGGCTACAGCACTGCCGGCCGTACCGCTGGCTTCGGCCGGCTGGCACAAGACGACGCCGGGCGGGGCGGCCCGTGCCGCGGCAGGTGAGCGCGGGGCAATAGAAGAGCCGGCTGGCGGGTCCCATTTGGCGATGGGACCGCGCAGCCGGCGGGACCTACAGACGACAAGACGACCCAGCCGGCGGGCCCCTGGCTGGCTGGAGGGGCTGCCAGCCAGGCCCCCCCTTCTTAGTACCTTAAGGAATATTGTAAACCGGGGGGTTGGCCTATAAAACCCCCCGAGGCCCCCATGCATCGGGCACGCACACACGCAGGGAGGCCTTCCCCCCATCTTAGACTCACTCCCGCGTAGCAAGGGAAGAGGAGCCGGCTGCTTCTTCTTCCACCTCCAGGCAAACAGCTCAAGGAGCACCGTTGTAACATCACCCACCACATAACTAGACCAGCAGGACTAGGGGTATTACCTCCCCCGGAGGGCCCCGAACCTGGGTACATCGTGTGTCCCTCAGCGCTTGTGCCTAATCCCGCTCCCGGAGCCCGTCGGCGTCCTTCGGCCCCAACCACTCTCGATAAGCCACCGCATGGCATCTGTCGTGACAAAACGACGACAGCACCCTCGGGAAGGGAGTCATCATACCCCAAGAAGGGTCGCACCCCCGGGAAGGGAGTTGACGTATCTCGGGAAGGCGGACAACCCACGGTCCAACGTTTGTTAAACTGAGATTAAATAACCGTTCCTGACCGGCAAAAACAAAGCACATAGGTGTGAGCTCGGCTCATTCCCGCAACACGCAACGCACACACGTCAAAGCAAGGCGGTCGGCAGAGGGGGAGCGCACGTATACCAATCCTCTTCGCAAGCTCCCAATGGCAAGTTGTAGAGCATCCCTTATAAAGGGGTCTCAACTCTCCTCAACTAACAAATTACCAAAAAGTTCAAAGGCATACATCTAATCGTTCTTGGGCTGATCTCCTCCGGTTGTTGATGAAGGAGTCGAGAGAACCGCGTCGGTGAAGATGTCAGCTGATGTCCTGGATGGAGTTGGTGTGGCAACTGGAGGAACTGGAACTGTTGGAGCAGGAGCTGAGGAAACAACAGCAGGAGCTGATGAAGAGGGCCTCAAGTCTGGAGCTGGCACAGTGGCTGATCTGGCCTGAGTGGGAAACTGTGTGCCTGTCCTGAGAGGTCATCCATCATCATCATCATCATCAGAATCAGAAGAATGAGGAAGAGGCACTGAGTCAACTTCCTTCTTGAGCTCATTCACTGTCTTCATCAGTCCATCAACCTTATCATTGAGAGTCTTGATTCTGTTCTCAAATATCCTCACAAGACTGTTCTGGTTGTCCAGAATCCCCTTAATGTCCTTCTTCATGTCCTGAACTGATGAGATCAGAAGATCCATTTGCTCATTCCTGGATCTAGGGACTTGAGCACTAGTGGCTCTAGCTGCCTCTGCCTCTGCCTGAGCTGCAGCTGAAGTGGGATGTCCTGGGTCCATCACCACAACGTTGTCCTCGAGATCTGGCTGTAGGGGTAGATGTGGACGATCTAGAGCAAAAATGTGCTTCTCCAATTTTGAATTGATGAGCATCTGGATGTAGGGTGCATAACAGCAAGAGCGCTTCTGATCAGCGGCAACCCTCTTGATTGTCTCAACAATCAAATCCATGACTCTGATCCTGGTGTGTCTGTCAAGGTGGATCAGCATATTTATGGAGTAGCCTCGGATCATCTTTTCATCTCCTGACTTGGGCATCAAAGTATGCCTCAGAATGGTGTTCATGGTGCAGAGGCCAGCCTGAAGGAAATAGATGGATCCTAGCTTGTGAGTCTTCACATTTGCAGCAGGGATCTCCTTATACATATTGGCCATAGCATTGTGGCTCTCCTTGGATTCTGAGTAGACATCCAAATCACCATCCTGTGCTTCTGGGACTCCTAAGATGGTAGCCCATTCTTCTATAGAAGATTCATACCTTGCACCTTCAGTCATCCATACAATTCTACCATCTCCAAAGAAATGTGCAGTGGAGTAGAATTGCATGATCATCTCATCATTCCAAGCAGTGAACTCTCTGCCAACAAACTCATCCAAACCAATGCAGTGGAAATTATCTTGGACACTTGGAAAGTAGTCCTTGTTTTCCTCGATAAATTTCCAGTCAACATAGCGCATATCGCTCACAGCTGGACTCTTGTCAAGGAGCACAGTCTCATAGAAATCCTGTTGCTCTTTGGTGAAAAATCTGTAGTCCACAGCTGTCTTCTTCCTCTGGGCATATGGATCAGCAGCTCTCCATGCCCTCAAACCTGTATCCTTCCTCTTCTTCATATCCTCAGCTAGTGGGTAGCTGGCATTGTGAACTGGAAGGTGAGGTCTAAGCTTCATCAAAGCTAATATAGCATCATCATCCTCAACTCTGGAGGTAGTCCCTTTGTTCTTCTCAGAAGCAGGAATGTGCCTAGACAATTTCTTAGGCTTTTCAGCAGCAGGCTTCTTTCCAACAGACTTGGTACTCTTGGAAGTACCGCTCTTTGGCATAGCATCAGACATAAGCTTCTTTTGCTTCTTCTTGGGAGGAGCCTTCTCAACATGTTCTTCCTCCTCCTCAGCAGCAGCACCAGCAGCCTCCTCTGGATCTTCATACATGGAGGTTCTTCTGCCAATAACATGAACAATCCTCTTTCTTGCTTTGTTCTTCTCACCTGCCTTTTTAGGCAATGACTTCTTTGGGGGCTCAACAGTCATCTTAGCCCTAGCACTCTCAGGTGCTCTCCTAGCTTCAGAGCTAGCATACACTTTCCCAACAACTCTCCTGGAAGAAGTAGCTTCATTAGCAGCTCTCTCTTGCTTCTTGGCAAGAATTTCTTCCGGCACAAAATCTGAATCTTCTTCATCTGAGTTCAGCTTCTTCCTTGTCCTCGTAGCAGCTTTGGGCAACCCATGAGAACTGGGGGTGCCTGGATCCGAAGATGAACTCGACTCAGGACTAGTGCCTGAATCCATCTCAACACTTTGCTCTCGGAGATCATTCTGACTGTCCTCAGCTTCTGACATACTGACCCTGTGAATAGAATATAGATGAGCAGAATAGAATGAGTCATCACAAAATGAGGCTGGTTTTTGAAAGTTTTGAATAAAGGATTTCCAAAGTTTTGCATTCTGTCTGATACAAATCGGTAAGGCCGAAGCAAAATTTTCGGTGACACCGAGACTGACTGTCCCTTTAACAGAAACTTGGCACCCTTTTCGGTGGGACCGAAAAGGAGTACTCGGTTTCACCGAGACAGTTCTCAGCAACACAGAAACAAAAATCGGTGGTACCGATTTTATTGATTCGGTTCTACCGAGTTGCGTCGGGCGGAAGGCAAACCCTAGAAAATCAATCATTCGCTAGGCTATCGGAATTTTCTTGTGGATAGGAAGCTGTGCAAACTGGCTTATAGAGAAAACAAATCCAATGCGCAAGAATCAGAAGGGGAGGCGCAAAGGAGGTCGAATCCATACCCTAACTTGGTGCGGATCCGCTACGGCGGCGACGATGGAGCAGATCTCGTCGGCGGCGGAGATTCCCAGCGGCGGAGGAGGCTTGGGAAGGCAAGGCGATGACCAGGGGTCTCGAAGCGGCAGCTTAGGGTTTGGGGCGCGACGGTTTGAGGATGAAATTTCAAAGCGTCGGGTCCACAGATATATATATACCCTCCACTGTCGGTGGTACCGATTTTATGTTTTCGGTGTCACCGAGTTCCACAACTGTCAGTTGACAGGGAAACTCGGTGTAACCGAGAATATGAAATCGGCAGTACCGAGATTGAAAACCAGATCAACCCTAGGCATTCGGTGAGACTGAGATTGTGGGTTGGTTCCACCGAGATGCACTTGGGAGGTTTTAATGGTCAGTCCTTGTCGATACGGAACTCCGAGTGCTCCACACACAGAGGGATCGAAAGGTACTTGTTCAAATTTTGTGATGTAGCATGAATAGAATATGAGGTGAGAAAGCATAGATAGCTAAAGAGTGGTCCTAGGCATTCTTGTCCATCCAATTGGCAAAAGATAAATCAAAAGCGAAATAGCAACAATTGGATGTCCTCGAATGAGAAAATAAATGCAGACCAACATGCTCACACAATAAGATGTCAAATGAAATCATGACAAACATGCACAAACACACTAGCATCTAACAAGTATTTGGGCGATGACAAAGTCATCTATATATGAGTATTTGACTTAGGAGCCAAGTAAGAATACTTGATCATAGGTCATACTCATCGTTTAAGCACAAGTGGGGTTACCACTTTTACATAAAGCATTTAATGTTGTCGCATACTAAGAGATGCTTTGACTCAAGTCTTAGAGTAAAGCTCCCCCTTGATGTGACATCCCCCATAAGAGGGATAAACTAACCTTGGGTTTTGTCGAAGAAGACTTCATGTTGGTGAGGTAGTTGTGGATGCTCAAGGTTGATGAAGATCACCAAGAGTTGGGAGCATCCTTGTTGTTCCCTTACTCTTCTCACCTACATGGGTTAGTCCCAATACACAAGAGACAAATACAAGGATATCTATGGACATGGAGTGCAAAGCATGTGTTATGATGTCCATTGATTTGTTGATTACCTTGTCCCTTGCTTACCTTTGAGGGAATGTGTGACTCCTTGAACTATTGCATAGAGTTGATGTTGATTGCAAATAATTCTTGCCATTAATGAATGTGAGTGAATTTCATTGGCGGAGTCACCCCTCAAGAACATACTAGTTCTTCTTCTTGGGAACCCACATCAAGTTGATGGGGATCCTTGGTGTTGAAGTAGCCTTTGTAGAAGTTGAGCTTGAAGTAGCCTTGGGAACCCACTCCACCATAGCTAGGGATTCATCTTCATATGAGTCAATGTCCTCTTGAAGCTTGTTCTTGCCCTTGAGCTTGTGGTCTTGTGGTGGAAGGTCATCTTGAGTGCTTGTCCCCTTGGGAAGAGTATTTTCATACTTCTCCTTTTGAGGAACAAACTTGGGCTCGGGATATTGACCTTCTTCCCATTCAACTCCATTAGCGTTGAAGTAGCCAACACCACGATTCTTCCGGTATCCTCCGTGCTTGCGAACAATTTCCTCAAATTGCTTACATCCGGCAAGGATCTTGTAGACACCTTTCTCTATAATTCCTTTTAATAAAGCATTTTCTTGCTCAAGTGTAACTTGGCTAAGAGAATCATCATTAGTGGAATCAATAGAACTACTAGAAGCAACATCATTGGGTTTAGCATTTTTATTGTTGCTACTAGATGAAGAACCTTTCTTGCCTTTGTTACTAGATTGCTTAGTTTTAACTTGAGGCATGAATGTAGACAAAAGTAGTCGTTTGGCTAGATAAGATGAAGTCTTCTTTCGGAGATCGTCATTGATAGCTTTGAGAAACTCATGCTCTTGCTCCAAGTTGAGCTTCTCGAAGCGTAGCTTCTCATGAGTTCTCACAAGCTCTCTATGATCTTCGAGAGTAGATTCATGAGCTAACTTAAGAGTGTTTAGTTCTTTAGTTAGTTCTTCTATTTTCACCTTATCATCATCAATTGACTTATCTTGACTAGCATGAGGATTATCAAGTTCGTTTTGATCAACATCACTAGTTTTATCACAAAACAAGTCATCATCACAAAGCAAATCATCTTCATCACTATCAAAATCAAGATACTCGGGGTGTGATACCTTGGGGCCTTTAGCCATGAAGCAACTTCCACTCCCTTCGTTTGGTGAGTCGAATAGATCGTAGGAGTTGGTAGTCACTAGAGCAATTCCGGCAACACCATCATCTTGACTGTAGTCGGAGTCGGAGTGATAGCTTCTCTTGGAGTTGTCGTCGGAGTCGGAGCCGGAAACCCATTCACCAACATGAGCTTGATGTTTTCTTCTTGTGTAGCTCTTGGTGTACTTGTCCTTTTTCTCCGAATCCCTACTTCTCCTTGAGGGTCTTCGTTCATAACGATCATCTCTACTCCTTCTCTCTCTTTGAGGTGATACATTCCTTGAGCTTCGTCTTCGAGGTGACTCTTCTCTTCTTTTGTAGGGAGCCGTGCACTCATTTGAGTAGTGTCCGGGCTTCCCACAATTGTAGCAATTGCGGTCACGACTTGACGAACGCTTCTCATCATATCTAGAATTGTAGCTTCTTTCTTTGCCTCTATTCTTGTAGAACTTGTTGAATTTCTTGACCATGCGACTTATTTGTTCATTGGTGACAAGGTTGTTGTTTGAAGTTGCGGGAGCATCACTTGTGGCTTTGTAAGCACCGCTAGACTTGTGATGTAGCTCTTCCTTGTCCTTGAGTGTCATCTCATGAGCAACAATCCTTCCAATGACTTCCGTAGGCTTGAGATCTTTGTAGTTGGGCATCATTTGGATCAATGTGCACACGGTGTCGTATCTCTCATCCAAAGCTCTAAGAATCTTCTTGATGATGAATTTGTCTGTCATTTCTTCGCTTCCTAAGCCGGCAATCTCATTTGTGATGAGAGCTAGCCTGGAGTACATCTCTGCGACTCCTTCACCATCCTTCATCTTGAACTTGTCAAGCTGACCTTTAAGAACATCTAACTTGGATTCTCTCACGGACTCGGTTCCTTCGTGCATATCAACCAAAGTATCCCAAATCTCTTTTGCATTCTCAAGACGACTGATTTTGTTGAATTCTTCGGGGCACAAGCAGTTGAATAGAATGTCGCATGCTTGAGCATTGAGTTGCAACATCTTCAACTCATCCGCGGTCGCTTCACGATCCGGTTCCCGTCCATCCGCAAAGAACTCACCTTGCAAGCCAACACGAACAACAGCCCAAACGGCGGGGTTATGACCAAGAATATGCATTTTCATTTTGTGCTTCCAACTAGCAAAATTAGTACCATCAAAGTACGGACCTCTACGATGATAACTTCCCTCACTAGACGCCATACTCTCCTAGGTTGTGAGACCTAAGCAATGGAGACCAAAGCTCTGATACCACTTGTAGGACCGAAAGTATTTCTAGAGGGGGGGGGGTGATTAGACTACTTGACCAAATCACGTAGAAGAACGTCTGGTTCCATCTCTTGACGGATTCGATAAGGGACAGGCGGGGGAACAGCAGGCCGCGAACGCATATCACCGCGCCCCCGCAGGCATACGGCTCGTCGTCGTTCCTCAGGGCCTTGAGGTAGAAGAGTTTCCTCCACAACTCCACGAAGGGGAGAAGCCCGAGGTAGCCCTCGCAGAGCGTCAGAAAGCTCGAGAGCTGGAGGATGGAGTTCGGCCCGAGGTGGTGCGGCTGAAGGTCGAACGTGTCCATGAAGAAGCGGCAGAATTGGTTCACCGGCAATCCGAAGCGGCGCGAGAAATGCCACGCAAACACCACGAACTCCCCCTCCTGGGGTTCGGGCGCCACCTCGCCGCCTGGCGGACGGGCGGCAACGCGGTCCTCTGACGGCAGCATCCGGGCGCGGCGGAGGTGCGCGATGTCCTCCTCGGTGATGATGGATCCGCCCCAGCTACCAGAGGGCCCGTCGGCCATCTCTGCGTCGATCGAGTGCGAGGAAGAAAATGGGTGGAGCAGCGGCGCAAGCCGAAGCGACGAGCAGCGCGAGAGAAGGAAGACGAAGGGGAGAGGAGTGCGCGAGCTGCCTCCACCCCTCCCCCTCCCCTTATAAACACGGGGCGGCACCCGGGGGACGTGGGGATTAACTGCGCCCACTCCCCCGGGCAATCCGCAGGGCATGGGCATCGTGCGCCGCGGCCGCTGGAGTCCAGGCGCAGAGGATCCCGGCCTGCGGCCCGAGGCCTACCAGGCTAGGCCCGCGGCCTATCGGGCTAGGCCTAGGAAGGCGTCCCGTTGGGCCACGGCATCATCACGCCCCGCGTGGCGCGCCGCGGTCCGGCACGGGGCCCGAAGCGGCACGGGAGGACCGGAGGCGTCGGAAGCGGTTGCCGGCGCGGCTGCCCGGTCGGTCCCGCGCGACAGGCGAGCGTAGCCGGATGAAACTGCCGGTTGCCCCTTGTCGTGCGGACGCGGCCCCCGCCGGCTTCGCGGACTACTGACGGGGTTATTACCCCTGGGTATGCCAAGGAGAGGGAGTCCAAGCCCCTTTCCGAAAAACTATACGGCCGGCTGGCCCACTGCCGGCTGGTCCGTGACCGGCAGAGAGGGGCCGGCTGACCCCCTGGCCGGCTGGCTTGCGGCCGGCTGAACAGGAGCCGACCATCTGGCCCCCGGCTAGGCGCGCCCGGCCGCTACGCGACTAGCTCGCCCGCTGACCTCTGGACGGGCGGGTACCCGTCCCTTCCCACTTCGGCCAAGTACGCTGACGGGACGCGACCTCCACGACGGACTCCGATGTAGCTATAGCGGCCGCTGTAGGACCGAAAGTATGTCTAGAGGGGGGTGATTAGACTACTTGACCAAATAAAAGTTTTGCCTATGCCAAGTTTTACGGTTGACAGTTTTTAGCATTTCATGGCAAGTCAAGTACACCCTACACATGCAAGTCTAAGAGTATATAGCAGCGGAAAATAACAACAAGCATGTATAGAAGGGATAGGGTAGGAGAATCAAACGCAGTTGTAGACACGATGATTTTTCCCGTGGTTCCGATAGGTGGCGCTATCGTACATCCACGTTTATGGAGTCTTCAACCCACGGAGGGTAACGGTCGCGAGAGTCCACGGAGGGCTCCACCCATAAGGGTCCACGAAGTAGCAACCTTGACTATTCCATAACGGCTTCCGTCCACGAAGGACTAGCCTCACTATGGGTAGATCTTCACGAAGTAGGCGATCTCCTTGCCCGTACAAACTTCTTGGTTCACTCCACAACACGAAGTAGGAGGCTCCCAAGCGACACCTAACCAATCTAGGAGGCACCACCCTCCAAAAGGTAATAGGCTCGGTAATGACGATGAACTCCTTGCTCTTGTGCTTCAAGATGATAGACTCCTCAACACACAATCACTCTCTCACAGATATGGCTTGGTAGAAGAGATGGGATTGGTGGAAAGCAAATTGGGGAGGCTAGAAATCAAGATCCATATGGTAGGAGTGGAAGATCTTGACCTCAACACAAGACTAGGTGGTTCTCTCTCAGAAAGCTGGATGGGCAAGTATGGAATAGTTCTGAGTGCTTCTCTTTCGAGTAGGTGGTGGTGGAGGGGTATATATAGGCATCCCCAAAAATCCAACCGTTACACACAAAATGACCAACTCGGTGACACCGATGTGTGAATCTCGGTGATACCGAAGTGACCAAAAGGTGGCAACTTTTGAATCTCGGTGAGACCGATATAGGAAACTCGGTTGCACCGATAAGGTGACCAACGGTCAGATTTCCAATCTCGGTGACGCCGATCCAACATTCTCGGTGGGACCGAAAATGTGAATTTGTGTAACAGAAAGTTGGCAACCCAAACTCGGTGGCACCGGTATGGAATCGGTTGCACCGAAGTGGCTAGGGTTTGGCTGAGTCTGTCTAGGGTTTGGAACTCGGTGGCACCGGGATAGGAATGTTGGTTGCACCGATTTTGAGTGTTTGGCTTAGGACAGACTTTGGTGGGAGAGCTTGTCGATGTTTTTGGCGACTATCTCTTGTGCACGTATGAGCATATTGTTCACCAACAAAACCTTACCCCCTTTTAATAGTATTGGCTTTCCTATGGACTCAAAGTGATTTCTCACAAATATAAAATGTAGAGTCCTCTTGCTTGAAGCTTGGCCAACCTATTTCCTTGCAACTTGGGGTATCTCCACAATCTCCTTTTGCCAATCCTATCATTGAACATTTCCTGAAATATACTTGGTAGAAACATTAGTTCAATGACTTATATGTTGTTATTAATTACCAAAACCACCAAGGGAGCAAATGTGCTTTCAGCCGCTGACGCATGGGCGCGCATGGCTACAGTCCGGGCGGCCATACCGCTGACCGAGACCGATCGAGACCCGGCGAAGCCACAGTACCTCTACGCCACCATCCACTCCATTACCTACCCCGGCGTGGCTACAGCACTGCCGGCCGTACCGCTGGCTTCGGCCGGCTGGCACAAGACGACGCCGGGCGGGGCGGCCCGTGCCGCGGCAGGTGAGCGCGGGGCAATAGAAGAGCCGGCTGGCGGGTCCCATTTGGCGATGGGACCGCGCAGCCGGCGGGACCTACAGACGACAAGACGACCCAGCCGGCGGGCCCCTGGCTGGCTGGAGGGGCTGCCAGCCAGGCCCCCCCTTCTTAGTACCTTAAGGAATATTGTAAACCGGGGGGTTGGCCTATAAAACCCCCCGAGGCCCCCATGCATCGGGCACGCACACACGCAGGGAGGCCTTCCCCCCATCTTAGACTCACTCCCGCGTAGCAAGGGAAGAGGAGCCGGCTGCTTCTTCTTCCACCTCCAGGCAAACAGCTCAAGGAGCACCGTTGTAACATCACCCACCACATAACTAGACCAGCAGGACTAGGGGTATTACCTCCCCTGGAGGGCCCCGAACCTGGGTACATCGTGTGTCCCTCAGCGCTTGTGCCTAATCCCGCTCCCGGAGCCCGTCGGCGTCCTTCGGCCCCAACCACTCTCGATAAGCCACCGCATGGCATCTGTCGTGACAAAACGATGACAGCACCCTCGGGAAGGGAGTCATCATACCCCAAGAAGGGTCGCACCCCCGGGAAGGGAGTTGACGTATCTCGGGAAGGCGGACAACCCACGGTCCAACGTTTGTTAAACTGAGATTAAATAACCGTTCCTGACCGGCAAAAACAAAGCACATAGGTGTGAGCTCGGCTCATTCCCGCAACACGCAACGCACACACGTCAAAGCAAGGCGGTCGGCAGAGGGGGAGCGCACGTATACCACTCCTCTTCGCAAGCTCCCAATGGCAAGTTGTAGAGCATCCCTTATAAAGGGATCTCAACTCTCCTCAACTAACAAGGTGGTACTAAACTTCCCACCACTTGTCATACACCCACATGGGCCCCAAGATTGACTGGGAATAATTGTTCATAAGTGTCCAAAGCCCATCTATGATTCAACAACCCCCACCAGATCTCGAGGCACATTAAGTTTGTCATATGTTCCACACAATGTTTTGATAGAAAGAATTTTCAGTAGAGACTGTTAAGTTTAACTTCCACCTAGAGCAACATGATTAGACTTATTCACAACTGCACGCTAAACTGACAATTTGAGAACTTTCACCTAGAGCAACATGATTAGACTTCTTTACAACTACACGCTAAACAAGATTAGACTTCTTTGCCACAAGTTGAGGACGAGGGCTCGGCCATGGCGGTAGCCAAGGAACGGGTAGTGGTTGCCTTCCTCGAGCCGCAAGGAGAAGCGCATGGAGGGGATCTAGTCCGACAGGTTGAGCACATTGTTGAAGGTGGTGTTCCCAAAGGTGGAGAACAAGCCGAGGACGGGAGGCCTCCGGTGGTGGACGCGAAAGCGGCAAAGGAACACGTGGTTAGCGACGAGGCAACGCCAAAACTTGCAAAAGAGGGAGGCACGTGCAAGTGTAGATGTCCGAAAAAGGGTTCCCCCCTGATAACCCACAAGTATAGGGGACCGCAACAGTTTTCGAGGGTAGAGTATTCAACCCAAATTTATTGATTCGACACAAGGGGAGCCAAAGAATATTCTCGAATATTAGCAGCTGAGTTGTCAATTCAACCACACCTGAAAGACTTAATATCTGCAGCAAAGTATTTAGTAACAAAGTAGTATGGAAGTAATGGTAACGATGGCAAAAGTAACAGTAACGGTTTTGTAGCAATCGTAACAGTGGCAACGGAAAAGTAACTTAGCAAAGATCAATATATGAAAAGCTCGTAGGCAACGGATCAGTGATGGATAATTATGTCGGATGGCATTCATCATGCAACGGTTATAACATAGGGTGACACAGAACTAGCTCCAATTCATCAATATAATGTAGGCATGTATTCCATATATAGTCATACGTGCTTATGGAAAAGAACTTGCATGACATCTTTTGTCCTACCCTCCCGTGGCAGCGGGGTCCTAATCGAAACTAAGGGATATTAAGGCCTCCTTTTAATAGAGAACCGGACCAAAGCATTAGCACTTAGTGAATACATGAACTCCTCAAACTACGGTAATCACCGGAAAGAATCGCAGTTATTGTCACCCTGGGGGATGCGGATCATAACTCGTAATAGGTGTCTACAACTTGCAAGATAGGATCAACAACACATATATATTCATGAAAACATAATAGGTTAAGATCTGAAATCATGGCACTCGGGCCCTAGTGACAAGCATTAAGCATAGCAAAGTCATAGCAACATCAATCTCAGAACATAGTGGACACTAGGGATCAAACCCTAACAAACCTAACTCGATTACATGGTAAATCTCATCCAACCCATCACCGTCTAGCAAGCATACGATGGAATTACTCACGAACGGCGGAAAGCATCATGAAATTGGTGATGAAGGATGGTTGGTGATGACGACGGCGTCGATTTCCCCTCTCCGGAGCCCAAAACGGACCCCAGATCTGCCCTCCCGAGGAAGAACAGGAGGTGACGGCGGCTCCGTATCGTGAAACGCGATGAACTCTTCTCCCTGATTTTTTTCTCCCCGAATAGGGTTATATGGTGTTGGAGTTGAGGTCGGAGGAGTTGCAGGGGGCCCACAAGCCACCTGGGCGCGCCCTAGGGGGGGCGCCCCCTGGCTTGTGGCTAATGGGTGGACCCCCTCTGGTTTATTCTTTCGCCAGTATTTTTTATTAATTCCAAAAATATTATCCGTTAATTTTTAGGTCAATCCGAGAACTTTTATTTCTGCACAAAAATAACACCAAGGCAATTCTGCTGAAAACAGCGTCAGTCCGGGTTAGTTCCATTCAAATCATGCAAATTAGAGTCCAAAACAAGGGCAAAATAGTTTGGAAAAGTAGATACGATGGAGACGTATCAACTCCCCCAAGCTTAACCCATTGCTTGTCCTCAAGCAATTCAGTTGACAAACTGAAAGTGACAAAGAAAAACTTTTACAGACTCTGTTTGATCTTGTTGTTGTAAAAATGTCTAACTGATGTTCAGGTTTTCAGCAAAGATTATAGACTAACCACATTCACAATAATATTTAGGTCTCACATTTACTCATATCAATGGCATAATCAACTAGCGAGCAATAACAATAAATCTCGGATGACAACAATTTTATCAAAACAATCATGATACAATATGATATAATGGTATCTCGCTAGCCCTTTCTGAGACCGCAAAACATAAATGCAGAGCACCTCTGAAGAACAAGGGCTGACTGGAAATTGTAATTCATGGTAAAAGAGATCCAATCACAGTCATACTCAATATCAATTAATAACAAAGCATACAAATGACGGTGGTGCTCTCTAACTGGTGCCTTTTATAAGAGGAGGATGACTCAACAGTAAATAAAAATAGATAGGCCCTTCGCAGAGGGAAGCATTGATTTGCAGAGGTGCCAGAGCTCGAGCTTTTAAAACAGGAATGAATAATAATTTTGAGCGGCATGCTTTCATTGTCAACATAACAACCAAGAGATTTCACCATCTTCCATGCTAGATACATTATAGGCGGTTCCCAAACAGAATGATAAAGTTTTTACTCCCCCTCCACCAATCAAACACACTCCACGGCTGGCCGAATCGACGGGTACCATCCATACAAACAACAATCCTGGGGGAGTTTTGTTTCATTATATTTTGATTTGATTTTTGAGCATGGAACTGGGCATCCCGAATACCAGCCACTTTCTCGTGAATGATAGTGAATCAACACATATCGTGAGAATAACCCACCTAGCATGGAAGATACTGACCGCCCCCAGTTGCTACATGAGCGATTCGGGCATACAAAACAGAATATTATTTGAAGGTATAGAGTTTGGCACATGCAAATTTACTTGGAACGGCAGGTAAATACCGCATATAGGTAGGTATGGTGGACTCATATGGAACAACCTTGTGTTTATGGAAGTGGATGCACAAGCAGTATTCCCGCTTAGTACCGGTGAAGGCTAGCAAGAGACTGGGAAGCGACCAACTAGAGAGCGACAACAGTCATAAACATGCATTGAGATTAACCAACATTGAATGCAAGCATGAGTAGGATATAAATCACCATGAACATAAATATCGTGGAGGCTATGCTGATTTTGTTTGAACTACATGCGTGAACATGTGCCAAGTCAAGCCACTTGAATCATTCAGAGGAGGATACCATTCTATCATACTACATCACAACCATTTTAAAATGCATGTTGGCACTCAAGACAAACCATTATACACTCTTAGCTAATTAAGCATGGCATGAGTAACTATAATCTCTAATTGTCATTGCAAACATGTTTCATCGATAATGAGCTGAATCCAGAACGATGAGCTAATCATATTTACAAAAACAAAATAGGTCGAGTTCGTACCAGCTTTTCTCCATCTCAATCACTTCATCATATATCGTCATTATTGCCTTTCACTTGCACGACCGAACGGTGTGAATAATAATAAGAGTGCACGTGCATTGGACTAAGCTGGAATCTGCAAACCATAACTCAAAGGAGAAGGCAAGGTAATATGGGCTCTCTGATAGATAAACAATAATGCATATGAGAGCCACTCAACATTTTCATAGTGGTCTTCTCCTTACGACCACGGGAAAGCTCCCAACAAGCAAAAGAAGAACGAGAAATCTTTTTGGGTTTTCTTTTAATGCTACAACTAAACAGACTAGAAGGTAAAGCTAGAACTATTTTTTTTGTATTTTCTCAAGGTTAATGAAGCACACAAGAAGAAAGCGGAAAGAAGAAATAAACTACCATGGATGATACAATGAAAAAGTATAAGCACCGACTACTAAGATGAGTGTGTGAATATGAATGTAATGTCGGTGAGAAATACGTACTCTCCCATGCTTAGGCTTTTGTCCTAAATTGGTCTAGGGCCATGGCTGGCCCGGATAATATCCAAAGCCATAGTTGGGGTTGTACTGGGCTGCGGCAGCTACCGCCTGAACGGCTGCAGCGCGGAGGCGAGCGGCTTCCACCTCTCTCTCATACTCGTTTGCCTCCTCTCTGGTTATAAAGTGTCTCCGTTTTTCCTGAAAGTTAAAGAAGGCAGGAGCAGGAAGGGTAATATGGACAGCACGCTGTCTATCAAAAATTAGTCGATACAGAAAGGACTGTTCGTTCCTCTCAAGAAACTGGTAGCGCACCATAGCCTCATAATCAAGAAAAGTAGGTGGTAACTCAATATCATTCCCCCTTATGGGTACCCCAAGATAATTGGCTACACGAGTGGCATAAATCCCGCCAAAGAAATCTCCTTCCTTAGCATTTTTATGTAGCCTCCTAGCAATAATAGCCCCCAAGTTATATCGTCTATCACCCATTACCGCACTCTTAAGAATACTAAGATCAGGTACACAAAGGTGGCTATGATCATGTTTACCATTAATATATCTACCTATGAAGAGAGCAAAATAATGTATAGCAGGAAAGTAAATGCTCCCCAAGGTAGCCTGTGTAATGTTTCTAGTTTCTCCCACAGTGATGCTAGCAAGAAAATCATTATATTCAGTTTTTTGAGGATCACTATGGCTGCCCCATTGTGGAATTTTGCATGCACGGTTAAAATCTTCTAGGTCCATAGTATAAGATTCATCATAAAGATTTAATAGAACAGAATGTGTATTACGCCTGGATGAAAATTCAAACCACCGCACGAAAGAATCAGTGGGTTGATAATATTGTTTGCATTGGTCTGAAACGAAATCTTCAAGGCCAGCATTTCGTGTGTACGCGTAAAATTCTTCCTTGAAACCGGCATGAACCATGAATTGATCCGACGGCCATTCACAAGGCCGCACTTGAGCTTCCCTCGGTGGTTCAAAGTCGGGCTCACGTATCGCGAGTCTCGGGGCCTTCTTGCTTGAGGAACCCCCTTGGTATATTCTCCTCAACATCTTTCTTTCTCTAAAAAAATTCTGAAATTTTTAGTGACTCAAAACAAAGGTGAACAAAACTCAACAAAACTTATAGCAACTACTTCCACAAGTGCCTAGAGGCTATATCATGCATCAAAACTACTTGGGACCATACAAATTTGACATGCAAGCTCAAGAACAAGGTTACCACAGCAGCAAAAATTTGCAATATATAAAGCACTAAAACAAAAACTAATTGGACCATTGGAGGAGTCACATACCGAAGATCAGTCCCCCAAAACAGTTTTGCAAATGGAGCTTTGCACAAGGAGATCGAAAATGGCAGCAAAATGAGCTAGAACACGGGCTTGAGCATTGGTGGGATTTTTTCTGGAGGAAGACGAAGTGGATGGTTGCTGGAATAAGTGAGGGGGGAATACGTGGGACCCACAAGCCAGGGGGGCACGCCTAGGGGGGGTGGGCGCGCCCTGTGGGCTTGTGGCCCACTGGTGCAGCCCCCTGATATGTTCTCAGTGCCAGAAATTCTTAAATATTCCAGAAAAATCATACTACATTTTCAGGGCATTTGGAGAACTTTTATTTTTAGGTCATTTTTTATTGCACGGATAATTCAGAAAACAAAAAAATAATAGCATTTTTTACTTTATTAAATCTAAATAACAGAAAGTAAAAGTTGGGTACAGAAGGTTGCGCCTCCTAAATTCATCCATCTCATGCTCATCAAAAAGAATCCATCAATAAGGTTGATCAAGTCTTATTGACAATTTTTTTTCGAATGACACGGAACCGGAGAATTTTCGAATAACACTAGGTTACCTCAACGGGGATATGCATGTCCCCAACAATAAGTATATCATATTTCTTTTTGGCAGTAGGGAGAGGGAATTCAAAATCTCCAATAATAATCGTTGAAATTTTTCCAATGGAGTTGATACTATGAACTTGAGGTTGTTTCTTCGGAAAGTGTACCGTATGCTCATTACCATTAACATGAAAAGTGACATTGCCCTTGTTGCAATCAATAACAGCCCCTGCAGTATTCAAAAAAGGTCTACCAAGGATGATCGACATACTGTCGTACTCGGGAATATCAAGAATAACAAAGTCCGTTAGGATAGTAACATTTGCAACTACGACAGGCACATCCTCACAAATACCGATGGGTAAAGCAGTTGATTTATCAACCATTTGCAAAGAGATTTCAGTAGGTGTCAACTTATTCAAATCAAGTCTACGATACAAAGAGAAAGGCATAACACTAACACCAGCTCCAAGGTCACATAAAGTAGTTTTAACATAATTTCTTTTAATAGAGCATGGTATAGTAGGTACTCCGGGATCTCCTAGTTTCTTTGGTATTCCACCCTTAAAGGTATAATTAGCAAGCATGGTGGAAATCTCAGCTTCCGGTATCTTTCTTTTATTTGTCACAATATCTTTCATATACTTAGCATAAGGAGACATTTTCAGAA
Source organism: Elymus sibiricus (assembly GCA_039707655.1). Lineage (NCBI taxonomy): Eukaryota > Viridiplantae > Streptophyta > Magnoliopsida > Poales > Poaceae > Elymus > Elymus sibiricus. Next base: position 530,716,213 of record CM077675.1, read on the forward strand.
TATCAGTCAAGCGCATACGCAAAAAGACAGGTCTAAGCAATTCAACAAAACGCTCAAAGTCCTCATCATCCTTTTTCTTGGATGGTTTAGGAGGAAAGGACATGGGTTTCTGAACCCATGGTTCTCTTTCTTTACCATGCTTCCTAGCAACAAAGTTTCTTTTGTCATATCTTTTATTCTTAGGTTGTGGGTTATCAAGATCAACAGCAGGTTCAATCTCCACATCATTATCATTACTAGGTTGAGCATCAACATGAACATCATCATTAATATTATCACTAGGCTCATGTTCATTACCAGATTGTGTCTCAGCATCAGAAATAGAAATATCATTTGGGTTTTCAGGTGTATCTATAACAGGTTCACTAGCAGCATGCAAAGTCTTATCATCATTCTTTTTCCTTTTATTACTGGGACAACTAGGTGCATCAGTATTAATTCTTTGAGAATCTTGCTCAATTCTCTTAGGATGGCCCTCAGGATACAAAGGTTCCTGAGTCATTTTACCACCTCTAGTCACAACTCTGACAGAATGATCATTGTTCTTACCATTCATCTCATTAAGTAAATTATTTTGTGCCTTAAGTACTTGTTCTACTTGAGTAGTTACCATGGAAGCATGTTTACTAATAAGCTTAAGATAATTAATAGTTCTACTCATATAATCACCTAAGCAATCAAGCATGTAAGCATTATGTTTCAATTGTCTACTAACATAAGCATTGCAATTTTCTTGCTTAACAATAAAGTTATCAAACTCATCCAAGCATTGGCTAGCAGACTTATTATAAGGAATATCACCTTCATCAAATCTACGGAGAGAATTTACCTCTACTACCTGTGTCAGGTTAACAAGACCATGTATTTCTTCAATAGGTGGTAGATTCTTAACATCTTCAGCTTTAATACCTTTTTCTTTCATAGATTTCTTTGCCTCTTGCATATATATCTTCAGGACTGAGAAATAGAATACCTCTTTTCTTCGGAGTGGGCTTTGGAGGTGGTTCGTGAATAGTCCAATCATTATCATTGCTCAATATATTATTCAATAGTAGTTCAGCTTGTTCAACAGTTCGTTCCCTGAAAACACAACCAGCACAACTATCTAGGTGGTCCCTAGAAGCATCGGTTAGTCCAATATAAAAGATATCAAGTATTTCATTTTTCTGAAGAGGATGATCAGGCAAAGCATTAAGTAATTGGAGAAGCCTCCGCCAAGCTTGTGGGAGACTCTCTTCTTCAATTTCCACAAAGTTAAATATTTCCTGCAAGGCAGCTTGTTTCTTATGGGCAGGAAAATATTTTTCAGAGAAGTAATATATCATATCCTGGGGACTACGCACACAACCAGGAGCAAGAGAATTAAACCATATCTTAGCATCACCCTTTAATGAAAAAGGAAACAACTTAAGAATATAGTAATAACGAATTTTTTCCTCATGAGTAAATAGGGTGGCTATATCATTCAATTTAGTAAGATGTGCCACAACAGTTTCAGATTCATAACCATGGAAAGGATCAGATTCAACCAAAGTAATTAACTCAGGATCGACTGAGAATTCATAATCCTTATCAGTAACAAAGATAGGTGAAGTAGCAAACTTAGGATCATATTGCATTCTAGCATTCAAAGATTTTTCTTTCCACTTACATAATAATTTCTTAAGATCATCTCTATCTTTACAAGCAAGAAAGTCCATAGCTTCCTCTCCATCCATAATATAACCCTCGGGTATAACATGCAATTCATATCTAGGAGAGCTAGGTCTAACAGGTGTCTGAAAGTGTTCAATTTCAATAATTTCATCAGTTTCAGAAATATCATCAGTTTCAGTGATCTCATTCTCTCTATCCCTAGCAAGTTGTTCATCAAGAAATTCACCCAAAGGCACAGTATTATCAAGCAAAGTATCATCATAAGCATCATGCATAGCAGAAGTGGCATCATCAATTAGTTGCGACATATCAAAATCAATAGCAGGTGGCGGTGTCGCAAATTTACTCATGACAGAAGGTGAATCAAGTGCAGAGCTAGATGACAGTTCCTTATTGCCTCCCCTCGTAGTAGAGGGATAGATCTTGGTTTTTGGATCCTTCAGATTCTTCATAGTGATCAACAGATATAAATCCCAAGTGACTCAGAGAATAGAGCTATGCTCCGCGGCAACGGCGCCAGAAAAGGGTCTTGATAACCCACAAGTATAGGGGATCGCAACAGTTTTCGAGGGTAGAGTATTCAACCCAAATTTATTGATTCGACACAAGGGGAGCCAAAGAATATTCTCGAGTATTAGCAGCTGAGTTGTCAATTCAACCACACCTGAAAGACTTAATATCTGCAGCAAAGTATTTAGTAACAAAGTAGTATGGAAGTAACGGTAACGATGACAAAAGTAACAGTAGCGGTTTTGTAGCAATCGTAACAGTGGCAACGGAAAAATAACTTAGCAAAGATCAATATATGAAAAGCTCGTAGGCAACGGATCAGTGATGGATAATTATGTCGGATGGCATTCATCATGCAACGGTTATAACATAGGGTGACACAGAACTAGCTCCAATTCATCAATATAATGTAGGCATGTATTCCATATATAGTCATACGTGCTTATGGAAAAGAACTTGCATGACATCTTTTGTCCTACCCTCCCGTGGCAGCGGGGTCCTAATGGAAACTAAGGGATATTAAGGCCTCCTTTTAATAGAGAACCAGACCAAAGCATTAGCACTTAGTGAATACATGAACTCCTCAAACTACGGTAATCACCGGAAAGAATCGTAGTTATTGTCACCCTGGGGGATGCGGATCATAACTCGTAATAGGTGTCTACAACTTGCAAGATAGGATCAACAACACATATATATTCATGAAAACATAATAGGTTAAGATCTGAAATCATGGCACTCGGGCCCTAGTGACAAGCATTAAGCATAGCAAAGTCATAGCAACATCAATCTCAGAACATAGTGGACACTAGGGATCAAACCCTAACAAAACTAACTCGATTACATGGTAAATCTCATCCAAGCCATCACCGTCCAGCAAGCCTACGATGGAATTACTCACGAACGGCGGAAAGCATCATGAAATTGGTGATGAAGGATGGTTGGTGATGACGACGGCGTCGATTTCCCCTCTCCGGAGCCCAAAACGGACCCCAGATCTGCCCTCCCGAGGAAGAACAGGAGGTGTCGGCGGCTCCGTATCGTGAAACGCGATGAACTCTTCTCCCTGATTTTTTTTCTCCCCGAATAGGGTTATATGGAGTTGGAGTTGAGGTCGAAGGAGTTGCAGGGGGCCCACAAGCCACCTGGGCGCGCCCTAGGGGGGGCGCCCCCTGGTTTTTGGCCAATGGGTGGACCCCCTCTGGTAGATTATTTCGCCAGTATTTTTTATTAATTTCAAAAATATTCTCCGTAAATTTTCAGGTCAATCCGAGAACTTTTATTTCTGCACAAAAATAACACCAAGGCAATTCTGCCGAAAATAGCGTCAGTCCGGGTTAGTTCCATTCAAATCATGCAAATTAGAGTCCAAATAAAGGGCAAAAGAGGTTGGAAAAGTAGATACGATGGAGACGTATCACCCCCCCCCCCCACTTTGTATTACAAAGCAACCAACCGACACTTTCACTGATAGGTGCTGGGGCAGAAACAGCACAGTCACACCCAAAATAAACAACAGAGAAAATACAAAAGAAACAAATGCCGACAACGGCGGATCAACAAAAACAAAGAAGCCTCGCGACTGTTGCGCCCCCCGGGGATCTTCCACCAAGCTCCGAGACTCCGTAGCGCTGGAACCAATCAGCACCTCCAAGAAGGATCGCGACGATGACAATGCTGCTGCCAAGGGTTTCCCTCGGTCCACGACAAGGCGAGAGGAAGGGTAGCCCCGACGCCCTCCACGAAGGTTCGGCAGCACCAACAGGCACCACCGCGTCGGTGTCGACCAAGCCGACAAGGGTTTCCCCCGATCCCAACCAACACCTCGGGCACTCCAGAGCCAGCCACCAAACCAACCACCACCCTGCGCCAACACGGTCTTGAGGCCCCCACGCCGTCTCACCACTGCACCGCGAAGTGAGGACTACACAGCGACGATTCGGAGCCGGGACTAGGGGAAGCAGCACCGTCGGCACGCAGGGGGGGGGTGGGGGGGGCTCAACCTCCACCGTCAAAGATGGTAGCCGTCGAGACGCAATAGCAGGAGCACACCAGGCCCGTGGGCCCACATGCCTGGCCGGGCGCTCATAAGCCCGTAAAGCTCCCGCCATCGCGCTGCTGCCGGCACGCCGTCGGCGATGCCACCCCACATCCGAGCTACTCCTCCTCCTCACCATGCAGTAGACAACGGAGCCACGCCGGGGGTCGGCCCGCTAGGACCCAGATGGGGCCCGCAGGGCCCAGATCTGGGCCGGGGTCGCGTCGCCGGCCACCACGCGCCAACACGCCGCCCCGCCGCCAAGGAGCAGCGCCGCCACCACGCCTGCCGCCGGCCACCGCCGCAGGGCGGCCGGGCCGCTGCCAAACCGATCAGCACCGCCGCCGCCCCCTACCCCGGGAAGGGGGGACGCGCGCGCGGGGACAAGAGGGCATGCGTAGTTTGCTTGTTTTAGTGTTTCCATAGCTTATATTTAGTGGTATAAATTATGGGAATAATAGAATACAGTAGGTATCATGTGGAAACAATTATGAATCTTGTCTTGACAGTACCTAAGTGAATGATCTTTGTTTATTATACTAACCCATCTCACGAAGTTCCGTTAAGTTTTGTGTGATTGAAGTTTTCAAGTTTTGGGTGAGACACCGATATGAGGAGAACAAGGAGAGACAAGAACCTAAGCTTGGGGATGCCCAAGGCACCCCCAAGGTAATATCCAAGGAAGACTCAAGTCCCTAAGCTTGGGGATTCCCCGGAAGGCATCCCCTCTTTCGTCTTCAACACTATCAGTATATCTTACTTGGAGCTATATTTTTATTCGTCACATAATATGTGCTTTGCTTGGATCGTCATTATATTTTTATATTCTCTGTTAGGTGTTATTTATAATCTTGTTTTTCAATAAAAGGTTCCAAGAATTGTCTTAGGATGCTTGCATTGCATGTTTTGATTGGTGCTGTGTAAAAACAGAAACTTTTTCTGTAGTGTTTGAATTTTCATATTTTACTGGAACGTGGAAACATTCTGAAATTTTTACACAGTGTTTTCATATAAATTGTTTAGTGTGTCCTAAATTTTCATAATTTTTTGAGTTAAGGAAGTACACTGTTTGCATAAATTGCTACAGACTATTCTGTTTGGACAGATTGCTGTCATAGTTTTGTTATCTGCTTATCCTATAGTTTCCATAGCCTATATTGGTAGATATAAATTGTGGAAACGATAGTAAACAGTAGATGATGTTGAAAATTATTGTGCAACTTATCTTGGCAGTACATGAGGTGTTGATTTATTCTTATGTGTACTAACCTATCTCACGAGTTCTTTTCGAGTTTTCTGTGGATGAAGTTTTTGAGAATAGGTAAAACCATGATATGAGAGGATTGAACGAGATACAAAAGCTCAAGCTTGGGGATGCCCAAGGAACCCCAAGTAAATATTTCAAGAAGTCTCAAGCATCTAAGCTTGGGGATGCTACTCATCCCACCTCTCTTCGTCAACAATTATCGGTTAGCCTATGTTGAGCCTAAATTTTTATTCGTTCACATGATGCGTGCTATTCTTGGAGTGCTATTTTTATTTTGCTTGCTGTTTAATAAAATACTTAAGATCTGAAATTCTTAGATGAGAGAGTCTTCACATAGTTATTTAATTGTTGACTACGCATTGATCTTCACTTATATATTTTTGGAGTAGTTTGTCATTCACTCTCGTGCTTCACTTATATCCTATGAGTAAATGGTTGAATGAATTGAATATCATAAATCTGAAATTAAATATGCTTCATATACTTATCCCATGGGGAGTAATGACTTCACACATAATAAGAATAGGTGGTAAAATTTATTGAAAGTTAGCAAACACCGCATTGGTCACTTGAACAATTCATGAAAGAATATTGAAGGAAGAGAGATTCCACATATAAATATACTATCTTGGACATCTTCTATGATTGTGAGCTCATTAATTATTTTCAAACTCGAGCAAATTAGTTGAAATTGGACAAGGAAGACAACTTAATGAGTTATGTTTGGGTATATTTGTATAGAAGTTATATTGTTATGGATCCTCCAACATGTGGTGCTTGCTTCCACCTCATAGTAGCCAAAACTTCCTCACCAAGTAGAAATACTACTTGTGCATCCAAACACCCTTAAACCAATTTTTCCATGAGAGTCCACTATACCTACCTATGGATTGAGTAAGATCCTTCAAGTAAGTTGTCATCGGTGCAAAAAGCAATAAAAATTGCTCCTAAATATGTATGATCTTTTATTGTAAGGGAAAATAAGCGTTGTACGAACTTGTGATGGTAAAGAAATAAAAGCGACGGACTGCATAATAAAGGTTGCTATCACAAAGGGCAATACAACATGACGTTCCTTTGCATTAAGGGTGTGCACATCCAAAAACAAAAAAGCGCATGACAACATCTGCTTCCCTCTGCGAAGGTCTTATCTTTTACTTTCTAGTACTTACCTTTATGCAAGAGTCATGGTGATCTTCACCACTTTCTATATTTTGCCTTTTTCTCTTGGCAAGCGTCATGTGTTGGGGAATGATCTAGACATATATATCCAAACAAATATATTTGATCATGAATTATTATTGTTGACAATTATCTATATGATAAATAAGTTGGGAGGCGAAACATTAAGCCCCTATCTTTCTCTGTGTTCGATGGATGCTATTTGTTCTAAAAATATGCTTTGAGTGTCAATAATCATGGAAGACTATATGATAGTTGAGTATGTGGAATTTGCTAAATCAAAGCTCTTACATAGACCCTTCCTGAAAATAAGATGAATTGCAATTGTTCGATGACTAGGAATATGGTATGTTAGTTTTCAAGAAACTTTCTGGTCTATACTTTCACATGTGAACAGCTTGTTACTTGATCATGAGAAGTTTTATGAGATGAGCTACTGTTTATGGTTTATATTGATGCTAGAAAAAGTGATTGGAATTATCATTGATCAAACTTGTGCACTTGTTAGCATTCACACTTCATAAATTATTTCTTTTATCATTTACCTACTCGAGGACGAGCAGGAATTAAGCTTGGGGATGCTGATACGTCTCCAACGTATCTATAATTTATGAAGTATTCATGCCATGTTTACAATAATTTTATATGATTTTGATATGATTTGATTAGAACTAACCCGGGCTGATGCTGTTTTCAGTAGAGCTACCATGGTGTCGTTTTTTGTGCAGAAATAAAAGTTCTCGGAATGGGCTGAAAATTTACGGAGAATATTTTTGGAAAATATAAAAAATACCGGAGCAAAAAGATACCGGAGAGGAGTCCCGAGTAGGCCACAAGCCTAGGGGGCGTGCCCCCCCCTAGGGCGCGCCCCCTGGCTTGTGGACTCCTCGAGCGTCCCCTTGACGTGAAACCGACGCCAACAATTCTTATAAATGCCAAAACCCCCAGAAAGAAACCTAGATCGGGAGTTCCGCCGCCGCAAGCCTCTGTAGCCATGAAAAACCAATCGGGAGCCCGTTCCGACACCCTGTCGGAGGGGGAAACCATAACCGGAGGCCATCTTCATCATCCCGGCGGTCTCCATGACGAGGAGGGGGTAGTTCACCCTCGAGGCTGAGGGTATGTACCAGTAGCTATGTGTTTGATCTCTCTCTCTCTCGTGTTCTTGAGATGACACGATTTTGATGTACCGCGAGCTTTATTAATATAGATGAATCATATGGAGTTTTCCCCTCTCTATCTTCTTGTGATGAATTGAGTTTTCCCTTTGAAGTTTTCTTATCGGATTGAGTCTTTAAGGATTTGAGAACACTTGATGTATGTCTTGCGATGGATATCCGTGGTGACAATGGGATGTTCTATTGATCCACTTGATGTATGTTTTGTTGATCAACTTGCGGGTTCCATGACCTTGGGAATCTATGCATAGGGGTTGGCACACGTTTTCATCTTGATTTTCCGGTAGAAACTTTGGGGCACTCTTTGAAGTTCTTTGTGTTGGATTGAACATGATGAATCTGAAATTGTGTGATGCATATCGTATAATCAAGCCCATGGGTACTTGTGGTGACATTGGAGTATCTAGGTGACATGAGGGTTTTGGTTGATGTGTATCTTAAGGTGTTATTTTAGTACGAACTCTAGGGCTGTTCGTGACACTTATAGGGATAGCTCATAAGATTGATCGGAAAAGATAACTTTGAGGTGGTTTCGTACCCTACAATAATTTCTTCGTTTGTTCTCCGCTATTTGTGACTTTGGAGTGAACTCTTTGTCGCACGTGAGGGATTTACATATGATTCAACTATGTTAGTATTGTTGAGAGAACTTGCACTAGTGAATGTATGAACCCTAGGCCTTGTTTCTAAGCATTGCAATACTGTTTGTGCTCACTTTTATCATTAGTTACCTTGCTGTTTTTATATTTTCAGATTACAAAAACTTATATCTACCATCCATATTACACTTGCATCACCATCTCTTCGCCGAACAAGTGCACCTATACAATTTACCATTGTATTGGGTGTGTTGGGGACACAAGAGACTCTTTGTTATTTGGTTGCAGGGTTGTTTGAGAGAGACCATCTTCATCCTACGCCTCCCACGGATTGATAAACCTTAGGTCATCCACTTGAGGGAAATTTGCTACTGTCCTACAAAACTCTGCGCTTGGAGGCCCAACACGAGTCTACAAGAAGAAGGTTGCGTAGTATACATCAGGATGTTCTATTGATCCACTTGATGTATGTTTTGGTGATCAACTTGCGGGTTCCGTGACCTTGGGAATCTATGCATAGGGTTTGGCACACGTTTTCGTCTTGACTCTCCGGTAGAAACTTTGGGGCACTCTTTGAAGTTCTTTGTGTTGGATTGAACATGATGAATCTGAAATTGTGTGATGCATATCGTATAATCAAGCCCATGGGTACTTGTGGTGACCTTGGAGTATCTAGTTGACATTAGGGTTTTGGTTGATGTGTATCTTAAGGTGTTATTTTAGTACGAACTCTAGGGCTGTTCGTGACACTTATAGGGATAGCTCATAAGATTGATCGGAAAAGATAACTTTGAGGTGGTTTTGTACCCTACAATAATTTCTTCGTTTGTTCTCCGCTATTTGTGACTTTGGAGTGAACTCTTTGTCGCACGTGAGGGATTTACATATGATTCAACTATGTTAGTATTGTTGAGAGAACTTGCACTAGTGAAAGTATGAACCCTAGGCCTTGTTTTCAGGAATTGCAATACCGTTTTTGCTCACTTTTGTTACTTGCTACCTTGCTGTTTTTATATTTTCAGATTACAAAAACCTATATCTACCATCCATATTGCACTTGTATCACCATCTCTTCGCCGAACTAGTGCACCTATACAATTTACCATTGTATTGGGTGTGTTGGGACACAAGAGACTCTTTGTTATTTGGTTGCAGGGTTGTTTGAGAGAGACCATCTTCATCCTACGCCTCCCACGGATTGATAAACCTTAGGTCATCCACTTGAGGGAAATTTGCTACTGTCCTACAAAACTCTGCGCTTGGAGGCCCAACACGAGTCTACAAGAAGAAGGTTGTGTAGTAGACATCAAGCTCTTTTCTGGCGCAGTTGCCGGGGAGGTGAGTGCTTGAAGGTATATCTTTAGATCTTGCAATTAAATCTTTTAGTTTCTTGTTTTTCACTAGTTTGGTTTTATAAAAGAAAACTACAAAAAAATGGAATTGAGGTTGCCTCATATACTTCATCTTTTTAATGTCTTTTGTGAAAATAAGGATCCCAAAAATTGTGCTCAATTGGTAGAGGAAGAAATTATGAAAATACTTAATGAGAATTCCTTGAATGATGAGCATGATTGCAATATTGCTAGTATGAATTCTCTGAATATCCATGATGCTAATGATATGCAAACCCACAAGCTTGGGGATGCTATGTTTGATGAAGATGATATTTTTAGTCCCCCAAGTTTTGATGACCAAATTTGTTATGATAATGACCTGCCTACTATCTATGATGATTATGACGATGACATTTATGCTATAAAGAGTGATAGTAACCATGAAACTTGGCATCATGATTTTAATATTCAAAGTGTTTATGTCAATCAAGTATCTCATGATAGTTATTTTGTTGAGTTTGCTCCCACTATTATGAATGAGAAGAAAATTGCTTATGTGGAGAGTGACAAATTTTCTATGCTTGTGGATCATGAAGATAATGCTTTATGTTATGGTTATATTGTGAAATTCCTTCATGATGCTACTGAAAATTATTATGAGGGAGGAACATATGCTTGTAGGAATTGCAATAATATCAAGTCTCCTCTCTATGTGTTCAAAGTTTTGAAGTTATGCTTGTTTTGCCTTCCTATGCTAGATGATTATTGTTCCCATAAATTGTTTGCTCACAAAATCCCTATGCATAGGAAGTGGGTTAGACTTAAATATGCTTGTCATGAGATTCATGATGCTCTCTTACATGTTTCAATTATTATTCCTATGTGAGCATCATTGAAATCATCATGCCTAGCTAAAAGGCATTAAAGAAAAGCGCTTGTTGGGAGACAACCCAACACTTTTACTTTCTGTTTTTGTGTGTTCACATGATTAAGCTACTGTAGTAATCATGTTTTGTGCCTTTTATTTCAATAAAGTGCCAAGTAAAGCCTTTGGGATGACTCACAAGATGAGTAGAATTGATGCTGAACCAAAACAGAAACTTTTGACTCCGGTACAGGAATATTAATTTTTTCGGAATTGCTAAATCACATCTAGATGAAATTTAACTATGTCACATCTAACTTCACCACCACAGGATTAAACTTGTTATGAGATTGGTGCAACTGTAGCTCGTACACGTACGTCCCGCGCAGATGCATTTGTCCCCTGATTGTCTGTGTTACCTAGTCTTGCCTGGGCCAGGCCCAACGGTCATGTCTGCACGCTTGCGAGCTGCATTGTTTTTTTAGTTGTTGTTTTTTCAAAGCAATGCACGACAATGGCAAGATGCAAGTCACTTGTGTGTGCAACACTAGGTTTGTGTGTACTTTTTTAAAGAAAAATCTGTCGAATGGTTGCATGTCTTTTTCTGTGACTTTCCTTTTGGTTTTTCTTCGTTTCCATTTCCTTTTTTGTTTTTTTACATTTTTTGTAGTCATGGTATTTTTTAAATATATGTTTTCTATTTTTTATTTTCATTTTCTCCTTTTCCATTTCCTTTTTTTATATTCCATTTTTGTTTTTAAAATTCATGAACCTTTTCTAAACAAATTTAGCAATGTCTCATTTATGTTTCTGATGGTTCAACCTGTTCATTTTAAATTTGTGCAAATCTTGATTGTGGGTTATTTTGTCCCGCGCGTCTCATGTCTCGTCGTACGTCCAGTGTCCACTTGTCGGGCCAATCACATCTTTCGTTGGGTCATTTTCATCCGAGTTGCAACTCCTAACCCAACATGCAATCGAGCCCATTATTTTTCCTAGTTGCAAGTCAACCCTTGATATGCAACTGAGGGTCGACCTATTTTTTTCACCGGTTGCACTCCACCTCCGACATGCAATTTGGGGGGTCCTAGTTGCAAGTCCACCCTCGATATGTAAGTCGGGCTCGAGTCATTTTTGTCATAGTTGCAACCACACCCTTGACATGCAACTGGGGGGAGGGGGCGGCCATTTTTTCCTAGTTGCAAGTCCACCCTTAATATGCAACTGAGCGCTGACCCATTTTTGTCACCGGTTGCAACTCCACCTCCGACATGCAATTTGGGGGTCCCAGTTGCAACTCCACCCTCGATATGCAAGTGGGGCTCAATGTATTTTTTATTCCATTTGCAAGCACACCCTCGACATGCAACTGGGGGGCGATCCTTTTTTCTTAGTTACAAGTCCACCCTTGATATGCAACTGACGGCCGACCCATTTTTGTCACCGGTTGCAACTCCACCTCCGACATGCAAGTTGGGGGGGGGTCCCGGTTGCAAGTCCAGTCTCGATATGCAAGTATGGCTCGACCCATTTTTTTTGTCCTAGTAGCAAGCACACCCTTGACATGCAACTTGGGGGCCCAACCCTTTTTGTCACAGTTGCAACTCCATGTCCGACATGCAAGTTAGGGATCCTAGTTGCAAGCCCATCCTTGACACGCAACTGGGGGCGACCCTTTTTGTCACAGTTGCAACTCCACCTCGGATGTGCAATTGGGGCGGCCTGCCACTTCTTGTCCCGGTTGCAGGTCCACCCTCAACACGCAATTGTGCCCTTGCCGTTTTGTTTGTCCTAGTTGCAGCTCCACCTCCAACTTGAAAATGGGGAGGCTCCATTTCTTGTCTCGGTTGCAAGTCCACCCTCAACACGCAAGTGGCTCCAACATTTTTTTCCTAGTTGCAAGTCCATCATTGACATGCAACTGGGCCCTTGACCCTTTCTTGCCCCAATTGCAAGTCCACCATTTTATTCACAATTGGTCCTGATTTTTATTGTGTCGGTTGCAAATCCACCATCAACTACAACTAGGGCTGATATCTTTTGTCCCATTTGTAAGTCAACCATCAACTCACAATTGGGCCTGACCCTTTTTCTGTCCTTGTTGCACTGTATTTGTTAATTTTTTTCCTTTGCGGGTCTGCTTGTTTTATGTTTTTTGTCAGAAAATATAATTTTGTGTTCCATATTATTCTGATTTTTGTTATGCATTTGTCAGACAATTATGTCTATGTTAAGTACGTTATATCTAGATAGAGGGAGGAGGGGTAGGTGGTGATCAATGGCACTTTGATGTTTTCTGTTTGACATTGTAGTTGTCCAATTTTTAATTGGACCAAGTTACCATTTTTATTTCATACGGCTTGCCAACAAAATTACACACAAATTGTAATTTTAAATATTTTGGGTTTCCATTTTTATTTCATACAAATTGCAAAAACACTTTACACTTTTTTTTCATTCTAGTCATGTCGAGTTCACATTTTTATTTCATATAGCCAAAAACAATTACACACGATTTGTCATTTTAATTGTGCCGAGTTGTCATTTTCATTTAATATAGCTTGCCAAAAAATTAGACCAAATTGCTAGAATTATATGTTGTGCTTGCCTACAAGATTAATTATGTTGAGTTTTCATATTATTTTATAATCTTTCTCATATAGTTTATACACAATTTTGGGAAAAATATATTGACGTAAGCTTGTTGGAGAGAAATGAAAATTGTAGTAGACTAGCTATGTTTGTCGAAAGGAAAACAGCCCTCGATGCAAAGCTAGATCAACTTAGGAACTGCTTGTATACTTACTAGTAGTAAACAACAGCGCATATCATATCTGCGTTTTGCTTCTCAAAAAAAGCAAACCTGCTTTTGCCTTTTTTTTTCTACAGCGCGTGGTAATACAAGTTTGCCAGTGGGCCGGGCCAAATAAAAGAAAAGTCTCCGCTGATGTTGCCCCCAGCCGCACAATAGGGCGAGCGTGCGCAAGTTTCTTATTGCATTTTTCCAACAAACAAATAAGGACAGACAAAAAACCATAAGAAGCTGCTGATGTCATCTTATATGTGACATAGTTATGTCACATCTAGATGAGTTTTAGACACACCCTTATAAAATATATGGCATATTTGATTTTAAAGTCAAAACTCTTATATACTTGACCGATTTTACAAAGAAAAATAACTGGTATAATACCAAATATACATTATCAAATTCATCATGGATTATATTTTATAAAAATATATTTACTTCTTATAATATATTTACTTCTTAAAAAAAATAATAAAGGGCATTTGGTCTAGTGGTAGGATTATCACTTAGGGTGCGAGAGGTCCCGAGTTCAATTCTCGGAATGTCCCTCTTTTTTCTCTTTATTTTTTTACCATTTTTCACGCAGTAGATTTGTTTTCTTTTTTTAACCAGTTTGCCTTTTGGTATAGTAGAATTTCTTTCATGCAGCTACAGAAGTACTGTAGATGGCATGAAAATCAATCAATCTGTGTGAGGCATTGCATCCAGAGCCTCCTTTCGTCTCTCCTGAGTATCAGTTCACACTTTCACTTCCGACTGAGTTAAACTGCAGTATGGTAAACAAACAACCACACAATCTTCATAATCACATCGACGATCGACTGTACAGAAGTAATTAATCAACCCACACCAGCAACCCAAAATGGCCAGCAATATTATTGATGTGTAATGCCAAAGCATATATAGTTTCTAAATCTAGCTGTTCAGTTCAGAGGGAGTAGGAGGCAACCTGCAAAAATAGTGTGACAGCATTAAAATTATCCAGGAGACAATCTTCATGCCACTGGTCTTTCCAGTCACCAGGGCGTAGCAACCAGCAATGTAAATCCCACCCAAAAAAAACACCTTATATATCATCCAATGCTTCACCTTCACAGTGCCAATCACCAGTGCCGTTGCCTGGGCACAAACATATATAACTAGTCAGTGACCAACACGTATTCCGATGAAAAGCAATCGATACCAGAAGGGTTTGCTAGACAGTTTACATGAGCTGCGGCAGGTGCGCATTTATTGACTTGGAAAAGTTAATTGCTTCGGCACTAGATTATGAGTAGATAAACAAAATTACAACGAACTTGCAATACGTGGCATTTATATGTGCCCAGATATAGACCATGTTGTTGACAGACTTACAATAGATGGATACAAGCAGTATTTGTTACAGATCAAGATAGACAGAGAAAAAAAAGGCAAATAAGTTACTAATAAATTGCCAATCAGGTCTATCATCATATAATGTTCCCGTTGGTTCAAGCTCCGCGTTGCACTTCAATTATTCTCTCTTCAATTTTCAACTGCTATGTATCGATCTATAGCTGGATTACTATGTACATGTACATACAGATAGGACCCCAGCATAATTTTTAAAGATAAAAGTATGAGCTGGAAATACGTCTCAATTAAAGCAAACCGTTATTACGGCCTTAAGTAGCGACATCACAGGAGATTAAAGTGGTGATGAAAGAATGTAACTAGCACCGAGGTTCCAAACGTGACTGCAAATCGAGTTGCTCATTTGACATTTAAGTTGGCTCAAGGATGTACCAGTCATCAGTTTCCAACTGTTACCAAATCTGATGTTGAAAAGGTTTATACTACAGCTATCCACATACGAATGCCAACTTATGCATATGACTAATGTTTGTTGTTACAGAATTGCATCCGGCGGCAAAAGAAAACAATAAAAGGCATGCTATTACCTGTACAATAGAAATTACAGGAGTATCCATGGCCCTGCCACTGTTGCAAAGTCTATTGAACGTCATTGACTGGAGATAGACCATGAAGACACCGCAAGATGCCCTTACAAGCGTCACATTGTTTTCCTTGTCGAACCCCACTAAAGCCGGAGACTTCCTCCTGTCTGCTGCCCCAAGAGGAAGAAGCTTGTCCAGTTCAATACTTCTTCCCAGAACCTGCATCGGAGGACAATCATGACATGGAGTTGGTGAAAGAAGATATAGATACACTGCTGGCGGACTGTAACGATGTGGATCCCATGCAAGAGGACTTGCTGAACGAAATATACCAAAACACAAATGATGTAAGTTCATACTATACCTTGATGAACCGGACATAGCTGTTGTTAGCTCTAAGTAAACACATATGTATGATCGATATCATTCATCTCGTCCATGAGAATAAATATAGGTTTCATAAAAAAAATACAGAAGTTTATGGACTTTGTTTCCAGCCTGAATGTTTTGCGGACCTGTGCTGCTGTCTTATCGTAGATGCTGCTGTAGGAACCTGGAATCAGACCAGGACCTGGCGAGGGAGGCGCTGAAGAACATGTGCTTGCAAGAGAGGCAGAGAAGCATCAAGATGGAGGTGAGAGTGGTGGAAGCAAGCCAAGCAATATTAAGCTGACAGAGGTGCAGATGGCGCACATGGAGACAATATATATGAACTCATCAGAAGCATCTTAATAGAAGAAATTAACTAACTCATCCACTCATACAGAGAAAAGCTAGTACTCTCAGCTAACATAATCTGGCCGCCAATCTCCCAACACAAACATCAGGACAAGTCTTGCTGACAGCATCTCCTGCTTACATACATACATATGACGCTCAATACAGATATATCAAACTACATCAGCACCATCTTGAACATTCGCCATCCAACTCCAGGTGTATGGGCCAAGCAAGACCAGAGCAACTAGAGAGCAAGCTCAGATCTGCAGACATATATTTAGTTAGAAATGTCAAGCTACCACAGTTGATGCAATGGGAATCTTTCCTATCCCAAGTTCTTAAGAAGTAGGCATGCACTAAATTGCAGAGTACAATATAGCTTAAGAATAACGGAACAGAAGCTGCTTATTCATGCCCCCCGCAAGAATCCCAGAGCCATCTTATTGCAGTTTGGAAGCAGTATACATAAAAATTAGCAGACCATAAACAGGTGAACCCTATCTGTTCTTGGAAACAGAACATGGTAAATAAGGAATGCTCATAAATAGACGACTAAGGGCCTTCAAACATCAATTTACAGGTTATACAAGCGCGATAGCCATTCTCTCCTAAGATATGGAGCAACAAATATTAGCTTTCCAAACTAGTATGTGTTCATTTTTTTTCACCAACGGAGGCCCTCCGAAGATATAAATGTTAAACATACGTGCAAAATCAAACCATGAATTGGCTGCCTCACCTAGCTAGTTTGACAAGGCAATCAAGCCCAATAGCACAATAACTAAGTCTACACATAAACATGCGAGTAGAACAAGCAAATTGTGCACCCAATGACAACAAAATATAATATGATTAGGCTTACCAGTTGATCAAATAGCTGGTTCTGATAACAGCAGTGGGAAGCTAAAGTAGGGGAGAGCACGTTTGCGCTCGAGGAAGTTCTCCATCTTTGTACAGACCTTGGTAATTTCATAAGTCTTGACCCCCATCGAGTAACAATCGGTATTCTCAAACCCAATGCCTTGGAAGAACAAGAGTCCGTCGGCTGCACCCACTGTGGAAATGGTATAGTCATGATACTGCTCAGGTAGCTGTACGATCTTCTCCAGATTCCATTCATGAGAATTATCCTGCAGAGAGGTATGGTGGAGGGCAAAGGACTCGTCCTGACGGATTAGAGAAAACATCTCAATGACTCCTTCCCTACCCACAACAACTGCATTTTGACGCGAGGCTGAAAACATCTCAAAGGTTGGATCAACATCTCTGAGCTGCAGATGGTACCCGGTGAGAATTTTGACAGTTGAAAACCTCAAAGTGCGCGTGTCCAGCACCTTCAAATCATCATCCAAATCCCAAGGTTGCGACCAGTAGAAGCAGCCACGCACACAGTCAAAACAGGACGTGTGTTCCACAAGAGGTGCGAAGGGAGAATTGACCATGGACCATTGCTCACTAGTTGTGGACGAGAAGACAAAGAGGACGAGCTTCGTCTTGTATCTTGCAAAGCATATCACCTTGAAGGGCTCCTCCTCTCCATCGTCCCCGGTGGCGGGAGCGAGCACTGGGTCGAATGCCCGAAGGCGATCTTGCGGCTGGGCGGCGAGGTCCTCGGGTATGGTTGGCAGCAGCACGTGTCTGCGGGATAAGGGATGGCAGACCGCGAGGTGGACCTTGGCGGCGTTGCACCGCTCCTGTTTGGTCCGGGCACCATCGCCGTAGTCATCGATGAGGGAGATCATTTCTTCGGAGTAGCCCCAGTTGTAAGTTGTTGATGGTGCATTGGTGGAGGGAGATCCAATCGAGGAGGACGCGGCCGTCGCGGGGGCGCGAGCGGGACGTCCGGAGACGCTGCAGAGGACGCCCGGCGGCTTGGACATCCGGCGGGACACTGGAGGAGGAAGAAGAAACGACGGCGGGGACCGGGACGAAGGAGAAATCCGCGGAGAAGGGGGCGAGCGCGCCGGCGAGCTGGGCGGAGGGGTGCGGCGGCTGGTCGGGGTGGAATCCGACCGCGTCCATGAAGCCGAGGAGGGGAGGCCGGTGCAGCGCGCGGAAGCGGCGGCGGAAGGCGCGGCCTTTGATGACGCGGCGGAAGGAGGTGCAGGCGGCGGAGGCAAAGGCGAGCGCTTTCAGGGTGGGCAGGCGGAGAAAGATCTCCTCCAGGAGCTCGTCTGGGACGGGGATGGAGGCCGGCGCCGGCGCCGGAGCGGCCATGGCGGCCTGGGTGGAGGAAGGGGATCGAGGGTTTGGATAAATCTTCTGCTGGGAGCGGTAGTGGCTAGTGAGTGGGAGAGTGACTATTTTTTTTTTTTTTTTGTGAATGATACATCTGGGCCGAGAAGGACCCAGATGCCGCATTACGCTGACGTGGTGGTACGTATACTATGTACTCCACTTCCTACTCCAGCGACATGTATTTTCGTACAAAGGGGATAGCAAATTACAAAAAGGACACAGAATTAGCTCTAAATAGCAAATCTGTCTCTGAATTTCACACAGAGGACCTTAACAACCAGATTGAAAACACCACCGGGACCCCAGATTTGTCTGTCATACACATACAACCTTGTCGTCGCCAGGGACTGCACCACTTGGACGGTGAGTCCTCCATGACACCTTTGTCGCAGACTCCTTGAAGATGAAACATTGCCTCCCTTTTTCGCTCCTTGCCCGGGAGGTTAATTAAAGAACAACCGCCCTTCGGCCATCGGATACGGAGGTGGGGTGGAGCCGACCGACAACCAAGCGTCGTGGCTGCCGCATCCACCGGGTTCGTGCACGAACCGATCTAGACCTCCATCTCTTCCCCGCTTCAACTACACCACATCGATGGCCTTCGATGCGAGAAAGAGAACACAACACCTCAAGAGCAGTGATCCAGACCAGCTTATTTATAGAGTTACCGATGGTGAGCTCCATTGTAGGAGCTGGCTTTCGGTCAGCGGCGAAGCCATGTGGGCCGGGGTGGTGGAAGGGGGTCGAGGGTTAGGATGTGGTGTGAAAGTGGGCTACTGGGGTTATAGGCTATCAGGAGACTATAAAAAGGTTTCTAAAAAAGGGGGAGGCTGTAAAGAGAAAGTAAAAAAAATAGATAAACTTGCACATTGTCTGTGTCGCGGGCATAAACACCTAACTCATCTACACTTGCACATTTTTGCGAAAATAATGATAAAAACAAAAAGGAAAGTAAACGCATTTTGTCGTTTTCATCGGACGTCTTCTGTGTGTCACCAGCTGCAATGGGAGCTCGCCACGGCAGCCAACCGGGGGGGGGGGGGGGGGGTGGCGTGTGCCTATTCCTGGCCTCGATAAGGCTCGAGGTTGCGACTCGATGTGCAAGACGACATGGAAGAGTAGAGGGCATCCATGCAGGTGAACCGACTCATAGCATTCGACGGAACAACTACAACATGAGATTGATTATCCCATCTATCGAAACTACCATCTAGACGCATGCAGGATCCCAAGTCCCTTTGTCGTGGATCTTGGGTCTCCGTTATGAAGTTAGTGATTTGTTTACTAGAAGAAGTTATTGAAGCTTCTTTATTTTGGTGCACGTTTTAACCTAAAGTGCTTTTGATTGCTGTGGTACTCAGGCATCCGATGTTTGCACAAACCTGGTTCAACATAAGGGAGACCATATATTTGCATAGGATGGGAGACCAACGTCCAAAAAATTGATCGAGAATATGTACTGCCACACAATGCACTAGTATTGCTAGTGAACGATCTTATGTATCACACACGATAGAAGAAGAAACACATGCAAATAAACTCAAAAGAATAAAGCGAATGAGGAAATGGCCTAAATACAAATGAACATGCTTTATTAATCACTTTGACATAAATAAATGATTGAATTACAATAGAAAAACTTGACCAATTAGGTAGCAACAACTATCAAACATAACAATTGAAAGCAGAAAAGCAAGTCTTTTCACCCTTGATTTCAAGAAAACACAAAAGAAATTGTGAAGGACCTGGTTCATTCAGTTTCCTTCTTCGACCAATATCTTGCTCAAACATTCTCTGATTGTCTGGGGCACCTTACTGATATCATTGACTTTGAGCTGGATGAGGTTCGGTCGGACCTTGCGAAGAAGAAGAGGATCCTCCACCAAGTTGTCAATGTCATCCCACTTGACAATTCCATTGAGCACAATGGTCTTGAGATGTCGAAGGCCTGGCTCGGTGAAGACACATGAGGGGATCTCATCACCTTGAAGTTTTAGGTGGCCAAGGAGATGCATGTTCTGGAGAGCAGCTCCAAGGGTTGGCCCTCCATGTGTCGCATACAGGAAACCATGCATCTCCAACGACCGTAGGTTTGTCATCATATCCAACGGACAGTTCCCTAAGCTCCACCCTCCTTCCGATCTCGATGCAGGGGGCTTCACGCCATGGAGCGTCTGTAGCTTGCCACAAGCCTCATCATCTTCTCCCACACCATCTTGTATTGACATTGTTCTTGGAAGTGTGAGGCTCTTTGCGAGCACATGTCGCAATGTCTTGATCTTCCAGAAATCATGATGGATCTCCTCGACCTGGGTGTTTCTTACATCAAGTGTCTGCAAATTGGGAAGTCTAGCGATTCCCGTAGGGAGGTAGCGTAGGTCTGAGCAGTCAATGCATAAATACCGCAAGTGGACCATGTCACCAAGCTCACGTGGCACCTCCTCGAGCCTCAACCCCTTCACTGAGACTACACGAAGGAACTTAGACCAGCGCAGAAACTTGAGACCTTCATGCACAGACTTGTTTTTTGTCCACCTCGGTTGGGCCTTGGCTTGTTTGTGCTTCTTCTCATCGACGTGACAGATGAAGGAACGCAACCTTGGGAATTGCTGGTGGGCAGTGTACATTGTGTTGTTTTCACTATGAATAAATATGCGACGCACCAATGGTGGCACAAGGACATCATCTATGACATTGTGGATGATCTCCATGAAGCCGACCTCAATGACCTCTGATCGCAGGATCCCTAGGAGACTTGTGTGAACTCTCACATGCATGATGCCACCACCGGTTTTTGTCTCCTCTAGCTCAACAAGACACCTCAAGACTAGTTCTTTGAGGTAGTCATGCCCCACATCCTCCAGAGTCTTGCCATGGTGCAACCGCTTGTTGTTAATGAAGCCCTCCGCTATCCACATCCGAACGATCTCATCGGCATGCTGGCATGTATCCTTGGGGTAGGCGATGAGGTGGAGGTAGCATGACTTGAGGTCTTCAGGGAGGTCCTCAAAGCTTGCCCAGAAGATGGTTTCAATAGCCCTTCTTGTGTTGCACAGTTGTTGTTGGTGGTAGTTGCACCTTGCACTATTGAGTTGTTGCAACACTGCATCCCACTGGATTGGCCTCTCCTTGAACCGGAGAAGTCCAGCTAGAAGCACTATTGCCATAGGATATCCTCCAGTTTCATTATGCACAAGTCTCTTGAAATTTTCATCTCCGAACTTCTCCTCGTCCTCCTCTTCCACCAGCAATATTTGCTCATGTCGGAAGATGGCTCTGTAATTACATCGATCCTCCTCATGCTTATTCATTTTCTCTTCGTGGGATGGATCATAATTATCTCTATCACCCTCCTTTTTCTCCTCCTCCTCGTTTCTTTCCATTTCATGGGAAGACCCATAGTTAGCTCGGTCATCCTCCACCTTCTGATTTCTTCCGGTTTCATAGATTGATGACGATGAGTCATGTTGTCTTTTCCTTAGAACTTTCCAAGAGAATATTTGCCAACTTCTATCTTGATCCAAACATGTCATCATGTGTATTTTGTTATTGCCATCTTTGTTCATGGTATTTGCATGCCAAGCAACTTCTTCATTTTCAGTGTCTAATATTAGCACTACACGGCTGCCATTATTATTGTCATCTGGCAGGCTCGCCCTCAAATAGTTTAGGGTGCTTTTGGAAGATATCCCGCCCAAAATCAACATGTACCTCTTCCCGGACAGGAGGTGACGAAGCTTATCTTCTCCTTCATCTTCATGACAGTGATCTGCCAACTGCCCCAATGCAATTTGGTACACATTTGTAATAAGATCTCCCATGCTGGTGCTTGGTTGCATGTAATATCTTATTAAAACATCCATATCTGAACATATCTCATCATAAACAACTTTCTTTATCAGTGTGTTCTTTCCAGCACCACTCTCCCCAACTATGGAGATGAACATTTGGTGGAGACTATCCTCATCTTTATGGACCAACATCCGCTTAAGAACCTCCATGTCTTTGTCAAGCCCCATGGCGTTCTCCAGGTCATCCCTCCTGTCCATCCAGTATACAAATATAATTAATGTATGTTATTAATACCCATATATTTGCTGTAATTTAGTTACTATTTATTCCTTATAAACCAAGATCTTTTCAACAAAACAAGTATACAAGAAAAACATAATAAATACGAGAAAGACTAATTCAATTCGAGTCCACAGGTGCTTAGATCCAAACTTTCACTTTAAATTAGAACATTCTAGTAAAAAAATTGGAGGGTCATCTCAAAATTTTGCCTTCGCATTCCTAATTGAACCATTAAATATCTTCGTTTCTAACATGTTTGGTAATTGATAGAGGGGAGTAAAGAAATCAGGGTGCTCTTATCCTAGTTTGGGTTTGGCTCTATGTTGGTCCCTAGGGATTTTTAGAAATGTTGTCATAAGAGAAACATTACTTCTCATGTATAGGCTATATACTCACGAGCACACTGTCTCCGGGCTTAGTATGTACATCAGTCAATGGAGGACCACGTGCTTGTGAAGGCGGAACAAACCTTTTTACCTAGCATGGGTGACACCATAAAAATCTGTCTCACAATGTCTTGAGTGCTTTCTCCAAGTTAATTTGTTTTCATCTTCCTTTTTTTGACACCTTATATAGCTACATGTTTTGTCTCTAAGGTAGTAAGGTATGGATTTGTGATAAGCTAGTTGTGTGCATCCTGGATAGTGAGTATGTACTCGGAATCTCCTACTCCTTATACAATACATACTTCTTTAATGTCTGGATGACACCCAATACCACACGTTAAAACAATCTTGGGTAGGCACCATATGTTAATGGCCACTTATAAAAATCCATGAAACCATCCACATCGTAATTTTAGAGGGGTACATTGTAACTACTTGCATAGTTCAGGGTCTAATTGACTCATTTTGAATTGAAGGATTATTTGCCCACTAGTACAATCTTATCTAAAATTTCACTTCTTCCGCTACGTAAACGCAAGCTTCTAGTTGTAAAACCAAGTCGTAACTGCTTGTACCGACAGACAATAATGATTATACAGGGTGTGCTTATACCACCTTGGAAACTTGGGTGAAACCCCACAATGTCTATTTTTTCTCCTTTGCTATTCATTATTTTAAAATTTAGGAAACACCATGTACAATTGAAATGAAAACATGGGGTCACATACCACGCTGCAATGGCTGTGGTGGAAGATGCCAACTTCAATGATGGTGTACGCTCAATCCTGCAGTCCATTTGGTGATCCAGGGTGTCGTCTATTGTGCTCATGATCCTTGTGATTTGACCAGATAATCTACGACGAACGATCATCCGGGCAAAGAAGCCAATGAAGTATCTTACTTGTGCTCTTGAGTTTCGGCAACCTTGACTTTCTAAGGCGGCCTGTTATCAACCAGGGAGAAAAACTATACATGATTAGAAAGAAAAACTCTGTAGCATATGCCTCTTCACCAAGAGTAAATTCTATTCGCTTTTCTTCGCATCAATAAATAATTATCCAACATCGAGGGATGGGGCAAAGAGTTGTTTTTATTTTTTGTAAGGAGAAACAGCATAGGCAAATAACATCTCGTCCGCTTGTAGATAGACACTCCCTCCGTTTGAAATCCATAAAAGTTGTAGCTTTGTTCTAAGTTGAATTTCTTTAAAAGTTTGAAAAGATTTATGGAAACATATATCAACATCTGCAGAATTAATTTCACTAGATTCATAAAATATATACAGTTTTACACAGTATATATATTTGATGTATAAATATTACTCCCTCCGATTCAAAAAAAGTGTCGTTACATTAGTTCAGCTTTAGTTCAAATTTACGACAATTTTTTTTGGATCAGGGAGAGTAGCATATTTTGACTATAGATTTTGTCGAAAATTTTGGCATATGACAAGGCTAGAACTACAAATAAATGAGGAGAGGAGTGGGAAACAGGGAGAGGGGTTGGGAGGTACCTGGTGGTGGAACATCACGTCGTCAAGCGCGTCCTCGGCATCGAAGGCGGCGTCACGCCTCCGACGGGCCCAGATACGGGACTGCCCTTGCCTGCGACCGGCCCGATTGCCCCGGTCGGCGCCGCTCCGGTCAGCGTCGCAGACAACTGCCTGCAGCCACCCGATCCGGTCACGCAACAGCGCCGCGTTGTCGCCAACCCGACACAGCTCCGCCGCCTCATGCTCTAGGAGCTTCGACATTAGCGCCGCCATGGATGGGTTAGCTACCTTCCCCGGTTCCCCCCTTATTAGTTAGTGAGAGGGGAAATATATAGTAATAAGAGCTTGATTAGCTAGTGCCTTGCTGGGCACGTCGACCGAGCTTTGCCAGTCAACCCCTTAGTTACCGACTAGCCACGAGCCTGCACATGCAACTGCAATTAGCTGCGGAGTATTTATATTTTTCGTATATATGTACAGTAGGCAAACTAAAAAGTGCCACTGGCCAGAGGGGGCGTACTGTGCACGGCAACGAGCCGTTGAGAATGGCCACTAGCCCATGTTCTGCACACACCAACTAGCTAGCTAATTAGTCGACCATTCATTAGTTACACTCACCTGTCCAATATTGGGGACTAGAAAGAAGAATCTTATACGTAGTTGAATGGACTGTCAAGGCCCTCCTCCACCATTTTGCCCCAGTTGATGTTGAAAGTGGTCTTCTACTAGAAGGGCAGTGCGCGCTTTGCCGCGCCGCTTATATTCATAGGGTTGTACATGTTTCATGTAATTTTTTTTAAAGTATTGGAAAATATTTACGTATTAGTTGATTTGGCGTGTGGAGGATACAATGAAGTGCATTTTTATTATCAGATATGCTACTCCTACGGACATACTTTGTGGAATCATGCTTACAGATGGATGTGTCAATTTATGGTCAGAGATTAAAAAGAAATGGACCAACGGTGCAAATCGGGGAAGTAATTAATGGGACAATGTTTGGTATGTACAATCCGTAGTGAATCGTTCGCGGTGTATCATTTTTTTTTTATTGTGGTATTTGGGTGGATTTTTTTGACCGTGTGATTGAAGGACGTCTTTTAATTAGTACAAAAACATGAGAAAGTTACTTACGTTGTTGGACGCATGTGTTATGTTGGTGCTAAACGTGTCACGGCCGACACTTTCATTTTGTCACTCATTCATCGAGAGATCACATCATGAAGCCAGGGTGAACAACCCAATCAATTATGTATCCAATCAAAATTGAAAGTTGAATGAGGGGCTTTAAAACGGGATAGCTTAACGAAGTTAGAGATTTCATTGCCACAACAAAGGATTGATGGAGTTAAAATCAAGGGTTGACAGGAGCAGCTTTAAAATTAGCAAGCATAGTATATTAAAAAAATGAATGAGAGAGCTCATTGTGGAATTGTTGACTCGATCAAAATTGGATGACCCAACTTTAAAGTAAGACATCAATTGATTGTGAGGCCTTAAAAAATATGAAGCTTAGTGTTATAGAGGATTAAAATAATTGAATGAGAAATTGTTGACCCGGTCAAAATCGGTGACCCAATTCCAAATTAGTAACCTCAATTGAATGATAGGCCTCCAATTCTAGGAGGTTTAGTGATATAGTATATTTCCTGGAGTCCAGTCGCCGGGACTGCCGGTCGGAAAGGCGACGGGAGAGGTGCACAGAGCGCCTCTGTATATAGTAGAAATAATTGCATCTCCAACGGGCGACCCATACAATTTCTCCCGCATCCGTTCGCGGACACGGATACGGGAGGCCGCCATCCAATCGTAGCCGCATACATTTTAAATTATTTTTTTAACAAACATGATGAAATTCATGTAAACACGACCGGATTTCATATAAACATGACGAATTTCATATAAACATGACGAATTTTCATTACATTTCGAACATTTAGAACAGAAAAAACGACCCCACCATAAACCTATCCTACTGTGGCAGCGTCCGGAGTCCAAGCCCGTGTGGTCCTCCATTCGTCGTCTCCATGAGCACCGACGATAAAACCCGTGAATTGAAGGTACGATCTCCACCGAGGAAGAGTAGAACACGGGAGACGGACAGACCCACATGGGACACAAGGACCTGCCGCCTCCCGTGCCCAACTCATCCTCGGAGGTGTCCACACCCTGGCCATCGTCGGTGGACGTGAGGTCCAGGATGGAAATGGTCACGCCGGTGCTATCATCGTCCCATCAGGCTGCCTGATGGTTCGTCCGCGGTGCGTAGGAGGCGTAGGTTGCGTTGTTCTTCTCCGTGATCACCTGCAACTGCGCCTCCGTGACGGCCGCCTCCTAGAGAGCGGTAGCTTGAGCGCGTACGGCATAGTAGATGGCACGCTGCTCCGTGACAAAGTCTGGGTTCGTCGCGACCATGGCCTCAAGGGCTTCCTCGCTCGCGCGCTCATCGTCGATCTGGCCCAACGCCAGCCGGTGCTATTCCAGCGCCCGCTCTAACGCCGACATAGGTTGCCCCTCAGCCGTGATGGTGTTGTAGTGCGCATGCGCCTGCTCCATAGTTATTAAGCCGGAGTGCACAAGAGGCGTGAGAGCCGGGGCAGTGTCGTCGGTACTTGTCTTTATTGTGGTGTCGTCCTCGTCGTCGGCAAGCCGGCCTTGATCTGCCTGGCACGACGGCTCTGCCAAACGGCGGCAAGGGCGGCCACGGCATGCTTCATCTCCGTGGAAAGGCTCTTTCACAAAGCTTCGCCGCCTGCAGTCATAACAAATGCAGTGCAAGGAAGAAGCATGGGAAGAGGCTTGTGTTGTTGTCAACGTAATGGAGGCATAGTGGATATGTCTGGCAAATGCCAATTGTTGTTGTCAACTATAGGCAACTGATCCACGGGACGTCACCCACGCCGACATTTTTTTTAAATAATACATTTTTTTTAATAAATTTGAAAAATAATACGCACTTTCAAATATTTGCAAAAATAATACAGCGTCGGTGTTTAGGAGGCCGACTGGGCTCATTCGGCCTGTAGAAAGCCGACAGCCACCACTCGGCTTATAGGAAGCCGACAGGTCGCCATTCTGCCGCGTGGCGGCCAATCGTTGGTGCGAGCACGTCACCGCGGCCGACTATGTTCAGTCGGCTTCCTATAAGCCGACAGCTGGCCAGTCGGTTTCCTATAAGCCGACTGTTGCGGCCACGGGTTACACAGCGCGCCCGAGCCATCTTCTTCCTCTCTTCTTTCTCTCCTTTGCTCCTCTTCACTTCTTCTCTCCACTCCGAAACTAGTCCCAATTTATACACAAGATACAACCACTTTTTTGCCAATTTTCCACCGTAGTTGCATTGTACATGGTTGGAGGAGTCAAGGGAAACCTCGATCTCGTCATGGGATAGTCTGTGGTGGTGGTGAACATTTTCGTGGAGGAGGAGGGGGTGCTGCACGTGGAGAAGGAGGTGGTGGAGGAGGGGGTGCTGCACGTGGAGGAGGAGGTGGTGGAGGAGGGGGTGCTGCACGTGGAGAAGGGCCGCCGTTCGTCGTTGCTTCGCACGCTTCAAGGGTATAATACAAGTTACATTTTGACTGTCATATTAGTTGTGCAATTTTTTAGTTGGTTCGGTAATATATCGTAACATATTTAGTTGATCCGGTAATATTTAGATGTCAAATATTTAGGTGTCCGTTAATATTTAGGTGACCGTAATATTTAGGTGACCGTAATATTTAGGTGACCGGTAATATTTAGTTGTCTGTTAATATTTAGGTGTCCGGTAATACTTAGGTGACCGGTAATATTTAGGCGTCCGGTAATATATAGTTGTCCGTTAATATTTCGGTGACCGGTAATATTTAGGTGACCGGTAATATTCCGGAATATTTTTATATGTCTGATATTTCAGTTTATGAATATTTTTAAGTGCACCGATAATATCCCATAATATATTATATGTTTGACTTGCTGCTTAATAGTTATCCATGTTGAATATTTTAGGTCAGCAGATATGTCAGATGTAGTGAAGTTCACTTTTTTCTACGGTCATGGTACTGTCCAAACAAATCAGTTGGGAGTTGATCTTAGTGAGTTCGAGAACATAGTGGTTCCAATTAGTGCCCCTGAAACATGGTCTGTTGGTCAGTTGACAGAGTGGTTGACAAGATGTTTAGGGTATAATACTGAAACTCATACCGTCGGTGTTCATGCATTGTGGAGCCGGTCAAGTTCGAACATTTTCTTTTATTTGAGGCCAATCGAGCGGGACTCTCAGTGGGTGCGCTGGTTGGAAGGATGTGCAAAAAGGATCGTAAATCCTTGCACCTTAGTGCTTCCTGTCCTGAAGGAGGTCAGTGCCCCTGAAGGCGAGGACGGTTATGATCCTGGCCAGAGCAGTGCAGGGATACATCTATCTATGTTAGATGTTCCGTCAAATGCTGGATATGATGGCCACGAATCAGGGCAGAGTAGTCAGGTAGAAGGAGGAAATGCTGATGTTTATGACGTTGGCCAGGCTGATGCTGACGAGGTAGATGGCCAAATGCAAAACCTGATGGAAGATGAAGATACAGATGTTGATATTGGTCATGCTGATAATTCCGACGAGTCGGATGAAGATGAGAACGTAGAGGTGGTGCCTAATCCTGCAGCATGGAATCATGACTTCTCGTCTGCAATGAACGTCAATGATGGCCATGATTCTGCCTGGCAATATCACCAGAACAACATTGCGACGGGTGGTATCACTAGTAGAAAAAGGGCCTAATGTGAAGCTCATTAGTCCCGGTTTGTAATTGAACCGGCACTAATGTGACCATTAGTGCCGGTTCCAACGGCTAGCCGGGCGGCGCTCATTAGTACCGGTTCGTGGCGAACCTTTAGTACCGGTTCGTGCCACGAACCGGTACTAAAGAGGTGGTGGCCTTTAGTACGGGTTGGTGGCTCCAACCGGTACTAAAGACCCCCCCCTTTAGTACCGGTTTGAGCCACCAACCGGTACTAAAGGGGTGCGCTGCCACCCGCAGTGCACAATGTTTAGTCCCACCTCGCTAGTTGAGAGGAGTTCGCACCGATTTATAAGCCCCGCCGCGGCTACCGTGTCGAGCTCCTCTCTAAGCAGGCCTTTGTGGGCCTATTGCAAGTCTTCTGCCCTGTGGGGCCTACTGGGCCGTACGGGCCTGCATCCTGGCCCAACTAGAGGTTGGGTTTCTAGTCGTATGCAGGCCGTGCCGGCCCAGTAGGCCGCCTGTTTTTGCTTTATTTCAAAAAAAAATCCTTTAGTACCGGTTGGTGTTACCAACCGGTACTAAAGGTCTCCCTGCCCCCGGCGCGGGCTCGTGCCACGTGGTGGCCCTTTAGTGGCGGTTCGTGTTGAACCGGTACTAAAGGGGGGGGGGCCTTTAGTCCCCACACTTTAGTGCCGGTTGCAGAACCGGCACTAAAGGGCCTTACGAACCGGTGCTAAATCCCGGTTCTGCACTATATGTACCCCAACAAGGAAGCTCTGAAGGATGCAATCACTCAGTGGGCAATGTCCACGCAAAGGGTTTTGAGAGCTGCCGTGTCTAGTCAGCAATTTTTGACAATGGTATGCAAGAACGATGGTTGTCCCGCGAGGGTGCATGGCTATCTCCCAAAGTATGGCACAAGTTGGGTGATCAGTGACTTCGTACAGCACACATGTGTTATTCCGTATATCCCTCAAGATCATGGTAACCTTTCGTCCACGCTTATTGCTCAATTGTTTTACAGCGAGATAGTGGAGAGCAAAGCGATGGAAGTGAAGGCTATCCAGACAAAAGTCTTCGTCAGGTTCAATTACATAATTTCTTATGGCAAGGCTTGGAGGGCTAAGCACATGGCGCTTGAGAAGAGATTTGGTTCGTATTTCGATGCATATGACTGTGTTGTCCGTCTCCTCCACACACTGCAGTACCGGAATCCAGGCACCTATGTTGACATCGAAGACTTGGTCATGCCGGAGTTCCCAACTGTGATGGTGCTGCATCGATTGTTCTTCTCTTTCGGTGTATGCATCGAAGCTTTCAGTCATTGTAGACCGGTGATATGTGTAGATGGCACATTTCTCACTGGCAAGTACAAGGGTCAGATCCTAACCGCCATTGGTCAGGACGGTCAAAATCAAGTAGTCCCACTAGCATTTGCTTTTGTGGAGAGCGAGAATATTGAAAGTTGGACTTGGTTCTTCAGGCAACTGAAAATAGCAGTTGTGAAGGATAAGCCGAATGTGTGCATCCTTCATGACAGGCATGCAGGTATACTGAGTGCGATAAGGACACTGACAAACCCTGTGCGTGATGAGCCAACTCCATGGCCGGACATGCAGAGCCGTTGGTGCATGCGTCACCTGGGGGCCAATTTCTTCTCGCAGTTCAGAAATAAGAACCTTATGAATCTATTCAAAAAACTCTGCAAGCAGAACCAGGAATGGAAGTACATGAAGATACGTGAGAGACTTAATGTGTGCACTCTGAGACATGTTAGGGACAGGAAAGCTGCAAGGGATGCAGCTGTGAGGGCACATGTAGAAGCAGTAGCTGCACAGTTAGCAACAGGACCAGCGGCCGAGGAGGAAGAACCTGTAGGGCTTTGTGATTTGCCAGGATTTGACCCACCTGGTACTAGGAGAAGGCTTGGCAGGACGATTAAAACATTCGAGCAGTGGATAGAGCATGAGCCTCTGGAGAGGTGGTCTTTGCTGCATGACACACATGGAGCAAGGTATGGTGTCATGACTACCAACCTAGCTGAAACTTATAACTTTGTCCTCAGAGGAAACCGTGCTTTGCCACTGACAGCAATCGTTGAGGGTATTTTCTATGGCACGGTGAAGTATTTCAGAGATAGACGTCAAGCAGCAGAGTTGCATATCACAAACAACCCAAACACACGTTATTGTGAAAGGGTTATGGAGTACATGAATGCTAAGATGCGGAAAGCTAGGACTCACACTGTAGTCCCCATCGGAAATCAAGAAAGAAGGTTTGAGGTCCGATTAGCTAACAACAAATTCGGATGTGGAAATCAGGTGTTGACGCATGAGGTGAAAATTGGCAATGAAGTCAGGCCAACGTGCGAGTGCACATGCAACAAACTGAAGTTGCTTCATCTACCTTGCTCTCATGTACTTGCTGCTTGCGGGCAGCTAGGACTTGATGCAATCTCTTTCGTGTCTCCATATTTCCTGAAACAGTCCGTGGTCAATACCTGGACAGGTGAGTTGCAGGGATTTCAATCAATGGGTAACTTCACCACTGTTAACCCTGTTGAAAGGCGGTACATTCCGGACCCACGGAATATGCGTACAAGCAGAGGTAGACGTCAGTCTCAACGCATCCGGAATGATATGGATGAATCTGAAGCCGGAGGGCCAACTATTCAATGCATTCTATGCAACGATTTTGGCCACAGGGACCCTAATTGTCCCACCTTCGTGACTGGGCGTGGACGAGGAAACCGGGGACGAAGAGGAAGAAGAGGGATAGGAGGAAGAGGAAGAAACTAAGTGTGGCACTCTGTTTAAATTCTGTATTAAGTGTGACACTCTGTTTAAATTCTGTATTAAGTGTGGCACTCTGTTTAAATTTTGTATTAAGTGTGGCACTCTGTTTAATTCTGTATTAAGTGTGGCACTCTGTTTAAATTTTGTATTAAGTGTGGCACTCTGTTTAAATTTTGTATTAAGTGTGGCACTCTGTTTAATTCTGTATTAAGTGTGGCACTCTGTTTAATTCTGTATTAAGTGTGGCACTCTGTTTAAATTCTGTATTAAGTGTGGCACTCTATTTAAATTTGTATGGTGCGTGCAACTGTGTTATCATAAGTGCAGGAATGGAGGATGAACGCCCACCATTGATTGATCCTTTCATTGATAGTGGCCATCGTGGTAGAATGTTAGACGAACGCCCTCTGTTACCCCTAGTCACTCGCACTCCTAAGCATGACTGGAAGATACACCCGGATTGGACTGAGAGGTACGGGTTTTATTAATTTTGTTTGTTAGGTGTTTTATCCGATAACAAATCATTGAACCTTTGTGCGGTGTTATACGCAGGTTGAAATGGGCTGGGCTTTTACCTTTCGCGCGTCTTGTTGAGGCCAGAGGTGGACGACAGAAACACGTTGGTATTGACCACTCTTTGCTCACGTGCTTAGTGGATCGATGGAGGCCGGAGACCCACACGTTTCACTTCCGTTGGGGAGAGATGGCTCCTACTCTCGAGGATGTGTCACTTTTGCTTGGACTACCCTTGTCGGGTCATGCCATAGGACCGTTGGAGGCACCGGATGGTTGGGAGCAGCAACTTCGTGCACGTTTCCAGAATCTCTACCCCGATGCTCCGGCATTAGCCGCGGAGCATCACGGACCTAAGTTCGATTGGTTGGGGAAATTCGAGGTTTGTTCATCTTTCCCTTGTCTTGCATATTCTCTTGTCTTGCATCTTTCCCTTGTCTTGCGTATTCTCTATTTACTAATTGTCCATCTTTACTTATTGCCTACAGATCCAGAAGTTCCCGGGGTATCCAGATGTCCCATTGACTGCGATACAGATCACTAGGAGCCTGGAGGCATACCTATTGTGGCTTCTCGGGAAGGTGATGTTCACAGAGAATCATGTCACCACTTGCACCGCACGATACATCCCCATTGCATTAGAGATCGCTACAGCTACGGGCCCGCAGCAGATCACACAGAGGAGTTGGGGTTCTGCGGTTTTAGCGGCTACATACCGAGCTATGTGCAACGCCTGTCGGCTAGAGGGGAAGAAGGCGGCCCTTCTTGGTTGCCCTCTATTTTTACAGCTGTGGTCCTGGGAGAGATTCTCTATTGCATGACCGAACATAAATGTGAATGAGGCTTGGCCTTCGAACGAGCTTTTCGATGCTGAGGGCATCGACATGCCTACTTTTGGTATGATCTGGACACGTCGCCAGGTATGTGTCGAGTAAACCATGTCCTTATGTACACCATGACGGAAAATAACTTTTTGTTCGTGCAGAGAAGCTTTGCTCATGAACAGACTAGGCGAGCCTACACCGCTTTGAACGAGCAGTTCGATGTGTACACTGGGGTGATCTGGCAGCCGTACACGCAGGCAGCCATACATGCTAGATATCCCGGCGGTATTTCCGAGCTATGCACAAGAGATCGGGATTACTGGATGACAAAATCGAAGATCATCTTCGATGTATTCGTCGAGGAGATGGCCCAACAGAGGGTCATGAGACAGTTTGGTCTTCGACAGTTGGCCCAGCCCCCACCTACTGAGCGCCGGCTGTTAGACGATGTCCACAGGTATGTGTAGTATTTCAATGTTGGTTGGTCTTCACATTCCGAAATACCAAAGAATTACTTAATCATTGCACACACAATGCAATTTCACGAACACAAGGAAGGGGATTAACAGGACCATGGCTCAGTGGCTGGCACGTGTTCAGATGTACGTTGCAGAGTGGGAGACTGCGACGACACAGATTTGGGACGAGGATCGCAATTTCGATACGGCTGAGTTCAATGCCTATTGGGATCGGTACAGTGATATGACACGGTTACGCATCATTAACCACCCTCAGAGACAGGACATACCGGCCCCTGCTACGAGGGATACGTACCCGAGCTATGATATTTCGGGCTCTAGACAGAACGTGGTAACATATACTGAACTTATCTAATGCTTCTAGTTCTTACATACTTTGTCATGCGGACGTAATAATCTTCGAGTTCATTTCAGGCTGACATGACACTCGAGCTTCACGAGGAGGTGGCCAGCTATAGACGCCAACTATCGTCTACTGCTCTTCTAGAACCTCGTCCAGTGCACTCCTTCTTTACGCGCATCGAGGGGAAACTACGAGCTATATATCAGGCTATCACGTGCACCCGCTCTACGGACGTTGTTCTCCAGCAGCCCCAGGTACGCCCGCCTCGTCACTCAACGGGCCAGCAGCAAGAACCCACACAGCACCGACATCAGCCGCGTCCACGTGTAGACCATCAGTGGATGAGTAGGCCACCACCTCCTGACCAGGCCGGGAGTTCAGCGTGGCAGCACCACCATGATCCTCTGTCAGGCTACGGGTTTCGACCACACCCACAGCAGCACGGTCCACCGCCGAGCTTCGTGATGCATCAACATCCTACAGGTATGTTTGTTCATATCTATTCTTTTCAATATCAGTTGGAACTACCTGTTTCTTAATTACTTATGTGGCCTCCCTGTCGCAGGAGCCTACGGATATAGGGCGCCTATGTCCGGACATGAGGCCTCCCATTCCGATTCCACGTTTGACAGTGCTCCGGATGGTGGGCACAACACACAGGATCAGGTCTCGCAGCACATCACCAACTGGATGGACACGTATTATTCTACTCCTCCACCAGATCCCACACAGCCCACACAGCCCACGCAAGACACACAGTATGGCGAGGACGGGTCTTGGATTCCTCTTCGTAACGTTCGGCCACCGAACAGGTATGGGTGGTCGACGCCCCCTCCACCACAGCCACGCCGCGGACGAGGACGACGTGGCTGATACTTATGTATGCGAGGGACGTATTTGTATGTGAGAGACATATTTCTACCTATGTATGCGAGAGACATATTTCTACCTATGTATGCGAGAGACATATTTCTACCTATGTATGCGAGAGACATATTTCTATCTATGTATCAGACATCCTTCATGTATGTGTTACTATCTATGTATGAGTCTGATTTGTTTTCAAGACACTTGTCTACTTCATATTAGTAGTACATCTGAATTAAACGGTACGACTCAATTACAACCAGGCTACAACGGATAATCGAAAATAACATGCATAAAATAAGATACATAAAAATTAAGATACAACTTGCTGCAATGCGAACGTTACGGTACAATAACATAAATCTACTGAGTCCAACGGGGATATTTTCCTTTTCCATCACCAGCTTCTTCTGCTTCCTTGGCTGCACGAGCCCTTTCTTTCTTCATCTGCCTCTCAGCCTCACGGGCCTCCTGTCGCTGTCGGTAAACCTCCGCCAGTCTAAGTCCCTCTTCTCGGTTTTTCTTCTTCATCTCATCAAGAAAAGCCCTCTGCTTCACACAGTACTCTTGCCACTCTCTCTCCTGCTCTGCTTTCTCCTCTACTGCCACCTTCGCGCGGCGCTCTTCCAAGTCCAAACTTGCCCATGCACGACGACCTCTTTCACGAATCTCGGTCACCGCCCAGTCCGGTTTTTTCGTGTCAATCCAACGATAGTACATGCACAGAGGCGGAGGAGACTACAACAAAAATAGAAATAGAAATATCAAATCAACAATAATATCAACACCGTGTTTATTCTTGGTGACTGAAACATACCGGAGGCCTGATGTACGGTGAAATAGCAACGGGTGGATCTTCCTCATAATTGGCGCACATGAAAAACTTCATGCCCAACCAATCTGAAAAATCCGTCACCTCCTTCACCTTGCAGAGATCGCCACACCAACAACGAAGTACTTCCACCCCCCGAGGCAAAGTCGCACTCTTCATTTTCGTAGGCCTAATGCTTTGATCCGAGCAAGGCGAACTCATAATGACTAGCGCGTTGGTGTTTTGAAGTGCGGCTGGAAGATGTAGAAGAGAGTGAGAAAGAGCAAGCAGTGTGGGCAGAAGCAAAGAGAAGAGCGTGAGAGAGAGCAGGCAACGGCATCTCGTATATAAAGATGAGGAGCACTGTGTTGTCGGTAGAAGAAAATAAGGGCGGGAGAGAATGGCGGGAAAAAAGGGCGGGAGAGAATGGCGGGAAAAAAGGGCGGGAACGAAACTGGCGGGAAAGAAGGGCGGGAACGAAACTGGCGGGAAAGAAGGGCGGGAGAGAATGGCGGGAAAGAAGGGCGGGAGAGAATGGCGGGAAAGAAGGGCGGGAACGAAACTGGCGGGAAAGAAGGGCGGGAACGAAACTGCGGGAAAGAATGGCGGGAGAAAAAGTGGTGGGAAAGAAAATGGCGGGAAAGAAGGGCGGGAACGAAACTGCGGGAAAGAATGGCGGGAGAAAAAGTGGCGGGAGAGTATGGCGGGAAAATAAAATGGCGCGATAATAGGGCGGAAAAATAAAATGGGGGGATAGTAGGGCGGAAAAATAAGATGGCGGGAGAGAGAAGGGCGGGAACGAAAATGACGGGAAAATGCACTCTTCGGCGAAGGAAATACCAAAAAAATTGAAGCCATGCACCAGTTGGCTTATAGTAAGCCGATTAGGTCTAGTCGTCTTACTATAAGCCGATTAGGTCTAATTGGCTTACTATAAGCCGACTGGTGCATGTGATGTTGGCCGAAAGGCCTGTCGGCCAAACCCCAGGATGACTGCAATCCAGTCGGCTTACTATAGGCCGACTGGGACCTAATCGGCCTATAGTAAGCCGATTAGTCCCAATCGACCTATAGTAAGCCGATGGTGTATTATTTTTGCAAATATTTGAAAGTGCGTATTATTTTTCAAATTTATTAAAAAAAATGTATTATTTAAAAAAAATTAGCCACATCTGGCTCATTGTAACGTGTCCACAGCCCGCAAGTAGAAGCGCCTGAAGACGGTCCGGTCCGGCGGATCGAGCGCGGGGTGAAGTCGGGATCCCCGAAGGTGGAGAAGAAACCGAGGGTGGGAGGTCTCTTGTGGTACCAGCGGAAGCGACCGAGGAACTCAGGGTCCGTGACAAGACGGTGCCAGCGCTTGCAGACGAGGAGCGTGGACGGCTGCGGGGGCAGGCGGAACAGGATCTCCTCGGGGAGATTTTCGTCGTCCATCGGGAGCGCCGGTGACGGAAAGCAGCGGTGGCGGCGGCGGCAGCGTCCCATCGTGATCGACTGATCGTGCGAGGGCTTCCTTTGCAGTCCGGGACCAAGTGATGGCGCCAACCCAGCGATGGGAGTTTGGAGCCCATCAGTAGGCCCACTGATAGTCATTTGAGCCCAGAAACGAAGGTAAAGATGGCCACTAAACTTTTCAAAGATGTATAAAGAAAAAAAAAACTTTTCAAAGATGTCTAGAAAAAAAAATCAAACTTTTCAAAGCACGTCCTGTGTTAAAAATAAAATAAATAAATCAAAGAACGTCCTGGAAATTTACAGTGATTTACTGCCTGTCTTGCAACAAAAGTAAAAAAATACTCAGACTTTCAGAGGATGGTTATAAGCTTGTCTGTCTTACATATGACCAAAAATATTCAGTTGGAGGACCTTGGCAATATGATCAAGCTTTACGCGATGAGCACTCTCGCTTGATAGGCCGGGGGTCATCCTCCTTTTCAAAAAAAAAAAAAAGCAATCTCGCTTGATCACTTATTACTCCTTGGAGAGAAAGTTGGGGCATCTTTCTTCGTTTCATTGAGGGTTTCCTTTCATGCCGTTTACAGGAGTAATTGAGCAGTCTTGAGAGCAAACGGAATTACTTATTGCCACAGCCACCGATCAACTGTGCTTTTCACAATGGCATGATGGCTTTGTAAATCTAGCTAGATAATCATTCTGGGGACTATATTTTAATTACCATGTTCAAAGGAAAAGGCAAACATGGAGACATTTTATGGCCTGCAACACATCCACATGAAGACATTTTATAAGGGAACATGAAGATTTCATAAAGTACAGCAACACGCCTGAAAAGAAGGATCTGTCATGCTCCTTATCATGCCACTCTTGTCAGAAAGGAATGGTACAAGATCGAGTATGTTTTGGGGGACTATGTGCAGAAGCAGAACTGTTGTGTCATTGTGCTATTTCACAAATTTCGATAGATTTTTATGGCGTAACAAGTCTTGACAGCTACTTGTGTATTTTATATGTGCATAATCCTATGTATTCTTCATTGACACTATCCTTGATTGTTTCAGAGATGCATTTCTGAACCGAAGGATAGGGTTGCTGGAGGATGTAGCGGTTCTCGGCTCTAAGTAAACACACGTCTAAGTTGAGTGTGATTCATCTCATCGATGGAAATAAAATGGAAGCTCCCTAAGAAACACAGAAGTTGTCAGTGTTATAACTTAGTTTCGGGACTAATTCCCCGCAAGCCTCTGTGCACATTAGTTTTCGGACTTTGTGTTAGTATGATGAATGCTTTGCGGACCTGTGATTCTCTGTTATTGTTACAGGAATCTGGAAGCAGACCTGGAGAGGCAGAGGTGCAGTGGAAAATGTTGGATGCAAGCCAAGCAAAGTCGAGCTGACGGAGGAGCAGAGAGCTTGCACGGAGGCTAACCGGCTTAAGGCATCGCAGAAGGCGGTAGAAGCTCGGCCCACGCATCCCAATCGCAGGATCTTGAATCACTTAGCCTTGCCTGCTTTGGCGATGTAGCACATACCCCACTGTGTTTGTTAAGATGCAAAGAACATCTATTTTCTCCTGATTTGTTTGCTAGAAATGTTTGTGGAAGTTGCTACTTTGGTGCTGATGGTGGTCACGGTAAATTCGTGGGTGTGTTCCGGTGTATCAAGTGCCTTTCTCTTTGGCTCCTGTTTGCAGCCATTTAAACATGAAAAAAAAAGGTTTCTGGAATTCACGTGCATGCTTTTAACTCACTTTTGAGTACGTTTATATGAAACCTGATGCTCTGGAAGTTGGTGTTTGCATGCACCACGTTTGTATGATATCCTTCTGTATGCTTCATGAATAGCCAGCCTGTAGATGTTGTTGCTTCAAATTCCTAACTGAATATATTAGATTCTATGGACTGGAACCATCTATTTGCACAAAATACCAACAAAAACATGCATGCCCGGTGCACAAGAAATTGGCAGGAACTATAGATGAACTAATCGGAAACATCTTAATAGAAGAAATCAACTAACTCATCCATTCATGCAGAGAAAATCTTAGTTCTCACTTCTAGACCAAGGAACACACGGAATATATATTATATATAACCAAAGTCAGCACAACTGGCCAAGCTAATCTTCCAACACAACCATCGGTGCGATTTTTAGTTCTTAGACGTTAGTGTTGGTAAAAGCCAATATGATACGGACATATCCTGCGTACATACATACATGCATATGCTTAATAGAGACATATAACACTCCACGATGACTACATGCTGGCAGATTTGTAGCACCATCTTGAAACTCCTCCATCCAACTACAGATGTTTTGGCCGAAGCAAGACCAAAGAAGCAGGTAGCAAGCGAGCTCGGATCTGCACACACATATTCAGTTAGGAATTTGAAGCAACAACAGCGGATGCAATGGGGATCTTTCCTATCCTATTTTCCTAGGAAGGAGGCATGTGCTAAATTGCAGAGTGCAATATATATATATATCTTATAAGAATAAAGGCGCAACGATCTGCTTAATTATTCGTGCTCTCCCAAGAATCCCAGATCCATCTTATTGCAGTTTGGAAGCAATATTTAGAAAAATAGCAGAACGTGACATGTGAACTCTATGTTCTTGAAAACACAATATGCATGGTAAATAAGGTGTATTCACAAATAGAAGACTCGGGGCCTTCAAACATCAACTTACTGGTTATGCAACATTCCTGTTTTGAACAACATCGTTCAATTGAATGGTTGATGTGTAAATGCAAAGTATGACTGAAGATGTACTACACGAAGATGCCAGCACAAAGGCCATTTTATCTCCTAAGATATGGAGCAATAAAAATAGCTTTCCAAAATAGTATGTAATCACATTTTTTCCATTAACCTTCTCAACCCAATATAATTGTTAAACATCTGTGCAGAGGCAACCCATGCATTGGCTACCTCTACCTCTAGCTAGTTTGACAAGTAGTCAAGCCTAACAGAACAATAATTAATTCTCTACATAGCCGTGCGAGTACAAGAAGCAAAGCATGCGCCCAATGGCAACATAAAATAAAATAGTTGGGCTTACCGGTTGATCAAATAGTTGGCTCCGATAACACCGACGGGAAGCTAAAGTACGGGAGGGCACGCTTCTGATTGGAGAACTCCTCCAACTTCGAACAGACCTTGGTAATTTCATAAGTCTTTACCTCCATTGAGTAACAATCCACATGCTCAACAGGATTGCCTTCTGGAGCACCTTGGAAGAACAAGAATCCCTCAGCTGCACCCACCGTGGAAATGGAATAGTCATGATACTGGTCAGGCAGCTGTACGATCTTCTCCAGCTTCCATTCTTGGGAATTATCCTGCAGAGAGGTATGGTAGAGAGCAAAGGACCCGTGTTGACCGGCAAGAGAAAACATCTTAAGGGCACCTTGTCTACCTGCAACAACTGCATTCGGACGCCGAGGACTAAACCTCTGGGCATCCAGATCCATGAGCTCTTGATGGCAGCCGGTGAGAAGATCGGCAGTGGAGAACCTCATGGTGCGCGTGTCCAGCACCATCAGATGGTCACTCCAGCCATAAGGTTCTGTCCAGTAGAAGCAGGCGCGCACGCAGTCCAAACAGGACATGCGTTCCAATGAAGGGAAGCTGGGACACTCGACCATGCACCATTGCTCACTAGTTGTGGACGAAAAGACAAAGAGGGCGAGCTTTGTCCGGTATCTTGTGTTGGCCCAGACCCCGTACGTCGAGTACTTTCCGACGTATTTGTACGACGCGATTCGTCGACCGTTGCTTTTGGTCAAGAAACACACGCGTACTCGTACAAGGTAGCTGCCCAAGCAAGTTGATTGATCCTGAAGGAACGCACGTAAGCTAGCTAGCTAGCTAGCTAGCTTAGCACTAGCCAGCGCTACGCCGCCGGAGAATCGACAATGCATGAGACACAGGCGACGCCGAGTTGGATTAAGGGTCCTCGGATAGCCGATCTGTTTCTCATGGGCCGGACTATACGGGCCACTAGGTGAGCATTAGAAGATCAGGGGCCCGGTCGCCAAGGTGGAAGTTTGAAGGAGCCATGGCGTGTCCTCCAAGATATCGACAGTAGATAGGCATGTTTCCCTTTGATGTGCAACCGACTATGTGTAAACCCTAGGTACCCCCGGCGTCTATATAAGCCGGAGGGTTTTAGGTTGTATAACAACAGAACTCATTTAGGGTTTTAGCTACTTGATCTCGAGGTAGATCAACTCTTTAATCCTCATACCATCAATATAATCAAGCAGGATGTAGGGTATTACCTCCATAGGAGGGCCTGAACCTGGGTAAAACCTTGTCCCCTTCGTCTCTTGTTACCATCGATCCAAGTCTCACAGCTCGGGACCCCCTACCCGAGATCCGCCGGTTTTGACACCGACACTTGGTAATGTTATTGCTTTTTTCTGGTTTGGTACAAAATATTACAGGGGTACACGTATATATAGGAGCCAAGCTGACCTACACCTATACGTACTCGGTGACTGCTCCTAGTCCGATCCGGACAAGACAACATTATCGTGGTTAATTCCAACAATCACTCCCTAAACACGATGTCCTCACTTCACAGCTTGGACACCAATCCGTCGTCTCATCTTCATGAACTTCCGTCGTCCAAAGATCTGGTTAGGATATCTGCAAGCTGGTCGTCGGTGCAAACGTAGTTGATGTCAATTTTGCTTTCTTCCACGCACTCCCGTAGATACCGATACCTCGTATCGATGTGCTTGTGTCTATCACGACACACTGAATTCTTCCACTGAGAGATTGTAGACTTGTCGTCAACATTGAGCACCACTCGTTCCGGTTCCTTACCTGTGAGGTCACCGAGTAGCCTTCCTAGGCACACACCTTGATACACCACCGTTGCAGCTGCAATATACTCTGCTTCACGAGAGGATAATGCGACCACTTTCTGCTTTTGTGATAGCCAACTCACTATATTTCCTCCCAAGAAATATACCACGCCCGAGGTACTTTTACGGTCGTCCACATCTCCTGCCAGGTCGCTATCACTATAGCCAAGTAGCTCCACCATCTCCTTCTTCTTCTCGCTCAAAAAGACACAACCGAAGTTTGTTGTCCTTTTGATGTACCTGAGTATATGTTCCATAGCCGCCCAATTCTCTGTCGTGGGTGCTTCCATGAAGCAACTCACTATGCCAACGAAATAGGCCAAGTCCGGTCTTGTCACTAGTAGGAAAGGGCCCATTTGTCCCGGTTCGTAAGGGCCTTTAGTCCCGGTTCTGGAACCGGGACTAAAGGGTCGGGACTAAAGCCCAAAACCTTTAGTCCCGGTTTGCTTACGAACCGGGACCAAAGGCCCTCCACGTGGCCGCTGCGGGGAGCCCAGTCAGGAGGACCTTTAGTCCCGGTTGGTAACACCAACCGGGACCAAAAGGCCTCCACGCGTCAGCATCTGGCAGGAGCTGGGTTTTTTTTTTGAAGGGGGGGGGGGGGGGGGGGGGGTTTAGGGGGTTTTGGAGGGTTAATTGAGGTGTTTCATATTGTGTTAGCTAGCTAATAGAGAGAAATGTCCTCTCTTTCTCCGTGCTTGGTCGATGGTAGCTACTATAGAGAGAACTCGACACGCTAGCTAGTAAGCAAATGAAGGAACCATTAAGTACACAAGATCGTCATGAACATATACAGAGAGAAGTGATTGACCTCTCTTTCTCCGAGAGATTGGTCGAACAACAAGTTTCGTATATCTATCCGACG
Source organism: Elymus sibiricus (assembly GCA_039707655.1). Classification (NCBI taxonomy): domain Eukaryota; kingdom Viridiplantae; phylum Streptophyta; class Magnoliopsida; order Poales; family Poaceae; genus Elymus; species Elymus sibiricus. The sequence continues at coordinate 530,759,026 of CM077675.1, forward strand.
CTACTAGCTACATATATACAATATAAGATCTCTTACAATCCCTAACATCTAATGTCAAATTCCAGATGGTATTCTCCGGCTTTATTTATGACGTGGTCAAGAAAGAATCCCGCCAATTGCTCTTGAATTGCTCGTATGCGATCATGTGGTAGGAGTTCATCCCACATCTGCCACATCTAATTTGAAGAAGGGGGTCAATACATATATATGAATGAAACTCAACACAAATCATGGTAATAAAATAAAATTATGAATATTATTGCTTACGCACTTGAAATTGTTTTTCAGAGTAGCCCCGCTTAGGGGTCGTCGCGTTGTAGATGAACTCGCAAACGTAGTATCCACAAAAATCATTCCCTTTTTCCTGCCACAAGCACTTTACGAGAAATAGAGTTCAATCAAACTGATAATCAAGCATGATAAATGGTATTGATGAAACTAGAATCAATGGGAGATGCGCGGAACTAGCTAGTAGTACTTACTTTCGGGTGTGTAAATCGCAGCTCCCTCGGCAGTGCCGGAACAATTGCGGTGAACTCTTTCCAAACCCTGCCAGACAAAGAAAATAATTACTTGATATCAGGAAATGAACAAAGTTGCCGATATGATGCGATAATGATCGATTGAACTTACTTCTGGAGCATTTCAGCCATGTCCGCATATTCCTGGGGATCTTTTCGTTTCGAGTCTAAGACGATTACTACTCCCCGCTCAAGCTTAGTCTCTAGCAGAATATAGTGGAACCTGCGCACGCATGCATAACTCATCAATTACATTACTATAACCTCGAGTAATAAGGGAAACCGAATATGCACAAGACAGTAACACTCACTTGAAGTTGTAAGGAAAGAGTATTGTCTCTTTGTTTTGATTTTTAAGCAACGATTGTAGCAAGTTGTCCTCGGTTTGTGTGACATTGTTTTTAACCGTAAACTCATGTATGATATTTGGGTTAATGAACCCAATGTCATAGATTTGTGCTTTTCTGCATTCGACGATCTTCAATCTGCATAATATAGTGAGGATAATTATATATACATGCAATGAAAGAGCTGAGCTATATATATAGAGAGACTTAATTACAGAAGTAGTACTTACAGACAGTAGCAAGTCAAGATTGTTTTGTCGAGGGCCTTTTGATTGTATAACTGGAATATCTCATCAAATTCAACAGACAACTGCTCCATTCCAACGAGGTCGTGCTCCTCTTTAATTCTCAGCGTCAAAGTATCCTTCCCAGACTCGCTGCATGTTTTCATGTACCATTCATGCAATTTTCGCATCATCGTTGTTAGAGGAGGATGATCAGGTTTGACGAGAGGCCACCCGTACCGATAACTGAATTCGTCCACCTCCAACGGTTCAAACTGTACATCATCGCTCAGGTAATCACCAGGATTGGTACCGGGCACCATCCCCGGATGATTAGCGACGATATCGCTAGACACCTTGAGCGGGGGGCACGATTGGTTCGCCTGTTCGCCGAGCTGGGGAATGTTTTTCCCACTTCTTCGTTTTGCTAACCTTGCATCACTGGAAGTACTTCCCGACTGCCGCACATCTTGATATGTCTTTTTAACACAGCGCTCAAAATTGGAATCCGACGGAGGCGGTGGTGGTCGCTTCAGGGCATCGATAGTGCGCTTCACTTTCACCGAATCTAGCTTCTCCTTCGGAGGTGGAGTTTTCTTTGCAAAATGGGCCCTCAATTGGGCCTGACATATCTCCTCGTTTTCAGACTCGGTCCTCTCATATGGTGACTTTTCCAGAGGCTTGAGAGATGGACCGTATCTGTATTTCCTCCCGCCTCTTCTTGCACTGCTAGCCGTTAGAGCGGCGGCGTCTCTCTTCCGTCGTTGCTTACGAGGCGGAGAAGGAGGCAAAGTGCTCCGACGCGCCGGAGGAGCCGGAGCGGCGGCGTCTGTCTTCCGCCGTTGCCAACGAGGCTGAGGAGGAGGCGTACTGCTCCGACGTGCCGGAGTAGGCGAAGGAGGAGGCGGAGTGCCCTCACGCGTCGGAGGAGCTGGAGAAGGAGGCGGGGTGCCCTGATCACTCGCCAGAGGAGGAGGACGAGGAGGAGGAGGAGGCGGAGTGCCCTGACTCGCCGGAGGAGAAGGAGGAGGAGGAGGAGGAGGCGGAGTGCCCTGACTCGCCGGAGGAGGAGGAGGAGGAGGCAGAGGTGTCCAGTTTGGAAGCTTGATGTACTCCTTCTGCCATAGACATGTACTCCTCAGGGCACGACCCAGCCGATTCTCCCCTTCACCTGTAGAGTGGTCAAGCTCGAGCTCCTCAAATCCCTGCATTACTTCATCCACCATCACAACAGCATAGCCATGTGGAATCGGACGGCAGTGAAAAGTTCCATTGGGTTGAGGAGGTGCAACAGAGCCGACAGCCGCCAATAAAGTGAGGTTCCGGCATTTCGTCATAAGCTCGCAATGTTGAGCCTCCGTGATAGTATCCACGGGGTAGCTAGGAGACGTGAAGTCAGGCTGAACGGGCTCCGTGGAAGCGACGCTGCTTCTCCGCTGAGATGGCGGGGTAGCTTCTGGGGTAGCTTCGTGCCGCTGAGATGGTTGGCCGGTAGCTCGCTGGCTCTCAGCTTCCTCTAGCTTTTGTAGTCTTGCATTGAGCTTCTGAATTTTGCTCAGCTCCGCTTTCCTCTTTCTCTCCCGGCTTCTGTAACCGCCTGCGTCGGGAAACCCAACCTTCCACAGAATGGAGCCTGGTGTGCCTCGTGTTCGTCCAGGGTGCTCAGCATTCCCTAGGGCCTCAGTCAGCTCGTCCTTCTCTCTGTCGGGAATGAACGTCCCTTCCTGCGCTGCGGTGATATACTCCTGAAGCTTGTTCATGGGTATCGCAAGTTGCTCATTCGTCCAGCGGCACTTCCCTGTTTCAGGGTCCAAAGTTCCCCCAACTCCGAAGAACCAAGTCCTTGAACGGTCTGGCCAGTTCAATGTCTGTGGTACGACCCCTTTAGCAATCAGGTCATTCTCAGCTTTGTCCCACAACGGCCGGGCTTTGAGGTAGCCACCTGACCCCGTGTGATGGTGATACTGCTTCTCTGCAGCGTTGTTCTTGTTTGTCTCTGACATTTTCTTACTCTTGTCCGATGTCTTGTAGGCCACAAATGTGGGCCAGTGATCTCTTATCTTCTCAAATCGGCCGGTGAATTCTGGAGTCTTTCCTTTGTCGACAAACTTTGATTTCAACTCATTCTTCCACCTCCTGAATAGATCTGCCATCTTCTTAAGAGCACATGCCTTGACTAGTGGCTCTATAACTGGCTTATTCGGATCCTCCTCTGGCGGTAGGGTGAAATTTGCCTTCAACGCGGTCCAAAGATCATCTTTCTGTCTATCGGTGACATAATCACCATCAGGGGCGCCGTCCTTAGGCTTATTCCATTGCTTGATGCTGATCGGGATGTAGTCCCTAACAATAGCTCCGCACTGAGCAGAAAATGCGTCCTTGGTCCGCTTGGGTTCAATCGGATGGCCATCGTGCGCGAGTGCTGTGATCGTGAACCTTTCATCCTTGCGCAACCTCTTCTTCGGGCCTCGTCTCGTTACCGAAGTTTGGCTCGATCCGGAGGGCTATAAAAGAAGAAAGAAGAGTTAATTAATATATGTACATACCAAAACAATTAATGCATCAATTTGCTAGTCAGCAAAGGCTTAATTAATATGTATACCTCGCCGGACTTTGCAACAGCTCCCTCCTCCGTTCGGTCACCGGAGTCGTCATCATGGTCTCCTTCTTCCTCCGGCATTCGGTCACCGGAGCCATCATGATCATGTCCTTCCTCCTCCATTGTTCGATCACCGGAGCCATCATCCTCTCCTTCGAGACCATCGGTGTCGTTGAGAAACGACAAGATATCACGTCCGCCGTTGATTATGTCCCACAACAACTGTTCTTGTTCCAAGTCTCTTGGATCCATAGTTTCTGCAAATATTACAACATGGCAATTAATATACAAACATGAATGTCGTCCGACGTCCGGACCGCCTCTCTCATGAATGTCCGACGTCCGGTTTGGGGTGGCCTCGACAACACTTGTAGGGTTTGGGGTGGCCTCGACAACACTCTTTCTTCTAGGGTTTGGGTGGCCTCGAGAGTTTATCGGGTAGGGACGGGAGGGGGTAGGAGATCGACAACGCTCTTTCTTCTAGGGTTTGGGTGGCCTTGAGAGTTTATTGGGTAGGGCGAGAGGGCCGGGATTCTCTTAACCTTTTAGGGATTTAACAAAATGGCGCCATTCTGGATGTGCAGAAAATGGTCCATATTTTTCCTGATCTCATCTACCCTTCTATATGTCACGTTGTCTAGTGTCAAAGGATTCAAGAAAACCACGGCTTCATCTCGCCCGGTATATCGAGAGGGGGGTGAACATTTTACCTAAGTAACTTAGAAAAAAAATGTTATCGGGGAGGGGGTATATTGACCCCCCCCTCATGTCGAAGTTATCGGGGAGGGGGGTATATCGACCCCCCCTCATGTCAAAGTTATCGGGGAGGGGGGTATATCGACCCCCCCCTCATGTCGAAGTTATCGGGGAGGGGGTATATCGACCCCCCCCCTCATGTCGAAGTTATCGGGGAGAGGGTGTATAGACAACGACATACATACATGGAAAAAAATGCTATCCATCTTTACATACATAGCCACATACATATATTATATATTTTCATTAACTCATGACATATTTTCATTATTTTTCTTTCTTTAACTCAACGACAACGACATACATACATGGAAAAAAATGTATATCGACCCCCCCCCCCTCATGTCGAAGTTATCGGGGAGGGGGCGATCTCTTTCTCGTTATTTTTCTTTCTTTAACTAACATATTTTCATTTATCTTTATATATACTTGCCGTGTCCCCGATGGACTGTTTTTGGAAAATGCCATATCCCGTGTCGCCGTGTCCGTGTCGCCGTATCCGAGCAGGGGACCATGGGAAAGGGGTGGCTCACTGGGGGGGTATATCGACCCCCTCCCCCCTCATGTCGAAGTTATCGGGGAGGGGGTATATCAACAACGACATACATTCCGGATCCGTTGGAAAGCTCTCGGGGAGCCGATGCCAACGTGATGATAGGGGGCCGGGTGCTCCCGTGGACTCGGTGGAAAAACTTTATGAAAATGCGGTGGTGGCCGGGCCGGGCGGTTTTCTTTTCCTTCTTCATTTTTTCCTTTGTTTTTTCTTATATGTTTGTTTTCGTTTTCACTCTACATTTTCGTACATATGAAAAACAACGAAGACTTTTTACATGAACATATACACACATATACATGAACATATATACATATACATGAAAAACCCTAAACGATGACGGGGCGGCACGCGGTGACGGGGAACAGGGGACCATGGGAAGGGGGGGGGGGGCTCACTGGGGGGGCGATGGCTGGAGACCGGCGACGGTGACGAGGACGGCGGCGACGGGGACGAGGACGGCGGCGACGGGGACGAGGACAGCGGCGACGGGGCGGCGACGAGGACGGCGGGCTCGGGGCGGCGACGGGGCGGTGACGGGGCGGGGATGGGGCGGCGACGGGGAGGCGACTGGGCGGCGACGGGGCGGCGATGGGGAGGCGATGGGGCGGCGACGGGGCGGCGCGGCGACGGGGAGGCGACGGGGACGGGGCGGCGACGGGGGCGGCGACGGGGACGGGGACGACGACGGCGGGCTCGGGGCGGCGCGCGGCGATGGGGACGAGGAGGCGACGGGGATGGGGCGGCGACGGGGGCGACGCGGCGACGGGGATGGGGCGGCGACGGGGCGGCGTGGCGACGGGGAGGCGACGGGGACGGGGGCGGCGACGGGGACGGGGACGACGACGGCGGGCTCGGGGCGGCGCGCGGCGACGGGGACGAGGACGGGGGGAAGATGAACCGGGACTGGAAAACGCTAAGTGTGGGCTTATATACCCAGAGCCTTTGGTCCCGGTTGGTGGCACCAACCGGGACCAATGCGAACCTTTAGTCCCGGTTGTTGCCACCAACCGGGACCAAAGGTCTGTTTTCAGCAGCCCAAAGGGCGGGAAAAAGAGACCTTTGGTCCCGGTTGGTGGCACCAACCGGGACCAAAGGTTCGCATTGGTCCCGGTTGGTGCCACCAACTGGGACCAAAGGTAAGCATTGGTCCCGGTTGGTGGCACCAACCGGGACCAATGGCCTTGCACAGTTGCATAATTTCCATTATTTTTATTTTATTTTTTGCTTTATTTATTTCCACTGTGTTTTATCATTATATTATTTTTGCTATTAATGTTTTGAACAAAAAATACTTTGATAATTTTAGTTGCATAATTTTTATATAATTATAGTTTCAAAAATACTAGAGGTTTATAAAAGCTTTTTAATTGATTCTTTTTTGAACTCCACTCCCACGATGTTTTGAAAGAAATTAAAAAGCACTTCAAATGAACTCTGAAAAGGTTGAAAGTTGGCATGGTATCATCAATTCACCCACATAGCATGTGCTAAAAAGTTGAGAGGGTTACGTCGAACACTGGATGCACTTCGTGTACAAAATGGACAATCTCTTTCGAAGTATCAGGGTTTCGGATGAAAACTCATCTGTTACAAAGGGATTTCATTTTTTTGAACTTATTTGAACTCCAGACTTTTTGTGTGTTCAAAATGCACCATTCAAAGCCACATCATCAATTTTCAACCCTTTCTGAATTCATTTGGTATTTTTCATGCACTTACTGTATTTTTTGAGGTAAATGACCCTAAAATTGAAAAACACTACAAATGAACTCTGAAAAGGTTGAAAGTTGGCATGGTATCATCATTTCACCCACATAGCATGTGCTAAAAAGTTGAGAGGGTTACGGCGAAAACTGGATGCACTTCGTGTACAAAATGGACAATCTCTTTCGAAGTACAGGGTTTCGGACGAAAACTTATCTGTTACAAAGGGATTTCATTTTTTTGAACTTATTTGAACTCCAGACTTTTTGTGTGTTCAAAATGCACCATCCAAAGCCACATCATCAATTTTCAACCCTTTCTGACTTCATTTGGTATTTTTCATGCATACGGCCCGACGGTGGCTCGTGAGTGCCCGCATATGAAATGCACCGTCGGACCGTATGCAGGGAATCCGAATGATTTGTATTCGGTCGATGAACTAAAGGATTTCTAGATAGATCAACAAAACACACGGTTTCCCCTGCATACAGCCCGACGGTGGCTCGTGAGTGCCCGCATATGAAATGCACCGTCGGACCGTATGCAGGGAATCCGAATGATTTGTATTCGGTCGATGAACTAAAGGATTTCTAGATAGATCAACAAAACACACGGTTTCCCCTGCATACAGCCCGACGGTGGCTCGTGAGTGCCCGCATATGAAATGCACCGTCGGACCGTATGCAGGGAATCCGAATGATTTGTATTCGGTCGATGAACTAAAGGATTTCTAGATAGATCAACAAAACACACGGTTTGCCCTGCATACAGCCCAACGGTGGAAATATGAAATGCACCGTTGGACCGTATGCAGGGAATCCGAATGAGTACACACACTAAGTGTCGAACATGTCCGAGAGGTGGGTTATATATAGGGTCGTGTGACTCTTTAGTCCCGGTTGCTAGCACGAATCGGGACTAGTCGTTATAGTGCTGATCCAACAGCTCACAAGCACTTGAAAGAAACACACGATCCGTGTGCTTCTTCCTGATTGGTACGACCTTCACCGCCCAAGGTTATAAAGAGTTGAGAGGGTTACGACAAAAACTGGATGCACTTCGTGTACAAAACGGACAATCCCTTTCGAAGTATTAGGGTTTCATACGAAAACTCATCTGTTACAAAAGGCATTTCATTTCTTCACATGTAACTGCAATGATATAGTTGTGGAGAGGAAGTCTTCACTTTTTCTTCGCTTGTGTCCTTTGCTTATTGCGCCGTAACCATGGATAATCTTCATCGTTTAAGAGGTTGCTTGGGTCAGCCTTGACTTTGAAGGGAGGAATTTCATGAAACTTTTCATAATCTTCAGACATGTCTATCTTGCCCTCCAATCCCACGATGTCTCTTTTTCCTGAAAGAACTATGTGGCTCTTTGGCTCATCGTATGATGTATTCGCTTCCTTATCTTTTCTTTTTCTCGGTTTGGTAGACATGTCCTTCACATAGAAAATCTGCGCCACATCATTGGCTAGGACGAATGGTTCGTCTGTGTACCCAAGATTGTTCAGATCCACTGTTGTCATTCTGTACTGTGGGTCTTCCTGTACCCCGCCTCCTGACAGATTGACCCATTTGCACTGAAACAAAGGGACCTTGAAATCATGTCCATAGTCAAGTTCCCATATGTCCACTATGTAACCATAATATGTGTCCTTTGCCCTATTGGTTGCTGCATCAAAGCGGACACCACTGTTTTGGTTGGTGCTCTTTTGATCTTGGGCGATCGTGTAAAATGTATTCCCATTTATCTCGTACCCTTTGTAAGTCAATATAGTCGAAGATGGTCCCCTGGCCAACGAGTACAACTCATCAGAAACAGTCTTGTCACCCATGAGACGTGTTTGCAACCAACTGCCGAAAGTCCTGATGTGTTCATATGTAATCCAGTCGTCACACTGCTCCGGGTGTTTGGAGCGCAGAATATTCTTGTGTTCATCGACATACGGGGTCACCAAGGTAGAATTCTGTAGAACTGTGTAGTGTGCTTGAGACCAAGAATGCCCGTCCCTATATATTATTGAGTCCGCTCCTAGCGTGCCTTTTCCAGTCAGTCTCCCCTCATACCGTGATTGAGGGAGACCAATCTTCTTAAGGTCAGGAATGAAGTCAACACAAAAACCAATGACATCCTCTGTTTGATGGCCCATGGAGATGCTTGCTTCTGGCCTAGCGCGGTTACGAACATATTTCTTTAAGACTCCCATGAACCTCTCAAACGGGAACATATTGTGTAGAAATACAGGGCCCAGAACGACAATCTCGTCGACTAGATGAACTAGGACGTGCGTCATGATATTGAAGAAGGACGGTGGGAACACCAGCTCGAAACTAACAAGACATTGCACCAAATCACTCCTTAACCTTGGCAGGATTTCTGGATCGATAACCTTCTGAGAGATTGCATTGAGGAATGCACATAGCTTCACAAGGGCTAATCGAATGTTTTCCGGTAGAAGCCCCCTCAATGCAACCGGAAGCAGTTGCGTCATAATCACGTGGCAGTCATGAGACTTTAGGTTCTGGAACTTTTTCTCTGCCATATTTATTATTCCCTTTATATTCGACGAGAAGCCAGACGGGACCTTCATACTGAGCAGGCATTCAAAGAAGATTTTCTTCTCTTCTTTGGTAAGAGCGTAGCTGGCAGGACCGTCATACTGCTTTGGATGCATGCCGTCTTTTTCATGCACACGTTGCTGTTCCTCCCGTGCCTCCGGTGTATCTTTTTTCTTCCCATACACTCCCAAGAAGCCTAGCAGGTTCACGCAAAGATTCCTCGTCACGTGCATCACGTCGATTGCAGAGCGGACCTCTAGGTCTTTCCAATAGGGTAGGTCCCAAAATATAGATTTCTTCTTCCACATGGGTGCGCGTCCCGCATCGTCAGTCGGAACAGATAGTCCGCCAGGACCCTTTCCAAATATTACTTGTAAATCATTGACCATATCAAGTATGTGATCACCAGTACGGAGGGCGGGCTTCTTCCGGTGATCTGCCTCACCTTTGAAATGCTTTCCTTTCTTTCGACATTGATGGTTGGTCGGAAGAAATCGACGATGCCCCAGGTACACATTCTTCCTGCATTTGTCCAAATATATACTGTCGGTGTCATCTAAACAGTGTGTGCATGCGTGGTATCCCTTGTTTGTCTGTCCTGAAAGGTTACTGAGAGCAGGCCAATCGTTGATGGTTACAAACAGCAACGCATGTAGGTCAAATTCCTCCTGTTCGCTCTCATCCCACACACGTACACCTCTTCCATTCCATAGCTGTAAAAGTTCATCAACTAATGGACTTAGGTACACATCAATGTCATTGCCGGGTTGCTTAGGGCCTTGGATGAGCACTGACATCATAATGAACTTCCGCTTCATGCACAACCAAGGAGGAAGGTTATACATACATAGAGTCACAGGCCATGTGCTATGCTTGCTGCTCTGCTCCCCAAAAGGGTTAACGCCATCTGCACTTAAACCAAACCATACGTTCCTCGGGTCACCTGTAAAGTCGCTCCACTTTCTCTCGATCTTTCTCCACTGCGACCCGTCAGCGGGTGCTCTCAACTTCCCGTCTTTCTTACGGTCTGTTTTGTGCCATTGCATCAACTCGGCATGCTTTTTTGTTTCTGAACAGACGTTTCAACCGTGGTATTATAGGAGCATACCACATCACCTTGGCAGTAACCCTCTTCCCGGTGCGCTGGCCCTCAACATCACCAGGGTCATCTCTTCTGATCTTATACCGCAATGCACCGCATACCGGGCATGCGTTCAAATCCTCGTACGCACCGCGGTAGAGGATGCAGTCATTAGGGCATGCACGTATCTTCTGCACCTCCAATCCTAGAGGGCATAGAACCTTCTTTGCTTCATACGTACTGCCGGGCAATTCGTTATCCTTTGGAAGCTTCTTCTTCATTATTTTCAGTAGCGAACTAAATCCCTTGTCAGATACACCATTGTCTGCCTTCCATTGCAGCAATTCTAGTGTGGTACCGAGCTTTCTGTTGTCATCTTCGCAATTTGGGTACAACCCTTTTTTGTGATCCTCTAACATGCGATCGAACTTCAACTTCTCCCTTTCACTTTCGCATTCTCTCTGTGCATCAACAATGACCCGGCGAAGATCATCATCGGGCACATCGTCTGGTTCCTCTTGACCTTCAGCTTCCCCCATTGCAGCATCACCGTATGCAGGGGGCGGGTAGTTGTCGTCATCCTCTTCTTCTTCGTTGTCTTCCATCATAACCCCTCTTTCTCCGTGCTTGGTCCAAACATTATAGTGTGGCATAAAACCCTTCTCAAGCAGGTGGAAGTGAAGGGTTTTAGAGTTGGAGAAAGCCTTCGTATTCTCACAGACAGGACATGGACAATGCATAAAACCATTCTGCTTGTTTGCCTCAGCCGCTTCGAGAAAATTATGCAGGCCCTCAATATACTCGGAGGTGCGTCGGTCACCGTACATCCATTGCCGGTTCATCTGCGTGCATATCATGAATAGAGAAGTGACCAAATTAATAGAAATTCATCATCACATTAAAGCCAAAGTACATTAGTGACCAAAATAAATACATAACGTTCATACATAGTTCTCATTATTGAAAAACATATAGCTCTCTAGAGCATCTAATTAAAACATACATTGAAACTATAAAATTTAAATGCAATAACAAATGCGATCATAACCGCAACTAAGGTACCAATTGATCCAACAGCATAATGATACCAAGCCTCAGTATGAATGGCATATTTTCTAATCTTTCTAATCTTCAAGCGCATTGCATCCATCTTGATCTTGTACATCGTCGACGACATCGGCAACATGCAACTCCAACTTCATCTTCTCCTCTTCAACTCTTTGTAATTTTTCTTTCAAGTAATTGTTTTCTTTTTCAACCAAATTTAACTTCTCGACAAGAATTTCTATGTCGGTTGGAATTTCCGGTTCACATACCTCCTAGATTAAAAAATCTATGTCACGTTGGTCGGCATAATTGTCATAAACACTAAATAAAACAAATAGTTATAAAAGATAATATATACCACATCCGAATCATAGACCGGACGAGGGCCGACGTGGGCGGATACCATGACCATGGCACTATATAATAACAAACAATAATAAAAGTAAGAAAATTACACAAGTATCTATCTAAATAATACAAGTAAGAACTTTTTTCTTTTAGAAAGAAGATAAGAAGAAGAGGCTAACCACGGTGGTGCCGGCGCCGAGATGGGCGCGGGCGATCGACGGCGGTGAGGACGGGGACGGGACAGGACGGACCGCCAAACCTAAACAAATCTTGAGGAAAATGGAGCTTGGACAAGGAGCTTCGAGAGGAGAAAGCTTAAGTGTGGCTCGGGCATTTCATCGAACACCTCATGTGCATAGGAGGTGAGCTAGAGCACCACAAAGCTCTCCCCTCGCCGGCCAGAAAAACAGAGCAGTGTGGAGTGCTCTGCTCGCTGGCGAGGGGGTATATATAGGCATCTCATTGGTCCCGGTTCGTGGCTGGAACCGGGACTAAAGGACCCCCTTTGGTCCCGGTTCCAGCCACGAACCAGGACCAATGGTTGTGGGCCAGGAGCGAGGCCCATTGGTCCCGGTTAGTGTCTAGAACCGGGACCAAAGGGGTCAGACGAACCGGGACCAATGGCCCACGAGGCCCGGCGGGCGCCCTGGCCTCACGAACCGGGACCAATGCCCCCATTGGTCCCGGTTCGTGACTGAACCGGGACTAATGGGCTGGCCCGGCCTGGACCAAAGCCCTGTTATGTACTAGTGTGTACTCGTGAGATACCTCAACTTTCGGACCACACTTCTATACTCCGTTGCATCAACCACAGGTGCTTCATTTTTCTTGCTTAGTATAAGTCGAGGCTTCATCGGAACATGACTTGGATTGCAATCTTTAATGCCACAACTTTCAAGTAACTTCTTTGCGTATTCCTCCTGGCATAATTTGATCTCCTCCGGCTTTTGATGTACCTCGATCCCAAGGTAGTAACTCAAGAGTCCTAGATCAGTCATCTTGAATAGCTCCTTCATTTGTAGCTTGAAGTTTGCAATCAGCTCTTCGTCAGCTCCAGTTATCAATAGATCATCCACATAGATGCCCACTAAGAGCCGATCCTTTCCTTTACCTCACTTATACATCGTATGCTCTAGTGGACTCTTCTCAAATCCAAGAGAAATCAGTGTACTGTCAAGCTTGATGTTCCACGCCCGAGAAGCTTGTCGTAGCCCGTACAACGCCTTGTGTAGCTTCAATACCTTGTGTTTCTCTCCTTCTTTGATGTACCCCAGTGGTTGCTTCACATACAATTCTTCTTCTAACTCCCCAGTCAAAAACGCGGAGTTCACATCCAGGTGATGTATCCTCCAAGATTCTTGAGCCGCGAGAGCTATAAGTAGTCTCACCGAGTCCATCCTTGTGACTGGAGCGAACACTTCTTTGATGTCCACACCTTGCTGTTGCACGTATCCTTTAGCCACGAGCATTGCCTTATGCTTGACCAAGTTCTCTTCGACATATTTCTTGACTTTGTACACCCACTTGAGCTCTATGACATGATGTCCGCTGGGAAGATCCACGAGCTCCCATATTTTGTTGTCTTGGATCGACCTCAACTCTTCATCCATAGCACGACACCAACACTCCTCCATATTCGCGTCTTCAAAATTTTCCGGTTCCTCGATGTGCAAACATCGTTGCCCTTTACTTTTCATCTTCACTGAATTTATTTGACGTACTGGTGTCGGCGGACGTTCCCTTATCTCGTGTTCTGTTGAAGACGAAGAAACATCATCTTCTGAAGTTGCCACACTTCCTGTTTGTTAGACTTTGTAGTATAGCCCAACTGTGTAAATCCATACCGTATTGGTATTGGACTCATATTGTACCTTTGTACCTTTGTACATCATTATATATATATGAGATAGGCCACCCCATAGAGGGTTGAGCCCATCTCCCACAAACCCTTTGTTTTACATGGTATCAGCCTAACCTAGATCCGCAGCTGCCGCCACCGCCGCGCCCAAACCCTAGGGCCGCCGTCGCCGCCGCTATGTCTGCTTCCGCTTCGGGCGCCGCCAGTTCCGGGTCCATCCCCGCGTCGCTTGCCGCCCTCCTCAACCTCCCGCCTCGTGCCACTGCTCCGCCGACGCCTCAATTCTTCGGCACAACCGCTGTAGGATCGATGTACTCGGCTCCGATCCCGCCGTCGCCCGTGGCTACCGCGCCTACGCTCTCTACGCCGACGGCCCCTTCTACGTTGACGGCCACCGTCGGCATAGGTGCAGGGATGCCGACGGCCCAATCTACGCCGACGGCCCCCGTCGGCATAGGTGGCGGGATCCCGCTCGCGGCCCACGTCGCTCGATGCCCCGCCTGCGGCCGTGTCGCCCGTCGCCGCTGCGTCGTCTGCTGCCCCGGCTGCCGAAGCTGTCATGTCCTCCGGGCCGTTCCACTTTGACAACCTCATCACCATCCGACTCACGCCGAACAACTATCTGTTCTGGCGCGCCAAGGTCCTACCGCTGATCCGCAGCCGGTCCCTCCTTGGGTATGTTGATGGTTCCCTGCCGTGTCCTCCCCAGGTCATCCCCACCATACACGGCCCGGCCATCAATTCGGAACATCGCATGTGGGTGCAGCAGGACCAGGCGATCCTCTCCGCCATCCAGGGTTCCCTGGGCGACGGGGTCGCCGGTCTCTGCCTCTTCGCTGCCACCTCCCTTGACGCTTGGACGACCCTGGAGCACGCCTTTGCCCAGGCCTCCACCACCCACTCGATGGCTCTTCACAGCAAGCTTGATGACATCAAGAAACTGGACTCCTTCGCCACGACCTACTTCAACAAGATCAAGGCTACGTCATCAAAGGCCTCGACGCCGAGTACGACAATCTCGCGGAGGCCGTCCACAGTGCTAAGCCACCGATGCCTCCTCACAAGCTCTACTCTCGCCTCCTCTTCACCGAGCAGCGTGTCGAGGCTCGCCGCTCCTCTGCCACCATCGCCGCGCAGCCGGCGGCCTACTGGGCCTCTCGCGGCCAGCGCCCGCCTGCTCCTCCGTCGGGTGGCAAGGTCACCCCGCCCCCTGCATCGACCTCGGGCGGGGGTCCCAACGCTCGTGTGTGTAAGCTCTGTGGGCGTGAAAAACACATCGCCTCCCGGTGCCACCGCCGCTTTCAGCGGAGCTTTCTTGGCATTGGTAACGACGGCAAGGGCAACGAGCGCCAGTTTGCCATGGCCGACTTTGGCCCTCCCGCCGCGGCCGCCCCGGCTGCTCACACCGCCACCAAGGGCAAGGATTCGCGTGTTGATCACGGGTACACGCCATCCTACCCCGTTGATCCAGCATGGTACATGGACACCGGCGCCACGGATCACATGACGAACGAGCTCAACAAGCTCGCCACCTACCAGCCCTACCACGGGCCTAATCAGGTTCACACCGCCAATGGTGTAGGTATGCCCATCTCTCACACTGGCCAAGCATATCTTTTAACTAGTCATCCCTCTAGGCAGCTTCATCTTCGTAATGTTTTGCGGGTTCCTTCGGTGACTCATAATCTTTTACCTGTCCCTAAGCTCACCCTTGATAATCGTGTCCTATGTGAATTTCACCCTTTTGATCTTTTTGTTAAGGACCAAGCAACCCGGGACGTTCTGCTTAGTGGTCACTTGAGCCAAGGCTTGTACCGCTTGGAGGATCCATCCGCCCCGCGCGTCTTCAGCGGTGTTCGTGTGTCGCCGTCCCAGTGGCACTCTCGCCTTAGTCATCCTGCCACCCCTATCGTTCGCCACATTCTCCACCGTCATGAACTGCCGTTAGAGTCTAGCAATAAAGAGATGTCCGTGTGTGATGCCTGTTAACAAGGCAAAAGTCATCAACTTTCATTTGTTTCATCTACTAGAGAAGTAAAGAGTCCTCTTGAAATCGTGTTTTCTGATGTGTGGGGTCTAGCACAAACATCTGTTAGTGGTCACAACTACTATGTCAGTTTTGTTGATGCTTATAGTCGATTTACATGGCTTTATCTTCTTAAGCGCAAATCTGATGTGTTTGATACATTCATTCAGTTTCAATTGCATGTTGAACGTCTACTCAAGCATAAAATCCTTCATGTTCAGTGGGATTGGGGGGGGGGTGAATTTCGCAACCTCAATGCTTTCTTTAATAAGCTTGGGATCTCACATCGTTTATCATGCCCACATACACATCAGCAAAATGGCGCCGTTGAGCGCAAACATCGCCATATAGTTGAGACTGGCCTCACACTTCTTGCTCATGCTTCTGTCCCTTTCCGCTTTTGGAGTGATGCCTTTGCCACCGCTTGTTTTCTTATTAACAGATTACCTACGCGTGTTCTTAATATGAAAACACCTATTGAGCTTCTCTTACATGAAACTCCTGATTATACCTTTTTCAAGGTATTTGGGTGTGCCTGCTGGCCCCACCTTCGTCCATATAATAACCGAAAACTTGAGTTTCGGTCCAAAAAATGTGTGTTCTTGGGGTATAGTTCTCTACCTAAAGGCTACAAATGCCTTCATGTGCCAACAAATCGTGTCTACATATCTCGAGATGTTGTCTTTGATGAGAATGTCTTTCCTTTTTCTGACATGCCCCAGCCACCCATCACAGCCCCATCTATGCATTCATCTCCTATTATGCCTAGCCAATTTGAAGATGCTGCATATTCGCCTGTGTTGTTACCTAATCATGGTGCAGGTATTGGACGTGGTGCTCGCCTGGAACTCCTACCTGATGCACCACCTGAGTCGCCTGTGACGCACGTCGATCGACCGGTGCAAGTGCCTGCAGAGTCGTCCGTCCTCGACCCCGTCCCAGGAGCTACGCCGACGGCCTCTACTACGCCGACGGCCACCGTCGGCATAGGTACAGGGATGCTGACGGCCTCGTCTACGCTGACGGCCCCCGTCGGCATAGGTGGAGGGATGACGCCGCCCCCCGAGCGGCCCACGTCGCCGCCTCCTCGCCCGGCCTTGCCTCCGTCGCCTCCTTCACCTGGGTCGGCGCCACCCAGCTCCGCGCTGGACCCGACGTCATGGCCCTCCTCGCCTGGTCCCTCTTCGCCGGAGTCCTCGGGGCCGGATTCACCTGTTCTGGATGTTCGACCGGTCTTTGTGCCCGCTGCTCCGCGCCGTCCGCATACGCGCAGCCGCAGTGGCATCACTCGTCCCAAGGAGCGCACCGATGGAACAGTCACATATTTGGCTGCTTGTCTGGCTCATGCTGTGGCAGATCCAACCGCTGAACGACGCAGTTATCAAGCCGCTATGAGTATCCCACACTGGAGGGCTGCTATGGAACAGGAGTATCATGCTCTTCTACAGAATGAGACTTGGACACTTGTTCCCCCTCCGCCTCGCGTCAACATCATTGATTCGAAGTGGGTCTTCAAGGTGAAGAGACATGCGGATGGTTCTATTGAGCGCTACAAAGCGCGTCTTGTGGCCAAGGGCTTTAAACAGCGCCATGGACTGGATTATGAGGATACGTTCAGCCTAGTTGTCAAGCCCACCACTATTCGGCTTCTCCTCTCTCTGGCAGTTTCTCGAGGATGGTCTCTCCGCCCGCTTGATGTGCAGAACGCTTTTCTTCATGGGCTGCTTGAAGAAGAGGTTTACATGCGGCAGCCACCTGGATTTGTTGATCACACTCAGCCTCATCATCTCTGTCGTCCGACGAAGGCTCTTTATGGACTGAAGCAGGCGCCTCGTGCGTGGCATGCTCGCCTGGCTTCAGCACTACGTACTCATGGCTTTGTTCCTTCGACGGCTGACACTTCACTGTTCTTGTTTCAGCGCCCAAGTGTGACCATGTACATGCTTGTGTATGTGGATGACATTATCTTGATCAGCTCCTCTCCGTCTGCTGCTGATGCTCTTGTAACTGCACTTCGCCGAGATTTTGCGGTTAAGGATTTGGGACAGCTTCACTTCTTTCTGGGTATTGAAGTCGCTCATCAGACTCGTGGCAGCTTAGCTCTCACTCAGAAGAAGTACTCTCTTGATCTCTTGCGCCGTGATGGTATGCTCAAGTGCAAGACATCTCCTACACCCGTGTCCTCCATTGACAAGCTTTCGGCTGCTGATGGTGCTCTTCTGTCCCCTGAGGATGCGACTGAGTATCAGAGTATTGTTGGTGGTCTGCAGTATCTGACGATCACGCGTCCTGATCTCTCCTTTGCGGTTAACAGGGTGTGTCAGTATCTTCATGCGCCAACTGATGTGCACTGGTCTGCTGTGAAGCGCATCCTGCGTTACGTTCATCTCACTGTCTCCTATGGTCTACACCTGCGCCCCAGTTCCTCTGGAGTTCTTTCTGCATTCTCTGATGCTGATTGGGCCGGGTGTCCTGACGACAGGCGATCTACGGGGGGATATGCTGTGTTCTCGGGTCCTAATTTCATCGCCTGGAGTGCACGCAAGCAAGCCACTACAAATCAGGTTTATCTCTTCAAAAGATCAACTTGCAGACATCTTCACCAAGCCTCTACCTTCACCCCATGTTTGAGGTCTGTAGGCGCAATCTCAACCTTCTAGATGCTTCAGGAGTGAGTTGAGATTGAGGGAGGGTGTTAGACTTTGTAGTATAACCCAACTGTGTAAATCCATACCGTATTTGTATTGGACTCATATTGTACCTTTGTACCTTTGTACATCATTATATATATATGAGATAGGCCACCCCATAGAGGGTTGAGCCAGTTCCCACAAACCCTTTGTTTTACACTGTTTCAGGCAATCCAGGCTCTCCCGAACTATGTGTAAGTCCATTAGGCAAACTAGCCACGAAGTCATGCATTGCCTCACGTGCATGCAATCCTGAACCTCCTAGTACTTGACTCGGTGGAGTTTGGGCCACGGTTGTGTTCTCTGACCTGCCATCCCACTTGCTTGATGGATTGCAGGGCGGACAGCCTGTGGACCCAGCTCCGCTCGGTGCGAAGTCACCAGGGCGAGCTCTGGCTGGCGTAGTCCCTGGCGTGCCGTACACACCTTCGTGCGCGTCGCCAGCTGCTGCTTCTGACGGACGTGCCGCGGCGGAAGCTCCTGGCGTGTCTTGCTTCGTGCCGAAATTTCCTGTCGCGCCGTCCGTGCTACACGCCGCGTTCGAGTCCACTTCAGCACTCCATGACTTCTTTGGTTCAAACGATGCAGCTCGCCGCGCGTCGTGGCCCGTCACTGGTATGACCACACCGAGGCGGTGTACGTCGTGAATTTCAGACGTCACACCTTCGCCTGCTTCTAGCGTGATCATACTGTCACGCCTTGTGTCATGGTCTTCTGGCACCATGACTTCGCCTGGTTCTAGCGCGACCACAGCATCACGTCTTGTGTCATGGACCTCTGGCGCCACGACTTCGCCTGGTCCTAGCGCGACCACATCATCACGCCTTGTGTCATGGACCTCTGGTGCCACGACTTCGCCTGGGTCTACCGATACGGATGCACTTACTGAACCTGTGTCCAGCTGATGGTGGTCATCTAGATCCTCTTCATCCACTAGCTCGCACATCAACATCATATCCCCGTCGTCTCCTTCCTCGGCCATGAGCGCCCGTTGCTTCGATGCTTCTTCGCAGTGAGCCTTGAAGTGACCGAGGAGGCCATACTTATGACATCTCACTTTCCTGATGTCAAACTTCCTCCTCGGTGGTGCAGGCGCATCCTCGTCGTCCGAGTCGGCGAAGTTCTTTCTCGCCGAGCGCTGCTTCCCTTTCCCATTCTTCTTGCTGCTGCCTGTGGATCCACCCTGCTGTTCTTTTGACAGGGCAATCCATTGCGCCTTTGTCAGCATCAGATGCTCACTCGCCTCTGCGTCGCCGAAACTGAGACGAATTCTCTCATCGTGGGCCTTGAACCTTCCGACGAGATCCTCGACCGTGAGAGTGTTCAGGTCAAGACATTGCTCGATCAACGTGACGATCTGGATGTAGCGTGCCGGCGTGGCGCGCAAAAATCGTCGGACGATCGCAACTTCTTCTAGGGTTGAACCATAGCCACGTATGCCGTTGACGAGGGTCTTGAGACGGGCGGCAAACTGATCAACCGTCTCGCTTTCCTCCATCTTCAGACACTCGTAGATTCTCATCAGGGACTGAAGGTGTGCTTCCTTGACACGGTCATGACCCTGGTGCAGGATCTTGATGGTCTCCCATGCCTGCTTCGCTGATTTCTTTCCGACGAGGTGCTGCAGCACATCATTCAGCCTGACGGAGTAGATTGCCGTTAACGCCTGACGATCCGTCCGGTACTTCGCCACTCCCTTGGCGTACTCGGCGCCGCCAGGGTCGACGGCTTCCCAGAACTCCGCTCCCTCCATCGCGACCTCCATGTTCATCGCCCATAGTGCGTAGTCCTCTCGATCCAGCCGGGGGAATTGCGACATCCCCACCATTGCCATCGGTGCTCCCGCTCCCGTTCCTGCCACAAAGATCTCCTTGCTCAGGTTCGACATGATCCTTCGATTGCTTTTCGAAAATCACGCCAATAAACCAAGCTCTAGATACCAAATGTTGGCCCAGACCCCATACGTCGAGTACTTTCCGACGTATTTGTACGACGCGATTCGTCGACCGTTGCTTTTGGTCGAGAAACACACGCGTACTCGTACAAGGTAGCTGCCCAAGCAAGTTGATTGATCCTGAAGGAACGCAACGTAAGCTAGCTAGCTAGCTTAGCACTAGCCAGCGCTACGCCGCCGGAGAATCGACAATACACGAGACACAGGAGACGCCGAGTTGGCCAAAAGGCTCGTGTCGAGCCTTGGTAATTTTATTGCTTTTTTCTGGTTAGGTACAAAATATTACAGGGGTACACGTATATATAGGAGCCAAGCTGACCTACACCTATACGTACTCGGTGACTGCTCCTAGTCCGATCCGGACAGGACAACATTATCGTGGTTAATTCCAACATCTTGCAAAGCATATCACCTTGAAGGGCTCCTCCTCGCCATCGTCCCCGGTGGCGGGAGCCAGCACGGGCTCGAATGCCCAAAGGCGATCTTGCGGCTGGGTGGCAAGGTCCTCGGGTAGAGCTTTTTTATGATACCCTATACTGCTTGGGGTGAGGGGACCAGTATAACTAAATCCCAATGGGCCAAGATGCCAGTCTATTTCGTAGTAATAGCTAAGAATCGTCATCGCTTGCCTGCTCCCCATGTCCGCCATGCTCTAGCTGCACGTATCTGCGGGATAAGGGATGGCAGACCACGAGATGGACCTTGGTGGCGTTGCACCGGTCCCGTTTGGTCCGGGCACCATCGTCGTAGTCACCGGTGAGGATGATTTCTTCGGAATAGCCCCACTTGTTGATGATGCAGTGGTGGAGGGAGATCCAATCGAGGAGGACGCGACCGTCGCGGACATCGCGGGGCCGCCAGCGGGGGCCTTCCCCTGGCGGGTAGTAGGAGGAGGAAGGACAAACGATGGCCAGGACCGGGACGAAGGAGAAATCGGCGGCGCAGGGGGTGAGGGTGCCGGCGATCGGGGCGGAGGGGTGCGGCGCCTGGGTGGGGCGGTATCTGTTGGATCAAACCTGTCTTCATGGGCAGATCGGCAAGACAAAACTTTCTTCTCCCGGCAAATGCTGCAGCTACTCTGTAGCTAGGCAGTAGGAGCAATCACGTAACTTAGTTGCTAAGGAAATAAACGTAAGCAGTGACGCATTTGTACTACAGTTAGTCGGTTAACTAGTCTATAAAAGGAGATGTGCTCCGTCGTTCTAACTCAGGCCATTCCATTCAAAATCCATCCAAGCCTCAACTAGCTCCTTTCTCTCGTGTGTGTGCACGCTGGGCATTAGTGTGTGTACGTGCTAGTGTATGTGAGCAGAACTAGCAGTCTGCCCAGCAGTTGCAGTTCCTCGACTTCGTCCGATCCTTGGTAGCTAGCTACTCTGTAGTTGGGCTAACAATTGGTATCAGAGCATCAGGTTGCGGTAGCCATGTCGAGTGGTTCTAAGTCACAGCAATCACAGGCCGGCTCCCAGTCGCCGGCTCCTCGGGAGCGGCGAGGGCGCAGCCGGTCCAGGCGCGGCCGTGGCGGTGAGGTCGTGGTTAGGGAGATCGTGCGTGAGGCCGTAGTCACCGGTAGCATGCCCATCACCTTCCCGATGCTCACGCGCTCGAACTACAACGAGTGGGCGTTGATCATGGAGTGCAACCTCCATGCGGCGAGCCTCTGGGTTCCCATGGAGGACGACACAGTCGAGAGGAAGGAGGACAGGAAAGCCGTGGCGGCACTCATGCGCGCCACGCCGTCAGAGATGCACGGCATGCTCGCGGCGAAGGCAAGCGCCAAGGAGGCGTGGGAAGCCATCTGGACCCAGCGCCTCGGCAGTAACCGCGTGCGCGAGGCGAACACGCAAAAGCTGCGGGCGGACTTCGAGAACATCGCCTTCAAGGAGGGCGAGCTCGTTGACGACTTCGCCATGAGGATCTCCAGCCTTGCATCGCAGCTCCGCGCGTTCGGCGACACCATGGACGACGCGAGAGTCGTGCGGAAATTTCTTCATGTCGTGCCACCTCGCTTCGCTCAGGTAGTAGTCTCCATCGAGACCTTGCTCGACCTGAGCGAGCTCTCCATCGAGGAGCTCACGGGCCGGTTGCGGGTGGTCGAGGACCGCCTTGAAGACGGCCGCGAGAGCTTCGGCGGTGGACAACCCCTACTCTCAAAGGAGTGGGAGGCGGGGAAGGGTCATGGACGTGGTGGCGGTGCCCCGCGCGACGGAGGCGGCACTGGCAGAGGTGGCGGTCGCACTCAGGGCGGGGCCGGACGAGGTGCCGGCAAGGACGACCGAAACAGGTGCTGGTATTGCAGCATCAAGGGCCACTGGGTCCGTGATTGTCGCAAGAGGATAGCTGACGAGGATGCCGCAGCCGCGGCGAACCTCGTCCAAGCTGAAGAGGATGGTGGGCCAGCAATGGTGATGGCTTGCGTGGAGACCATGCAGGAGGGCCCAGCGCCTCCGGCGACCATGGTCCCGACAAGCATCGAAGCCGTGCAGGAGGACGCAGCACCTCCGGCGACCACGGTGTCGGCAACCGTCAAGTCCGTGCGGGAGGCACAAAGCTCTTCAAATAATCCCCTCCCGACATCGGTAGTGCTCTCCCCAACAACAACGTTCTCGGGGGCCTACGATTGGGAGGCGATGAAGACCCGGGTGTGGGAGAGCCACACCCCGGCAACCACGTCCCCTGCGACGCTGGTCAAGCCCGTGTCAGGAGGCACGGCAACGGCGTCCCCGACAACCTCGAGACCCGACAAGCCCGTGTCAGGAGGCACGACAACGGCGCATCTGGTGGGCCACGTCCCGACCATGATGCTGGCGACCACTGAGCCCGTGCAGGAGCACATGTCAACTCAGGTCGGCCACACCCCGAAAACCAGGTTCTCGGGGTTCTCCAAGCCCGTGTGAGTGACGCGGCACTCTTTGTTTACCTCAACACCAACTTTGATAGGCCACTCCCCGACAACGTTGTTTTCGGGGCCTATCAACTGGGAGGCGATGAAAAGACGGTCATGGGGCGGCAAGGCCTCGACCATGACTCTGGTAACCAACGAGGCCGTGCAGGAGGCGCGACGCTCTTTGGTCGACCATACCGCGACCCCGATGCGCTCGGGGCCCATCGAGTCCGTGCAGGAGGCACGACACTCTCTGGTCGGGCATGCCCCGACCACATTGGTGGCGACCGTCGAGAACCTGCAGGAGCCACGGTGCCCTATGGTCGGCCACGCTGCAACCCCGACGCGCTTGGGGTCCATTGAGTCCGTGTGGGAGGCACGACTCACGACTTTCGGGGGAGACCCGACAAGCAAGTCTGATGGAAAGAGCGACGAGGACTTCGGTGTCATGAGAGGAGCCACTCCGGTCAGTGCGACGTCCGGCACATCGACCCCGGGAAGGGAGTTCCCGGGCAGTGCGACGTCTGGCACAGCGACCCCGGAAAATGCTACCTCGGGATGTGCAGCTCCAAGAAGCTTGACCCTGACAAGCATGGCGTCCGGCACAACGACACCGGGAAGGGAGTTCCCGGGCAGTGTGACGTCAGGAACTGTGACCCCGGCAACACTGACGCCCATGAGCGAGGTGGTTCCCGGGCAGTTCGTGTCCCCGCCAACAGCGTGGCTGGATCTGTTCGATGCCAACAACGAGGTTGGCGCCCCACACAGGTTCCAACGCTTAGGGGGACCTTTTCGGCGAGCATGTGAGACGACCGCAAACGCCGAGAAGGCGAACATCCCGACGAAGGTACTTGGTCGTGTCCGACTCAAGAGGATGCATGACAAAGTCAGAATCGTCGACACCAAGCTTCTTCGACAGGTTTGAGGGGGAGATTGTTGGATCAAACCCGTCTTCATGGGCAGGTCGGCAAGACAAAACTTTCTTCTCCCGGCAAATGCTGTAGCTACTCTGTAGCTAGGCAGTAGGAGCAATCCCGTAACTTAGTTGCTAAGGAAATAAACGTAAGCAGTGATGCATTTGTACTACAGTTAGTCGGTTCACTAGCCTATAAAAGGATTTGTGCTCCGTCATTGTAACTCAGGCCATTCCATTCAAAATCCATCCAAGCCTCAACTAGCTCCTCTCTCTCGTGTGTGTGCACGCTGGGCATTAGTGTGTGTACGTGCTAGTGTATGTGAGCACAACTAGCAGTCTGCCCAGCAGCTGCAGTCCCTCGACTTCGTCTGATCCTTGGTAGCTAGCTACTCTATAGTTGGGCTAACAGTATCCAGTCGCTTCCAGGAGACCAAGGAGGGGAGGGCGGTGCAGCGCGCGGAAGCGGCGGCGGAAGGCACGGCCTTTGATGACACGGTGAAAGGAGGTGCAGGTTGCAGAGGCGAGGGCGAGCGCGTTGAGGGTGGGCAGGCGGATGAAGATCTCCTCCAGGAGCTCGTCTGGGACGGGGATGGAGGCCGGCGCCGGCGCCGGAGCGGCCATGGCCGCAGGGGTGGAGGAAGGGGATCGAGGGTTTGGATTGGGATAAATCTTCTGCTCGGAGCGACTGCTGAGTGGGAGAGTGAGCTCTAGGAAGCTTATTTTCTCTTCCAGAAAAAGGACCCCGGTGGTACACACCAAATTACAGAAGAAGGACCGAGAACTTGATCTAAATAACAAAATGGTATGTGACTCTTTCCTAGAGGACCCCAACAACCAGATTGAAAACACAATGGGATCCCTAGCTTCTTCTTCTCGTATACAATCTTGTCGTCGCCGGTGACTCGCCACTTGGGAAGGGACATGCCTCCGTGACACCTTGTTGCAGACTCCTTGAAGAAGAAGCATTACGTCCCTTTTGGGTCGATGGCCGGGAGGTTGTGGAACAGACGTCCTTCGACCAACGGATATGATGGAGTGGTGGAGCCTCCCGACGGCAAAGCGCAATGGTTGGCGCCGTAGACACTCTGAAGCAGCCATCGGGTTTGAGCACGAACCCGGTAAGGACTTGCATCTCTTCCAAACTTCAACTCCACCACCTCGTGAATTTCGTAGCGAGAAAGGGAATAGAGCACGTCCAGTGGAGTGATCCAGGTGAGCTCCACAACAATGATGACCTCCTTTTCAATGCCACCAGGTCGCCCACATCATAAGCCACCCATCGCTGCTCGCCCTGGGCGACTGTGAACTCGACATCGATATATTGCCAAGCGCCACATGAACACGGCAGAACCTACACCTAGACATGCAATGTACATGACTAAATCACACACCTATCCTTTCTCTACTTCAATTGGCGACGTCGTCGGAGAAGATAGGGAATCGGGCTGGGTGCGGTGGCGCTCTCAACCAGCTCTCTCAAAGGCTCTCCTTTTTCAAATTCATGACATGCATTTATGAAGCCATTTTAAAGCTCCAAGAATTCAAAAAGTGGTAGTTTAAAGCTTCAATGGCCACTTTTAACTATGTTTCCACGTTATTACATGTAAAAGAAGAAAAGAAAAATGTGGCTACTAGCCATTTCGTCAAACACCTTCTCGGTGTCGCATGGCAGAGAGCATGATGGCCGACGGGAGTTCACCATGGACGCCACCGAGGTCGAAGGTGGAGCGTGAGGGAGACAAAGAGATGCCACAACTCCATTCCTAGAAGCGCCAACGCTCAACGATGTAGCTCGTCTCAGGAGTTGTCGAACAAGATGCAGGAGGAGACTAGGAACCATGAGGGAGGTGTGCCTGAATGTGGGAGGAGGCTCAGGAGTTAGCGATGGCTAGGTGCAAAGAATGCACCCACGACCTCTTGTTCCGTGGTACGAAGTGGTGGCGGTGGGAGGAAATTAGGGAGGCTGGGAGAGATGAGGTGGGACCGGGAATGGCCTGATGTGGTCGATGGGGCTGTTGTCTCGCCAAAGCCGACAGTATAGCCAGAGATGTTGCCGATGGCGACTGACCGCAACTGGTGGTCGTGGTTATAGAAGAAAATTTCCTCCCGCCAAAAAAATGTGTTGGTAAATAAGAATTGTGATTCTACAATGTCCAATATATTTTGACAGAGGGGGAGTTTTTTGATTTGGTCCAATATTTTTTGGGACTCAAGGGTCTTTTAGAATGGGTTAGACAACCTTAAATTGTCAAAAATTCACTTTTCGGGATTTTAAAGTTTGGTTGGGTTCTACCAAAGATGCTCTTGGACGTTGGCTTTGGCGTGTCGTGGGGATTTCATGCATTATTCATTATTTGTGGATTTTGTGAAGGCAAGGTACACTTGATGGTCAAGGTACGACATTTCACGCGATGAGATTTTACTTAGGTTCGTGCCCCCGATCTTGGGGTAAGACCATACTCCTGGTCGGATACTCTCTCATATGAACAAAGTGATTAAATTGTGGATGTCTTGTGATCATTTTAATCTTCTCTATATCTTGTTAATCTTGTCTAAATTCTACCATGCCTTGTCTTGTATAGGGGTGATGAAGCATGTCATACAATGTTCGTATGGCCACGTCACGTCGCAATAATGATGCAATGAAGAAAGTCATTGATGCAGTCTTGGTGGTGTAAATGCGCTTGATAGCACTGTTTGTAATGCCATCTCTTAATACCCCACGTCTAGCTCAGTCGGATGTTTGTCTCAAAAAAAAGTTCAGTCGGATGAGCATCGTGGTCTTGGCTAGCCGGATGGGCTTGGTGACGCCGACCTGAATTGGGTTGTTCAGGCCTATTCGGCTATATCTTCATCATGAGTCTATGATACGTCTTCAATGTATCTATAATTTTTTATTATTCCATGCTGACATATTATCATTCTAAGATACTTTTTGAGTAATAATTTACCAATTTATATTATTTTTGAGCACTAACCTATTGACCCAGAGCCTAGTGCCAGTTCTTGTTTTCTGCGTGTTTTTTTACTTTTCAGGTTTATAGTACCAAACGAAGTCCAATTGCCTCGAAACTTTTTTCTGATTTTTTCTGGACCAAAAGAAGACCTAGAAGCTTCGGGACAAGACCGGAGGCCGCACGAGGGAGGCACAAGCCAACATGACGCGCCCAGGGAGGGTCTGCGCGCCGTGATGGCTTGTCCCTCCCTAGTGGCCCTCCTGACCCCATTCCCTGGCCTATAAATTCACATATATTCCAAAAACCCTAGAGGGCATTCCGAAACTCTTTTTCCGTCGCCGCAAGTCTCTGTTCCGATGGGATCCCATCTGGAGCTCCGTTCCGGCACCCTACCAGAGGGGGATCGATCACGAAGGGCTTCTTCATCAACCTTGTCGCACTCATGATGATGTGTGAGTAGTTCACCACAGACCTACGGGTCCGTAGTTAGTACCTAGATGGCTATCTCTCTCTCTTTTGATCTTCAATACAATGATCATCGCATCTTCGCTTTGATCTATCCGATGTAATACTTTTGTATGGCACGTTTGTTGGGATCCGATGAATTGTGGGTTTACGTTCAGATTATTCATGAAAAGTATTGAGTCACCTCTGATATATATTATGATCCTTAAGTGCATGATCATTATAGCTTCGTAATTCTCTCTGATCTATTGAAATAGTTTGGCTAACTAGATTGATATTTCTTCAGTGAGAGCGGTGCGTTGTAGTGGGTTCAATCTGGCGGTGCTCTATATCCCAGTGACAGAAGGGGACAAGACACGTCTTTGTATTGTTGCCACTAAGGATAAAACGATGGGGTTAGTTCATATTAATTGAATTCTCTTTGTCTACATCATGTCAATGTTCTCCAAGCATTACTCTGTTTTATTTAATACTCTAGATGCATGCTGGATAGCGGTCGATGGGTGGAGTAATAGTAATAGGTGCAGGCAGGAGTCGGCATATTTGCTTATGGACGTGATGCCTATATACACATGATCATTGACGTGAATATCGCATAACTATGCGCTTTTATATCAATTGCCCAACAGTAATTTGTTTACCCACAGTATGCTTACTTTCATGAGAGATGCCACTAGGGAAAACTATGGCCCCCGGGTCTGTCGACCTATATATTTATAAACGCTACAATACCTTGCTGCCTTTATTTACTTTTTATATTATTTTGCAATTTACAGTTATCTACTATTATCTACACACTTCACTTGCTTGCAGATAACGAGATCAAGGGGATTGACAACCCTCTTACCCACGTTGGGTGCAAGTTGTTTGCTCTTTTGTGTGCAGCCACTGAAGATGGTTGTGGATTGATATTCCTATTGGTTCGATAAACCTTGGTTTCATAAATGAGGGAAATACTTACCCGTATTGTGTTGCAATTACCCGTTCCTCTTCAAGGAAAACCCAACGCAGATCACAAGTATCAGGAAGTATTTCTGGCACCGTTGCCGGGGAATATCATCACCAATTATCAAGTAACTTCACACAAATTATCATTCACTTGTTCTTCTTTTTATTTGCTGTTATAATTAGTTTGCTTCGTAAAAATCAAAAATACAAAATATTTATCTTTGCTAGTTACTAGTTTACTTGTTTGACGCCATGGCTAGCACTCCTCCGTATAGGCCTCACCCTCCTTACTTTGGAGCGGGTTCCCCAATCTTGGACTTTAAGCAAGTAGATGATGAGTCACTTAAAGAAGCTTGGGATATATTAATAGTAATACAAGCAAGAGCTAATCCTAAGAGTCATATTAAATTACTCCTTAGAAGTTTTTATGTTGGTCTATCTTTTTCTCTTAGACATATCTTGTATTCTATGTTCGAAAAAGATTTCCTTGGGAACACTGCTTTTGACACCTATGATAAGATGAAAAATATATTTGGGCAACCTAAAATAGAAACCATTGAACCTGCTATACTAGTGTGCCACCGCCAAACTAAGCTAATCAAAGAGGCTAAAACTAGTATGGAGTCTAATTTTAGGGGGTTGTTCAACTCTATCTCTAAAATTCATGGAAACGTCATGCTACACAATAGGAGGCTTGATACCATAGAACAAAAGCTTGATGTTCTTTGTGCTAGGGAGAATAAGATTGTGAAGGGGGATTGGACCCCTCGTGAAAGAAGATGACAATACTTGAAACTATGCATTATGCCTAGCTAGGGGCATAAAACGATAGCGCTTGTTGGGAGGAAACCCAATAGTTATCTTTATTTTTGCTTTTTACTTTCTGTTTTGGTGTGATAACATGATTATTGCCTCTGTAATGATTGTGTTTTATTTTAATTAGTGTTTGTGCCAAGTAAAGCCTTTGGGATGACTCCCAAGATGAGTAGAATTGATACGATGCAAAAACAGAAACTTTAACGCCCAGTGCAGAATTTCTCTGATTTTACTGAAACATCTTTTTGATCTGATTTTTTTACACAGTATTGCTATACAAATTCTGAGGTTGTCCTAATATTTCAGAAATTTTAGAGTGTATAGGTTCTTTACAGATCTTTATAGACTGTTCTGTTTTAGACAGATTCTGTTTTTTGCTTGCATAATTTGCTTGTTTTGATGATGCTATGTATTGTATCGGGGGATATAAGCCATGGAGAAGTTAGAATACAATACCTATTATACAATAATGAAATATGAATCAATTTATAACAGTACCTAAAGTATTTGATATGTTGCTTATACTAACGGATCTCACGAAGTTTTGTTGAGTTTTGTGTGATTGAAGTTTTCAAGTTTTGGGTGTTATCATGATGGACGAAGGAATAAGGAGTGGCAAGAGCCTAAGCTTGGGGATGCCCAAGGGACCCGAGGGTAATATTCTAGGAATACTCAAACGTCTAAGCTTGGGGATGCCCCGGAAGGTATCCCCTCTTTCGTCTCAATCCATCTGTATGTCACTTGGAACTATATTTTTATTCGTCGCATGATATGAGTTTTGCTTGGTGCGTCATTTGTTTTTGTTTGCGTTTACTTTCAGTTTGCCACAATCATTGTTTCCTGGACACACCTATTTAAGAGAGACACACCTTCATCATAATTTATTAGAATACTCTATGTGCTTCACTTATATCTTTTGAACTTAGCAGTTGCTCTAGTGCTTCACTTATATCTTTTTGAGCACGGTGGCGTATAGATTTTATAGAAATGATTGCACTCTCGTTCTTCACTTATATTTGTTTGAGAGTTAATAAATAGTGAGAACAATTTTCATGGGTCATAAGACTAGTCCAAAAATAATAGGTATTCAATGAGTGATAATCAAAACCATCATGTAGCACATATAAGAGAAATTGTGGGTTAATTATATTGATGTGGTACTGTGAAAAAGGTGTGAGTTCATCATTGTTGATTCGTAGAAGTATCGGTATTAGGAGGTGTTAATGTTCCCTTTGTCTAAATATTAAAAGGCATGGTGGGCATGTGTGAGCATTTCTATTCTTCGTTGAAATCCTAGTGTTGTTCCGGGTCGGAGGTGCGCAATGCTTAACTCCTCCCAACCTCCTCCCTCGGGGCATGCGAGTAGTAGTTTGATTTGTGATAAACTAATAAAACTTTGAAATAAGTATATGAGTTCTTCATGACTAATGTGAAACCATGGACATACGCAATCTCACCACCTCATATTTTGCTAGCCTCTTAGGTACCGTGCATTGCCTGTTCTCACCTCGACGACCGGTGCAAACTTCAGCGGTGCATCCAAACCCCGTGACATGATACACTCTGCCACACATAAGCCTCGTTATATCTTCCTCAAAACATCCACCATACCTACCTATTATGGCATTTCCATAGCCATTCCGAGATATATTGCCATGAGAATTCCACTGTCACATCATATGACTAGTTCGTTCATCATCATATTGCTTTGCATGATCATATAGAGCTGACATAATATTTGTGGCAAAGCCACCGTTCATCATATTTTTTGATACATGTCACGCTAGATCATTGGACATCCTGGTACACTGCCAGAGGCATTCATATCGAGTCATATTGTTTCATAGTTCTTCATATCAAGTCTTCATATTGAGTTTTAAGTAAATAAAAGTGTGATGATCATCATTATTAGAGCATTCTCCTAGTGAGGAAATAAAAATGGAGGAGGACAAATGAGCCCACCATAAATAAAAAAATGAAAATGAAAAAAATGAGAGAAAAAGAGAGAAGGGACTTTGCTACTATCTTTTACGACACTTGTGCCTCAAAGTGGCACCTTGTTCTTCATATAGAGAGTCTCATGTTATGTCATTTTCATATGCTAGTGGGAATTAATTTTTCATTATTATAAACTTGGATTGCATATTACGATGACGGGCTTCCTAAAATGCCCGAGGTCTTCATGAGCAAGCAAGTTGGATGCACACCCCACTTAGCTTCATTTGAGATTTCATACACTTATAGATCTAGTGCATCATTTGCATGGCAATCCCTACTCCTTGCATTGACATCTATCGATGGGCATCTCCATAGCCCGTTGATACGCCTAGTTGATGTGAGATTTTCTTCTCCACTTTTACCCCTTTTGATATCTACCACCATACTCTATTCCACCCATATGCTATGTTCAATGGTTCACGCTCATGTATTGCGTGAAGAATAAAAAGTTGATGCACTTTGAAAAGTACGATCCAATTGCCTGACTTAGACACCGTGGTGCTTGACATTTGTCTTAATGTGGTGAAGACGGAGCCATGCCTTTTTAATACTATAAGATGAATGGGGGTAAACATTCTTTTAGGATCGTATACTTTGAAAGATTGATGATTTTCTGCTTGTGCCTATAAATATTACTATGTTGATGTTTGTTAATTCATCATTTCTCAATGAGCATCCATGCAAAAGATTGCATATTGGGTAGCATGTCACATCAAAAATTCTGTTTTTATCATTTACCTACTCGAGAACGAGCAGGAATTAAACTTGGGGATGCTGATACGTCTCCAACGTATCTATAATTTTTGATTGTTCCATGCTGATATATTATCATTCTAGGATACTTTTTGAGTAATAATTTATCAATTTATATTATTTTTGAGCACTAACCTATTGACCCAGTACCTGGTGTCAGTTCCTGTTTCTGCATGTTTTTTACTTTTCAGTTACAGTACCAAACGAAGTCCAATTGACTGGAACTTTTTTATGATTTTTTCTGGACCAAAAAAAGACCTGGAAGCTTCAGGAGAAGACCGGAGGCTGCACAAGGGAGGCACAAGCCAACAGGGCGCGCCCAGGGGGGTCGGCGCGCCTTAATGGCTTGTCCCTCCCCGGTGGCCCTCCTGACCCCGTTCTCTACCCTATAAATTCACATATATTCCAAAAACCATAGAGGGCATCCCGAACCTCTTTTTCCGATGCCGCAATTTTCTGCTCCGACGGGATCCCATCTAGAGCTCCGTTCGGGCACCCTGCCGGAGGGGGGATCGATCACGGATGGCTTCTTCACCAACCTTGCTGCCCTCATGATGATGTGTGAGTAGTTCAGCACGGACTTATGGGTCCATGGTTAGTACCTAGATGACTATCTCTCTCTCTTTTGATCTTCAATACAATGATCATCGCATCTTCACTTTGATCTATCCGATGTAATACTTTTGTACGGTGCGTTTGTTGGGATTCGATGAATCGTGGGTTTATGTTTAGATTATTCATGAAAAGTATTTAAGTCACCTCTGGTATATATTATGATTCTTAAGGGCATGATCATTATAGCTTCGTAATTCTCTCCGATCTATTGAAATAGTTTGGCCAACTAGATTGATATTTCTTCAGTGGAGGGGTGCGTTGTAGTGGGTTCAATCTGGTGGTGCTCTATATCCTAGTGACACTAGAGGACAAGACACGTCTTTCTATTGTTGCCTCTAAGGATAAAGCAATGGGTTAGTTCATATTAATTGAATTCTCTTTGTCTACATCATGTCAATGTTCTTCAAGCATTATTCTGTTTTACTTAATACTCTAGATGCATGCTGGATAGCGGTCGATGGGTGGAGTAATAGTAATAGGTGCAGGTAGGAGTCGGCCTATTTACTTATGGACGTGATGCCTATATACACATGATCATTGCCGTGAATATCGAATAACTTTGCGCTTTTCTATAAATTGCCAACGGTAATTTGTTTACCCACCGTATGCTTACTTTCATGAGAGATGCCACTAGGGAAAACTATGATCCCCGAGTCTATTCACCTATATATATTTAAAAACGCTACAATACCTTGCTGTCTTTATTTAATTTTTATTTAATTTTGTAAGTTACAATTATCTACTATTATCTACACACTTCATTTTCTTGCAAATAACGAGATCAAGGGGATTGACAACCCTCTTGCCCGCGTTGGGTGCAAGTTGTTTGCTCTTTGGTGTGCAGCCGCTGAAGACGGTTGTGGATTGATATTCCTATTGGTTCGATAAACATTGGTTTCATAACTGAGGGAAATACTTACCCGTATTGTGCTGCAATTACCCATTCCTCTTCACGAAAAACCCAACGCAGATCACAAGTATCAGCCTACCATGGCAGATCCCTTTGTCAACCGGCGAGCCATTTTTTCGTTCCAAATCCTTACGGTTTTCCTATTCTTGATTGTGCGAGAGCAACTTTAGAGGATCCCCTAATCTTAAATCCGACAAAACACTTATTTGGAGTATCCATAAAATATTTTTAAGGTACTCAGAGGCTACCAACTAGCAGATCTCCATAACTTTAGCTCACACTAATTTTTTTTTGCCAATTTCCACGTTGTATTGCATCCAAAAACCCATTTCAACTACATTTGACCACTATTCAGAGAAGTGCGAAAATAAAACAAAAAAAGAAAAACACATGTGTGTTTGATATCATTCATCTCATCCATGTAAATAAAATAGAAGATTCCAAAACAAAATTCACAAAAATGTGCATAGAAATTCTATTCGCATTATATTTTTGAAATTATTAGGTTATTACAAATGTTTGACAACCATGTGATGCTATATTATCAATTATGTCACACAACAGGTACCCAAAATCCTTGGGTCCAAAAGAGAAGAGAAGTATAAGATGGAAACGAGCCAATGAAAGTGTAGCCGGTGAAGTAGGAGAGAGTCGGGCACCTAGGCTTACCATCTTAAGGCGTTGAAGAGAGCAGCTGCAGCAAGATGCATGGTAGAATAATAAGCTAGGCCATGTTTGGTTCCCTCACTGATTTTGGCCCCTTGCATCAGTGGACCATCAGAGTCTGGCTGAGGTAATACAAACTCTGGGAAATGTTGTGGACTTTGTTTGCTTGCCAACAGAGCACATGCTGCATTAAGGCAGCAAATAACCCCCTAGGTTTTGGTTGCCTGCATTTTATGATTTGGATTGGGCTAATGCACCGCGCTTCAGTTGGTTCCGCATATTCATCCCAATTTGGTTATCTTGCACCCAATGTAGTGAGCTTAATTACCAGCTACCACCCTAACCATTATTGTCATTGCATGTTATAAATGATGACTACAGCACAAAAAAATACAATGATGACGAACTGGACGAAGAGTATGAAGTTCTTCAGCCCACTTAACCCAATCTGACCTGCACCCTTGTGTACTTCATGGTTTCTCTTCTCTTTTGCAGCGCCCCGAGACCAGCAACACGCAAACTTGGAACTTCCGCTAGCCTCCGCATAACATCGATTCTAAGACGCCACCTTGCACAGCGTGCACATAGAAACATAGATGCCATGCGGGTGGAAATTAGATATCACAGCATGATTCACGAAAGAATCAGCTATATATATATATATATAGGACGGCCGTTTGGGACACCTAGGTGCCCAGGCTCCTTGCTTCTCTACCTTCGGATTGCTTTAGGATGTGTGCGTTGTGTTAGGTATAGCCACTAACGGGTATACCTGTTTGCAGTATTAAATTTGGACATTTATTGCAATTTACTAATTAATTCCATTAACTGCATGTTAATTAGCGATCACTTGCTCTAATTTGAACGAAGGCATTAATTAGCATGCACGTACCAAACACTGCCTAATTTAGTCACGCATGTGCGTGTGAAACACTAGAAAAATTCTATAGTAATTAATGCATAAAAGGAAATTATTCAAAATTGTCTAATTTTTTCTGTACATATTAGTAGTATTGCTGATATGCCTTTTAAACAGAGGTGTGCGTATAGTTGCTATGGGTATAAGAAAAACCTAGTTTCTCCTTGTACTATACCTAGTAGTTTTTAGGGTATATACCCACAAATCGTGTGAGGATAATACGTATTTTTTGGTATGATTCATCCAGTATCACACATTTGATACATCTCTATCGTGGTATGTTGCATAGATATTCATATTTATCTTCTTTTTTCTGCAACGATATTCATATTTATCTGAACGTAACATATCATCTGTAGAGATATTTAGTTTACGTATATGTATCCACTTATAAAAAAGGTAGTGACATTTATGGGTATATACACCATTATTTTGTAGGTATCTATGGGTAAATATCTTGAGTATACACTATTATTTAAAAAAAAATTGAGTATCCACGTACAAATATATCGGACTACGTTTGTAGGTATATAATACCTA
The DNA here is from genome assembly GCA_039707655.1 of Elymus sibiricus. Lineage (NCBI taxonomy): Eukaryota > Viridiplantae > Streptophyta > Magnoliopsida > Poales > Poaceae > Elymus > Elymus sibiricus. The sequence goes on from CM077675.1 coordinate 530,794,684, forward strand.
AAATAAATCATAGAGTATATACGTGCATGTAAATTATTTGGAATAAATTGTAGGGTATATACATCTGTATGTATATAATACCTAGAATAAATCATAAAGTATATATGTGCATGCAAATTATCTGGAATAAATTGTAGGGTATATATGTTTGTAGGTATCTAAAAATACGTAGAATAAATCATAGGGTATATACGTTTGTAGGTATAGGTTCTAATACCTAGAATAAATCATGTGGGAATCAATCTACAATCATTGGCCATGGAGGATACAAGTGCATGCACGCAGAAAAGGAAAGGAAATTTTTGGGAAGGGTAGTAGTGATTATTTATAAGTAGGAAATGCATTAGCGGGTTGGATCCGAACTAGGTGCCCAGGCACCTAGGTGCCCCAGTTATTTTACCTATATATATATATATATATATATATATATATATATATATATATATATATATATATATATATATATATATATATATGGACAACAACTTTGGAGTGTCAAATTTAACAAATGAATACAACAAGGGTCTTTTGACCAAGATGCAATTCATACAACAAAAATGAATATACCTTAGATCGGTAAAGTTTGACAAATATCTTAATAAGGATATAAAGAAAAGTTAAGGGCATCCATATCCTTGACCAGACCACTGTCTGTGTGATGACTGGCTAACATCCTCCTTCAACAAACCTGTTCCCGAAATGCTATTGTCTGAGCTGCAGCAATTCTGGAAGGAAAGAGTAAATTAAGAAAGGTGAGTAAACAGTTGTACTCCTAAGAAATATGCATCATTCTCAAGGAAGGCGTATATGGGGTTAAGCGGCAACAAGCGCTAAGCATTCTATAGGAACACACTACAACTTGGGTCTATCAAAGATAAGTTAAGAGAGCACATAAGGAAAGAGATCACATATGAATCCACTAATCTTGCCATCAACCATAACACTACCTTGCATTCCCTTTCACATCTCCATGAAGAAGAATCCACAAGGCACTCACACAATTGACAAGTGATATTGTTTTTGTTTTCCGCGAAAGGCCTTCATGGTTAGCTTTATTAAAATTTAAACAAAACTTACATCATCCGCTAGAAGTTCAGAAATAAAGATGGGAGGTGAACCCAACCACATATTTGGTGGACCAACACGTCCAAACTGAGCTGGCTCATGAGCTACCATGCTCGATTCTCGATTACAATGCTATAACAAGACCTTTCTAAAATCATGTAATAGTGATTTGCATTCATCAAGTATTGGAGCCGCTAACATCGAATGCCCAGAATTACGTTGGAGAGCATCCACCACGGTTAAATTGTCCATTTGGATCAATATTGAGATGCAACCAATTGTATTTTCTAGTTTCAAGCCCTCAACAAGAGCAGCCGCTTCAGCCGATTCCACATCTGCTACGTGCTCAAGCCTTGCTTTGGCAACCACAATGAACAGGCCGCTACTGTCCCGAATAATTGCACCACACACACCTGTGTTGTCTTCTGTCGAGAACGCCGTATCAGTATTCAGCACCATCTGACCCGCCAAGGGTCTCTTCCAGCAGTTCAGTCAAGGGGTCGTAGACGGCTTGCTGACTGCTCACGTAAAGTTCAGAGAAAACACCCTGATTGATTGACAGAGAAAAATATGATTCAAATTATGAACGATGCACGCATTTCCAATTATGAACGCATTTCCAACCGATGCATGAATCGGAGAAAACTAATGCACGCATTTCCAACCGATGCATGAATATTTATATATCCAATTACGAACGTTTCTTCATCTTCTAGCCGATGCATGTATTTCCGTAAGATATCAATCCCTCTCTCAACTGGATGTTGGTATGAAGCCATAAAATTTTCTGGGCATGGATGATTTGAGTGGCGGTGAGGAATTGCCATATTTTCCTTGCTTGTCATCATGCCATGATTAAAATTTTAGTTGTCATTCTAGATAACACATCGAGGACAGAAAAAAGGATTGCCTATGTTGCCATTATGCATTTGCACCTTCAAACTTAATCTGCTAACTGAGTTGTATTTTTGTTGTTACCGTAAAATGTAATATGATGGTTATTTGTACATAGGTTTTGTAGGGCAGTGACGCCTCAAAACTGTATTATGTTGAGCAACATGAGGTAATCATGTAGAGTTTGTCAAATTTGAGATGTCACAGCTTTACCACATTAGTCACATTATTTAGTAGTCCTTCATATTTTTATATGTTGTGGCAATTATAATTTATCAAGATTGGTTATTCCTTTATAAATATTATGTAGTACTTGATAAGGTACATAACTATTTGAGATTCAGTATGCACTCTGATATATGGTTTAGTTGCACTAGGAGGGCAAATCTATGTGTGAATCCTGAAGTAAACATACCTAGTGGGTTTTGAAGATCAAATGCTTTTTAGAACCTCTTTTTTTAAGGAAAAAGTCTGGTTTAAGATGTTAAATTTTAGTTCTGAACTGAAGAAGCAATTTCTTGTTAATCAATTAGAGAGTAGCTACATTTTTTTGCTGAATTATGACACTCCTTTAGTACAATCAGAAGTTGTTGGTCCTAATAATGTCTTGCTGATCAGAAGAAATATTACCAGGTATGGATATATGTTGAAAGCATATATTCCCTGTTAGAGCAAATTTCTCCGGTTACTATTTTCTTCATGAAGACAAGCTCTTGAGACTTGTGTTATCTTTGTATACTTTAAACTTTTTATCTCACTTTACTTGTGTTTGGTTCTACTTTTGTAAGTTACACCATCCAATTGATTAAATATTTGATGTGCTCTTTATTCTCTCACTTGGGTTATATCTCAAACAACTAAAACTTACGTGTAATTTTCCTATTGACTAACTTCCGCAATAGAAGAGGCCAGCTCCCCATGGCTGGGTACTTTCAATTTTCCTGCTGCCCTATGATAACCCACAAGTGTAGGGGATCGTTTGTAGCCTTTTTCGATAAGTAAGAGTGTCAAACCCAACGAGGAGCTAAAGGTAGAACAAATATCCCCTCAAGTTCTATCGACCACCGATACAACTCTACGCACACTTTAACGTTTGCTTTACCTAGAACAAGTATGAAACTACTTTGTAGGTGATAGGATAGTTTGCACGAATAAAACTAAAAGTACTTAGCGGGAAATAAAACTATGAGTAAAAAGCAAGATAATAAAAGTTAGTTGTTTAGTAGAAAGCTTTTGTCAAACAAGAAGGTTATTTGTCCCTAGGCAATTGATAACTAGACCGGTAATCATTGTTGCAGTTTTACATGAGGGAGAGGCATGAGCTAACATACTTTCTCTACTTGGATCATATGCACTTATGATTGGAACTCTAGCAAGCATCCGCAACTACTAAAGACCATTAAGGTAAAACCTAACCATAGCATTAAGTATCAAGTCCACTTTACTCCCATATGCAACAACCCACCTACTCGGGTCTGTGTATTCTGTCACTCACGCCACCCACCATAGGCAAATCATGAACACATTGCAACACCCTACAGCGGGGATCCCCCACCTTTGCGTGAGATGGAGGCCACCGTAGGCCAGCACCATAATAAAATATACACTCATACCAACCACGATCATCAATTAGCCCATAGAACAAAACGGATCTACTCAAACATCATAGGATAGCCACATATCATTGGGAAATAATATTTTATATATGGAGTTGAGCACCATGTTTAAGTAGAGATTACAGCGGGGAAAAGGGGAGTTACACCGCTGCATAGAGGGGGAGAAAGTTGGTGTTGACGGTAGCAAGATTGTTGATGTACATCGCCGTCACGATCCTTGCCCCGACGGCGTTCCGGCGCCACCGGGAGAGAGGGGGAGAGAGCCCCCCTCCTTCTTCTTCTTCCTTGGCCTCCCCCTAGCTGGGAGGAGAGTTCCCCCTCTGGTCCATGGCCTCCATGGCGGCGGAGGGGCAGGAGCCCCTCCTAGATTGGATCCCCCTCTCTGTTCTCTTCTGTTTCACGTTCCTGTTTTCTGGCCGAAAACCGTTTCTTTTATTCCCGGAGATCCGTAACTCCGATCGGGATGAAATTTTGAGGGTATTTTTATCCAAAAATTAGCTTTCTTGTGCCTGAAGGAGAGCTCCAACCGACGTACGAGGTGAGAACAACCCACCAGGGCGCGCCTGGGCCCCCTGGCCGCGCCCTGGTGTCTTGTGGGGGCTGTGGGCCTCCGTTTGTGTTGATTCCACTTCTCAAAATTCACAAATATTCCAAAACAAATCTCCATAAATTTTTATTGCGTTTGGACTTCGTTTGACATGGATATTCTGTGAAACAAAAAACATGCAACAAACAGGAACTGGCACTAGGCACTGGATCAATAAGTTAGTCCAATAAATCATATAAAATGTTGCCAAAAATATGTGAAAGTTGTATAATATTGGCATGAAACAATCAAAAATTATAGATATGACGGAGATGTATCAGCACCCCCAAGCTTAATTCCTGCTCGTCCTCGAGTAGGTAAATGATAAAAAAGATAATTTTTGATGTGGAATGTGACCTAGCATAATCTTGATCATATATCTAATCATGGCATGAATATTAAGACACAAGTGATTCAAAGCAATAGTCCATTTTTGACATAAAGACATTAATACTCAGGCATCCCAACAAACAATCATGTCTTTCAAAATATCAAGGCTAAAGAATGCTATCCTACAAAATCATATAGCCTTGTCATGCTCTATCTTCTTAACACAAAGTATAAATCATGTACTACCCCGGTGTCAGCCAAGCAATTGGTTCATACTTTTTAACGTGCTTCAGCATTTTCAACTCTCATGCAATACATGAGTGCAATCCATGGATATAGCACTATGGGTGGAATAGAATATGGTGGTAGGTTTCAAAGGGGTAAAGTGGAGAAGAAAGTCTCGCATCAACTCAGCTTATCAACGGGCTATGGATATGGCCATCAATAGATATCAATGCGAGGAATAGGGATTGCCATGTAACGGATGCACTAAGAGCTATAAGTGTATGAAAGCTCAATATAAAATCTAAGTGGGTATGCATCTAACTATAATGAAAAATTTCCACTAGTATATGAAAGTGACAACACATGAGACTCTCTATATGAAGCACAAGTGTGGAATTAGCATGCCCCTATTCCTTCTTCTTTCATTTTTTTTCTTTCCTCCTTTTTTTTATTTTTCTTTTTTTCTTTTTCTTTTTTTTCTATTTTTTTTCTTTTTTTTCTTTGTCCGGAGCCTCATCCCGACTTGTGGGGGAATCACAGTTTCCATCATCCTTTCATCACTTGGGCATGCTCTAATAATGAATAATGATGATCATCACACTTCTATTTACTTACAACTCAATATTACAACGATAGTAGAACAAAATATGACTCTATATGAATGCAATGATCTAGCTAGCAAAGATATCAAAAAACGGCAAGCCATGAAAACATCATGCTAGCTATCTTACAATCATGTAATGCAATATGGCAATGAATGCACAAGTCATCAAAACGGAGGCGGTGGAAGTTGCATGGCAATATATCTCGGAATGGCTATGGAAATGCCATAATAGGTAGGTATGGTGGCTGTTTTGAGGAAGATATAATAAGGCTTATGTGTGATAGAGCGTATCATATCACGGGGTTTGGATGCACCGGCGAAGTTTGCACCGACTCTCGAGGCGAGAAAGGGCAATGCACGGTACCGTAGAGGCTAGCAAATTGTGGAAAGGTAAGAGTGCGTATAAACCATGGACTCACATTAGTCATAAAGAACTCACATACTTATTGCAAAAGTTTTATTAGCTCTCTCGAAGCAAAGTATTACTACGCATGCTCCTAGGGGAGAGGTTGGTAGGAGTTAATCATCGCGCGCCCCCGACCTTCACACAAAGATAGACAATCAAGAATAAATTGTGCTCCAACTTCCTAGCATAACAGGAGACTATACGTGCATGCTTCGGGAATCACAAACCTTAACACCAATATCTTACTAAACACGATCATCCACTAGTACCTCCCACATATTATCATCTCTATATCGCAAAACTATTGCAAGGAATCAAACGTATCATATTCGGTGATCCCTAAGGTTTATGTAGGATTTTATGACTAACCATGTGGATGACCAATTCCTGTTGACTCTCTAAATAGATATAAGTGAAGCAAGAGAGTTTAATTCTTTCTACAAAAGACCATGCTCTAATAAATATAAGTGAAGCAAAAGAGCATTCTATGAATAACGGTTTTCTATTTGAAGAGAAACAGGCAATCCAAACTTCAAATGATATAAGTGAAGCACATGAAGCATTCTATAAAGCCATACTCAAAAGATATAAGTGAAGTGCAATGAGCATTGTATAAATCAACCATGGACTATCTCATACCAGCATGGTGCATAAAAGAAAAGTGAAAACTAAACACAAAAGACGCTCCAAGATTTACGCATATCATGTGATGAATAAAAATATATCTCCAACTGACATACCGATGATTTGGAATAAAAGAGGGGATGCCTTCCCGGGGCATCCCCAAGCTTAGACGCTTGAGTCTTCCTAGAATATTACCTTGGGGTGCCTTGGGCATCCCCAAGCTTAGGCTCTTGCTGATCCTTATTCCTTCTCATCATGATAACACCCAAAACTTGAAAACTTCAATCACACAAAACTTAACAGAAAATTCGTGAGATCCGTTAGTACACATAACGCCAAATCCCATCATGTCTTGCCATAACATTATTGCATAATTATAATCTAACATTAACCACTGTATGCTATCACAATTCTATGCCTCCCAAGTCAATGGGGCTCAACAAGAATTCAAACATAAGCACGCAAAGCAGCTATAACAACAATTTGTGAAAAACAGGACAGTCTGTAAAGATTTGTAGACACATATACTTATATAGCTCAAACAATTCGGAAAAATTAGGACGTGAGAAATGATTTGCATAACAGTACTGTGTAAAAAGTTCAAAAAAATTTCACGCTCCAGTAAAATATGAAAATTAAAACACTACGGTAGAAGTTTCTGGTTTTGCACAGCACACATCAAACAAGCAATTCAAACATCCTAAAGGCAAATCCTGGCATATTATTGTTATAATACAATGGATTTGTACAAGGGGATAATTATTTTTGTTTGAAAAGTTTCCGTGATTCAAGATTCACAAAGTTTCCATGGGCATGAACAAAAGTTCAAGGCTAGCCCCCACTTCAACAATGCTCATCATCTCTTCTCACATCCACCTTTCCTTTTGTGAAGTTTTAGGTTCCCCTCTATATTTTTTTTGTGTTTTTAAACTTTATAAAATCACACAACAGAAATAAATGACTCTCTAAAACTTTTGGGTTGTCTCCCTGGCAGCACTTTCTTTAAAGCCATTAAGCTAGGCATAAAGTGCTCAAGTAATGGATCCACCCGGATCCCAAGGTATATCAAAGACAATTTTAATTAACAATGATTTGAAATTTAGTAGTGAGCACAAAGTGATATATATCATATGACAACAAAGTCTAACTCTCTTCCTATGCATCGGCATGTCATACAAGAACAATTCATGCACATTAAGTAAAGGCCAATACATAGCATAAGTAGTATCTTGCAATTTTATAGTATTGAAAACACAGAGAGGTGAAGATTTGGTTCCTCTCTCATAATAATTGCAAGTAGGAGCAGCAAGCACATGCATATTATATTCATCAAAATCATCATGTGTAGTGGTAAAACGCAACCCATCAATGTAATCCTTAATAAGAGCAAACTTCTCCGATATAGTGTAGTTAGGAGAAATCAAAAAGATAATAGGACTATCATGTGTGGGTGCAATAGAAACAATTTCATGCTTAACATAAGGAACTATAGCAAGTTCATCTTCATAAGCATAATTCATATTGGCATCATGGCCACAAGCATAGCAAGCATCAAGTTCATCAAAAAGGGATATTTCAAATGAATCCACGGGATCATAGCAATCATTATAGCATTCATCCTCCGGTAAGCACGAAGGGTAATTAAACAATGTATGAGTTGAAGAGTTACTCTCATTAGAAGGTGGGCACGGGTAGCTAATCCGCTCTTCCTCCTTTTATTCTTCACTCTCCTCCTCATCTTCTTCATCTAATGAGCTCACAGTTTCAGCAACTTCTTCTTCCATAGGTCCGTGCAAAATATTAGTCTCTTCCAAGGCAGCGGACATTCTTTCAATAAATTCAATAATATCAGCATTGCAATCATAATTCTCATAGCAATATTTAAGTATGGATAATTTTTCAGATTCGTAAGGAACATCATCATCATACTTTTCAAGCAAAGTAGCAATTTCATAAGCACCTTTAAACGCAACAAATTCTTCTATTCGTTCCACATCATAGTAATCATAAATACCTTTAGCATATGAAGCCAAGGTTTCATTATCGTTGAATTTACATTGAAAGGGAAGGTGTCGAGCTTCTATCTTAGAGCAACAAGTAAAGTCACATCTCGAGCATGCATCCCAAGCAAACCATTGCAATATTCTAATTTGATCCCATAAGTGTTTCCCTTTTTGAGACAAGCGATAATCCCTAAAGTACTCGCGTTGATCCAACGTGTCTCCCATTATAAAGTTCGATGATGATTTCTTAGGATTATCAAAGGAGTAATTAACGTGTTCCACATAACAAGCATCGAGGGTTTTAGGAGGTTCCCCATCTCCATGATAAGTAGCAAGTACCACTATTTTTTTTGGTGTTTCGTGTTCCATATCCATAACTAAAGATATAAAACAACTAATAACAGAAAATAAATATTACTTAGTGATAAAGCAAACAATCACACACGAGAATATTCACCCCACGCTATTGCTCCCCGGCAGCGGCGCCAGAAAAAGGTCTTGATAACCCACAAGTGTAGGGGATCGTTTGTAGCCTTTTTCGATAAGTAAGAGTGTCGAACCCAACTACGAGCTAAAGGTAGAACAAATATCCCCTCAAGTTCTATCGACCACCGATACAACTCTACGCACACTTTAACGTTTGCTTTACCTAGAACAAGTATGACACTACTTTGTAGGTGATAGGATAGTTTGCACGAATAAAACTAGAAGTACTTAGCGGGAAATAAAACTATGAGTAAAAAGCAAGATAATAAAAGTTAGTTGTTTAGTAGAAAGCTTTTGTCAAACAAGAAGGTTATTTGTCCCTAGGCACTTGATAACTAGACCAGTAATCATTCTTGCAATTTTACATGAGGGAGAGGCACTTATGATTGGAACTCTAGCAAGCATCCGCAACTACTAAAGATCATTAAGGTAAAACCCAACCATAACATTAAGTATCAAGTCCTCTTTACTCCCATATTTAACAACCCACCTACTCGGGTCTGTGTATTCTGTCACTCACGCCACCCACCACAGGAAAATCATGAACACATTGCAACACCCTACAATGGGGATCCCCCACGTTTGCGCGAGACGGAGGGCACCGTAGGCCAGCACCATAATAAAATATACACTTATACCAACCACGATCATCAATTTGCCCATAGGACAAAACGGATCTACTCAAACATCATAGGATAGCCACATATCATTGGGAAATAATATACGGAGTTGAGCACCATGTTTAAGTAGAGATTACCGCAGGGAAAAGGGGAGTTACACCGCTGCATAGAGGGGGAGAAAGTTGGTGTTGACGGTAGCAAGATTGTTGATGTAGATCGCTGTCACAATCCTTGCCCCGACGGCGTTCCGGCGCCACCGGGAGAGAGGGGGAGAGAGCCCCCTCCTTATTCTTCTTCCTTGGCCTCCCCCTAGATGGGAGGAGAGTTCCCCTTCTGGTACATGGTCTCCATGGCGGCGGAGGGGCAGGAGCCCCTCCTAGATTGGATCTCCCTCTCTGTTCTTTTCTGTTTCACGTTCCTGTTTTCTGGCCGAAAACAGTTTCTTTTATTCCCGGAGATCCGTAACTCCGATTGGGCTGAAATTTTGAGGGAATTTTTATCCAAGAATTATCTTCCTTGCGCCCGAAGAAGATCTCGAACCGACGTACGAGGTGAGCACAACCCACCAGGGTGCGCTTGGGCCCCTTGGCCGTGCCCTGGTCTCTTGTGGGGGCTGTGGGCCTTTGTTTGCGTTGATTCCACTTCTCAAAATTCACAAATATTCCAAAAAAATCTCCGTAAATTTTTTATCGCGTTTGGACTTCGTTTGATATGGATATTCTGCGAAACAAAAAACATGCAACAAACAGGAACTGGCACTGGGCACTGGATCAATAAGTTAGTCCAATAAATCATATAAAATGTTGCCAAAAATATGTGAAAGTTGTATAATATTGGCATGAAAGAATCAAAAATAATAGATATGACGGAGACGTATCACCCTACTCCCTCATGGACCGTTTGTTTTCCGCAATGTGAATCCGACTTCCCATGCCCGTTCGAGTTTGCATGGTCCAGCACGTACAATTTCCTACTGTCTGGCTTCTTTATGGACTCTTCGAATTCCCACATGGACCTGAGTCCCTCATGTCTGTCGGACTTCCAAAATGGATGAGGTTGGGCTTCCCATGACCATCCGACTTCCCATTACCTAGTATGTACACTTTCCATGATTGAGTCCCAGGGATAATATCTGGTGCACACGGTGCACCAAACTTCCGTAGAGCATTTTAAAATGGTAGGTAAATTCTAGAAAATAGCACATTCACACAATATCAATGTATGTTCTCACAAAATCACAAATCAAAATTAGAAATGTAGCTCGAAAAAAAAAATCAACATTGAATAGTACATATCATAAGTCGCGCTTTAAATTTGACCCATTATTAGATGTTAAATTTTTCAATTTTGTATGTTGAGCAAAATTTTGAATTGTGATATGAAATTTGTTGACATCATACATTCATATTGCGTCAATGTGTTAGATTTTTTTCACATTTTCAAACATTTTAAAATGTGCTATGGCATCCAGTGCACCAGTAGCACCACAAGGGGGGGGGGGGTGCACCGGATACATTCCCTACCCCCATGGCCGAGTTCACCATAGCGAGTTCGACATTAATTTTCTGATAGGCAAGTTTTCCTCCCCTATGGACGAATCTATTGTGCCGAGTCCAACTTCCGTGATAGGAAAGTCCGACTTCCCCGATAGCCAAGTCCGGCCCCATGGCCTAGTCCAACTCCCCAAATGTCTAAGAACAAATTGATAGTAATGTTACGTTTTCTTTGCTGGAACCGACTTCCCAAATGGACGAGTCTGACTCCCCATAACAAGTTCGACTTTCTACTGACGAGTTCGATTTCCCATGGTTTAATCTATGTCCCAGTACGACTCCCCAACTATTCGAGAGGAAATTGATAATTATGTTCTATTTCCGTGGCCGTGTCCTACTCCCAACATCCGAGTCCCAATGGCTGATTCTTTTCTATTACGGTTTCATACTGTTAGCCTCACTTCTCGTCTTCATTTTGTTTTTGTGCCATGGGTGCAACGAGTCATCTAATTTTCATAAAATGTGCTAACTCGTGGAAGGTGCAACTGGTTTTCCCTATGTATTTCTCGTGTCTTCTTTCCAGTTATTTTATAGGTTGCACTTTTCAGCATATCATGGTTGCATATTTACTTAAACATGCAACTAGCTTAGCTCGAAAGTGCAGCCATGAAATGACTATTGTGAATTGTATTTATAATATGAGTACGAGATACTAAAACCAATCCTTCAACCACAATAGTAGTCCTTAGGGTCCACTTTTTCGGAATTGACGTTGGCGTCCACATGAAAGCATAAACTAAAAGTAGAAAATAATGCACTTATTGAAGTACCACAACAATTATAATTATAAGTTAATTTGTACAAGCTTTTCTTACGAAGATAGGTTACTCATAATATACCTTTTTATAGGAGTATACGCCGTTTTATTAGCAGAGTTATTCTTGGAAACAAAGACCCTTCTCATTTATTTCCATTAGAGGAACCGCCACAAATTATTACATGAAAACCTAGGAAGATCATGAAAAAAACAGTAATGCAACATAGGCATGAGAACATATCAAGTCAATGATACGTCTCCAACGTATCTATAAGTTTTGCTTGTCCCATGCTGTTATATTATCATTCTTGGATGTTTTACAATCATTTTACTACAACTTTATATTATTTTTGGGACTAACCTATTAACCTAGAGCCCAGTGCCAGTTTCTGTTTTTCCGTGTTTTTGAGTTTTACAGAAAAGGAATATCAAACGGAGCCCAAACGGAATAAAAATCTACGGTGATTTTTTATGGACCAGAAAAAGCCCAGGCAGCATTGGAGTTGGGCCAGAAGAGCCACGAGTCCACCACAAGCCTAGGCGGCGCGCCCCAATAGGGCGCGCCCCCCTGGCTTGTCGTCACCTCGTGGCCCCCTGGACTTGTTTCTGCCGCCAAAAAATCCTATAAATATAGAAACCCCCAGAAACTAACCTAGATCGGGAGTTCCGCCGCCTCAAGCCTCCAGAGCCACGAAAAACCAATCGGGAGCCCGTTCCGGCACCCTGCCGGAGGGGGAAACCATTACCGGAGGCCATCTTCATCATCCCGGCGGTCTCCATGACGAGGAGGGAGTACTTCACCCTCGGGACTGAGGGAATGTACCGGTAGCTATGTGTTTGATCTCTCTCTCTCTCTCTCGTGTTATTGAGATGACACGATCTTGATGTACCGCAAGCTTTATTAATATAGATGAATCATATGGAGTTTTCCCCTCTCTATCTTCTTGTGATGAATTGAGTTTTCCCTTTGAAGTTTTCTTATCGGATTGAATCTTTAAGGATTTGAGAACACTTGATGTATGTCTTGTGATGGGATATCCGTGGTGACAATGGGATGTTCTATTGATCCACTTGATGTATGTTTTGTTGATCAACTTGCGGGTTCCGTGACCTTGGGAATCTATGCATAGGGGTTGGCACACGTTTTCGTCTTGACTCTCCGGTAGAAACTTTGGGGCACTCTTTGAAGTTCTTTGTGTTAGATTGAACATGATGAATCTGAAATTGTGTGATGCATATCGTATAATCAAGCCCATGGGTACTCGTGGTGACCTTGGAGTATGTAGGTGACATTAGGGTTTTGGTTGATGTGTATCTTAAGGTATTATTTTAGTACGAACTCTAGGGCTGTTCGTGACACTTATAGGGATAGCTCATAAGATTGATCGGAAAAGATAACTTTGAGGTGGTTTCGTACCCTACAATAATTTCTTCGTTTGTTCTCCGCTATTTGTGACTTTGGAGTGAACTCGTTGTCGCACGCGAGGGATTTACATATGATTCAACTATGTCAGTATTGTTGAGAGAACTTGCACTACTGAAAGTATGAACCCTAGGCCTTGTTTCCAAGCATTGCAATACCGTTTTTGCTCACTTTTGTTACTTGCTACCTTGCTGTTTTTATATTTTAAGATTACAAAAACCTATATCTACCATCCATATTACACTTGTATCACCATCTCTTCGCCAAACTAGTGCACCTATACAATTTACCATTGTATTGGCACTAGTAGAATGTCGACCAGTAGTCCCGGTCGGGAAGGGCCTTTAGTACCGGTTCCCCAGCCGGTACTAAAGGGTCGGGACTAAAGGTCCAGACCTTTAGTACCGGTTGGACCACGGACCGGTACTAAAGGCCCACCACGTGGCTGCCTGCGTGGGCTGGTGGTGGAGGACCTTTAGTACCGGTTGGTGATACCAACCGGTACTAAGTGTTCTGTTTTTTTTTCGCTTTTAATTAGGTTTTAGTTTTCCTCTCTATTTATTGTGTTTTCCATTCATTTCAAATTTATTTTACGGTGCTACATACTGTAAACATTAATTACACAAGTTGATGCATATATATATATGTAATATAATATACAATATCTCATACACAGTATATATACAAATGGAATTACACATCCATATATATTCTGGACTTATAACTTAAGGCCCAAAACCCGGCCGGGACTAGCTAGCTAGTGCTCCGGATGAAATCTCAGTTTTCTACTACTGATTTGCTGGCATTATTGAGGCGGCGGTAAGTAATAGTGCTCTCCGTTTACATCAATGACATGTTGAAGAAGAAATGCCGCAAATTCCTCTTGAAGTGCTACAAAGCGTTGCTCGGGTGAGAGCTTCGACATCATCTGCCAAACCTGGAGTTGTCTTTCACGTGCTCCTCTGCGACGTATACGGCCTTCGGTCTGGATGCGAATGTTCTCGCAGAGGAAGTATCCACATAAATTTGTCCCCTGATCTTGCTTCGCGCACTTTGCAAAAGAATAGAATTCAATAAGATAATTAATAATCAAGCATGATAATGGTATTGAAACTAGAATTAAAGAGATGAGCGGACCTAGTAGTACTACTTAATTACCTGCATCTTTCTCCACTTTAGCTTCGGTTTCCATTGACGACCGTGATGGGTTTTTTCTATCATCTTTTTCCAAACACTACGCGGCAAAGAAAAAGAACGAAAGAGTTATTATAATTACTTTTGATATCAGGAAATAATGAAAGAAAGCGAGGTCGATAAAGATTGAAATTACCGTTCTATCATAAAATACAAGTCCACGTATGATTGTTCTCGTGTATCTAGTGAGTCGTACACTTGAACAAGTCCATCCGCGAGGATAATATTTAGGAGGATATAGTGGTCTCTGCGCAGAAGTTTATATAATTAAGCAGGCATGCATATAACTCATCAACTACACTTGACAGCGAGCTAGTAAGCAAAAATAGAATTTGTAGTATACAAGAGAGTAAACACTCACCCCATGTTGTAAGGAAATATTATAGTAGATTTGGTATTCATTAGTGCCTCTAGAAAATTTTCCAAGAGATCTTCTGTGTCCTTGGCATAATGTTTTACCACATGACCATTAACGGTATTTGGGTCGATGAACCCAATGTCATCGATTCCCTCTTGTTTCAATTCCCACATCTTCAATCTGCATAATAGCGTAGAAAAGAACATATATAGTGAGGATAAGCCAATGAACGATATCTTAGCTAGAGACTTAAATTATTAAAGATATAAATCACTTACAGACAATAGCAACTGATGAGACTTTTGTCGATAGAGTCCATGCGGTATAACTGGAAAAGTTCCGAGAATTCAAGACATATGTCACATGCATTGACGTAATGCTCTTTCCTTACTTTGACCATGACCGCCGTCTCCCCACGCTCTACTTCACGCAGGTACCAATCATGCAACCGTCGCATCGCAGTTGGTAGTTCCTTGTACTCCTCGGGTGTGACAAGTGGTTTTCCTTTGGCATATTGCATTGCGTACTCAGTTGCACTGTACCGGCGGAATTCCTCGGTGCCAAGGATTTGGCCAAGAGTGAGACCTGCAGCCTCTACTTCTTCGAGGTCGATTGGGTTGCCTTGCACGTCGACTGGTTGGATCGATTGCTTGCTTGGATTGGTACTCACCTTGAGCGGAGAGATCGATTGCTTGGATTGTTCTCCGAGCTGGGGAACTGTTTTCCCGGTAGTAGTACCACCTGTCGTTGATGCCATACTTCCCGACTTCTTCCTTGGGCTGGGCCGACTTCTCTGCTCACTTGCCTTCTGAATCTGTCGCTCATAGTGTGTCGGCATACGCTCGACATATGCCGGGGGTCGATCAATAAAGTATTCCATAAAGTGCTCTTGGACTTCCTTGGGTATTACCTCCTTTGGCGTCACGGTCTTCTTTGCAAAAAAGGCTTTCACTTGGCGGTCGCATTCAATTTCGTTTTCCTCTGGTGTCATGTCGTAAGGCAGCTTCCTTTTGGCCGGAGGCTCGGGTTTCTTCTTTGGTGGCCTTCCTCTTTTGGGAGCCCTGCTGGCGGGACCGCTGCCGGGGTAGAGTCGGCTCACGCGGCGGAGATCGATATCGATGATATGGACTCGCGTCGTGCTCCGTCCCGAGGTTGGGAGGACTGCTGGCGAGGTGGGGAGGACTGCTGGAGAGGTGGGACGCCTCTCGAGGTGGGGAGGACTGCTGGGAAGGTGGGGAGGACTGCTGGCGAGGTGGGGAGGACTGCTGGTGAGGTGGGGAGGACTGCTGGCGCTGCGATGCCTCTGGCTGGGATCCCTCGCGCTGGACATCGATACTAGGAGGAGCCGGTGGCCTTAGCGCCGTTTGTGGAAAGACGATGCAGTCCTTACTCCATAGAATGAGACCACGGCCGGCTTCTGCTAGTGTGGACTCCCCCTCACCTCCAGGGATGTCAAGCAATAGTTCATCATATGCTGGCTGTATTGCGTCCACCGCGACACGAGCATACCCAGCTGGAACCGGATTGCAATGCCAGAGAACACCAGGTGTATTTGGTAAAGCATAGCCCGTCGCGACCCGCACGGGTATGTTCTTCATTTTCTGGATTAGCTCACAAGATGTCTTCTCGGTGATATCATCCACGGGGGTGTGACCCAGCGGTGCCCCCGTGGAACCCACGCTGCTTTTCGGCAGTGTAGATGGGACGGGTTCCCCTGCCTCCTGCTGCGGAGTTTCCCTTTGCTAGGTCAGTAACTGTATCTGCCTCTGCTGCTGCTCGTACTTCTGTTCCAACTTTGAAAGTCGGTCTGCTTCCACCTTCTTTTTTCTCGAACGGCTTTTATAACTGTCCTTCCATCCCGCAAACCCCTCGTACCACGGAACAACGCCCACGCCTCGTGTTCGTCCTCCGTGTTCGGCATTCCCGAGGGCGAGTGTAAGCTCGTCGTTCTCTCTATCGGGGTGAAACCGTCCTTCTTGGGCAGCTTTTATTGCTTCAATCAACTCATCTGATGCATGCTTCAGACTGGCCAGTGCAATAATCTTCCCTGTTGCTGGGTCCAACTTTCCCCCATGTGCAAAAAACCAATTCCTGCACCTCTTGGGCCACTTGAAGGTTACTGGAGTGATCCCTTCAGTAAGCATCTTATTCTCTAATGCATCCCACTTAGGAATGGCTGAGTTGTATCCACCTATCCCTAGTTTATGGTGATACTTTTTTTTCTTCGCATTTATCTGATTCTTTGCTGACTTCTCCATAGCAGCTTCCGATGTCATGTACTCGATAAATGCGTCATAGTGATTCCTTACCTTCTTGTATATTCCTATGAATTTGGGCGCCTTCTGGCCTCTAGCGTTATACTCGGTCCATAATCTTTTCTTCAAAGTCTGGAACGCGTCGGCCATCTTATGGAGAGCAAACTCCTTGACTTTGTTCCTTTGGCGCTCCGAGAGAGAATCTGGTAGGATGAAATGCTCCATGAGATCTCGCCAAAGTTCATCTTTAATTCTTGTATCGACATAATTCACTCCTGGTTTTGGGTTGTTTGGTTGAATCCATTCTTGCATTGTGATCGGGACTCCATCCCTAACAACCACTCCGCATTGACGCACAAATGTCCTGGCATTGGCATCAGGGTGAGTCGGTGCGCCATTAGGTTTGAAAGCATCAAGATTGCGCTTTACGTTGCCGTCCAATATTTTGGCACCGCCTCGTACCTTTCTACTAGATTGGCTCGATCCGGAGGGCTGATAATTAAAAGAAAAAATATTTGTTAATATATATATATATATATATATATATATATATATATATATATATATATATATATATAAATCAATTAATACACATGTAATGATCACCAGAGGCTAATATGTGTATATACCTCGCTGGACATTGTTAGTTGTTCCGGATTTTGGAACATAAGTTGTTCTTCCTCGGCCTCACATCCATCACCGTAATCGTTCAGATATTGTGAGCCGTCATCATCATGTGATTCACCCTGAAAGTCCGCTGGGTTTTCGGAGCAGCGTATCATGTCGAAGATGTCCTCTTCATGAGCTCTACCGGTATTGTCCATAGTTTAATAACTAATCCATAATAATATAGATAAAACAAATTAGTATTCAAATTAGCATGCATTCAAGAAGCAAAATAACTGATAGTTAACTAATAATGCATCATCGAATACATATATAGTAGTTCTTAGAAAAGATCTCATCTCATAATCTCGGATAATTGTTAATACATCGGCTAATCCATCGATCTAGCTAATACATCATAATAATACATATATAGTAGCTAATATATCGATCTAGCTAGAACCCTAGCGCCCGGCGGATATCGGGGCGGGCGGTGGACACCCAAAGAGAAGGAACCATCACAGGAACATAGCTCCAGTGAGATCCCTGAAGAATCTGCTAGGTATTGTCGGACCTGGCCTCCAAAGCTGCCATGTAGCGACGGACGTGCTCGTTCTCCTTGCTGACATGGTACTGTACCACCTCTGCGGGGGACTCAAGCCTCTGAATCGTCCGTGGCCCATGCAGCCGCCACCACAGAACCTCCGGGTCGACGACAGGCTGGCTCCTCACCAAGCTGCGCCGCCCGAAAGGCAGCACCTCCCAGTACCAGCCCGGCGGAGCCCAGTCCCTGACAGGGCCCCTCGGCTCAAGCAAGTGACCTCCTCCGGCGACTCGACGATGAGGATGCGGGATCGGCATCGTCGACGTCGAGAAGAAACACTTAATTATGAAAACAAATTAAATAAAACTTAGCAAAATTAACACTTAGCATCTAACAAATTAAATAACACTTAACAAATTAAATACACTTAGCATCTAACAAAATTAACAAAATTAACACATACCCTAATAACCTAAGAACCTAACTAACTAACTAACTAAACTAACCTAACCTAACTAACTAAACTAACTAAACTAACCTGATAACCTAACTAACTAACTAACTAACTAACTAAATAGGGGTGATGTGTCGTGGTCGGGGTCGGGGTGTCGGGGGTCTCGTGTCGGGGTGTCGTTTTCTTCTTCTTCCCCTCTTCTTCTTTTTTTCCTCTTTTTCCTTTTCTTCTTCTTCCTCTTCTTCCTTTTCTTCCTTTTCTTCTTCTTCTTCTTCTTCTTCTTCTCCTCCTCCTCTCCTCTTTTTTTTTCTTCTTCTTCTTCTTCTTCTTCTTTTTTTCTTCTCCTCCTCCTCTTCTTCTTCTCCTCCTCTCCTCTTTTTTTCTTCTTCTTCTTCTTTTTCTTTTTTTCTTCTCCTCCTCCTCTTCTTCTTTTTCTTATTCTTATTCTTCTTCTTCTTATTATTTTTTCTTCTTTTCCTTTTTTCTTTTTCCTTTTTTTCCTTCTTCTTTTTTTTTTCTTCTAGGTTTTTTTTACATTAACATTTTATTTTTCCTCCACGTCACTAGGCCGCGCCGGAGTTGCTCCGGCGAGCCGCGCCGGAGTTGACTGGATCGGGTGGGCGCGCGGAGGGGCAAGGGGGAGGGGAGAGGCTCACCGAGGGAGCTCGCCGGAGGGGGGAGGACGCGTCGGGGCGGCGAGGTCGGGGCGGCGCGCGGCGTCGGGGCGGCGGGGTCGGGGCGGCGCGGTGCGTCGGGGCGGCGGGGTCGGGGCGGCGGGCTCGGGGCGGCGAGCGGCGTTGGGGCGGCGGGCTCGTGCGCGACAGGCGGCGGCGACGGCAGATTTCGGCAGCCTGACGGCGTCGTTTTGTCCTTGTCCCGGTGCGTGGGTCGGCCCGGGACGAAGGGATAGTATTTATACCTAGGCACCCTTTAGTACCGGTGCGTGGCTCGCACCGGTACTAAAGAATCTTTAGTACCGGTGCGAGACACGCACCGGTACTAAAGGTCCTCCCCAAAAAATGTGCGGGGCGGTGGACCTTTAGTATCGGTGCGTGGCTCGCACCGGTACTAAAGGTTTTTTAATTCAATATTCATTATTATTTTCAGGACAACCCCTAAACTTTAAAAAATCATAGAAAAAAATCTATGACTCCAATGGAAATAAATAATATATGAAAAAATATCAGAAAAATATAAAGAATCTGTTTATGGCATTTCCATGCATGTTTGAACAACTTCAACTGCTGTATAAGACAATTTGACTAAATGGCATTTGAAATGTCATATCTCGAGTTTGAAAAGCAGTATAAATGAACTCTGAAAAGGTTATAACTTGGCATGACATCATAATTTCACCCACATAGCAACTTCTAAAGAGTTGAGAGGGTTACGGCAAAAACTGGATGCAGTTCGTGTACAAATTGGACAATCTCTTTCGAAGTATGAGGGTTTCGGACGAAAACTCATCTATTACAAAGGGATTTCATTTTTAATAACTTATTTGAACTCCATATTTTTCGTGTGTTCAATATGCACCATTCAAAGGCACATCATCAATTTTCAACCCTTTCTGACTTCATTTGATATTTTTCATGCATTTAATAATTTATTTTGAGCTAAATGACCCTGAATTTGAAAAGCACTACAAATGGACTCTGAAAAGGTTGAAAGTTGGCATGGTATCATCATTTCACCCACATAGCATGTTATAAAAAGTTGAGAGGGTTACGGCAAAAACTGGATGCACTTCGTGTACAAATTGGACAATCTCTTTCGAAGTATGAGGGTTTCGGACGAAAACTCATCTATTACAAAGGAATTTCATTTTTAATAACTTATTTGAACTCCATACTTTTTGTGTGTTCAATATGCACCATTCAACGACACATCATCAATTTTCAACCCTTTCTGACTTCATTTGGTATTTTTCATGCATTTAATGATTTATTTTGAGCTAAATGACCCTGAATTTGAAAAGCACTACAAATGGACTCTGAAAAGGCTGTAACTTGGCATGACATCATAATTTCACCCACATAGCAACTTCTAAAGAGTTGAGAGGGTTACGGCAAACACTGGATGCACTTCGTGTACAAATTGGACAATCTCTTTCGAAATATGAGGGTTTCGGACGAAAACTCATGTGTTACAAAGGGATTTCATTTTTTTGAACTTATTTGAACTCCAGACTTTTTGTGTGTTCAAAATGCACCATTGAAAGCCACATCATCAATTTTCAACCCTTTCTGAATTCATTTGGTATTTTTCATGCACTTACTGATTTGTTTGAGCTAAATGACCCTGAAATTGAAAAGCACTACAAATGGACTCTGAAAAGGTTGAAAGTTGGCATGGTATCATCATTTCACCCACATAGCAAGTGCTAAAAAGTTGAGAGGGTTACGGCAAAAACTGGATGCACTTCGTGTACAAAACGGACAATTGAGCATCATCTCCTTTCCCCTGCACACAGCCCGACGGTGGCTCGTGAGTGCCCGCATATGAAATGCACCGTCGGACCGTATGCAGGGAATCCGAATGATTTGTATTCGGTCGATGAACTAAAGGATTTCTAGATAGATCAACAAAACACACGGTTTCCCCTACATACAGCCCGACGGTGGCTCGTGAGTGCCCGCATATGAAATGCACTGTCGGACCGTATGCAGGGAATCCGAATGAGTACACACACTAAGTGTCGAACATGTCCGAGAGGTGGGTTATATATAGCGTCGTGTGCCTCTTTAGTCCCGGTTGCTAGCACGAACCGGGACTAGTTATAGTGTTGATCCAACAGCTCACAAGCACTTGAAAGAAACACACGATCCGTGTGCTTCTTCCTGATTGGTACGACCTCGGTCCTGGGAGTGGCTAAAATTTAGTCCCACCTCGCCAAGCGAGAGGGACTCGCAGCGGTTTATAAGCCCTGAGTGCAGAGATGATGAAGCGAGAGGCGCAATGCTCACCTGCACGTTAGCTTCAGGCCTTGAGGAAATGGTGTAGACTGCATGGAGCTATCTGCAGTTTGTCAAGGCCTGAAGCTAAGCAACGTGTAGGTGAGCATTGCGCCTCTCCATTTTTAATAACTTATTTTAACTCCGGACATCATAATTTGGCATGACATCATAATTTCACCCACCCACATCCCTGAATTGGTTACTGTTACACTTCGTGTACAAACTAGTTACTGTTACAAACTGTTACACTTCGTGTACAAACTGGTGGATGCACTTCGTGTACAAACTGTTAGAAAGATACCATGCTAGAAAATGCATGCATGTCCTTCACATAGAAAGTGATGACGGTGAAGCCGGTCACATCCCAGAGTGGGATCTCGCGGTGTAAGACTTTTTCTACGTGTTTGTCCCTTGCTTATGATTGCGCCGTAACCATGGAGAATCTTCATCATTTAACAGGATGCTTGGGTCAGTCTTCACTCTGAAGGGAGGTATTTCATGAAACTTTTCATAATCTTCTGACATGTGTGTCTTGTCCTCCACTCCCACAATGTTTCTTTTCCCTGAAAGAACTATGTGGCGCTTTGGCTCATCGTATGATGTATTCGCTTGCTTATCTTTTTTCTCCTCGGTTTGCTAGACATGTCCTTCACATAGAAAACCTGAGCCACATCATTGGCTAGTACGAATGAGTCATCTGTGTATCCAAGATTGTTGAGATCCACTGTTGTCATTCCGTACTGTGGGTCTGCTAGCTGTACCCCGCCTCCAGTATATTTGACCCATTTGCACCGAAACAAAGGGACCTTAAGATCAGGTCCATAGTCAAGTTCCCATATCTCCTCTATGTAACCATAATATGTGTCTTGAAAGTTGGTTGCATCATAGCGGACACCACTGTTTTGGTTGGTGCTCTTTTTATCTTGGGCGATCGTGTAAAATGTATTCCCATTTATCTCGTACCCTTTGAAAGTCGTTACAGTCGAACTTGGTGTCTTGGCCAACCTGTACAGTTCATCTGGAACATCGTTGTCATTGATGAGCTTTGTTTGCAACCAACCGGCAAAAGTCTCCATGTGTTTACGTTCAATCCAGGGGTCAGACTGCTCCGGGTTCTTGGACCGTACAATATCCTTGTGTTCCTCCATATATGGAGTCACCAAGGTGGAATTTTGTAGAACCGTGTAGTGTGCTTGAGTGAAAGAATGCCCGTCCATATTTATTGCTTCTTTCTTTCCTAATGTGCCTTTTCCACCCAGTCTCCCCTCATGCTGCGATTCAGGAAGACCAATCGGCTTAATGTCAGGAACAAAGTCAACACAAAACTCAATAACCTCCTCTGTTCCATATCCCTTGGCGATGCTTCCTTCTGGCCTAGCACGGTTATGAACATATTTCTTTAAGACTCCCATGAACCTCTCGAAGGGGAACATATTGTGTAGAAATACATGACCCAGAATGTTAATCTCTTCGACTAGGTGGACTAGAACGTGCGTCATAATATTGAAGAAGGATGGAGGGAACAGCAACTCGAAACTGACAAGACATTGGACCAGGTCATTCTGTAACCTTGGTAGGATTTCTGGATCGATTACCTTCTGAGAAATTGCATTGAGGAATGCGCATAACTTCACAATGGCTAATCGAACATTTTCCGGTAGAAGCCCCCTAAGTGCAACCGGAAGTAATTGCGTCATAATCACGTGGCAGTCATGAGACTTTAGATTTTGAAATTTTTTCTCTGCCATATTTATTATTCCCTTTATATTCGACGAGAAGCCAGACGGGACCTTGATACTGAGCAGGCATTCAAAAAAGATTTCCTTCTCTTCTTTCGTAAGAGCGTAGCTGGCAGGACCTTGATACTGCTTTGGAGGCATGCCGTCTTTTTCGTTAATTCTTTGCTTGTCCTCCCGTGCCTCCGGTGTATCTTTTGTCTTTCCATACACGCCCAAGAAGCCTAGCAGGTTCACACAAAGATTCTTCGTCACGTGCATCACGTCGATTGCATTGCGGACCTCTAGGGCTTTCCAATATTCAAGTTCCCAAAATATAGATTTCTTCTTCCACATGGGTGCGTGTCCATTGGCGTCATTCGGAACAGATTGTCCGCCAGGACCCTTTCCAAAGATTACCTGTAAATCCTTGACCATATCAAATATATATTCACCAGTACGGAGGCCAGGCTTCTTCCGGTTATCTGGCTCACCTTTGAAATGGTTGCCTGCCTTTCTTAAGATATGCTTGATCGGTAGAAATCGACGATGTCCCAGGTACACATTCTTCTTACATTTATCCAAATATATACTTTCAGTATCATCTAAACAGTGCGTGCATGCATTGTATCCCTTGTTTGTATGTCCTGAAAGGTTACTAAGAGCAGGCCAATCATTGATGGTTACAAACAGCAACGCTCGTAGGTCAATTTCCTTCTGTGTGTGCGCATCCCACACACGTACACCTGGTTTTTACCACAACTGTAGAAGTTCATCAACTAGTGGCCTTAGGTATACATCAATGTTGTTGCCGGGTTGCTTAGGGCCTTGGATGAGCACTGGCATCATAATGAACTTCCGCTTCATGCACAACCAAGGAGGAAGGTTGTAGATACATAGAGTCACGGGCCAGGTGCTGTGACTGGAGCTCTGCTCCCCAAAAGGATTCATGCCATCTGTACTAAGACCAAACCATAAGTTCGTTGCGTCAGCTGCAAAGTCCTTGAACTCCCTCTCAATTTTTCTCCACTGCGACCCATCAGCGGTTGCTCTCAACATCCCGTCTTTCTTACGTTCTTCTTTGTGCCATCGCAACAACTTGGCATGCTCTTTGTTTTGGAACAAACGTTTCAATTGTGGTATTATAGGAGCATACCACATCACCTTGGCAGGAACCCTCTTCCTGTGGCGTTCGCCCTCCACATCACCAGGGTCATCGCGGGGGATCTTATAGCGCAGTGCACCGCATACCGGGCATGCATCCAAATTCTCGTACTCCTCACCGCGATAGAGGATGCAGTCATTAGGGCATGCATGTATCTTCTGCACCTCAAATCCTAGAGGGCAGACAACCTTCTTTGCTTCGTACGTACTTTCAGGCAATTCGTTATCCTTTGGAAGCATCTTCTTTATCATTATCAGCAATTCTTGAAATCCCTTGTCAGTTACACCATTCTTCGCCTTCCATTGCAGCAATTCCAGCGTGGTACCCAGCTTTTTCTGGTCATCTTCACAATTTGGATACAATAATTTCTTGTGATCCTCTAACATGCGTTTCAACTTCAACCTCTCCTTGTCACTTTCGCAGTTTCTCTTTGCATCAGCAATGACCCGACCCAAATCATCAGCGGGCTCATCTGATGCCTCTTCTTCAGCTTCCCCCATTGATGCCTCTTCTTCAGCTTCCCCCATTGTTGTATCGGCGAAAGGATAGTTGTCATCATCCTCTTCTTCTTCATTGTCTTCCATTATAACCCCTCTTTCTCCGTGCTTGGTCCAAACATTATAGTGTGGCATGAAACCCTTCTCAAGCAGGTGGACGTGAAGGGTTTTTGAGTTAGAGTAATTCCTATCATTCTTACAGTCAAGACATGGACAACACATGAAACCATTCTGCTTGTTTGCCTCAGCCACACGAAGAAAATCATGCATGCCATTAAGAAACCCTGGACTTAGTCGGTCATCGTACATCCATTGCCGGCTCATGTTCACTACACAACATCGAAGTGACCAAATTAATACAACTTCATCATCACATTACAACCAAAAGTAGAGCTAGCAGTGACCAAATATTACTGCAAATAATAGATACTTGTTCATACATACATCTCATAAAACAACATACAACTATCTAAAACATGTAAATGCAACAACAAATGCGATCATAATCGCAACTAAAGTAACAATTGAGCCAACGGCATAATGATACCAAGCCTCTTTATCAATGGCATATTTTCTAATCTTTCTAAGCTTCAAGCGCATTCCAGCCATCTTGTTCTTGTGATCATCGACGATATCGGCAACATGCAACTCCAATCCCATCTTCTCATCTTCAGTTCTTTTCAATTTTTCTTTTAAATGATCAATTTCTTTTTCAGCTTGTGTTAATTTCTCGAGCAGAATTGCATAGTCGGTTGGAATTTCTGGTTCAACTACTTCCTATAGATAAAAACATCTACGTCAATTTGGTGGCATAATTAATTGTCATAGACATTACATGATGTGTGAAATAGTTATAAAAGATAACGACATACCACATCTGAATCATAGACTGGACGAGGGCCGACGTGGGCTGATACCATAACCATGACACTATAGAATAACTAACAATAATACAAGTAAGTAAATCGTACACGCAGCTATCTAAATCATACAAGTAATTTTTTTAACAAAAAGGTTTTAAGAAGAACAAGAGGCTCACCAAGGTGGCCGGTGCCGCGACGAGACGGTGCGGACGATCGACGGTGGTTAGGACGGGGATGGGAAGGCACCAAATAAACCACACCTACACATATGCAACCTAACAAGTTAATTTGAGCTCAAATTGCATATAAATCAAATAAACTCCCACATAATGACCACTCCTCCAAAACCTAGCTAAAACCCACAAATCACATATCTTTGAGCATACCACAAGCTAATCTAGCAATGAGAGATGAAGGAGCAAAGTTGCTAACCTTTATGAACACTTGGATAGATGGGGTGCCTTTAAATCTTGACAAATCCTTGGCAAAATGGAGGATGAGCTTCGAGCAAGAAGAAGAACAGGGGAGAAAACAGAGAAATGAGAGCCCCTTCGATCTCGGCTGCGGACGAAGCCCGTATATGTAGGAAGTCTTTAGTACCGGCTGGTGACACCAACCGGAACTAAAGGCTGCACTTTAGTACCGGTTGGTGTCACCAACCGGTGCTAAAGGTGCAAGCGGGGCCCAAGTCTGACCAACAGCCTGCCACGCCCCCTTTAGTACCGGCTCGTGACACGAACCGGTACTAAAGATCGCTCACGAGCCGGTACTAAAGGTCGCCCTGCTCCTAGCCGTTGGAGCCGGCACGAACCGGGACAAATACCATCTTTAGTACCGGCTCGTGACCAGACCGGGACTAATGCTCGGGACGAAAGGTCTGTTTTCTACTAGTGTGGGTGTGTTGGGGACACAAGAGACTCTTTGTTATTTGGTTGCAGGGTTGCTTGAGAGAGACCATGTTCATCCTACACCTCCCACGGATTGATAAACCTTAGGTCATCCACTTGAGGGAAAATTGCTACTGTCCTACAAAACTCTGCGCTTGGAGGCCCAACACGAGTCTACAAGAAGAAGGTTGCGTAGTAGACATCAAGCTCTTTTCTGGCGCTGTTGCCGGGGAGGTGAGTGCTTGAAGGTATATCTTTAGATCTTGCAATTGAATTTTTTAGTTTCTTGTTTTATCACTAGTTTGGTTTTATAAAAGAAAACTATAAAAGAAAATGGAATTGAGGTTGCCTCATATGCTTCATCTTTTTAATGTCTTTCATGAAAATGATGGAAAGGAAAATTGTGCTCTAGTGTTAGAAGAAGAAGTTATTAAAATGTTTGGCACTAAATCTTTGAATGATGAGCATGATAGAAATATTGTTAGTATGAATTCTCTGAATATTCATGATGCTAATGATATGCAAAGCCACAAGCTTGGGGATGCTATGTTTGATGAATATGATATTTTTAGTCCCCCAAGTTTTGATGAGCAAATTTATTATGATGAAAGCATGCCTCCTATTTATGATGATTATTGTGATGACATGTATGCTATAAATAATAATGATAACCATGAAACTTGTCATCATGATTTTAATCCAATTGGACTTTGCTTCACATGATAGTTATTTTGTTGAGTTTGCTCCCACTATTATGAATGAGAAGAAAATTACTTATGTGGAGAGTAGTAAAATTTCTATGCTTGTAGATCATGAAAAGAATGCTTTATGTGCTGGTTATATTGTTGAATTCGTTCATGATGCTACTGAAAATTATTATGAGAGAGGATCTTATGCTTCTACAAATTGCAATAATATCAAGTTTCCTCTCTATGTGTTCAAAGATTTGAAGTTATGCTTGTTTTGCCTTCCTATGCTAGTTGATTCTTGCTCCCATAAATTGTTTGCTCACAAAATCCCTATGCATAGGAAGTGGGTTAGACTTAAATGTGCTTGTCATGAGATTCATGATGCTCTTTGCATGTTTCAACTATTATTCCTATGTGAGCATCATTGAAATCATCATGCCTAGCTAAAAGGCATTAAAGAAAAGCGCTTGTTGGGAGACAACCCATCAATTTTCCTTTCTGTTTTTGTGCGTTCACATCATTAAGCTACTGTAATAATAATGTTTTATAGCTTTTGTTTCAATAAAGTGCCATGTAAAGCCTTTGGTATTATGTGGAAACAATTATGAATCTTGTCTTGACAGTACCTAAGTGAATGATCTTTGTTTATTATACTAACCCATCTCACGAAGTTCCGTTAAGTTTTGTGTGATTGAAGTTTTCAAGTTTTGGGTGAGACACCAATATGAGGAGAATAAGGAGTGACAAGAACCTAAGCTTGGGGATGCCCAAGGTACCCATAAGGTAATATCCAAGGAAGACTCAAGTTCCTAAGCTTGGGGATGCCCCAGAAGGCATCCCCTCTTTCGTCTTCAACACTATCGGTATATCTTACATGCAGCTATATTTTTATTCGTCACATAATATGAGTTTTGCTTGGAGCATCATTTTATTTTCTTGTTCTATGTTAGGTGTTATTTATAATCTTGATTTTCAATAAAAATTTCCAAGAATTGCCTTAGGATGCTTGCATTGCATGTTTGATATGTGCTGTGTAAAAAACAGAAACTTTTTCTGTAGTGTTTGAATTTTCATATTTTACTGGAACGTGGAAAGTTCCTGAAATATTTACACAGTGTTTTCATGTAAATTATTTAGTATGTCCTAAATTTTCATAATTTTTTGAGTTACATAAGTACACTGGTTTAATAAATTGCTACAGACTGTTCTGATTAGACAGATTGCTGTCATAGTTTTGTTATCTACTTATCCTACAGTTTCCACAGTCTATATTCGTAGATATAAATTGTGGAAATGATAGTATACAGTACCTAATGTTTGAAAATTATTGTGCAACTTGTCTTGGCAGTACATAAAGTGTTGATTTATTCTTATGTGTACTAACCTATCTCACGAGTTCTTTTTGAGTTTTGTGTGGATGAAGTTTATAAGAATTAGGGAAACCATGATATGAGAGGAATTAAGGAGACACAAGAGCTCAAGCTTGGGGATGCCCAAGGCATCTCTAATTAATATTTCAAGAAGTCTCAAGCATCTAAGCTTGGGGATGCCCCGGAAGGCATCCCACCTTTCTTCTTCAACAATTATCGGTTAGTATCGGTTGAACCTAAGTTTTTGCTTCTTCACATGATATGTGCCATCCTTGGAATATCATTTTATTTTGTTTTGCTGTTTGAATAAAAGCATTGGATCTGAAATTTTGAATAAGAGAGAGAGTCCTCACATGGCTATTTAACTAATTGACTACGCATTGATCTTCACTTATATCTTTTTGGAGTAGTTTGTCATTCACTCTCGTGCTTCACTTATATCCTATGAGTAAATGGTTGAATGAATTGAATATCATAAATCTGAAATTAAATATGCTTCATATACTTATCCCATGGGGAGTAATGACTTCACACATAATAAGTATAGGTGGTAAAATTTATTGAAAGTTAGCAAACACCGCATTGGTCACTTGAACAATTCATGAAAGAATATTGAAGGAAGAGAGATTCCACATATGAATATACTATCTTGGACATCTTCTATGATTGTGAGCTCATTAATTATTTTCAAACTCGAGCAAATTAGTTAAAATTGGACAAGGAAGACAACTTAATGAGTTATGTTTGGGTATATTTGTATAGAAGTTATATTGTTATGGATCCTCCAACATGTGGTGCTTGCTTCCACCTCATATTAGCCAAAACTTCGGCACCAAGTAGAAATACTACTTGTGCATCCAAACACCCTTAAACCAGTTTTGCATTGAGAGTCCACTATACCTACCTATGGATTGAGTAAGATCTTTCAAGTAAGTTGTCATCGGTGCAAAAAGTAATAAAAATTGCTCCTAAATATGTTTGATCTTTTATTGTAAGGGAAAATAAGCGTTGTACAAACTTGTGATGGTAAAGAAATAAAAGCGACTGACTGCATAATAAAGGTTGCTATCACAAAGGGCAATACAACGTGACGTTCCTTTGCATTAAGAGTTTGCACATCCAAAAACAAAAAGCGCATGACAACCTCTGCTTCCCTCTGCGAAGGGCCTATCTTTTACTTTCTAGTACTTACCTTTATGCAAGAGTCATGGTGATCTTCACCACTTCCTATATTTCGCCGTTTTCTCTTGGCAAGCGTCATGTGTTGGGGAATGATCTAGACATATATATCCAAACAAATATATTTGATCATGAATTATTATTGTTGACAATTATCTATATGATAAATAAGTTGGGAGGCGAAACATTAAGCCCCTATCTTCCTCTGTGTTCGATGGATGCTATTTGTTCTAAAATATGCTTTGAGTGTCAATAATCATGGAAGACTATATGATAGTTGAGTATGTGGAATTTGCTAAATCAAAGCTCTTACATAGACCCTTCCTGAAAATAAGATGAATTGCAATTGTTCAATTACTAGGAATATGGTTTGTTAGTTTTCAAGAAACTTTCTGGTCTATACTTTAACATGTGAATAGCTTGTTACTTGATCATGAGAAGTTTTATGAGATGAGCTACTGTTTATGGTTTATATTGATTCCAGAAAAAGTGATTGGAATTATCATTGATCAAACTTGTGCACTTGCTAGCATTCACACTTCATAAATTATTTCTTTTATCATTTACCTACTCGAGGACGAGCAGGAATTAAGCTTGGGGATGCTGATATGTCTCCAACGTATCTATAATTTATGAAGTATTCATGCCATGTTTACAATAATTTTATATGATTTTGGTATGATTTTATTAGAACTAACCCGGACTGATGCTGTTTTCAGCAGAACTACCATGGTGTCGTTTTTTGTGCAGAAATAAAAGTTCTCGAAATGGGCTGAAAATTTACGGAGAATATTTTTGGAAAATATAAAAAATACTGGAGCAAAAAGATACCGGAGAGGAGTCCCGAGGCAGCCACAAGCCTAGGGGGCGCCCCCCTAGGGCGCGCCCCCTGGCTTGTGGGTCCCTCAGGAGTCCCCTTGACGTGAGACTGACGCCAAAAATTCCTATAAATACCAAAACCCGCAGAAAGAAACCTAGATCGGGAGTTCCGCCGCCGCAAGCCTCTGTAGCCACGAAAAACCAATCGGGAGCCCGTTCCGGCACCCTACCGGAGGGGAAACCATCACCGGAGGCCATCTTCATCATCCTGGCGGTCTCCATGACGAGGAGGGAGTAGTTCACCCTCGGGGCTGAGGGTATGTACCAGTAGCTATGTGTTTGATCTCTCTCTCTCTCGTGTTCTTGAGATGACACGATCTTGATGTGCCCCGAGCTTTATTAATATAGATGAATCATATGGAGTTTTCCCCTCTCTATCTTCTTGTGATGAATTGAGTTTTCCCTTTAAAGTTTTCTTATCGGATTGAGTCTTAAAGGATTTGAGAACACTTGATGTATGTCTTGCGATGGGATATCCGTGGTGACAATGGGATGTTCTATTGATCCACTTGATGTATGTTTTGGTGATCAACTTGCGGGTTCCGTGACCTTGGGAATCTATGCATAGGGGTTGGCACACGTTTTCGTCTTGACTCTCCGGTAGAAACTTTGGGGCACTCTTTGAAGTTCTTTGTGTTAGATTGAACATGATGAATCTGAAATTGTGTGATGCATATCGTATAATCAAGCCCATGGGTACTCGTGGTGACCTTGGAGTATCTAGGTGACATTAGGGTTTTGGTTGATGTGTATCTTAAGGTATTATTTTAGTACGAACTCTAGGGCTGTTCGTGACACTTATAGGGATAGCTCATAAGATTGATCGGAAAAGATAACTTTGAGGTGGTTTCGTACCCTACAATAATTTCTTCGTTTGTTCTCCGCTACTTGTGACTTTGGAGTGAACTGTTTGTCGCACGTGAGGGATTTACATATGATTCAACTATGTCAGTATTGTTGAGAGAACTTGCACTAGTGAAAGTATGAACCCTAGGCCTTGTTTCTAAGCATTGCAATACCATTTGTGCTCACTTTTATCATTAGTTACCTTGCTGTTTTTATATTTTCAGATTACAAAAACCTATATCTACCATCCATATTACACTTGTATCACCATATCTTCGCCGAACTATAGTGCACCTATACAATTTACCATTGTATTGGGTGTGCTGGGGACACAAGAGACTCTTTGTTATTTGGTTGCAGGGTTGCTTGAGAGAGACCATATTCATCCTACACCTCCCACGGATTGATAAACCTTAGGTCATCCACTTGAGAGAAAATTGCTACTGTCCTACAAAACTCTGTGCTTGGAGGCCCAACACGAGTCTACAAGAAGAAGGTTGCATAGTAGACATCAGGGGTTTATCACTAATCACACATATTCCCATAGTAGAGTTTTTGCTCCATATCCAGTCACTCTATTGGTGGGGCTAATGAAGGTTAATATGACTTTCACCGGCCCTTGCCAAAAATGGGAGCCACTACCCCCATCAGCAAGTCCATTGAGGGGGAATTTATTCATAACTTCCAAATCCAAAATTCCCAAACCACCAGGGCTCTTCGGCATGCAAAAAACAGGCCAATTCACCAGATGATATTTTCTCTTGCCCTCGGTCTCACCGTGGGCACAAAACCCGAAACCCGAAAAACCCGAACCCGGACCCGTATATCCTGAACCAGAAAAACCCGAGCACTATATTGGGTATCAGTTTTGGAAACTAAAATTTAATTTGTGTAATTCGGGTAATTGGTCACGGTACCCGAATTACCCGAATAGCGCTAATTGTTTAGCAGCCCACTAAAAATGATCCACGCATAGAGAAGGCCCGACCCAAAAACTGCCATCACTACTCGCTTCCCCGCAAAACCTAGGCCGGGTCACCAGCCGGGAGGCCACTCGGTCGTGGTGTCGTGCTCGATTCCTCCCCCCTTCTCCTAATGCCCGTGCGTCATCGGGCTGTATGACGACCGCCACGATACATGGGTGTTGCTCGGCTGCAATCCTCCGCCTCCCAGCTGTGGTGCAACATTGTGCCGTGTCGGACAACCTCCCTCGAGCTTCAACGGCGTGCACAAGTGCAGCGCCGCGCCAATCCATTCGCCTAGCGGCCTCCTGTGATGTGAAGTTCTGCTCCTATTCGGGTAATTTGGGAAAACCCGGACCCGAACCCGAATTTTTGGGTACCCGAATTGTCGGGTTCTTATATTTTTGGCTATATTTCGTGTTTCATTTTTCATAACCCAAATTTTCAAAAACCCGAATTACCCGACCCGATTTTTCCGGGTAACCCGAATGCCCAGCCTGACCTGGGTCTCCTGCCAAGCCATCCTGGCTCTGCTAGAATTCAATTTATTAAGAACCCTCTTTTCAAGCTTCCAAAAAGGACAACATATATAGTGGAATACTACTCATATAAGAATCAACCAAAGTGATCCTATCTCCAATGGAAAATAAACTACCAATCCATCCAGCCTTCCGTTTCTCAAAATTTTCCTCTGCGGGAACCCATTGTGAATTACTCATTCTTTTAGGATCCAAAGGGAACCCCAAATATTCCAGAGGTAAAAGCCTACCCTCACATGTGAGGATCTCTTCATATTCTTACATCTTCTTGGAGTATTCTCGTATAACACAAACACTAGACCACGGACATGTACGAGTAATTTCTTTATTTAGTGTATCACTCTATTTTGTCCCTTTTCAACTTCATTAATGAAACCGTAATATGGCATTTGTTTTGGGCCAATGTATGGCATTTATCCTTTTTGGATCTCAACAAGGCCTGAGGCAGCTTTATGTTGAAGGCATATGTGTGTGAGGCCCATAAGGCATGCAACATTCGAAATTAACCCACACAAACAATAAAACATACACAAAAGCCCACACAACGTTAAAAATCACAAAACTCTGGATTAAAAAAAACACCAGCAAGGCCACCACATCCAAAGAAAAATTCTTGATTTGGTATTGCATTCCAATCCAATTCAGTGTGCTCAATACAAACATCCAACGAAGCTTTAGGCTTTGCTTGGACTGAGTTTAATTTTACACAAAAATTACACTCAATCCAATCAAGACTTTCAAAATTGAAAATGGCCCTTTTGCTTAATTTGTGAGAGAAGGGAGCGAAAATGATAGAGTATGTTCTTCTCCCCTCTCCTCCACCTCGCGTCGCTCCCGCGGGCGACCGAGGGGGCAACCCTAGCCGCCGCTGCCTTGGTCCCCCGCCTCCCCCTCTCCTCCCCTCTCCGCCGCCGGTCCGCGCCGCCGGGCGAAGCCCGGTAGGTGCTCGCGGCGGCGGGGCCCCCTCTCCTCCTCACGCGGGGACTCGGCGCGGGCCGGCGTCCTTCGGCGGTGGCGCAACACTGGTCCGGGGCGCGGCAGCTCATGGGCTCGCTCGGCGGCGGCGCTGCGGTGCCCTGTCCCATGCGTGGAGGGCTGGACCTGGCCGGTGCTTCAACCTGTGGGGGCGGCGCTCGGCGGAGGCTTGTCCCAGATCTGGTCGGGCGCATGCCTGGTAAGGATCCCTTCGGTCGGCGACCTGATCTGGATCCAGGTGGCGCGGGCTGCGGGCGGCGAGGGCGGCTGCTGGGGTCCGGCTTCGGGCTCTTGGCGCCTACGAATGGTCTCTCCGTCGTGGGCGGGCGGCGGTGATCCTCAGGCAGCGGCGGTTCAGGCGACGGCGCTACCTCGGGCGGCGATGCTCTGGGTGGTAACGAGGCGGTGGCGCGGCCACTTGGCTGCGGGTTGGCATGACGGTTGGCGGCAGTGCCCTCCCGGCCCAGATCTGGGCCCTTTGGGGCCCCATCTGGGTCTGGGCGGGCCTGGCTCGGCTCTGCCTGCGATGACTCTGGCGGACGGAGGTGTGGCTCATGCGATGGGTTGCAGAGACGGCGGCGCGCCCACTGTAGCGCGGCAACGGGAGCTTCACGAGCCATTAAGAGCTCGGCCGGGCCGCCGTGCCTGGTGTGCTCCCCTTGCTGCGTCCGGTCGGTGACTGCTGAGAGCGGTGGAGGATGTCCCCTCCCCTGTGGCTGCTGACTCTGCCGCTCCTTGTTCCCGGCTACTTCCTCTCGGCCTCGTCGGTCCCGCTTCGTTCTCCATGGTGAGACGGCGGTGATTTCTCCTAGATCGTGGTGGCGCATGCTGGTGCGTGGCAAGTTTGGTGGAGCACGACGGATCGATCGGGGTGTGTGTGTGTGGCGGACGGGAGAAATCCTTGTCATGCGTGGCTGGCACCGACGCGGCGACGCCCGTGGGCGCCGTCATTCCTTCCTGAAGGGCGTCAGGGATCCCACTCACTCACGCCCCACCGCGTACGGGGGAAACCCAAGGAGCAATCCGGGCAGCAGTGTCGCCATCGTCGCTTTCCTTCCTGAAGGTGCTGCTTGTTATGCGGTGGTCCAAAGTGCTAGGAGCGTGGTGGATATCTTCGGAGGGCGTAGCGGTTCGGGAGCATCATCGTTTTCGTCAATCCGACTCTGTTGTCATTCTTTTCTTTTATTTTCTCTTTTATTTCTTTTGGGCATTCATGTGTTGTCTGCCCCAGTAGTGGGATCTTGGATGTATCTGATGGTTGCTATATATATATAGCGGGGCGAAAGACTATTTCGAGGAGGAAAACATAGAGTATAGGCAAACCCTGTTGTTTATCAGGGAAACTAACTATGAGTTTGGAACCCATATGCTTGGTTCTCTGCCGATGTGACATTTGATCCATGCATTCAGACTAACAACCACCAACCGTGAATGTCCTATCAAGCCAAAGTGATGTGTATTGCCGCACTAACCAACTCCATCGTGCATGTGCCACTGCATCAGCTACCATCTGTACTCCACTCAAGAATGATGCTGCTTTTATCTAAATACCTATCTAAAAAAAAGAACGATGCTGCTTTGATAAAGAAAAATACAGCAACTTTATTATCCATGCTCAGAAGATGCCAACTGCGATGTGTAAACCTATGTAATCCACACGTCAGTGCGAGTGTGCGACGCAATATTCTTAGTAAGAAAAGTATTATTAATATATGGTTTCGAACTTTGGATCATAAGTATTATCACTAAGGCTTCATTTGCGCAATTGCTGATTTGCACGAAAAATAACCAATCCCCCAAAACCGGGTCCACAAAGGAAAAAAAGGCAAAGAACAGATTGGGCTTTGGACTTAAATAAAAAAAAAATTGGAGAAGGAGGAACAGCGTCCCCAGCCTCTGCATCAATCGATGCTTTGGACTTAAATATAGCATCAGACAGTACGATTAGCGAATAACCACTCTCGCGCGCACATGCATAAGCAGCAGGGATGCACAATTCATGAGCCGGTGAACGTACGTACGTGTCCTCGCCATGCGGCGCCTGTTCCCACACAGTCACAAAGAGTATGGTAGCCGGTAGCACCAGGGCACGCGTTCCCAATCACCAAGGGCGGATGGCCCGCCGGCCGCCGGAGTTGGTGAGGATGACACATGGCCGCCGTCAGAAAGCCGCCGAAGTGGGCGCACGATCTACCGGTAGATGTTTGGTAGCATCTACAAAGTACCCCCAACAAAAAGGAAACGCTCGCCATGTGACCTCACCTCACCGGCCATACGTGTACCTTGTCCTTGATACAATGGAGGGCAGTGAGAGTCGGTGCAATTTCTTACAAACCTTGATGAAGAAGCTGCTCATGGTGGTGACAGCATAATTCTCCTACTGGTCCTTGACAAGACCGGCAACCAACCTGGTGAGAAATTCCCTGTGCTTTAGTTCCCAACCACTTTAACCAAATCATTGTCCTTTACTCCAAGGAAAGCTAGTGACGTGCGATCTTTAATCTTATCATGTCACACGTCAGTAACTGACAACCAGTGTCACCTTGTAAAGTCCCAACTACTGGGCTGAAAAAGTGCCGACGGCTCTTAAAATTTCTTATCGTTTACATATTATTACGGCACCAAGACTGAACCTTAGCGCTTGCATCTAAGCTTCTTTTTTTTTTCTGTTTTTGAGATAGCTAACCACTCATTTCAAGTGGTGCTTGCATCTTAGCTGGGCTCCATTTGTTGAAAACTAGTATATGAGTATTTTCATTTTTGAATTCCTGCAAAGAATTTTTTATGTTGATTTTTCACGTGTTATTACGTGGCCATGTATCAAAGGCCTTCCATAGTTCCATGTACCAACAAGTTCTCCAGAAAAAGGCTAATGGAGGACGGGCTCCATGGAGCCCGTATTCAAATATAATATATACTAGAAGGGTTACGTGTGTTTTGCTGCACCGTTGATGCCGTTGGGTTTTCGTAATTTTTTTACTTGTCTGTTTCAAAATATAAGATGTATTAGTTTTTTGAAAAGTCAAACCTCTTTAAGTTTGACCACATTTGTGTAGAAATATATCAATATCCATAATATCAAATCGTATTTTTAGATTTATCATGAAATGAATTTTAATATTTTATTTATTTAGTATCATGGATATCGATAGTTTTTACTCTGAACTTGGTTAAAGTTAAAGAAATTTAACAATAAACTAATACACCTTATATTTTGGAACAGAGTGAGTATTTGGTTTGGTTAGTGGGGCGGATGATGGGTTGTGTTTTCTTTTTTATTTATATAATGTGGTGTTTTCATGGGTCTTTTGCGGTGTGATTTTGTGTTGTCTGCTAATCAATTCATATTTATGTAGGGAGATGTTCTGCATCGATGGCTACATGTAGTATATTGGTGTTACAAGATCACATGTTGACAATTATTTTTTCTAGGTCATGAGAGGGTGCGTGGGATTGATATATTTTTATAGGCCGGTTCCTTCCGATTGATTAGAATTTTTTTTTAACCCAGTTTCATATTTATGTAGGGAGATTTTCTGCATCGATGGCTACATGTAGTATATTGGTGTTACAATATCACATGTGGACAATTCTTTTTTCTAGGTGATGAGATTGTGCGTGGGATTGATATATTGCTATCTCTACTACTTTCAAAATGTAAGGTTCCATTTTCAAAAAAAAATCGCCACCCTTTCGTCGTACCTTCTCGTATGATAATCAGTCACCTGAATGTGCTTACCTTCTGAACCAATTTTACTTTAATTTACTTACCAAATTTCGCATCAATTGGTCACTCTACAACTTAAAAAGAATATAAGGTTCGATATTTCACTTTTCTTCCCACCACCCCTTTGTCCAACCTCCCCATATGATAATCAATCACCTCAATTTTCTTAACTTCATAACCAATTTTTCACTTTAATTTACTTACTAAAATTTTCATCAAAATACAAGGTAAATCGCGAGCATGATTTGCTACACATTTATTTACACAATCGCATTAATATACGCAGATAAATCACAACCTAACATACGAGAAACCATTTATATCTCGTTGCAACGCACGGGCATTGTCTGTAGAAATTGGTATTGCAGAAGCAGACGCCGCATTTGGCCCACGGAGCCCCACAAGACAAAGGATCCGTCCGTCGTCCATCCATCCGAATGCCAACCATACACCAAAATTTGCTCCCCTCAAAAAAAAAAAAAAAAAAAAAATTTGCAGGTTTCTTGTCCTCGTCACCAGACCCCATCATCACATGTGCAAAAAATAATAAAAATCATCATCACCATATCAGCCTGCTCCACTACCAATCTTCCAGTGCATCTCCTTCAAGCATCATCATCGCCTATAAACCTCTCATGAACCGAGAACCGAGTAGGACGGGCAAGAAGGAGAACCGTGGAGGCTTTCTTGCTCGAGCCCGTCCGTCCGCATGTCCATGTCGAGCCCGGTGCACGCCCGGAAGGCCCTCCACCTACTGTCCATGAAGGCCAAGCTGCAG
The DNA here is from genome assembly GCA_039707655.1 of Elymus sibiricus. Lineage (NCBI taxonomy): Eukaryota > Viridiplantae > Streptophyta > Magnoliopsida > Poales > Poaceae > Elymus > Elymus sibiricus. The sequence goes on from CM077675.1 coordinate 530,833,315, forward strand.
AGCTTCCTCGGCCTCCGCCTCCTCGTCGTAGCCGCCCTCGCCGCCTTCCTCCTCCTCTTCTCGGCACGCACGCTCTTCTCCTCCTCCTCCCCCGGCTCCGCCACCTCGCAGCTGCGCGGCGGCGCGGGCGATGACGGGTCGTGCTCCAAGCTGCCGGCGCCGGTGGCCGACGCCCTGGTGCACTACGCGACGTCGAACGTGACGCCGCAGCAGACGGCGGACGAGATCGGGGTGTCGCTGCGCGTCCTGCAGCGCCGCTCGCCCTGCAACTTCCTGGTGTTCGGGCTCGGGCTCGACAGCCCCATGTGGGCGGCGCTCAACCACGGCGGCCGCACCGTGTTCCTCGAGGAGGACGCGTCCTGGATCGCCTCGGTCCGCTCCAAGCACCCGGGCCTCGAGTCCTACCACGTCGTCTACGACACTCGCCTCACCGAGGCCGACGACCTCATCGCCCTCCGGGACCACCCGGGGTGCACCGCGCAGCCGGACCTCGCGGCCGCCGCCGAGGCCTCCTGCCGGCTCGCGCTCCGCGGCCTCCCCGCCGCGTTCCACGAGGTCGAGTGGGACCTCGTCATGGTGGACGCGCCCACGGGGTGGACGCCCGAGGCGCCCGGGAGGATGGGCGCCATCTACACCGCCGGCATGGTGGCACGCGCGCGGCGGCCCGGCGACGGCGCCACGGACGTGTTCGTGCACGACGTGGACCGGACGGTGGAGGACAGGTTCTCCAAGGCGTTCCTGTGCGACGCGTACCTCGCCGAGCAGGTGGGCCGGATCAGGCACTTCGTCATCCCCAGTCACAGGGAGAAGCCCGGCACGCCCTTCTGCCCTCTGAATTAATTATTACGGTACATCATTTGCCTATTTTATCATCCAGTGTAGCACTTACCTTGACCAAGAATACCTCGAGACACAACATATATACTGAAGCTCAGATCATACATACACCATTGGGGAGGTAATTATGTCGCACTTGATCTGGTCCGTCGGATCTAGAAACGATGGGTCCATGATCGCATAGTCCAGAGAAAATGAGTGTGAATTTTTTTTAATCTGCGGATGTAACTGTATGAGGCAATCGACACGTTTTAATTATCCACTATCTTCATTACAGTGGTATTTTTTGCAAGATATTTTCTTTCTTACTATGTGGTTCATAATATGGAGATGCATGTGGAGGGAGGATAATGAGATTTGTTTGTTTGTAGCAATCATACCAGCTGTGAGGAATATGAATACTTGCATTTTTCTTTTTTAAGGCGTCTTATACAAGTTAGTAATCTGTTGGGAAGTGCAGGTTAATTGCACGTGAGTGTAATTTGTGTAATAGAAATATTTCCCAACGAGGTTAAGATCATGCACTACTCGATTCGGCTACTTTGCTGAGTTTCCAGGGTACTCGGCAAAGCACGGATAAAACTCGACATTGTGTGCAGAAGTTTATTCTTGGCAAAAAGGACTCGGCTAGAAGTATGCCAGCACTCATTAATTTGCTGAGTTCTTATAATCGGGTACTCGACAAACACCTAAACAACCTTTGTCGAGTTTTTTTTTTTTTTGAGAGAAACCTTTGTTGAGCTTAGGGAAACGATAACTCGGCAAACTATCACATCAGATGGAACGCCCGTAAACGGTGGTGCCCCGTGGCAGGACCTTTTTGGCTAGTGTGGCACAAGAAATTCCCGAGTTTTCATTGTCATCGAAACTCGGCAAACAGTCTTAACTTGCTAGTCCTTGACGATTAGTAGCATGACACGTGGGTCGCGGCGCAAGAAAATATCGAGTTAGCGACTGTCCTTCAACGACTAGCAGCATGACACGTGGCACATGTGTTCACATGCTTTATTTCCTTTTGAAAAAAAAGGTACTCTCCCAGTATAAAAAAAAGAAAAGGAAAAAAAAGGTACTCTCCCAGTATAAAAAAAAAAGAAAAGGAAAAAAAAAGGAAAGTACTTCTGCATGTGTGTTCTTCCTTTCTACATCTGGCAGCAGTAAGAGAGGTTGAGCTTCGTCGCGATCCGTGCAGCGGCTGCACTCCCGACGCGCTCTGACGTGGATTAGCATGAGCTGACCATCTACGTGTCGTGTTTCATTCACTCCACGTCCTTCTTAGTTATTTCCCTTCGTTTTTTTTCCCTGTTCAATAGGCCATGGTTGATGTGTGCTGTTGCTCATCCGTAGAGCAATGAAACGACGAGAAGACACTCACAAAAAAGAACATCGATCTATCACTGTTCTATGTAAGTTGGCGTTGATCTTTCTCCCATCCTACTAACAATGGAATCATCAGGCGAGCATCCCTAGGAAAAATCTCGGAATTGAGTTTGAATTTGTGAACGAGTTCCGAGAATTTGCTAACGATCGAGGTCAAGAACGTGCGTGTTTCAAATGTGACATGCAAGTCTGTCTGCTGTTTCTTTTCTTTTCTTTTTTACAAGAGAGGCCCGGAGGCGTTCGGGTAGTCTATATACAGGCGACAAACCAGTACACAAAGATTCTTGCAAAACACAGAAAATCCTCTTCCAGATGCCACGGAGGGCGGCTTTGAACGGAGCAATTGAGGATCGCCACGAGTGACGGGGCGAAGCAGTTGCGGAACGTGCGTGTGTCGGTGACGTGCCCTCAGCAGCTCCTAGATGCTGTCGCCTCGTCAACAGACTGGAAAAGAACCTAAAGAGCAACTCCAAACCAGCGACCTATATTAACCTCATCAAACCGATTCTTCATGTGAAGACATGTCTCTCTTTACCTTGAGAGCAAATTAATTGAGGAGATTGAAAGCCTACATGCAAATAAGAAACTCCATATTAACCTCATCAAACCGATTCTCCAGCTCTTGATTGGTTTGATCAATGACACTAAGATATAGTTCCTTTCTACAGTGATCATCATTTGTTTGTACTTCATAATACCAACATGATCTTTCATGAGGTACATATGTATACTCCCACAAAGAAACTGCTACTTGTAAACTGCGTTGGGTTTTTCTCCGAAGAGGAGAGGGGATGCAGAACAATAGAGATAAGTATTTCCCTCAATGAAAACCAAGGTTATCGAACCAACAGGAGAATCACGCAAACTCTCGTCGTCAGCACCTACACACACAGAATCAAACACTTGCACCCAACGCGGGCAAGAGAGTTGTCAAGCCCTTTGAACTCGTTTCTTGCAAGGATTAAATACTGATAGTTGGATAAATATAAATATAAAATAAAATAACAGTAAATAAATGACATCAATATTTTTAGGGTTTTTGTAATAATATTTATGTAGACCCCGGTGGCATAGTTTTTGCTAGAGACTTCTCTCTCGAAGATAGCATACGATGGGTAGACAAATTATTGCTGGGCAATTGATAGAACAGTGCATAGTTATGCCATTTTATTCAAGGCAATAATCATGTATATATGCATTACGTCTATAAGCAAGTAGACCGACTCCTGCCTGCAACTACTAGTATTACTCCACTCATCAACCGTTATCCAGCATGCATCTAGAGTATTAAGTATGAAACAGAGTAATGCTTGGAGCAAGATAACATGATATAAACAAAGTAAACTCAATTAATATGAATAAACCCTATCATTTTATCCTTAATGGCAGCAATAAAATATGTGGCATGTCCCTTTCCGTCACAGGGATTGAGCACCGCAAGATTAAATCCATCACAACGCACCACTCCCACTGAACATAAGTCAATCTAATTGGACAAACCAAACCGATAGATTGGGTAGAAATATGAAGCTATAACAATCATGCATAAAGAATTCAGAGAAGACTCAATTAATATTCATGAATAATCTAATCATAAACCCACAATTCATCGGATCCCAATAAACACACCTCAAAGATGATTACATCGAATAGATCACCGCGGGAATCACGGTGAACTTTGTATTGAAGATCAAAGAGAGAGAAAAAGCCATCTAGGAACTAGCTATGGACCTGTAGGTCTATAGTGGACTGCTCGCGCATCATCATGGAGGCAGCAAGGTTGACGTAGATGGCCCCCGTGATTGATTCCCCCTCCGACAGAGTACCGGAAAAGGTCTCCAGATGGCCTCCCTTCGAAACACAGACTTGCGGCAGTGGAAAAAGTGTTTCGGGTGGCCCTCTGTTGTTTTTCTGATTTTAGAGAATTTATAGAGGCGGAGTTAGGTCAAACGGAGCCAGGGTGGCCCCAAGGCAAGGGGGGCGCCTTACCCCCCCCCCCCCCGGGCGCGCCCTGCTGCCTTGGCACCGCCTCGTCCGGCCTCCGGACTCCCTCCGAAGCTTCCATGTCTTATTTTTGTCCAACAAAAAATATCAAAAAGTTTCGTAGCGTTTGGACTTCGTTTGGTTCTGGCTTCGTGAAAGGCGAAAAACAAGCAGAAAACAACAACTGGCACTGGCACTGGGTTAATAGATTAGTTCCCAAAAATAACATAAAATAGCATATAAATGCATATAAAGTATCCTAGAATGATAATATAATAGCATGGAACAATAAAAAATTATAGATACATTGAATACGTATCAGGAACTTCATTGTCATGTTTCTTGCAAAATAAGGTCACCTTTGCAAGCAATTCTTCCCATCCATGAGACCCCATATGTTGCATTCTACTATTTGCCAAACTAACAAGTGTCTTTGCATTAACAATATTTTGATCTATCTTTTGCAAAGATTTGGATAACTCATTTGTGTAGCCAAGAATAACTAGCATCAACTGAAGATTGAAAACATAGTCAAATGATTCAAAGGCATGCGTAACTCCACACATTCTTGTACACTCACCTTTTTGTGCAGGATCTTTTCTAGTAGTATCAAATACTTCAAGGATTCTGGGATACATGCTAACAATGTGCATCATGGTTTTAAAATGACAACCCCAACGAGTATCGCCGGGTCTAGGTAGTTCCATCTCTTGATTTAACCCACTTCCAATTCCAATCTCTCCCATTTCAAGTGCTTCCAAAACCTTTTGAGATCTAAGATCTCGAAGCATGTCATGGCTCTTACAAGAAACTCCAACAATATTGAGCAAGTGAGAAACATGATCAAAGAACAACGAACATTGTTCATTTTCCATGAAATTGATGTGCAACACAATGGATGTAATAAGTAGGGGGTCACTCTTTCATGATCAATGATTTCAACCCTTCAATGTCCTCTTTCATATTGCTAGCCCCAGTATAGCCTTGCCCACGTATTTGACTAGGAGTCAAATGATTATACTTAAGAAAAGTTTGAATTGTATCCATAAGTGATAATTAAGTTGTACTGGCAACATGAAGGAACCTCTCGGATCCTCTTCCCAATTTATATACAAAATGTATCAAGAGAGTAAGTTCTTCTTTGTGAGATGCACGACTGGACTCATTAGCTAAGATTGCATAGTGGTCATCACCAAGATCTTCAATAATTCTTTTAGTTGTATGCGCCACATAACAACCAATTATTTAATTTTTTCTCTTTGGACTAGTCAAGATGTAATTTTAATGAGCATTATTCAAAACAAGCTTATCAACGTCTACATAATTTTTGAAAGCCATTTAATAAGTTCAAGAAGCTCACAAAGCCATTAAAGAAATTTTGAGGAGCAATGTTCATTCTTATCATGTCCATGAAGTGCCAATGCTTTGTTCAAAAGAAACCTCAACATCTAACTAAATAAGTTAGCATAGCCTTGTACATACGTAGATCCTGTTTAGACACCCTCACAATAAAATTATCAATTGATGGTTGTGGTGTCACCAATAAATTGTACTCCCTCCACCTCTAACATAGGAATCACCTCTAGGTCCCCCATTTGATTTTCCTTTGTATAAATAAACAAAGCAAAAATGATGCATCGTATGTGACACTATATTCTAGCCAATTGTAGTTCTCTAGCCAATTCTAACGCACGAATCTTTTGGCGGTCCCATCTGTTATTTTTAACAGACAATAACATTCAAAATATAGATGTATAGAAAAGATCACAAGTTTAATATATAAACTTGTACATATAAAGCAACAAATAAAGGTAACAATAGTGCTATAGTGCTCCCACTCACTCATACATATAAAGTAGAGATCACAAGGTAACAATCATTGTGTCCTGACATAGTTTAATGTTTTTCATGGTGTACAAGACTAGAAAGGAGCATGTATATCGCCATCTTGATGTTTCATTCTCATGTCTCGTTCTTCTTCACTCTCTAGCCCGCAGTAGAACATCCCCTCATCCCTCACTACATGGAGATTGATGATACTCGTCAGCAGTCTCTGAAGGCTCTCGTGCTCTGTCCAAAAGTGAGATAGCTTAACTTCCTTCTCATTGTCTTCAGACCATTTCTGCAACATTGAATCACTTCTTAACAGTGGTCATGCGCGCAGATAGTTATTCATCAAGACCACGGCCAGACATTTGCATGGTCTCGCCTTTCGGTTGTTGCCGGCAACAAAAGCTAGTGTTAAATTTGTACTACGAATGCGGTTGATACATCTCCATCGTATCTACTTTTCCAAACTCTTTTGCCCTTGTTTTGGACTCTAATTTGCATGATTTGAATGGAACTAACCCGGACTGACGCTGTTTTCAACAGAATTGCCTTGGTGTTATTTTTGTGCAGAAATAAAAGTTCTCGGATTGACCTGAAAATTTACGAAGAATATTTTTGGATTTAATAAAAAATACTGGCGAAAGAATCAACCGGAGGGGGTCCACCACCTGGCCACAAGCTAGGGGGCGCGCCCTGCAGGCTTGTGGGCCCCCTGGAGCTCCTCCGACCTCAATTCCAACTCTATATATTCCTATTCGGGGAGAAAAAAATCAAGGAGAAGAGTTCATCACGTTTTACGATACGGAGCCGCCGCCACCTCCTGTTCTTCCTCGGGAGGGCAGATCTGGGGTCCGTTTTGGGCTCCGGAGAGGGGAAATCGATGCCGTCGTCATCACCAACCATCCTTCATCACCAATTTCATGATGCTCTCCACCGTTCGTGAGTAATCTCATCGTAGGCTTGCTGGACGGTGATGGGTTGGATGAGATTTACCATGTAATCGAGTTAGTTTTGTTAGGGTTTGATCCCTAGTATCCATTATGTTCTGAGATTGATGTTGCTATGACTTTGCTATGCTTAATGCTTGTCACTAGGGCCCGAGTACCATGATTTCAGATCTGAACCTATTATGTTTTCATGAATATATATGTGTTCTTGATCCTATCTTGCAAGTTGTAGACACCTATTACGAGTTATGATCCGCATCCCCCAGGGTGACAATAACTGGGATTCTTTCCGGTGATTACCGTAGTTTGAGGAGTTCATGTATTCACTAAGTGCTAATGCTTTGGTCCGGTTCTCTATTAAAAGGAGGCCTTAATATGCCTTAGTTTCCATTAGGACCCCGCTACCACGGGAGGGTAGGACAAAATATGTCATGCAAGTTCTTTTCCATAAGCACATATGACTATATATGGAATACATGCCTACATTACATTGATGAATTGGAGCTAGTTCTGTGTCACCCTATGTTATAACCGTTGCATGATGAATGCCATCCGACATAATTATCCATCACTGATCCATTGCCTACGAGCTTTTCACATATTGATCTTTGCTAAGTTACTTTTCCGTTGCTACTGTTACAATCACTACAAAACTGCTACTGTCACTTTGCCATTGTTACCGTTACTTCCATACTGCTTTGCTACTGAATACTTTGCTGCAGATACTAAGTCTTTCAGGTGTGGTTGAATTGACAACTCAGCTGCTAATACTCGAGAATATTCTTTGGCTCCCCTTGTGTCGAATCAATAAATTTGGGTTGAATACTCTACCCTCGAAAACTGTTGCGATCCCCTATACTTGTGGGTTATCAAGACCTTTTTCTGGTGCCGTTGCCGGGGAGCATAGCTCTATTCTCTGAGTCACTTGGAATTTATATCTGTTGAGCACTATGAAGAATCTGAAAGATCCAAAAACCAAGATCTATCCCTCTACTACGAGGGGAGGTAAGGAACTGACATCTAGCTCTGCAGTTGATTCACCTTCTGTTATGAGTAAACTTGCGACACCACCACCTGCTATTGATTCTGATATGTCGCAAGTAGTTGATGATTCCACTTCTGCTATGCATGATGCGTATGATGATACTTTGCTTGATACTACTGTGCCACTGGGTGAATTTCTTGATGAACAAATTGTTAGAGTCAATGCTGCAACTGATGATATTTCTGAAACTGTTGAAATTATTGAAACTGAACACTATGAGACACCTGCTATACCTAGCTCTCCTAGATATGAATTGCCTAATATACCTAAGGGTTATGTTATGGAGGGAGAGGTAGCTAGGGACTTTCTTGCTTGTAAAGATAGAGATGATCTTAAGAAATTACTATGCAAGTGGAAAGAAAAATCTTTGAATGCTAGAAAGCAATATGATCCTAAGTTTGCTACTTCACCTATCTTTGTTACTGATAAGGATTATGAATTCTCTATCGATCCTGAGTTAATTACTTTGGTTGAATCTGATCCTTTCCATGGTTATGAATCTGAAACTGTTGTGGCACATCTTACTAAATTGAATGATATAGCCACCCTATTTACTCATGAGGAAAAAATCGTTATTACTATATTCTTAAGTTGCTTCCTTTCTCATTAAAGGGTGATGCTAAGATATGGTTTAATTCTCTTGCTCCTGGTTGTGTGCGTAGTCCCCAGGATATGATTTATTACTTCTCTGAAAAGTATTTTCCTGCTCATAAGAAACAAGCTGCCTTGCAGGAAATATTTAACTTTGTGCAAATTGAAGAAGAGAGTCTCCCACAAGCTTGGGGAAGGCTTCTCCAATTACTTAATGCTTTGCGTGATCATCCTCTCAAGAAAAATGAAATACTTGATATCTTTTATAATGGACTAACCGACGCTTCTAGGGACCACCTAGATAGTTGTGCTGGTTGTGTTTTCAGGGAACGAACTGTTGAACAAGCTGAACTACTATTGAATAATATATTGAGCAATGATAATGATTGGTCTATTCGCGAACCACCTCCAAAGCCAACTCCGAAGAAAAGAGGTATTCTATTTCTCGGTCCTGAAGATATTCAAGAGGCAAAGAAATCTATGAAAGAAAAAGGTATTAAATCTAAAGATGTTAAGAATCTACCACCTATTGAAGAAATACATGGTCTTGATAACCCGACACAGGTAGTAGAGGTAAATCCCCTCCGTAGATTTGATGAAGGTGATATTCCTTATAATAAGTCTGCTAGCCAATGCTTGGATGAGTTTGATAACTTTATTGTTAAGCAAGAAAATTTCAATGCTTATGTTAGTAGACAATTGAAACATAATGCTTACATGCTTGATCGCTTAGGTGATTATATGAGTAGAACTGTTAATGATCTCAAGCTTATTAGTAAACATGCTTCCATGGTGACTACTCAAGTAGAACAAGTACTTAAGGCACAAAATGATTTGCTTAATGAGATGATTGGTAAGAACAATGATAATTCTATTAGAGTTGTGACTAGAGGTGGTAAAATGACTCAAGAACCTTTGTATCCTGAGGGCCATCCTAAGAGAATTGAGCAAGATTGTCAGAGAATTAATACTGATACACCTAGTCGTCCCAGTAATAAAAGGAAAAAGAATGACGATAGGGCTTTGCATGCTGCTAGTGAACCTGTTATAGATACTCATGAAAACCCAAATGATATTTATATTTCAGATGCTGAGACACAATCTGGTAATGAACATGAGCCTAGTGATAATATTAATGATGATGTTCATGTTGATGCTCAACCTAGTAATGATAATGATGTGGAGATTGAACCTGCTGTTGATCTTGATAACCCACAATCTAAGAGCAAAAGATATGACAAAAGAGACTTTGTTGCTAGGAAACATGGTAAAGAAAGAGAACCTTGGGTTCAGAAACCCATGCCTTTTCCTCCTAAGCCATCCAAGAAAAAGGATGATGAGGATTTTGAGCACTTTGTTGAAATGCTTAGACCTGTCTTTTTGCGTATGCGCTTGACTGATATTCTGAAAATGTCTCCTTATGCTAAGTATATGAAAGATATTGTGACAAATAAAAGAAATATACCGGAAGCTGAGATTTCCACCATGCTTGCTAATTATACCTTTAAGGGTGGAGTACCAAAGAAACTAGGAGATCTCGGAGTACCTACTATACCATGCTCTATTAAAGGAAACAATGTTAAAACTGCTTTATGTGACCTTGGAGCTGGTGTTAGTGTTATGCCTTTCTCTTTGTATCGTAGACTTGATTTGAATAAGTTGACACCTACTGAAATCTCTTTGCAAATGGCTGATAAATCAACTGCTTTACCCATCGGTATTTGTGAGGATGTGCCTGTCGTAGTTGCAAATGTTACTATCCTAACGGACTTTGTCATTCTTGATATTCCCGAGGACGACAGTATGTCGATCATCCTTGGTAGACCCTTTTTGAATACTGCAGGGGCTGTTATTGATTGCAACAAGGGCAATGTCACTTTTCATGTTAATGGTAATGAGCATACGGTACACTTTTCGAAGAAACAACCTCAAGTTCATAGTATCAACTCCATTGAAAAAATTTCAACGATTATTATTGGAGACTTTGAATTCCCTCTCTCTACTACCAAAAAGAAATATGATATTCTTATTGTTGGGGACATGCATATCCCCATTGAGGTAACCTAGTGTTATTCGAAAATTCTCCGGTTCCGTGTCATTCGAAAAAGTTTGTCAATAAGACTTGATCAACCTTATTGATGGATTCTTTTTGATGAGCATGAGATGGAGGAATTTAGAAAGCACAACCTTCTGTACCCAACTTTTATTTTCTATTCTTTAGATTTAATTTAGTAAAAAATGCTATTATTTTTTCTATTTTCTGTTTTATCCGAAATAAAAGTCCTCCAAATGCCCTGAAAATTTAGTATGATTTTTTCTGGAATATTTTAGAATTTTTGGCACTGAGAACACATCAGGGGGCTGCACTAGTGGGCCACAAGCCTGCAGGGCGCACCCACCCCCCTGGGCGCGCCCCCTGGCTTGTGGGTCCCACGTGGGGCCCCCTCACTTATTCCAGCACCCATCCACTTCGTCTTCCTCCAGAAAAATCCCACCATTGCTCAAACCCGTGTTCTAGCTCATCTTGCTGCCATTTTCGATCTCCTTGTGCAAAGCTCCATTTGCAAAACTGTTTTGGGGGATTGTGCTTCGGTATGTGACTCCTCCAATGGTCCAATTAGTTTTTGTTCTAGTGCTTTATATATTGCAAATTTTTGCTGCTATGGTGACCTTGTTCTTAAGCTTGCATGTCAAATTTGTATGGTCCCAAGTAGTTTTGATGCATGATATAGCCTCTAGGCACTTGTGGGAGTAGTTGCTATAAGTTTTGTTGAGTTTTGTTCACCTTTATTTTGAGTCACTAAAAATTTCAGATTTTTTTTCCAGAGAAAGAAATGATGAGGAGATTGTTAAGAGGCTCTTCAAGCCGGGGTTCTAAAGAAAATGAAAATGAGAAGCCCAGATACAATATTCCCCGCACCGCAGAGGTTCGGCCATGTGAATGGCCAAGTGATGCATTCTTGAGGGCGGCCGGTATTTATGAAGATTTCTATTATTTGGCAGAGAATGCAGGCATCACCGACTTTCTCAACGATAAGTGTGACCAGTACCTCCTACTCACTAATATCTTCGTGCAAAACTTTCACTTTTATCCTAGGAAGAATCCTCCCATGGTAGAGTTTTACTTATATGATGTGCCTAAGAAGATGACACTTTATGATTTTTGCAATGTTCGCAAAATACCTTATGAGGGCAGCATCAGTGAACCACGTCCTAGAGACATGGAGGACTTTATTGCCGCAACCACCGTGGGGGAAGAGAGAGGGGTGTCAAGGGCAAGAGCAGCTAGTTTACATTTTCCTGTTCTACGTTATTATTCATTATTTGCGGGGAGATGTTTAGTTGGTCGTGGGGAGAGTGGAAGCCTTAGTGCTCCCGACCTCGCCATTCTGCGCCACGCTTTACTTGCTGATAGAACTTTTAGTTTGGGCGCTATGGTGGCTCAACGGTTGAACTTAAACCGTTTGAAGGGCCCCATATTCGGAGGTATCTATGCATCTCGTCTAGCCAAACACTTTAAGATACCCATCAGACTTGACGAGGAAGAGGAAATGCTGATACCTACAAGATATTTAGACTATGATAGTATGGTAGCACATGATTTTATTAGGAAGGATAATGATAGGAGGCTGCTTTACAACTTAGTATTTAGTCAGGGTACTTGTGAGATTATTTCTCTGCCTGCTTCTTCTTTGTTCGATATCCATTCAGGCAGGTACACTATTATGCCCGAGGACATCTACAGATATTGGGGTATGTTGCAACCCCCAACACCTGAGCCGGCACCAGCCCTTGATCCGTATCAGGATCCAGTTTTTCAGTGGGAGCCACAGGAGCTCACCAACCAGTGCAACCCTCAGGACCCTCCGGAGTATCCAGTGTTGGGTAACGCAGCAGAAAACAAAAAATTTCCGACCTACGCACCAGCCCAGGACCACTATGGAGACTGCATACAAGGTTTGATCTTTTCGTTACCGACTAGTAGCGCAGCGGAAGTAGAGTCGATGACGATCGGCGGTGCAGATCCCCGTAGCTAGGATTTTACAACCTCCCAACCGCGAGGATGTATACCCTCATCCGCCCCACGGACAGCCCTCCGGGAGGCGATCGGACAGTCCCCCGGACGGTGTCACGGACAGCCCTTCGGGAGGACCATTGAAACTCGGACAGTCACTCGGACAGCCCTTCGGGAGGACCCCCAAAACTTGGACAGTTACTCGGATAGCCCTTCGGGAGGCACTCTTGAACTAAGACCGAAACTACGATCTCTCTACAGAGTTAAACACATACGGTGCCATCTATCCGGCAGGGCTTCGCCGTCCAGAAGTAGTTCCCATCGGAACCCAGACAGCCTTTCGGCTCTACGAAACTATTTCGCTGGGAGGGAGAGAGAATGCCAGATCATGCATGGCTTGTGTATGAGAGCAAGGATGAGGTTTGGGCAGCCCCCTCACCTCCTATTTATAGGAAAACTAAGGGGTAGGATGGGCATTTCAAAAATACCAAAAGTACCCCCACTTTATGTCCCACATAAAGGGCATAAGAGGGAAAGGAAGTGCCATGTGGAGCTCCATGAGGGAGCCCCTCCTTTGGCCGGCCAACCCCTAGGCCCCCCCCAAGGGGGTTCCTTGGTCCCCACACCTTCTAGAAGCCTTTTGGAAAATATCCCAAAAGGTGGTTTTCCATAAATATCCCAAAAAGCACTTTCACTATTCACGACGACATTTTTCAGCGTCCGGTCGAACTGAAAATATTTATGTGGGCTTAGAACATTTCCAGTACCCACTAAAATAATTTTCAATGCGATCCAGAACAATTCTCGCTTAGTGATTTTCATCTGCGAAAAGCATCCGAAGCGGTTCCGGCAGCTCCGGAACATTTCCGGTTTTTCTTCCGAAAAATTCCCAGAAGTTTCCAGAATGATTCTGGCACCCTCCAAGAATTATCAGGCATGTGCCGAAACCAATTTGACTTAATGGTATCCCATGAAACAACTTTTCAGTTTTACCAAAACTGTTCCGGTGTTCTCTCTGCGGAACTTTTCCGCTGTCCGAAACTTTTCCGGTGTCCGAAACTTTTTCGATGATTTTTCTCTCAGACTCCATGTCTAGTATTCAGCAGATAGATGACCCTTAAGTGTGTGACCCTATAGGTTCGGTGATGTATAGACATGACCCGGAACCCCTTCCGATCAATGATCAACATCGGAGCCGTGGACACCCATATTGACCCCTATACCCACACGAATGAATATTCGAGTGAACCTCCAGTTGCCGTGTGCTATTCCTGTTGCTTCGCGATATGTTACAAATATCCGAGGTGAGACATGTTGGCATCCCCGTGGATCAACAACTTGTCCACTATGTCAGTTACCTCGTTCCCGGTATTGTTCTCTTTTCTCGTTCCCGTGTTCCGGCATCCCCGTGATCAAATCACAAAGTGTCTGGCCAGACGATGATGGATACCGTAACACCGAGAGGGCCCAGAGATATCTCTCCATCGTCGGAGGAGCAAATCCCAATCTTGAGCTATCAAGTTACTTGACATACTTTTCCATGAACCCGTAAGCCGCCGTAATAGCCACCCATGTACGGATGACGTTTAACAAACCCCAAAGTTCATGAAGCAAGCATGAAGAAACTCGATACTCTCATGGTCTAAGGAATTATGCAAACGTTTAACCATCTTTGTGTTATTAACCATTAACTTATGACGAATGTATCTCATAGCAAAACATCAATCGGGTCGATTCAACACAAGTGTTCTACCAACAATTGTGCCCTCAAAATTGCCGGCATAGCCATGCCCATGATCAGGAAAATAGGATCATCATGCAATACTTGAGCCAGTCTTAGAGGCCAAACTAGGAATACATTTTACTGTTTATTATTCCACACGTGCATATGAGTCTTCCTTCGAGCCTCGTGGTTATTATAGACTCGAGAACCATAGCAGTTATAGCATGGAACATGAACCTAATTATGAACAGGGAGATAATCAATAACATTTATTATTGCCTCTAGGGCATATCTCCTACAGACTCCCACTTACACTAGAGTCAATAATCTAGTTAATGCTAATGCACTTTACACCTATGGCATACTGGTGTAAAATATGCTTCGCTTGTGGTATAGCCTGATGTCCAACGGATCTGACAACTTCAGCTCCGTGTGTAACTTTGCATATCCCCACGTTTTCACGCTTTCACTAAATTCATATTTTGTGTGGACTTGGCTTTGTATATATGTGAATCACAGGTCAAACCTTGATTCCTCAGACTGAGCTATGGAGCAACTATCTGCAATAGTGTCCCATTGACCAAAGCCATCTTGGAACCATACTAAGTTCATGAATGAACTATATGATTCAACATCTTCTTTGTCGCTTCTAAAGCATCAACATACTTAGCCTATGTTATAGAATTCGCCACAGTATCTTGTTTGGAACAATTTCCAACTACCGTGCCACCATGTTGTGTATTACACAAAACCCTTAATTTAAATCGAAAATCGCATGGAGCATTGATGAAGACTGTATCGATGTAATTACTTACAACGAGAACTTCATAATCTCTGCTTGCGAGAAAACATGTCATCAATACTACTCTAGTACTCAATGACATATTTCATTGTTGTCCTATGATCAGTACTTTGATCACTATGGTATCTATACTCGCAACAACTTTGGAGTATTGGACATATCTGGTTGTTTTTACATACCATGGAATACATGATTAATCCAAACACAAGAGTGTGTGGAATCACCATCATGTATTTTGCTCATCAGTGTTTTGGGACACCAAGTCTTGCAAAAACTCTTTCCATGTGACTTCAGCAAGAATCACTCCTTGACGGTTTTTTAATGCTAAAAGGTTTTAGCATTTTGTCAGTATGTATCTTTGCTCAGCCCCATTAGGTAAATCTATCTCCATAGATCATCATGCCTAATATCAAGGCTACTTAGCCCAAGCACTTCATCGAAAAAACTATTTTCAAATGAAGTCCTAATTTGTGTCAAGAAATTTATCTCTAATAAACAATGTGTCAAGTACACAAGGTTTTTAGAAATATTATTATGCTCCCACTTAATTTCTTGAATCACAAGTATCTTCGATACCCATTTGATGAAGTCAAACCCCTTTGACCATTCCATCAAAAACGAAGATTCCAACTCTACTTTGCTCTCTTCTGTCCATCGCTGGAACTCTGAAGTTTGCATACTTACTAGCATCCTCTGGACTGACAAAATACCTTGGACTGTAACACATGCAAGTCCTTGGTTACATTTCCATCAGATGGAAATCCTTTCGTCATCCATGTTTCATATCTCATGATTGAAATATGTATTAATTGCTAGTTCAACCCGAACCGACTTTAAGCATCGCTACGGTGAAACAACCTCATCGTAGTCAACTCCTTGAACTTGTTATTTCAACAAGTCGAGCTTTATGGATAAAAACATTTTTATCCGTATCAGTTTTTAGTTCCATAAATATTCGTTAGACTCTAAGCCTTCCGAAAGGTGTATCAAGATTTTAATCTTGAAACATTTATATGGAAACTATCTCGGATTGTATTGGCATTTAGCCAATTCCGGAGTCAGGGCCCATCACTGCTTCCTTGTGTACCGTAGGTATACTGTTGTCCAACAACAATATCTCGTTTGCGCACCTGAGAGGTTTGCATGAGCCTTGCCTACGGGGTTCAGCTGCAAGTTCGACTGAAGTCCATACATTTTATTGTAGAGACTTCCGTATCAGTCGGAGTAGGAAACTCCGGAATCACTTCCAAGGTTCCTTTCCTTTGATCTGATGAAGAAGATACTGGTTATCTCGTCGAGTTGCACTGTCCTCCCACTCACCTTTTGTAAGAACTATTCTCTTTAAAAGCATACCATTTTGTGGCAAAATCCTTTGCCTCGGTATAGTGGTGGGGGAATACCCAATGACTTGGGATAACCTACAAAGTAGCACTTGTCTGTTTTGGAATAGGTTTGTAACCTTTTACACAAGCCCCATATTCCAAATGTTAAGAAAAGATATAGCATGGTTGGGCGTACCATACCATGGCGTCATTTCAACAGACCTGATGGAGCTCTTTTCAGTGTAAAAACCACAGTCTCTAAAGCATCACCTTAAAAGGGATAATGGCAAATATATTCATATCATCTTTGATCTTACCATGTCATAAATGGTTCTATTACATCTTCACGGATTTTCCACTTGCAGTGGTGTTCCGGGAGGTGCAAGTTATGAAACCCCTTTCATAACTCATCAGACATTCTCTAAACTTGTAACTCAAATATTCCTTTCTGCAATCGAATTGTAGAAACATAATTTTCTTGTTACAATAACTTCTACTTCATTTTTGAAAACCTTATGAATGAATTCAAAAGATCCAGACTTACGTCTCAACAAGTAAATATCCATATATCTACTTGAGTCATTTCTGAAGATAGACAAATCCACTACTTGCAACAACATTTATTGGACTACACACATCATAATGTATGATCACCAATATGTTCTTTGCTCGTTCCTTATGGCATGTGAACGGTATTTCAGTCACTTCACTTTTCAGAGGAAAGTTGCAAGTGTCAGATGATTCAAAATCAAATGACTTCAAAATCCATCATAATGGAATTTTCCATGCGGGTTTCTCCAATGTGACCAAATGCAGTGCCACACTTGTGTGGTATTCTTTTAGACTTGCGACATTTAGTGTCAGTGTTATGGATGTATCATATTTCCATCAATATTCATAACATACATCCCATCTTTGATGGAAGCATGGCCCTTCATGTTATTCATAATACTGAACAGCAATTGTTGTTTCTATGAACAACTCTTTTGCAACAAACATTTTGCAATGGGCTAGAGTGTATGAAACTCTAAAATGAAATATGAAAGTAAACCCAGAGGTAATGTATTATTATCAATATTCATAACATACGTCTCATTCATAATGAAAGTATGGCCCTTATGTTATTCATAACACCGAACATCAAAAGTTCTCTTATGAACAACCTTCTTGCAAGATACCTTATGCAAAAGGCTAGAGTGTGAAACTCTAAAATGAATTATGAAAGTAAATACATAGGGAATACACCTATGTAAGGCATAGTAACATTTACTATGTTCCCTGTGTGTATCTAAACCTCATTCCTGGCTAGTCTTTCAGGCCATAGTAGTTCTTACATCGAGTTGCAACAGAATGCAATCGAGCGGGTATCTTTGTGATTAACTCACAATACCCAAGAATTAGTGATTAACATGTTTAACCATAATTCCCAAGAACTATATCTTTGACCAGCCTTCTATACATCAAAAACTTGTATGACATTCATACATGAGCTGGATATTCCAGTCTTCTTTCTTTTTGCCTTTATACTTCTTGTAGGAGATATTCCCTAGAGGCAATAATAAATGTTATTGATTATCTCCCTGTTCATAATTAGGTTTATGTTCCATGCTATAACTGATGTGGTTCTCGAGTCTGCAATAACCACGAGGCTCGGAGGAAGACTCATATGCACCTGTGGGATAATAAACGGTAAAATGTATTCCTAGTCAAGCCTCTATGACTGGCTCAAGTATTGCATGATGATCCCGTTTTCCTGATCATGGGCATGGCTATGCCGGCAATTTTGAGGGCACAATTGTTGGTAGAACACTTGTGTTGAATCGATCCGATTGATGTTATGCTATGAGATACATTTGTCATAAGTTAATGGTTAATAACATAGAGATGGTTAAATGTTTGCATAATTCCTTAGACCATGAGAGTATCGAGTTTCTTCATGCTTGCTTCATGAACTTTGGGGTTTGTTAAACGTCATCTGTAAATGGGTGGCTATTACGGCGGCTTACGGGTTCATGGAAAAGTGTGTCAAGTAACTTGATAGCTCAAGATTGGGATTTGCTCCTCCGACGATGGAGAGATATCTCTGGGCCCTCTCGGTGTTACGGTATCCATCATCGTCTGGCCAGACACTTTGTGATTTGATCACGGGGATGCCGGAACACGGGAACGAGAAAAGAGAACAATACCGGCAACGAGGTAACTGGCATAGTGGACAAGTTGTTGATCCACGGGGATGCCAACGTGTCTCACCTCGGGTATTTGTAACATATCACGAAGCAACAGGAATAGCACACGGCAACTGGAGGTTCGCTCGAATATTCATTCGTGTGGGTATAGGGGTCAATATGGGTGTCCACGGCTCCGATGTTGATCATTGATCGGAAGGGGTTCCGGGTCATGTCTATGCTTCACCGAACCTATAGGGTCACACGCATAAGGGTCATCTATCTGTTGAATACTAGACAGGGAGTCTGAGAGAAAATCACCGAAAAAGTTTCGGACACCGGAAAAGTTTCGGACAGCGGAAAAGTTCCGCAGAGAGAACACCGGAACAGTTTCGGTGAAACTGAAAAGTTGTTTCAGAGGATACCATAAAGTCAAATTGGTTTTGGCACATGCCTGATAATTCTTGGAGGGTGCCAGAATCATTCTGGAAACTTTCTGGAATTTTCCGGGATGAAAACCGGAAATGTTCCGGAGCTGCCGAAACCACTTCAGATGCTTTTCGCAGATGAAAATCACTAAACCGGAATTGTTCCGGATCGCGTTGAAAATTATTTTTTGTGGGTACTGGAAATGTTCTAGGACCACATAAATATTTTCAGTTCGACTGGAAGCTGAAAATTGTCGTCGTGAATAGTGAAAGTGCTTTTTGGGATATTTTTGGAAAGCCACCTTTTGGGGCTTTACTCAAAAGATCTAGGGATGACATGGAAGGATTGGGTGCCCCTCATGGGGGGCCCCCATGGTGTTGGCCGGCCACACTTGGGGCTCCTCCTTGGAGCCCCTCTTGTTCCTTGGTTTCACCATTATGCCCTTGTGGAAGGACTTCATTCATGTGCTTTTGTGTTTTATTGTAAAACCACCCTACCCCTTGGGATTTCCTATAAATAGAGGTAGAGGGGCAGCCCTCCACACTCACTCTTTCTCACATACAAGTGCCATTGCAATGATCTGGCTTCTTCTCTCCCTCCCAGCGAAATAGTTTCGTAGAGCCGAAAGGCTGTCTGGGTTCCGGCAGGAACTAGTTCTGGACGGCGAAGCCCTACCGGATAGATGACACCGTATGTGTGCAACTCTGTAGAGAGATCGTAGTTTCGGTCTTAGTTCGAGAGTGCCTCCCGAAGGGCTGTCCGTGTGACCGTCCGAGTTTTGGAGGTCCTCCCGAAGGGCTGTCCGAGTGACAGTCCGTGTTTCGGAGGTCCTCCCGAAGGGCTGTCCGCGACACCGTCCGGGGGACTGTCCGACCGCCTCCTGGAGGGCTGTCCGCGGGGCAGATGAGGGTATACATCCTCGCGGTTGGGAGGTTGTAAATTCCTAGCTGCGGGGATCTGCACCGCCATTCGTCATCGACTCTACTTCCGCTGCGCTACGAGTCGGTAACGAAAATGATCAAACCTTGTATGCAGTCTCCATAGTGGTCCTGGGCTGGTGCGTAGGTCGAAATTTTTTTGTTTTCTACTGCGTTACCCTACAGTGGCATCAAGAGCCGTGCTATGCGTAGATGCAGGTTGCGATCTAGAATACATAGAGATGTATGGGTGTTGCACAATATAATTAGGTAGTAGATGAGATCTATTGCAGAAAATTATTTGTGCGGGTAGGAGATGAAATCTGTTATCCGATGTTCCTGTTGCTTCCCCTGAATTTGCGTAGTCCTGATCTTGACGGCATGGTGGAATCTCACAAAGTTCTGGCAATCCGCGATCCTTTCATGTTGCTCCTGAGTATGCTGATTGACAGATCAACGAAGTGCTAACAGTTCTTTGGGTTCCACCATAGTTGAGAAAGATGGATGTTTCGCAGACGAAAGGGCAATGCAGATATGATCTGCACGGGGGTCACGCGTATGACGAAGTTTAGTATGGGGCTCGAGATTTTATTATCTCGTGTTTCATACACCCTGGAAAGTTAATCTAGCAACTTGAATTATCATACTTGATGATGGACGTTGGTAGCTTCGGTTTGTTTCGAAACCTTAGAAGCCACGTAAAACAAGTTTTTGCATGAACTGATTAGAGGCGTCCAACTTGGTTTTGCAGGATGGTTTGCATGTGCATGTGATGTGGTATAGCAATGCTCATATGAATTTGATTATGTATGAGATGACTATATGATGTAATTTAACATGACCTGCGTGTCATGATTCGGCATGATGGCTGGAGCCATATGATTGCACTTTAATGACCTGCGTGTCAACCTTATGTAATGCACTTATTTTATTAGCTATAGAGATAGCAATATTATCTGGTGCATCGACAAGGTGGTGACAATCTTCGCGAAGGTGTAAACCGACGCGAATGCCGAAGACGAAGAAATACTTGACTTCTCCGTCAGAAGGGGCTATACCATATCATGCTATTATGAATTGCCTGAGATGTTTATCCCTCTTGATGCACCCTTCTTGATTGCGCGGTAGTCGCTTTTTATTAGGGTGATCTCTCACTAAAATATCAAGTAGTTAGTGTTCTCCCAAGTGTAGCACCGTCACGGCACCTAACTTTTCGGGGTATCATAGGATCTCCCTGGGTACGAACGAATAGGGATGTGTGAGGCGGGTGAGTTGAGACCTCGCAGTAAGACCACTTGGTTGTCTTGACGTTCTGGAAGGATCTCCCTGAGCTCGGAACACGCCCATCGAAAGATGAACAAGAGTCACATAGAGATGTGATCGGCAAGTTTGCCTACCAATTGAAGTTCGTGCCATCAGTGTTCATCTCGTTCAATGGCGTTGAATGGATATGCGGATCTTGAATCGCTCACAATCAATTATGAGAGATATTGATTTGAGTGGGAGCGCACTATAGAATTAACTTGTTTAATTCTCAGTGCAATTAATTTTGAACACTGTCTAAGTGTGATTTTCAAAATAGTTGTAGAATAATGGCTCGCATTTCCACCTTCCCTATTAAAATTGATAAGCTGTTAAATATCTGGTTAAAACTTTACGTTGGTAACGTAATGTGAGGATTGTCCTCAAGAGTGCCGGGAAGGACTTTGTCCTATCGCATGCTTTTGGTATTCTCCCGCTAATGCTATGGATCATGTGACTCTCGTCCTTCGATCCAAAAGCTAGAATTCCTTTTCAGTCAAAGTGCAATATGTTTGCTTCCATGAGACCCGAACTTCGAAAGTTTGGATAGTTATGTGATATTCATGGAATCGGAAAATCATTTTCAGAGAAAGACAAAGGCTAAAAGATATGAGATATCCAAAGCAATGTTTGTTTGCAAACTATTAGTAAAGGAGTTTACTATGCATTAGACTGATAAGAGAGGGATCCAGGAGAACGCCTGTCATATGATGAAAGGTGAATAAAACAACAACTTAAAGAGAAAGGAAGTGTCCGAAGGGTGTTAGTAAGATTTTCACGCCTAGGAAGTCCGGGGCTAATGCCACTCTTAAGTTGGGTGCTTCTTCTGAGAGTAGGAGAAATACTGAAAGTTAAACTGTTAGAAGTATAAAGGCAAAAGGATAGAAGACTGGAATATCCAGCTCATGTATGAATGTCATACAGGTTTTTTGATGTATAGAAGGCTGGTCAAAGATATAGTTCTTGGGAATTATGGTTAAACATGTTAATCACTGATTCTTGGGTATTGTGAGTTAATCACAAAGATACCCGCTCGATTGCATTCTGTTGCAACTCGATGTAACAACTACTATGGCCTGAAAGACTAGCCAGGGATGAGGTTTTGATACACGCTGGGAATATAGTAAATGGTACTATACTTTCCATCGGTGTATTACCATATGTATTTATTTTCATAAATCATTTTAGAGTTTTACATACTCTAGCCTTTTGCATAAGGTATCTTGCAAGAAGTTTGTTCATAAGAGAACATTTTATGTTCGGTAATATGAATAACATAAGAGCCATACTTTCATTATGAATGAGATGTATGTTATGAATATTGATAATAATACATTACCTCTATATTTACTTTCATAATTAATTTTAGAGTTTCATACACTCTAGCCCATTGCACAATGTTTGTTGCAAAAGAGTTGTTCATGAAAACAACAATTGTTGTTCAGTATTATGAATAACATGAAGGGCCATGTTTCCATCCTAGATGGGATGTATGTTATGAATATTGATGGAAATATGATACATCCATAACACTGACGCTAAATGTCGCAAGACTAAAAGAATACCACACAACTGTGGCACTGCATTTGGTCACATTGGAGAAACCCGCATGGAAAATTCCATTATGATGGATTTTGAAGTCGTTTGATTTTGAATCATCTGACACTTGCAACTTTCCTCTGAAAAGTGAAGTGACTGAAATACCGTTCACAGGCCATAAGGAACGAGCAAAGAACATATTGGTGATCATAAATTATGATGTGTGTAGTCCAATAAATGTTGTTGCAAGTAGTGGATTCATCTATCTTCAGAAATGACTCAAGTAGATATATGGATGTTTACTTGTTGAGACGTAAGTCTGGATCTTTTGAATTCATTCATAAGGTTTTCAAAAATGAAGTAGAAGTTGTTGTCACAAGAAAATTATGTTTCTACAATTCGATTGCAGAAAGGAATATTTGAGTTACAAGTTTAGCGAATGTCTGATGAGTTGTGAAAGGGGTTTCATAACTTGCACCTCCCGGAACACCACTGCAAGTGGAGAGTCCGTGTAGATGTAATCGAACCATTTATGACATGGTAAGATCAAAGATGACATAAATAGATTTGCCATTATCACTTTTAAAGTGATGCTTTAGAGACTGCGGCTTTTACACTGAAAAGAGCTCCATCGGGTCTGTTGAAATGACGTCATGGTATGGTACGCCCAACCATGTTATATCTTTTCTTAACATTTGGAATATGGGGCTTGTGTAAAAGGTTACAAACCTATTCCAAATCAGACAAGTGCTACTTTGTAGGTTATCCCAAGTAATTGAGTATTCCTCCCTCACTATACCGAGGCAAATAGGTTTGCCACAAAACGGTATGCTTTTAAAGAGAATAGTTCTTACAAAAGGTGAGTGGGAGGACAGTGCAACTCGACGAGATAACCGGTATCTTCGTCATCAGATCAAAGGAAAGGAACCTTGGAAGTGATTCCGGAGTTTCCTACTGCGACTGATACGGAAGTCTCTACAATAAAATGTATGGACTTCAGTCGAACTTGCAGCTGAACCCAGTAGGCAAGGCTCGTGCAAACCTCTCACGTGCGCAAACGAGATATTGTTGTTGGACAACAGTATACCTACGATACACAAGGAAGCGATGATGGGCCCTGACTCCAGAATTGGCTAAATGCCAATACAATCCGAGATAGTTTCCATATAAGTGATTCAAGATTAGAACCTTGATACACCTTTCGGAAGACTTAGAGTCTAAACGAATATTTATGGAACTAAAAACTGATACGGATAAAAATGTTTTATCCATAAATCTCGACTTGTTGAAATAACAAGTTCAAGGAGTTGACTACGATGAGGTTGTTTCACCGTAGCGATGCTTAAGGTCGGTTCGGGTTGAACTAGCAATTAATACATATATCAATCATGAGATATGAAACATGGATGACAAAAGGATTTCCATCTGATGGAAATGAAACCTAGGACTTATATGTGATACAGTCCAAAGTAATTTGTTGATCCTGAGGATGCTAGTAAGTATGCAAACTTCAGAGTTCCAGCGATGGACAGAAGAGAGCAAAGTGGAGTTGGAATCTTCGTTTTTGATGGAATGGTCAAAGGGGTTTGACTTCATCAAACGGGTATCGAAGATGCTTGTGATTCAAGAAAGTAAGTGGGAGCATAATAATATTTCTAAAAACCTTGTGTACTTGACACATTGTTAATTGGAAATAAATTTCTTGACATGAATTAGGACTTCATTTGAAAATAGTTTTTCGATGAAGTGCTTAGGCTAAATAGCCTCAATATTAGGCATGATGATCTATGGAGATAGATTTACCTAATGGGGCTAAGCAATGAATACATATTGACAAGGTGCTAAAACCTTCTAGCATTTAAAACGCCAAGGAGTGATTCTTGCCGAAGTCACATGGGAAGAGTTTTGCAAGACTCGGTGTCTCAAAACACAGATGAGCAAAAATACATGATGGTGATTCCACACACTCTTGTGTTTGGATTAAACATGTATTCCATGGTATGTAAAAACAACCAGATATGTCCAATACTCCAAAGTTGTTGCGAGTATAGATACCAAAGTGATCAAAAGTACTGATCGTGGGACAACAGTGAAAGATGTCATTAGGTACTAGAGTAGTACTGATGACATGGTTTCTCGCAAGCAGAGATTATGAAGTGCTCGTTGTAAGTAATTACATCGATACAGTCTTCATCAATGCTCCATGCGATTTTCGATTTAAGTTAAGGGTTTTGTGTAATACACAATATGGTGGCACGGTAGTTGGAAACTGTTCCAAACAAGATACTGTGGCGAATTCTAGAACAAAGGCTAAGTATGTTGACGCTTAAGAAGCGACAAAGAAGTTGTTGAATCATATAGTTCATTCATGAACTTAGTATGGTTCCAAGATGGCTTTGGTCTATGGGACACTATTGCAGATAGTTGCTCCATAGCCCAGTCTGAGGAATCAGGTTTCGACCAATGATTCACACATATGCAAAGCCAAGTCCACACAAAATATGAATTTTGTGAAAGCGTGAAAACACGAGGATATGCAAAGTTACACACGGAGCTAAAGTCGTCAGATCCGTTGGACATCAGGCTATACCACATGTGAAGCATTTTTTACACCAGTATGCCATAGGTGTAAAGTGCATTAGCATTGACTAGATTATTGACTCTAGTGCAAGTGGGAGTCTGTCGGAGATATGCCCTAGAGGCAATAATAAATGTTATTGATTATCTCCCTGTTCATAATTAGGTTTATGTTCCATGCTATAACTGCTGTGGTTCTCGAGTCTGCAATAACCACGAGGCTCGGAGGAAGACTCATATGCACGTGTGGGATAATAAACGGTAAAATGTATTCCTAGTCAAGCCTCTATGACTGGCTCAAGTATTGCATGATGATCCTATTTTCCTGATCATGGGCATGGCTATGCCGGCAATTTTGAGGGCACAATTGTTCGTAGAACACTTGTGTTGAATCGACCCGATTGATGTTATGCTATGAGATACATTCGTCATAAGTTAATGGTTAATAACACAGAGATGGTTAAACGTTTGCATAATTCATTAGACCATGAGAGTATCGAGTTTCTTCATGCTTGCTTCATGAACTTTGGGGTTTGTTAAACGTCATCCGTAAATGGGTGGCTATTACGGCGGCTTACGTGTTCATGGAAAAGTGTGTCAAGTAATTGATAGCTCAAGATTGGGATTTGCTCCTCCGACGATGGAGAGATATCTCTGGGCCCTCTCGGTGTTACGGTATCCATCATCGTCTGGCCAGACACTTTGTGATTTGATCACGGGGATGCCGGAACACGGGAACGAGAAAAGAGAACAATACCGGCAACGAGGTAACTGGCATAGTGGACAAGTTGTTGATCCACGGGGATGCCAACGTGTCTCACCTCGGGTATTTGTAACATATCGCGAAGCAACAGGAATAGCACACGATAACTGGAGGCTCGCTCGAATATTCATTCGTGTGGGTATAGGGGTCAATATGGGTGTCCACGGCTCCGATGTTGATCATTGATCGGAAGGGGTTCGGGGTCATGTCTATGCTTCACCGAACCTATAGGGCACACGCTTAAGGGTCATCTATCTGTTGAATACTAGACAGGGAGTCTGAGAGAAAATCACCGAAAAAGTTTCGGACACCGGAAAAGTTTCGGACACCGGAAAAGTTCCGCAGAGAGAACACCGGAACAGTTTCGGTGAAACTAAAAAGTTGTTTCGGAGGATACCATAAAACCAATTGGACTTAATGGTATCCCCTGAAATAACTTTTCAGTTTTACCGAAACTGTTCCGGTGTTCTCTCTGCGGAACTTTTCCGCTGTCCGAAACTTTTCCGGTGTCCGAAACTTTTTCGGTGATTTTTCTCTCAGACTCCCTATCTAGTATTCAGCAGATAGATGACCCTTAAGTGTGTGACCCTATAGGTTCGGTGAAGTATAGACATGACCCAGAATCCCTTCCGATCAATGATCAACATCGGAGCCGTGGACACCCATATTGACCCCTATACCCACACGAATGAATATTCGAGTGAACCTCGAGTTGCCGTGTGCTATTCCTGTTGCTTCGCGATATGTTACAAATACCCGAGGTGAGACATGTTGGCATCCCCGTGGATCAACAACTTGTCCACTATGCCAGTTACCTCGTTACCGGTATTGTTCTCTTTTCTCGTTCCCGTGTTCCGGCATCCCCGTGATCAAATCACAAAGTGTCTGGCCAGACGATGATGGATACCGTAACACCGAGAGGGCCCAGAGATATCTCTCCATCGTCGGAGGAGCAAATCCCAATCTTGAGCTATCAAGTTACTTGACATACTTTTCCATGAACCCGTAAGCCGCCGTAATAGCCACCCATGTACGGATGACGTTCAACAAACCCCATAGTTCATGAAGCAAGCATGAAGAAACTCGATACTCTCATGGTCTAAGGAATTATGCAAACATTAACCATCTCTGTGTTATTAACCATTAACTTATGACGAATTTATCTCATAGCATAACATCATATTGGGTCGATTCAACACAAATGTTCTTCCAACATTGTGCCCTCAAAATTACCAGCATAGCCATGCCCATGATCAGGAAAACAGGATCATCATGCAATACTTGAGCCAGTCTTAGAGGCCAGACTAGGAATACATTTTGCCGTTTATTATTCCACACGTGCATATGAGTCTTCCTTCGAGCCTCGTGGTTATTGTAGACTCGAGAACCATAGCAGTTATAGCATGGAACATAAACCTAATTATGAACAGGGAGATAATCAATAACATTTATTATTGCCTCTAGGGCATATCTCCTACATCCAGGAGATGGTTATTTCCAGCCATGGCACTAGACCAGCTTAGGCTAAAAGCCTAAGCTTGGGGGAGTACGTATTTCTCACCGACATTACATTCATGTTCACACACTCATTCTAGTTGTCGGTGTTCATACTTTTTCATTGTATCATCCATGGCATTTTATTTCTTCTTTCCGCTTTCTTCTTGTGTGTTTAATTAACCTTAAGAAAAATCCAAAAAAATTAGTTCTAGCTTTACCTTTTAGTTTGTCTAGTTGTAGTATTAAAAGAAAACCCAAAAAGATTTCTCGTTCTTCTTTTGCCTCTTGGGAGCTTTCCCATGTGAATAGTTTTTCTCGTTCTTGTTTTGAAATTTCTTTGGGTCGTAAGGAGAAGACCACAATGAAAATGTTGAGTGGCTCTCATATGCATTATTGTTTATCTTACAGAGAGCCCATATTACCTTGCCTTCTCCTTTGAGTTATTGTTTGCAGATTCCAGCTTAGTCCAATGCACGTGCACTCTCTTTATTATTCACACCGTTCGGTCGTGCAAGTGAAAGGCAATAATGACGATATATGATGAAGTGATTGAGATGGAGAAAAGCTGGTATGAACTCGACCTATTTTGTTTTTGTAAATATGATTAGCTCATCGTTCTGGATTCAGCTCATTATGGGTAAAACATGTTTGCAATGACAATTAGAGATTATAGTTACTCATGCCATGCTTAATTAGCTAAGAGTGTATAATGGTTTGTCTTGAGTGCCAACATGCATTTTAAAATGGTTGTGATGTAGTATGATAGAATGGTATCCTCCTCTGAATGATTCAAGTGGCTTGACTTGGCACATGTTCACGCATGTAGTTGAAACAACATCAACATAGCCTCCACGATATTTATGTTCATCGTGATTTATATCCTACTCATGCTTGCATTCAATGTTGGTTAATCTCAATGCATGTTTATGACTATTGTCGCTCTCTAGTTGGTCGCTTCCCAGTCTCTTGCTAGCCTTCACCTGTACTAAGCGGGAATACTGCGTGTGCATCCGCTTCCTTAAATCCCAAAGTTGTTCCATATGAGTCCACCATACCTACCTATATGCGGTATTTACCTGCCGTTCCAAGTAAATTTTCATGTGCCAAACTCTAAATCTTCAAATAATATCCAGTTTTGTATGCCTGAATCGCTCATGTAGTGACTAGGGGCTGTCAGTATCTTCCATGCTAGGTGGGTTATTCTCACGATATGTGTTGATTCACTATCATTCACGAGAAAGTGGCTGGTATTCGGGATGCCCAGTTCCATGCTCAAAAATCAAATCGAATATAATGAAACAAAACTCCCCCAGGATTGTTGTTTGTATGGACGGTACCCGTGGATTCGGCATGCCGTGGAGTGTGATTGATTGGTGGAGGGGGAGTAAAAACTTTACTATTCTGTTTGGGAACTACCTATAATGTATCTAGCATGGAAGATACCGGGATCTCTCGGTTGTTATGTTGACAATGAAAGCATACCGCTCAAAATTATTATTCATCTCTGTTTTAAAAGCTCGAGCTCTGGCACCTCTGCAAATCAATGCTTCCCTCTGTGAAGGGCCTATCTATTTACTTTATTGCTGAGTCATCATCCTCTTATAAAAAGCACCAGTTAGAGAGCACCACCGTCATTTGTATGCTTTGTTATTAATTGATATTGAGTATGAGTGTGACTGGATCTCTTTTACCATGAATTACAATGTCTAGTCAGTCCTTGTTCTTCAGAGGTGCTCTGCATTTATGTTTTGCGGT
Source organism: Elymus sibiricus (assembly GCA_039707655.1). Classification (NCBI taxonomy): domain Eukaryota; kingdom Viridiplantae; phylum Streptophyta; class Magnoliopsida; order Poales; family Poaceae; genus Elymus; species Elymus sibiricus. The sequence goes on from CM077675.1 coordinate 530,862,731, forward strand.
CTCAGAAAGGGCTAGTGAGATACCATTATATCATATTGTATTATGATTGTTTTGATAAAATTGTTGTCATCCGAGATTTATTATTATTGCTCGCTAGTTGATTATGCCATTGATATGAGTAAATGTGAGACTTAAATGTTATTGTGAATGTGGTTACTCTATAATCTTTGCTGAAAATCTGAACATCAGTTAGACATATTTACAACAACAAGATCAAACATAGTTTGTAAAAGTTTTTCTTTATCACTTTCAGTTTGTCAACTAAATTGCTTGAGGACAAGCAATGGGTTAAGCTTGGGGGAGTTGATACGTCTCCATCGTATCTACTTTTCCAAACTCTTTTGCCCTTGTTTTGGACTCTAATTTGCATGATTTGAATGGAACTAACCCGGACTGACGCTGTTTTCAGCAGAATTGCCTTGGTGTTATTTTTGTGCAGAAATAAAAGTTCTCGGATTGACCTGAAAATTTACGGAGAATATTTTTGGATTTAATAAAAAATACTGGCGAAAGAATCAACCGGAGGGGGTCCACCACCTGGCCACAAGCCAGGGGGGTGCCCCCCTAGGGCACGCCCTGCAGGCTTGTGGGCCCCCTGGAGCTCCTCCGACCTCAATTCCAACTCTATATATTCCTATTCAGGGAGAAAAAAATCAAGGAGAAGAGTTCATCGCGTTTTACGATACGGAGCCGCCGCCACCTCCTGTTCTTCCTCGGGAGGGCAGATCTGGGGTCCGTTTTGGGCTCCGGAGAGGGGAAATCGACGTCGTCGTCATCACCAACCATCCTTCAACACCAATTTCATGATGCTCTCCACCGTTCGTGAGTAATCTCATCGTAGGCTTACTGGACGGTGATGGGTTGGATGAGATTTACCATGTAATCGAGTTAGTTTTGTTAGGGTTTGATCCCTAGTATCCATTATGTTCTGAGATTGATGTTGCTATGACTTTGCTATGCTTAATGCTTGTCACTAGGGTCCGAGTGCCATGATTTCAGATCTGAACCTATTATGTTTTCATGAATATATATGTGTTCTTGATCCTATCTTGCAAGTTGTAGACACCTATTACGAGTTATGATCCGCATCCCCCAGGGTGACAATAACTAGGATTCTTTCCGGTGATTACCGTAGTTTGAGGAGTTCATGTATTCACTAAGTGCTAATGCTTTGGTCCGGTTCTCTATTAAAAGGAGGCCTTAATATCCCTTAGTTTCCATTAGGACCCCGCTGCCACAGGAGGGTAGGACAAAAGATGTCATGCAAGTTCTTTTCCATAAGCACGTATGACTATATATGGAATACATGCCTACATTACATTGATGAATTGGAGCTAGTTCTGTGTCACCCTATGTTATAACCGTTGCATGATGAATGCCATCCGACATAATTATCCATCACTGATCCATTGCCTAAGAGCTTTTCACATATTGATCTTTGCTAAGTTACTTTTCCGTTGCTACTGTTACAATCATTACAAAACTGCTACTGTCACTTTGCCATTGTTACCGTTACTTCCATACTGCTTTGCTACTGAATACTTTGCTGCAGATACTAAATCTTTCAGGTGTGGTTGAATTGACAACTCAGCTGCTAATACTCGACAATATTCTTTGGCTCCCCTAGTGTCGAATCAATAAATTTGGGTTGAATACTCTACCCTTGAAAACTGTTGCGATCCCCTATACTTGTGGGTTATCAGCGGCATGTTCTTATGGTCGGACTTATGACACATAAGAAGAGCAGCATTGAGAACTTTCTTCACATCAGTCCATGGCTTCTTAGGGTCTCTCCTGGAATCAAAGAAATAACTCGGTCGTCCCTGGGCATCAGTGCGATGACGATCCAGTGTTCATTGTTGCGCAAAACAATTAAACAATGCAACACTAATGAGATTGACATGAAAGTACCTAGGTGTATATGTGCAAGCAAAAAAAGAAATGAAATTACGTTTCGAAGTAAGGCACGGTAAAGTTGTGCTTGTGCCGAGGACTATGAAGAATAGCCTTGCGGAGGTAATTTGTCATAAGACATTCACTTTTATCAGAATCCACATTGGCCCAGTGCATGAGATACGGATTAAGGAAGCGAACTTCCTCACTCTGGAGTAATGGATTTGTAGCATGCCAGAGCGACCAAAGCCTCATTAAAGACGGCTTGGTTACGTCCACATAGAAAATATTGTCATTGACCACAATCTCAAAAAGAAGATATATTTTATTAGCAGGGTACTCGTCGAAAAATCCAAGGCCCTCTATAACATTGGTGGTGTAATACATCTCACCCTTTCCTGACCTAGCTACTAAGTCTTTATGTAGAAGCTGAATTTCAACGCTTAGTGCACTCAACTTCTCTTGTGGCAACATCGGCCCACTGGGCTTAAACATTTTCATGAAGCACTGACTGACAGAAATATTCACCACATCTTCTCCTAGTGCCTTACTAGCGGCAGGTTCATTGGTTGATTTCTTCTTTCGCTTTTTGCCCTTTTTACGATGCTGAGCTGAGGGGTCCATAGAAGATGGTTCTCCGGAATGTATTTTTTGGGTTTGCTAAAATTTAGTGTGCAATTATGAGTCATGATGTATACAAAAAGGAAAGAAAAATTCGAAATGACCTTTGCTAACAAAAATGACATAACGAGTGCAAGAAATTCGATGAAACGGAAATTAATCAACGTTTCACCAAAACATTGGCACTCATGTTGATACCTGCCAATATAAGACAACGATATTACAATGGATCCTAGTTAAAAATGAAAGAAAAATTCGACATGACCTTTGCTAACAAGAGGACATAATGAGTGTTAGAAATTCGGTGAAACGGAAATGAATCAATGTTTCGTCAAAACATTGGCACTCATGTCGATACCTGCAAATATAAGCCGACGATACTACAATGGATCCTACACTTTTAGGGAAAACCCTAGCAGTAGCGCTGGTTTTTGGACTAGCAGTAGCGCGGGCACCCGCGCTATTGCTACGACACTACAGCTAACCTATAGCAGTAGGGTGGGTCCGCCAGCGCTACTGGTAAGTATGGTATCAGTAGCGCGTTTCAGTACCTGCGCTACTGATAACTAGTAATAGCGTCTGTATCTAACCCGCGTCACTACTAATTGCGCATGTTTCTTTTTTTATATTTACATTGTATTTAGACACGGTTATACATATTAATATACAACATCAATAATAATTTTTTAAGAAACAACATTTAGATTAAAGTCGATGGGTGCAAGTGATCAAGTTGAATTATCAGGAAAATATGATATTACGCCGGCACACAAGTGTCGAATGAAAGGATTCCCTTGACTCGACAATTGTGTGCCATTGTAACATCATATTTTCCTACTAACCCAACTAAATCACTTCCACCCATCCACTTTAATCGAATATATGTCATCTCTAATAACTCACCATCCTTAGTCACATAACACTTATCATCATCTTAATCATCTAACAACTCATGACCAGTTGACAATTACTACACAATGTCATAACATAGAAAAGGTCCTCTTTCTTATCTAGCACATACTATTCTCTCCTAGATATATAGGTAGAACCTACTGCTCTCTCCTAGGTAAAATAGCATAAAACAGGTAAGCTCCGCCCCCTCCATTGTGAAGAATAGAGATCCACCTATCTCCGATACGTGGCCTGAGCAAATCCTTCGCGCCTCCACCAAGTGGTTGTCTCCTGACTTCCATCAATTTGCTAAATCCTTTGAGTTTCAGTCTGTCATCGCTTTTAGAAATCGATTATGCATTGCGGAATTTTATAGGCCACCGCGGCCGTAAGCTGATGACATTCAAATGACCTTCTACAAACATCAGTCGAGGCACAACCTCCGAAGGGAATTTCTGTTGAAGAACATAATAATAACATAGTTAGCAATCTAGTTTTGCTTATGAAAAATTTATGTATGCAAAAGATGGACTAATTAATGATTGAATAGTAAAGAAGAATCTTACCATGCTATCTGCAGCAATGTTACCATTGTTCAACGGGTGCACTAGTGGCACGTATTTGGAAAAACTTTCGCCAATATCTTCATAATTGGTCTTATAAAGATCAATATCATTAATAAATGAGATCAAATGATCTATCTCCAACCAAGTTAATTTGGAGCCATGACTGTAGTAGGTCTGATCTACTATCTTTCGAATATTTGGTGAAGAAGAGAAATAAGCTGACAATTAAAGACAAACAAGTTAAGTAGGAATGAACACCAACTTGTTTTAAATAAACAATATAATTTACTTGACAAATATGGTTGACAAAATCACATGGAGGTAAAACTGGAAGCATATCGACATCCACCCAAATGTCGATATTACCTTCAATATGATCTTCAGGACGAAGATCGAAGGTTATTTTCATATCCTCCTCAAATCCATATGCCCTGGCTTGAGCTTCCCAATTTGAGCAACCAAATTCTGAGTTATTAACTGCATTCATTACTTTAACCAAAAATGTTTGACCATGTTTAGTCCCCAGGTTAGCTCTCCTCGTCTCCATATTCTCATGGTCCTTGAAACTGAGCCTCTCCAAGACATACCGTCTTGCATGGCAGGGGATGAACTAGTCGAATTGTATAAAACAGAAATCATGTTGAAGCAAAGAAACAGAAGTCATGATTAATTATGAAAAAACACTTGTCATCGTTGCGTACCATAGAAACATCAAAGGTCTTGTCAAGCTTGATGGTGAAGAACCTGCCGTCTCGCAGGTGAGGCTTGTCGCACAGACCCTGACCTTCTCCGTAGAGTTCACACTCAGGGATCCTATCGTTATCAGACATTTCCTGTGTTCATGATTCAAAAAATTTAAAAAGTTAGTCATGACCGTAATTTTTTTTGGCATGACCATTGCTAAAATAGGACACATTGAGCGCCTGAAATTTGCCGGAACGGAAATAAATCAACATTCTGGCACGACATAGGCACTACGAGGTGTTCCCTGCAATAACATAGACACATGTCCAAATAGACCTAATTCAACATGGCTTGACTTTCGGTCTGTCGAGGTTTTCCTTAGAAAACTCTCATACCTCATGGTGTGTATGGTGCGCACTCTCTCACACTTATATGGTGGTGTATGTTGGTCGACAATACCTCACACTAATATTTCGAACGTCGGTGCTGGTCGCTTCCCCTTCTTCTCTCGCGCAATATACCAAGGTATCTATCGCGAGAAGAAGAAGAGGGAAACGACCCCCGAGACAACAGCCGGGATTCCTCCATCAAGAACAGACATGAAAGTCACACAAGGAGCTCCGATAGACTGAAAGTAAGTAATTTTTTTACTAAAAATTTCTAGATCTATTTTTTTACTAAAAAATTATAATGCATGAGGTATTTATAATGAAACATCTTATCTTAAAACTTCTGAAATTTCTATCTCAATTTATAATGAAACTTCTTAAATTCAATCTCAATTTATAATAAAACTTCTTAAAACTTCTTATCTTAAATGAGTGCTCAATATTGAAATGAGGTATTTTCTTATCTTAAAGTACTAGTGCATCTTCTTACCTCATGTAGTACTATGTAATATACTAGTTAAAATCATTTTAATCCTCTTCTAAATTGCTCTGCTAGTGTAAAATCATTAAAATCATTAAAACACAGGGAGTTGGGAGAAGGGGGGAGTGGGAGAGAGGAGGGAGGGAGAGAGGAGGGAGTGAAATGGAGGGAGGAGGGAGGGAGGGAAGTGGAGGTAGGAGGGAAGAGGGTCTGTGGCCGAAGGAGAAGGGGCGGTGGCCGAAGGAGGGAGAAGGGACAGGATGGAGGGGGGAGGAGGGTGAGGGCCGGGGAGGAGGGCGAGGATGGAGGCGAGAGGAGGGTGGGGGCGAGGAGGAGGCTTACCACAATGGAGGAGACGGCGGTGCGGCAACGGGGGTGCTGCGACGATGGCGTGGTGAGCGAGAGAGAGAGAGAGAGAGAGAGAGAGAGAGAGAGAGAGAGAGAGAGTGGAGGGGGCAAGCAAGGGGAAGATGATAGGGTAGATTAGCAGTAGCGCGAGATGGTGGAGGGCGCTACTGCTAAACAGTTTAGCAGTAGCACACTTCCACGACCAGCGCCGCTACTATACATAGTCGGGTGTGTACCCATACCAGCAGCGCATATTTTACCAACGGTGCTACTAATAATTTTGTATCAGCAGCGCGTTTTACTAACCCGTGCTATGACTAAAGTAGCAGTACCGCGTTGCCCTAACCAGCGCTACTGCTAAGGTTCTGTGTATAAGCTTTCTCCTAGTAGTGCTAGTTAAAAAATGAAAGAAAAATTTGACATGACCTTTGCTAACAAGAGGACATCACGAGTGCCAGAAATTCGGTGAAACGGAAATGAATCGACATTTCGCCAAAACATTGGCACTCATGTCATAACATACAACTATAAGTCAACCACACTAGAAGGGTTCCGACGCATAAACTTACCAAATATTTCTAAAATACTAATATATACTTATTCTAAGCACAGATCTGACCATCATACAAAATAACACTAAGAAACATTGGCATGTATTTCTAAACTACTAATGTTTACACTAGGCACAAATCTGACAATGCATACCGAAGAGGTGGGACGCTTGGATATCGAATGCAGCCCGAGGAGGGGCGGAACAGCGAGGAACAGCGGCGGTGACGAGGGGTGCGGCGGCGAGGAACAGCGGCGACGACGAGGGGCACAGGGGCGAGAGCGATGAGGGGCGCGCGCGCCGGCGATGGGCTACACGATGACGAGGGGCGCGTGTGGCGGCGAGGAGCGACGGCACAGAGGGGCGCGACCGCGACTCGGGCGAGATGTGTGTGTGTGGGGGGGGGGGCGGCAACAGACGGCACGGGGAGAAGTGGGGGTAACTGTTTTTGTGTGAAAATTGAACCGCCAGCGTAGTGGAATTACAAGTGGCAGGCGGGGTACGATGCCCGCCACACGTATTGCAATAAGTAGTAGCAGTGTGTACCAGGAGGCCGCCACTTCTAAAATGACCTCCTGGGACCCCCCCTAACAAAAGAAATGGCGGTTTAGCTATGGCGAGGAGATAGGCCTGCCCGCCACAACAGATAGAAGGAGCAGTGGTGGGCGCGATGCGTCGCCCGCCGCTGCCGTGTTTCATCATGGAATAAGATTTGGAATGGTTCATGTGTGGCGAGCGGGAATAAGCGCTCGCCACTGCAACTCATGTAGCTGTGGTGGGTCCTTTTTGCTACCCGCCACTGCTTGCTTTCAAAAATAGCTGTGACGGATGCCACGACGTGCCCGCCACTTGCCACGACGTTCCCGCCACTCATTAGGGTTCACCTATAAGCCTTTTCCTAGTAGTGCGTCTTTAGGAGCAACTTAATGATAGCAGTGACTTGGGGGCATCTAGTGGCCACTAGGTAAGGCTAGTGGCTCCCACTTAATGAAAACCGACATCCAGATCTTCTGCACCATCGCGATGGTTTGTCATGGTGCCAAATTTGAAACGAGGATAGAAAAATGATGATTCTAAATGCAAAAGGTACATGGCGTTTTGTCGGTGTTCTCACGCCCGCTCATGCGTCACTAGCGACGCTTGAGTGACTCATAGGCACAGTTAGCCAGAGTTAACATGTTTTGGGACAAAATAGACTAGCTAGCCAAGTTTATTTCTTTACAGGGACTGGCATGCCAAGTTCATAGACTACTCCATTGCACTTGATAGCTTCATGCTCTAAGTAAACTGTGTGGTCCATTGCATCCTATTTCTCTACGACGAGACAATTGCAAGAATCAATCATTTGCTCTCATTATTGATGATGTCTTCATGTTATATACCACTTTGGGGGATGCATTCGAAAGATGCGTTGATTGGAAGGGAGGGGAATGAAGATACACCGGTTAGCAATATGCTAACCGCCCATAAGCCACAAACCAGATATTCTACAATTAACTACATTATTAATGTTGGAAATATGCCCTAGAGGCAATAATAAAATGATTATTATTATATTTCCTTGTTCATGATAAATGTTTATTATCCATGCTATAATTGTATTGATTGGAAACTCAAATACATGTGTGGGTACATAGACAACAATGTGTCCCTAGTAAGCCTCTAATGGACTAGCTCGTTAATCAAAGATGGATGTGGTTTCCTAGCCATGGACAAGAGTTGTCATTTGATGATGGGATCACATCATTAGGAGAATGATGTGATGGACAAGACCCAAACTATGAACGTAGCATATGATCGTGTTAGTTTATTGCTATTGTTTCTGCATGTCAAGTATGTGTTCCTATGACCATGAGATCATGTAACTCACTAACACCGGAGGAGTACCTTGTGTGTATCAAATGTCACAACGTAACTGGGTGACTATAAAGATGCTCTACAGTAGACCTGATCATTGGTCGGGCCGGGCCGTGTTCGGGCCGGGCTTTGCAAAGCCCGAAAAAAAATCCCAAGCCCGAACCTGGCCCGAAGCCCGAAATGCACTCTTTTTCCAAGCCCGAGACCGGCCCGAAGCCAGAAAGCCCGACCCGAATGCTATTTTTTTATTGTTTACACGTGTAAGCCCGGCCCAAAATCCTTAAAAAGAGAAGCCCGAGCCCGGACCGAACTATCTCTCGGGCTTAAAATGAAGCCCAAGCCCGGCCCGAATGCCAAGCCCGAAGCCCGAAATCCGTTTTTTTCCGGCCGGGCTCGGGCCGGGTCATCGGGACGGGTTGTCCATGCCCAGGTTTACTCTACATGTATCTCCGAGGGTGTCTGTTGAGTTGGCATGGATCAAGACTGGGATTTGTTACTCCGTGTGACGGAGAGGTATCTCAGGGGCCACTCGGTAATACAACATCACAATGAGCCTTGCAAGCAAAGTGACTAAAGTGTTAGCCACGGGATCTTGTATTACGGAACGAGTAAAGAGACTTGCCGTTAACGAGATTGAACTAGGTATGGAGATACCGACGATCGAATCTCGGGCAAGTAACATACCGATAAACAAAGGGAACATCGTACGGGATTAACCGAATCCTTGACATAGAGGTTCAACCAATAAAGATCTTCGTAGAATATGTAGGAACCAATATGGGCATCCAGGTCCCGCAATTGGTTATTGACCGTAGAGGTGTCTCGGTCATGTCTACATAGTTCTCGAACCCGTAGGGTCTGCACACTTAACGTTCGGTGACGTTTCAGTATTATTGAGTTATGTATGTTGGTGACCGAAGGTTGTTCGGAAACCCGGATGAGACCCCGGACGTCACGAGGAGCTCCAGAATGGTCCATAGGTAAAGATTTATATATAGGAAAGTGGTATTTGGGTTCCGGAAAAGTTTCGGGTACTTCCGGTAGTGTACCGGGAGTGACGAATGGGTTCCGGGGGTCCACCGGGAGGGGCCCACCCACCCCGGGGTGCCACATGGGCCCAAGAGGTGGCGCACCAGCCCCTGGTGGGATGGGCAGCCGACCCCATAAGGGGCCCATGCGCCCAAAGGAAAGAAAAAAAGGGTGGAGGTGCCTTGGAGGGTTGGGACTCCTCCCTAGGGTTCCCACCTCCCTTGTGGGAGGAGGACTCCTCCCCCCAAGTCGGCCGAACCCCTCCTTGGAGGAGGGGCTAGGGCTGCACCCCACCTACCCCTTCCTCCTATAAATAGAGAGGGAGAGGGAGGGTAGCCGCGCCCCAAGCCACGACGCAACCCTCTCTCTCTCTCCCTCTAGATTAGCTCTCCTCTAGATCGGTTTCGGTAGTGCTCGACGAAGCCTTGCAGAAACAGCTCCAACACCACCGCCACCACGCCGTTGTGCTGCCGGAGAACTCATCTACCTCTCCGCCCTCGCTTGCTGGATCAAGGAGGCGGAGATCGTCATCGAGCTGTACGTGTGCTGAACGCGGAGGTGCCGTCCGTTCAGCGCTAGATCGTGATTGGATCGCGGGACGGCTTGCGATTTGGATCGCGAAGACGTTCGACTACATCAACCGCGTTTCTTAACGCTTCCCGCTTAGCGATCTACAAGGGTATGTGGATCCGATCTCCCCTCTCGTAGATGCTCATCTCTATGGATAGATCTTGTATGTGCATAGGAAATTTTTTGTTTCCCATGCAACGTTCCCCAACAATTAATTCCTAACATTCTCGTCCATTGCAGTTACCTTAAGTATGGGACGTCCAGTTGAACGGACGCGGTTAATCTGAACTGGAGGTCATGTGAGCTCGGGTGAATAGTAAAATCTAAAAACAAATTAACAAAATTTAGATTTTTTTGTAGGACACATTTACAAATATTTTGCAAAGCATTTTGGAGCATCATTTTTTACCACGTCTACCACGAACGTCATTTCATGTTGGAACTTTGCAAGCAATCAAAACATTTTTCAATGTTTGCTCCAGAAAAAAAAATCATTTTTTTTACTATTCAGGCGAGCTCATGTGAGCTCGAGCTGAGAAGAACACTTTCCCCTTTTGACGCGTTATACGCCTGATTCCTACGGGAAGCGCATGTTTCTCGCTCCTGGGCCCCAGCCCAGTAACAGTTTTTCGTTCGCTCGCCAACCCACCCTCTCGGTCACTCGCCCCTTCTATTTGTATTTAGAAACATTGTTGAAGTAATTAATGTTCACATATTAATGGCCAACAATTTGAAAATAATTCTTGAAATTTTAAAAAATGTTTGGGAATCTCAATAAGTTCATATTTTCAAAAAAACTTGTATATTAAAAATCATTACCAATTAACTTTTTTCGAATATAAAAATGTTAAAGTTTTTAAAAATGTTGAAATATATAAAATTTCATGTACCTTAAAATTTTCAGGAAATTATAAGTAAGTTTATGAATTTAAAACAAAAAATTAAATAGGAAAATTAAAACTAAAAAATGTTTACGGATGTGAAAAAATTACAAGAATTAAAACATGATCACGAATTCAGAAAATTATCGTGGATGTGAAAAGTTCATGGTAAAAAATGGTCCATGTGATGTAATAAAATTGCCTATTCAAAACATATTCACAATTCAAAATATTCATGAATGTTAAACACAATTCATGAAGCTTGAAAGTGTGTAGAAATTATTACGAGTTCAAGGATATGAAAATATTGCAAAAGTTTCTAATATGTTCATGAATTGAAAATAAAAAAATCAATTATGAAAATGAGATAGGAAAAACAATAATAAAATACAAAAATAAATAGGAAAAACGTATAAAAGGACAATAAAAAAGCAGACACAAAACTGGCTAAAGACACAGCAAAAATTAATAAAAAAAACTGGAAGCTTCACAAAACCGAAAGAGAGGTCAAGCTAAATGAGCTGGTGCTTTATTACTTAACCTCGTTTACATATATGAACGCACCAGATCGAGGGACGCCACTGCTAGACGTAGGTTTTGCTGTGGGTCACGTAGGTTTTGCTGCCTTGTCCTTTTTCGGTTTTCTTTCACGTTTTTTTTTCTTTGATTTTCTATTTTTTTATATTTAAAAAATTAAAAATATATATTACAAAAACAATTCACATAAACAATTTGAAAAATGTGAACCAAGCACTTGAAAAATATTAAATATGTATAAGGAAAATGTTTCTCATGTAGGCAAAAATGTATACAAAGAATAAACAATTTCTATTAAAACAGTAGATCATGTATTTTCAAACAAATGTTAATACACCATTTGTAATTGTTTAATTAAGTATTTGAAATTTGTAAATAAAATATTTGAAAAAAAACATAAATGTCTCTAGTTCTTTTTTGTCTTGTATGCGAAGATTATTTACAAAACAAATACAATATCTATGGAGAAATGATTGATCATGTATTTTAAAAATAGACGTGTATAAAAAATATTCCTAGTGTATACACAGAAATGTACACTATGTGTGAAAAATGTTTATTGCCATTATAAAACGCTTGCCATGTATTAAAAATGCTGAACATATTTAGAATTATTTTAATACTGTCTTGGATAAATATTAAATATGCATACAAAAGATTCTAGATATATAGAAAAAAATGTAACATATGTATGTAAACAAATAAAAAAAATTAAATGTGTATATTACACATATTTCATATGCATACAAAACATGTAGAATGTGTACTGAATTTTTTTAACATGTGTTGAAAAAATACCAACGAAATTGACAAAGAAACAGAGAAAAACAAAGAAACCCAATGAAAACCAAAAAATAAAAATAAATAAAATGAACAAATAAATTAAAACTAAAGAAATTGATTGAAAAAGAATGGAAACAAAGAAAAACGGAAAACAGCCGACGAAATCTAGGAAAAATAACGAAAAACAGAAAGAAAAAACAATGGAAACAAAGAGAAAAAAAGAAACCGATATAATAGAAGAAAAAGGAAAGGAAAAAACAAGTAAGTATGGCATAAAACAAAGAAAATTGTTTACAAAAGCCCCCATGAAAACAAGAAAACCAAAAGAAAACACGAAAAAAACAAGAATTAGAAAAACCGACAAGAACACAGCCGACGCTACCTGTGAGCGAACGGGCACGTCCGATCGAGCGAGCACTAAAAGTAGGCCGGCCCAGTACTGTACATAACACGAAAAAGCTTCAGGCGAGACAAAAGCTAGTCTCGGTTTAAGCGGCATTTAGCTCATGCGGAGGTGGACGCCCCGTACCTGTTGCACTGTATTTGGCTCTATGGGTGCAAATAGCTTATTCGCTGAAGTGTTTCATGGTTCAGCAATTTCAAGTTAAAGGCATGTGACGCCCGGATAATTAGGTTACAGTAATCTCAGTAATTAAGCTACAGTAATCCCATGCTAATGTTGCCACGTCATCACAATTACTGTGCTAAACTCGTGTTGGTTCAAACTTCGGTTAAATTCAAATTGTGAATAAAGTCAAATAAATAGTTTCTTCAAACATGAAAACTAAAATGGTGTTTGGTTTGCAAATATTCACTGGGTAAGTATCAAATTGGAACCAACATTATTTGGAGTATTAAAGTACTCTAAAAATATTTAAAACAGTACCAAAACAATACTTTAAATACCTTTTGCATTATGAAAAATACCAAATCATTTCCAATGCCTCTCAAACTTTTTGTGCCAGTGCTGAGTAATGCAATAGAATTGTTGGACCAGATCCCACTTTTTACGATAAGTAATTTGGTGATAAAATAATTAATAGCAGAAACTAATAGAAAAAGAAAAGCTAAAATAAAAAATAAAAAGGCAAACCCCCTCCCCACCGGCCCAACCGGGCCTGGCCCAAATGCCCCTGGCCGGCCCACCCAGCCCCCTTAACCCCTCCCCGGCCAAACCCTAGGGGCGCCCGATCCTCCACTCCCCCCCCCCCTCGCTCCTCTCCTCCCTCTCGTCCGGATCTGGATCGGGAGAAGCCCGATCCCGCGCCGGCTCCCGACGCCGCGCTCGGCACCGCCCGCCACCGCATCACCGCCGCCGGCGCCTCCCCATCTTCCTCCCCGAACGGCTTCCCCGAGCCACGCCGCCCCCTCTCCTCTCCTCGCTCGTGAGCCCCCTCCCTCGCTCGCCTCGCCTCTGTCGCCGCCGTCACGCTCGCGCTCCGCCGCCCGTCCTCGCCCCGCTCACGGTCACCTCGTCGTGGCCGCGCCCACGGCTCCGCGCTCCGCGCGCGCACGCCCTCGTGCGGCCGCGCCTTGCCGCCCCCCCCCCACCGCAGCCGCTCGCTGCTGCCGCCACGGACCGCCACCGCGGCCCCGCCGTCCGCCTCCCGCTCGCCGCTGCTCGCCGTAGCTGCGGCTCCCGCTCGCGCCGCCTTGCCGCGACCCCCCCCCCCCCCCGGCGCTCGCCTGCGCTCGCCGTCGCCTGTACCCGCGCGCGTGCGCATTGGGTCACCGGACGTGTCCGGTCCCGAAAGGGACCTGGCAGCGGACACGTCCGCCCGTGCCACTGACCAGCGGGCCCAAACCCCCACTGGCCCTATGACAGATGGGGCCCAGCCCCTAAAAACGTTTTAAATAAAATAAATAATATCTAATTAATTAATTAGCTTAATTAATTCTGTTTAATTAAAACTAATTAAGTTTAATTAACTAATTAAATGATTAAGGTTAAGTAGAGTAATTAATTAATCTGCTAATTAATTAATTAAACAGTAAATATTACTGTTTTGGATAATCCTAATTTAAATAATTAAATTAATTCCAGAAATTAGATAAAACTTTGAAAAATCATATAAAATAATCCGTAACCCGGATCGAAAAACTTTGAACATGAAAGTTGCTCAGAACGACGAGACGAATCCGGATGCGCGGTCCGTTCGTCTGCCACGTGCCTCTAGCATAGCACACCTGCAACTTTTCGTCTGTTTCCGTCAGATGAATAGTGCATGACTTTAATAAGGTAATTCCAAATAAATTCCTAAATTTGCTAGAGCACTTGGATAGGCAGTATATCACCCTAGCACTGCATTTAGACATGTCATGCACCCCTGTGGCATCACTGCCGTGTAATTATTATTTCATTCCCCCTCCGGTCATCTGTCTGACATTTGTCCGGAACCGGGAAAACTTTCCCGGATGGGTTCCCCCCTTTCTCGGTATCGAGTAACACTGCGTTAGGTCACACCCGGCACAACTTATTGTCATGTCATACTTTGTGTAGCATTGTTTGCTTTATATTTATTGTTTCTTCCCCCTCTTCTCTCTCGGTAGAGCCCGGTGCCGACGTAGTCCCTGAGGCTGACGCTGCTGCCAAGTACGACTACGCGACTGACGATCAGCCCTTTGCCGCAGAGCAGCAAGGCAAGCAAAACCCCCTTGAGCATTCCGATATCACCCATCTCTCTCCCTCTTATGCTTGCATTAGATTTTGCTACTGTATTAGATAGCTCCTACTCTGATGCATAGCCTGATTTTGATGAACTGTTACTAGCACTGTAATCATACCAACTGCTTAGTATAGGTGGATCAGTAAATCCCCAGTGACCCCTGAGTCCCAGTTGCCCCTGCTTGTTCATCGACGTCTCGACGACTCGAAGACCCGAAGACTCGGTCAACTGACCGACGAGCCAGACCCCTCACATCACCGCACACCCCTTTAGTATGGCACGGCAGAGCTACCATCGAGTACCGAGGGTGATACCTCACTTAGCACTCTGGATGTTAATTCTGTAGCGTAGCTAATCGATCGTGGGTATCGAGGGTGATTCCTCCTTCCCATTTATCGATAGCGACTCTTGCCATACACATACCTCGAGTGGGATCCATCGAGGGTGATTCCTCGTATCCCCACTTGGTGTATAGACACACAGTTACTTGGACTTGACATTTGATACATGTGAAAGACGGGACTGGAGGGACAGGCGGTACCACCCTGTTGAGGTGGACCTGAGTTCCCGACAGTCCTGAGACGGGTCGGCCCCAAGGGTACCCGTGTAAGATTTGGTGGGATGCGCCGCAAGGCATCCGAAGACTTGGTGGGGTGCGCCGGAAGGCACCCGAGTGTTAATAATCACTAATAAATTGCTAATGGGTTGGGTACTTGATCTGAGTTAGGTCCTTGGCCTAATACGCACTAACCACCACGCGGGGTAATCAGTATGGGCTGCTCGGCGGCGTACATTCTCCCGAAAGCTCTTCAGATGCCACATTTTTCGACTCGCGCCCGGGTGGTCTGGAACGCAGGGACCCTGATGGAGGGCGTGCTAGGACTGGTCCTGGCCGACGGCGTAACGTGCAGGATGGCGAGGGCGATGGCCCAAGACCCCGAGCCATTAGGATGTAGACCGGCGTGTTGGCCTCTCTGTTGAGCCTAGGTAGGACTACGTCGTGTCGATATGTCGAGGCCGGGTATGACCAGAAAATCGTATCCGGCCGTAGCTTATCGAGCGTGTTGGGGAATGTGGTGCACCCCTGCAGGGAAGTAAACTATTCGAATAGCCGTGTCCACGGTAACAGGACGACTTGGTGTTGTGCTCTGACCTACTACAACTATAATCATAAACTAATTAAAATGAATTGTGGCTCCGAGATTGCTTCCTCGCAGGGAAGTCGAGGAAGGATCTCTGGGCGTGTTACTTAATTAAAATTGCTTCAACAATATGACTATATATATGAGATGCAGGTCTACTCTCTTCTCATGCTGCAAGATGCTGAATATGCTAGTCTTCCATAGGACTAGGCCTTCTTCCCCCTATTCTTGCTTTCTGTAGTCAGTCCAGATATAACCCCTTCCCTTGATAATGGTGCATACTTAGCATAGTTCTGATGTAAGTCTTGCGAGTACTTTGGATGAGTACTCACGCTGCTTTGCTCTATCTTTTCCCCTCGATACGATTCCGCGTTCAGACGATGGAGCCCAGAAGATGGAGTACGCCGGAGACGACTGCTACCCACCGCTAGAGCCTGCTACTACGTGGAGAACGCCGACGCCCAGGAGTAGTTAGGAGGTTCCCAGGCAGGAGGCCTCGCCTCTTTCGATCCGTGCTTATGTTTGTGCTAGCCTTCTTAAGGCAAACTTGTCTAACTAATGTCTGTACTCAGATATCGTTGCTTTCGCTGACTCGTGTTTTTGTCGAGCTTTATATTCGAGCCCTCGAGGCCCCTGGCTTGTAATATTAAAGCTGTATGA
This sequence comes from Elymus sibiricus, assembly GCA_039707655.1. Classification (NCBI taxonomy): domain Eukaryota; kingdom Viridiplantae; phylum Streptophyta; class Magnoliopsida; order Poales; family Poaceae; genus Elymus; species Elymus sibiricus. The sequence continues at coordinate 530,879,279 of CM077675.1, forward strand.
CCTTTATTTTGTGTCTTTTGTCGTGTTGTGGTACTAATCAGTGAGTCCCTAATCTTGGTCGTACGCATTGCGTGATTGATTAGCGTACGGACGAGAATGGGGGCGTCACAAGGCACGAGAAGTCCCGACACTAAAAGGTGTATGACCCATTATTGAACTCAGGTCGGAAAGCCATTTTCATAATAAAATCAAAAGGGTTTATTCCCATATGTTAAAAACCCCGTATATGTAATAAGTAAAAAGAATGTCAGAACGTTTTGCTTCGTGCTTCGTCCGTCCTCGCACACGAGAAACTTCATACATTTTTTTGGGACAATATCGTGAAGCTTAATTCAAATTGTCATAATGTTTACATGGACGAACAAAAGATCACCAGGCACTAGTAGGAAAGGGCCCATTTGTCCCGGTTCGTAAGGGCCTTTAGTCCCGGTTCTGGAACCGGGATTAAAGGGTCGGGACTAAAGCTCAAAACCTTTAGTCCCGGTTCGCTTACGAACAGGGACTAAAGGCCCTCCACGTGGCGCTGTCTAGGGCGGGGTTGGGATTTTTTTTTTGAATTTTTTTTTGAATTTTTTAATTTGTTTTTAAGTTTTATTTCAATTTTCAAATCTTTGGATTATTTGACAATTTAATCTCTAAGCATCCGTCATTTGACAATTTAATCTCTAATCACTCGTCCTCACTTAACTAGCGTGGAGCACTCATTCCAAATCGTCTAACTTCCCGGCCGGTCACCCATCCTCTCACTGCTCCAGCCCAAGCACGCTTAACTTCCTGGTTATATCGCCCCTAGTTTCCAAGTCTGCCTTTGTTGTTTTCTTAACAATAGTAAGCTATCAATCCTATTAACCCTTAGGTCTTGATGTCACATGATTTAATTTTTTAAATTCCAAACAATTATTAAAATAAACAAAATAAGTATTAATAATATTGAATTTCAATGAAAACAAAATAAGTAATAATATTATTTATTTCATTTTTTCGGCATTTTTCATTTAATATAGCATAATTAAGATCTTTAAATCTGTAAATCAAAATTCGTCAAATAATATATCCATTTTTATGAGAAAAATGCGAGGAATCCAAATATGACATCATTTATTTATTTTTAAATAAAATTAATTTTTTGAAAAAATCTTCTTTTTGAAATAACTTTTTTTACTTTTGGAATTTTGAGAATCTGAGAAAACTTCACCGGGTAAACCCGGGTGAAATCGAGTCCCAAATTTTCTCTAGTTTTTTTTATATATTAAACTTTTTTTTCGACATCGTATTCAAAAGTTATGGCCGTTTTACATTTTTTTTAGTTTTTTTGCAAAAAAGGTCAAAATTCATATTTCAAAATTTCTATACCAACTAGACACTAAAACCTAACTACATCTCAAAGGATTTTATTTTTTGAAGATTTTATCATTTTTGTTTATTTTCTACAAAACTAAAAAAGGCGGTCCAGGGGAGGGGGGGAGAGTTTGAAAATTTCAGAACCACTTTAGTCCGGGTTGGTGTCCATCCAATCATACCGTCGACTACATCTGCTAGCACCGTCCCAGCCAGAGTCACAACTAAGGTTTACCAAGCCAGAGTCAACCCTTTCTAATTTCATTTGCTATTTTTCATGCATTTAATGATTTTTTTGAGCTAAATGACCCTTAATTTGAAAAGCACTACAAATGAACTCTGAAAAGGTTGAAACTTGGCATGGTATCATCATTTCACCCACATAGCTTGTGCTAAAAAGTTGAGAGGGTTACGGCAAAAACTGGATGCACTTCGTGTACAAACTGGACCATCTCCTTCGAAGTATCAAGGTTTCTGACGAAAACTCGTCTGTTACAAAGGCATTTCATTTTTTTTACTTATTTCAACTCCAAACTTTTTGTGCATTCAATATGCACCATTCAAAGGCACATCCTCAAATTTCAACCTTTTCTAACTTCATTTGCTATTTTTCATGCATTTAATGATTTTTTTGAGCTAAATGACCTTGAAATTGAAAAGCCCTACAAATGAACTCTGAAAAGGTTGAAACTTGGCATGGTATCATCGTTTCACCCACATAGCATGTGCTACAAAGTTGAGAGGGTTACGGCAAAAACTGGATGCACTTCGTGTACAAACTGGACCATCTCCTTCGAAGTATCAAGGTTTCGGACGAAAACCCGTCTGTTACAAAGGCATTTCATTTTTTTAAACTTATTTCAGCTCCAGACTTTTTGTGCATTCAATATACACCATACTACAACATGTTAAAATCTACAGAAAGAACTAACTAAAAATAATAAAAAACAACAATTAAATGACTAAAACAACTATATAAGCAAAACAATATTGTTTTAATTAAAATCCTAATTTAAATTATTCTAAAAATAACCAAATAAATCTTACTGTGACAAAATCTAACACGTGACTAGGAGCAAAAAGAATTAAATTAAAAACTATTTGTAAACTCAAGTTATTCACAATCTAGGGTTTGAAGCAAATTTGAATTTGAAAACTAATGGCACAAACAGAAACTAGACAAAATTTTGAATCCAATGCAAAAAAGAATGACTCAAAAACATCAAATATCCTAAAAGATATAAGCAATTTAAAACAGAAACTAAAAACAGAAAACAAATGTTAAAAAAAAAAGGGACTAGCTACAGTACAACCGAGACTAAAGCCTCAACCCCTTTAGTCCCGGTTGGTGTCACCTTTAGTCCCGGTTGGAGACACCAACCGGGACTAAAGGGTATCGGCCCCTTTAGTCCCGGTTGGTGTCTCCAACCGGGACTAAAGGTCCCATTTGAACCGGGACTAATGCCCGACCGGCGGCCTGGCCGCTCGAACCGGGACTAATGCTCACATTAGTCCCGGTTCGTAAAACAACTGGGACTAATGTGTAGATTGAGCTGTGACGAAAGCCCTATTTTCTACTAGTGAGGGTGCCCTAACCAAACATGGCGGTCCACCCCTAAGTTTAAAGTTTGCTTCGCTCAATTGTGAACCTCGAAATTCATGCTCCTAAACTCATGGACGAAGCACCTTGCTTTGTTTTACGTAAACCTATCAATTTAAATACAGGGCTGCGAGTTCAAATTAAAAAGCAGCTTGAAGGATCAGGGCCTCTTTGATTCGTAGGATATTGAAAATGCAGGAATAAGAAAAGTATAGGGTAGGAGTGGCATGTCCATTATAGTCCTATAGGATTAGTAAGGAGTGTTTGATGCCATAGGAAAAATAAAGAAATTGTAAAAAGAGGTTGAAGTGGATGTTAGATTTCATACTAAATGTAGTATAAAAGATTTCATAGGAAAAAATCATATGTCATCCAATCCTATGAATCAAAGGATCATTATAGAAAAAATTTCTAAGGGTCTCAATCCTTCAAAAACCGTATAGAATTTATTTGAATCAAAGGAGCGTAGAGGACACAACATTCTTTATTTACATATATAATCAAGAAAGGCTTAAAATTAATCCAACGCGGAAACAAGATTGTGGATGACGTGTTGGTGGGAAACACGATGTGGCAAAGTGGACCCCCAACCTAAATACTACTCCCTCCGTTCCTAAATATAGGGTGTATAGTTTTTGGCACGGAAATTAAAGAACGCATGTGGAGGAAAAATTTCACAAGTTTTGTGTGAGATTACACCTGACTAATTGACATCACAAAATAGAGGACGTTGCCTAATATAAGGAAATGTAACCAAATCCCTAAAGCAAATATCCAAACAAGTGCTGCAACGCAATACACCTTATATTTCGGATTTTTTTCTCAAAAATCTATACACCTTATATCAAGGAACGGAGGGAGTACAAAACAGAGGAAGTATAACATAAGAGATGGATGACCTGCGTGGAAAATATAGATGTATTCCTACCGAACACACATGAAATAAGTAACGTATAAGAGCCAGATGACACTCATGGAAAATACGATGCGGCTAAGTGAACCCCCGCCCCAGTAATACCGAGGAAGTACAAGCTGAATGATCGGCGTGGAAAAATACGGAGGCTGCTAAGTGCAACCCCCGACCTCTGGGCAAATTAGCCTTTTTCTGTAAGTGAAGAACAACTGTGCTTGCATATAAATTTTATCTCTCATTGCAACTCACGAACATTCGCGCTAGTGAAATAAAATCACACACACCTTATGTGAGGCTGCGATTAGTACTATCTCGTACCTTAATGTAATTGTAGCAAAGTATTAGAAAAACATACGGAGGTAGTACTAGTCTATACTCGAAAAATATTTCTAGCAAAGTATTCAATTGGATAAGGGCCGGACTAAGACGATATTAGTAGATGGATCAACAATAGATATAAGAATTAACCTCAGCCTCTGTCAATTGAATAATCTGTCTTTCCTCAACCCTTCCAGATGATCGCTTCATCATCCATTGAGCCTCGTAGTTGTAGCTATTTATTTCTGAGCAGGTTGACATGTACTGAATATTTTGAGAAGCCTTCCAAGCTAAAGAATGTACTGCCAAACATCCTCTTAACTTTTTCGGAACTTGGCCCTTGAGGATATGGATTTCTTAAAAAAGCAGAAGATAGTTGCCCGGTTAATTTACGAAAAACCGGACTAAAACCGTTACAACACGCCCAGCGAGAAGGGCACCCCGACCGACCTGGCACCTACAAGACCCACACACATCGCCGACGCAAGGACACCGTCAAGGATGCCTACAATGTCATCGTCATCACCTCTCCTGAGCAAGCGATTGCGACTCCAGCGCGGAGGACCCGTCAATGCCCCTCCGAACGAGCGACACACGAGAATCATGTTGGCCTAAGCCAAAGAATCGGCCGGTGACGACGAAGACCAGGCAGCTCTGCCCTTGATGACGAGCATTGCAAGAGAACAGGAGCACGTCTGGCGCCGGCAGAGTTCGAATTTCCTGTCACCTGGCATCGTTGCCGCCGTGTCGCCCCGCAACGCCGCAGCTCCGACTTCATGCTCAGGAGCAAGCCGGTTGTCAAGGACAAAGACCAGCCACAACCGTGCACATCTTGCCACCATGATTGTTGTCACACAAGTCGCGACGCCAGAACCTCCACACTTTCAGCCGGGAACCTGTCGACCGCGGTGCCATGAGCGTCAAGCACATAGAGCACCAACCGGATCCCAAAGTCTTCAAGACAACGCCCCAGAGGGGGAAGCGACGATACCGGCACCGTCGCCTAGCCCGACCAGGCCTTAGGCTTTCACCCGAAGACGTTGCTCGCCTAATAATAAAGGGGCTATTGCTTCTGGCGATACGTCATTGAAATTGCCCTCGAAGTTGCAAAATATTACCACCGATGCCACCTATAAGTGAAAAAAACGATTCAGTTTTATTTTTAAGTCGCAGTGGAGTTTGATACTTATACGGAGTTAGTCTCATATAACTCAGGCAAGGGAATACCGCAATGGTCAAGGCTTCAGTGTTTCACGTGGCAGACCCAGGTTCCACACTTTTTCTCTTCTTAAGCACTCCTCCTCCTCCCGCACGCGTATGGGCCGGCCCGTGTACCGTGTGATTTTTTTTTTGCATTTTCTTTTCTTATTTATGTTTTTGTTTCTTCATTTTGAAATTAATTTGGGATTTCCAAAAATTCCATATTTTAGCAAGTTGTGAGTTGTTTTTTTTTGAGAAGTCATAAAATGTTCGTTATTTGAAAAAATGATAGGGAAATAATAAAATGTTATTTTTTTTTGAAAAACTGCTATAAAAATCATGAATTTTAATAATATATTCATGATTATAAAAAGTGGTTGTGAATTCAAAACATATTCAGCAATTTGAAAATAATGTCCATAAAAGTTTAGAAAATGTTCACAAAAATTCAAACAAATACGTAAATAACGAACAAAACTAACCATCGCTTACATAGAGCTCTTTTAGGGGATATGTAGAGGTTGTTTTATGATTTTATTTAGTCCATCGCGCATCGGTTAAAAAAAGGTTTTTGTGTTCTATACAACGCTTGGCCCCGGAAAAATTGACGCAACTTCCTATGGGTTAGTTTTTGCAAGCTATATGAAAATGGCTAAATATATAATATTCCTCCATACATAGCTATGTTTATTTTGGTACTATAATTTTACTAGTCATGGAAAACACCGCGATGCTAGGTCAAGGCGAGGCACATCATTCATCGGTCTAGCTCAGGCAGGGTAGATCAATGCAGCTTGCTTAGACAAATAAAAAAAATCATTGTGACGCCTTAGGAAATCAACTCGTGATGAGACTATCATATTTTCCGTTTTTGAAATGACTTCTTAAAAGTCTCTAATCTCATCGTGACATGATTCAGACGAAGTTTATGAAATGACATTTTAAAAGTCCTCATTTCATCTTGACATAATCTGCATAATCTGATTGTTTTTCTCCCGTTACAACGCACTGGCATATTTCCTAGTCATTACACAATGTTTCTTTCTGTTGCCGATTGTATGGAGGAAAAATAAATAAATAATTTGGTTTGGTTTCGAACCCACAATCGAAGGAAGAAGCAAGCAGATCACTCACCATTGGAATTTGAGTTACTGTGCATGTCGTTCGAGTGGAAATCTGAACTCGCGTGTATGACCTCGCAGGCAATCCTTTCATTTGTTTTGAACTGAGCTCATAGGCAACCCTACAGCCGCACATCACCTCATCATGCATCTATTTTTTTCTCCCATCCATCTCATCAGATCGCTGCATACTTGATCGCCTAACCTGCCGTACAAGAAGATTTGCGCGAAATGCGGTACACATGAATTGTATGTATGCCTTTAAGACAGGAATCCTATGTCCGTGCAGTGCCTGCTACACTAGCTAGCTGCTACTCCCTCCGTCCCATAATATATAAGAGCATTTTTGACACTAGTACCTGGTAGTAGCTAGTAATAGTTTTTCCTCCGGTTACAGTATAAATACCAATCAGCAGCTAAAATAAAGCGTTGTAATTTATAATGTCCTCCTGTACGCAAATCATTTAACAGTCTAGTCGTTAGCAAGACGCCTGTTCCTTCGTTAGCGCATTGGTTCAAATCCCACCAAATGCAACGCGTGATAGCCATAGACACTCTGCCAAAAGGCCCCTCTAAAGATTAATCAGTTTATGAGCTGTCCAAGGTATGCCAACGCGGCAGCCACATGGACGTTTTTTTCTCACCTAATATGTTTTGGACCTATTTAATCAAATAAATGAGTTCATGGACTATATCATGCACTTTTCAAGTTCTTAGCCTAAAATATGCAATCAGTTTGAGTTAATGGACTAATGACACATTCAGTCAAGATAGTTGATTATAATCTTTAGTGTAAATTGAAGAATTTGTGCTCTAGTTAGTTCAGGTGGCTTGTCGTCAGCCTGACTCGTACTTGATTAGTATTTTGAGTTAGAAACATTGATTCTATGAGTTGTAAGCACCAGAAAATGAAGAGAGAAATAACGAAATTGAGAGGCACGAGACGTGCGTTTAGCAGAGGTTTTCGAGCATACGTGTTCATGTGTATTTTTTTGGTATGACCGATCCATGGGTGAAACCCAAAAAGTCATACCAAGCAGGATTAAAAAGCCGGGCTTACCAGCTCCAAGGAGGCGGCCACACACCAGTAACTCGGAGCAAGCGATCATATTTCAACAAAGCAATGAGGAGAATATAGTGACAACTATGTCGTGAGCGAGGTGATAGATGACCACAATTCGGTGGAGCAAGTAGGAGATGGCAGAATTAGGAGCAATCCAAAACAATAAGCTACGCATCTGTTTGAACTTAGCGAGAGAGAAAACGACAGCGATGTAAAATTGAATCAGTGTATCCTTTATTGATGATTAGTACACATATATATAGTACATGCGGGACGCCTTGAGGCGTCGGTTTGCATGGCGTCGATCCGGGGAAGGCAACTGCCGCGCGACGATTGCTGAAAGCAATCACATGGCGGTTTGGATAAGGGGAGATTCCCCATAATTAACATGTGTTAATTAATCATAACACTCCCCCTAATCTACGCTTATTCAAGCAAGATTATTCTCTCGAAAAGAGACTCCTCCAAAAACCCTGTGGGAAAAATATGAGGAGTGGTGTAGGATATGTTGCTAAAACCCCTTCAAACCCAATGGGAAAAATAAGGAGAAAATGATGCAACATATAATGGTTATTGTCTCTTTTAACTCAATACGAGAAATCCCATAGAGTTTAGAGGACAATAAATGTGCCGTATATACTTTCCTAAAAACCCCAGTGTGGAAAACAGAAAGTATGACATATGATCTCATGTTGATATTACCTCGTTAAAAACCTTTATGAGAACCTGTAAAGTAAACTCATGAAGGGAAAAAGAGTATAATATGATGCATTGAACAGGAACAATTCAGGAAGATACTCCCCCTGATTCTTGCAAATTTCGAAGCCGTCACATACCCATTCCATGAACATATTTCTAGAATGTAAAAGTTGGTAGAGACTTCATGAACAAATCAGTCACATGATTTAACTTGCAAGATATGCAATATAGAGATATTGCTTATTACGTAACCTGTTTGCATCCGGGGCAACACAAGAGACATTATCGTTGAGATAATGGTTGGTGGATGTAGCCATGAGGTCTGTTTCAAAGACTCTTCATGAGAGGGCTACCACACCTAGTAGGAACCCTAAGCTTGTCTACGATCTGACATAGTGGGGATCTGATCGATGTATCCAATGATATCGGTGTTCACATTTCCGTGAAACTGAAAAATCAGGACAAGATGTTTGATGCCTTGGAGATATCAAAAGATATTCTTGAGTACCAACCAATTGTGTTTGGTGGATCCAATGGCATTATGGAACGTTGAGTCCCAATATCTCATTTCCATCATCTCTTGGTCTATATAGATCTTTCTCTACGTCTAGAGAATGAACTACCATGAGAGTTATGGATGGATAAGATTTGTCCACAATGAATTTCTCCAATATATTATGGATATAGACAACATAGTATACCATAATGTATCAATGAAGGTGCTCAAGTTGTAGTAACGAGCAGTATTTTGGTTTACCCAAATCCTTCATTTTAAACTCCGTCATTTAGATGATTACATGTGTCGTCATTGCAAACACACAAACATGGATAATCATCATTGTAGGAGTAATCCTTGTGTATAAGGATCTCACTACGTCGGTTGTACCATATGTACCGACAACAATAAGTCTTATGGTGACTTACTGATTTTACACAATGTATGTTGCGTTTTGCATTTCGATTCAGAAGTGAGATTCCATCGGGAATCAATCATTTGTGTCTGAATCTAGTGATCCACATGGATATGTGATCACTACATCTACCAACTGCAGAGATGGATGATTTTGTACTACCAATGATATAAGTTATCGGAAAGAGATTCCACCTCTGGAGAATAGTTGGGTATCTGCGTGAACCCTTGTGCTACAATACTTGCTCTATGTTTCACCACCTTGTTGTTCTCAATTCTGTGTCTAGAAGAAAACTGGTGTAGGCATTGCTTATGAATACCTTCCCATTATTGAGCAAGATCATTTCTACCTAGATTATACCCTTTGCTTGAGTTCAGTCCGAGTTTTGTTCACACTTTGCCATGGCCATGGTCTTTGGATCCGAATCATTTGAAAGGTTTTTGCAATCTAGTTGAGAAATGTATGTCGACAATTGTAGACTTCCAGTTATATGTTTCTCCAGAATCTATACATCAATATAGAGTTGATGGAAATATCGTTACCCATGGTGACTGCTCGCGATTTCCCAATGCGATTGAGTCGGGTATGTAGGGTAACGCAGCAGAAAACAAAAAATTTCCGACCTACGCACCAGCCCAGGACCACTATGGAGACTGCATACAAGGTTTGATCTTTTTCGTTACCGACTCGTAGCGCAGCGGAAGTAGAGTCGATGACGATCGGCGGTGCAGATCCCCGCAGCTAGGATTTACAACCTCCCAACCGCGAGGATGTATACCCTCATCCGCCCCTCGGACAGCCCTTCGGGAGGCGGTCGGACAGTCCCCCGGACGGTGTCGCGGACAGCCCTTCGGGAGGACCATTGAAACTCGAACAGTCACTCGGACAGCCCTTCGGGAGGACCTTCGAAACTCGGACGGACACACGGACAGCCCTTCGGGAGGCACTCTCGAACTAAGACCGAAACTATGATCTCTCTACAGAGTTGCACACATACGGTGTCATCTATCCGGCAGGGCTTCGCCGTCCAGAACTAGTTCCTGCCGGAACCCAGACAGCCTTTCGGCTCTACGAAACTATTTCGCTGGGAGGGAGAGAAGAAGCCAGATCATTGCAATGGCATGTGTATGTGAGAATGGAATGAGAGTGGAGAGCACCTCTCCACCTCTATTTATAGGAAAAGCCCATGGGGAAAAATACCCAAAAAACCCATCACATGGATCCTTCATAAGGGTAAAATGGGAAGGCAAGTGGAGCTCCATGGAGCTCCACATGTGTGGCCGGCCACCCCTCATGGGGGCCCTCCCAAAGGAGTTCCTTAGTCCCCAAGTTCATCTAGAAGCCTTTTGGGAAAAGCCCCAAAAGGTGGCTTTCCAAAAAGCATCTGAAGCGGTTTCGGCAGCTCCGGAACATTTCCGGTTTTCATCCCGGAAAATTCCAGAAAGTTTCCAGAATGATTCTGGCACCCTCCAAGAATTATCAGGCATGTGCCAAAACCAATTTGACTTTATGGTATCCCCTGAAACAACTTTTCAATTTTACCGAAACTGTTCCGGTGTTCTCTCTGCGGAACTTTTCCGCTGTCCGAAACTTTTCCGGTGTCCGAAAACTTTTTCGGTGATTTTCTCTCAGACTCCCTGTCTAGTATTCAGCAGATAGATGACCCTTAAGCGTGTGACCCTATAGGTTCGGTGAAGCATAGACATGACCCGGAACCCCTTCCGATCAATGATCAACATCGGAGCCGTGCACACCCATATTGATCCCTATACCCACACGAATGAATATTCGAGTGAACCTCCAGTTGCCGTGTGCTATTCCTGTTGCTTCGCGATATGTTACAAATACCCGAGGTGAGACATGTTGGCATCCCCGTGGATCAACACCTTGTCCACTATGCCAGTTACCTCGTTACCGGTATTGTTCTCTTTTCTCGTTCCCGTGTTCCGGCATCCCCGTGATCAAATCACAAAGTGTCTGGCCAGACGATGATGGATACCGTAACACCGAGAGGGCCCAGAGATATCTCTCCATCGTCGGAGGAGCAAATCCCAATCTTGAGCTATCAAGTTACTTGACATACTTTTCCATGAACCCGTAAGCCGTCGTAATAGCCACCCATTTACGGATGACGTTTATCAAACCCCAAAGTTCATGAAGCAAGCATGAAGAAACTCGATACTCTCATGGTCTAAGGAATCATGCAAACGTAAACCATCTCTGTGTTATTAACCATTAACTTATGACGAATGAATCTCATAGCATAACATCAATTCGGGTCGATTCAACACAAGTGTTCTACCAACAATTGTGCCCTCAAAATTGCCGGCATAGCCATGCCCATGATCAGGAAAACAGGATCATCATGCAATACTTGAGCCAGTCCTAGAGGCTTGACTAGGAATACATTTTACCGTTTATTATCCCACACGTGCATATGAGTCTTCCTCCGAGCCTCGTGGTTATTGCAGACTCGAGAACCATAGCAGTTCACTACTAGGAAAAGGGCTATAGCTGATATGGACATTAATGGCGCACCATGTATGTGGTGCGCCACTGCTATATAGCAGTGGCGCACCAGATACAGGTGCGCCATTAGTGTCCTCATTACTAATGGCGCACCAGACACATGGTGCGCCATTACTAGCAAATTTTATTATTGCCTCTAGGGCATATCTCCTACAGGGTATTCCGATGTTCCGGTCATTATGTGCACTATGACCTGGGTTGGTGGAGGTTTCCCATCCACTGGGTATACCACCCATTAGGTGTCTATCAATGTGAAGTTGACTTGCATTTACTGATTCATAGTCCTTGATATCCTTGCTTGCAAGAAGTTGAATCCTGGTGTACTTTTGCCATACATCTCCCCCTGTTGCATCGAACGGGGAGTGGAGTGGTTTTTGTAGGTACCTCCAGTCTTTCAGGCGCACTTTTGCAGGATTGTAGGATTGGGTGACACCTTTATAGTCAGTAAATGAATCTGGCAGGTTATTTGCAATGTGATGCAAATCTTCTGAACGCATGGTTCAAATCTTTGAGTACGTGGATTTGAGGCAGAATTGTGTTGAACATTCCACTCATTTCCTGGCATTCTTTATGGTACATGAAAACTCCCCCTAATGCCTGGAAATGTTCCTCGTTGAATCAGCATACTGGCCTTGAATAACTCCCCTATGCAAGGGGCTTGAGGTATTGACGGTAATACAGTTATTCCTCACATAGATCCCAAATATGTTGGAGGGGCCAATGATGTATGCCTGGGTGGTGATATCGGTATGGAACGGAATTACCGCAGATGGGAAATACTTGGTAGATTTCCACGTATCAAAGATAGAGGAGAATAATATTATGCAGTTCTGTCATGAGCGTGTAAAACTGAATGACTCCAACGTAAAGTTGGTAAGTTGCAATTTCAAAGTAAAGATCATGCAATGAGCTTAATTCTTTGGATATGATTCTACCAAACCATTTTGAGTCTAGACAAATAGGACATAGTGCTAAACTTCAATCCTAGGGCCAAAGTGAAGGCACACAAGGAGAATTCTGCAACTTGTCCATTCGATTTGCTTGAAATCGTGTCAGGATAATGAGCCAATGGTTTCGTGTGAATAAAGCACACACTTAAGACCATCATGTAGATATGTCTTTTAGAACCACGGAATACCCGAATAGTCTAGTCAATGGATGGGAAGAGCCACTCACCTCGACTTGATGTGTTCAAGGAGTCTGGGTGGTTCAGCGTAGATTTTAAGATGCGCGAGCCTTAAAATTAGCTTCCCTGTGTCACTTGCAGTGCACGTAAAATCCAAATGTTGTTAGAATTTAGCATCATAATAATCATAAACTATTGGAGTTGCTGATAGTTTCGGTTTCAACCCAATGTCTCGATGACCAAGGCGAGTATGCCAAGTTTGTCATGTACAAGACACTCTGGAAAACTATCTCGTACGCAACATGTGCTACGGGTTGTGTCGTATGTGTAGTACAATCCAGATGATACATAGAGAATGTGCTTGCCATATCCGTTGCATATGGTAAAGAGAAGTTATTTCTCTTCATTGTCATCATAAGTTTCGTTATAGAAACTATTTTGACGGATACCTCTATAGTTTAGTAGGGTACGAGTTAAACCGGGAAGCAATAAAGCATCCTTACGTTACTCGAGTACCCAGAGGGATAGTAAATATGGCTCGAGTTGAGCCAACAAATACCTCATCGCGTATAGCGATAGTTACAATATCTCCTTTCTCTTAACGAGAGTGGAAACATTTCACTTCCCTGAGCATAGAGTTCGTGGTGCATATGTCCACAAGGCACAAATCATCTTTCATCAGATTGACCCCCGTAGAGATCTATATATAGACATGAAGATTCTTAAGAAAATCACTGTCAGATATATGGAATACATACAAATGAATTTGTACCAAAGTGCTGATACAATATATTGTGATACACAATATATGATGACAACAATACTTATGAAGGGTCGCAATGCAGTTAGGGTTTTCCGCCCCTGGCGATCGTGAGGCGATAGCCACGCTGCCACCACCGCCGCCGGACGTCGCTCCGGTCGCGGGTGGCCTGTTCTCCGTGTCCTCGCCCAGGCAGGACGTCGGAACCGCTGTGGCCCCGGCAGCCCCCAGATCGCTTGGCACCCATGGCCATGCCGATCCAGTCGTGCCCTATTCAGAGTCTGGTATTGAGAAGAGTCCGGCTGCGCTGGGCGCCGTCCTCGCCGGCGATGTTGCCGGGTGTGACCCTCGGGGGCACTACGGCGTGGTTGCGATCTCGTCCGGCCGCTCGATGCCGGGACTCCGTGTCCATGGCGTCCTCTTTGTAACCCGATCTGGAGAACCACGGGGCGACGACCCCCTGCATGTACGCCATCAGGAGTCCTCCGATGATTCCATCTCTAAACCCTCCGTCAGGATACAAGATCTGTCCGTCGTGCAAATCATATCAAAGCCACGGGCTCGGGAAGATGCGCACGGCATACCTCGAGTTCCTCCCGACAAGAGCAAGCCTCCAGACCACATCTTCCTGACGACGGCTACTCCTGCAGTGATGACGACGCATGCGATTACGACGAAGTCTACATCGAAGGTGCTTTTGGAGAACTCGGAAACCGGTGGGGGCGATCACGGGGCTCCCCTAGCGGATGCTACCCGCCCGAAGCCGGTGGAAGAGGGAACTAAAGGACCCGAGGAGGTGGTTCCAGGATCGCCTGCAATCGTTGCCGCTAACCATGAAGCACCAGGACAGCCTGCTGTTCATGGCGGAGGACTGACTAGGAAGGTTCCAGGGATGAATGGTGCAGGCGACCTGCATGTTATTGGCACACGGCAGGATGTGCATGGCTGTGCTTTATTTATTCAAGCTTTTGGGGAGAAGGCCCCTGTGCCTTACGTTGTCCCACTGATGGGGGTTCTGGACAAGGGACGTACTGCCCAAGTGCATCCTGTACTGCATATAGAGGAGCCAAGGAAGGAGGTGATTAGTAGCGTGGAGTGTTTGGCGGACAAGGAGGCAACCGGCCCAGGGGCCGCCGGTAAACTGACGGGGCCAAGTGTGGCGCCCCGTCAGGAGCAATGAATTGCCTAAGTTGGAACTGTCGAGGGGCGGGGAACCCTCGGACAGTTCGTGATCTTGTGAGCTTGGTGCAGGCTCAATCCCCTAGTATCGTCTTCCTTTGTGAAACTAGGCAGTCAAAAAATAAAATGAAGAGACTTCGTGCTCGATTAGGTTTAAGAGGTTTTGATGCTTTCGATTGTAATGGTCTTATTGGTGGTCTTGCCTTGTATTGGCATGAGTCGGTGAGTCTTGATGTAAAAGAAATAAATGAACGATACATTGATGCGTATGTGACTGGTGTGGCGGGTGAGCCATTCTGGCGGCTTACCTGCGTCTACGGCGAGCCTCGGACGGAGGATCGTCATCGTATGTGGACAATGCTTCGTAATCTCCACCAACAGGCCAGCATGCCATGGGTCGTGGTGGGAGGTTTCAACGAAGCGATGTGGAGCTTTGAGCACTTCTCCGACACACCGCGCTCTGCAGGTCAGATGCTTGATTTTCGAGATGTTCTTGAAGTTTGTGGTTTGGGCGATCTCGGTTTTGCAGGCCTCCCATATACCTTCGACAATCGTCGTGGAGGCCGTGCTAACGTCAAGGTTCGCCTTGACCGTGCTGTGGCAAACAATGCGTGGAGGGATGTTTTCGCCCATGCAAGGGTGGAGCATTTGGTGGCGCCGAGCTCCGACCACCTGGCCATCCTCCTCAAGTGTGCGATGGAGGAACCGCGCCAACAGGGGGGCAGGAGGTGCAGGCAGTATGAGGTTATGTGGGAACGGGACCCCTCCCTCCCTGAGGTAATTATGAACACTTGGACGGAGTTGGGTTCTATGTTGCACCTTGGTGATATTGCTTCTGGGTTAGGATGTATGATGAAAAAGTTGCAAGAGTGGAGCCGGAAATCTTTTGGCAATGTCATTAAGGAAATTAATAAATCTCGCTCTCGCCTCGAGGAGCTTATGTCTATGAACGCAGATAGAAAGGAGATACGGGAGGCGACTGACAGGATGAACGAGTTGCTCTACAGAGAGGAGATGTTGTGGATGCAGCGCTCCCGCATCGCATGGCTGCGGGAAGGCGACCGCAACACGCAATTCTTTCATCGGAAGGTTGTTTGGCGTGCACGCAAAAACCGTATTAAAACTCTCATTGATGATGACGGTGTCACGCATCAGGACCATGGGTCCATGGCAGCCATGGCAACGGCATATTTCGCCAAACTTTTTGCTGCTGACCCCTCTCTTTGTGCGGATCCAGTAATTGATCTTATTAAACCTCGTGTCTCTGACCGCATGAATGACGGATTGTGTGCAGATTTTTCAGATAAGGAAATTGCCGATGCTCTGTTTCAGATTGGCCCGCTCAAGGCGCCGGGACCGGATGGCTTCCCCGCCCGCTTCTTCCAGCGCAATTGGGATGTGATGAGAGAGCAAGTAACTACGGGGGTCAAGGATTTCTTCCGGACAGGGATTATGCCTGAGGGGGTGAACAACACATCTATTGTTCTCATACCGAAGGTGGATAACCCGGAGAGGCTCACGGAGTTTCGCCCAATCAGCTTATGCAACGTCATCTACAAAGTGGTGGCAAAGTGTCTGGTAAACCGTTTGAGGCCAATTCTGGATGATATTATTTCCCCTGAGCAGAGTGCCTTTGTTCCTGGACGTATGATCACTGATAATGCTTTGATTGCGTTTGAGTGCT
This sequence comes from Elymus sibiricus, assembly GCA_039707655.1. NCBI lineage: Eukaryota > Viridiplantae > Streptophyta > Magnoliopsida > Poales > Poaceae > Elymus > Elymus sibiricus. The sequence continues at coordinate 530,895,720 of CM077675.1, forward strand.
TTCATTCTATTCAGCAGGAGAAAGACCCAAGTAAAAGTTTCTATGCGTATAAGCTGGACCTCTCCAAAGCATATGATAGGGTGGACTGGATCTTCTTGGAGCGAATGATGATTAAGATGGGTTTCGCTCGCCGGTGGGTGGACTGGATTATGGCTTGCGTCACCTCGGTGAGATACACAGTTAAATTCAATGGAACCCTTCTGGAATCGTTCGCACCGTCGCGTGGGCTGCGGCAAGGTGATCCGTTGTCCCCGTTCTTATTTTTGTTTGTGGCTGACGGTCTATCTGCTCTTTTGAAAGATAGAGAGGAAAAAGGCGACTTCACCCCGCTAAAAGTGTGCCGCAGAGCTCCGGGAATTTCTCATCTTTTGTTTGCAGATGACACATTACTATTTTTTAAAGTAGTGGAGGCAGAAGCACAAAAGGTCCAGGAAGTGTTAAACACGTACGCTAATGCCACGGGACAATTTATTAATCCGGCCAAATGTAGTGCTCTCTTTGGTTCAGCGTGTGCGTTGGAGAATCAGGAGGCGGTGCGAACAACTTTGAACATAGGCACTGTCACTTTTGAGGAGAAATATCTAGGGCTTCCAACGCCCGAAGGACGCATGTCGCGAGGTAAATTTTAGAATCTGCAATCTCAGTTATTGAAGAGGATTATTGCATGGGGTGACACCCTCTCTCTCGCCGGTAAGGAAACCATGATAAAGGCTGTTGCTCAGGCTATTCCTACTTATATTATGGGTGTTTTTAAACTTCCTATGTCAGTCTGTGATGACTTGAATAGAATGGTTCGCAACTTCTGGTGGGGCGCTTCTGAGGGCAAGAGGAAGACACACTGGTTGGCATGGCCAAAGATCCAGGTTCAGAAAAGCAAGGGTGGTCTGGGGTTCAGAGATTTCCGCCTTTTTAACCAGGCTCTCCCAGCGAGACAAGCCTGGCGTTTGCTTACTAAACCCACCAGTTTATGTGCGCAGATTTTAAAGGCCCGATGCTATCCCGATGGTCGCCTTGAGGACACGGTGTTCTCGGGGAACGCTTCCCCGACCTGGCAGGCTATCCAACATGGCCTCGAGCTCCTGAAAAGGGGCATCATATGGCGTGTTGGGAACGGCCAGGACATTCGCATATGGCGGGACCGATGGATGCCGCGGGAGCCCTTGCGTCAGCCCATCACTCAGCAGGGCACATGCCACCTACGGAGGGTGGCCGAGCTCCTTAACGGTGAGGGGGCGTGGCGCACCGACCTGATACAGCGCTACTTCCTGCCGGCGGATGTCGCCGTCATCACCAGCATCAGTATATCGCCACGCGTCACCGACGATATCATCGCATGGGCGCCGGAGACGAACGGTATCTTCACCGTTCGCTCTGCGTACCGCCTGGCAATGGATGAGCGCGAGCGTCCATTGGCCACCTCCACGAGCAGGGCACCGGATGGTCGTCGCGCCATATGGAAGATCATATGGGGGTGCCCTGCTCCCCCTAAGGTACGAGTGTTCGCATGGAGAATTGTGTCAAACTCCCTCGCCACATGGGCAAACAAATATTCCCGTCACCTTGAACTTACTGATGTTTGTCCCCTGTGTGGTGTGGAACGAGAGGACGGCTTCCACGCGCTGTGCAGGTGCCCACTTGCCAAGGAACTGTGGCACGCTATGGCGCAAGACTGGCATATACCAAAGGTGGAGTCCATCTGCAACAACGGACCGGAGTGGCTCTTCACACTCCTGGACCCTCTGACGGAGACGGCGCGCCTGGTGGTTCTTATGATCATGTGGCGGGTGTGGTATTGTTGGGGAACGTTGCATGGGAAACAAAATTTTTCCTACGCACACGCAAGATCTATCCATGGTGATGAGCATCTACGAGAGGGAGAGTGAATCTACATACCCTTGTAGATCGCTAAGCGGAAGCGTTAATAAACGCGGTTGATGTAGTCGAACGTCTTCGCGATCCAAATCGCCGAGCGTCCCGCGATCCAATCACAATCCTTCCGATCTAGTGCCGAACGGACGGCACCTCCGCGTTCAACACACGTACGGCTTGATGACGCCTTCACCTCCTCGATCCAGCGAGCGATGGTGAAGTAGTGGTTGAGTTCCAGCAGCACGACGGCGTGGTGATGGTGGTGAGGAACAATCTCTGCAGGGCTTCGCCAAGCGCTACGGAGATTATGACGGAGGAACTAGAGGGCTAGGGTTGCCGGCACACGGCTTGGGAAATCCTAATGTGTCCCGTGTGCTAGCCCTGCCCCTCTATTTATATGTTGAGCCTTGGGGTCTAAACTTGGAGTAAAAGCCTCCTCCGGGTCGGTTTTGCCCGCACAAGGTCGGTTTGGCCCGCAGGAAAAGAGTCCAATTCGGACCCTGCCGAATCGTGCACAGCCGCACACAAGCGGTAGTACCGCTTCACACAAGCGGTAGTACCGCTCCGGCGGTAGTACCGCTTCACACAAGCGGTAGTACCGCTCCGGCGGTAGTACCGCTTTACCAAGCGGTAGTACCGCTTACGCGGCAGCAAAACTACTTTTGCACTTTCCAATACCTTGTGGGCTTTATCCCTTTGGCTCATATAAAGTGTTGCTGCACCCGAACACTTCGGTAAACATCCGGAACCCCTTCCGGTGAACTTCGGAACTCTTCCGGAGATCAAAACACTATTATCACATATATCAATCTTTACCTCCGGACTATTCCGGAGATCCTCGTCATGTCCGGGATCTTATCCTGGACTCCGAACAACTTTCGGTCACCAACATAATAACTCAATTATACTAATCGTCACCAAACGTTAAGTGTGTAGACCCTGCGGGTTCGAGAACTATGTAGACATGACCGAGACACCTCTACGGCCAATAACCAATAGCGGGACCTGGATGCCCATATTGGCTCCTATATATTCTACGAAGATCTTTATCGGTCGAACCTCTATGTCAAGGATTCAGTTAATCCCGTATGCTGTTCCCTTTGTTCTTCGGTATGTTACTTGCCCGAGATTCGATCGTCGGTATCACTATACCTAGTTCAATCTCATTACCGGCAAGTCTCTTTACTCGTTCCGTAATACAAGATCTCGTGGCTAACACTTTAGTCACATTGCTTGCAAGGCTCATTTGTGATGTTGTATTACCGAGTGGGCCCTGAGATACCTCTCCGTCATACGGAGTAACAAATCCCAGTCTTGATCCATGCCAACCCAATAGACACCCTCGGAGATACCTGTAGAGCACCTTTATAGTCACCCAGTTACGTTGCGACGTTTGATACACACAAGGTATTCCTCCGGTGTCAGTGAGTTGCATGATCTCATGGTCAAAGGAACAGATACTTGACATGCAGAAAACAATAGCAATAAACTGATACGATCAAATGCTACGTTTACAGTTTGGGTCTTGTCCATCACATCATTCTCCTAATGATGTGATCCCGTTATCAAATGACATCTCATGTCCATGGCTAGGAAACCTTAACCATCTTTGATCAACAAGCTAGTCAACTAGAGGCTTACTAGGGACACAGTGTTGTCTATGTACCCACACATGTATTTGAGTTTCCAATCAATACAATTATAGCATGGATAATAAACGATTATCATGAACAAGGAAATATAATAATAACCAATTTATTATTGCCTCTAGGGCATATTTCCAACAGTCTTCCACTTGCACTAGAGTCAATAATCTAGTTCACATCACTATGTGATTTACATTGTAATGAATCGAACACCCATGCAGTTCTGGTGTTGTTCATGTTTAGCCCTTGGAAGAGGTTTAGTCATCGGATCTGCAACATTTAGATCCGTGTGTACTTTGCAAATATTTATGTCGTCCTCCTTGATGTAATCGCGGATGGAATTGAAACGTCGCTTTACCTTCGCCGCCTCCGAGGCAGCGATGTACTCCGCTTCGCATGTAGAATCAGCTACCACGCTTTGCTTGGAACTGCACCAGCTAACCGCACCCCCATTAAGAATAAATACGTATCCGGTTTGCGACTTAGAGTCATCCGGATCAGTGTCAAAGCTTGCATCGACGTAACCCTTTACGACGAGCTCTTGATCACCTCCATAAACGAGAAACATGTCCTTAGTCCTTTTCAGGTACTTCAGGATATTCTTGACCGCCGTCCAGTGTTCCATTCCTGGATCACTTTGAAACCTTCTGACCATACTTATGGCAAGGCTGACATCAGGTCTTGTGCACAGCATTGCATACATGATAGAGCCTATGGCCGAAGCATAGGGGATGACACTCATCTTTTCTCTATCTTCTGCAGTCACTGGGCATTGAGTCTTACTCAACTTCACACCTTGCAAAACAGGCAAGAACCCCTTCTTGGACTGATCCATTTTGAACTTCTTCAAAATCTTATCAAGGTATGTGCTTTGTGAAAGTCCTATTAAGCGTCTTGATCTATCTCTATAGATCTTGATGCCTAATATGAAAGCAGCTTCTCCTAGGTCCTTCATTGAAAAACTCTTGTTCAAATATTCCTTTATGCTTTCCAGCATTTCTATATTGTTTCCAATCAGCAATATGTCATCCACATATAATATTAGAAACGCTATAGAGCTCCCACTCACTTTCTTGTAAATACAAGCTTCTCCGTAAACTTGTATAAACTCGAACGCTTTGATCACCTCATCAAAACGAAGATTCCAACTCCGAGATGCTTGCATGATTCTGACGGACTTAAGCATCGCTACGGGTGAGAAGGTCTCATCGTAGTCAACTCCTTGAACTTGTGAAAAACCCTTTGCCACAAGTCGAGCTTTATAGACGGTGACATTACCGTCCGCGTCCGTCTTCCTCTTAAAGATCCATTTGTTCTGAATGGCCTTACGCCCTTCAGGTAATACTTCCAAAGTCCATACTTTGTTTTCATACATGGATCCCATCTCGGATTTCATGGCCTCTAACCACTTCTCGGAATCCGGGCTCATCATCGCTTCTCCATAGCTCGTAGGTTCATCGTTGTCTAACAACATGATGTCTAAGACAGGGTTGCCGTACCACTCGGGAGCAGTACGCGTCCTTGTCGACCTACGAGGTTCGATAGCAACTTGATCCAAAGCTTCATGATCATCATCATTAACTTCCTCTTCAGCTAATGTAGGCTCCACAGAAACAATTTTCTGCGCTGCGCTACTCTCAGGTTGAAGTAAAGGTTCAACAACCTCATCAAGTTCTATCTTCCTCCCACTCAATTCTTTCGAGAGAAACTCTTTCTCAAGAAATGTTCCGTTTTTAGCGACAAACACTTTGCCTTCGGATCTGAGGTAGAAGGTATACCCAACTGTCTCTTTTGGGTATCCTATGAAGACGCATTTCTCCGCTTTGGGTTCCAGCTTTTCAGGCTGAAGCTTTTTGACATAAGCATCACATCCCCAAACTTTAAGAAACGACAGCTTTGGCTTCTTGCCAAACCAAAGTTCATATGGCGTCGTCTCAACGGATTTCGATGGTGCCCTATTTAAAGTGAATGCAGCTGTCTCTAATGCATAACCCCAAAACGATAGTGGCAAATCGGCAAGATACATCATAGATCGCACCACATCCAATAAGGTTCGATTACGACGTTCGGACACACCATTACGCTGTGGTGTTCCAGGCGGTGTCAATTGTGAAACAATTCCACACTGTCTTAAGTGACTGCCAAACTCATAACTCAGATATTCTCCTCCTCGATCAGATCGTAGGAATTTAATCTTCTTGTTACGATGATTCTCAACTTCACTCTGAAATTGTTTGAACTTTTCAAATGTTTCAGACTTGTGTTTCATTAAGTAAATATACCCATATCTACTTAAGTCATCAGTGAAGGTGAGAAAGTAACGATAACCACCGCGCGCCTCAATACTCATCGGACCGCACACATCAGTATGTATGATTTCCAATAAGCCACTTGCCCGTTCCATTGTTCCAGAGAACGGCGTTTTAGTCATCTTGCCCATGAGGCATGGCTCACATGTGTCAAGTGATTCAAAATCAAGTGACTCCAAAAGTCCATCAGCATGGAGCTTCTTCATGCGTTTTACGCCAATATGACCTAAACGGCAGTGCCACAAGAAAGTGGTATTATCATTATCAATTCTACATCTTTTGGCATCAATGTTATGAACATGTGTATCATTACTATCGAGATTCAATAAGAATAAACCCCTCACATCGGGTGCATGACCATAAAAGATATTACTCATATAAATAGAACAACCATTATTCTCTGATTTAAATGAGTAACCGTCTCGCAATAAACAAGATCCAGATATAATGTTCATGCTTAACGCAGGCACCAAATAACACTTATTTAGGTTCATCACTAATCCCGACGGTAATCGAAGAGCGAGCGTGCCGACGGCGATCACATCAACCTTGGAACCATTTCCCACGCGCATCGTCACTTCGTCCTTTGCCAGCCTCCGTCTATTCCGCAGTTCCTGTTTTGAGTTGCAAATATGAGCAACCGCACCGGTATCAAATACCCAGGCACTACAACGAGAGTTGGTAAGGTACACATCAATAACATGTATATCATATATACCTTGTTTGTTGTTGGCCGCCTTCTTGTCAGCCAAATACTTGGGGCAATTCCGCTTCCAGTGTCCAGTTCCCTTGCAATGAAAACACACAGTTTCTGGTTTGGGTCCAGCCTTGGGTTTCTTCACGAGAGGAGCAACTGCTTTGCCACTCTGCTTGGAGTTACCCTTCTTACCCTTGCCATTTTTCTTGAAACTAGTGGTTTTATTGACCATCAACACTTGATGCTCCTTCTGAATTTCAGACTCAGCGGCTTTCAGCATCGCAAACAGCTCGGCGACTGACTTGTTCATCCCGTGCATGTTATAGTTCAACACGAAGCTCTTGTAGCTAGGTGGCAATGATTGAAGAACTCTGTCAGTGATAGCCTCTGGCGGAAGGGGCATCCCTAACTTAGCCAGACGGGTGGAGTACCCAGACATTCTGAGCACGTGATCACTGATAGACCCGTTCTCCTCCATCTTGCAAGCATAGAACTTATCGGAGATCTCATATCTCTCGATCCGGGCATTCTTCTGAAAGATAAACTTCAACTCCTGGAACATCTCATATGCTCCATGACGTTCAAAACGTCTTTGAAGTCCCGGTTCTAAGCCATACAACATTGCACATTGAACTATTGAGTAATCATCAGAACGAGCCTGCCAGGCGTTCACAACGTCTAGAGACTCAACTGGAGCGGGTGGATCACCAAGCGGTGCATCAAGGACATAAGCCTTCTGGGAAGCCGTAAGGATAATCCTTAGATTACGGGCCCAGTCCACAAGGTTACTTCCATCATCTTTCAACTTAGCTTTCTCTAGGAACGCATTAAAATTTCAGGGGTGCTACTGCGCGAGCCATGATCTACAACATAAATATAGCAAAGACAACTTAGACTATTGTTCTTAGATAATGAGTTTAGTTAATCATATTACTTAAAAACTCCCACTCAAATTGACATCCCTCCGATCATTCGAGTGTAACATGATCCAAATCCACCAACTCAAGTCCGATCATCACGTGAGTTGAGGTGGTTTCAATGGTGAACATCTTCATGTTGATCATATCTACTATATGACTCATGTTCGACCTTTCGGTCTCTTGTGTTCCGAGGCCATGTCTGTACATGCTAGGCTCGTCAAGTTTAACCCGAGTGTTCCGCACGTGTAACATGGCTTACACCCGTTGTATGCGAACGTAGAGTCTATCACACCCGATCATCACGGCGTGTCTCGAAACGACGAACTTTCGCAACGGTGCACACTTGGGGAGAACACAATTTATCTTGAAATTTAAGTGAGGGATCACCTTATAATGCTACCGTCGTCCTAAGCAAAATAAGATGCATAAAAAGGATTAACATCACATGCAAATCATAAGTGACATGATATGGCCATGAACTTGTGCTTTTGATCTCCATCTCCAAAGCACCGGCATGATCTCCATCGTCACCGGCATGACACCATGATCTCCATCATCTTGATCTCCATCAACGTGTCGCCATAAGGTTGTCGCGCTGACTGTTGCTTCCACGACTATAGCTAACGTTTAGCGATAAAGTAAAGCATTACATAGCGCTTAATGATTGACACGCAGGTCATACAATAATTAAAGACAACTCTATGGCTCCTGCCAGTTGCCGTACTCATCGACATGCAAGTCGTGATATTCTATACATCACATGATCATCTCATACATCACATATATCTCATCATGTAATTGGCCATATCATATCACATCATACCCTGCAAAAACAAGTTAGACGTCCTCTAATTGTTGTTGCAAATTTTACGTGGCTGCTACGGGTTTGCAAGAACCGTTCTTACCTACGCAAAACCACAACGTGGTGTAGTGATTGCTTTTTGATCTTCTAAAAGAACCCTCTTCATTGAACCGATTCAACTAAAGTGAGAGAGACAGACACCCGCCAGTCACCTTTATGCAACAAGTGCACGCAGCGGTGAAACCAGTCTCGCGTAAGCGTACGCGTAATGTCGGTCCGGGCCGCTTCATCTCACAATACCGCGGAATCAAGTATCAACTAGTAACGGCAAGCAATATGTATACACCCACGCCCACAACTCGTTTGTGTTCTACTCGAGATCTCATCTACGCATAGACCTAGCTCAGATGCCACTGTTGGGGAACGTTGCATGGGAAACAAAAATTTTCCTACGCACACGCAAGATCTATCCATGGTGATGAGCATCTACGAGAGGGAGAGTGAATCTACATACCCTTGTAGATCGCTAAGCGGAAGCGTTAATAAACGCGGTTGATGTAGTCGAACGTCTTCGCGATCCAAATCGCCGAGCGTCCCGCGATCCAATCACAATCCTTCCGATCTAGTGCCGAACGGACGGCACCTCCGCGTTCAACACACGTACGGCTTGATGACGCCTTCACCTCCTCGATCCAGCGAGCGATGGTGAAGTAGTGGTTGAGTTCCAGCAGCACGACGGCGTGGTGATGGTGGTGAGGAACAATCTCTGCAGGGCTTCGCCAAGCGCTACGGAGATTATGACGGAGGAACTAGAGGGCTAGGGTTGCCGGCACACGGCTTGGGAAATCCTGATGTGTCCCGTGTGCTAGCCCTGCCCCTCTATTTATATGTTGAGCCTTGGGGTCTAAACTTGGAGTAAAAGCCTCCTCCGGGTCGGTTTTGCCCGCACAAGGTCGGTTTGGCCCGCAGGAAAAGAGTCCAATTCGGACCCTGCCGAATCGTGCACAGCCGCACACAAGCGGTAGTACCGCTTCACACAAGCGGTAGTACCGCTTGGGCGGTAGTACCGCTTCACACAAGCGGTAGTACCGCTCCGGCGGTAGTACCGCTTTACCAAGCGGTAGTACCGCTTACGCGGCAGCAAAACTACTTTTGCACTTTCCAATACCTTGTGGGCTTTATCCCTTTGGCTCATATAAAGTGTTGCTGCACCCGAACACTTCGGTAAACATCCGGAACCCCTTCCGGTGAACTTCGGAACTCTTCCGGAGATCAAAACACTATTATCACATATATCAATCTTTACCTCCGGACTATTCCGGAGATCCTCGTCATGTCCGGGATCTTATCCTGGACTCCGAACAACTTTCGGTCACCAACATAATAACTCAATTATACTAATCGTCACCAAACGTTAAGTGTGTAGACCCTGCGGGTTCGAGAACTATGTAGACATGACCGAGACACCTCTACGGCCAATAACCAATAGCGGGACCTGGATGCCCATATTGGCTCCTATATATTCTACGAAGATCTTTATCGGTCGAACCTCTATGTCAAGGATTCAGTTAATCCCGTATGTTGTTCCCTTTGTTCTTCGGTATGTTACTTGCCCGAGATTCGATCGTCGGTATCACTATACCTAGTTCAATCTCGTTACCGGCAAGTCTCTTTACTCGTTCCGTAATACAAGATCTCGTGGCTAACACTTTAGTCACATTGCTTGCAAGGCTCATTTGTGATGTTGTATTACCGAGTGGGCCCTGAGATACCTCTCCGTCATACGGAGTAACAAATCCCAGTCTTGATCCATGCCAACCCAACAGACACCCTCGGAGATACCTGTAGAGCACCTTTATAGTCACCCAGTTACGTTGCGACGTTTGATACACACAAGGTATTCCTCCGGTGTCAGTGAGTTGCATGATCTCATGGTCAAAGGAACAGATACTTGACATGCAGAAAACAATAGCAATAAACTGATACGATCAAATGCTACGTTTACAGTTTGGGTCTTGTCCATCACATCATTCTCCTAATGATGTGATCCCGTTATCAAATGACATCTCATGTCCATGGCTAGGAAACCTTAACCATCTTTGATCAACAAGCTAGTCAACTAGAGGCTTACTAGGGACACAGTGTTGTCTATGTACCCACACATGTATTTGAGTTTCCAATCAATACAATTATAGCATGGATAATAAACGATTATCATGAACAAGGAAATATAATAATAACCAATTTATTATTGCCTCTAGGGCATATTTCCAACAGGTATATCCGCAATGAGATCACCCATGACAAGGTGCTACCGCCCACAGAAGCATCCCGCAGATTCCTCATCGGATACATTAATTCGCTACTGTGTATTCAACAATTCCCTCAAGCTGATATGGAGAAAGGGAAGATGGTGCTACATGAGGGAGGGCGGACCACTCAAAAGGTACATGTGCAGCGGCATGAGAGACCTTGGACGCCACCACCTCCAGGATGGACTAAGCTCAATTGTGATGGTAGTTAGGTACAGGCTACTGGTGCAGCAGGAGGAGGCATGCTTCTGCGGGATGAGCGAGGTGATATTCTATATACAGCGTGTAGGGAGATGCATGCATGCGACAATGGTCTTCACGCGGAGCTAGCAGCATGTAGAGAGGGCCTAGCGTTGGCCCTGCATAGGACAAATTTGCCGATCATGGTGGAACTGGACTGTGCAGAAGCCGTGTCGTTGATTACAGCACCCTCGGAGAACCGGTCGCAGCACCGCGTACTTGTTGAGGAGATCCGACGGATGATGGCAGATGAATCGAGGGAGATTTCTTTTACTCACATTAGTCGTTCGCAGAATAAAGTTAGTCACGAGCTCGCTGCGTATGGCCGCGGCACACCTCGAACAGCGGTTTGGCTGTTTTCGGGGCTGGACTCTATTGTGAACTTGTGTAAGGCTGAGAAGCCTCCTTGAGTAATGAAATCTCTCTTCCCCCCGCAAAAAAAAAAGACAACAATACTTATGTTGTTATTACCACATCATAAATGGACATTAATTATATTGACCACTCAGGAGAATGAGGGACTATTCATGGTCTCCAAACAAATTTTTTTTCTAGTGCACTCCATATCTTTTTTACTATTCTTCTTTCCCAGGGAGGGATTATTTAAAAAGAAAAAAATGGATAAAGGGTTAATTCGTTCTTGATAGCGCATGAATTTGAAAACCTCCTATTTGCCAATAGAAGTGTTGGCCTACTTCTACACCCGATAGCCACGTCGGCACGGGAACTGTTCAGGTAAATCGAGGTGAATCGAGAGGCAGCCGCAAATCGCGTCGTGCGAGCAGGCTTCGTGCGCTGCGCGGCCAGCTGGATGGCGGTGGTTGGTTCTGCGCGTGCTGGGCGGCCGATTTCGGTGGGTGCGGGTGGGACCTCCCTCTGTCTCGTCCTGGGCGTTATGAGCGTCGGTTACGGGGCTTGCGTACGTGCGCGGGGCTGCGGTTCGCTGACCTGTGGGGCTTATTTACGGTGGGGGCACGTTGTCATTCAGTGCGCCTGGATGCCCGTGTGTGCGTTGCGTTTGGCACGGCAGAGAAACCGATGGATGGAGTCGCCTTTATCTCGGTTGCAAAAATGCTACACCTACGAAATGTGCTACGTAATCTTACCAAAAAACGTTATCTCCTTTCCTAATCCTAACTAACCCCCCCTGATTTTCAGGGTGGAGGGGCGTGCTATCCACTTAAACGAAGCCACATCACCATATACGTAACTCTTCGTAGAAAACTTTCGTAAGGGTAGCAAAGCTCATCTCGGTTGATTGCTTTCGCATCCAGTCTCGCGTGTGTGGATGTGCTGGAAGGACGATTGGGCTTACTGCTCGTGCACCCGGCCCACTGGTCCTTCAGCTAGATTCGGTTCTCACGCGACCTTGCGGTGTGGTGGACGCAGCTCATGTAGGAATCGCTATCTTGCGTGCCCTCTCCTCCTTCCTATATACGCCCGTCGCTCTCGTCCTTTGTTCCTCCCTCCGCCTCACTGCGCCCGCCGCTGTGCTGCGCTTCCACACCGCCATGAAGGTGGGTTGGTTCTCCCTTGAGTGAATGTTTTTAGATCTGCTCCTCTTTTCTTACGTATTACTGGTGTGCTTAGCGGTCGTGGGTGTTGTATGTTCGCAGGCTGTACGAGAAGAACCTCGCCGAGGTACACGGTTACACAAATACCGCGACCTCGGCACCCACCTCGGCGAAACTCCGCCGCCACCAGATCCGCAAGAAAAGAGCCCACCGGCGCCGCCAACACGCTCCGGCCGCGCCGGTCGCACTTAACGACGCCGTCAACCATCAGGTACGGTCATCCAACTCTCTGAAGATTCAACTTTTCATCCAAAAGTACAGATTCGCTGCTCATACAGCACATGAATCGATTGGCGCTTCGAATCTGCTAAATGCACATTAAGATTCAGTTTCCCCTGCTGTTTCAGTTACATGAATATCTTTATCATCAATACATCCATTATATATTCATGGATTTTACTAGCTGTTTTACATTTTGCCCTCCCGATTCTACTGCATGTGCTGTCTCAGTTAGTTCCCACATGTTAATAAAATTCAAATAATCTCCATCACGTAAATACCAAAGCTCGGTAACTACATAATAACTGTTAGTGTACACTATTGAGTTCTAACTTGTTTCCACACTGATTGACACGATGCACCGATCTTAAATCATTTTGTCTTCAGATAGAAGATCAAAATATCAAGTAGTTAGTTTCCAATGGTGCAGGGTTAAAATGTTAATCAAAGAATAGAATAGAAGCTCCATCCTTTTAGCTTCAAATACAGTTTCGGAAGAAACTTGTGCGACGATCTGAAATGATCTCCAAGACATGGCATCGATAGTTATTTTTTTATATCAATGCAGCAGTACAAAGAACAAATACATTACAGAATTATGGAATGTGTTTTTCATGAAAATCTCATGATATTAGTTTGATTAGCTAAACTTGATAATCTTTCTGAATATTCAGTAAAAGCTAAAGCAAAGTTTGAAGGCATGCCTTCTAGGAAATTATCTATTTTGGAACGCAGGCAATACTTCTTTTTGGTGCTTCAAATGCAAAGATTAAATTGCTTGCTTACAACTATGACAAAATTCCATAGTTCGAGAGAGAGAGAGCACGGGGATTCCACTTATGATATATTACAGATTTCTGAAACTTGCAACATATACTAAACACATCTTGATTCCCTTCGCCGCTCCCTGCATACTTAAGGGTTGGATTCATACCACACGCACAGATTATCAAGAGAGAGAGAGAGCATGGGGAAGGGGGCAACCTGTGGTCGATACCCTCTGCTGATAGGAAGACGGGGAAGCCATGGATAAGCAACAAAACATTTTTAAGATTCATCACTCCCGCTTTCCGTTTTACTCCTCTTTCGAAAATACTAGTTTCAATCTTATCTTTCACCATCTCCAGTGGCAATAATCACATTTCATATTTCTAACGTTCTATTTTGTGATACGATGAACAGGCTGAAGAGAATGAGCAGCAAGAGTACATCATCCGCGGTGAGCACATAACTTCTTTCTTTGTTTTCAATATGTAAAATACCAAACTCACAGCTTCATAACAAAGCATGTGTCTGTGTATTTCTTTATCAACTGCCTTCACTTATTCACTGCATCTGTTAGATTCATATTTATTTTCTTTCCTACTAATTGGTGTCACCATACTTCTCTCACAAAGTTGGGAATCACACTGCTCTGTTCTACTTTTGCTCGCTCAATGTTTGTTTCCTTTTCTATTCATTATGCAAACGTTTATACTTTCTCTATTTTACAAACTGCTTTCACCATCTGCTATATTTTAGAACTTCACCTCTTATTTTAAAAATTAATCTTCACTTTACTTATATGACATCATGTCTAAGAGCCAGTTTCGATGCCTGCCAAAGCCTACCCTTCCTAAATTCTCACCATTCACCACAGCGTGGGCAACCGTTTCGATTGCAGCCGAATTTTCCGATGGCTGTCAATTTTTTAGCTACCCTTTCTCACTCTGTACTACCACACAAGCAAGTTCCACCTTGCACTTTTGTTCGCCAAAATTCTGGCGCCCCATCGTTTTTGTACAGCTCGTTTGGCTTCAATCAAAATAGACCCTAACACCCAGCCTGCTCTCTTATATAACTAAAATTTCCTTTCCCAAACAAACTATGACATTTACGGCTGTTGCAAGCAATACTTAACTTGCTTCCCACCTACTTCCAACTGAATGCAGGAACACCTGGTGGCATCCAGTACGTTGGTGAGCTTGACGACCACTGTTACTGGGGCAATGAGGTGAAGCTCTATGAGCACCAAGTAGACACTCTCTTTGCTATTTTGGCGCAAAGAGCCAGACATCAAGTACTGCTGCACAATCAACAAGACGTTTGTCAAACCAGGCCAGCGCATGGTATGCTCAGATGCACAGCGTATTCAATGTTTACTAACTTCACAATATAGCTACTTTGTATCTCCATACTGTACAACTCCCACTTTTTATTTTTTTTAACAGAAAATACGCAGATTGATTCTAACCGAGTATCTGTGCTTTTAACTTCATCTTTTGAACACCACTACTAATGCTTTAATGCCATGCGCACACTGTATATGAAAATGACAAATTTGCCTTCTGTAAGCCCAATTTTCTTTCATCGCCATTCTTTCCCACTCTCATACTTTGTTATACTCAATGAGATTCATTCTGTTAGAGTGATGTCTCTTTGTCTTTTGCATTCTAGTCTCTTAGCATTCTCTTGTAGCCTTTTGGCATTCTATTGTATGTGTGTATATGATGGCTTAGGCCTCCTAATAATACAAGTTACTATTCCAACATGGTATTAGAGCTGTAAGGTTTTTTTTTCGATCCAATCTCGCCTGACACTGCCGGCCGGCCGTCTGCTGTTCCTCCCAAGTCCCACCCGCTCTGCAGCCTAGCCCAACTCCCGATCCAAGGTCCCGCGATCCGCCGGCAACTACCTCAAAGTCGAGGGTTTCGCCGCCGCCGGCTTCTTCTGGCCCGCCGCCGCCGCCGACTTCTTCCGGCCCGCCAGAGCAGCCGCATGCCTCTTTGGCCCACCGCCGCCGCCGGCTTCTCTGCCGTCCGCCAGTCGTCGCCGGCCGCCGGCCTCGTCCGTGCCATCAGCTGGGCCGCCGGATCCACGGCGGCTAACCGCCCGGCTTCGCTTCTTCGGCACCACCGAGCGCCCGGCGAGGAACTGCCGCTGCAGTCCACCTTCCCCGTCCGTCGCCGGCCACCAGCTCCGTCCGCCGCTGGCCACCAGCCCCGTCCGTCGCCGGCCACCAGCTCCGTTCGCCGCCTGCCGCCGGCGCCCATCCGGCCCAGGCAGTCTCCTCTGCTACCGTCGTGGGTGTGCTGTGTGTCTTCCGGGTCGTGTGTGTGTGCGTGTGGGGCGTGGCGTGGAACTGCCTCTGGTCAGTTCCTTTTCTGATCCAGATCGTGCTATCCCCCCCCCCCCCTCCCCACCCACACAAAAAAAAGAGAGAGAGACAACAACAACAACAAAGCCTTTAGTCCCAAACAAGTTGTGGTAGGCTAGAGGTGAAACCCATAAGATCTCGCGACCAACTCATGGTTCTGGCACATGGATAGCAAGCTTCCACGCACCCCTGTCCATGGCTAGTTCTTTGGGGTAAAAAAAACAGAGAGAGGTGCCATGTCTTCGTCGTCGACCATTCAATTAGAAGCACATTCAACTCGCTTTTACAATATTACTTGTTTTTCTTAGAATTCTACAATCTACTGTAGTCGACCATTCAATTAGAAGCACATCTATTTTTAGTTCTTCATCTTCCTTTACAACTTCACTCTTTTCATGAGCTTCACCAGCCATTTTAAAGAACATACAATGTTGTTTTCTTATGCATTTTAATTACCCTAACAGCTGTAACTTTGTGATGATACAAACGAAAGTTGCGCGGATTTTCCTATTTATACTATTGTTCTATCCATGCTTAAGATATTCTGTTCATACTACTTAACAGCCAGCAGTTTAGTCATCTTACAAATACCAATTATGTTCCCTTTCTCACTGTGTACCAGATAGATCAACACCTGCTCTGTTGTTATTTTTCTCCAGCCGCTTTTGAAATTTCTACTTTATCTTTTCTAGCTTACCATTTTTTCATTCGTTTCTTCTCTGTTCATACACTACGCTCTACATACTCAAATCGTCAATTGCACACCAGAAATATTGATTTCTCTTTGCTCTTTGATCAGCCATTTTACTTGAGCATTCAGAATTTTGGGTCCTCAAGAAGTGTGGTCAATAACAGTACTTTGCTAACACCATTAATATCATTAATATCCATACAACGCGCTCTTATCTTCCATATCACACAACAATTTCTGTCCATGTAAATAACTTGCTTTCTTCTACCAGTATTTTCAGGTTAACTATACTGAAGACACTACTAGAATCGCCTCATATGCCGACGGCCGGAATCCATCGGCGTAGGCCCGAACACCATCGGCGTAGGGATATGCTGACGGCCACCGTCGGCGTAGGGTCGCCGGGATCGTGAGCGTCGGCGTACCCGGTCAGTTTCGTCGGCATAGGGAAACCGTCGTCATATCCTCCTATGCCGACGTCCGTCTGTCGGCGTAGATACCGTCGGCAACCTTTTCACATGACGGCGGCTGACGGCGCCGTCGGAGGACGTCAACCAACCAGACGCACCCACGTGTCAGCTCCTGGCGCTCCCTGGGGGAGTGCTATGCCGATGGTTATACCGTCGGCATACATCTGGAACTACGCCGACGGTGTAGCCGTCGGCATATTTCGGCCACGTGTCAACCCCTGGCACTCCCTGGGGCAAGGCTATGCCGACGGTTATACCGTCGGCATACATCAAGGACTACGCCGACGGTGTAGCCGTCGGCATAGCGCTGCCACGTGGCAGCTGCTAGTGCATCCTGGGGCAAGGCTACACCGATGGCATAACCGTCGGCATATCTACTATTTAGTTTTTTTGGTTTATTTACAGATAATATATAGCACAAATATATCACAGATCAACATATATATATCACAGATCCACATCATTATCACCACAACATAAGTATTATCATCACAACATAAGTGGAATCAACAAAACATACGTCGAAACAACACAATATAAGTCGAACAACACGACATAAGTCCATAATAGAGAAGCATGAAAGATATAGAAGTCACCACCACCACCACCAAGAGGCTTAAGCGCGAGGACATCCACCACCAAGTTCGTCACCGCCAAGACCGCCAAAGCCAAGGTCATCACTGCTACCGGCACCGCTACCGTCAAGACCGCCATCGCCGCCACCTCGGTGGATCGGAGTGATCGGGCTTCGTGACTCGGGAGTGATGCCATGATTGGCACCACCACCAACGGATGATCCACCGGTTCCCTGCATGTTTGAAAAGAGATGTTAAAGAGATATATGATTGTGTTGAATAAACGATAAGTAATGGTTGAATAGTTTGGGGATGTACAAACCGGAGTCGGACAACGTTGTGCCAGAAATTCTTCAAACGTAGGCAGCACTGGTTGTGGTCCAGCAGGTGGTGGTGGTGGTTCCATTACAGGAACCGTGCCGGCCGCCAAGGAGTCAAAAACGAGCTGCATGTTAGTTGAGCAAGCAAACACGAAGGTCAGAAGAAATAAAAGTGCAAATGTGAAAGTCAAATGAAAGGGGCTAAACTAACCTTCATCATGCGACTGCTGTGGTCCGCGACTGCTGCAGCTCTCGCGTTCCACGCCATGGTCTCCTGACGTTTGTACTCCATGAAGGCCTAAAATATGACATGATGAAACTCATAAAAACATCTCAATGTAGAAAATAAAGTGAGAAAAAAGAAAGATAAGAGGGAAAATCCTTACAGAGTGTTGCTGGGCTAGGAGGGACTTTGGGTGAGCACGGGTCGTGCTCGTGTGCGAGCTCAGGCTCGGGTTGGTAACTCGAAGCTGTGTGTAGGAGATAGAAGGAGTGACCACAGCATCCAGAACTGCCTGCTGACCATGACTCTTCGGCCCTATGCCGACCACCGCCTAGTTGTCCGTAGCCTCTTTTATGGGGCCAGGTGTGTCAGGATTGTACCCCAGATACAACTCCTTGTAGGTCTCAAGGTGCTTGCCGGACTCGCTGTAGTACTTGCCCTTGCCATCCTTGGGCTTAGTCCGCACATGGGCTATCTCCCACGCCTCCATGTCTGAGAGCGGCCGCTTCAATTTCTCCTCCTGCACCACCAAACACCACCAAACAGAGGTTAGTCATACATAGAAGAAGAAGAATGTTTCATGTACATAGATATACCTGAACTTTCTTGTGGCTCCAGTGGTTCTGGTTTCCCTAACAATGTGTTCCATCGGTCCCTCGATTAGCCCGGTTTTGGATGCTTTTAGCAGCCCACTTTTCATCATCATCGAGCCACTTATCAACCAATGCCGCCCATGATTCCCTTTTTCCATAACACCAACCAGGACACGGCTACATAATGAAAGCATAATGGCATGTCGACACGAAACAATGAAATTTACCACAAACATCGGAATGAAAAGTCTATTATACTTACCAACAGGTATTGCTCCCTAGTCAAGGTAAGCTGCTCCTCCCTCGCGAATTCCTTGGGCATCTTCATGTTACGATAGTTGTAATAATATTGCGAGATGGCCACCGAGCGCACCTCGTACTGCATCTGGCGGGCCTGCTTCCTCGCAGCGCTCTGAAACAACTTGTCGACAATGGGCTTGTTCTCCTCAAGAACTCGATAGTATTTCTACAGTTATTCATAAAAACAGAATGGAAGAAGCCATGAGTTAAACCATTCGATGATAAACTATGGACGAAACTCAAGACTCATGCTTCAGAAGAGAACTTACCCAAAATTTGTTTTCACGGCCTTAGCATGTGTCACATAGTCCGCATGGGGAGCCGCTTCGTAGTGGTCCCAGGTCATGGCCAAAACCAGGCGCTTCGGGTGCCTGACTGGGTCCGGAGCGAACAACCCCGGCCAATATTCCTTCAGAAAGATAGTGAGGATACCGTTTGGAACACGGACTTTTGGAGCAACTTGCCAGCCCCTACAAAAGATAGAAAATATGAGCATGTTTACAAGCAAAAGAATTAAAATATGATTAAGGGGCACTTACTCTTTCCCCACTGGCGTAATGATCCACTTCTGCTCCTCGGTATCAGGTTCGGGGGGGAGTCTTGCACGACCACGCAGCCACCCCTTGTTGTCACCACCCTCCCTGCCACCACCAACCTCCTCCCCCTCCCTGCCACCACCAACCTCCTCCTCCTCCTCCTCCTCAAACTCCCCGCGAACCTCCTCCTCCTCCTCCTCCTCAAACTCCCCGCGAACCTCCTCCTCCTCCTCAAACTCCCCGCGAACCTCCTCCTCCTCCTCCTCAACCTCCTTGGGAAACTCCTCCTCCTCAGTAGAGGGTACCTCACTAGAGGAGGGTCTCTCACTAGAGGAGGGTACCTTACTATAGGAGGGCCTTGTAAATGACACCCCTAAGTCGGTGAGGGAGAGCGTTGTTTCTGGCCCCGACCCCGCCCTAGGGGCTCTCCCCTAGGGGCTCTCCCCGCACCCCTCCACCTCTAGGGGCTCTACCCGCACCCCCTCCACCTCTAGGGGCACCTCTCCGCTGACCTCCCTATGAGGAGTCATCCTCAAGTAGTCGAGACGGAACCGTACGGGCTCGACCACTCCGACTACTAATCGATGTGAGTTTGCTTAGTAAACCCGTGCCATCGGCCTTGCCCTTGCCCATGCTTAGCAAATCTGCATTGAAAAAAGAATAAAAAATTAGTATAATAATAATGAAGAAAAAAACCATAGAAAAAAGACAATGATAAATAAGCATATTAATAAACCATAGTAAAAAGACATGAAACGTACATCTGCTAGGACCCATACGAATCATCACTGTCACTATCACTATCACACATATCATCTTCATTGTCGGACGGAGGTGGAGGCTCTTCCTCGTCGTCATCGTCTTCATTTAACAACTTTTCTAGCATAAGTATGTCTTTTTCATTAACAATGGTCTCACCATCATTCCGTGCATCGTCATCGTTTGGATCCACATCATCATCACCCAAGGAGTCGGCGTAATCGCTTCTGACCACATCATCATCATCATCGGGTTGCTCTTGAAAGAACACCCCCTCGTACGTCATGGGGTTAATGTTGTAATAATCGTCATCGTTCGGGTCCGGTAGCTTACTATGTGGCGACACCTTGAACACAACTTCCCAACCCTTTAGGTACTCTTTCTGGCATGGGTAAGGCAGATAATAAACTTGTATGGCTTGGGTAGCCGCAATAAATAGATCGGCTCCAGCATAGACGGTTGATGGTTTAACTTTGACCAAACCATAGGAAGGCGTATGTCTCAGCCCCTTTACTGGGTCGAACCATCGGCATTTGAACACAGGGAGACTTGGGGTTTCGCGGCCATGACTGAATGAAAGCTCGTATATTTTTCCTACCCTTCCGTAATACTGAACTCCATTTTGACCTGGGGTGTACACTCCAGTATTTATAGTTTTGGGATCAGGCCGGTTGTTCTGGTGCTCCTCTATATGGAAGCGATACCCATTCACATCATACTTTTCACATGTCATGACCGAAGGGTTAAAACCCATGGAAACCCATCTCAATTCGTCATCCATAGATATGTTCCGATCTTTTCCCTACAAGTTTAATTGAAATTGTTGGGTGCATTAGTTTGGTTAACTAATAAATGTTCAACTAGGTATTTAATAGGGGAATGTGAAAAATTACTTTAGCCATGAACCAAGCAACAAAATTTTGCCTTCCAGGGTTTCCATGTCGAAGAAGAGTAAGTGTCTCCGCCTGAGTAGGATGAATCATTCCCTTCCACTCCTCAATTATGAATTGACTGAAAGAAGAAAAGTGGTGTTTAGGCCGAGACTAAGAGAACATAGAACATGATGTTGTGCAAGACATAAAGGAATGGTGTGGTGGTATTACCTCATCCACTCCTCCTCAACTTCCTGATGTTGTGCAAAACATAGAACATGATGTCCTCCCACTCTTGTTCTGGCATGTTATAAGATTTCGAGCACCCAGCCCTCCCACCTTGCCCGCTGAATAGATCGAGCTTGGATTTATACTTGGGCTCTTCCGTATTGTATCGAGGCACCTTATTATGCAGACTGGGAACGTGGTCTGGATAGTACGATGTCCTGAGGTCTGACACCTCCTCAAGGATAACTGCCTCAGCTATGGAAGCTTCAATCTTAGCTTTGTTTCCACATTTCTTTCGGAGATGCTTGTTCTGTCTCTCAGGGCCGTACTGCCAACGATTCTGCACAGGCCCCCCCAACAATACCTCTTTCGCGAGGTGCAAAATGAGATGTGTCATCGGAGTAAAGAAGCCTGGCGGAAAGGTCTTCTCTAGCTTGCATATCAACTCCGGTGCCTTCTTATGCAATTGTCCAATCACCTCGGGACATACTTCTTCAGCACATAGCGTGCGAAAGAAATGGCTTAGCTCCGCAAGCACTCGCCAGACACGCTCGGGGACATAGCCTCGAACCATCACCGGCATTAACCGCTCAATCCATACATGATAGTCATGACTCTTGAGCCCGTTGACTTTGCCCGTTGAAAGATTGACTCCATTACTTATATTCGATGCATAACCATCAGTGAACTTCACACTGTGTTTGAGCCACATAAGTACCTCCTTCTTTTCTGGCGGTTTAAGGACGAAGTTAGCCTCTGGTTTGAACCAGTTTTTTCGACCGCCTGTGGGAGGTTGCATGTTTAGACGTGGTCTATCACAAATTTTTTGTTGATCGGCTCTAGCTTGAACGCTATCCTTTGTCTTATCAGGAATGTTGAGGATCGTGCGAAAAAGGGACTCTGCGACATTCTTTTCGGTGTGCATCACATCGATGTTATAAGGAAGTTTGAGGTC